>CM077148.1:6864319-8203624 GCA_039583875.1 Platanthera guangdongensis | reverse complement strand
AAAAACAAAAAATCCACATCCAAAATCAAAAAGGGGAGGTGGTTATCCAAAATGAAAACTGCACATACACCGACCGAGCGGTTCAGTTTGAAATTTGGTTCAGTTTGGGCGGTTCGGTCGGTTTGGGCGGTTCGATCGGTTGGGCGGTTCGATCGGTTTGGGCGATTTCAATTTTTCGTGCACACCCATAATATCTCATGATATTCTACATGTTAGAGTGATAGCTAAATTTAACAATTGTATGAGAAGAATCATCCCGCCTGACCGTAGAGGTGATGTGATCACGATATTTTAACTTTTTCATAGCTGATTATTTGATAGAATGATTAAGAGGCTAGAGAATGACAAAGATCGCAATTTGCACGGGATAGCTTCAAAATACAATACCTTTGTTTTCTAAAAAAATTATTTTGAATTGCTCCCATATTGGTAAGACTGCCCGGTTAATGTTTTTGATGAGTGTCATTATGTAATGAGATTTTCTGTGAAGAATAATGATGAACTTTCTGAAGAGACAAATCGTAATATATAATTATAATGCCACAACTTGAAATCATAAGTTAATGATAACTATGAATGCGATTAGGCGGCTGTTGAAACTTAGATATCGGTTCAACAGGGTTCGGACTAAGAGGAGGCAGATCAAGTTACTTGACTTGTCGTCGAACGCTCTAGACTGGGGTATTTTGAGCCTAGAGTCGACCCTCACTAATTAAGAAGTGGTTTGCCTACGCACAAACCCGCGAGCTGCAGCAAGCAGGTCTCACCACACACCTGAAAGTTATTCTAACTTCCCCTCCCAAAGCTAAAGTTGAACTCGACCTTGGATGACACGAAAAGAAAGCTCATAGGGGAGAGCTCTAGGAGGTTGGGTTTGCCTTCTCCGATGTGCAATGGGGTTTATTTATTGGTAAACTTTTATCGAGGGTAAAATAGTCTTTTTTGTCATGCGGATAGCGGCCTCAACCTTTTCATCAGTGTTATTAGCAGCCCTAACAGGTCTACGGACAACGACCTCCACCTTTTTGTGAGTACTATAAGTAGACTTTGATGGCCTGCAAATAACAAAATTCTTATAGATCGAGACATACTGGGTCTAGGCGAGTTCCGAGACCGAGAAGGCTCATACTCGCTTGTCCTTATCTCGCCTAGGGCCAGGCCTCTATTAGCATGATCTCGCATCAGGCCAGGGCTCGCCTAGCTTGAGATCACCTCGGGTCGAGGCTCTCTTAGCTTGAGCTCGCCTTGGGTCGGGGCTAGCCTGACTGTGAGGTCGTTGATCCTAAGGTCACCAGGCCTGAAATTATCTAGGCTGAGTTTTCTGGATTGGAGCTCGCCCGGCATGGGCTTGTCTGGCTTGAGCTCCTCTGGTCTGGGCTCGCCAGGCTTGAGCTCGCCGACTAGGGTTTGCCTAATTGAAGCTTTTCTGAATGTGGTATGTATCGGATTCGCTAAACACTGGTTGTACATAATCCCCGCTCTTTGTGAGCTCGCAGGAGATCCAAAAGAACCATCCAACCTTTTTTTGTGAGCCTCGACCGCAAGCTGGCTGATTTTGGGAGTCCACTTGTTTCCCCCTCTATAAAACAGGGGTGATGTAGAGCTTCCTCATCAAGACCTCCCTTAGTGGCCTGTTGCCCTTGTTGTTCGATGCACCCTCCTAGTAGAGACGAAACCGGAGCGGGCACTCTTCTCAGCCTGATTGGTGGACGCCCCAAAAGCGTCAACTAAAGCGTGACGTCGAAAGATCGAAATGGAGAAAGAGGAGAGATAAGGTCGATGTGCTCCTCATGGAGAGAGAGAATTGCTCTTACTGAGACAACGCTGAGATGGCATTGGACAACCCAACTTTGATCTCCTCAACTGGAAGCTGAGGTAATTCGGGCTATCATCACCTTTTCTTAGCACTCCGCGCATGCAAACCGATCGTAGGATTTTGTGGGCCAAAACAGGTTGCCGATAATCACTCCGTAGTAATCACGTTGGCGAGCTCTCAGGGGAAAGACTGTCTCGCCGTGAATAAAATAAGAGCATTGTTAAGTGCACTACAATTTTAGCTATGTGCACTTTTTTGTTAAGAGCACCGCACTACGATAGGTGCACACATAATTGTTATGTGCACTGCATTTTTGTTAATAACAAACTAACAAGATTAACTTGATGTATCAATTGACCACAACATTTTTTTATAAAAATAAATGATAAATAGGACAAAACATAGATTATATTCAAATTTGCAAAACCAACGATCAAAAAATAGTATGGATTTTTACAAAAACTGTTCTCAATTGCTTTGTGATGAGCTGGGCGGCCTTGATGTGGGGAAGCCTATTTGGCAGATTGTTCTTACTTTTCTTTATAATAAGAAACGACCTGCTTTAGTTTTTGTCTATCCGATGATAGCGAGAGCTTAGTTTCTGGCATTTTGCAGCCCTTCACTTTGAATTATGTGTTGCTTAACATCTTTCCTAGAAATATTGATATTCCATTATCTGATTAAATTTTTTCTTATGACAGTAGAGGGGGAAACAAAACAAACAAAAATCTGCTTCATAGAAAGAGTGTTTAGCCAGAATGATGACTTTGATTCAGCCATTTTTCTGGAGAAGTTGTACTTCAACTTACCATGTGCCAGATCAAAAAAGTTTCGGTTTTTGAAATGCTGGCTGAAATAGATTAAAGGAATTAATTTTTCTCCTGACTCTTAAGGAAATCAACTAGACAGATTGGTGTGTCTGTCCGGCAAAAGAAACGGCGGAGGGGCACGACGAGGGTTGAAGCAACGACGGAGGGCGGAAGAAGAAGACAACGAAGTTGAAGCGGCGACGTGTGCTAGAGCGGAAGCAGCGGCAGAAGCAGTGACGTTGAAGCGGCGGAAGCAGCGTCGATCGCGAAAAACGCGGCAGGAGTCGGCGCTGGCGGTGAGGGTTGAAGCGGCGGAGGGCACGGCCAGGCGGAATCGTCTTCACGGGGCTAGGGTTGAGAGAAGAAATTGCGGTGCACAAATAGTGAGTGCCCTTAGTTATAAATTTAGGAAGGAGTTTGAGTCATGAATTAAGTGACTTTGTGGTGCACATAGCCAAAACTGCAGTGCACTAAAATAAAAGCTTTCAAAATTCAAAAAATCACCTCACTCCATTATTCCCGATAAGAAATCTAATCCTGACTCATCGCCCTGTACCAAAGCTGGCATTTATCCTTTTTGTAGTTCTTAGGGTCTGTTTGGGACAACTCTGGCGGATTGAAAAGCTGCTGTCCGGATAGAGCTGTTTTGAAATAGATCTCTGGGAAGCAGTTTTGAAAAGCTGCAGAGTGTTTGAGTGTTATGTGCAGAAGTGCGTTTTGAAGAGCGATTTTATTGTTTTAGCTGTTTGGAGAAACAGCTTTTGGAAGCTGTTTTTTAAAAAACTAAAAAATATAAATATATAAAAATAACTGATAACAGGTGTCTTTTACATAGTTGTAGCAAATAGAAAAAAAAAGGTCTTGCAACATCCGGCGACTCCTTTTTGCAATCCTTTCGATCACCTGTTCGAAAATAAATTGATATGAATCAAACTTTTGATATTTTTAACCCTTTAAATTTTTAGTAAGCGTTGGATCGAATTTTTACCTGCGCGCGCTGTATATCTCTTCGGCAATGTTATCTCGTACTGCAGACATATGTTCTTCTCCAGCAGCATCACGCATATCGCTTTCAATTTCATCCGCTGCCGCAGGTTCCTCAGCCTCTGAGGGAACGAAAGAAGACTCATCAGCATCACAAGCATTAAACTCAGGGTCCCAACGAGAAGGATGTCTCCGAATGAAGTTATGTAAGGTTATTGTCTCTAGCACAATGAAACGCTATTTCTTGAAGTTGTACTGTGACATTTTGCTCAAAATGTGCCACTTCTTTTTCCACACTCCAAACATTCGCTCGATCACACTGGAAGAGATGAATGCGCCTTATTGAAATGTTCTTGCCTTCCTTGTACATGCCGACTCCCACGGGCAAAGTCAGCCAAGTGATATCTTGTTTCTGGATACGGCTTCAGATAACCCATCTTTAACGGGTAACCAGCATCCACTAAATAATATTTACCTATATTTATTTGGTTTGTTAAGCAGGTAAACATTATGAAATACAAACAATTTGAATGAATGTAAACATATTGATTAGTATACCTTGTGGGGGATGCGGAAAGTGCAATCTATTGTCGGCCAATGCCCGTGCAAAGATGCGACAATCATGAGCAGACCCTAAACCCTAAAACACACCATCCACACATAAAATAACACAAACACACACTCACACACACACACATCCACACATACGCACAATCACCAACCAAATAACAAACACACAACACACACACATCCACACTCATACACATTCACAAAAAAAAACAAACACACACATAAACAAAAACACACACACACACACACACCATGCACACATAAAAATAACACAAACACACACACACACACATCCACACATACGCACAATCACCAACCAAAAAACAAACACACAACACACACACATCCACACATAAAAATAACACAAACACACACAGGCGGTCAGGCTCCGCACTCTACCACATAACACACACACACCCACCCATAACACATGCACAAATACACAACAACACAACCACATACATTTACATACACACATACACATACACAGCCACATACATTTACACACACACATACACAACCAGATACATATACATAGTAAGAACCAAAAAATGCTCAACCGCCTATACAACCACATACCACCACACAGTACCACACAAAAATATATGTGGACAAAAATATAGCCCTAACAATACATAAAAAATACATTCCTAACCTTTCCATCACATACACATGCAGTAATAAATTGATAAAGAGAGTTTGGCTTGCAATTATCAAACAATTACCAGGAACCTACCAGAGAGGAGGAGGATGCACGTGAGAAAGAGCTTTGATTGTCGAGGAGGAAGGCGCGCGGAAAGGAGGAAGATGCTCCAACCCGTGGTTGCCAGAGAGGAGGAATAAATTGGATGCTTGGAACGCCTGGGTCGCTGGTTCGGCAGCCTACAGCAAAAACTAGGTCAGCCGACGGGAAAATCTGCCGACGAGAAGACCTACAGGCCGACTAGAAGCAGTTGTCAGAGAGAATACATGCCGGAGATGAAAGTCTGGGATCGGACGGGCCGGAGAAGCAGGATCGGAGAGTGAGGAGCAGGTCGGAGGTGGATATCGCTGGAGATAAGCCTGTGATCGGACGGGCCTGGGATCGGCGCTAGGGCGAATAGCTGCGAATCGCTGCTGCGGTGCGGGAAGGAGGAAAAATATCGGGATCTATTTCTTAGCGCTGAATGCGGTGGGGGAACGGCTTCCGCAAAACAGCTCTGGGAGCGGGCTTTTGAAAAGCGATTTCTGTGAGGAGCTGTCCCAAATAACAACAATAACAGCTCTGGCGGCTAAAAAAGAACTTTTCCAACCGCCAGAGCTGTCCCAAACAGACCCTTAGATTCTTCGAACTTCCAGGTGCTCCCACACATGGCGAGTTGGCTTCACAAAGCGTGTCCACCACTTCCAAAGATCGAGTACCGCCTCCCCAGGTGACCTCTAGACCTGTGGACCATGTTCAACAACTCAAAGTCGACAAGTTGAGTCGACGACGTACCGGCGGGAAGTCCCTGTCGATGATTCCGCCTCGCCAACTGGAAGGAAGAGTCGCATTGTCCCGAGGTAAGCACTTAATAGTGGCCAGATACCTTGAGCTTCCCCGATTTATTGATTTTGCTGATGCCATCATTGTATGACCGAACACTCCCGACACACATGAGCTTTCCTCACTGGGAACCACGCCAGTGCCGCCACCTCCCAGAATATCAAGTTCTTTATGATAATTCATGGTCGACACGCGGATAGAGAGCACCGAGTTCGGGACTCGTTTGCTCCCCTAGCCTAGCACACTGTTAGATAGGTGGAGGGGGAAAGTGGATGTACCCAACTTGGGAAACCATTATATATCTCTATGTACTATGTGTGCTTTGTTTTATTTTTGTGCTAAATCTCTAGATAAATTACTAAAACCTTAAAAATCACAAACACCTATTTACCCCCACCCTCTCTAGGTGACTAGACCACCCTAAACTTTCAAGTCCTAGGTTTAATAATTTGCTTGGTCCATTTGAAAAACAAAGCAATTGTAATCCTTTTTCCAGAAGGAATGTGCACTTGTTTTGATTTGCACAGTTCAGGATAGTTATGCTTCAATATCTGGCTCATGAGTGTCATATAGACATTCTCCTTTAATGCATATTTGTGAGAGATCATCTTCATAAGACATCTCCCTAATCAACGTTCTTCTCAAGGACAAGCAACCCCATTAGGTGTAATTGTCTTTTGGAAAAACTTGCACCATAAAACCTTTCCTATAATATCTATCGGGAATCTGTATTCTTTTGAGAAATTTATCTTCTTCAGATGAATTGGCTTTTCCCTTGAAAAGTTCATGATTTTGAGCACCTCTTTAGTTTCACTGTCAGACAACTCTGCGCCTGCTTCTCCAGGTAGAAGATCAAATGTTGCCTGAATGATTCCATTTGTTATTCAAACCTCTGTCCCATAAATATTCCCTATTATTGTCCCATCCTCTTCAACTTTAACTTGTCCTAGAAATTCAGTGAATTCTGTTTCATATAATATGCATCTAGTTGAGATTAAATTGTTGAGTCCAAGGTTGCTGACGAGTTGCAGGGTCTCTATCAAAGCATCGACCACAACACCAAAGGAATCTAGATCAACACTGAATTCATAGTTTATTTTTGGAGCCATGAGTGCATTTGCAAAGACACTTAACAAACAAGAGAAAACACGAATTACAAAGAAGAGAGCGGGGAAGATGAAGAGTTTGAAAACATATTAAATATAATAGAAGATTGGTATAAGTAGATAATGTTGGGTACATTGGTCAAATGTACCTGATTTGAAGAAGCCTCACCCAACTCAATGATATACATCATAATGTATTTGATGTATGTTTGAGTTACTTGTGCAGGTTAAGAAAGTACTGAACTGAAGCAAAAAGTTTCTAAGTTCATGTGTCGACACCCAGAGGCAAAGTGTCGACACCTGAGAAAGCTTGTGTCGACACCCAGACAAGCAGTGTCGACACTTGGAGTCATTGTGTCGACACCTGGGATGAAGAGTCGACACCAGACAGAAAGTGTCGACACTTGGAGCTGTGTCGACACTCAGTGAAGGAAAGTGCAGACAGAAAGTGTCGACACAAGGAGCTGTGTCGACACCCAGCAAGGCTGTGTCTACACCAGAAAGTGTCGACACTTGGAGCTGTGTCGACACTCAGCAAAAGTCTGCAGAGTCTAAGTACAAGTGTCGACACTCAACACAATGTGTCGACACTAAGCAGAAGAGTCAGTATTTAAAGTAAGTGTCGACACCCAGCACAATGTGTCGACACTCAACTGATGAGTCAACATTTGAAGTACGTGTCGACACCCAGAACAATGTGTCGACACACAGCTAAAGACTCAACACTTGAAGAAAGTGTCGACACATGGAGCTGTGTCGACACTTAGCAAAGAACAGAAAGAACAACAAATTATTCTAAGTACAAGTGTCGACACTATGGGAATGTGTCGACACTCAGCTGAAGTCTCAACAACAAGAAGGTGTGTCGACACAAGGAGCTGTGTCGACACTCAGCATGTTTCAACATAGAAGACTATGTGTCGACACCAAGAAGCAGTGTCGACACTTGACAGATTCAACACAAGAAGATGTGTCGACACAAAGGAGATGTGTCGACACTTAGAAGAATTCAGCAAAAACTAGTAGAACAAGTACTTGTGTCGACACTCAATTTCAGTGTCGACACATGCCGAAGAATCTGTGTCGAGACATACAAGGAATTGTGTCGACACCTTATAGACTTGTGTCGACACTTACACAACATGTGTCGACACTTGGACTATAAGTTCCGACACTTTAAGACAGAAAGTCTCGACACTTACTGACTGTTAGAGATTTTCAAGAAGTGACTGGTTGACATGACAGCTGCCGATCCAGCGGTCTACATCAACTATCAGAGAAGTCAGAAGTCAGTTATGAACCGGACCAGCCGGTTACCATGAAGGATGCCTATAAATAGGCACCTATAGTTTACAGAAACTGTTGTTGAGGTTGTTGATCAAATTGTTAACAGAGTTCAGATTATTGTTGAAGTAATCATAAAAGTGGTATACTGAGTATCAACACAAGAAGATCTGGCAGTCCAACTGCAGATCTAAGAAGTTGGAGAGAGAGGGCTCCTCCAAGAAATCAGCCTCTGGAACTAGGCTGAGAAGAAGGATTCAGAATCAATTCTGGATCTTAAGTGGCAGAGGTCAAGGAACAACTGCAGAGGATTCAGCCTTATTCAGTTCTACTCAAGAAGCTTTGAAGAAAGCTAAGTCAGGGTGAATCCAGCTGAGTTCTTCCAAGAACTCATCAAGAATCTCTCAACTCCCCTCCTGTAATTCTGAGTTGTAGAGTTATTATCTGTATTACTTTTGTAACTTGTAGGATACATTGGATCTGAGTGATTGTAAGCCTATATTTATAAAGGCTGAGGGTAGGGCTTGTTAGCCTGAGTGTAGGAGATATAGATCTCTGAGTGTAGGCCTTGGTTGGCTGAGTGTAGGCCTTGATTGGCTGAGTGTAGGCTTTGGGATAAAGCTGAGTGTAAGGCTTTGGGCCTGAGGTAGGAACCAATTTGGGTTCTGAGACAGTGGAGAAGTTAGGCCGAATCTAGTACACTGCTAGATAGGCGAAGGGGAAAGTGGATGTACCCATATCTTGGGGAACCACTATAAAACACTGTGTGCTGTGCTGTGTTTGTGCTGTGGATGATCTGTGTTTGTTTGATTATTGCTGATTGCTGTAATAAACTAGTTAGAAATCTGTGATATAACTGTTTGGCTGCCAACAAAGTTAGTAAAGGATTAGGTCACCTATTCACCCCCCCTCTAGGTGTTTAGGTACCATATCTTTCAAGTGGTATCAGAGCCAGGTTCCTCAAAACAAGGACTAACAGTCTAAGGAGATCCTGTTTAGCAGAAACAGTCTAAGTCAGAAAATAGCTTCAAGAAAATCAAGAACCATGGATTCCTTTGAAAATCATAAAGAATTGGGTTCCATAAAATTACCTATTTGCAGAAAGGAAATTTTTGGGATCTGGAAAGAAAAGGTAAGGCTATTTATGGAGGCCTCAGACCCAAGAATCTACATCACAGTTAAGGAAGGGCCCTATGTGCCCATGAAGATTTCAGTTCTAGATGCAAATCAGAGAACTCCAAAGGATTTCTCTGAGATGACTAAGGATGAAATTGTCCTAGCCACCATGGACAAGAGGGCACAGAACATAATAGTGAGTGCCATTGATGATGCCACTTTTCAGAACTTAATTCACTGTAAGACAGCAAAAGAGATGTGGGACACTCTTATAGTGTATATGGAAGGATCTGAAGAAGTTAGGCAAGATAGGAAGTCCTTGCTTAATCAAGAGTATGAGAGCTTTAGGCAAGGAAAGGGAGATAACATCACTGAATGCTACAAGAAGTTCTATAGAATAGTTAATGAACTCATGTCTTATGGAAGAGAGTTCAGCAACTATGAACTGAATGACAAATTCCTAAGGTCCCTAACCAAAGATTGGGACACCAAGATCTGTGCCATAAGAGAAATGACAAAGTTGGGAGAAATTCCTCCTCCTACACTGTTTGGCAAGTTATTGTCATATGAGATGCAGTTGACAGTGAGGAAAGAGGAGGAGAAATCTACTAGGACTGAGCACAAGGAAAGGACTGTTGCTTTCAAGACAGAAGTTCCCAGAAAGTGCAGGACTAAGTCATCAACTCCACCTCCATAGGTAGTTGAATCTGAGTCAGAAGAGTCTGTCAGTACAAAGTCTACAAGCAGTGAAAGTGATGAAGACTTTGCTGCCTTCACTAGACACTTTCAGAAATTCCTGAAGAAGAAACAGTGGAGGTCCAGACCATCTACTTACAAGGGAAAAGAAGCCTTGTATCAGGAGAAAAAGCCTTAAAAGAAGGACAGGAAAAAGACAAAGACAAGCAAGGCAACTGGATCAAAGATTGTGTGCTACTGCTGCAATAGACAGGGTCATGTTATTGCAGATTGTCCTGAGAAAAGAAAAGAATCCAGTGACAGGAAAAAGACTCACTTCAAAGGGAAGAAAGAGAAGTCTTTTGTTGCCAAGAATGAGAAGACTCTTTCAGATATTTCTTCTTCAGACACTGATACTGATGCTGAAGCCTACATAGGGCTATTTGCTGAAGAAGAAGAAGAAGAATTTATGCAGATCTTGGAGTCAATTTATGAACAAGAAGACTGCCAGTGCCAAGGACTGATGGCATTGACTGAGAGTACCAAAATCCTGGAGCAGCCAGGACCCAGTCAGGTACAAAGTTCAAGTTTAAATTCAGTTTCTTGTTCTAGTTCAGAATCAGATTCTTCTTCATCAAGTGATGAGAATATATCTGAGTCTGAGGAAGACATTCATCAGCTTATAGATGAATATAAGGTACTGTT
Organism: Platanthera guangdongensis; assembly: GCA_039583875.1. NCBI lineage: Eukaryota > Viridiplantae > Streptophyta > Magnoliopsida > Asparagales > Orchidaceae > Platanthera > Platanthera guangdongensis. Next base: position 8,193,034 of record CM077148.1, on the reverse strand, counting down.
GCAAGCCTATAAGAAAAGCAAGACCCTAGCTAAAAGTCAGGCAAAGGAGATTGCTGGTCTCAAGGCTGTTGCAACAGACTTTGAGAAGGAATTTGATCAAAAACTGAATGAGGTAGCCAGGCTGAAACACATTACTGTGATTCAGATGAGAACTATCACTTATAAGAATGATCAAATTAAGAGACTGGAGATCAATCTTCAGAAAGAGAGAGAGCTTGTTGCAAGGTTTTCAAAACCTAAATCAGTGCTGCCTTTAATTGATGAATTTGTTCATCATAAAAGCAAGGCTGGACTGGGTTTTGTTAGACCTGCAGGGACTGAGCAGTCCAAGTTTAAGTCCAAGGGCAAAGCCCCAACATTCAACAAGCCTGCTGTAGTCAAGACATCAAAGGTTGTACCTAAGCAAAGGTACAACAAGTTTGAATGCTGGTGCTGTGGCAAGATTGGCCATTTTGCAATGGACTGTTGGCACAATGCCAGTGCCAAGGTGAGTAGCAAGTTACCTGGTGGAAAGCCAGTAGGTAGCTTTGTCAAGTTGCAAAATAACAATCACCAAGGACCCAAGATTACTTTGGGTTCTAAGGTTCATTAATTTGTTTTGCAGGTGAATCCAAGTGGCCATACCCCAACATGGTAATTGGATAGTGGATGTTCCAGACATATGACTGGAACAAGGGGACTACTGAAGGACTATATTCCAATCAAAAATGGTCCTAAAGTGACCTTTGGTGGTTCTGAAAAGGGAATCATCAAAGGGTTTGGTAACATTTCTTCAAACCTTGTTACCATTACTCAAGTGGCTTATGTTAAAGGGTTGAAACACAACCTTATAAGTATAAGTCAGTTAAGTGATGTAGGGTATGACATCTCATTTGTTAAAAATGGTTGTCATATCAAGAGGTCAAGTGATCAAGAGATCATTTTGACAGGATATAGAAAGAGGAATGTCTACTGTCTAGACATTATGATTGAGAACAATGGTTCTCCTGTTTGTCTTGTAGCTGATGAGACAGTCTCTCATTGTGTCAAGTGGCACAAGAGGCTAGCTCATCTTAACTACAAGACTATTAGCAAACTCTTTAGCAAAGAGTTAGTGAGGAATGGTCCTCAAGTTAAGTGTGTCAAAGATGGTATTTGCTCAGCTTGTCAAAAGGGCAAGCAGACTAAATCCACCTTTAGAAGCATAGATAACAAAGATGCTGTGAGGTGTTTATACCTCTTGCATATGGATCTATTTGGTCCAATGCCAGTTCACAGCTTAGGTAGGAAGGTCTATATCTTTGTAGTTGTTGATGACTACTCAAGGTTTTCCTGGGTGTTCTTCTTAAGACAGAAATCTGAAACACCTAGTGTCTTCTACAGCTTTGTCAAGCAAATTCAGAATGAACTAAATAGTACTGTGGTCAAAATTAGAAGTGACCATGGTACTGAGTTTCAGTCTGAAAACATGACAAAACTATGTGAAGACTTTGGGATATTTCAAGAATTCTCTTCACCTAGAACACCTCAGCAAAATGGCATTGCTGAGAGGAAGAATAGGACCTTGATAGAGGCTGGTAGGACCCTACTTAGTGATATATCACTGCCAGAGTATTTCTGGGCTGAAGCAGTTAACACTGCATGCCATGTCATAAATAGGGCTACCATCACTAAAAGGCTAAACAAGACCCCCTATGAAGTTGTGAAAGGCAGGAAACCAAACCTATCCTATTTTAGGATCTTTGGTTGCAAATGCTTCATACTTAACAATGGGAAGTCTTACATAACAAAGTTTGCTGCCAAGTCCCAAGAGAGAATCTTTGTTGGGTACAACAATAATAGTAAGGCTTATAGAGTCTACAACTTGACTACACAAGTTGTAGAAGAATCAGTGCATGTAGTTTTTGATGAGACAAAACTTATTAACAATGAGTTGTCTAGCAATGTATGCAGCCCCACAGGTTTGACAAAGAAATTGGACAAGCTTACTATAGAAGAGGTGCCTGCTGCAAGTCAGCAAGGAGAGGAGAGTAGCTGCTGTCCAGGGGGAGAACTACATGTGCCTATTGCTGAAGAAATCCAAGGAATACAGCATGATGCAGATGCTGAAGTGGTTCAACCAGAAGTAAGGATGCCTCCAGCCCACAGGCATCTTAGAGATCATCCAGTGGCGTTGATCATTGGAGATCCAAGACAAGGAGTACAAACCAGGAGTAGAAACATGAATGTTGCAATCTATTCCAGCTTTTTGTCTCAAGTTGAACCTAAAAGATTTGAAGAAGCAATACAAGATCCACAATGGACTGAAGCTATGCAAGAAGAGCTTAATCAGTTCAAGAGGTGCAAAGTTTGGGAACTGGTTCCTAAACCTAAATACCACAATGTAATAGGAGTTAAGTGGATCTACAGAAATAAGATGGATGAACAAGGGGTCATCATAAAGAACAAAGCAAGACTGATTGCAAAAGGATATAGGCAAGAAGAAGGTATTGATTTTGATCAAACCTTTGCTCCAGTAGCCAGACTGGAAGCCATAAGGATGTTCTTGGCCTATGCAACCTATCAAGGATTCAAGGTTTACCAGATGGATGTCAAGTCAGCATTCTTAAATGGTAATTTGAAAGAAGAAGTCTATGTGGAGCAGCCTTCAGGTTTTGTTGATCCAACTCAACCTCATTATGTCTATAGACTTAGGAAAGCATTATATGGGTTAAAACAGGCCCCTAGAGCTTGGTATGAAACCCTATCTAGTTTCCTCATTGAGAACAAGTTCTCAAGGGGAAAATAGATAAGACTCTATTCCTTAGGGAATCTAGAGGCAATGTCATACTAGTCCAAATATATGTAGATGACATTATATTTGGGTCTACTGAAAGCAGCCTTTGCAAAAAGTTTGCAAAACTTATGCAAGGTCAGTTTGAAATGAGTAGTATGGGAGAGCTGAAGTTTTTCTTGGGTCTCCAAGTTAAACAGACTGAGAGTGGTTTGTCCATTTGTCAGTCAAAGTTCACCCTAGAACTCATAAGGAAGTATGGTATGGATTCATCCAGTACCATGAAGACTCCTATGGGGTCAAGTATGTCTCTTAGCAAGGATGATGCTGGGAAACCTGTAGATGAAACCTTGTATAGAGGGATAGTTGGCTCCCTATTATACTTGACTGCTAGTAGACCAGACATCATGTATGCTACATGTGTTTGTGCAAGGTATCAAGCCTGCCCTAAAGAGTCTCACTTGACTGCTGTCAAGAGAATTTTGAGATATCTAAAGGGCACTCCCTATCTAGGCCTCTGGTACCCTAGGAATGGAGACTTTGATCTAACAGGTTATTCAGATGCAGACTTTGCAGGATGCAAAGAGGATAGAAAGAGTACTACTGGAACATGTCAATTCCTAGGTGGGAGATTAATTTCATGGAGCAGCAAGAAGCAAACCAGTGTGGCTATCTCCACAGCTGAGTCAGAATATGTAGCTGCAGGAAGTTGCTGTGCTCAACTTCTGTGGATTCAACATCAGCTAGAGGACTATGGATTTCAGGTAAGTAGAACTCCACTTTACTGTGATTCTACAAGTGCTATTTTAATAGCTAATAACCCTGTATCTCATAGTAGAACAAAACATATTGAGATTAAATATCACTTTCTTACAGAACATGTAGAAAGAGAAGATATTTCACTTGAATATGTTAAAACAGATGAACAAATAGCTGATATGTTTACTAAGCCACTAGAAGAAGCTAAGTTCAATAGATTCAAAATTGAACTAGGAATGATAAACTTAGACTAAGTTTACAGAATAGAAAATTGGCTAAGTAAAAAGGTGTCGACACATAGACAAGTCTATGTCGACACAGAATAGTGGTGTCGACACTTCAGGAGAAAGGTGTCGACACATCTAGGAATGTGGTGTCGACACTTCAGAATGTTAGTGTCGACACATGTCAAGTAGGTGTCGACACATCCAATATGGTGTCGACAATTATGTTTTACTCAGAATTTTCTAAGTAAAGTCTCGACGATGTGTCGAGTTATGTTGTGTCGACACATAACCAAGTTTCGACACATAATATCTGTTGACTAAACTTGTGTCGACACATGTGTGTCGAGACATTATAAGTCAGTGTCGACACTTATTGCCAGTGTCGACACATGTTAAGCTAGCTGTCCCGCCTGTTCATCTTCAAAATCAGAAAGGTATAAATAGGGCTCTGTCTCTAATTGTCGACACGCTTTCAAAGTTTCGAGACCAAAACTATTGTGTCGACATTTCTCTTTTCTCAAGACTAATTCTCCAAACCCTAATGGCTCCCAAGCTCGAGGAGAACGTTAACGAAGGCTATGAACTTGTGCGTGGCGCATTCGATGATGGAGATCAAGAAATCCAATCGGTGGTAACCCTAGTCAGCGATTCTGGACTAGAATATTTGGTTTCAGAACCAACCAAGATTTGGAAGAAGGAAGTTCTTGAATTCCTTACTGGAGCTATAGTTGATGACTCTGGATATAGAATCAAATCCAGAGTGCATGGATCCAAAGTCAAGGTCTCACCAAAAAGTCTGAGGAAGGTACTCCAGCTACCTAAGACTCAAGATGAAGAAGAAGTTTCTACATCTAAGACCAGAGAAGCTCTTACCTGGTGTGGACTTGATCCAAAGCTGAAAATAGGTTCTGTCTTTAACAGGAAAGGCATGAACAGTCAAGGAAAATTCCTGTCTGAAATTGTGGGAAAGGTCATTCTCAGTAAGCCTGGAGGGCATGACAGGGTGTCAGCCTCAATGTTCAATGTCATGACAAGAATTATCTTCACCCTAAGAACAGATTGGTCAATGGTAATCTATGAGAAAATCAAGGAGAGCTTGAAGAAGCCCAACCTGGGTAGAATACTAAGTCTCTACCTAGCTGGTACAATACCAGAGGTAATGAGCAATGCTGCTGGAAGCAAGATTAACCACATGAGGAAGATGGATTCCAGGATATTTTCTAGGTGGGAAAGGGTGCTGTCAAAGGATATGCCTACCCCTGAGAAGCAAGTTACTGAGAAAATCACTCCTCCCAGGAAGAAGAGAAAAACTGCTGCTGTGGCACAAGAGTCCTCCAGCAGTTCTGAAAGTGAAGAACAGGTGGTGTTCACACCTGATGATCAGGAGGAAGAGACAGTGGTAAAGACTCCTGCTCCTCAAGATGTAGCTGAGATCCAGGGGAGCTGCCTCAAGCTAGCCCCATCCATAGGGATCACAGCCAGGGGGAGCTTCTAGTAGTAGAAGAACCATCTACTCTGGACAGTGAGCAAGCCACCATCATTATCCAAGAGGTACTCACTGACTTAAAAACTTTAGCCTATATTATAGAAGATGCTAATTTGTCTGATGTTCATCAGCAAACTCAGCTAGACAAACAAGTTCCAGATGTTGTTCTAGAAGACAAATCTGCTGAACAAGTAGTGGTACCTGAGTCAGTGGGTGAAGAACAAAGACTATCTCCAGCTCCATCCCCTCATGAATATACAATGGAAGATTTGTTTCTAAATCTAGATCAAGATGATTTTGACATGGACAAGAATGCTGCTGCTGAAGATAAGAGTGCTGCTGCTGAGGGGGAGCACATGGAAGTTCTGGAAGAGCCTATTAGGCTGGAAACTGAGCAAGCACCTGCTGTGCAAACTGAGAGGCCTGAGAGCCCTAAGAATAGAGTTGATATTGCCAGCACCACTGCCTCTGAAGATGAGGAAAGTGCTAGGGCCAAGAAGAAGAAATTGTTTGTATTCAAAAGAAGAAGTCAGAGCTACAAGAAGGCTCTACAAACTGTTGCTCAACAATCCTTAGTCACACAAGCTCCATCACCTGATTACAGTGCCTTAATGGTAGCCATGCAAATCAAGCTGGATGAGCACAGGAAAGCCATAGAGACGTATATTGATGAAGGACAAAAGTCTTTACAATTTGATTTAGCTCAAGATATAAAATCAATAAGGTTTGAGATGAACCTGAACAAGAAAGAAATGACTGACTGCTTCCACAAAGGTGGGAATGCAGTAGTCTATTTGGCAACTCACCAGGAGAAGATCAAGACTCAGGTAGATGATATAGCATTAAAACAAGGATATGTGCTGGAGAATCAGTTAAGAATGAATGATAATTTGACTGCCTCCCATAATGCTATAGTCACTGAATTGAAGAATAAGTCTGCTGAACCTTCAACATCTACTGCTGCTGCTAAGGCTGACTTTGATAAGGTCTTTCAAGCTGAGATTTCTGCTATCAAGACTGCCATTAAAGATTCCCAGAAGGCCATCTCTGAACAGCTTACTAAGCTCAGACCTTACTTTAAGGAGGGCATCAGATATTTGGACAGTCAGATCAGGTTCCAGAAGGATGATGTAAGAGATCATGTTGCCCAAGAAGTCATAAAGGGGGAGAGAGTGTTAGTCAAGGCCAGTTCTGAACATGCTAAGTGGATATCCAATTCCATCAGGGCTACACTTGGATATCCTCCCCTGTGTGATGACAATGAAGTTGCTGAATCTGGACTGAACCCTGCATATTTTGGAGGTGAGCCACAAGAAGTAGCTCAAGTCATTTATCCACCTCCAAATTTTGAAATGATTCAAGCAGAGGTGAGCACAATGTATAGCCCATCTGAGGGCAAGGACAATGTCCATTTAGAAAAGGTTGTTCAACCTATAACAGCAGCTATGCAAGAGGCCTTAGACAAAGAAGAAGAGGCAAGGTTGTCAAAGAAGAGGTTTAGGGAACAAGCTGAACTAAAGCCAGACTTTGAACAATGGAGTCCTACCTCTAGAAACATAATTCTTACTGCCTGGAAAGCTGCTAAAGACAACACTACTGATAGAAACAAGTGGTTCTCTGAAGCAGAATGGAGGAAGCATGAGATCAGGCAAGAAGCCATTGTTCAGCACAGAAGGAAGGCTAAGATGGGAAAGCTACCTCCTACAGCTGTGGAGCCTAGCAAGTACTTCCCCAAGCCATACCACTATTTTGAGAGACAGAAAATCAAGGCTGAAGAACAAAAGAAGAAGGACTCAAAAGGCAAGAAGCCTGCTGATGCTGAGCCTACTGCTGCTGCTGCTGTCAAGGCTAAAGTCAAATCTGGCAAAGGAATTGTTATCCAAGAACCTGATCAGAAATAGATTAGGAATTAATTTGAAGATTGTTGTAATCTTTTGTATGAGAAACATTTTTGTAAATCATTAAAGATGTATTAGAAAAATGTTAGAACAATTTATGATAAATATATTTTCATGATTGTTCTGAGTATGTGTCTATTTCTTGTTCATTCTACAATGTTGAATGTGTATATGTGTGAAGTTTTACATGTTCATGTTAACCCTGCTGATTATAATCTGCTTTACATCATTTTGTAATTTTTAATTATGAATGGTGTATATCATTGACTAAGGGTTATGACTTCTCCAAATAGGGGGAGATTGTTGGGTACATTGGTCAAATGTACCTGATTTGAAGAAGCCTCACCCAACTCAATGATATACATCATAATGTATTTGATGTATGTTTGAGTTACTTCTGCAGGTTAAGAAAGTACTGAACTGAAGCAAAAAGTTTCTAAGTTCATGTGTCGACACCCAGAGGCAAAGTGTCGACACCTGAGAAAGCTTGTGTCGACACCCAGACAAGCAGTGTCGACACTTGGAGTCATTGTGTCGACACTTGGGATGAAGATTCGACACCAGACAGAAAGTGTCGACACTTGGAGCTGTGTCGACACTCAGTGAAGGAAAGTGCAGACAGAAAGTGTCGACACAAGGAGCTGTGTCGACACCCAGCAAGGCTGTGTCTACACCAGAAAGTGTCGACACTTGGAGCTATGTCGACACTCAGTAAAAGTCTGCAGAGTCTAAGTACAAGTGTTGACACTCAACACAATGTGTCGACACTAAGCAGAAGAGTCAGTATTTAAAGTAAGTGTCGACACCCAGCACAATGTGTCGACACTCAACTGATGAGTCAACATTTGAAGTACGTGTCGACACCCAGAACAATGTGTCGACACACAGCTAAAGACTCAACACTTGAAGAAAGTGTCGACACATGGAGCTATGTGGACACTTAGCAAAGAACAGAAAGAACAACAAATTATTCTAAGTACAAGTGTCGACACTATGGGAATGTGTCGACACTCAGCTGAAGTCTCAACAACAAGAAGGTGTGTCGACATAAGGAGCTGTGTCGACACTCAGCATGTTTCAACATAGAAGACTATGTGTCGACACCAAGAAGCAGTGTCGACACTTGACAGATTCAACACAAGAAGATGTGTCGACACAAAGGAGATGTGTCGACACTTAGAAGAATTCAGCAAAAACTAGAAGAACAAGTACTTGTGTCGACACTCAATTTCAGTGTCGACACATGCAGAAGAATCTGTGTCGAGACATACAAGGAATTGTGTCGACACCTTATAGACTTGTGTCGACACTTACACAACATGTGTCGACACTTGGACTATAAGTGTCGACACTTTAAGACAAAAAGTCTCGACACTTACTGACTGTTAGAGATTTTCAAGAAGTGACTGGTTGACATGACAGCTGCCGATCCAGCCGGTCTACATCAACTATCAGAGAAGTCAGAAGTCAGTTATGAACCGGACCAGCCGGTTACCATGAAGGATGCCTATAAATAGGCACCTACAGTTTACAGAAACTGTTGTTGAGGTTGTTGATCAAATTGTTAACAGAGTTCAGATTATTGTTGAAGTAATCATAAAAGTGGTATACTGAGTATCAACACAAGAAGATCTGGCAGTCCAACTGCAGATCTAAGAAGTTGGAGAGAGAGGGCTCCTTCCAAGAAATCAGCCTCTGGAACTAGGCTGAGAAGAAGGATTCAGAATCAATTCTGGATCTTAAGTGGTAGAGGTCAAGGAACAACTGCAGAGGATTCAGCCTTATTCAGTTCTACTCAAGAAGCTTTGAAGAAAGCTAAGTCAGGGTGAATCCAGCTGAGTTCTTCCAAGAACTCATCAAGAATCTCTCAACTCCCCTCCTGTAATTCTGAGTTGTAGAGTTATTATCTGTATTACTTTTGTAACTTGTAGGATACATTGGATCTGAGTGATTGTAAGCCTATATTTATAAAGGCTGAGGGTAGGGCTTATTAGCCTGAGTGTAGGAGATATAGATCTCTGAGTGTAGGCCTTGGTTGGCTGAGTGTAGGCCTTGATTGGCTGAGTGTAGGCTTTGGGATAAAGCTGAGTGTAAGGCTTTGGGCATGAGGTAGGAACCAATTTGGGTTCTGAGACAGTGGAGAAGTTAGGCCGAATCTAGTACACTGCTAGATAGGCGAAGGGGGAAAGTGGATGTACCCATATCTTGGGGAACCACTATAAAACACTGTGTGCTGTGTTGTGTTTGTGCTGTGGATGATCTGTGTTTGTTTGATTATTGCTGATTGCTGTAATAAACTAGTTAGAAATCTGTGATATAACTGTTTGGCTGCCAACAAAGTTAGTAAAGGATTAGGTCACCTATTCACCCCCCCTCTAGGTGTTTAGGTACCATATCTTTCAGATAATACATCAAAAGTTAGGACACAAGGTAAAGTATTTTAGGAAAGTGTCAACGCAATGCACTAAAATTTATCAATGGAAACATTTCTACACGCGCTTATGAAGTCACCATTGTGTCGACTTGTATTCGATAAAACTTCGTTTACACCTTATCAGATCTTATGTCAACGCATACGTCGATTAATATTGACGTTGTTGTTGGATCAAGCATTGCACATCTCTTGATTTGAGAATAACAAATCTCAGTTTGTATTTGATCATGTTTGTTGTGTGTTTATTGTGTGCATGAACTACAAGTTCAGTATCCCTTGGAAAACAAGTCAAAAAGATAAAGATGACACAGTTTTTGTTGCTACTGCCGGGTGATATTAATATCGTTGGCGCTAGCACTAACAAACCGATAGAAAAGGAAGGATACCAGACTTGGAATGAGGCTGCTAAAAAGTATGGTGCTATCGCTGGGCGATATCACTAATGCTAGGCAATATCTTTTACGAAGTCCGCTTTTGGAATGACCCGGGTTTAGGCCCTTTAGACTGCCCCACGACAACACCTAGCCTACCACGACACCACACCTGGGCCGGGTAGTATAGCCAGAATATACAAGGCCTGTAGGCTATACAACCAAAGCATCTCACGCCTGTTTATCGGCCGCGCGCATTGTTGACACGGGGTTTTGAACCCGAGACCTTGATAAGGAGCCTTTAATACCAATCCTCATCACCAACTGAGCTGCAGCTTAGTTGATGACTGGTAGGGGTATTAAAGGCTCCTTATCAAGGTTGCGGGTTCGAGACCCCGTGGCAACAACCTATCGCTGCTGACAAACAGGCGCAAAGATTTGTGTTGGGGTGTACAGTCTGCAGGCCTTGTAGATTCCGGCTGTAGCTCAGTTGGTGATGAGGAGTGGTATTAAAGGCTCCTTATCAAGGTCTCGGGTTTGAAACCCCATGGCAACAATGCAGGCGACCGATAAACAGGCGCGAGATGCTTTGGGGGTGTATGGCCTGCAGGGCATATATTCCGGCTATACTACCCAGCCCAGGTGTGGTGATGTGGTAGGCCTGGCGATGTCGGGGGGCGGTCTAAAGGGCCTAAAATTGGGTCGTTACACTTTTAGTTCCCCGATTTGGAGTTAGCCAAACTCTCGGGTACCTCTCATAGTGGTAAATAGAGGCAGTGGGTTGGACCTCCCCACTCTTACGCCGGTATTCACACTACCCAACCTAGACCTTATGTACAACTCGGTACACCCACAATTAGGTGCTACAGAGTCTCTTGTACTAGTGCTGGACAATCCACCAGTCTTTTATGGGCTAAGTGAATACTTACACTTACCGAGTCAACATATCAACATCGGTGTGAATGATCGTCCAATAACGAGGACCCACCACTTAATGCACATGCACACATACTATAAGGAGCTTCTGAGCCATTGACTCACCAATCTAAGCCAACTATCCTCCCGAAATGACGGGGTGAGTGTAAGTGATGGTGGTTTATTATTGGTTACTCTTTTAGTCTGCTTATTCTTACAGTTTAGGGTTAACCTTGGAATGCCCAGGGCATGCCCAGTGAAGGGCTCTCGAGGACACTAGGAACTACGATGGGCTGAAGCCCAAAGCTCCCTTTCTCAAGACACTTATTTTTATGGGTAACTACTTTTTACCAACCCTATCTCACATTGATCTTTAGCTAACTCTAAGTGGGTTACCATCCTCAGGGCGAAGACAATACATCACCGACCCCGAGTACAACTCAATCTCTTTGACACCCTGACTACCTGACATTTGGTCCTAAGGGTGACCATATCAAGACTTCATCTAACTAGGTGCACACACTATATTTTCACCCATGTGAGGCCTACAATTTTACCATGAATACTTCATTTCGTTGTATGCAGACCAAATGAAATAGCTTAAGTGTATGAAAGTGAATACCCCAATTTACTTTGTCAACATCCTTAGGATTATTTCTAGGGGTCTACAATGACATGTTGAGCCCAAATCCAGAATTTGGTATTTTTCATAATTAAATCAACCTCTAAATAATTTTCCTAAATCATGAATCCTAAGACTTTGAACATGAAGTATATGTTTCTGACATGCAATGATCACACCATAATTTCCACAACCTCTTATTAACTAAATAACAATAAGGTATGAGTTTTCTAATTTTCGAGAAATGATTTCTATCATAAACCAAAATATAAATTTTTTAATTAAAATGATAATTAACAAAGGGACTACAAGATTTTATCATCCAAAAATAATAATAAAATTACCATAGGTCACTAATGATCAGAAAGTGTCACTGCCAAAATTTCATCATCATCTAATTTCTTCTTGCCATATAAATAAACTAATGAGTAAAACATCACCTAAGGCACTTTGTGAAGGAAACTCTACTTAATTACTTTCAAAAGTTACAATAAAATTAACACGGTATTATTGTGGCCTAAAAAGTTTACTTGCTAAGTTTCATAATTTTCCAGTACTCAGTTTATCCTGAAACAAATTATTTCCCTAATCATAATTTCTAGAATTATAAAGAAGGTACTAAAATTCTTCATCCAAAAATTCCAAAAAAATTTGCAAACATAAATAACATCAATTGAGGCCCTTTACCCAAGTTTCATGATCATCCAATACTGCTATGACATGTATTTGTACCTGATAGGAATGTACTTACTTTAACTAATAAGTGATTTAAGGGGGATAGATACTCTTAAAAATTCTAATTAAATTGTCCATGGTGTTTCTACACCCTATGAAATGCTGGGTATTATATCCACAATAAACCAGATTTGAAGAAGGGTCCATTTAACCTAAGAAGAATTATGACTGTATTTGATGGTGTTATTTTAGTTATGTACTTGCAGGTTTACATTGCTAAGTACACACCAATGTCAGGTTATAGTGGGTCAGTAAACACATGACTATACAATGTAATCCTTCATTGTATAGGACAATGTGTTGACTCACATGTAATATCTCTATTGGGGTGTACTTCTATCCCAAGTACATGAGAAGGTGTTGAATTGTCTCAAAGTGGTCAGCAAGGTAGCCCAAACCAAATTAATATCCTCGGCACTACCCAGTTCACACTTTGATCTTGCGGAAACATAAGGAAAAAGGTTAGCACCAACAAACAATGGAAGCACAAGCAGATCTTTTATATATTCCACTTCTTTACAAGGCGAGGTATACGTAGCGAGACATGATTTCGCTAGTACACAAGCTATAACAAAAAGTTCAAAACAAGCCGGGTGGACAGCACCGGAAACCGCCGAGACCGCCGAGGTCACCAAGTCCGCCGAAGCCGCCCGAGCTGAAGCTGCACCTGCCGAATAGACACGGAGTCCGCCGAAGCCGCGAGGCCGCTCAGACACACCGTTATTCACCTCCTGCTGATGAACTGAGGAACAGACCGCCACCTACCCGCCTAAGCCTGGCGGACAGGTTATTGAAAACAGCAAAGTTGAAACAGAGAACTGACAAGCCGCAGAGCGACCTGCTGAGACCGCACAGTTTGCACACTTCCAAGAACTTGACTGAAGTCAAAGCCAAACTCCTGGCTCCTTGAAGCTACCCGCGTGACCTACATACAACAATAGTTAACTCTGAATCAATCCGCCCGGACAGAAAATTGACACCGCAGCACCTCACTGCACCCAACTTACTGTTCACTCAGTTACTGTAGACCTACCGGGGGGGGGGGGGGTCCTATTTATAGGCGAGGTGAGGAGTGTGGTCACCGCCCTAAAGGATAGGCTCACCACCCCAGATCACGCGCTAGCAAACCACCGTCCGCTGAGTCTGCAAGGACTTAGCCGGTTACCAAGGAATAACCCGCCAGGAGCAAGGCAACTTTGGCGAACCTTCATCAGTCCGCCCAAGCTATGCAGACAAGGCATCAGCCCGCAAAGCCTTCAACCACTGCAGGACAGCAACCCCCTTCAGTGACTGTCCGCACACACCAGAGACAGTCCGCATAGAACAAGCCTCAAGCCTCCATCCGCCACAAGTCCACGACCAAAGGCAGAGTTAGAAACAGTCCGCCCGGTCAACAACGGACTTGGAGGATACTACGGACACCCTGTTCTTGGCACAGAGTGTGACCAAGTCCAGAACCACCAAAGGCCTAATGCGAGGTCGGCGGACAGAGCTCCGTCCGCCAAACAACCAAGCACCACAGACCGCCCAATCCTCGCCAAAGAGAAGCAGTCCGCAGGCTACACACACCTGCCCAATGCAACGGCCACCTGCCGAACTCCACACACCAGTCCGCCAAAGACCACCACAGCAGTGCACCTGCTGTACCACCAGAGCTCGACAAGGCCTTAGCCAAGCTCTCAACCCAATCCGCAATAACACACACCGTGGACACGCCAGTCCGCAAGCTTCTCGCAGACATGAGTCAAACCGCCGGTTACGCAAGCTTGCAATGCATCCACTGAGCAATGCACCAGTCCGCAAGTCTTTATCCGCTCAGGCCGCTCCTTGGCTAAACCAATCAGCCAACGCCTTATCCGCAGATAACAGGCCGCATAGCCCGCAGACTACATCCGTACAAACCGCTCAGAAGAACAACCAGCTTCCACTAGACTTATCACTAGGACGCAGTCCGTCCAGTCCGCCCAGTCCGCCAGATCTGTCCGCCTAGGCCACCCGTCCTGCCCATCAACCACTTCCACTTCACAAATTTCAACACTCCCCCTTGAAGTGAGAAGTGGTGATCAAGCCCAACAAGTTGCGCAACCTCTCAAAGGGGCCCTTCGACAGCGGCTTCGTGAAGATGTCAGCAAGATTATCTTCACTCCGAACATGCCCGACCAACAGAGATCCCTCCAACACCTTCTCCATTATGAAGTGGTGATCAATCTCTATATGCTTGGTCCTGGCGCGACACACTGGATTGTTAACCAGCTTGAGAGCACTCTCATTGTCACCCCGGAGTAAAGTTGGCCCTTGCACTTCTTCATGAACATCCTCTATAAGCCTCCTCAACCAGATGGATTCCCGAGCAGCCAAGGCTGAAGCCTTATACTCTTCCTCCGTAGTTGAGACTGACACTGAGTCCTGCTTCTTGCTACACCACGAGATGCTAGCTGATCCGCAAGTGAACACATAACTTGAAGTAGACCTCCGATCATCCGAATCACCGCCATAGTCAGCATCCGTGTACCCAAGTAAGGCAAAATCCGAGTCCCTTCTATAGAGGAGTCCCATGTCAGAAGTTAACTTGACATACTTCAAGATGTGCTTCGCCGCCACTAGATGAGATTTTCTTGGTTCAGCCATGAACCGAATTACTCGGCCAACAACATAAGCAATGTCTAGCCTTGTAATCGTAAAGTAGATCAAGCTCCCAACAAGAGCCCTGAACACCAAGAGATCATGAAGAATCCTTCCCTCATCTTTTCGAAGCTTCAGCCCAGATTCCAGTGGAGTAGAGCACTTCTTCCCTTCGCCCATGCCGAACCGCTTCACAATGCGATCTGCGTATCCTTTCTGGCAAATGAGAATCCCACACTCCTTCCTCTCCACCTTAAGACCGAGAAAGTGATGAAGCTCTCCCAAATCTTTCATCTCGAAGCGTATAGCAAGCTCAGCCCTGAGCCTTGCTACTTCCCTCTCCGAATTCCCTTTGATGATCATTTCATCCACATACCGCAGGACCAAGACTGAAGCTCTCCCTTCTTCTTGACGAACAAGCTAGAGTCCGAGTTGGAGGCCAGATATCCGCAGAATTGCAAATACTCTGCTATCTTCCTATATGAAGCTCTAGGAGCCTGCTTCAACCCGTAGAGAGCCTTCCTGAGCTTGCAGACGTAGTCTGGATGATCTTCAGAAACAAAACCAAGTGACTGATCCATGAATATGTCTTTGTCAATCTCTCTGTAAAGAAAGGCATTCTTCACATCGAGTTGCCACAACCTCCATCCATTACTAGCAGCCAAGACAATCACCACTCTAAATGAAGTCATCTTTGCAACCGGACTGAACGTCTCCTCATAGTCTTTTCCATACTGCTGTGAGAATCCTCGAGCAACCAGGCGAGCTTTGAACCTATCAATGCTCCCATCAGCCTTCTTCTTCAACTTATATACCCACTTGCAATTAACCGGAGTAATGCCATCAACCTTGGGCACAAGGTCCCAGGTTTCATTCTTATTCAGAGCATCAATCTCTTCCTTCATGGCATCTTCCCACTCCTTAACTCCAGTGGCCTCGTTGAAGTTTGCAGGCTCTCGCTCATCCAGAGGACCTGCAAAGAAGCAGGAGACAAAGCTAACGGCATTCCCATCACAGTACCGAGCCGGAGGCTTAATAACCCTCTTCGATCTCCGAAGGGTCGGATCCTTGCTCACAACCTCCGTTGCTTCTTCAAGCTCAACTCCTACTTGGGGCAAGCTTTGGGCAGTGCTCCCGCTGCTTCCTGAGCCAGAAGGCTCAGCCTCAGAGTTAGAAGCAACATGAGCTGCTGGTGAAACAACAAGCTCCTCTTCCAGGCCTTCAGCAGCTACCACCATATGTCATCAGCTCGTCAAAGACAACGTCTCTCGACACCACGAACTTCTTCGTCGCAGGATCCATGCATTTCCATCCCTTCTTCCGCTCATCGTAGCCGACAAAGACAAGCTTCCTTGCCTTCGCATCCAGCTTAGTCCGTGAAGCATCCGGGACATGCACATAGCAGGTTGAACCGAACACCCGAAGGTGTCCCACACTCGGCTTCTCCTTCAGCAACAGCTCAAAAGGAGTCTTCATATTGATCGGGCTGAGCGGCATCCTGTTGATGACATAAGAAGCACAAGACATCCCCTCCGCTCAGAAGGACCTTGGGATATCTTTCGCATGAAGCCAGCATTTGCAGGTCTCCATCAAATGACGGATCTTCCGCTCCGCTACTCCATTTTGTTATGGAGTGTGAGCACAAGTAAGCTCCCATTGGATCCCGTGCTTCCTGCAGAAGTTAGAAAAATCGGAGGAGATAAACTCACCACCATTGTCTGTTCTAAGCTTCTTGATCCGCAAGCCAAGCCGACCTTCCACCAACTCCTTGAACTCCACAAACAACCGGAAAGCTACTGACTTCTCCTTCAAGAAGTAAACCCAAGTATACCTTGAGTAGTCATCAATCAAGACAAGCATGTATCTGCTTCCACCAAGGCTGGCAGTGACCGTTGGTCCCATCAGGTCGCCATGAATGCACTCCAAAGGTAGCTTACTCCTTGTTTGTGATTTATCAAATGAAAGGCGATGTGCCTTACCGTATTGACAGCCCGCGCAAACATGCCCGTCACCAAAGGAGGATAACTTAGGCAGACCTCTCACCAAACTTCTACTAGCCATAGCCTTCAGCTTGTCCATGCCTATATGCCCCAGCCTCTCATGCCAGATAGCAGCGCTATCATTGGCCCTCATCCGATCAACATATGAATTGGTTGCAAGAACAAATAAGTTCTTCACCCTCCTTCCGACATGAGCAACATCAGCCTTAACCGCTGATACGTTGTGAAGGAACTTCACGTCTGTTGGCCCAAATAGAACGTGATACCCAGCATCCACCACATTTGTCACAGAGAAGAGGTTCTTCTTCATGCCCGGTACATGATACACACTCCTTAACGTGAGTGGCCCCTGATCACTACCCAAAGACACAACCCCCTCTTTCTCTACTGCATAAACAATATTATCAGCAGTGATAATAGCTTCATTACCTGAGTATGGTTGCAAGGAGGAGAACTTTGACTTGTCTCCGGTGAGGTGATGACCACACCCGGAGTCCACGATCCACTCATTGTTGAAGTCCTCAGCAGACAAGGAACGGACACTAGTGCCCGTCATGAAATCTCCGCCCCATTCCGCTTCTTCACTCCTCGAGCAAGCTTCCTCCTTTCCTGCAGCATGCCTAGGCTGCAGCTTGACCTTGCAGTCCCGCTTGAAGTGCCCTCGCTTGAAAGAAATAGTGCCTAACCACCTAGAGGGGGGGGGGGTGAATAGGTGAACTTTATCTTTTTTACTTTTAAGGAAGCAACACTGAACAATTAAACCTGTATTTGTAATTTTCTATAACAATTCAGCACAGCTAGCTCAGCAATCACAGAAATAAACAAACACAGAGTGCACACAGATTTTTATAGTGGTTCCCCAAGGTCTGGGTACATCCACTTCCCCCTTCGCCTATCTAGTAGTGTATTAGATTCAGCCTAACTTCTGCACTACTTCTCAGATCCTTAGATCCTACAGCTCAGAACCCCAAACAGGTTCCTACAACTCAGAGTGTCCCCACTCCTACAACTCAGGCACAAAGTCCTACCACTCAGTCTTCAACCAGACCTACACTCAGGCTAAACAGCCCCACCTCAGCCTTCAATAAGGCCTACACTCAGAGAATTGATTCTCCTACACTCAAGCTCAAATGCCCTACCTTAGCCTTTATAGATTTAGGCTTACAACTCAGATCTATACAAGATCCTACAGGAATTTGATAATACAAAGTAATTAACCACAACCCTGACAGAGAGAGATGAGTTGACTGGCTTCTTGATGAGTTCTTGGAAGAACTTGGCAGAGATCAACCTCCCTTAGCTTTCTTCAAAGCTTCTTGAATTAGAACTCAGTAGGGTTGAATCTCCTGTGAAGATGATATTCAATCAACTTCTATCTTGAGATTCAGATCTTAATCTGAATCTTACTTAGCAGCCTGTTCAGCAGCTGCTCTCCTTAGAATGAGCTCTCTCTCTCCAACTTCTTAGATCTTCTGTCGAAGATCTTCTTCTGTTGTGTTGTTAGATCTCTGTGTAGATCTTCAATCTATTATTTATCTTCAATGAATAATCTGTTGATTGATTGTCCACTCCCTGTTGAAAGAAAAAGCCTTTATATAAGCTTTCTCCATGGTGACCGGCTGATCCAGTTTCTAACAACCTCCTGATACCTCTGACAGTTGCAGTTGACCGGTTGAAATGACAACTGTCAGGTCATCTAGTCACTTCTTGAAATCACTGTCACTGTTTGAAAGTGTCGAGACAGATAGTCATTATGTGTCGACACAAATAGACCAAGTGTCGACACAAGTTGACCAAGTGTCGACACTAGTCTTGATGGTGTCGTCACAACTCCTTGTGTTGTTGTAACAGCTTCTCGATACTGATTATTCAGAATGTGTCGACACTGATTCTGTGTGTCGACACAAGCCTTCTGTTGAATGTGTCAAAACTGATTCTGTGTGTCGACACAAGTACTTCTACTTTAACACTTAGTTGAATGCTGCGTGTCGACACAACTCCTTTGTGTCAACACATGCTTGCTTGTGTTGAAAACTTGCTGAGTGTCGACACATCTCCTTTGTGTCGACACAAGTACTTTAACTTTGTTGAAGCTTACTGAGTGTCGACACAGCCTCCTAGTGTCGACACATTTGATGTCGACAAAGTTTCTCTGGGTGTCGACACTGCCTCTAAGTGTCGACACAGATTATGTTGACAATTCTTCATGGTGTGTCGACACCGCTTGTCTTGGTGTCGACGCAATTACTCCAAGTGTCGACACAGCTTCTCTAGGTGTCGACACAAACCTTCATAAGTGTCGACACTTCACCTCTATGTGTCGTCACATGGACTTAGAAACTTTTCTGCATTTCCTGCAATTACTTAACCTGCACATATAAACTCAAAGCACATCAAATACACCTTGATGTATATCATTGAGTAGGGTGAGGCTTCTTCAAATCTGGTACACAGTTTCCAATGTACCCAACAATCTCCCCCTATTTGGAGAAGTCATAACCCTTAGTCAATGACATACACCATACATAACAAATACTCAATATGATGTATAACAGTATTATATGACAGGGTAAATACTAAACAAAACATGTATAAACAAACATTACAGAATAAAAATGCAACAGATTGAACATCAAACATTGTTTTGTTATAACTTCCAATAGTTTCATTAATCAAAAGTTTACATGGATTTTAATGCAAATGATTACAAATTTGTAAACTTAAGAAAATTCTATTCTATGGCTGCTCTGGCTCCTTGATGACAATGCCATTTCCAGATTGAATCTTGGCTTGAACTTGAGCATCATTGTCATCAACAGGCTTCTTTCCCTTAAGATCTTTCTTCTTCTGTTCTTCAGCCCTTATCTTCTGTCTCTCAAAATAATGATAAGGCTTAGGGAAATACTTGCTAGGCTCCTGTGCATTAGGAGGTAGCTTCCCTAGTTTAGCCTTTCTTCTGTACTGTACAATGGCCTCTTGCCTAGCTTCATGTTTTCTCCACTCCTGCTCAGAATACCATTTGCTCCTTTCTAAGATATTATCCTTTGCAGCCTTTCAAGCAGTCAGAATAATATTTCTGGAAGTTGGGCTCCATTGCTCAAAATCTGGCCTTAATTCATCCAGTTCTCTGAACCTCTTCTTGGATAATTGAGCTTCTTGCTCTTTTAATACTGCCTCTGGCACAGGCTGAACTACTTTCTCAAAAATAATATTCTGATTACCCTTAGGAGGGCTATACATAGATTGTACCTCCTGATGTATCATCTCAAAATCAGTTGGAGGGTAGATCACCTGAGCTACTTCAGCTTGTTCTCCTCCAAAATATGTAGGATTTATCCCAGATTCTGCTATATTATCATCATCACACAAAGGTGGATATCCAAGGGTAGCTCTGATGCTGTTTGAAATCCATTTAGCATGATTAGAGCCTGCTTTGACTAACACCCTCTCCCCCTTTATGACTTCTCTTTCTATATGATCCCTAAGATCATCCTTCTGAAACCTGATCTGAGCATTCAGATAGTTAACACCATCTTTATAAAAAGGTTTTAACCTTTGGAGCTGTTTAGTGATAACCTTTTGAGAATCTTCAATGGCAGTTTTAACAGCAGTGAGGCTTTCTTGTAAGTGCTTGTCAAACTCAGCCTTGGCAGCAGTCCTTGCTGTAGTTTGAGTAGCTGCAATATTCTGCATTTCAGTTACTATCACATTATGTGATTCAGTTAAATTGTCATTCATTCTAAGCTGGTTTTCTAGGACATATCCTTGTTTTACTACCATGTCATCAACCTGTTTCTTTATCTGCTCTTGATGTGTAGCCAGATATACCACTGTATTTCCTCCTTTATGAAAACAGTCAGTCATTTCCTTTTTATTCTGATTTACTTCAAATCTAATAGATTTTATATCTTGAGCCAGATCAAATTGAAGGGATTTATGTCCTTCATCCATATAAGTTTGGAGAGCCTTCCTTTGCTCATCTAGCTTGATCTGCAAAGCCACCATTAATGAACTATAATCAGCAATTTGGGCAGGCTGTGGAACAATGGTTTGCAGTGATTTCTTGTAGGTCTGGCTTTTCCTTTTGAAAACCTGTAGCTTTCTTTTCCTGGCTCTAGCAGCCTCTGTATCTTCAGAGTCAGAAGTACAAGCAATGTCTACCCTGTCCTTAGGACTAGGAGGTATATCCTTCTCAGTCCTTGGTAGCTCCTCGACATTACTTTGCTCCTCAGTCTCTTTCCTTACAGTTTCCTCTACATGCTCCCCCTCAAGATGGACCTTCTCCCCCTCAAAAGCTGCTTTCTCTCCCTCAAAATCAGTCTGTAATAAATCAGGGAACAGCTCTTCTAGAGTAAACTCATGTTGAGTATGTACTGGAGAGTCTCTTATCTCAGGAGAATTTTCTACAACTGATGTGCCTTCTATGACCACATCCTGTGGTTGACTATGTATCTGAGTTTGCTGATCAACATCAAGTAATGAGTCAGTCAACAATTCATCCTCAATATTGAAAATAGAT
Organism: Platanthera guangdongensis; assembly: GCA_039583875.1. Lineage (NCBI taxonomy): Eukaryota > Viridiplantae > Streptophyta > Magnoliopsida > Asparagales > Orchidaceae > Platanthera > Platanthera guangdongensis. The sequence continues at coordinate 8,171,694 of CM077148.1, read as the reverse complement.
TGATTAATTTCATTGATTACCTCAAGAGTTGTTTGGGTAGCCAGTTCACTATCCAAGTGAGTGGACTCTTCCACATGTAGAGGCTCCTACTGAAGTGGATCCAGGTGAATAGGGCTAGTAGATGGTAGCTCCCCCTGCCTCTGGGCATCTTCAGTCCTTACTAGTGACCTTCCAGTAACATTAGCTGCATCCTTATCAGCTTCATCCTCATTAGAACTGAAAACTACCTGCTCCTCTGAGCTACTGGAGGATTCAGGAGCCATAATGACTTTCTTTTTCTTCTTCTGTTGAGAAACTTCCTTTTCAGGAGTAGGCATTTCCTTTGTCAACACCCTATCCCACCTTGAGATAATTCTAACATCCATTCTCCTCATATGATTTATCTTAGAACCAGCAGCTTGGTTCATGACTTCAGGGATACTTCCAGCTAAGTATAAACTCATAATCCTACCCAGATTGGGCTTCTTCAGACTTTCCTTTATCTTATCAAACATTACTGCTGACCAATCAGTTTTAAATTGGAAAATTATCCTTATCATTAAACTGAACATGTGAGATGATATTCTATCATGCCCACCTGGCTTGATCAGAATTACCTTACCTACTATTTCAGACAAGAACTTGCCCTGCATGTTCATGCCTTTTCTATTAAAGACTGATCCAATCTTCATGATTGAATCAAGTCCACACCATTGCAGTGCCTCCCTTATCCTTGATGCAGGTACATCTTCCTCTTCTTTAGTTCTAGGGAGATGTAGAACTTTTCTTAGACTTTTCGGGGTGATCTTCACCTTAACTCCATGGACTTGGGATTTGATCTTAAGTCCAGTTTCATGAAGTGTAGCTGCACTAAAGAATTCAATGACCTTCTTCTTCCAGATCTTGATTGGCTCTGAAACTAGATATTCTTACCCAGTCTCTACAACTAGGGTTACAACACCTTGTATTTCTGATTCTGCGTCGTCAAAGGCATATCGCACGAGCTCATAACCTTCATTGATGTTCTCTTCTAGCTTGGGCACCATTAGGGTTTGAAGAAATTTTGAATTTAGAGAAGAGAAATGTCGACACACAAGTTTGGTCTCGAAACTATGGTGAGCGTGTTGACAAACAATGTTGAAGACCTATTTATACCTTTCTAAGATCGAAGGTGAAAAGACACGTCAAAATACTTGAAATGTGTCGACACTGTTGAAAAGTGTCGACACTTACTTCTAATGTCTCGACAACTATGTGTCGACACAAATATAGTCGACAGAATATATGTGTCGACACTTATACATCTCAGCTCGACGATTAGTCGAAACTCTACTCGACGAATTCTGTGTTAATCCTAAGTGTCGACACGACTCTGGATGTGTCGACACCTACTTTGGATGTGTCGACACTAATTCTCTGAAGTGTTGACACAGACCGTCTAGATGTGTCGACATCATTTCTCTGAAATGTCGACACCACTTCTATGTGTCGACACAGATAACTCTGTGTATTGACACTATTTTACTTAACCAATTTTTAAACTATTCTAAGTTTAACATACCTAATTCAATTTTAAAATTATTGAATTTGGTTTCATCTAGGGGTTTAGTAAACATATCAGCTAACTGATTATCTGTTTTAACATATTCTAGTGAAATGTCTCCTTTTTCTACATGTTCTCTAAGAAAATGGTATCTAATTTCTATATGGTTAGTCCTACTATGAGAGACATGATTATTTACAATAGAAATGACACTTGTAGAATCACAAAGTAAAGGTGTTCTACTTACTTGAATACCATAATCTTCTAGCTGGTGTTGAATCCATAATAGTTGTGCACAACAACTTCCTGCAGCAACATATTCTGACTCAGCTGTGGAGATAGCCATACTGGTCTACTTCTTACTACTCCAAGACACCAGCCTTCCACCTAGAAATTGACAGGTTCCTGTAGTACTCTTCCTATCTTCCTTGCAGCCTACAAAATTTGCATCTCAATAACCTGTCAGTACAAAATCTCCATTCCTAGGGTACCAAAGGCCTAGATAAGGTGTGCCCTTAAGATATATCAAAATCCTTTTGACTGCAGTCAGATGAGATTCTTTAGGGCATACTTGGTACCTAGCACAGACACATGTAGCATACATGATATCTGGTCTACTAGCAGTTAAATACAGTAGGGAGCCAACTATCCCTCTATACAAAGTTTCATCTACAGGTTTCCCTGCATCATCTTTGCTTAGAGACATGCTTGACCCCATAGGAGTTTTCATGGTAGTGGATGATTCCATACCATACTTCTTTATCAACTCTAGGGTGAACTTAGACTGGCATATGGACATGCCATCTTCAGTCTATCTAACTTGGAGACCCAAGAAGAACTTAAGTTCCCCCATACTATTCATTTCAAATTTTCCTTGCATAAGTTTTGCAAACTTTCTGCAAAAACTACTTTCTGTAGACCCAAATATTATGTAATCTACATATATTTGGACTAAGATAATCTTGCCTTTAGATTCCCTAAGGAATAGAGTCTTGTCTATTTTCCCCCTTGAGAATTTGTTCTCAATGAGGAAACTAGACAGAGTTTCATACCAAGCCCTTGGGGCTTGTTTTAACCCATACAAAGCCTTCCTAAGTCTATAAACATAATCAGGTTTAAGAGAATCAACAAAACCTGATGGCTGCTCTACATAGACTTCTTCCTTCAGATTTCCATTCAGAAAAGCTGACTTAACATCCATTTGATATACCTTGATCCATTGATGTGTTGCATAGGCAAGGAACATCCTTATTGCTTCCAGTCTTGCTACTAGAGCAAAGGTTTAATCAAAATCAATACCTTCTTCCTGCCTATATCCTTTTGCAACCAGCCTAGCTTTATTCTTTATAATGATTCCATTCTCATCCAAATTGTTCCTAAAGATCCACTTAGTTCCAATAATGTTGCGGTTCTTGGGCTTAGGAACCAGCTCCCAGACCTTGCATCTCTTGAATTGATTCAGCTCCTCTTGCATGGCATCAATCCAATGAGAGTCTAGAATTGCTTCTTCAAACTTCTTTGGTTCTACTTGGGATAAGAAGATGGAGTATAGAACTGTACTCATATTCCTGCTTCTTGTTTGCACTCCTTGTCTGGGATCTCCAATTATTTGATTGGCTGGATGATCCTTTAGGTGCCTATTTGCTGGAGGCAGCCTGTCTTCAGGTTGTACACCTTCAGCTTCTTCGATATATTGCACCTCTTGGTCTTCTTCAGCATCAGGAGTATCTTGTACTCTCCCTGGACAACAACCACCATCTTCCACTTGCTGACTTGTAGAAGAATCTTCTGTTATGGTAAGCTTGTCCATCCTCTCAGTTACACCTGTAGAGCTGCAAATACTACTTGACAATTCACAGTTAATGAGTCTTGTTTCATCAAATACTACATGTACAGACTCTTCTACAACTTGAGTAATCAAGTTGTAGACCCTATAAGCCTTACTATTGTTGTTGTACCCAACAAAGATCCCCTCTTGGGATTTGGCAGCAAACTTGGTTAGATAAGACTTTCCATTGTTAAGTATATATCACTTGCAACCAAAGATCCTGAAATAGGATAAATTTGGTTTTCTGTCCTTCACAATCTCATAGGGGGTCTTCTTGTGGCTTTTGGTGATAGTAGCCCTATTGATTACATGACATGTAGTGTTTACTGCCTCAGCCCAGAAATATTCTGGGAGAGAAGTGTCACTTAATAGGGTTCTACCTGCCTCTATCAATGTTCTATTCTTCCTTTCAGCAATACCATTTTGCTGATGTGTTCTTGGTGAGAAAAATTCCTGAAAAATTCCAAATTCTTCACACAGTTTTGTCATACTTTCAGACTGAAATTCAGCGCCATGGTCATTTCTGATTTTGACCACTGTACTGTCCAATTCATTCTGAATTTGTTTAACAAAACTATATAAGATACTTGGGGTTTCAGATTTTTGTCTTAGGGAGAACACCCAGAAATATCTTGAATAGTCATCTACTACCACAAATGTGTAGACCTTCCTACCTAGGCTGTGAACTGACATAGGACCAAAAAGATCCATATGCAAGATGTACAGACACCTCACAGAATCCTTGTTCTTAAGGCTATAAAAGGTGGATTTGGTCTGCTTGCCTTTTTGACAAGCTGAGCATATCTCATCCTTTATACACTTAACTTGAGGGCCATTCCTCACTAACTCTTTGCTAAAGAGTTGGACAATTGTCTTATAGTTAAGATGAGCCAGCCTCTTGTGCCATTTAACACAATATGAGACTTTCTCATCAGCTACAAGACAAATAGGAGAAACATTGTTCTCACATACAAAGTCAAGACAATAGACATTCTTCTTCCTATATCCTGTCAGAATGATCTTTTGATCACTTGACCTTTTGATATGACAACCATTCTTGACAAATGAGATGTCATATCCTAAATCACTCAGCTGACTTATGCTAATGAGGTTATGTTTCAAACCCTTTACATAAGCCACTTGAGTAATTGTAATCAGGTTACTAGAAATATTACAAAATCATTTGATGATTCCTTTTTCTGAACCACCAAAGGTAACTTTAGGGCCATCCTTGATAGGTGTATAGTCCTTCAGCAACCCCCTTGTTCCAGTCATGTGCCTGGAACATCCACTGTCCAAGTACCATATAGGGGCATGACCACTTGGACTCAGCTGCAAAACAGATTACTTAACCTTAGAACCTAAATAACTCTTGGGTCCTTGGTGCAGGTGATATGCGCAAAATAGAGCTTGAAAACGCAAGTATACGTGCCGTACAAGTAATACAGAGTGAGTGAGATCGTTCCCACGGAGAAGTGATGGGTTTAGTGCTTACAATTACTAGCTACACCGTTTCTATGAATCCAAGTAAAACGATTAATTGATTTTCTGAAAATAGATCGAAACTTTGAGATAGATATTAAAACTAATTTAACTAGATCTTAAAGTAATTTCTTAGCAATTAGAGAAAATAGCCTTGCATTTCTGATTTCATATGTGTAACATGATGATGATAAAATAAATATTTCATTTGGTTGAGCTTTGAATTATCTTGCGATGATTTTTAAAGAAAGAACCTTTATCTCTCGATACAAGGAGTCTTAATATCTACGCAACCCTAGTTATCTCTAACTTAAGCAAAACAAAAATATTATGAAGTGCAAGAATCAAATTCGCTAGCATAAAAAGGAAATCTCTTTCACTTTTCAAAACTCAAGAGATCTTGTGATGCACGCACGTTTCTCCTCTCTCGACTCTTGAAACGCCGTAAAAATACAGAAATTTTGGTTAATGATTCACACTGCTCATCTCTCGATTCTCGCACTGCGATAAACTAGCCCTTAAATTAACGTTACGACGCTCATCTCTCGATTCTCGCGGCACAATGTAATAAAAAGACACGATCCAACAATTTCACCATAAAAATCACAAAACAAACTCAAAATCAAAGATGTTCATCATCAGAATACACATACTACTCTCATTATGCAAGACTAGGGAGTTTTAGTTCATGACTGCGGGAAAATAACACAAAACTGAAGAGATCTTACTAAACATTTCGAAAGAAATGCGAATCTTCCCTTCTCCAGTGATGTGGAAGTGTTTCCTTCAGCCCAAATGCCAAGACTGGACTGGTTCTTCCTTGACCGAATTTCTCCCCCAGTTTTTTCTCCTCCTCTAATGGCTGAACAATCAAGAATAGAATCCCCCTTTAATGCCTGAAATTTTCCTCCTTTAAACTCTCCTTTTTTTTCAAATTAGTGGGCCCCACTTCCAGTCATTTTTAAATGCTGAACGGGTGCTTAAAAATAGGTTGTAACTGTTGAAAATGCAGTAATTTCGGATCTAAATTTCTTGTAAATGTCAGAATTGTTGCGAATATGTTGCAACATTTCTGGTTCTGTATTTCTGCCCAATTTGACCTGCCAGAATTATTGAGAATATGTTGCAACATATTTCCCAGATTTCTCACAATACTTAGCCTTCAATCCTTGCCTTAAATTCTCCCCGAATCCTATCATAAAAACATATAAAAAATGAAAGTACAAACATTTTGACTCCAAATCATGCAGCAATTGGATTTTTATCTACTTTTCATGTATAAATATCACATAACATGGCTAAAAGAAGGTTAAAATAGGGATGAAGATTCCTCTAGTTCGATCTTGGAAAGATGGTCTGCTACAGGGTTATCTACGCCCTTTCTATCCTTAATCTCCAAATCGAATTCCTGCAATAATAGTACCCAACGAATCAACCTTGGCTTTGTATCTCTTTTTTCCATCAAATAACGGATAGCCGCATGATCAGTAAAAACGGTGACTTGAGTGCATAAAAGATAAGGTCGAAACTTTTCGAAGGCGTAGACTACTGCCAACAACTCCTTCTCAGTCATGGTGTAATTGATTTGAGCTTCGATCAGAGTTTTGCTCGCGTAGGCTATGGTGTGAAAAAGTTTCTCCCTAACTTGACCTAGTACTACACCCACGACATAGTCACTCGCATCACACATAAGGACAATGGTTCACCCCAGTCGGGTGCCACCACAATTGGTGCCGTGGTTAATTGCTTCTTCAGTTTACTAAATGCACTCAAACAGTCTTCGTCAAAATTAAATTTCGTATCCTTTTCCAACAATCCACTAAGAGGTTTTGCAATCCTAGCAAAATCTTTGATAAACCTTCGGTAAAATCCTGCATGCCCTAGGAAACTCCTTAACTCTTTCACATTCCTAGGATGAGGTAATTTCTCAATGACCTCAATTTTGGCCTTATCTACTTCTAACCCCTTGCTTGATACATGATGGCCCAGCACGATGCCTGCGCGTACCATGAAATGACACTTTTCCCAATTCAGCACAAGGTTAGTTTTGATACATCACACATGCACTCTTTCTAAGCACTCCAAACACTCTCCAAATGATTTTCCGAAGATGGAGAAATCATCCATGAAGATCTCTATACCATGATCCATAATTTCTGAAAATATAGCAATCATACACCGTTGGAACGTGGCTGGTGCGTTTCATAGACCAAATGACATTCTCCTAAAGGCGAATGTTCCGTAAGGGCACGTGAAGGTTGTTTTCTCTTGATCTTCCGGGTCAACCGTGATTTGGTTATACCCGGAATAGCCGTCTAAGAAGCAGAAGAAATCATTACCGGACAACTTATCTAGCACTTGATCTATGAAAAGCAATGGAAAGTGGTCTTTTCTAGTAGCCTTGTTAAGCTTGCGATAATCCATACAAATGCGCCATCCGGTAATAGTTCTAGTCGATATTAATTCATTCTTATCATTTTTTATTACGGTCATCCCTCCTTTCTTCGGAACACATTGAACCGAAGAGACCCAAGAACTATCGGAGATAGGATATATTATCCCTGCGTCTAACCATTTTATTATTTCTTTCTTTACGACCTCTTTCATAGGTGGACTGAGATGGCGTTGAGGCTCAATGGAACCTTTATAAGATTCTTCTAGGAGAATCATGTGCATGCATACCGAAGGACTAATCCCTCTTATGTCCGCGATCGTCTAACATATGGCTAATTTAAATTGCTTCAGCAAATCTATGAGTTGTTGATGTTGATTTGGTGATAATTTTGAGTTGACAATGACTGGTAATGTATCATTGTCTCCTAGGTATGCGTAGGCCAAATGTTCAAGTAATGGTTTCAACTCAAGTGTGGGTGGACTAATGATGGAAGGTTTATTTGCACATGTCTTATCTGTCATATTTAAAATCTCCGGCTTACGAGTGAATGTCGGTGAACGTGCACTTATTTCAAAGCAATCTTGAATTTCGTTCTCATAATGGGATTTCTCTTCATCCGTCCCCTCCTCTTCATCTTCTTCTAGATTCTCACTTAAGTTGTAATCATAAAGGGTCACACTCTTAACTTCCTCTATGTCATCTTCTTCTAAACGAGGAAATTTCATGGCTTTTAGTACATTAAAAGTCACTTGTTCATCGTTAACCCTCATGGTTAACTCACCCTTGTGTACATCAATCAAAGTTTTTCCGGTGGCTAAGAAAGGCCTACCCACTATAATGTGGACTTCCTTGTCTTACTTCATGTCTAATACAACAAAATCTACCGGAAAAATAAACTTTTCTACCTTGACTAAGACGTCTTCTACAATCCCCTTTGGAAAGGTTAGAGATTTATCTTTTAATTGTAATGTAATCGATGTTTTGGAAATCTCCCCCAACCCTAACTTCTTATAAATTGAAAGTGGCATAAGATTTATGCTCGCTTCTAGATCGCACAAAGCCTTTCCCTCGAATTGATGTCCAATAGGACACGGAATCGTGAAGCTTCCGGGGTCCTTTAGTTTTGGTGGCAATCTCCATTGGAGAATTGCACTACATTCATGTGTAATGGTTACCGTTTCGTTCACGCCAAACTTCCGTTTTTTATTTAATATGTCTTTCATGAACTTTACGTAACTCGGCATCTATTCTAATGCTTCGGTAAAGGGTATATTAACTTGCAACTTCTTAAAGATTTCTAAGAATTTCTGAAATTGTTGATCTAATTTGCTCTTTTTTAGTCTTTGGGGGAAAGGTGGTGGTGGATAGGTTCGTGGGTTCTCCTTCCTTCTTTCCTCTTTTTCTCCTTCTATTTTCTTATCATTTCTTCCTGTTATTACTCCTTCCTCGTCACTCTTATTGCCCTCATTTCTTCCTATTGTTACTTGCTCACTAGGACCGTTGACTTCTTCTTGGTCTTGATTTTTATTTTGTTCATGTGGATTAGTGTCTTGACCAACTATTAACTCACGCCCACTTCGTAATGTGATGGCCTTACAATGATGATTATCTCCCTTGGGATTGGGTGTGGTATCCATAGGGAGCATGCCTTGCGGTCGCATACTTAAAGCGGTGGCGATTTGTCCTAGTTGCGATTCAATCATTCTCATTGACCCTTCCAAACTAGAGAAACGGGCTTCATTCTTTTGCATTGATTCAATGATGAAGTCATCTGTTACCTTTCTAAATGGTCCCGCTTGGTTGGAATGATTGTTTTGATGTTGAGGATTAGCATTAGAATTAAATAAGTGTGGTGGAGTAGGACCAGAGTTGTTTTTCCAAGAGAAGTTAGGATGGTTTCTCCATTCGGGATTATAATGGTTTGGGTAAGGGTTTGTATTTTGCTTATAATGCCCTCCTAAATAATTAACTTCTTCATTACCCCCTACAAGTTGTTCAATTGTTAAGGTGGGGTTAGGAGAAACCATGGGAGTAATAATGCTATTGACTTGAGGATTCATTTGATTTTGGTTCAACGTCAAAGCATCTAACCTCTTGTTAATGGTATTAAATTGGGACGTCATTTGGGCTGCAAATGACGTTAACTGGTCAACTTGATACAATCCTGCCGTAGTTGGAGGATGTACTTGACGCTCGATCAAATGATAGTTGTTAGAAGATAAATCTTCTAAGATTTCACATGCATTTTCCGGGTATTTATTCATGAGAGACCCTCCCGCTGCTCCATCTACTTGGATCATCGTAGATGTCTGAAGGCCATTGTAAAATGTCCATACTTGTTGGTGGATGGCCAATCCATGGTGGGGACATCTCCGTAATAGTTCCTTAAAACGTTCCCATGCATCATATAGGGTTTCTCCATTCACTTGCATGAACGTAGAAATATCTCTCATTAATTTAGCAGTTTTGGATGGGGGAAAATATTTGGCCAAGAATTTTTCAACCAATATAGCCCAAGTAGTAATAGACCCATTAGGCAACGAGTTCAACCAATCTTTCGCTTTCCCTTCTAGAGAGAAAGGAAATAATCGCAATTTAATGGCTTCTTCAGATGTGCCATTAATCTTAAATGTGTCACAAATTTCTATGAACGTTCTTAGATGAGAGTTAGGGTCTTCATGGTTATGACCACTAAACTTATTATTCTGGACAAGTTGCATCGCCGTGGAATCAATTTTAAAGTTGTTAGCCTCTACAGCAGGTCTAGCGATGCTAAATTGTACCCCTCCCCTAAAAGGCATATTATAGTCACGACATGTTCTCCTATTTTCCATTGGGTGCCCGTTATGCTCTACTTGGCCTCCTAAGTCCTGTCCCTCTTGATGAACGTCAGCATCATTATTTTGATTATTCATGTTGAGTTGATTCGAATTTTCCAATCTAGTTGATTTTCTATTACGTCTACAGGTTCGCTCGATTTCAGAATTTAACTGTATTAGTTCAATTGGACGATACCTGGACATACACTAGTAGATTAAGAAAACAATGCAAGAAAATAAAGACAAATAAACTTAAAACGAAATAAAAGCTTGACCTCCAAATACTAAGGATCATTAATATTGTAAGAAAAACAGTAAATTCGTTGCACCTCCCCGTCAACGGCGCCAAAAACTTGATACGCGCAAAATAGAGCTTGAAAACGCAAGTATACGTGCCGTACAAGTAATACAGAGTGAGTGAGATCGTTCCCACGGAGAAGTGATGGGTTTAGTGCTTACAATTACTAGCTACACCGTTTCTATGAATCCAAGTAAAACGATTAATTGATTTTCTGAAAATAGATCGAAACTTTTAGATAGATATTAAAACTAATTTAACTAGATCTTAAAGTAATTTCTTAGCAATTAGAGAAAATAGCCTTACATTTCTGTTTTCATATGTGTAACATGATGATGATAAAATAAATATTTCATTTGGTTGAGCTTTGAATTATCTTGCGATGATTTTTAAAGAAGAAACCTTTATCTCTCGATACAAGGAGTCTTAATATCTACGCAACCCTAGTTATCTCTAACTTAGGCAAAACAAAAATATTATGAAGTGCAAGAATCAAATTCGCTAGCATAAAAAGGAAATCTCTTTCACTTTTCAAAACTCAAGAGATCTTGTGATGCACGCACGTTTCTCCTCTCTCGACTCTTGAAACGCCGTAAAAATACAGAAATTTTGGTTAATAATTCACACTGCTCATCTCTCGATTCTCACACTGCGATAAACTAGCCCTTAAATTAACGTTACGACGCTCATCTCTCGATTCTCGCGGCGCAATGTAATAAAAAGACATGATCCAACAATTTCACCATAAAAATCACAAGATCTATAAAGATAATCACAAAACAAACTCAAAATCAAAGATATTCATCATCAGAATACACATACTACTCTCATCATGCAAGACTAGAGAGTTTTAGTTCATGACTGCGGGAAAATAACACAAAACTGAAGAGATCTTACTAAACATTTTGAAAGAAATGTGAATCTTCCCTTCTCCAGTGATGTGGAAGTGTTTCCTTCAGCCCGAATGCCAAGACTGGACTGGTTCTTTCTTGACTGAATTTCTCCCCCAGTTTTTTCTCCTCCTCTAATGGCTGAACAATCAAGAATAGAATCCCCCTTTAATGGCTGAAATTTTCCTCCTTTAAACTCTCCTTTTTTTTCAAATTAGTGGGCCCCACTTCCAGTCATTTTTAAATGCTGAACGAGTGCTTAAAAATAGGTTGTAACTGTTGAAAACGCAGTAATTTCGGATCTAAATTTTCTGTAACTGTCAGAAATGTTGCGAATATATGGCAACATTTCTGGTTCTGTATTTCTGCCAATTTGACCTGTCAGATTTGTTGAGAATATGTTGCAACATAATTCCCAGATTTCTCACAATACTTAGCCTTCAATCCTTGACTTAAATTCTCCCCGAATCCTATCATAAAAACATATAAAAAATGAGAGTACAAACATTTTGACTCCAAATCATGCGGCAATTGGATTTTTATCTACTTTTCATGTATAAATATCACATAACATCGCTAAAAAAAGTTAAAATAGGGATGAAGATAACTTATTTTTGCGAAGTTATCACACCCCCATGCTTAGTTCTTTGCTAGTCCCTAGCAAAGGTAAATCATTGTAAATCATGATATGACAAAAATTTATTACAGTATAATTTCATTCCCGTCTACTCTTCATTATAAGTTAACCAAAATAGCTTCAAGTAATTCTCATTAACTGATGCTAGACTTGCTAATCCATAAGAATTCAAACTTTCATAATTCTATCAGATAGATATAAGATAAGGCTCAATTAAGAATTCAAGTGTTATATGTGATGTCCTTAACAATTTGTCTACATCCCTTACAATTCATTTTCGATAAACTTCGTCACCAATAGGATATATCAAGAGTAGTCTAAGGCTTTGATATGACCTTTACATGAGTTTGGTAGAAACCGATGCCAAATAAAACGACTTGATGAATTTTGGAGAGGTGGGTAGCCATTAATTCAAATTAATTAACTTAGTAGCTTGCCAACTTATGGGGTTTATCTTTCAACAATTTTTTTTCTTTTGATATTTACACAGTTGGGATCATTCCAAGTATGAGTGAACATCCTTGGGCCACATATCACTATGCTATATATATATCCTTTTTTATCATAGTTGGGATCATTCTAAGTAAGCCGGAGCTAACTTAGGCCACATGTCACTATGATATACAATTTTTTTTTAACACCCATAAGTGGTCAGTCTACTAGCTAAGGAACCTAGGGAAATGAATAATCAAGCCTTTAAGCTCAAAAGTAATATGTGATGGCAACAAAGGTAAGGATTTACGTGGAAGCAAGGTTAACTACGTACGCTCAATATATTGGCAACTATCATTGAATTAGAACATACTCGATCAAATCCCATTAGGATCCGAAGTTAATTAGATAAATTAAAAGGGGGTAAACACTTTTAAGAACTATAGTGCATGAATGTGAGATAGATTTCTTAATCGAGCTTTAACCAATCAGTCTAATTTCAATTTAATAGTCTGACTCATACGACTGACTCGTCTAACCTTACAATTAATTTGAAAAACTTGAATAGATTTATTAATAATAAAAAAAATGAAGAGCAGACATCTCTAAAATATACCCCATAAAAGCTTTGTCATGCAAGGTATAGAAGGACATGCCCCCATACTTGAACCTTTAATAGTCCCTAGTAAAGCAGTGGTAGCAAATATAATAGCCTTGTGTGCGATTGCGAACTTCATAAATCATAAGAGTGGAATAAAAAGAAAGTTTCACATGTGAGTTGCCAGCATATAAATATGGGTGAAGTGGAACATAAAAGTATAATATATGAACGGAATATCCCACAAAGTAGCAGATTATAATACAGAGTTTGCATTAAAACAGTGAATTTATTGAGTAACAGGTAAAGCTTCATGGCATGAAAACATATAACAATAATTTATGGAAACAACAGTTCAGGAAACAGAACAATTCAGCTAGAGAAGTGATCAACCACATGACAACAAGTAACAGTTATAAGGATTAGAGCTAGAAAATAAATAACCAATGAACACGTAAACGTTACTTAGCATTCAGCCATTAACATGCAGTTCAACAAGTTCAACAGTAATAGAAAAAATTAGTCATTCAGGAAAACCGATAACGAGCGTCCAAGGAGTTAATCAATTTCCACAATTTTGAGAAGAGCAATGTGTAAATAAAATAAAGTACTTCACTAACACTGAAATGTTTCACCACAGATATTTCCCAAAACAAAACAAACATTTCACCAATAATGGCGCAACGTAAATTTTCCATATTCTGAGTAGTGGAGTGTCAACCATCCTCCTCATCATCGTCAGCGTCATCGACCTCGTCCGAGTCGTCATCGTCCAAAAATTCTTTCATTTCGTCGTCATCGTCGGATGCAAAGACTGCATCCTCCTCGTCCGCTTCCGCTGCATCATGTGGATCTGGCGAGGATGCCGCCTCCTTTCCCTTAGAAGTAGAGGGTTTGTGGTCATACCAAGCAGGATTCACATCGTGGACTGCTATCGATTCTTCAGGTACGTTCAAATGGCGGAGAAGGGCTACTTGATTGTGATGTAAAATGTTTAAATGTGAAACTAGATCACGATGTTGTTGGCGCTGATATTTGGCGGTGCCTTGCAAATATTTAAAAATGATAGGCCAATCCGGAGGATTAGGGGAAAGTGGCGGTGGAATTGGAGGTTGGGTGGTTTTGCTCGAAGATACGGTAGGACGTTGTTTCTGAGCGGATTTGGGGGGTGGCTCCTCTGAAGATACCCTAATATAGGATGAAATGACGGAAAATGTTATTGGCCGACCGACAATGGTGGTAGTGTCCGTGTCGGCGAGAGATACCCCGGCGTAATGGCACAACGATGTTATGAGTGTGGGAAACCATAGCTGAGTTCCCCCCTCTGTTTTGACTTTTTTTAGGATTTGACTGGAAATAATATGTCCTACATTAATGGGAATCCCTTTTATAATGCTATGTATAATGCAAGCCCTATCGAAGGAGACATGGTTTGAGTGCTTCGTCGACATAACACTTGAGTTTACGAAAAGAAGCCAAACTTTAGCTTCACGAGTAAAAAGAGCCGAATGCAGGACATGTGAAGATTCATTAACCCACGTGATATTTTTAGTGAGGCTCAATATGGTGGCGATATCGAATGGGTTAGAAGTTCTAACAGACTCGAATACATCACAATCCAGATTTGCTAAGTCGAAGTAGGAGTTTATACCTTCCGCGGAAAAATCGACTTCCCGCCCCCGTATATGTATTTTTCCGTCCCTGTGGAACTTGGCGTTGGCGTAGAATTCGTACACCCACGGTAAGACAGCATCAGTGCGGGGGTGGCAGAAGGAGTTCCAGCCGAACTTGTCTATTTGCCGCACATAAGCTTGACTCCAACCACGAACTTCAAGTTGAAACCCTCTTTCATAGATGACGGGATTTACCTTAAGCAATTCGTAGCGAGCCATGGCCTCTTCGTTGATGAATCTTGAGTGCTTGTGTGCCACCACCTTCTCTCTACCTTTCTTGGGGGCCATGACGCTTCCTGAAGGGCGGCGAGAGAATACGGTGGCTGTCGAGGAGCTGCTGCCGTCGGCGGATGATTCGAAGAGGGCGAGAAAGTGGAGTTAGGGTTTTCCTGGAGCAGAGGATTCGGGGGTAGCAGAGGATTTGGGGGAGATCGGGTTATTAATATTCGGCAGGTTAATAAATGCAAGGCGTGGGTGAAATCCGGTCAGCGGATTTGGAGGGGATAATTAAGTAAAATAAGTTAACTTATGTCAATTGAACCGGCTTAATACGTTAAATAAATTAATCCCTCAGACAGCCGGTTTAATCTATGTCAATTGAATCGGCTAATGACTGAACTTACGCTTTTGTAAGAGGAAAAGACAGAGAAAATAATGTTGCAACATTTTCGAAAATGTTGTAACATTTTTTCCTGAACCAATTTCGAGCTTTGACTAGAGTCGAATGAAGGGGAAATGTGTTTTTAAGTGTTCGAGACCATAGGATTTCAGTCGTGCATCATTTTTTTTCTTTTTGAAATGAACTTTTGAGGGAAACACAAACAAACAAAACAAAAACAATAATAATAATAGAGAACTTATCATTAAAATTTGGGGTTGCCTCCCCGAAAGCGCCTTAGTTAATGTCCCGGCTGGACATTCGGCGGCTCGAAAATTTTATTTCAAGTGTATGAACGATATTGCTCGTTCATTTTCGTTTCCTAAATAAGCCTTAAGACGTCCGCCATTGACCTTAAACTTCCGAATGATCTTTTTCATTGATGATAGTAACGACCCCATAAGGAAGCACTTCCTTGACCCGAAATGGGCCCGACCACCTAGATTTTAATTTACCAGAAAAAATTTTTAGTCGTGAATTGAATAATAGAACTAGTTTCCCTGGTTGTAAATGTTTGTCCGTAAGATGGCGGTCATGCCACATTTTAGTACGGTCCTTATAAACCCTTGCACTTTCATACGCCTGAGTCCGGATATCCTCCAATTCATTTAACTGTAGTAGTCTAGATTTACCGGCTTCTTGAAAGTCAAAGTTGATTTTCTTAATGGCCCAATATGCCCGATATTCCAACTCTAACGGTAAGTGACAAGCCTTGCCGTAAACTAAACGATACGGGGTAACACCAATCGGGGTCTTGAAAGCGGTTCTATATGCCCATAAGGCATCGTTAAGCTTTTGAGACCAATCCTTGCAATTTACACTAACCGTTTTAGCCAACATTTTCTTGATCTCTCTATTAGATACTTCTGCTAACTCATTTGTTTGGGGGTGGTATGCCAATGCTACCTTATGCCTAACCCCGTACTTTTTCAACAACACAGCAAATTGGTGATTACAAAAGTGACTTCCCCCGTCACTTATAATAGCTTTGGGTGTTCCAAATCGACTAAATATGAAGTTTTTCAGGAAGTATAACACCACCTTTGCATCATTTTTGGTCGTGGCTATGGCTTCGACCCAATTCGATACATAGTCTACGGCTAAGAAGATAAATAAATTACCATTCGAATTAACGAATGGTCCCATGAAGTCTATACCCCAGACATCAAAAAGCTCAACTTCTAGAATTGGGTTCATAGGCATAGCTTCGTTCTTATTAATATTTTCTTCCTTTTGCCATCGGTCACACCTTTTCACATGTTCTCTAGAATCATGATATAATGTAGGCCAATAGAATCCAGCCTCTAAGACTTTCATAACTGTCCTATTTCCCTTGAAGTGTCCTCCGTAGGGAGAACTATGGCAATTTTCTAAAATAGAATGCTTTTCTACTTCCGGGATACATCTCCTCACTACTTCGTCAGCACCAATTTTAAACAAATAAGGTGGGTCCCAAAGATAAGACCGCACTTGGTGTAAGAACCTCTTTCATTGTTGGTAGTTTAAATTTGAAAGTAAGATGTAACTAACGAGGTAGTTGACGTAATCGGCGTACCATGACACCAACCCCTCTGATATAGCTAAGATTTGCTCATCTGGAAATCTCTCCTCAATCTCTGAATGATAATAAGATTCCTCTGGTTCGATCCTGGAAAGATGGTCTGCTACAGGGTTATCTATGCCCTTTCTATCCTTAATCTCCAAATCGAATTCCTGCAATAATAGTACCCAACGAATCAACCTTGGCTTTGTATCTCTTTTTTCCATTAAATAACGGATAGCCGCATGATCAGTAAAAACAGTGACTTGAGTGCATAAAAGATAAGATCGAAACTTTTCAAAGGTGTAGACTACTGCCAACAACTCCTTCTCAGTCGTGGTGTAATTGATTTGAGCTTCGATCAGAGTTTTGCTCGCGTAGGCTATGGTGTGAAAAAGTTTCTCCGTAACTTGACCTAGTACTACACCCACGGTATAGTCACTCGCATCACAAATAAGGACAAATGGTTCACCCCAGTCGGGTGCCACCACAATTGGTGCCGTGGTTAATTGCTTCTTCAGTTTACTAAATGCACTCAAACAGTCTTCGTCAAAATGAAATTTCGTATCCTTTTCCAACAATCCACTAAGAGGTTTTGCAATCCTAGCAAAATCTTTGATAAACCTTCGGTAAAATCCTGCATGCCCTAGGAAACTCCTTAACTCTTTCACATTCCTAGGATGAGGTAATTTCTCAATGACCTCAATTTTGGCCTTATCTACTTCTAACCCCTTGCTTGATACATGATGGCCCAGCACGATGCCTTCGCGTACCATGAAATGATACTTTTCCCAATTCAGCACAAGGTTAGTTTCGATACATCACACAAGCACTCTTTCTAAGCACTCCAAACACTCTCCAAATGATTTTCCGAAGATGGAGAAATCATCCATGAAGATCTCTATACCATGATCCATAATTTCTGAAAATATAGCAATCATACACCGTTGGAACGTGGCCGGTGCGTTGCATAGACCAAATGACATTCTCCTAAAGGCGAATGTTCCGTAAGGGCACGTGAAGGTTGTTTTCTCTTGAGCTTCCGGGTCAACCGTGATTTGGTTATACCCGGAATAGCCGTCTAAGAAGCAGAAGAAATCATTACCGGACAACTTATCTAGCACTTGATCTATGAAAGGCAATGGAAAGTGGTCTTTTCTAGTAGCCTTGTTAAGCTTGCGATAATCCATACAAATGCGCCATCCGGTAATAGTTCTAGTCGATATTAATTCATTCTTATCATTTTTTATTACGATCATCCCTCCTTTCTTCGGAACACATTGAACCGAAGAGACCCAAGAACTATCGGAGATAGGATATATTATCCCTGCGTCTAACCATTTTATTATTTCTTTCTTTACGACCTCTTTCATAGGTGGACTGAGACGGCGTTGAGGATCAATGAAACCTTTATAAGATTCTTCTAGGAGAATCTTGTGCATGCATATCGAAGGACTAATCCCTCTTATGTCCGCGATCGTCCAACCTATGGCTAATTTAAATTGCTTCAGCAAATCTATGAGTTGTTGATGTTGATTTGGTGATAATTTTGAGTTGACAATGACTGGTAATGTATCATTGTCTCCTAGGTATGCGTAGGCCAAATGTTCAGGTAATGGTTTCAACTCAAGTGTGGGTGGACTAATGATGGAAGGTTTATTTGCACATGTCTTATCTGTCATATCTAAAATCTCCGGCTTACGAGTGAATGTCGGTGAACGTGCACTTATTTCAAAGCATTCTTGAATTTCGTTCTCACAATGGGATTTATCTTCATCCGTCCCCTCCTCTTCATCTTCTTCTAGATTCTCACTTAAGTTATAATCATAAAGGGTCACACTCTTAACTTCCTCTATGTCATCTTCTTCTAAACGAGGAAATTTCATGGCTTTTAGTACATTAAAAGTCACTTGTTCATCGTTAACCCTCATGGTTAACTCACCCTTGTGTACATCAATCAAAGTTTTTCCGGTGGCTAAGAAAGGCCTACCCACTATAATGGGGACTTCCTTGTCTTCCTTCATGTCTAATACCACAAAATCTCCCGGAAAAATAAACTTTTCTACCTTGACTAAGACGTCTTCTACAATCCCCTTTGGAAAGGTTAGAGATTTATCTGCTAATTGTAATGTAATCGATGTTTTGGAAATCTCCCCGAACCCTAACTTCTTATAAATTGAAAGTGGCATAAGATTTATGCTCGCTCCTAGATCGCACAAAGCCTTTCCCTCGAATTGATGTCCAATAGAACACGGAATCGTGAAGCTTCCGGGGTCCTTTAGTTTTGGTGGCAATCTCCTTTGGAGAATTGCACTACATTCATGTGTAAGGGTTACCGTTTCGTTCACGCCAAACTTCTATTTTTTATTTAATATGTCTTTCATGAATTTTACGTAAATCGGCATCTGTTCTAATGCTTCGGCAAAGGGTATATTAACTTGCAAGTTCTTAAAGATTTCTAAGAATTTCTGAAATTGTTGATCTAATTTGCTCTTTTTTAGTATTTGGGGGAAAGGTGGTGGTGGATAGGTTCGTGGGTTCTCCTTCCTTCTTTCCTCCTTTTCTCCTTCTATTTCCTTATCATTTCTTCCTGTTATTACTCCTTCCTCCTCACTCTTATCGCCCTCATTTCTTCCTATTGTTACTTGCTCACTAGGACCCTTGACTTCTTCTTGGTCTTGATTTTTATTTTGTTCATGTGGATTAGTGTCTTGACCAACTATTAACTCACGCCCACTTCGTAATGTGATGGCCTTACAATGATGATTATCTCCCTTGGGATTGGGTGTGGTATCCATAGGGAGTGTGCCTTGCGGTCGCATATTTAAAGCGGTGGCGATTTGTCCTAGTTGCGATTCAATCATTCTCATTGACCCTTCTAAACTAGAGAAACGGGCTTCATTCTTTTGCATTGATTCAATGATGAAGTCATCTGTTACCTTTCTAGATGGTCCCGCTTGGTTGGAATGATTGTTTTGATGTTGAGGATTAGCATTAGAATTAAATAAGTGTGGTGGAGTAGGACCAGAGTTGTTTTTCCAAGAGAAGTTAGGATGGTTTCTCCATTCGGGATTATAATGGTTTGGGTAAGGGTTTGTATTTTGCTTATAATGCCCTCCTAAATAATTAACTTCTTCATTACCCCCTACAAGTTGTTCAATTGTTAAGGTGGGGTTAGGAGAAACCATGGGAGTAATAATGCTATTGACTTGAGGATTCATTTGATTTTGGTTCAACGTCAAAGCATCTAACCTCTTGTTAATGGTATTAAATTGGGACGTCATTTGGGCTGCAAATGACGTTAGCTGGTCAACTTGATACAATCCTGCCGTAGTGGAAGGCAGTACTTGATGCTCGATCAAATGATAGTTGTTAGAAGATAAATCTTCTAAGATTCCATATGCATCTTCCGGGTATTTATTCATGAGAGACCCTCCAGCTGCTCCATCTACTTGGATCATCGTAGATGTCTGAAGGCCATTGTAAAAGGTCCATACTTGTTGGTGGATGGCCAATCCATTGTGGGGGCATCTCCGTAATAGTTCCTTAAAACGTTCCCATGCATCATATAGGGTTTATCCATTCACTTGCATGAACGTATAAATATCTCTCATTAATTTAGCAGTTTTTGATGGGGGAAAATATTTGGCCAAGAATATTTCAACCAATATAGCCCAAGTAGTAATAGACCCATTAGGCAACGAGTTCAACCAATCTTTTGCTTTCCCTTCTAGAGAGAAAGGAAATAATCACAATTTAATGGCTTCTTCAAATGCGCCATTAATCTTAAATGTGTCACAGATTTCTATGAACGTTCTTAGATGAGAGTTAGGGTCTTCATGGTTATGACCACTAAACTTATTATTCTGGACAAGTTGCATCGCCGTGGAATCAATTTTAAAGTTGTTAGCCTCTACAGCAGGTCTAGCGATGCTAAATTGTACCCCTCCCCTAAAAGGCATATTATAGTCACGACATGTTCTCCTATTTTCCATTGGGTGTCCGTTATGCTCTACTTGGCCTCCTAAGTCCTGTCCCTCTTGATGAACGGCAGCATCATTGTTTTGATTATTCATGTTGAGTTGATTCGAATTTTCCAATCTAGTTGATTTTCTATTACATCTACATGTTCGCTCGATTTCAGAATTTAACTGTATTAGTTCAATTGGACGATACCTGGACATACACTAGTAGATTAAGAAAACAATGCAAGAAAATAAAGACAAATAAACTTAAAACGAAATAAAAGCTTGACCTCCAAATACTAAGGATCACTAATATTGTAAGAAAAACACTAAATTCGTTGCACCTCCCCGGCAACGGCGCCAAAAACTTGATACGCGCAAAATAGAGCTTGAAAACGCAAGTATACGTGCCATACAAGTAATACAGAGTAAGTGGGATCGTTCCCACGGAGAAGTGATGGGTTTAGTGCTTACAATTACTAGCTACACCGTTTCTATGAATCCAAGTAAAACGATTAATTGATTTTCTGAAAATAGATCGAAACTTTTAGATAGATATTAAAACTAATTTAACTAGATCTTAAAGTAATTTCTTAGCAATTAGAGAAAATAGCCTTGCATTTCTGATTTCATATGTGTAACATGATGATGATAAAATAAATATTTCATTTGGTTGAGCTTTGAATTATCTTGCGATGATTTTTAAAGAAGAAACCTTTATCTCTCGATACAAGGAGTCTTAATATCTACGCAACCCTAATTATCTCTAACTTAGGCAAAACAAAAATATTATGAAGTGCAAGAATCAAATTCGCTAGCATAAAAAGGAAATCTCTTTCACTTTTCAAAACTCAAGAGATCTTGTGATGCACGCACGTTTCTCCTCTCTCGACTCTTGAAACGCCGTAAAAATACAGAAATTTTGGTTAATGATTTACACTGCTCATCTCTCGATTCTCGCACTGCGATAAACTAGCCCTTAAATTAACGTTACGATGCTCATCTCTCGATTCTTGCGGCGCAATGTAATAAAAAGACATGATCCAACAATTTCACCATAAAAATCACAAGATCTATAAAGATAATCACAAAACAAACTCAAAATCAAAGATGTTCATCATCAGAATACACATACTACTCTCATCATGCAAGACTAGGGAGTTTTAGTTCATGACTGCGGGAAAATAACACAAAACTGAAGAGATCTTACTAAACATTTCGAAAGAAATGCGAATCTTCCCTTCTCTAGTGATGTGGAAGTGTTTCCTTCAGCCCAAATGCCAAGACTGGACTGGTTCTTCCTTGACCGAATTTCTCCCCCAGTTTTTTCTCCTCCTCTAATGGCTGAACAATCAAGAATAGAATCCCCCTTTAATGGCTGAAATTTTCCTCCTTTAAACTGTCCCTTTTTTCAAATTAGTGGGCCCACTTCCAGTCATTTTTAAATGCTGAACGGGTGCTTAAAAATAGGTTGTAACTGTTGAAAACACAGTAATTTCGGATCTAAATTTCCTGTAACTGTCAGAAATGTTGTGAATATGTTGCAACATTTTTGGTTCTGTATTTCTGCCCAATTTGACCTGCCAGATTTGTTGAGAATATGTTGCAACATATTTCCCAGATTTCTCACAATACTTAACCTTCAATCCTTGACTTAAATTCTCCCCGAATCCTATCATAAAAACATATAAAAAATGAGAGTAAAACATTTTGACTCCAAATCATGCGACAATTGGATTTTTTTCTACTTTTCATGTATAAATATCACATAACATGACTAAAAAAGGTTAAAATAGGGATGAAGATAACTTCTTTTTGCGAAGTTATCAGCAGGTTAGTCTGACTTTTAACAACACTACCTGTAGCTCTTCTAGCAGGCAGTTTGCTACTCTCCTTGACACTTGAATTATGCCAACAATCTAAGGCAAAGTGGCCTATCTTGCCACAACACCAGCACTCAAACTTTTTGTACCTTTGTTTAGGTACTACCCTGGCTGAAGTATCTACAACAGGCTTTATGTTTTGTGCTGGGGCTTTGCCCTTAGATTTGGACCTAGCAGTCTAGGCAGGTTTTTAAACCCCAATCCAGTCTTACCCTTTTGAGGTACAAACTCATCTATCAAGGGTAAAACAGATTTAGGTTTAGAAAAACTTGCTACAATCTCTCTCTCCTTCTGAAGTCTAACCTCCAGATTTCTAATTTGATCATTCTTAAATGTAATAGTACCAATCTGAATAACAGTAATGTTTTTCAGTCTGGCTATTTCATTCAGTTTCTGATCTAACAACTTGTCTGAATCAACAACAGCCAATTTAAGACTAGAAATCTCCTTTGCCTGAGTTTTGGCCAAGGTTTTGCTTTTCTTCAAGGCCTGTAACAAGTCCCTATATTCATCAATTAAATGATGAATATCTCCTTCAGATTCATACCCACCCACATCACTTGATGCAGATGTATCTGATTCTGACTCAGTACTATAAATTGAACTAGAAGAACAACTTTGTACCTTACTTGGTCCAGGCTGATCCTGGATCTTGTCTCCTTCAAATAAAGCCATCAGTCCCTTGCACTGATGGTCCTCATGCTCATAAATTGAGTTTATTAGCTGCATGAACTCATCTTATTCCTCTTCAGCAAATAATCCAATGTAGGCTTCAGCTTCTGATTCTGTTTCTAAAGATGACTGATCAGTCAGACTCTTGTCTTTCTTAGCAACAAAGGACTTTTACTTTTTGCCCTTAAACTGAGTCTTCTTTTTGTCAGCTGACTCCTTCCCCTTTTCAGGACAGTCAGCCACAACATGTCCCTGTCTATTACAGCAATAGCACATAATCTTTGAAGATGTAGCTTTGCTTGGCTTGGACCTGCTTCTGTCATTCCTTGATGACTTTCTTTTTTGATAGTAGTCATCTTTTGGCTGAGAAGTGGAAGGCTTAGACCTCCACTGCTTCTTCTTTAGAAACTTTTGAAAATGCCTAGTAAAAGCAGCAAAGTCTTCATCACTTTCAGTGCTATCTGAATTCTTGCTTTCTGAATTATCTGTCACAGCCTCAGCAACTATTTGAGGTGGAGATGAAGACTTGCTTCTATACTTCCAAGTGGCTTCAGTCTTGAAGGCCACTGATCTTTCCTTGTGCTCCACTCTAGTAGTCTTCTCTTCCTCCTTTCTAGCCATTAACTACATCTCATAAGATAACAGTTTTCCAAACAAAGTTGGAGGAGGTATGTCAGCTAGTTTGTCCAGTTCCCTAATGACACAAATCTTGGTGTCCCAGTCCTTAGTCAGGGATCTCAAGAACTTGTCATTCAGCTCATAGTTGCTGAATTCTCTTCCATAGGACATCAATTCATTTACTATCCTATAAAACTTCTTGTAACATTCAGTAATGCTATCAGACTTTCCTTGTCTGAAGCTTTCATATTCCTGAATTAACAAGGACTTCCTATCTTGTCTTACTTTTCTGATCCCTCCATATAAACTATTAATGTGTCTCACATTTCTTTAGAGGTTTTACAATGAATTAAGTTCTGAAATGTTGCATCATCAATGACACTAATAATTATATTCTGGGCTCTCTTATCCATAGTGGCCAAAATGATTTTATCTTTAGTCATTTCAGAATAGTCCTTGGGAGTTTTCTGATTTGCATCCAGAATGGATATCTTCATTGGCACATATGGGCCTTCTTTAACTGTAATATATATCCTTGGGTCAGAAGCTTCCATAAAAGGTCTAACCCTCTCTTTCCATATGCCAAATATCTCTTTTCTACAGATTGATAATTTCATGGACCCCAGCTCTTTGTGATTCTCACTAGAACCCATTTTCTTGAATCTTGTTTGGTCTGAATCTGCCTACAGGATCTTACTCAGACTGTTAAGTCCTTTTTTGAGTAACCTCCCTCTGATACCACTTGAAAGAAATAGTGTCTAACCACCTAGAGGGGGGGGGGGGTGAATATGTGAACTTTATCTTTTTTACTTTTAAGACAGCAACACTGAACAATTAAACCTGTATTTGCAATTTTCTATAGCAATTCAGCACAGCTAGCTCAGCAATCACAGAAATAAACAAACACAGAGTGCACACAGATTTTTATAGTGGTTCCCCAAGGTCTGGGTACATCCACTTTCCCCCTTCGCCTATCTAGTAGTGTACTAGATTCGGCCTAACTTCTGCACTACTCCTCAGATCCTCAGATCCTACAGCTCAGAACCCCAAACAGGTTCATACAACTCAGAGTGTCCCCACTCCTACAACTCAGGCACAAATGCCTACCACTCAGTCTTCAACCAGACCTACAATCGGCCTAAACAGCCCTACCTCAGCCTTCAACAAGGCCTACACTCAGAGAATAAATTCTCCTACACTCAGGCTCAAATACCCTACCTCAACCTTTATAGATTTAGGCTTACCACTCAGATCTATACAAGATCCTACAGGAATTTGATAATACAAAGTAATTAACCACAACCTTGATAGAGAGAGATGAGTTGACTGGCTTCTTGATGAGTTCTTGGAAGAACTTGGCAGAGATCAACCTCCCTTAGCTTTCTTCAAAGCTTCTTGAATTAGAACTCAGTAGGGTTGAATCTCCTGTGAAGATGATATTCAATCAACTTCTGTCTTGAGATTTAGATCTTAATCTGAATCTTACTTAGCAGCCTGGTTCAGCAGCTGCTCTCCTTAGAAGGAGCTTTCTCTCTCCAACTTCTTAGATCTTCTGTCGAAGGTCTTCTTCTGTTGTGTTGTTAGATCTCTATGTAGAACTTCAATCTATTATTGATCTTCAATGAATAATCTGTTGATTGATTGTCCACTCCCTATTGAAAGAAAAAGCCTTTATATACGCTTTCTCCATGGTGACCGGCTGATCCGGTTTCTAACAACCTCCTGTTACCTCTGACAGTTGCAGTTGACCGGTTGAAATGACAACTGTCAGGTCATCCAGTCACTTCTTGAAATCATTGTCACTATTTGAAAGTGTCGAGACAGATAGTCATTATGTGTCGACACAATAGACCAAGTGTCGACACAAGTTGACTAAGTGTCGACACTAGCCTTGATGGTGTCGACACAACTCCTTGTGTTGTTGTAACAGCTTCTCGACACTGCTTCTTCAGAATGTGTCGACACTGATTCTGTGTCTCGACACAAGCCTTCTGTTGAATGTGTCGACACTGATTCTGTGTGTCGACACAAGTACTTCTACTTTAACACTTAGTTGAATTCTGCTGCGTGTCGACACAACTCCTTTGTGTCGACACATGCCTTCTTGTGTTGAAAACTTGCTGAGTGTCGACACATCTCCTTTGTGTCGACACAAGTACTTTAACTTTGTTGAAGCTTGCTGAGTGTCGACACAGCCTCCTGGTGTCGACACATTTGATGTCGACAAAGTTTCTCTGGGTGTCGACACTGCCTCTAAGTGTCGACACAGATTATGTTGACAATTCTTCACGGTGTGTCGACACCGCCTGTCCTGGTGTCGACACAATTACTCCAAGTGTCGGCACAGCTTCTCTAGGTGTCGACACAAACCTTCATAAGTGTCGACACTTCACCTCTATGTGTCGACACATGTACTTAGAAACTTTTCTGCATTTCCTGCAATTACTTAACCTGCACATATAAACTCAAAGCACATCAAATACACCTTGATGTATATCATTGAGTAGGGTGAGGCTTCTTCAAATCTGGTACACAGTTTCCAATGTACCCAACATCGCTGATGACACAGGTCGCACTTCAAGTTCTTCTTCCAGTCCTTAGGAGCATTGCTCCTCTCCGACTGATATGAAGTTGAAGGCTCCTTCTCACCAGCGACCTGCTTCTTCTTCTTCCCTTCCCATCCTTTCTTCTTGCCTGAGAAGAGAGCTTCACTGCCTTCCTGATTGATATTAACTCCAGCCATCTGCTTTGCCAAGCTCTCCTATGAGGCAAGCAGGTTCTCAAGCTCCAGCAGAGAGGGCTGAGTAGCCCTACCTTGAACAGATGTCACAAAGACCACATACTCCTTCCGCAAGCTACGGATTATGAGCCTTTTCATCTTAGCCTCAGAGATCGGCTCATCAGGATCAAGTGCCGACAGCTCAGCACACAAGCTCTTCATCTTTAAGAAGTACTTCGAGATGGAAAGGTCTCCTTGAGTTGTTTTAGCCAACTCATTCTCCAGAAACTGAAGACGCGCCACATTCTTCCGATTGAACAACTCATCAATGGTTGTCCAAATATCAGCAGCCGACTCACATCCAATGATGTGATCAAACAGTTCTGGTGACACGACCCTCTTGAGAATGAACTCCGCCTTAGCATTTGTTCTTCTCCACAGCCTAACCTGCTCAGTACTACCAAAAGCAGCTGTCACTTCTTGTCTGTCGTCACCACCGACAACATCCCATAGCTCCTCACCAAGAAGATAACTCTTCATGCACGACTTCCACTCCTTGAAGTTAGTCGGCTTCAAGAGTTCAATGCCAAGACCCCTTGCATAACTCCCTTCCATTGCAGCACTTGTTGGTCACCTTCAGAAGCTCCGAGAAACAACACAGGTTGATCACCACTCAAGCAACGAGTAACAACACTGGTTGACCACCGCTCACACAACTGAATCTAGCTCTGATACCATGTTGAATTTTCTCAAAGTGGTCAGCAAGGTAGCCCAAACCAAATTAATATCCTCGGCACTACCCAGTTCACACTATAATCTTGCGGAAACCCAAGGAAAAAGGTTAGCACCAACAAACAATGGAAGCACAAGCAGATCTTTTATACATTTCACTTCTTTACAAGGCGAGGTATACGTAGCGAGACATGATTTCTCTAGTACACAAGCTATAACAAAAAGTTCAAAAAAAGCCGGGCGGACAGCATTGGAAACCGCATAGACCGCCGAGGTCGCCAAGTCCGCCGAAGCCGCCCGAGCTGAAGCTGCACCTGCCGAATAGACACGGATTCCGCCGAAGTCGCGAGGCCGCGCGGATACACCGTTATTCGCCTCATGCTGATGAATTGAGCAACAGACCGCCGCCTACCTGCCTGAGCCTGGCAGACAGGTTATTGAAAACGGCAAAGTTGAAACAGAGAACTAACAAGCCGCAGAGCGACCTGCTAGGACCGCACAGTCCGCACACTTCCAAGAACTTGACCGAAGTCAAAGCCAAACTCCTGGCTCCTTGAAGCTACCCGCGCAACCTGCACACAGCAACAGTTAACTCTGAATCAATTCGCGCGGACAGAAAACTGAGACCGCAGTACCTCACCGCACCCAACTTATTGTTCACTCAGTTACTATAGACCTGACGCGGGGGGGGGGGGGGGGGGGGTCCTATTTATAGGCGAGGTGAGGAGTGTGGTCACCGCCCTAAAGGATAGGCTCACCACCCCAGCTCGCGCGCTAGCAAACCACCGTCCGCTGAGTCCGCAAGGACTTAGCCGGTTACCAAGGAATAACACGCCAGGAGCAAGGCAACTTTGGCGAACCTTCATCAGTCCGCCCAAGCTATGCGGACAAGGCATCAGCCCGCAAAGCCTTCAACCACTGCAGGACAGCAATCCCCTTCAGTGACTGTCCGCACACACCAGAGACAGTCCGCATAGAACAAGCCTCAAGCCTCCATCCGCCACAAGTCCACGACCAAAGGCAGAGTTAGCAATAGTCCGCCCGGTCAACAACGGACTTGGCGGGTACTGCGGACACCTTGGTCTTGGCACAGAGTGTGACCAAGTACAGAACCACCAAAGTCCTAATGCGAGCTCAGCGGACAGAGCTCCGTCCGCCAAACAACCAAGCATCACAGACCGCCCAATCCTCGCCAAAGAGAAGCAATCCGCAGGCTACATGCACACCTGCCCAATGCAACGGCCACCTGCCAGACTCCACACACCAGTCCGCCAAATACCTCCACAGCAGTGCACCTGCTGTACCACCAGAGCTCGACAAGGCCTCAGCCAAGCTCTTAACCCAGTCCGCAACAGCACACACCGCGGACACGCCAGTCCATAAGCTTCCCGCAGACATGAGTCAAACCGCCGGTTACACAAGCTTGAAACGCAGCCACTGAGCAACGCACCAATCCGCAAGCCTTTATCCGCTCAGGCCGCTCCTTGGCTAAACCAATCAGCCAACGCCTTATCCACAGATAACAGGCCGCATAGTCCGCGGACTACATCCATACAAACCGCTCAGAAGAACAACCAGCTTCCACTAGACTTATCACTAGGCCGCAGTCTGCCCAGTCCGCCGGATCTGTCCGGCCTGCCCATCAACCACTTCCACTTCACAAATTTCAACAGAAGGATCAAGGAAGGACAATGACTTGAATCAGAAGGACATGAATTTATATAAGTACAATTCGTCGAGTATGGTTAGGAATACACGTCTAATTCGTCGAGTATACTCGCTAATACTCGTCGAATTCTTCGTATTCGAACATTCGTCGAATTCATCGTTTGTACTTAGGGCAAATTCTCTGAGAATTGGAAAATCCGCCAAGTAAAATTCGCCGAGTATCATCATGTATACTCGTCGAATTCGTCAAATGTATCTAACGATACTCGCCGAATTCATCGAATATACTAGACGATACATGCCGAATTCGTCGAGTCCATTCTACGCTACTTCTCTGGATTTTTCTAAGTCTCATTCGTCGAATATTACTTGTCATGGCATTGAGAGAGTTGAGTCATTCAGCCTATACTCCACGAATTCGTCGAGTATACCAACTTATACTCGACGAATTCGTCGAGTATGATTCTCCGCTTTGACATTGAGTGAATGGCTTGCCTGTGCTGATTTGTCTAAGTCTAATTTGTCGTATATCAAGACTCATTCGGCAAGTATACTAGTGATACTTGGCGTTACTCGACAAATTTGACTTAGATCATTTTTCTGTTTTTTTTTTCAAAACTCTGGTTCGGGTTTGGCCGGCCTTGCAGTGTTTTCTAGGTTTCATTTTTTTAAAATTTTCTTGTAACCGTTGACAAGGAGATATCTATAAATACCTAGGGGATATTTCCTTTCCATCTAATCTTGCTATTGTGCTTATTTGCTCTCTAATTCAAAACAATTTTTTTTCAAATCGGTAAAACCGTCGGCTCTGTGCGATACGCGTCTTCCCGATCGACAGATTATAACAAGTTGTGCAAGATCCAATCTTCATCGATCTCTATGTCTAGATTGCTACCATCTGAAGATTCCTATTCCTCCAGATCTAGATGATTCAAGGTTCAAGATTCAAGGTCTTCAAGTTTTCTCTCTTCCGAGTCCTCCAAATTTCAAGATCTACTTTTTCGAAGAATATCAGAGTGAAGACTTGTAATATTTTCTATTTTGGAATTTTCCTTTACATCCGTAGGAGAATTTTCTTCGAGTTGTAGATCTAGTTTGTGGATCGAGTTATAGATTCGGTTTATGGATCGAGTTGTAGATTCAGTTGTGGATCGAGTTATAGGAGAGGCTGTTCTCCGAGTGGTAGGAGCATCGTCTCTGAGTTGTAGGAGTAGCGACTCCAAGGTATAAGATTTGTTTAAATCTGAGAAAGGTGAAGTAGCTGAATCTAGCCCTTCGTGGTAAATAGGCGAGGCAGGAAAGTGGACGTACCCAACTCGGGGAACCACTATAAATCTCGGTGCTTGTGTGCTTATTTTTAAGTAATTTTTATTCTGCGGAAAGACACAAACATAACCTATTCACCCCTTCTAGGTGATTTTGGTAGACGCTAGATACTTTCAATTGGTATTAGAGGGGCATTTTGTTCGATATAAGGTTAACACCTTGAACAAGATCCCTGTTCTAGCGTCAAGAGATTCCGTCTAGTAACCAATGACAAAAGTAAAGACATGTTTTCTATGAAGCTTCCAGTATGCACAAAAGAAAACTTTCCCATGTGGAAAGAATGAGTAAGGTTCTTCATTGAAGCTGCTGATCCCAGAATATTCCAGATTATGGAAGAAGGACCCCACATAACGACTCAACCATCAGCTTTGAATACTGCAGTCATGATCCCCAAGAAGATGATGGACTTGACTAAGGATGAAATTGCCCTTGTCTCTCTTGATAAGAAGGCAAAGAACATCATCACAAGTACAGTGGATGACTCAATGCTTCAAAATCTATTCCACTGTAAATCTGCCAAAGAAATGTAGGACTGCCTAGTTATGCTGATAGAAGGGACAGAGGAAGTAAGAGATGACCACAGATCATTGTTGAATCAGGAATACGAAGCATTCAAGCAAGGGTCAAGTGATAGTATTGCCGACATCTTCAAGAAATTCTTTAAAATAGTAAATGGCCTCAGGAACTATGGTCGTAATTTCACTAACATCAAGCTTAACGACAAATTTCTGAGATCCCTGACAAAGGAATGAGACACCAAAGTCGTAGCCAATAGAGAATTTGGAAAGCTGCCTGAAATTGACCCTCAGAATCTCTTTGGGAAATTGCTCTCCTATGAACTACAAATGAACACTAGAAAGAATGAGGAGCAAAGCAGCCAGACTTCCAACAAAGAGAAGTCAGTGGACATAAAGGAGGAAGAGTCAAGAAAGTCCAAAGCTGTTTCACCTGTGAGGACTCGTGCTCTTAACACCCTAAGAAGACTTCGAGCCTAGTACATTTGGCTCTGAGCTATCAAATGGAGAGTTCTCTCTAATATATAAGCAGTTCAAGAAACTACTAAGCAAGAGGACACAAATGAAGAATCAATCATCCTCATCTGATTTCAGAAAATCTCATCATGATTGTGATCGTTCCAGAAAAAGCTACAACCGAGAGGACATGTACAAATATAAACAAAACAAACATTCTTCCTCTGATGTTGTGTGCTATTGTTGCAACAATACAGGTCACATGATTGTTGAATGCCCATACAAGAAGAAGGAGAGCTCCAAGAAAGAGGAGAAAAGATCCTTCATGGGCAAAAGAAAAGAAGAAGAGAGCTTCGTCGCCAAGAAGTCCAAGACTCTCAGCGACAGTGACTCAAGTGTGTCGAGCTCAGAGAATGAGGAAGCCTACTTTGGCCCCATGGCTCAATCAAACGAGGAAGTTGTTGACACTGAGTATCGCGGGAAGGTAAACTCACACACAATACTCTCAGAATCGGAAACGTCCACGAATGGTCATGAAGACTATTTTTCTGAAGAGGACGAGTCTGAGTTAATGGTTCAACATGAGAATCTTTTGAAAGCTTTTGACAAATACCGCAAGGTAGTCAAAAAGCAAGCAAAAAGATTGTCTGTCTCAAGGCAGTGGAATCATTCCTGAGGGAGAAAATTGCAGAATTGACTCCTCTCAGAAGTGAAGTTCACTCCTTGCAAGAGGAATTGAAAAGCTCGGCTGAAATATAAAGTCTAAAAGAGAAATATCTTGATGAGGTAGAAGAAAATCTCTTGGTGGAGAGAAAACTTGTTGAGAGTTACTCCAAGCCGAAGACTATTCTCCCTCTCATTGATGAGTTCTCAGCTCCAAAGAAGGGTAGTTGTCTTGGCCATGTTGTTGGAAAAGGTAAGGTTGTCAAGAACGCCAGTGCCAAAGCAAAGGGGAAGGCACCTTTAGGTCAACCCTCATTTAGGAAGGTAATCTTCCCGACAAATAAGTTTGACCTTGAGTCATCCTATGGTCATTTGGCTAGGCCTACTTATGTAAAGCCCAAGAAGCGATACCAGGGATAGACCCGTTCCCGAGACTATGGTGCCAGTGTTTTCAAAGCACCTTACAAAGATATTGAACTCAAGAGTTATGGTCCTTATGATCATGTATATAACCATAAGAGGGCACCAAAAGCCAAAACTTTTGTACCTAAGGCAAAGGAGATGGAGAAGCCCTGTGTACGCTGTAATTAGGAGGCTTTCACCTTAAAGTATGTTGCCCCTGCTAGTCCTCACGTTCAAAATGTAAAGCAGGAATACAAGAGAAGGTACAATAGGTTTGACTGTAGGTGCTGCGACAAAATTGGTCATTTTGGCGTAGATTGCTAGTTTCACCGTGCTAACTTTGTAACTCCACGAGTTAACCATACGAGACCGACCACTCATAAAGTTAATGTTCTTAGTGGTGTAAACCTAACCAGGAAACAAGGACCCAAATATGTTTGGGTTCCTAAGGTAAAGTGATTTGTCATTGCAGGTATGTCCAAAGGCCAACAAAAATCCCATCTGGTATTTGGGTGGATGCTCTCGGCACATGACTGGGACAAGAAGCTTGTTGCTTGATTTCACCCCAGTCAAAGATGGACCAAATGTCATCTTTGGATGGTTAGACCGGGGAACTATAAAATTCTATGTTATGATCTCCAATGGAGTAGTCTCTTTCAGAGACGTGACTTATGTTGAAGGATTACACCATAATCTTATAAGCATAAGTTAGCTATGTGATAAAGGCTATATCGTTGATTTCTGCAAGGACACGTGTTTGATAAAGTCTTCTGCAAATTTGGAGACGGTCTTAACATGCACTCAGGGCAAAAATATTTTATGTTTAATTTTTCTTTATTTAGACAATTCTACACCAGTCAGTTTTCTTGCAAAAGATAGTGCGTCTCTTTGTGACCAATAACATATGAGATTAACACATATTAATTTCAAAACATTAAATATGTTATTTTCTCACAACTTAGTGCGCGATGCCACCAACATTAAGTTTCTTAAAGAGAGTCTGTGTCACGCATGCCAAATGGGTAAGCAGACAAGGGCTACCTTCAAAGGTATTGCTAAAAAAAATTCTTCGAATAGTTTATATTTACTTCACATGGGCTTATTCAGTCATATGCATATTCACAGTTTAGGAGGTAAGGTCTACACGTTAGTAATTGTTGATGACTACTCGCATTTTACTTGGGTGATCTTTCTAAAACACAAGTCAGCCACCTTCAACACATTCACAAATTTTGTCCGGCAAATTCAGAATAAATTGAACTATTCAGTAGTCAAAATCAGAAGTGACCACAGAACAGAATTTGAGTCTGGTGCCACGACAGAATTTTGTGGAAGTCAAGATATCTCTCACGAGTTTTCCTCCTCGCGCACTCCACAACAAAATGGAGTTGTTGAGAGAAGGAATAGAACCCTAATTGAAGCATGTACAACTATGTTGAACGACGCTTCACTTCTGGAGTAATTCTGGGCTGAAGCAGTCAATAGAGCTTGTCACGTGCAAAATAGAGCACTTATCAACAAAAACTATTGTAAGACCCCCTATGAGCTATTGAAGGGCAGAAAACCGACTGTGTCCTATTTTAGAATCTTTGAAAGTAAATGCTTTGTACTTAATAATGGGAAGTATTACTGCACGAAGTTTAGCGAAAAATATTTTGAAGGTATTTTTGTAGGATATAGTAGACATAGTAAGACATATAAGATTTTCAATAAGAAAAATCTTATGGTATAAGAGTCAATCAATGTTGTATTTGATAAGACAAGTCTGCTACAAAGCAGCTCGTCTAGTGTTATTGGTGCAGATGTAGGTACCAGGTTCAAGTAACTAAGCTTGGATGAAGCTGTCAAGAAAGAAGCTCTAAGCTCGGTTATGATCGTCGATCTAGGCTTGGCAGATGAAGAACCGCTAGAGAAAGAATTGCTTCAACCTCCAGAGGATGCACCAAATGCTGCAGAGCCTGCTGGTGGGAGAGCAAGAAATCTAGGGTTCAGACACCTAAGAGATCACATAGTTGATCAAATAATTGGAGAGCCAGACGATTGTGTTAGAACCAGAAGAGGTACAACTAATGAGATTATGCATATTAATTTTCTGTCACATGTTGAGTCGAAGAAATTTGAAGAGGCAAACAAGGATGATTCTTGAATTTTGGCAATGCAAGAGGAGCTCAATCAATTTGAATGTTGCAAAGTCTGGGAGTTGGTACCCAGGCCCACAGGACAGAATGTGATCGGCACCAAGTGGATATTCAGAAATAAGCTGGACAAAATGTAGTCATTATCAAGAATAAAGTCAGGCTTGTAGCTCAAGAATACAAACAAGAAGAAGGGACCGACTTCGACCTGACCTTTGCTCCAGTGGCTAGGCTCGAGGCGATCAAGTTGTTTCTTGCGTATGCTACCCTCAAAGGCTTCACCGTCTACCAAATGAACGTGAAGTCAACATTCCTAAATGAAAATCTAAAATAGGAAGTATACGTAGAGCAACCCGCAGGTTTTGTAAACTCAACTCACCCTGAACATGTTTATTTTCTTAAGAAAGCTTTAAATGGCTTAAAGCAAGCTCCACGAGCTTGGTATGAGACGTTGTCTAGCTTTCTTCTTGAGAACAAGTTCACAAAAGGAAAGATAGACAATACATTATTTATTAGGGAAGTAAAAGGCAAGATTCTGCTAGTGCAAATCTATGTTGACGATATCATATTTGGCTTTACGGAAGACAAATTTTGTAAGAAGTTTTCCCAATTTATTCAAGAGAAGTTTGAAATGAGCAGCATGAGAGAGCTGAAGTATTTCTTAGGACTTCATGTGAAACAATCTGAAGATGGAACTTTCATCTCTCAGATGAAGTTCACCAAAGAGATTCTTAAGAAATTCAGAATGGAGAATGCAACCTCTATGAGGACTCCAATTGGTTCAACTATTTCTCTGGATAAGGATGAGAAAGGGAAACCTTTTGATTAAACCAAGTACAGAAGCATAATTGGATCCTTGCTCTACCTCTCTGCTAGTAGACCAGATATAATATTTTCAACATGTGTCTACGCTAGATTTCAGGTGAACTCAAAGGAATCTCATTACGTTGCTGCAAAGCTAATTTTAAGATACCATAAGGGTACATCCTAAAAAAGTTTAGTTGTCAACCTAAATCACCTAAAGGGGGATGAATTGGTGAGTTCTGCGCCTTTTTGGGAATAAATATTGTACGAGAGATGCACAAAAAATAAACAAGCAAACCACAGACGACACCAAAAATTATAGTGGTTCCTTAACTTTGGGTACATCCACTCTCCACCTCACCAATCTAGCAACACACTAGACTCGGCTACTTCACCATTCTCTCAGATTGAAAACAATCCTACAACTTGGAACAAAGTTCCTACAACTCGGAGTAAAACCACTCCTGTAACAACTCAGAGTATAACTCCTAAAACTCAGAGAATAACTCCTACAACTCAGAGAATAACTCCTACAAGAATAAGAATGAATTTAAATTGGAATACATAAACTTATCTTCACAAATCTGACTGATTCTCGGTTTCTTCCTTCTTGAAAAGTTGTAAGGCTCTGTCAGAAAAATCGAGGAATAAATCGGAGAACTCTTCGATCTGAGAACGTTGGAATCACCACGATCAAGGAGAATTTGTAGAATGTCGAAAAGCTTGATTGAATGAATCCTTCTTGTCTGAATCGCGGGATCGAGAAGTTTGATGAAGAAGAAAGAGTCTAGTCAGCGACGATGGTGCTTCCTGATTTAGAATCTTAAAAATGATTCAGAATACATGAAAATTTTTCGTCTCAGGGTTTGTCGATTCTGACATGAACTTTTATAGGTCTTACATAATAGTCTGATTACATTAATTACAATCCATGTGGACCAATCAAGAGTTAATCATATTTGAAATCAAAATGCGTCAAACACTTAAAGAAATTTAGAAATAGAACATCATTTCTCGAGAGAGATAATAACTACTCGTGTACAAGTTCTGTTTCTCGAGAATGGATATAAAGTTCTCGAGAAGAATCACTTAACGAAAATACGAAAGATGAATTCTGGTTTTTCGAGAATGAATATACTTACTCGAGAAAAATAGATTTCTGTTACTTGAGAAAAATTCTTCTATTACTCAAGAACAAGAAAATATCTCGAGAAAAGTTTTATGTTTCTCGAGAAGGATCATCTGGTTCTCGAGAACTATTCTTGGCATTCTCGAGAAAAGTCTTTGGCTTTCTCGAGAAAAAGAATTAGAAAAATTCTGAGTTTAATTTTAAGGAAACTTGAGAAAGAGTCAAGACCTACTCGAGTACTGCATGGATTTCTCGAGAACTACACTCGGCTTTCTCGAGAACAACTTCTGCTGCTCGAGTATCTGACTAAGCTATGTCGAGTAAAAACTTTATTCTTACTCGAGTAAAGACCTATGTTTCTCGAGTAAAAGACTTAGAAAGATTCTGTTAACTGAAAAGTGATTTTCTTATATGAATCCAACAACCAGCCTTTCTCCCATGACTTTAGTACTTGAAAATGAAGTGTGCCATAATAAAGAGGTTACACATAAGTCAACACAATGGATCACACAATGAGATATTACATTGTATGGTCCTGTATTTGGTGATCCATTGTAAACTGACATTGGTCTACACTTGACAATTATAACCTGCATGCACTCAACTTGAAAAGGTATCAAATACAAACTTAATTCATCTTAGTTCAAGGGTGACTTCATACAAATCTAGGTTATTGTGGATACTATACCCAATAATCTCTCCCTATTTATAGAAGTCAGAACTCTCTATACTAAGGTGAATTACATCAAGATAAACAAATACAATAACTAATAAGCAGAGTAAATGGAAGAAATGTTATGAAAAAAAGATTTAAATCATCAAAATTTAAAGATTCATATATAAATATTTATATATATTGTTCAGAAAAGTCTCATTCCACAAAATTTCTCATATATCATATTTCTGATCATCCTTAATTACTTCTTGGTCTGTTGTTGATGCTGCCTCTGATGTTTGTCTTCTTATCTCTGGAAGTACATGAGTGGCTTTGGGAAGTACTTGGCTGGTCTGGGAGGAGCAGTAGGGTCATCTCGACTATACTTCTTATCCTGTAGTGTTCTTAGGTTCATAGATTTTTCATACTGCATCCATTCAGAATGAGAGTAGTAGGTATCCTTATTCCCAATGAAATCCACTACAAGTCTTAAAGTATCCAGAATAATGGATTTAGATGTAGGGCTTCAGACTTCAGCAAATTCTTTTTCTGCATGTTCTGGCATTGGAGTGGACCTGCTTGAGGAAGCACCTTCACCATACTTTCTTTTTTTAGGTATCTGTTCTTCTGGAGGTATTTGTGGAGGAACATTAGCTTGTTCAGAATTCCAGACTTGTGAATATGTTTCAGGAGGTGGAGCTTCATAAAGTTCTGGATGTGGAGAGAATGTAGGCCTATGAACATCCATGCTGGCAGGAGGGGCTGTAGTGGGATCAACTGAAAAGTCAGGGAAGATTAGATTGTGCATCCACACTGCAGTGCCATATGTATAAAGTTTTGTGCTCTTAATTTCCTGTAGCACTGATGTTTGAATCTCTTTAAGTTGAATGTCCCATAGATCTTACATCTTTTGGACTTTCTAATCTAGTTGTTCCTTTACTTTATCCTCCCCCTTTCTGACTTCTACAGAGCGGGTGTCTATGGCTTCTTCTTTGAATCTTCCAACTTCTTCACATGTCTTGAAGTTGTGATCTTGAGCTTTATTTTCCAACTGAATCTGGTTGTTTGCGAGAGTGACAGATTGATCCATTACCTCACCAATACTGGTAATAGTGTGGTCTATAGCTTGCCTCCAATTTGTACGAGCCTTTTGAATTCATTAGTATTGCTCTGAATTTTTGCAAATCCTCGACTCATTTTCTTTTCCAAAGTAGAGACTTTGTCTGTGACAACTTGAATGGAGGTGTCAAAATACTTTCTTTGCTCAGCCAGCATGGCTTCTATCTTACTCAATATTTTGTCTTCAGGAATGGCTTCAGTCTGAGGAGGTGGAGGAGGTTGAATTGGAGCTGTCCAGGAAACTATTTCTTCAATGAACACAGTAGATGTAGAAATCTATTTTCTTCTAGCAGTAGTTATTTCATCTTCAGCATCATCACCTAGGAAAGTGGGAATGTTGAAGTGTAGGCTTGGGAGAGGTGGTTCAGCTACTTCAGGAGGTACTTCTTCTTCAGTATCAAAATTTCTTTCCTTCCGTGCACGAGGATGGGAATCTCATTAAGGAAACTTTGACGGTTACTGGTATGCAAAGGAAGAAGGATTTTTCTTCGTGATCAGCTTGGATACATAATTCAGATTGCTCTTTTCATCGTGAATGTACATGTTAGTGACACTAATCATCTCCTGACATGACTCTAGCACTCAGACGTTAGCATCGAATTTGAGTGATCCTTCTCTCAAACCAATAATCAAAGCAACTATGTATAGTTCTGGATTGACGTTTTGAATTTCCAAGATCTCTTTCTGAAAGCGGTCGACGAAGTGGGCCAAAATTTCGTTCTCACGCTGCTTGATCTCGAATAAATCTTCTGGACCTCTTTTCCTCTTCGTAGGAGTGAAAAATCTTAGCTGGAGTTATCTTCTGAGATCGGCAAAGCAAACAATGGACGGAGGACGAAGTCCTTAGAACCACTCCCTTTCTTGTCCGACAACTGCATGAGCAAGAGGATATGGGAACATCCCTGAAAATTCAGGACTCTAGTTGGACTTCCCCAGGAGGCTTCCCAGGAGTTTTGACGAGCTGGAAACTCGTCATCTTGAGACCTCAAAGGGGCTGCGGCCTGCCCCGATGGGTAAGTTATCGGATAGGCCGTCGGATAAGCCAGTGGATAGATAGACTAGTAAGTCTGCAGATTCTCTACTGCTGGCGCAGCTGCGGTCTGTGAGACTAGTCGTTGAGTAATAGCGGATAGGGCTTGCTTACTCGTATCGAACTGCTGGGCGGTTTACTTGCGAGCTTGGTCAGTTTCCCGACGAGACTGCTCGAGGGCTTCCCAGAGAGTATCCTCGCTGGGACTCGAAGGAGCAAAGTTTTGCGCAGTTTGGCAGTCTGACATTATCTAACCGTTGGATTTCACCAACTATTCGAGATCTGAAGGCCGCTTGTTAGATGTTGATGCGGGAAATGTGCCTCTGGACTCTGCAGATAAAAAAGAGGGTCGAGGACTGTCGAGTAGTCGGTTACTGGCGTTTAGAGCTAGGGGTTAAGACCGAGAGGGGAGAGGGAGAGAGAGAGAGGCCAATGGCAGCGACAACAACAGAGTTCGTCTGCTACGACTAAATGTCACTCCTGCCGCGGGCTTTCCTTTGATTTAGAATGAAAATGAGTTACGACGGTTAAAGTAGAGAGCCCGAGCGAACAGGTATACACTAGAGTCAGAGTTCGAGTCCGCTAGCACGGGAGGCTAGCTTGGGGATTCAAACTTCCTCCTCTAGGCAGTACTATTCATGCCTATTTATTGGCTCGGGGCCCTGCCCAAACGGGCAGGGCTAAAAATACCGGTTTACCGGGTACAGGAGAAGCAGACAGCTGTGACCAAAACAGGGGGAGCAAAAAGAAGAGCAGTGACCGGACCGCGCGGTTAGGCGGTCAGCCCTGAGTCTGTCCGGCTTCTCCTCGGCGTCTACTATGTCAGGGACACCCTGCAAGAAGGCGGATTGGTAGCTATATCGAGTCTTACTGTCGGGACTTGAGAAAATTCAAGAGAGCGATCATTCTAGGTTAACAGTCCCATCGTCCACC
The DNA here is from genome assembly GCA_039583875.1 of Platanthera guangdongensis. Classification (NCBI taxonomy): domain Eukaryota; kingdom Viridiplantae; phylum Streptophyta; class Magnoliopsida; order Asparagales; family Orchidaceae; genus Platanthera; species Platanthera guangdongensis. The sequence goes on along the minus strand of CM077148.1, from coordinate 8,131,498 downwards.
CTGGACTTTTTAGGAGAATCTGGTCGAACGCAGGTTTTCCAAACCGATCGTGGAGATGGACTTTACTACTTCTAGCTAACTAGAGACGATTAACACAAAGAAGACAACTCACATCCACTCGTGCCTTTTGGTGCGAGGAAATGTATAAATAACATAGAAACAATATTTACAAATAATCAGTACATATTACCATTAGGGGTAGAACCTTTTCAGGTCATCCCCGCTCTAGGTACTTCCCAGTAGCTCTCCTTGATTTTGTAGGTGATAGTCTCCTGCTACTAGAGCTTCTTGGACGATGAAAGGTCCTTTCCAATTAGGATTCAGCTTGCCAACAACATCTACCCTTCCTGCTGCATCCACCTTCTTCATGACCAGGTCTCCTACAAGGAAGTGCTTAAGGCAATCATTTTTGTCGAAGTTCTTTGTCATTCGCCTCGTGATCTCCTCTTGTTAGATTAAGGCCAAGTCGTGAAGCTCCTCGATGTAGTCTAGTGAGAGCTTCTGAGCATCTTCATTCTCCAGGTGCCATTCTTCACTGTCTTCTCCTGCTGCTACAACCCCCAGGCTCCAAACCTTGAAGTTCACTGGGATGAGGGCCTCAGACCCGTGAGATAACTTAAAAGGTGTTTCCCCCGCGTCTGAGTTAGGAGTTGTTCTCAGAGCCCATAAGACCGTGGGGAGTTGCTCTGCCGAGTTGCCCTTCAAGTTGGTGACCTTCTTCAAGAGGTTGATGATCAGCTTATTGGCGGCTTCCACTTGTCCGTTGCTCCGAGGATGTGCTGCGACTGCATCAGTCGCTCCTCTCCTTCCTTGGCTCGCTCCTTCCCAGGTCGCCTAGGTGGAACTTCCTCCTCTGACAGTGTCACGCGACGAGGCGTGGTCGCCGTGACATCCAGGCGAGGAGGGAACACTGCTAGGATACTCCTATCTATCCTCCTCGTGAACTCTTAGAATGCCACTACTGTCACAAAGTCATCTCCTCGCGCAGAGTTACTAACTCCTGCCGAGTTGCCGACTATCTCCTCATGCTCGCATCCACTCACCATCTCACATACTCGCAAAACTTTCCTCCTCGGCTGCAATCTACACTCACCGCACCAAAGTGTTGAAGCCGGGAAAATCTCAACCACAAAATTCAGATCAAGGCAGTCTAAGGTTAACAGTCCAGCGGTCGGGCTCGATGTCTAATGGGCTAGGATGAAGAAAGGGACGTGCAACAAAAGGGACACCAAGCGCTGCTGTAGGGAGGTCCCACCACATGCCCGGATGCCTAGAAGATTCTTTCCCTGCACAACCAAAAATGGTCAAGAAGGGTACGAGGTAGACTGGCTGACAACTAAGTAACGGCGACTAAGATGGATAGTCGCTAGCTCGTGATCTTGTCTCTCTGAAAAAGGGATCCAAAGGCTCAGCTCGAAGTGTAGGAAAATAAGTTCTCGAGAACTTTGCGAGATTCCACACTCTGTCTCCTCGTACCCCTGAGGTCCTATTTATAGGCAAATCCAATGGGAGGGAGGGGGGGGGGGGTCTTATTTATAGCCCCACCCCATGACGACTAGGAGAATTCTTGGGGGAGCTCAACCAGCTGGGCGAGTAACATGCCAGGTCGCCTACCTGACGAGTATACGAGGGGAGTTCACCATACTCTCTCAGGCCTTCTGATGTCTTGCGCGTTGAATCTGACTTCTGTCTTGACTTACTGACTTTGAATTTTGCTGACCTGACTTTGGAGGCGTCCACTCTCGACGAATATGAGTTGTACAACCGAGGGTCTACTTGAGAAGAACTCCGGCGGGGTGGTCTGTGTCGTTTCCCTCGGGCGGTTGCACCGTCACCTATTTTTTACATTAACCCTCCTCTACAATTCCTGCAGGATGCTGAGACAACCTATAGAATTTGTGCGCAACGCCTCCCTGGAAGGGGAGAACAAGGAGCTGAAGGCTTAGGTCGCCCAAATGCTTTCCACTACTCCACCACCTAGTCACGACGAGTCGGCCAACAAGGGCGTGGATCGCAGCAGTATACCTCGCGAGCGATCGATGAGATGATGAGGACCACCGCCATCAAAGCTGCTAAGCATACACTTCGGATGATGTGAGACCTAGAGGTGTTAAAAGATGATTGCGAGAAGGTTACCTTGCAGGAGCTTGTCCCTGAGTTGTTCCTCCCTATTGAATCATCAGAAGATGATTTTAATTCGCTTTTTGATGAAGAGGGCGGTGACTCGGAGGACTGGGCCTGGAAGTAGTCTATGACATTTTTGTACTCACCTTATTTGTTACCACTTTTATTGTATACTCGAGGGTAAAGCCTCCATTTTTTGTAAGAACTTATTATCACATCATGAATAAAAACTTATATTTTGACTTTAGTTTTTTTTCCTTCTTGTGTTTTCATTAAGATTCTTTCACTCGCCACTTGCGTTCGAAATATGAGCTTGCCAACCGCGGACCCTTAGCGTACCGACCGCGGTTGTGGCGTGATTCTTATCGTAAAGATGCTTTGCGGAACCCAAGCTAGACATCTCACGCCAATGTCTCGCTAGGACTAGATTGACCTTGCCCACTCGCCGCCTTTACACACTCGCTACATTTGAGAGACCTCGACACGACTCATTTTACGTTTCCTGTAGAGAGGGAGTTCCTAGTACGCACGGGCAGTGCCATTAGGACCCAACTCGCTTTTGTCCCTTCTTCCTCCCTTAGGTGTCATCCCCCTTAAGGGGTGAGCGAGAGCTCGTTAGGCGAGTGGGCCGCGCATGTCCCCAGTCGTCTACCTTCTAGCATTCTTATTATTTTACCTACCTTTCAATCTGATCACCATTTCCCTTCATTTTGCCACCAAGCAAACCTTCAGTCTTGCTGGTTAGTGAGAGTCCGGTCAACGAGATCTACTCCGGGCCATCAATACCACATGAACTTTCAATTCAACTTGCCACCGGGTGAACCTTCATCCATGCCGACTTGTAAGAGCCCGATCAGCAGGATCTACTCGGGGCTATCAGTACCCCATAACCTTTCATTTCAACCTGCCACCGAGTGAAACTTCAGCCCTGTCGTCTAGTGAGAGCCCATTCAGCGGGATCTGCTCGGGGCTATCAAAACCACATAACCTTTCATTTCAACCTGCCACCGAGTGAACCTTCGGCCTTGGCGGCTTGTGAGAGCCTGGTCAGCGGGATTTGCTCATGGCTATCAATACCACATAACCTTTCATTTCAACCTGCCATCGAGTGAACCTTCAGCCCTGCCAGCTTGTGAGAGCCTGGTCAACAGGATCTACTCTGGTCTATCAATACCACATAACCTTTCATTTCAACCTGACACCGAGTGAACCATCAGCCCCGCCGGCTTGTGAGAGCCCGGCCAGCGGGATCTGCTCGGAGCTATGAATACCACATAACATTTCATTTCAACCTGCCACTGATTGAACTTTCAGTCCTGCCGGCTAGTGACAACCCGATCAATGGGATCTGTTCGGGGCTATCAATACCACATAACCTTTCATTTCAACCTGCCACTGAGTGAACCTCAACCCCGTCGGATTGTGAGAGCACGGTCAGCGGGATCTGCTCGGAGCTATCAATACCACATAACCTTTCATTTCAGCTTGTCATCGAGTGAACCTTCAGCCTTGCCGGCTAGTGAGAGCCCATTCAGCGGGATCTGCTCAGAGCTATCAATATCACGTAACCTTTCATTTCAACCTACCACCAACTGAACCTTTAGCTTTGCCAGCTAGTGAAAGCCCGGTCAGCAGGATCTACTCGGGGCTATCATTCCACTTACCATTTTGACATAAAAGAACACAAACAATAAAAACAATGTTGCAAAAATAAGCATTCTCATTATTCAATTTCAATGACAAAAACACTTCATGTCATCTCCACTTCACGTGAGGCCAATGGATTCCCCCTCCACATTTTGGAGGTAGCATTCCCCTAATTTGAGGGCCTCCTCAACTATGTAAGGGCCCTCCCAATTGGGGTTAAGCTTCCTGATCGCCACCAACTTCTTGGCCGCATCGACTTTTTTAAGGATGAGATCTCCCTTTATAAATTACTTGGACATCCGGTGCTTGACTTCCTCTTGTCGAAAGGCTACCAAGTCATGGAGTTCTTCCACAAGGTCCAGCGAGAGCCGCAACTCATCTTCATTCACTACTTTCCACTCGTCTACTTTTCCTGCGGCAATCACCCATGGCGATTTTACCTCGAACTCCACTGGCAGCACGACCTCAGAGCTGTGAGAAAGTTTGAAGGGGTTCTCCCCTATAGTAGTGTTGGGTGTAGTTCTTATTGCCCAAAAGACCAATGGGAATTGCTCCACTTAGTTACCCCTCAGGTTCTCTACCCTCTTCTTCAGCAAATTCACAATTATCTTATTTTCTGCCTCCACCTGCCTGCTACTCCTGGGATGGTGGACCGACACAAAGCAAAGATCTAATCCCAGCCAGCCACAGAAGTTGACGAATTTCTCGCTGACAAATTGTGGTCCATTGTCTGTGACTATCACCAGAGCTGCTGGTGCCTAAAGTGCCCCTCAGGTCGCCGCAGTGGATAATGAAGAAAGGAGCCCATGACCTAGTGGTCTTGATCTTTTTTTCCCTATTTGGTGTGGTCTGCTTGAGTGGTTTTTGAGTTTGCTTTCTTGTTTCAGATAAAAATCCGTCGCTGACCTCCTTGGAATCAGGCGAATTCCTGCCACCACTTCCATCATTACCATCCTGGTCTATAAGTGAAATAAACCGAGATTGTCGGGAGGAGATAGACACATTGAAAAAATATCTGGGTATTGTTGGTGCCAAAAATTCATCTCTACAACCAACACGCTTGGGGGAATTTACGCGTAGAAGTAGGCTGCAAGTAACCGGTTACTGGCGGTTAAGGAAAGCAAATAAAGGGGGTCGTTGGCAGCGACGACACTAGACTTTGCCCACCGCGGCGAATACTCCCTTATGGCAGGCTTTCCCTTGGTTGAAAAGTAGCGGTTTACAGTGGAGGAAAAAAGAAAAACCGCGCGAGAAACAAGCTGCAAGACACAAAATTCGAGACCGCACCTCTTAACAAGCAAGCTCCTGGATTCATGTCAACGTGCTTTGGGAATGTCGCTCCCCCTATTTATAAGCTCGGGAGCTTGCCCAAACAACATGGCTAAAATAACCGCCTGCCCGAGGTGCAAAAGAACTAAGCAGAGGTGACAAGATTCAATTATAGAGAGAAAAAGAAAGAAGCTGCGTGGCCTGGCGGCTGGCCTCTGGAGACCTGAGCGGCTCTCCCTCTGGTACTTGTGTTTTTCTGGTCTGCCCCTAACGACGGATTGAAGTATTCAGCCCGCACGATTTTGCTGATTGACTCCATACAGGTTGTGCAGCTTGTGCGTAGAGGTTAGGAGCTCGACAATTTGCTGTTGTGCGTCTAGCAGATACAACCCGCTCGGCTTGCGAGGACTTTCAACTAGTCGCTGGCTCTTGGGTAAACATGATCCTCGCACATTTCTAAATTTCAGGAAATTTCAGAAATGTTAGTTCTAGCCGGGAGACCGCAGCTGCTTTTAATGCTGCGAAGACTATAAAAATCCTTGATAGCTTGTGCATTTCTTAAAAATCCTTTTCTGCCACGGGTCGTTACTCGCCTCTAGCGATTAACATCTTTCAAGCCACCACAACGTTTTTTAGAATGGACATCATTTCTTCTGTTCTAGACCGCGAGGAGAAAGCTGCTGAGCGGTCTAAGAAGCAAAAAAGCCGAAAGCCCGAAACTTCTATTCACCAGACGACAGTGAACCTCAAAACATCAGTCATCCTGATGGCTCCTGACACTGCTGTACAGCTGGAGGAAGCTGTTCCGAAATCTTCTCATGCCGCTCCTCCTATGCCAAAAAAGATGGCCTCAAAAGCTGCCCCTTCGCAGTCCGCAAAGGATCCGTCTTTCGAGATCACATATTCTCCATCGGGAGAACCTTTACTTAAAATCTCTGAGATAGAAAAAAGGAGCATGAGCTCTCCCAAATCGAGTGATTTGGTCATTCCAACTGAAGTGATCGATGTAGAGGAGGAAATAGACTAGGCAAAGTTGAGGCAAACCGACCTGTCTACGGCTGCAAAGATCAAGCAAAGAGGACAAGTAGTCACCTCCTTGAAACGTGATGCGTTGAACAGCAAGTGTACCGGTCGCACAAGTAATATAAAATGGGATGTCCCCAAGTGCGTGAACCGTGCGATTTTACTCGGTCACACACGGTCCAGTGCACGACCATGCACCAACTGTGCGTTATTAACTTCCAGATCTGGATTGCGGAAGAAGAAGAGTTGACCCGTGCGATTTTACTCGCGCACGGGCGATTCCGCCCGTGCGTGAAGGAATTCGCACGGGTAAACACAGAGCGCAGTAATGCAGGAGAAAACAGTGGAATCGTGTGTTTTACTCGCTCACGGACGCTTCCGCCAGTGCGTGAACAAATCACACGATTAACCACAGAATGCAAAAACAAGAAGCTACAGGAAAATCGTGTGTTTCCTTCGCGCATTCCGAAGAAACCGTGCGTTAACCGTGCGTTGAGATCGTCGAGCTCAGTTCGTCGATCTCAGCTCGATGTTTCTCCCGCACAAACAAAACACACGATCACAAAGGACCGTGTGCTAAGAAACCGCATGACCGTGCATTTTCCTTAAACCTGCATTCCAGACTTGGGGAAAAACACACCACCTGCACAGCAATGAAACCAACTGGAGCACCAGCTCCCAGGAACAATACACAGCAAAAATAAACAAAAAGAACCATGGGGACCACCATGTGCTTACCCCCAACAAGGGAATGCGCAATTGTACACCCATGGGCCAAAACAGTGCACTTAGCGTGAAAAAAATATATAAATGAAATATCAGCAATAACATACTAAAAGTGAAGTGCAAGTGCGTGAAAACTAGCCCAGATGAGTCCGAAAAATCCTATATAAATCAGACTCATCACACCCCCCAGACTTACCTGTTTGCGCGTCCCGAGCAAACAAAATCTATGTAGACAGAAAAATTGACTTAGCTAACATAGAAATTGTGATATGGAGTACCATGCGAAGTCGCTTGCTCGTACGCGTAAAAATATAAATAGAGAAAATTTCTAAGTATGCAAAATAATTTACACATTTCACAATGCATATCAAAATTTTATTATTACTCAAAAATAGAATCACGGTGAATCTTCCGGTCACGCGCAGGGAGAAAGTAAACTTATCTCTAGGCGAGCATTGCCAAAGATTGGGGCTCATGATAACCTCCAAAGGAATCCACCAATGTCGGTAACCATATGCTTGCCTTATCGCACTCTCTCCACAGCACTGGTTTGGTTCACACACGAATCAGTAGGACTTTAGGTGAAGAGATGGGGCTTGAGTTTCGGTGAGGAAAACAAAGATAAATAAGAATGGATACGCACCAAACCCAAATGAGTTAGCATAAAAAGAATCTATCCGCTAACCAAAATCCATGCGAGTACACCACACCCCCAAACTTAATTTTTAATATATGGGTGCATGCACCGCCTACTCAAAAAATAATCACATCTCAAATAGGATTTTCAATTATACTTTTTCTTTTCACTTTTTTTTTACTTTCCATATACATGATTTTCAAATCATCTTTTTCAAATCACTTTTCTTTTAACAAATTCAGCAAATAAATCTTTAGAGCACATTCACACATTCATAAAGAAAATCACCACATCCACAACCCAACATGGAAATATAAAACACTAAAGCTCGACTTGGGTGTGCGACTAAGATCGGCTTTGAGGCTTTGGTGAAATCATTGTGGAGCTGAATCAAAAGAAGGGTAGACACAACAGAGCTAGCGATGATAAGACGTTAGGAATGGTACAAAGCTCAACCGGTCCAAAACGATGGCCTACATCACACTCATGCATGACTAACCTATACCCATGCTTCAAGAATAGCTTGAGGCAAGTTCTTAGCCAACGAGAAAGACTATCCTTCCTCCCGACTCGAGCAATATAAAACTAACGACCGTCTACACACATCCCTAAGCTACCGTTCGATTCACACCGAATTCACCAATATTTGAGTAGAACAAAAAGTATTTACGTAATTAGAAAAATATAAAACTATAAGCATATAGAAAAATTAAATCTACACAAATTTTTACACGAGACGAGAGCACTTGACTAGGAGCACAGCAAGGTAAACATTTTACTCCGTCTCACAATCCTATGCCAGCATAAAAATTTTCCCAAATCATACAGAAGAGACGAGTTTAACTCGCAGCATGCTAACAGCTAAGCACGCGCTCATGTGTGTGCAGTGATGTGCGATGCGATGAACTAATCAAAATAAAACAATAAAAGCTTCTAGTATGCACAAGAAATGTGCGCGTGCAAAAGGTAACTAATAATGGATCCTCCCAGACTTAAACTAAGCTACACAACAAATGATATGAAAATTTAAATCAAATAGAGATAATGGAAGAGGTTACCCAATGCTCAGCTGGTAAGCATACCAGAAGATTCGTGAAAAACCTGAAGCAGGCCCGCCAGACGAAGAATCGCAACCCCGCCAATACGAGTTGTCATGAACACCTGCAGGGGTGAGCTCTGCAAAAACAAAAGAAAAATATACAAAATACAAAGAAATACTAAAACTAAAATAGACATGAAAAATAAAATTACAGAAAAATGAAAGATAAGTACTGGGGTTACTGTAATCCTAGCACGACTTATTAAATTCTATACATTTCTAGCTAATAGGCCTATGAAAAGAAAAATGCACAGGCAACTGTTCCATTATCCGTTGTAGTAACAAGCACCGATACGGAGATAAAACAGTTACCCCTCTACCTGAATAATAATACCTGCCCAACACAGGTAGAGGAAACAGAATGTAAGGTGAGGAGGAGGCCTGGTCCTCACTCATCTCACACAAAAAATCCTTGCCCTGCAAGGTATCATCCACAGCAGGTCTGCATGAGGAGAAGACAACGAATGAGGCTTCCTCAATGGAGGAGGGATCAACCTCCTTGCATATAAGGATGCTGTGATCATTGACTTGAGCAGAGTGCTCCAAGTCCTCCTGAAGTACTTGTGGAGACTCAACTTGCACAGGCTCAGATAGAGAAGGGGGATCAAGAAATAAAAGAGACGAAGAACATAAGGAACTAATCGGGGGAGTGATCTCGATCTCACTCCCAGCAGGGTCCAAACATAGATCACCGTCGGTGTCATATGAGTCATAGCGAGGGGAATCCGAGAGCTCGAGGTCCTCGGTGGTGGTTTGGACTTCCTCATCCAACAAGGAAGTGAAAACTTCCTCATCAGAAAGGATCTCCTCATCAACACACCTCGGTGCATCCACATGTTCCAAGATGTAATACTCTCCATTGATGAGAATAACGTCCTCGTCACACATGGGCACATCCTCAGGCTCAGAATCACAATTCGGCCTAACATCATCAACCGACTCACCAAAAATAGGGATAGATAATTCTTGCAAAGAAGGCGGAGGAACAACAGCATCAGAGAAAATATGTGCGGGTTCCTCCGGGGGTGAATCAACATGAGGGGAAGAGTGCATGGGGAGAGACGGCGCCACAATGTCGTCACATCGATCAGCAGAAAGTCTGATGGGTATATCCGCAGTAGTCCCCCATAGACAAGGTGGTGCTGTGAATATATCATCAGAATCAAAAGGGGCAGCCATTTGAGAGGGTGATAGAGTGAATCGGATACCCGGTTCTTCATCCTCCTCCAACTGGCACTGAAATTCTGTGCAATCTTTCAACACGTGGTCGGTGCTATGACAACACAAACATAGTTTTCCGTTACTCCTCGGTCCTGATGGGACCGGAGATTAATAAGAAAAAGATGAATGCGTAGAAGAGAAGTGACCACAAGACCTGGGTTGGGTGTATGAAGTACCATAAGAGGATGGTGCTCTATACACTGAACTACGAGAAATATGCGCACTATCTTCAATGAGGCATTCATCACTACTATGCCTATAATCTCGGCACCATCTACAACGGATATTCATATAAGAATACATGGTGCAACAAGAAGAATTCACCAGCAGAAAAATTCTAAGCAAAAAATAACTATACACCAGCAGATAAAAGAATATGAAAACCTGCTACAAAAAAATTAAAACTAGAAGAGGAACAAATAAAAACAAAAAATAGATTCTAAAAACTAAAGCAAAGAAGAAACATGAAATATACAAATGGAAAAGGGCTTCTATCTCCAATCTCCCACTCCAAAAACTCACACGACTGTGTTCCCTGGCAACAGCGCCAAAAACTTGATGCGTTGAACGACAAGTGTACCGATAGCACAAGTAATATAAAATGGGATGTCCCCAAGTATCGATCTCTTCAAGGAACACAGTATGGGGGGAGTTAATATCGAGGAGGACTTGAGATTGAAGTCCTTAGGTCGGAGTTAACTACGGGGGTTTTAAATGGTTGCGGAAATAGAAAATAAATCACTAACAACTACTCCTATGCAACGCCGCTATGCGATGCTTCGCCAGGCGGGATGGAAAACTAGTCGGGCAGCTATGCACCAAATCGCAGGGCGGATGGACGAGTAGACAAGCGTAAGAACCAGAATTTGAGGGTCGTAATTACCTCTTCGCTACGCACGCTTCTAGCAATTACTAGAACGACAAGAACAGATGAATGGTGGATGGAAAATAAGGGTGCACCTCAAGCAAATAACATATATAAGAAATCACATAGACATGATTAAATACATACGTTTTACAAAACTAAGCACACTTCATCAAATACAAGAGATTACCTATACTATCAACAACCATACAAGAAAAGTGTGCGAAATCGACCGGATCTGAAGTCTTGCGAAGGATTCGCGGTAGGATTCGCCGGGTTATCAATTCGCATCCTAGCTCGGTCCTCAACTGCGTCCGGGGTAGAGAAGGCTGTCACGACCTTCCAATGGACCCGTCTTCTTCGTGTCACAAGCATGTGGAAAATGGCGCAAGCTTCTCCTAGCTTGGTGGGGAAAGCTAGATAAAATCCTTTCTTGAAGCACAAGGATGAAGGAGGAGGCTGAGAGGAAGCTCCGGCTTGGATTTGGCATTGAATGCTTGCCCGGATCTTCTCCCCTTGGTGGAACGGCGGATTTCGCCCTAAAATCGTGGAGGAGAATGGCTGGAATCGAGTCTCCCTCAAAATGGCTGAAAACCTGCGCTTAAATAGAAAAAGATCAGAAAAATGGTCACGCACGGTCCAGCGCATGACCGTGCGCCAACCGTGCGTTATTAACTTCCAAATCTGGATCGCGAAAGAAGAAGCGTTGACCCGTGCGATTTTACTCGCGCACGAGCGATTCCGCCCGTGCGTGAAGGAATTCGCACGGGTAAACACAGAGCGCAGGAATGCAGGAGAAAACAGTGGAACCGTGTGTTTTACTCGCGCACGGGCGCTTCCTCCAGTGCGCGAACAAATCGCACGAATAACCACAGAATGCAAAAACAAGAAGCTACAGGAAAACTGTGTGTTTCCTTCGCACACGGTTCCGAAGAAACCATGCGTTAACCATACGTTAACCATGCGTTGAGATCGTCGAGATCAGTTCGTCGATCTCAGCTCGACGTTTCTCCTGCACAAACAAAACACACGATCACAAAGGACCGTGTGCTAAGAAAACGCACGACCGTGCGTTTTCCTCAAACTTGCATTCCAGACTTGGGGAAAAACGCACCACCTGCACAACAATGAAACCAACTGGAGCACCAGCTCCCAGCAACAATACACAACAAAAATAAACAAAAAGAACCATGGGGAGCACCATGTGCTTACCCCCAATAAGAGAATGCGCAATTGCACACCCATGGGCCAAAACAGTGCACTTAGCGTGAAAAACTATATAAATGAAATATCAACAATAACATACTAAAAGTGAAGTACAAGTTAGTGAAAACTAGCCCAGATGAGTCCGAAAAACCCTATATAAATCAGACTCATCAAAACGTCAGAGGAGAAGACACGAAACCTTATAGGAAAGGATGAAGAGGAAGACGATGAAGCCGAAGTCCCAGAATAAAAATGTTTCTACTAAGGCCGGAGCGAACAGTCTTCAATTCAGGCTGCAGGAGAACAAAGTTACTGAGAATTCGGAAACACCATCTGCCAAGCCGGATGAACCTCAAGTGAATTCTGCGGCTAGTATAACTTCAAATCCTCTAGTGGTCGAGGTGGCCGAACATGTCGCAACTTCTGGAGAACCAGAGGCTCAGATGCTGCACATGATTCCTTTCGTCCGTGTGGAGCGCGATGCTTCGAAGTTTCATCGGTCTCTGAACCAAGTTCACCGTCATGTGAGCCAGATCTATGCTACTCTCCTGCAGACTGAAGACCAAGTCGCCCGACTTGGCAGAGAAGGTGTTGGGTAATGTATCCACAATTACCTGGATTTGAGGAAGCCACCTGTCAAGCTAAGATGAATTCACAATGTATTTGATGAAACCTTTTAAGTTGTGCTTGCAGTTATTCCACGCTAAGTGCACTCCAATGTCAGGGTGCAGTAGGTCAATATACACGGGTCTGCACGACGTAATCCCTCGTTGAGCAGATCAGTGTGTTGGCCTACGTGTACTCTCTCTATTGGAGTGTACTTATTTTCAAGTACAGGGCTGTGATAATGCAAGAGCAGACAAGGAGCAAGGATAAGTCAAAGAGTAGCTCATAGGCGGAAAGACGAAAAATCATCCAAGTATTATTCGACGAGAATCACCAAGTGATTCTCGCCGATTCGGTGAGAATCACTAGTGATTCTCACCGAATCGTCGAGAATCACTGATTGATTCTTGCCGTCTCTATCCGGCTACATCAAAACATGCACATCTGGCGCTAAGTCATAATCGTCGAGAATCATCAAGTGATTCGGCGAGAATCACTAGTGATTCTCGCCGAATCGTCGAGAATCACCGGCTGATTCTCGCCGACTCGTCGAGAATCACCTTCGATTCTCACCGACTTTGACTTGGGCAATTTTCTGGATCCCGCTGGACCGGATCAAATGTTAAGATGCTGTTTTGAACCGCTTTTAGGGTTTCTTCTGGTGGGACCCATAACGGTCATAAATGAGTATTCTACTGTATAAATACACGCGTATTTTTGAACAGTAATGGATGAAGAAGATTTGAAAAAAACCGAGCCGCCGACCTTGACCTAAATCGTGATACCTGCTCCGCCGCCGTCGCCGCTCGTGCTAGTCGATCGCCGGCCGTTTGATCGTGGTTTCTTCCAGATCTTCCGGCGACAGAAGCACTACCAAGCACAGCGTCTCACGCGTCTAACCAAAGATCCCTTGTCTCTTGATTCGTTGATCGGGAAAACCTTCCCCTTCCGAATCGATCGAGACGATCGATCCTAGTGTGACCGTTGGAATACCTTGCTAGCTTTGCTACGAAGATTGAATCTCCAAAGTACAGCAGCCACACACCGTTGTCGCCGCCGATCCCGAGAACCGAGCCGCCGCCCCTCTTGCCGCCGCCGGTTTCGGGGAGATTCTCTCCAAGAGAGATCTAGGGTTGTGGACTCTTCGTTGACTTCAAGAACACGTCATCGAACGAAGAGGGACATCTTAGTCTCCACAAGTTGTTTGTATTTCTTGTACATTCTATTTTCATTTTGTTGTAAAGGAACGCTAGTTCCTAGTTGTAAGGGTTGGGTGCAACCCGTGTTGTGGGAGTGGTGACTCCTACGTGTGGAAGGGTTCCTTCCGATAGTGCAAGGATTGGATTTCAATCCTATTGGTGAAGTGACCGAGTCGTCCCTTGTTGGGAGATAGGTCGAAGGGGGAAAGTGGATGTACCCAAATCGGGGAACCACTATAAATTGCTTGTGTCCCTTCTGTGCTGTGCAGTTTTGTTTTCTTGTGCAGGTACAATTTTAATTCCGCAAAAACGCTGCAAGTCACCTATTCCCCCCCCCCATAGGTGAAGGTAGTTGACACTAGGTGGACTTTCAAGTGGTATCAGAGCGAGGTTACTCATCAAAAAGGTTAACACCTTGAGTAAAATCCTGCCACCAGTGTCAAAAGTATGGAGCTGGATCACGGGATCTCTCCACTAAGACTTCCCACGTGCACCAAGGAGTATTACCCCGTCTGGAAGATGAGAGTATCCTATTACCTGGAGGCTATCGATCCTCGAGCATCTCTCATCTTAGAAGAGGGTCCTTTCATTCCTATGAAGACCTCCGGCTCTGGAAAGGATATCCCAATCCCCAAGTGTATTACTGAGATGTCGGAGACTAAACTCTCATTATTTAATCTGGACAAGATGATTCGTCAGACCATCATGGATGTCTGGTCTGGACCTTCTCGATCTAGATTGGAAAAATGTGGGACGGCTAAATCTATGTGGGTAACCATCTCAGAGCTGATGGGGGGGATCAAAGAAAGCAGGGATCTTCTGTCAGCAAGAGGATGAAGCCTATGTGGGGGTCCTCGCCTCTGAAGATGAAGGCAAGGATCAATCGGACAACATCAGGGCTCCGGTGTCCTTGTTAGAGACTGAAGAAGAAATTGAGGAAAGCAGTTCTGATGAGGCTGACACAACGGTCTCTGGCGCTTGTGACAATAACTCTGAAGAGCAGGTAACTTTTTCATCTTGCCCCTTCTCTCTTGAAGTTCCTGAAGACAGGAATTGTCACCCTTCAGAAAATCCTGAGTCCCTGAAGAGAGCCCTTCAGAAAAGCAACCTACTTGTTGAGGAGAAAGCTCAGGAGATTGCTCGGCTGAAGATCTTGTTGGTTCTCCAATTGACATCCAACAAGGTCAAGGACTCTAAAATCTCAGATCTAGAGAGTAGTCTGGAGAATGAGAAAAGGATAGTATCCAACTTTTCCAAGGTTGATGCTATGAAGAGAAAGGAAGAAAATGGGTGGATCTCCCGAATTATCAATTCATGGAGAAATGGGGAAACAGTATTCAGACCCCCCACTCCGAGTAGGAAGGGTACTCATCATGCCTTCAGGTATGATCACAGGAACAATCGTGGTCACTGCAAGGGTGATCTGTCCTCATGTGGAGACACCCATAGTGCAAGGGCTGTCATGGCCACCCATGAGAGAATACCTAAGGCTCATTCTGAGCCCTTTGTATTCTCGGCCACTGCCCCAACTCGGCATGAATCTGCTGGTATCAGCTCTCAGAACGCTTCTCACCACCCGAGAACACAGGAAAGGGAGGGTATAAGTCATGCAGTAAGTTCTCATGGGGACTCTGGAAGGGTGCTGACTGAAAGGAAGGCACCCCCTCCCAGGCCTCATGACGCTCGCTACATGCATTCCTTCCACCCTTCCAAGTGTCACAGTGGAAGAGGCAATTTTGGGAGCAGATCCGGATCTATCCCGTTTGGACCTAGGACCATGACTACCTCAGTCACTGGATCAGGTCAGAAACGGAGATACAACATTCACACGTGTTGGTGCTGTGGCAAGGTGGGACACTTTGCCATAGACTGTTGGCGCAACCCCTCTGTGTCAAGGGCAAGGGCCTATCCACATCTTCTGTGCAGAGATAGTATTCCTGACAGGATTTCTGAGGAAAGGCATTCGAGTTTTTATGCTAACAAGAACCTAGGACCCAATATGTATTGGGTTCCTAATGTAAGGTAACTCTCTTTTGCAGGGTAGTCTAGGTTCCCGTAAATATGATGGGAACTAGACAGAAGATGTTTCAAGACTGAATTGGAACAAATATCTGGAATAACAGAAGTACTATCTACAATGGTATACTCACATTGAACACCTGATATGCCATAACCAGAGGGGCTAAATGATAAATCTCATAATCCCAGGTATTTTTGATCAGCTCCAATACTTGAGTCATATTGTATCGACATTTACCTATATATATTTATATATATATACACATATATGTGTGTACACCTAAGGATAGGTTAACACTGTAAACATAAACCTTAGATACATTAATAAAGATTTATCTGTAATTTCACTGGTAGATTCGGGAACTAACATCTACAGGCATAAATCAGTTCACTGAAAACTAACGAAGATACGTCATTGGAAATCACTACAACTTACAATTGACATCAAGAAATGTATGGAAAAACCCTGTTGAAACCCTAAATAGATTGACATTAAGAAATATATATATATTTAGAAGATTTTTAAATTGTCTTGATATCAGAAGACTTCGAGAATCCGACATGTCTCTTAACCTGTAGATTCCTATTAAAGAATCCCTTCGATTTTGACTTAGACAAACTCCCGCCGATCCTTAGCATTTCGCTCTTCACACGGAAACCCCGTTAAAACCCCGTTAAACCCGTCGATATCGCACAGGAATCCCGCTGACCCTTCATATTCCGTAGGAAACTCGCCGATTCTTCCTCTTCCGTCGATATCCCGCAGGAAACCCACCTTTCATTTCCGACGAAGTTCCTCTTCCTTCGATATCCCGCAGGAAACTCGTCGATTCTTCCCTCCGTAGATCACTCCGCTCGCGTCCAGGGCGCTCGTCCAAGTCTCGGCGGGTTCGATCAACCAAAGTCGCGATCGTCTTTCGGTTTTCCGTCGTCTCCGTCGATTCTCACCTTCTACGCTCTTGGGTAACCACTTCCTCACCCTTACAGTGACTTACTGTTAGTGTAGCTTCCCTCTTGATTTCTGATTAGGCGTAGTCTTGGGATTTCAGCTTTGCAATGGCTCCAAGGACAACCGCCGGCCTGGTCACTGGATGTGAGTTGGTTCGAACAGGGTTCTCACATGCTTCTGATGAATTCAGAAACATCATCATCATGCTTGAAGAGGCTGGACTCTCTTTTATACTGGAGCACCCCTGCAAAATCTTGGACAAGGAAGTGATGGAGTTCTTCGCAACCGCCAAACTACAGAATGAAGACTCTCTCATCAAGAGTAAGGTTGCAGGTGCAAGGATCAAGATGTCTGCGAGCAAGCTGACCCAATACTTGCAGCTCACTAGTTCTGAGCATGAGGATTATCTGGAGGAACAGGATAAAACCAGGACATTATTATTTTGTGGACTAGCTCGAGGAACCAGATCGATAAAGCGAAAGGAAATGAATGAGGAGGGGAAACTTCTGTCCGACATCATTGGGAAAATACTGATATACAAACCCGGCTCACATGACCACATCTCAGCTGACATGTTCAAGATCCTTGTGGCGATTGTCTGCATAAAGAGATTCAACTGGAGGGCGTTGTTTTTTGAGAAGATTAAGGACACTCTCAGATCTCCAAGTTTTGGAAGAATTATCAGCCTATATCTCAATCAGTTAAACGGAGATAGGTTTGACATGAGTAGAGGAGTTCCATTGTATTATTTGAAGAAAATGGACTCCAGCGTATTTGACAGATGGGAGAGACGCATCGGGCAGGCTGCCATGGTAGAACAACAAGAAGAATCTCCTGCCGAGGACGGAACTGTAGCTGATTCCTTGGTTATCCCCAGTGAAATTCCTGATGTACTGACTGCAGGAATTGAGGGGGAGCCTCTACCCGCTTCTGCTAATATCATATCTGGCATCTCTCAGATAGCTAGAGATGCAGTTGCGGATCTACAAGAAGAAAGTGAAGTTGAGATGGAAAATGAGGCGGCCCTGGCCGTGAATGATCTAGGAGCCGGAGGTAATGTAGAGGAAAATGATGAGGGAGGTTTGGAAGATGATGTAGCTGAGAATGATTTCATGGATGATGAGGATGAAGAAGAAGGAAATGCGAGACAGGAAGTATTGGAGCCTCAGGACATCACTGAAGTTCCATCTGAAAAGCAGGCTCCGGAGATCGTTCCTGAGAAAATTAGTGCAACAGTGGAGGGGGAGTCCTCTCAGCAGAGACTGCTGAGTACTTCCGAGAAATCTACTGAGGCTGCAAGTATTCCCCCCTAGAGACTGTGCTAGTGTCCAGCTCTACAAGTGAATCTGCTGAAGTGCAAGGCCAAGGAATGCCTCAAGATCATCCACTACGAGCTGATCTAGCTAATCACACGGTGAATGTTATTCAAGGTATCGTGGATGAGCTCAAAGCATCTTTTGAGAAAGCTCAAAATAAATTGCTAAAAAGAATTAAGAAATCTGAGAATCTCATGCTCAAGAACGTTGTGGAAATCAATCACAAACTGGATTTGATGGAAAAGAAGTTTGAAGACAAGTATATAGTAGCCGGCCAAGCTGTAACTCTTCTTATGCACGGATTGAAAAAGAACACTGATACTCTCGCAGTAGTGAATCAGAATGCTCATGTCGTAGCGAATAACATTCAAAAGTTTGATGGCAATATGGTGACTCTTAACAGCAATCAACAAGCCTTGATTACCGAGTTCTCCAAGACTACAAAGCACATTGATGAGTCACTGCATTCTTATGCAAACTCCATTGCAGTCGAAGCCAAAAAGGGGGAGAAAGAATATACAACTAAGATGACCGAGCTTCAAGAAATCATAATCAAAAATTTTGAGCAGTCAAACATATATGTTTATGACAGTTGCTGGTGGATGCTCAAACAAGCGTTAGACGCTAATATCCCTGAAAATCCTGAGGGTAATCCTGCTCCTGAAATTAATACTGCGGCTGATGAGGGAGCAAGTGCTGAAGAAGTTCCTTTAAGTGAAGCTGATGCTCATAGGGCTGCTAGGGCCACCTCCAAGACAAACTGATGGCAATGTTTGACCAAGGAGCCCTAGCAAAAGCTAGGGACAAGAGAAAATCTCAAGAAGGGACTTCTAAGGAAACGCAAGCTGAAAAGAGAATCAGATTGAAGGAGGATGAAGTAAGGAATGAAAGGTGGAGTCTGGTATCAAAGAGTATTATCTTGGACACGTTCTGGCTACAAGAAAAAGGGGAAATCAATCGGAACGACGTATACAGCCAGCATGAGTGGGAGCTGCACAAGACATATGAAGCTAAACGGAACATCTTCTTCAGGACCAACACTGCGGCAGATAAAGCTCCTCCTCCCAGATACTATCCAAAGCCCAAGGAGTACGTTGAGAGACAAAGAAAGAAGTTTTTGGCTCAAAAACATAAGGATGACCTAGCCAAAGAGCAATAGACAGAAATTTATAGCTTGTCATTGTCTCATGAACACTTTTATCTTTTCTTATTGTTATATGAACAATCTTGGGAATATATATATATATATATATATATATATATATATATATATATATATATATATATATATATATATATATATATATATATATATATATATATATATATATATGAATTTATGATTGACTCAAGCTTTGATCTGTTTGCCTCTATTTCCTTGTGCCGCATTTTTAAATTCTATATGCTGTATATATTATCTGGATGGTGGTATTCATCTTAGCTAGTAGGGTTTTGGCTTCGTCAAATAGGGGGAGATTGTTGGGTAATGTATCCACAATTACCTGGATTTGAGGAAGCCACCTGTCAAGCTAAGATGAATTCACAATGTATTTGATGAAACCTTTTAAGTTGTGCTTGCAGTTATTCCATGCTAAGTGCACTCCAATGTCAGGGTGCAGTAGGTCAATATACACGGGTCTGCACGACGTAATCCCTCGTTGAGCAGATCAGTGTGTTGGCCTATATGTAATCTCTCTATTGGAGTGTACTTATTTTCAAGTACAGGGCTGTGATAATGCAGGAGCAGACAAGGAACAAGGATGAGTCAAAGAGCAGCTCATAGGCGGAAAGACGAAAAATCATCCAAGTATTATTCGACGAGAATCACCAAGTGATTCTCGCCGATTCGGCGAGAATCACTAGTGATTCTCGCCGAATCGTCGAGAATCACTGGTTGATTCTCGCCGTCTCTATCCGGCTACATCAAAGCGTGCAGATCTGGCGCTAAGTCATAATCGTCGAGAATCATCAAGTGATTCGGCGAGAATCACTAGTGATTCTCGCCGAATCGTCGAGAATCACCGGCTGATTCTCGCCGATTCGTCGAGAATCACCTTCGATTCTCACCGACTTTGACTTGGGCAATTTTCTGGATCGCGCTGGACCGGATCAAATGTTAAGACGCTGTTTTGAACCGCTTTTAGGGTTTCTTCTGGTGGGACCCATAACGGTCATAAAGGAGTATTCTACTGTATAAATACACGCGTATTTTTGAACAGTAATGGATGAAGAAGATTTGAAAAAAACCGAGCCGCCGACCTTGACCTAAATCGCGATACCTGCTCCACCGCCGTCGCCGCTCGTGCTAGTCGATCGCCGGCCGTTTGATCGTGGTTTCTTCCAGATCTTCCGGCGACAGAAGCACTGCCAAGCACAGCGTCTCACGCGTCTAACCAGAGATCCCTTGTCTCTTGATTCGTTGATCGGGAAAACCTTCCCCTTCCGAATCGATCGAGACGATCGATCCTAATGTGACCGTTGGAAGACCTTGCTAGCTTTGCTACGAAGATTGAATCTCCAAAGTACAGCAGACACACACCGTTGTCGCCGCCGATCCCGAGAACCGAGCCGCCGCCCCTCTTGCCGCCGCCGGTTTCGGGGAGATTCTCTCCAAGAGAGATCTAGGGTTGTGGACTCTTCGTTGACTTCAAGAACACGTCATCGAACGAAGAGGGACACCTTAGTCTCCACAAGATATTTGTATTTCTTGTACATTCTATTTTCATTTTGTTGTAAAGGAACGCTAGTTCCTAGTTGTAAGGGTTGGGTGCAACCCGTGTTGTGGGAGTGGTGACTCCTACGTGTGGAAGGGTTCCTTCCGATAGTGCAAGGATTGGATTTCAATACTGTTGGTGAAGTGACCGAGTCGTCCCTTGTTGGGAGATAGGTCGAAGGGGGAAAGTGGATGTACCCAAATCGGGGAACCACTATAAATTGCTTGTGTCCCTTCTGTGCTGTGCAGTTTTGTTTTCTTGTGCAGGTACAATTTTAATTCCGCAAAAATGCTGCAAGTCACCTATTCCCCCCCATAGGTGAAGGTAGTTGACACTAGGTGGACTTTCAGAAGGGCTTGAGCACGATAAATAGCTTTCACATTTATTTGGTTTTGTATATTAACTATTTATTCGTTTCTGAACAGTCGTCGATGTGCGGAACATGTTTAATGATGCTTATTCTTCTTAACCGTTGGGTGTTTGTTTATGCTTGTGCAAAATGCTATTTTACTCTGCGACTTTGTGTGACTTATCTGTTTCTAGTTGCTATCTCTGTTTTGTGAAATCCTTGTAGATACAAGTTTCAAGTCACAAAAGCTAGCGAACTGATATGCGGTTTATGAAATTATTCTATTCTCAACTTTGCAGGTAAAGATCGCGCGACTTTCTATTCTAGCCACAATTTTGCTTGGTTATTTGTAGGTCACTAAGATCTATAAATACAAAGTCTATTGATGATTTCAGCAACGAATTTTGAGACGCGCTCTAAGACGAAATCCGCGCGGTCTGAAAAAATTGTTGTCGTCTGAACTGATCTCTGCCTTCCATTCTGCTGACCACAAGGAAAGTAGGCTTACCCAGGCCGAGCTTGATGAGTTCATAGAAAAGTATATGCAAGGTTTCCCACTGCTCGAGCGGCTTCCACTTCAAAATGCGAGGATCAATACTTCAGATATTCACCAGGTTGCAATACCAATTGATCACTTTGACATTGAGTTTCGATTTCCTGTTATGATGGATGATATTGCGGTCTTCGATCATTATAGAATTGTGCCCGGAAAATTATCGTCGAATTCCATTGCAACAATCTTCAGCTTCATTTCCTACTTGTGATCTGAAAGAGTTCGATTCTCTATAAGCCTTTTCCGCAAATGCTTCTCCGTGCAGTCTATCCCAGATATTAGCACAAATTTTTTTAAAGGACATTTGTACTTCAGATGCAGAGGATTGAAGGTCGTCAACCTTGCAAACAAGATAACTGATCAGAGAGATATCTGATCTTCGAAGGACAACTCGGCCTTCTTCCTGTCAACCCACAAGTCCGAGAGGAGGACGCCTTCAAGAAATGCGAACTAGAGGGTATCGAGAAAGATATCTATAAGTTTTTCAAAGGAGAGCTGCTTGATGTAAATTACTATATCTCGCTGCCATCCTCACTGAAAGGAGGTCTCCCCGAGGACAGTAAGATTCAGTTGAGTGTGACTTGTCTCTTTTTTCCGCGCGGCTTGCGAGCTAACTTCTTATTTCTATTTTTCAGTCGTTGTATCTATTACCTTGAATAAGCCGCTGGTTCCTGACTATCTAACATTGATCCAGAGAGAAAAAAGAGCCAAGAAGGCTAAACGACAACGAACAGAAGGGGAAGGAGAATCAGATTCTTCTAGCAAGTTCATTCTTCATGGAATGGGAAGCAACCTGGGCGATCTCCATGGCAAGTCGATGATGCGGTGGCATCCAGATGGTGAGTGTGTCCAAGTCTCCACTGCTCTCCCCTATTAGGGGAGTGACAAAATTATCCGCCAGTCCACTGCTGTTGGGGGTGATTTATACGACAAGCGCAATTTGAAAGCGTTGAGAAAGGTTTTTGTGGAAGACTTGTCGCCACTAGCCGCGCAGGTTGGTGCGAGGGGTTTCATGACGAATCATTTTATGGGTGTTGCCTACAGAAGATTATTATTAGATCATACCCAGCTGGAAAAATAACTCGCTGAGAGGGATCAAGAGATCGCCCGACTTGAAGAAGAAAAATCAGTAAGTTATCACTTGATATGTTCGCGATTACCATTTATTAGGCTGCGCTCCCTAACCTTCTTCCTTTGCAAAAAATGTACGATCCGGGGAATCCGGTCTTTCAAGATGTCGTCTTCCTGCATGTGGTTAAGGGGATTGATGGAGCGCTTAACCGCCCTAGAGATATCGGCGGCTTGGCAAAAGACTTTGGCGATTCCACCTTCCTCACCTCTAACCCACCTTAAAGAAGAAGCAGGCCACGATAAACCGCACGACCAAGGGTAAAGGGAAAGTCAGCGAAGAGGAAGAAGAGGAAGAAGTGGAAGAAGAAGAGGGAGAAGACGAAGATGATAGCCAAGAGGAGAAAAGTGAAGGCGCTGCTTTTGACACTGATGGTTTAGGACATGAGACCGCGCAGGATGATGGAGATGAATCGAAGTCGTAAGATTCAGGGAGTCCGACCGACTCTTCAGACGATGAAAAGAAAGTTAGCAGCGGATCTTCAATGCCTTCAACAGACAATAAAGAGTATTCGCTACCTGATGAGGTTGATGTTAACGGTGGTACTGATTCAAGCACTCCTGCGGCTAGAGGTGTCCTAAAAAACCGGGCCCACCGGGCCGGACCGGCCCGGTCCGGTGAAAAGCCCAACAGGCCCGGCCCGGGCCAAGCCCGCTTCGGGCCCAGGCCGGGCTATGGGGCCCTTCCGGCCCCCATTGTAGGGCAAATGCCCGGCCCGGTGCCCGGCCCGGGCCTGGCCGGGCAAAGCCCGGTTACCGGGCTTAGCCCGGGCCTAGAAAAGCCCGGGCTAAGCCCGGGCTGGCTCTTAGAGCCGTTGGAAACCAACGGCTCTAAGAGCCGTTGGTTTCCAACGGCTCTATGAGCCGTTGGCTGCCAGCATGCCACATGGGCATGCTGGCAGCCATTTTTTTAAAAAAAAAAAATAAATTTTTTTTAATTTTTTTTAAAAAAATGTATAACCCCCCCCCCCCCCCCCCCCCCCTCCTTCTTTCCCTCTTCTACCCCCTCATCCCCCACCCTCTCTCTAATCTCTATTCTCTCGAATATGTCGTCAACGCAGACGTCTTCTTCATCATCTGTCGCTCACGAAATGGTGGAGCACAAGCGTATGACGCCGGTTTGGGAATATTTCGACTTAGTGCAAGTCGGTGCGGAGCAAAAGGCGAGGTGCAAACAGTGCTCGAAATTACTTTCGATTGCTGGCAACTCGACACTCGCAAGACACGTTAAATCTTGCGCAGCCAAACAAGCTCCTCCCGAGTCGACCCAGACGCAATTATCGGCATTCGGACAAATCTGGACGTACGATCAAGGTCGGCAGCGGGAGCTGCAGGTGAAGAACATCATCAGACGTGGGTTGCCGTTCAGCCACTACGACAACGAAGAAGAAACCGGGTACATCCACAAAGGGCTACAACCCAAATATCACCAAGTAAGTTGATCTTCAATTAGGCGCGACGCACTTAAATATTATTTAGAAGCAAAACAAACTTTAATTAATTTTTTTGAAAAATTTGAGGGTCGAGTGAGTTTCACGAGCGACGTTTGGACAAGTAGTATAAAATTAGGATTATCGTATATGTCTATAACGTGTCACTGAGTCGATCCTGTTTTCTGGGATCTAAATAAACAAATAATTTGTTTTGAAAGTTTTGAAGTCCCGCACACCGGTGAGGCGATTTATCAAATAATTTCAAAATGTGTGCGCGAATTTAAAATAAAAGATAAAATTATAAGTATTTCTTTCGATAACGCCACAAATAATACCACATCAATTGAGTGGATAAAACGTGATTTGAAACCTATGTTAAACGGCATTTTTTTTCATACTCGTTGCGCGTGTCACATTTTAAATTTAGTAGTACAAGATAGTTTGTCATATATGGAATCATACACTAATAAAATACGTTTAATGCTACAATTTATTTATAGTTGTAAACAACGACGTCAAGATTTTAAAAAATTCGTAACCGGGCAAGGTCAAAAATTTTTGAAACCTCTATTTGACATGTCAATTAGATGAAACTCTACGTATATAATGTTAAAACGAGCGATTCGCCAAAAAACACTACTAATGGAATTTTATACTTTATTAGGTCAACATGAATTAACCGAGTCTGATTGGACAATTTTAGAACATTACATGGATTTATTAGAAGTTTTTTATACGGCGACAAATGGTTTATCGGACGTATATTATCCTACTAGCCCGCTAGTTATTGAAAATATTGTTAATATTTCACAAAAATTAAATTATTTTAAACAACACGCCGGATGGAGCGAATTAATAGAAATAATGGAATTTTTTTTTTAAAATATTATAGAGAAATCCCAGTTATGTTTTCATGCGCCGTCGTTTTGAATCCTATTTTCGGCGTAGACGGCGTAGAAAATTTTATTGAAAAAATAAATAACAATATAGGCATAAATCTAAGTGATTCAGATTTAGATAATCTGAGTATTTTAAATTTTAACACTATTTTTACTGAATGTTATAATTATTACGATAATTTATAAGGATCGCGGGCCCGAGAGGATGTGTCGCAACCAAAAACATCTAGTAGTTTTAAAAATAAAATATTAGAGTTAGCCTGTAGGAAAAAAACGCGCACAACATCTAGTAGTTTTAATGAATTAGGGTTGTACACAAAAACACAATTTCGTGATTTTATGTTCACGGACGAATTAGAAAATTTCGATATTTTAAAATGGTGGAAAAGTAAAGTAAATACCTATCCTATTATGACCTATATGGCCCGAGATTTACTAACGATCCAAGCTAGCACGGTAGTTTCGGAGTCTGCTTTTTCTCTTAGTGGCAGAGTTTTGAACGAGCGGAGAAGTCGACTAAGCGAAGAATCGCTCGAGATCTGCATATGCTACAAGGACCACCTGGATGCGATGAAGAGGAAGCAGCATATTTCAGCGATCGAGGATAGCTCGTCGGACATGGAAGACGAGATGGACGCGATCAACTTAAAGTAGACAACTTCTTGTATTTTTGTCATTTGTAATTTTGTAATTTTTAATAATTTAAAATTTTTGTCATTTGTAATTTTTAATAATTTAGAATTTTCAAATTTTTGTATATTTGCACATTTCTAAATTTGTATAATTTTGCTACATTAATAAAAATTTTATTTTTCAATATT
Source organism: Platanthera guangdongensis (assembly GCA_039583875.1). Classification (NCBI taxonomy): domain Eukaryota; kingdom Viridiplantae; phylum Streptophyta; class Magnoliopsida; order Asparagales; family Orchidaceae; genus Platanthera; species Platanthera guangdongensis. The sequence continues at coordinate 8,105,695 of CM077148.1, read as the reverse complement.
GCGATGTTGTGTTTTTTTTTTTTGTAAATCAAAAACTTTATTTTTTTTTTAAATCAAAACTTAATTTTTTTTTATGAATTAAAAAAAAACAATTTTTTTAAAAAAATAACCGGGCCGGGCTTAGCCTGGGCCCATCCCGGGCCGGCCTGGGAGGCCTTACCAGGCCCCCCCAGGGAGCATAGCCCGGCCCGGTTGCATTGTTAAGCCCGGCCCGGGCCCGGTTCGGAAAAGCCCGGGCCCTGCAGGCCCGGGCCCGCCGGGCTTTATGCGCACCCCTACCTGCGGCCAAGTAGGTCAGACAGAACGACTAGTTATAAATTGGATTATTGTATTTTTTGTTTTTTTGAAGGCCCCGGTGATTTATTATTGTTAATCACGCGGACTCACGTATGTAACTTTTTGGGAAATAAATGAAAATACAGTTACCTCCTTTGATGCGTTCTCTGTGGAATCTTTAATGCCATTTTATTTACCTGCTCAATTCGTGCGGTCAGATTGAAACCGTGTCGAAGATCTTGAACTTGTAATAATATTTTGTGAAATGACGACTTTGCTCCCCTTATCCGCAAGAAGGAAGTTAATCAACTTTCAATAGATGGCCGTGAAATTACATCCAATCTTGATTAGCCAACAATAGCCACATCTCCAGAAGTATAGCGGGTATGATGAACACCAGACTGCTCGACTAAGTTTATTAGCCGTAAATAAGTCATCATGATGGGAGAAACCATTCTTGTAGTGGTGGCTTGGATGAAACCGATTCAAGCCGCATTATTAACCGTGGGAATTAAGACATTCAATAGCTGAGATTGATAAAATGTGGCTTTCTTTATTATCAGGCAATAGATGAGTCCGCCTCCAAGCTTTCGAGGTAGATGATAATCAGGCGGCAATAATCATTTAAGAAGATAACCCGAGATATAATTGTTAACCACGTGATTAACCAAAATAATTGTTAAGCCGCACTGATGACAATATAACTTAAGTCGGCTAAATGCAAGCTGAGCATATATATAGAACAATTCCGAAGCGGCTAATCTCAGGCCGCGAATAACAATAGAAATGAGTAGTGAAAGACGACGCAAATAATAATAGAGATGAGTTGTGAAAGACGACTAACTCAAGCCGCAAATAATAATAGAGATTAAACCGGCTAAATTAAGCCGTAAATTTTAATTGCAAAGCCAACGGATAGGCAAAGATTAAGCTAGTGACCTGAAAAGAATAGCGGTTCAAAAATCGGGGTCCACAGTTCATGATGATCAGTTAGGCTAGGTGCGCCCGGGGGCTGCATTGCTTCTCCAAAAAAGATCATCAAAACTGTACCATCTTCGAAAACGCGATGGACGCATTGCTCTCATGCCTAGGGTTACAAACTAAGTTGATCAATAAGGCTAAGTGCACACGAGGGTTGCATTGCTTCTCCAAGAAAGATCTGCAAAGTTATGGGTCTCTTGTAGGCACCGCTTGATAGTACCTAAGAGTATTCGATGGTCACATCCTAAGATGATCAATGAGGCTAGGTGCGCCCGGGGGCTGCACTGCTTATCCAAGAAAGATCATCAAAATTGTAAAGATATCTCTATTGAAGCACAACAATGCTAACAGTCACCCAGGCCTTCCTTGATGCACGGGCGTGTTAGATACTGGCTGAGATCCAAAATTCCTAATGTCTACCGCACGAGAATTGGCTAGCTCCCACGATACGTATGCAAAAACACCCCACTACACGTCCTCGTGATGTTATGCTAGAGACTACAATCTGTGGGGGGTCTTAGCAGGACACGACGATGTCTCCTTGGTTCAGTGATCCCTTTGGCAAGAGGAAAAGTAAGCAGGAGCACTAGACAAGGAAAGGTGTAAGTATAAGATCCTTCAAATAGTCACTGGATGAATTAAAATTCGGAACATAAAATGAAAATGTTTGTTAATGAAATTAAACCAATTGCGTCGTTGTTGACTAAGCTATGCAGGATTTTCTTCATCAAAAATCTGAGAGTTTGTTGAAGCTCTTCTTTACTTCAGAACAGACGACCGAGAGAGCCTTCATCGTCGACTTTGATGCATTTGCCTATAAAATTAATGTTGCCACGCTTTCCAGTGTCATCTACCTCCAGATTTAGGAGGATCTCAACTACCTCCTGTTAAATTTTCTCAACGTGGTCAGCAAGGTAGCACAAACGCCAAATTAATATCTTCGGAACTACCCAGTTCTCACGTTGAAACAGCGGAAAACCAAGGAACAAAGGTTAATCCCAACAAACAATGAAAGCACAAACAGATCTTTTATTCATTCATTTGTTTACAACACGAGGCATACGTAGCGAGACATGATTTCGCTAGTATAACAGCTGTAAACAGAAAGCACCAAAAACCAAGCTGGGCGGACAGCACCGGAGTCCGCCGAGACCGCCGAGGTCGCCGAGGTCGCCGAGTCCGCCGAGATTGCCCGAACTAAGGTGCAATCCGCCGAATAGCCACGGAGTCCGCCGAAGCCGCGAGGCCGCGCGGACACACCATTATTCGTCTCCTGCTGAAGCTGAACTGAGGAACACCCCCTACCCGCCTGAAGCCGGCGGACAGGTTATTGAAGCTGGCAAAGATGAAACAGAGCTGACAAGCCGTAGAGCGACCTCCTGCTGAATCCGCAGAGACCGCACACTTCCAAGTACTTGACCGAAGTCACAGCCAAACTCTTGGCTCCTTGAAGCTACCTGCGCGACCTGCACACAGCAAACGTCAGCACTGAATCAATCCGCGCGGACAGACAAACTGAGACCGCAGCTCCTTGCCCAACCCAACTTACTCTTCACTCAAGTTACTGTAGATGTGTCAGGGGGTCCTATTTATAGGCGAGGTGAGGAGTGTGGTCACCGCCCTAGAGATAGAGACACCGCCCTAGCCCGCGCGATAGCAAAAACACCGTCTGCCGAGTCCGCAAGGACTTAGCCGGATACCAAGGAAAACCGCCAGGAGTAAGGCAACATTGGCGAACCCTCTCCAGTCCGCCCAAGCTATGCGGACAAGGCATCAGCCTGCAAAGCTTCCGACCACTGCAGGACAGCAATCCCCCTTCAATGGCAGTCCTCCCAAACCCGAGGCAGTCCGCAAGACTCACACCTCACTTCGCCACAAGTCCACGACCAAAGGCAGAAAGCAACAGTCCGCCCGGTCACAGCAGACTTGGCGGATACCGCGGACACCATGGTCTTGACACAGAGTGTGACCAAGTCCAAAACCATCAAAGGCCAATGCGAGCATGGAGGACACAAACACCCATCCGCCAAACACCCTAGCACAGACCGCCAGCAGTCCACAAGCTCCTCGCACTCCTGTCCAACGCAGCAACCATCCCCGGACTCCAAAACCAGTCCGCCAACGATCTCCACAGCAAAACACCTGCTGTAACACCAGAGCTCGATAAGGCCTCAGCCAAGCTCTATGCTCAGTCCACAATAGCCCACAGCGCGGACACATCAGTCCGCAAGCTTCCCGCGGACACGAGCCAAACCGACTATCAGCACAAGCTTGCACCACGACCACTGAGCAAAGCACCAGTCCGCAAGCCTCTCTATCCGCAGATACCAGGCCGCACAGTCCGTGGACTTCATGCAAACAACCCGCTCAGAAGACAGCCGACTTTTCACTAGACCTTCCACCAGGCCGCACATCACAGTCCGCCCAGTCCGCCTAGTCCGCCAAAGCTGTCCGCCCAGGCCGCCCGGCCTGTCCCGCCAACCACTTCCACTTCACAAATTTCAACACCCCACCTTGAAGTGGGAAGTGGTGACCAAGCCAAGCAAGCTGCGCAAGCGTTCAAAGGGCCCCTTCGACAGTGGCTTCGTGAAGATGTCAGCAAGATTATCTTCACTCCGAACATGCCCTACCAGCAGAGATCCTTCCAACACCTTCTCCCTGATGAAATGGTGATCAATCTCTATATGCTTGGTCCTGGCATGACACACTGTATTGTTAACCAGTTTGAGAGCACTCTCATTGTCACCCCGGAGTAAAGTAGACCCTTGCACTTCTTCATGAACGTCCTCTATAAGCCTCCTCAACCAAACGACTTCCCGAGCAGCCAAGGCCGAAGCCTTATACTCCGCCTCCGTGGTTGAAACCGACACCGAGTCCTGCTTCTTGCTACACCACGAGATGCTAGCTGAACTGCAAGTGATCACATAACCTGAAGTAGACCTTCGATCATCCGAATCACCGCCATAGTCAGCATCCGTGTACCCGAGCAACGCAAACTCCGAGTCCCTTCTATAGAGGAGTCCCATATCAGAAGTCACCTTGACATACTTCAGAATTCCCTTTGCCGCCATTAGATGAGATTGCCTTGGTTCAGCCATATACCGACTTACTCGGCCAACAGCATAAGCAATGTCTGGCCTTGTAATCGTCAGGTAAATCAAGCTCCCAACAAGAGCCCTGAACACCAAGGGATCATGAAGAACCCTTCCCTCATCTCGTCGAAGCTTTAGCCCAGGTTCTAGTGGAGTAGAGCACTTCTTCCCTTCTCCCATGCCGAACCGCTTCACAATGCGATCAGCATACCCTTTCTGGCAAATGAGAACCCCGCACTCCTTACTCTCCACTTCCAGACCGAGAAAGTGATGCAACTATCCCAAGTCCTTCATCTCGAAGCGTATAGCAAGCTCAGCCCTGAGCCTTGCTACTTCCCCCTCCGAATTCCCTGTGATGATCATGTCATCCACATACAGTAGGACCAAGACTTGTAGCTCCCCTTTCTTCTTGACAAACAAGCTTGAATCCGAGTTGGAAGCAAGGTATCCACAGAATTGCAAGTACTCTGCAATCTTCCCATACCAAGCTCTAGGAGCTTGCTTCAACCCATAGAGAGCCTTCCTGAGTTTGCAGACATAGTCCGGATGCTTTTCAGAGACAAAACCAAGCGGCTGATCTATGAAGATGTCCTTGTCAATCTCTCCGTAAAGAAAGGCATTCTTCACATCGAGTTGCCACAACCTCCATCCCTTACTAGCAGCCAAGGCGATCACCACTCTTACTAAAGTCATCTTCGCAATTGGACTGAATGTCTCCTAATAGTATTCTCCATACTACTGTGAGAATCCTCTAGCGACCAGGCGAGCCTTGAACCTATCAATGCTCCCATCAGCCTTCTTCTTCAAGTTATACACCCACTTGCAAGTAACCGGAGTAATGCCATCAACCTTGGGAAAAAGGTCCCAGGTTTCATTCTTCTTCAGAGCATCGATCTCTTCCTTCATGTCACCTTCCCACTCCTTCACTCCAGTGGCCTCGTTGAAGTTTGCAGGCTCTCGCTCATCCAGAGGACTTGTAAAGAAGCAGGAGACAAAGCTCACTGCATTCCCATCACAGTACCGAGCCGGTGGCTTAACCACCCTCTTCGATCTCCGAAGGGTCGGCTCCTTGCTCGCTGCTTCCGTTGCTTCTACGGGCTCCACTCCTACCTGGGGCAAGCATTGAGCAGTGCTCCCCCTGCTTCCTGAGCCAGAAGGCTCAGCCTCGGAGTTAGAAGCAACAGGAGCTGCTGGTGAAACAGCAAGCTCCTCTTCCAAGCCTTCAGTAGCCACCACCGATGCTTCATCAACCTTGCTACTTCCGGTTAGCTCCACCGAGCCACCTCCATATGACGTCAGCTCGTCAAAGATAATGTCTCTTGACACCACGAACTTCTTCGTCACAGGATCCATGCATTTCCATCCCTTCTTCCACTCATCGTAGCCAACAAAGACAAGCTTCCTTTCCTTCGCATCCAGCTTAGTCTGTGAAGCATCCGGGACATGCACGTAGCAAGTTGAACCGAACACCCTAAGGTGTCCCACACTCGGCTTCTCCTTCAGCAACAGCTCAATAGGAGTCTTCATGTTGATAGGGCTGAGTGGCATCCGGTTGATGACATAAGCAGCACAAGACATCCCCTCCGCCCAAAAGGACCTTGGGATATCTTTCGCATGAAGCCAGCATTTGCAGGTCTCTGTCAGATGACGGATCTTCCGCTCCGCTACCCCATTTTGTTGTGGAGTGTGAGCACAAGTAAGCTCTCGTTGGATCCCGTGCTTCCTGCAGAAGTTAGAAAACTCGGAGGAGACAAACTCACCCCCGTTATCAGTTCTAAGCTTCTTAATCCGCAAGCCAAGCCGGCCTTCTACCAACTCCTTAAACTCCACAAACAAATGGAAGGCTTCCGACTTCTCCTTTAAGAAGTACACCCAAGTATACCTTGAGTAGTCATCAACCAAGACAAGCATGTATCTGCTTCCACCAAGGCTAGCAGTAACCGTCGGTCCCATCAGGTCGCCATGAATGCACTCTAATGGTTTTTCTCCTTGTTTGTGATTTATCAAACAAAAGGCGATGTGCCTTACCATATTGACAGCCCGCACAAACATGCCCATCACCAAAAGAGGACAACTTCGGCAACCCCCTCACCAAACTTCTACTAGCCATCGCCTTCAGCTTGTCCATGCCAACATGCCCCAGCCTCTCATGCCAAATAGCAGCGCTATCATTGGCCCTCATCCTATCAACATATGAATTGGTGGTAAGAACAAACAAGTTCTTCACCCTCCTCCCAACATGAGCAACATCAGCCTTTACCGCTGATACGTTGCGAAGGAACCTCACGTCTGTTGGCCCAAACAGAGCGTGATACCCAGCGTCCACCGTATTGGTCACCGAGAAGAGGTTCTTCTTCATGCCCGGCACGTGATACACACTCCTTAACGTGAGTGGCCCCTGATCACTACCCAAAGACACGACCCCCTCTTTCTCTACTGCATAAACAGTATTATCAGCAGTGATAATAGCTTCATTACCTGAGTAAGCCTGCATGGATGTGAACTTCGACTTGTCTCCGGTGAGGTGATGACCACACCCGGAGTCCACGATCCACTCGCTGTTGAAGTCCTCAGCAGACAAGGCCCGGACACAAGTGCCCATCATAAAAGCTCCGCCCCATCCTGCTTCTTCACTTCTCGAGCAAGCTTCCTCCTTTCCCGCAGCATGCCCAGGCTGCAGTTTGACCTTGCAGTCCCGCTTGAAGTGCCCTCGCTGATGACACCGGTAACACTTCAAGTTCTTCTTCCAGTCCTTAGGAGCATTTCTCCTCTCCGGCTGATATGAAGTTGAAGTCTCCTTCTCACCAGCGACCTGCACCTTCTTCTTCTTCTTCCCTTCCCATCCTTTCTTCTTGCCTGAGAAGAGAGCTTCGCTGCCTTCCTGATTCAGATTCACTCCAGCCATCTGCTTTGCCAAGCTCTCCTGCGATGCAAGCAGATTCTCCAGCTGCAGCAAAGACGGCTGAGTAGCCCACCCTTGAACAGATGTCACAAAGGCCACATACTCCTTCCGCAAGCCGCGGATAATGTGCCTTTTCATCTTAGCCTCAGAGATAGGCTCATCAGGATCCAGTGCCGACAGCTCAGCACACAAGCTCTTCATCTTTAAGAAGTACCTCGAGATGGAAAGGTCTCCCTGATTTGCCCTGGCCAACTCATTCTCCAGGAACTGAAGCCGCGCCACATTCTTCCTATTGAACAACTCATCAATGGTTGTCCAAATATCAGCAGCCGACTCACATTCAACGATGTGATCAAACAGTTCCGGAGACACGACCCTCTTCAGAATGAACTCCGCCTTAGCATTTGTTCTTCTCCAGAGCCTGACCTGCTCAGCAGTACCGAACGCAGCAGTCACTTCCTATCTGTCATCACCACCGACGACTTCCCACAGCTCCTCGCCAAGAAGATAACTCTTCATGCACGACTTCCACTTCTTGAAGTTAATCGGCGTTAAGAGTTCAATGCCAAGACCTCTTGCAAAGCTCCCTTCCATTGCAACACCTGTTGGCAACCTTTCAGAAGCTCCGAGCAACAACACAGGTTGAGCACCACTCAATCACTGAGTACCAACACTGGTTGACTTCCGCTCATGCAACTGAACCTCGCTTTGATACCATGTTAAATTTTCTCAACGTGGTCAGCAAGGTAGCCCAAACGCCAAATTAATATCTTCGGAACTACCCAGTTCTCACGTTGAACCAGTGGAAAACCAAGGAACAAAGGTTAATCCCAACAAACAATGGAAGCACAAGCAGATCTTTTGTTCATTCACTTCTTTACAACACGAGGCATACGTAGCGAGACATGATTTCTCTAGTATAATAGCTGTAAACAGAAAGCACCAAAAATCAAGCCGGGCGGACAGCACCGGAGTCCGTCGAGACCGCCGAGGTCGCCGAGGTCGCCGAGTCCGCTGAGATCGCCTGAACTAAGCTGCAATCCACCGAATAGCCATGGAATCCGCCGAAGCCGCGAGGCCGCGCGGACACACCGTTATTCGTCTCCTGCTGAAGCTGAACTGAGGAACACCCCCTACCCGCCTGAAGCCGGCGGACAGGTTATTGAAGCTGGCAAAGATGAAACAGAGCTGACAAGCCGCAGAGCGACCTCCTGCTGAATCCGCAGAGACTGCACACTTCCAAGTACTTGACCGAAGTCACAACAAAACTCCTGGCTCCTTGAAGCTACCCGCGCGACCTGCACACAGCAAACGTCAGCACTGAATCAATCTGCGTGGACAGACAAACTGAGACCGCAGCTCCTTGCCCAACCCAACTTACTGTTCACTCAAGTTACTGTAGATGTGTCAGGGGGTCCTATTTATAGGCGAGGTGAGGAGTGTGGTCACCGCCCTAGAGATAGCGACACCGCCCTAGCCCGCGCGATAGCAAAAACACCTTCCGCCGAGTCCGCAAGGACTTAGCCGGATACCAAGGAAAACTGCCAGGAGCAAGTTAACATTGGCGAACCCTCTCCAGTCCGCCCAAGCTATGCGGACAAGGCATCAGCCCGCAAAGCTTCCGACCACTGCAGGACAGCAATCCCCCTTCATTGGCAGTCCGCCCAAACCCGAGGAAGTCCGCAAGACTCACACCTCAATCCGCCACAAGTCCACGACCAAAGGCAGAAAGCAACAGTCCGCCCGGTCACAGCAGACTTGGCGGATACCGCGGACACCATGGTCTTGGCACAGAGTGTGACCAAGTCCAAAACCATCAAAGGCCAATGCGAGCATGGAGGACACAAACACCTGTCCGCCAAACACCCTAGCACAGACAGCCAGCAGTCCGCAAGCTCCTCGCACTCCTATCCAACGCAGCAACCATCCCCGGACTCCAAAACCAGTCCGCCAACGATCTCCACAACAAAACACCTACTGTAACACCAGAGCTCGACAAGGCCTCAGCCAAGCTCTATGCTCAGTCCGCAACAGCCCACACCGCGGACACATCAGTCCGCAAGCTTCCCGCGGACACGAGCCAAACCACCTATCAGCATAAGCTTGCACCACGGCCACTGAGCAAAGCACCAGTCCGCAAGCCTCTCTATCCGCAGATACCAGGCCGCACAGTCCGCGAACTTCATGCAAACAACCCGCTCAGAAGACAGCCGGCTTTTCACTAGACCTTCCACCAGGCCGCACATCATAGTCCGCCCAGTCCGCCTAGTCCGCCAAAGCTGTCCGCCCAGGCCGCCCAGCCTGTCCCGTCAACCACTTCCACTTCACAAATTTCAACACCTCCTTGCCTTTGGAAGTGGATGGCTTAGCGGGGTCATTCTTCTTGAGCAAGTCTTGGAGTTTTCCTCGCTTTAACAATCTTTACCACTTGGCATAGAGCTCGACAATTCTCGGTTGAGTGACCTTTTTCTCTGTGATGTTCACAGTACAGATCGAAGTCATTAAATTTTGGATCTGAAAGCAAAAAAGAATGTCTCTTATAATCTGTCCTTTTCTTCAAAATCTAGATTACCTCATCCATTTCCATATTCAGCCCAGTGTCAGATTCTTGTGAGTTATCATGCTGCTGCTGATATATCAGAGCAGCTTGTAAAATTGGAAGTGGAAAAGCAAGTGCAGCGGCTAACGACAATTCTTGGTTTTGAAACTGTTCTTGGCCTGGGAAAGGATGATGATGATGGTGGAAATTCTTTTCCTTCCAAGCGCGTGGCTGGAAATCTCGGTGAGTAGACCTCGTTGGCTCCTCGGGTGTAACAAAATAAGAATCTTTTGATGTAGTTAGCCTTGAAACATAGTTGGGATTGAATATTTCTCCTTGGATCTACATATTGGACAAGTTGATCATCTCCTGATAGGTTCTTGGTTTTTTGACGTTGGCTTCGAATTTCAGCGGGCCCTCCCACAATCCATTGATCAAAGCTACTTTATAGAGCTCTGGATTGACGTTTCGAACCTTCATTATTTCTTTCTGGAAACGATCGACGAAGTGATCCCAAGTCTCGTTGTCACGTTTCTTGATTTCAAATAAAGTTGTTGGACAAATTTTTCCCTTCAGAGACCAGAAAAGCATGCTATGGACTGAGGGTGAAGTCCATAAAACCACTCCTATGCTTATCCATCGAAGGATTCCACGAGGAGTTTGCATTTGGTTGCATCAGAGAGAGTCTTCAATGCGACAGTAGACTCGAAGACTTGCAGATGTGCAACTAGGTCAGTCTCTCCTGTATACATCGGTAAACAAGGCTCTCTGAAGTACCTAGGAGTTGGCTCCCATCGAACACTGTCGGTAAATGGAGAAGGCTCTTCTGCTTCTTTGAAAGAATAAGGAAAATGAGGGTAAGAAGGATAAGTCTGAGCATAGGTGGCAGCTGCAAAAGGTGTTGGAGGATAAGGATGATAAACAGTCATAGGTGGAGCAACTGCAGGAGCAGGAGGATAAGGGTAGCTTCCTTCGAAATCCAGAGCTCTTGTTGAGCTGCCCCGGGCGGCTTCCTGAAAGAAATTCCTTCGGGTTGTGAATTCTTCATCTTGAGGCTGAAGAGGAGTTGCGATCTAATTTGGCGGATAGGTTGGAGGACAAGCCGACGGATAAGGCCACAGATAAGTTGGTGGATAGGACGGCGAAATCTCCACTGCAGGCGTCGAGTTGACTGGAGTAGCATGCGTTGTTACGGGTTGCGGAGCTAGTCGCTGAGTGATGGTGGCTAGGGCTTGGCTGATCTCTTCGAACTGTCGGGCAGTTTCTTTGTGGGTTTGTTCTACTTCCTGGCGCGGCTGCTCAAGGGCTTCCTAGAGAGTATCCTTGCTGGGACTTGAGTGAATGGAGTTCTGAGCGATCTAGCGGTCTGACATCGCTAAACTGCATGATTCACCGGTGACTTGTGATTTGATGGTCGCGTGTTGAATGTTGGTGCCAAAAATGCACCTCTACAACCAACACGCTTGAGGGAATTTACGGGTAGAAGCAGGTTGTGAGTAGCCGGTTACTGGCAGTTAAGGAAAGCAAACAAAGGGGTCGCTGGAATCGACGACACCAAACTTCGCCCGCCGTGACGATTGCCTCTGTTGCGGCGGGCTTTCCCTTGATTGAAAAGTAGCGGTTTACAGTAGAGGAAAAAAGAAAAGCTGCGTGAGCAATATGTCGCAAGACATAAAACTCGAGACTGCAGCTCTTAACAAGCGAGCTCCTGGATTCGAGTCAACGTGCTTTGGGAATGCGGCTCCTCCCTATTTATAGGCTCGGGGGTCTGCCCAAACGAGTAGGGCTAAAATAATCATCTGCCCGGTGTACAGGAGAAGCAGACAGAGGTTTGGTACTTGTGTTTTCTGGTCCGCCTCTGATGGCGGCTTGAAGTATTCTGCTTGCATGGTTTGGCTGATTGACTCCAGGCGGATTGTGCAGCTTGTGCACAGAGGTTAGGGGCTGGACGATTTGTTGCTAAATGTGGCTAGCAGATACAACCCGCTCGGCTTGCAAGGGACTTTCAACTAGTCGTGCGCTCTTGGGTAAACAGGTATGATGACGGCCGTGATGGAGAAAGAGAGGAAGACCGCGACGGATAAGGAAGAGGCCGCACTAGCCAGGGAGGAGGCCCTTAACGCCGAATTGGAGAGAAAAAAAGAAAGACCGTCTCGAGAGGGAAAAGGTCTTGCAAGACCAGATCGTCATTGTCTCAACTAGCCTTGAAAAAGAAAAAAAAGGGAAAGATGACGATCTGAAGATGATACCAAATATTACAAAGATAAATATTTGAACATGGTGCGTGAGAGAAAGAACCGGCAGCCTGCAACAACTAGTACAGAGAGACCGCGATTGTCATATTGCGTGGTCTCAGGTGAAGCATCAAATCCTCCAGCTGGAACAACTGAGCAGCCCACGACGGTTGATGAACCGAGGGAGCCCACAGAACATATGGTTCCTATGAGCCACGTAGACCGCGATGCATCTCGAATGCATCGGTCCCTCAACATGATACACTATCATATCCAGTAGTTGTATGAGATAGTTCTTCAAGGGAGTAACCAGATGGCGCACATTTGCAGAAACCGCACGATATGCTTTTAACGCTGGCCGCACTGACTGTGACCAATAATTTTTAAATGTTGTAATATTATTTGGTGACTGCTATGCTGGGTGTGATAAGACAATCTGATTGATAATAACCTAATTTGATTTTTATTTTCCCTTTTTGAGATACTTCGCTTGTGAATAGATCTTCACGATATAATAACCCTATATTGTGAACGGTGCAACCTGCTTTGTTTAACCGCAAGTTTCTGTTGTAACTGCAAGTATTTTGCGAACTGTGCAAACTGACGGACATGGCGTGTGACCTGAATAGTTATAGGCAGGACAATTTTTCTATAAATAAATATGCCTTCCTTGTTTATGACAGAAAATGCGCCCGAAACAGAAGTCTCTACGATATGCAAAAATGGTGTCTGCACGAACTGAGGCCGCAGAAGCATTCCGTGCCGCCGATCACAAGTAGTGCAAGCTAATTGATGCTGAACTTCAAGAGTTTGTCGGGAAGTATATGGAGAATTTGTCAGTTCATGTTCGCCTTCCTATAGATCAAGAAAGGATTAACACGTCTCTAGCGATCCAGATCACTATTCCAATTGACCACTTCGCAAGCGGCTTCAAGTTCCCATTGATGTGGGAGATAATAGAGATCTTTGAACATTACAGGGTGGTTTCGGGCCAGCTCGCACCAAACATAGTCATTGCAATCTACAGCTACTTGTCATACATGTGATCTGAGCGGATAGCTTTCTCTATTAATATCTTTAGGAGGATTTTTTTGTTCGCTCAATCACACCATCTTTTTGCAATTTGTACAAAGACATTCTATATTTCTACTGTAGGGGGATGAAGATTGTCAATCTGCCGAACAAAATATACAATTGATCATCTCGTTACTTGATGTTCGAGGGCGATTTGGGCATAGAGCACACTTATCTACAATAACGGGTGGATAGCGAATTTAAGACCGTCATACTTAGAGTTGTCACTCAAAACCGAAAATCGAACCGGAACCGCAAAGAATTGGACCGAACCATTCGTGAATTATTCGAGTTCCGGTTTGAATATTGGAACCGTGAATAACATTGGTCCGGATGTGGTTCTTTCATTTTATTATCCGGACCCGAACCGGAACCACAATATACAAGTCTCAAGTGGTTTCAGAATTTTTAGATCCGATCCGAACCGGACTGAAGCAGAACCGAACCGCGACCCGTTTATTATTATTAGTATATAATATAATTTTTATTGTAATATTGTTATTTTTTATAATATATATAATATCTATATTTACTATAAAATGTGAAACTGACCGCAATCACATCAAATGAGGCAGTTTTGAATTGAGCACAATCACACTGCACCAAAAACGTGCAGTGTGATTTGATATTAGTGCGGTTTGGAGTCACTTTTTGCGATGCAATTTCGGTTTTTATACAGTTATATAATGTATTTTTAATTTTATTCACATTTATTTGAAATATTTTGTTTTAAAAATATAGAGGGTATATAACGTTTATTTAATATTAATCATAAAAAAATAAATTTAATTGTAACTGATAAATTAGTTAAATTAAATTAAATAATATATTATTCAAACAAAAATTTAATTGAAAAAAAAGGTTTCAAGAGCAACAAATCAAAATTCTTAATATATTATACAAAAAAAGTACTTCTCCTTGTTATAACACAAAATTCATGGGTCAAATCCCTGGATTTTGAAGTCCCCCTTGCAAAAAACTGAACACTTTTACTTTTCCTTTCCGGTGTTTTATTTTTAACCTCTTTCATTCATTCTGCCAAGTTTAGTTTTGGTTCTAGTTGGAACCGATTAAAACCCGACCGAACTGCATAGAACCGGACCGAACCATTAGTGGATGGTTTGGTTTTGGTTCTTGTTGAACTGTAACCGGAACCGTTGACACGACGGTTTCAAAAGTTATGTTGGAACCTGAACCAGAACAGGAACCGGATAAACCAAATAAGGTTTGATTCTAATTTGAAGAACCGTTACCTTAATTGTTCGGTTTACGGTTTTAGTGAAATCGGAACCGAACCGGAACCGTGACAACTCTAGTCATACTGTCTGATAATGAGAAGAAAATTGTCGAGTACTTGCGAGAGTCGCAACTATACATCGATTATTATCTTCTGTTGCTTCCCAGCTTGGATGGTGTAGTCCACTAGGACAATAAGTATTTTTTGCGATCTGAAACTCATATTCGCTTTCTTCGTATTCTAACCATTGATTTTTGCAGCAACTTCGGTTGTCCCTGTGAATCCGCCAATGACTCCAGGCGGTCTGATGCTTACTCAGGGGGAAAAGAGGAAAGAGCTGGAGAAGAAGAGGCGGGAAGAGGAGGATCCCGCGACGCACTAATTTTCTGATGAATCTTATGATTTCACGGGATTGGATCCAAGTTGAAAGATCTTCAAGGGAATTCTACTATGCAGTGGCACCAAAAAAGCAAACCCGTTTGAGTATCAACCACTCTTTCTTCTTAGAGGAGTGGAACATTTACCTGCCATGCTTACGCCGCGAGCATTGCCCTATTGAAAAGCGCAATCTTAAGGAACTTCATCGAATACCCTCAAGGTACCTGTCTTACTTTACTGCTCAGGCTTAATCTAATGGCCCGGTCGCAAGCCATTTTATGGGCATCACGTTAAAAGAATTGATAAAGGAAGTTGAAAAACTTTGAGAAAGGAACACGCGGTTGAGGGCAGAGGGGGCCCAGTTTAAGGAGCAGGCGGCTGTAAGAAAACTTGTTTACAGCGACCTGACTTTTGAGATTGCATAATCTGATTCTTTTTTGCTTAACTTCCCGCATGTGGCTTATGATATAGACAATTATGCATTCCAAGACGCAATCTCCCTCTTGCTAAAGAGTCTGTTGAAGCTGCTGTCCTTCGATTTGTCGAACTGGGCCGTGTTAAAGTGTTGGCTTGTCTTTGTTTGACCGGGTCAACTTTTGTTTTATATTTATGTTAAATATGGCGGAAGAGAGAGGGTAGTTTGTTTTGTATTTATTGACGAGAGAGAGATGACAGACACGTGGCGTGTTATTATTGACTTGTATTGCATATATATATAGGCGTGTATTGCTTTGTTTTATGAAAAAGGGGCTGAAAATAGTGAAAAGTTTTTCCTCCTTATTAACTCCCGCAGGGGAGAGAGAGAGGGTAGCGAGAGAGAGAAATAATAGAGAGTGAGTAGCGAGAGAAAGAGAAGGAGAGGTGGCTGGAATAGAGTTAATGTTGGCAGAATAATTTATTCCCAACAGTCTGGCGAGAAGAAAAGTTGGCGAGAGGGATATATATATATATATATGTTGGCGAGAAGAAAAGTTGGTTGAGAACAGTGCTCCCGCACGAGAAAGAAATAATAGCGAGAGAGAGAGAGAGAGAAGTATATTAAATAGAAGTTGTTTTATTTTTCGCCACTATTGTCTCTCGCACAGTCGACTCGCCGGAGCAAGCTTGCGCTCGCCGCCAACAACCAACTGGAGTTCTCGCAGGTGTTGTTTTGCTCGCCGGCAACTCGCTGTAGTTGGTCTCGCCGGAGGTCTTTCCATATCAGCTCTCGCCGAAGAACTTAGAGGCGACAGAATGTAGAAGCTTGGGTAGTACTTGCCAGAATAGTCCAGCTGAACTTGCTGTTCTCGCCCAAGTGGTTCTCGCCGGAGTGGATTTTGAAGTGCCTCGTGTTGGGTACATTGGTTTAAATGTATCTGATTTGAAGAAGCCTCACCCAACTCAATGATATACATCAAAATGTATTTGATGTGTTTGAGTTACTTGTGCAGGTTAAGTATTTGCAGGACTGAAGCAAAAATTTCTAAGTTCATGTGTCGACACCCAGAGGGAAAGTGTCGACACTTAAGAAGACTTGTGTCGACACCCAGGCAAGCAGTGTCGACACTTGGAGTCATTGTGTCGACACCTGGGATGCAGAGTCGACACCAGACAGAAAGTGTCGACACAAGGAGCTGTGTCGACACTCAATGAAGAAAGTACAGTAAAGCAGTGTCGACACTTAACAACAGTGTCGACACCCAGTGAAGCTGTGTCTACACCAGAAAGTGTCGACACTTGGAGTTGTGTCGACATTCAGCAAAAGTCAGCAGAGACTAAGTATATGTGTCGACACCCAGAACAATGTGTCGACACTCAACAGAAGAGTCAGCACTTGAAGTATATGTGTCGACACCCAGAACAATGTGTCGACACTCAACAGAAGAGTCAGCACTTGAAGTATATGTGTCGACACCCAGAACAATGTGTCAACACTCAACAGAAGAGTCAGCACTTAAAGTATATGTGTCGACACCCAGAACAATGTGTCGACACTCAACAGAAGAGTCAACACTTGAAGAAAGTGTCGACACATGGAGCTGTGTCGACACTTAACAAAGAACAGCAAGATCAACAAAATATTATAAGTACAAGTGTCGACACTAAGGAAATGTGTCGACACTCAGCTGAAGTCTCAACAGAAGAATCAAGTGTCGACACGAGGAGCTGTGTCGACACTCAGCAAGTATCAACATTGAAGACTATGTGTCGACACCAAGAAGTAGTGTCGACACTTAACAGATTCAACACAAGAAGTTGTGTCGACACAAAGGAGATGTGTCGACACTTAGAAGAATTCAGCAAAAGATAGAAGATCAAGTACTTGTGTCGACACTCAATTTCAGTGTCGACACATGCAGAAGAAACTGTGTCGAGACATAGAATCTACAACACAAGGAGTTGTGTCGACACTTGGTCTATAAGTGTCGACACTTAAAGACAGAAAGTCTCGACACTTTCAGACAGTTAGAGAACTTTCAAGAATTGACTGGATGACTTGACAGTTGCCGTTTCAGCCGGTCTACAACACTTGTCAGAGTTGTCAGAAGACAGTTATGAACCGGACCAGCCGGTTACCATGAAGAAGGCCTATAAATAGGCTCATACAGTCTACAGAAACTGTTGTTCAAAAAGTGGTTCACAGAGTTGTTCAAGTTATTGATCAAGTATCAAAACAAGAAGATCTAGCTGTCCAAGTGCAGATCTAAGAAGTTGGAGAGAGAGGGCTCCATTCAAGAAATCAGCCGTTGGAACTAGGCTGAGAAGAAGGGTTCAGATATATTCTGGATCTTAAGAAGCAGAGGTCAAGGATCAACTGCAGAAGGAGTCAATCTTATTGAGTTCTACTTTCAAGAAGCTTTGAAGAAAGATAAGTCAGATTGAATCCAGCTGAGTTCTTCCAAGAACTCATCAAGAAACTCACAACTCCCCCCTCTTGTTTCTGAGTTGCTGAGTTATCATTTGTATAATCATTTTTATCTTGTAGGATCCTTTGGATCTGAGTGTTTGTAAGCCTGTAATTATAAAGGCTGAGGGTAGGGCTTGAGAGCCTGAGTGTAGGAGATTGAAATCTCTAAGTGTAGGCCTTGGTGGCTGAGTGTAGGCCTTGTTGGCTGAGTGTAGGCCTTGTGGCTGAGTGTAGGCTTTGTGGAAAAGCTGAGTTGTAGGGCCTTGGGCCTGAGATGTAGGAACCAGTTTGGTTTCTGAGACAGTGGTGAAGTTTGGCCGAATCTAGTACACTGCTAGATAGGCGAAGGGGGAAAGTGGATGTACCCAAAGCTTGGGGAACCACTATAAAACTCTGTGTCTGCTGTGATTGTGATTTGCTGTGAATGCTGTGTAATAGTAGATTAGATTCTGTGATAAAAACTGTTTGCTGACATAAAAAGTTAAAAAGAAATTGGTCACCTATTCACCCCCCCCCCTCTAGGTGTTTAGGTACTATATCTTTCAAGTGGTATCAGAGCCAGGTTACTCAAAAAGGACTAACAGTCTGAGGAGATCCTGATTGGCAGATTCAGTCTAAGTCAAATTACAGATTCAAGAAAATCAAGAACCATGGGTTCCTCTGAGAATCACAAGGAATTGGGATCCATGAAATTACCTGTATGCAGAAAGGAAATATTTGGGATCTGGAAGGAAAGGGTAAGGCTATTTATGGAAGCCTCAGACCCTAGGATTTACATCATAGTAAAAGAGGGGCCATATGTGCCCATGAAGATATCAATTCTAGATGCAAATCAGAGAACACCAAAGGATTTCTTTGAAATGACAAAGGATGAGATTGTCCTAGCCACCATGGACAAAAGGGCTCAAAACATTATAGTGAGTGCCATAGATGATGCAACTTTTCAGAATCTAATACATTGTAAGACAGCCAAAGAGATGTGGGATACTCTTATTGTGTATATGGAGGGTTCTGAAGAAGTAAGGCAAGATAGAAAATCCTTGCTAAATCAAGAGTATGAAAGTTTTAGACAAGGAAAGGGTGATAACATAACTGAGTGCTATAAGAAGTTCTATAGGATAGTGAATGAACTCATGTCTTATGGAAGAGAGTTCAGTAATTATGAAATAAATGACAAGTTTTTAAGGTCCCTAACTAAAGATTGGGACACAAAGATTTGTGTCATTAGAGAAATGGCTAAGTTGGGAGAAATTCCTCCACCTACACTGTTTGGCAAGTTATTGTCTTATGAAATGCAGTTGACAGTGAGAAAAGCGGAGGAGAAATCAACAAGAAATGAACACAAGGAAAGAACTGTAGCTTTCAAGACAGAAGCCCCAGAAAGTACAGGAATAAGTCACCAACTCCACCGCCAAAGGTTACTGAATCAGAGTCAGATGAGTCAGTCAGCACAAAATCTGATAGCAGTGAAAGTGATGAAGACTTTGCTGTCTTCACTAGACATTTTCAGAAATTCTTGAAGAAGAAACAGTGGAGGACAAGGCCTTCTACTTCACAAGGAAAAGAAGACTTCTATCAGAACAAAAAGTCTTCAAAGAAGGACAGGAAGAGGACTAAATCTAGCAAGGCAACTGTTTCAAAAATAGTGTGCTATTGCTGCAATAGGCAAGGCCATGTTGTTGCAGATTATCCTGAAAAGAGAAAAGAGTCTAATGATAAGAAGAAGACTCATTTTAAAGGCAAGAAAGAAAAGTCTTTTGTTGCCAAGAAGGAGAAGACTCTATCAGATATCTCTTCTTCAGAAACTGAGTCTGATGCTGAGGCATACATAGGGCTGTTTGCTGAAGAAGAAGAATTCATGCAGATTATGGAGTCTTTATATGAACAAGAAGACAGTCAATGCCAAGGGCTAATGGCTTTGACAGAGAATGATAGAATCCTGGAGCAGCCAGGACCCAGTAAGGTACAAAGTTCAACTTTAAGTTCAGTTTCTTGTGCCAGTACAGAATCAGATTCATCTTCATCAAGTGATGAAAGTGTATCTGAGTCTGAGGATGATATTCATCAGCTGATAGATGAATATAAAGTGCTGTTGCAAGCTTATAAGAAGAGCAAGTCCCTAGCCAAAAGTCAGGCAAAGGAAATTGCTGATCTCAAAGCTACTGCAACAGATTTTGAGAAGTCTTTTGATTAAAAGCTTAATGAGATAGCCAGGTTGAAGCACATAACAGTGATTCAGATGGGTACTATATCATTTAAAAATGATCAAATCAAGAGTCTGGAGATCAATCTTCAGAAGGAGAGAGAGCTTGTTGCTAGGTTTTCCAAACCTAAGTCAGTGTTACCCATAATTGATGAATTTGCTCATCACAAGGGTAAAGCTGGACTGGGTTTTATTAAAACTGCAAGGACTGTCCAGTCCAAGTTCAAGGGCAAAGCCCCAACATTCAACAAGTCAGCTGTAGATAAGACATCAAAGACAGTACCTAGGCAAAGGTACAATAAGTTTGAATGTTGGTGTTGTGGCAAAGTTGGCCATTTTGCAATGGATTTTTGGCACAATGCTAGTGCCAAAGTGAGTAGCAAACTGCCTATTGGAAAACCAGTAGGTAGCTTTGTCAGGTTGCAAACTAACAAGTACCAAGGACCCAAGAATACTTTGGGTTCTAAGGTTCATTAATCTATTTTGCAGGTGAGTCCAAGTGGCCATACCCCAACATGGTACTTGGACAGTGGATGTTCCAGACATATGACTGGAACTAGGGGACTACTAAAGGACTACATTCCAATCAAAGATGGTCCAAAAGTCACCTTTGGTGGTTCTGAAAAAGGAATCATCAAAGGATTTGGTAACATTTCTAGCAACTTGGTTACCATTACTCAAGTGGCTTATGTTAAAGGGTTGAAACACAACCTAATAAGTATAAGTCAATTAAGTGATGTAGGGTATGACATATCATTTGTTAAAAATGGTTGTCATATCAAGAGGTCAACTGATCAAGAGATCATTTTGACTGGCTATAGAAAGAGGAATGTCTACTGCCTAGACATTATGTGTGAGACCAATGGTTCTCAAGTATGTCTTGTAGCTGATGGGACAGTCTCTCATTGTGTCAAATGGCACAAGAGGCAAGCCCATCTAAACTACAAGACTATTGGAAAACTCTTTAGCAAAGAGTTAGTGAGGAATGGTCCTCAAGTTAAGTGTGTTAAAGATGGTATTTGCTCAACTTGTCAAAAGGGCAAGCAGACTAGATCCATCTTTAGAAGCATAGAAAACAAGGATGCAGTGAGGTGTTTATACCTCTTTCATATGGATCTCTTTAGTCCAATGCCAGTTCACAGCTTAGGTAGGAAGGTCTATACCTTTGTAGTTGTAGATGACTACTCAAGGTTTTTCTGGGTGTTCTTCTTAAGACAGAAATCTGAAACACCTAGTGTCTTCCATAGCTTTGTCAAGCAAATTCAGAATGAACTAGACAGTACAGTGGTCAAGATTAGAAGTGACCATGGTACTGAATTTCAGTCTGATAGCATGACAAAACTATGTGAAGAATTTGGGATATTTCAAGAGTTTTCTTCACCTAAAACACCTCAGCAAAATGGCATTGTTGAGAGGAAGAATAGGACCTTGATTGAGGCTGGTAGGACCCTATTAAGTGATACATCACTACTAGAGTATTTCTGGGCTGAAGCAGTTAATACTGCATGCCATGTTATAAATAGGGCTACCATCACTAAAAGCCTAAACAAGACCCCCTATGAAGTTGTGAAAGGCAGGAAACCAAACCTATCCTACTTCAGGATCCTTGGTTGCAAATGCTTCATACTTAACAATGGGAAGTCTTACTTGACAAAGTTTGATGCCAAGTCCCAAGAGGGAATTTTTGTTGGGTACAGCAACAATAGTAAGGCTTATATAGTCTACAACTTGACTACACAAGTTGTAGAAGAATCTGTGCATGTAGTTTTTGATGAGACTAAACTTATTAACAATGAGTTGTCTAGAAGTGTATGCAGCCCCACAGGTTTAACAAAGAAGATGGACAAGCTTATTATAGAAGAAGTACCTACTGCAAGACATCAAGTAGAAGACAATGACTGTTGTCCAGGGGGAGAACTACATGTACCAAATGCAGAAGAAGTACAACTAGTACAGCAAGATGATGAAACTGAAGAGGTTCAACCAGAAGTTAGGATACCTCCAGCCAATAGGCATCTTAGAGATCATCCAGTAGAGCAGATTATTGGAGATCCAAGACAAGGGGTACAAACAAGGAGCAGAAACCTGAATGCAGCAATCTACTCCAGTTTTCTATCTCAAGTTGAACCAAAGAAGTTTGAAGAAGCCATACTAGATCCACAATGGACTGAAGCAATGCAAGAAGAGCTTAATCAGTTCAAGAGGTGCAAGGTCTGGGAACTTGTTCCTAAACCTAAAGACCACAATATAATAGGAACCAAGTGGATCTACAGGAATAAGATGGATGCACAAGGGGTCATCATTAAGAATAAAGCAAGATTGGTTGCTAAAGGATATATGCAAGAAGAAGGTATTGACTTTGATCAAATCTTTGCTCCAGTAGCCAGACTGAAAGCCATAAGGATGTTCTTGGCCTATGCAACCTATCAAGGATTCAAGGTTTACCAAATGGATGTCAAGTCAGCATTTCTGAATGGTAATCTTAAAGAGGAAGTCTATGTGGAACAGCCTTCAGGTTTTGTTGATCCAACTCTACCTCATCATGTCTATAGACTTAGGAAAGCTTTATATGGGTTAAAGCAAGCCCCTAGGGCTTGGTATGAAACCCTATCTAGTTTCCTCATTGAGAACAAGTTCTCAAGGGGGAAAATAGATAAGTCTCTATTCCTTAGGGAATCTAGAGGCAAAGTTATACTAGTCCAAATATATGTAGATGACATTATATTTGGGTCTACTGAAAGCAGCCTTTGCAAAAAGTTTGCAAAACTTATGCAAGGTCAATTTGAGATGAGTAGTATGGGAGAGCTGAAGTTTTTCTTGGGGCTCCAAGTTAAACAGACTGAGAGTGGTTTATCCATATGTCAGTCCAAGTTCACCCTAGAACTCATAAGGAAGTATAGTATGGATTCATCCAGTACCATGAAGACTCCTATGGGATCAAATATGTCTCTTAGCAAGGATGATGCAGGGAAACCTGTAGATGAAACCTTATATAGAGGGATAGTTGGCTCCCTATTATACTTGACTTCTAGTAGACCAGATATCATGTATGCTACATGTGTCTGTGCAAGGTATCAAGCCTGCCCTAAAGAGTCTCATTTGACAGCGGTCAAAAGAATATTGAGATATCTAAAGGGCACTCCCTATCTAGGCCTCTGGTACCCTAGGAATGGGGATTTTGAACTAACAGGTTATTCAGATGCAGACTTTGCAGGATGCAAAGAAGATAGAAAAAGTGTTGGGTACATTGGTCAAAATGTACCTGATTTGAAGAAGCCTCACCCAACTCAATGATATACATCAAAATGTATTTGATGAATTTTGAGTTACTTGTGCAGGTTAAGTATTTGCAGGAATGAAGCAAAAAGTTTCTAAGTCCATGTGTCGACACCCAGAGGGAAAGTGTCGACACTTAAGAAGACTTGTGTCGACACCCAGACAAGCAGTGTCGACACTTGGAGTCATTGTGTCGACACCTGGGATGCAGAGTCGACAGCAGACAGAAAGTGTCGACACAAGGAGCTGTGTCGACACTTAATGAAGAAAACCCAGTAAAGCTGTGTCGACACTTAACAGTTGTGTCGACACCCAGTGAAGCTGTGTCTACATCAGAAAGTGTCGACACTTGGAGCTGTGTCGACACTCAGCAAAAGTCTGCAGAGACTAAGTACAAGTGTCGACACCCAGCACAATGTGTCGACACTTAGCAGAAGAGTCAGCACTTGAAGTAAGTGTCGACTCCAAGAACAATGTGTTGACACTCAACAGAAGACTCAACACTTGAAGAAAGTGTCGACACAAGGAGCTGTGTCGACACTTAGTAAAGAACAGCAAGATCAACAAATTATTCTAAGTACAAGTGTCGACACTATGGGAATGTGTCGACACTCAGCTGAAGTCTCAACAAGAAGAAGAAGTGTCGACACCCAAAGTAATGTGTCGACACTCATCAAGTATCAACATGAAGATGTGTCGACACCAAGAAGCAGTGTCGACACTTAACAGATTCAACACATGAAGATGTGTCGACACAAAGGAGATGTGTCGACACTTAGAAGAATTCAGCAAAAGATAGAAGATCAAGTACTTGTGTCGACACTCAATTTCAGTGTCGACACCTGAAGAAGAATCTGTGTCGAGACATAGTATCTACAACACAAGGAGTTGTGTCGACACCTTGTAGACTAATGTCGACACTTACACAACTTGTGTCGATACTTGTTCTATAAGTGTCGACACTTAAAGACAGAAAGTCTCGACACTTTCAGACAGTTAGAGAACTTTCAAGAACTGACTGGATGACTTGACAGCTGCCGTTCCAGCCGGTCTACAGCACCTGTCAGAGATGTCAGAAGACAGTTAGGAACCGGACCAGCCGGTTACCATGAAGAAGGCCTATAAATAGGCTCATACAGTCTACAGAAACTGTGGCTGAGGTTGTTGAAGCAATTCAAAAAGTGGTTCACAGAGTTGTTCAAGTTATTGATCAAGGATCAAATCAAGAAGATCTAGCTGTCCAAGTGCAGATCTAAGAAGTTGGAGAGAGAGGGCTCCATCCAAGAAATCAGCCTTTGGAACTAGGCTGAGAAGAAGGATTCAGTTTTAATTCTGGATCTTAAGAAGCAGAGGTCAAGGATCAACTGCAGAAGGAATCAATCTTATTCAGTTCTACTTTCAAGAAGCTTTGAAGAAAGCTAAGTCAGATTGAATCCAGCTGAGTTCTTCCAAGAACTCATCAAGAAACTCACAACTCCCCTCTCTTGTTTCTGAGTTGTTGAGTTAATATTTGTAAATTCATTTTTATATTGTAGGATCCTTTGGATCTGAGTGATTGTAAGCCTATAATTATAAAGGCTGAGGGTAAGGCTTGAGAGCCTGAGTGTAGGAGATTGAAATCTCTGAGTGTAGGCCTTGTTGGCTGAGTGTAGGCCTTGTTGGCTGAGTGTAGGCCTTGTTGGCTGAGTGTAGGCCTTGTTGGCTGAGTGTAGGCCTTGTTGGCTGAGTGTAGGCCTTGGGGGCTGAGTGTAGGCCTTTGTGGCTGAGTGTAGGCTTTGTGGAAAAGCTGAGTTGTAAGGCCTTGGGCCTGAGGTGTAGGAACCAGTTTGGGTTCTGAGACAGTGTGAAGTTTGGCCGAATCTAGTAGACTGCTAGATAGGCGAAGGGGGAAAGTGGATGTATCCAAATCTTGGGGAACCACTATAAAACTCTGTGTCTGCTGTGCTGTGCTGTGTGATTGCTGTGTAAAAGTAGAGTAGATTCTGTGATATAACTGTTTGCTGCCATTAAAGTTTAAAAAGGATTAGGTCACCTATTCACCCCCCTCTAGGTGTTTAGGTACTATATCTTTCAAGTGGTATCAGAGCCAGGTTCCTTAAAAAGGACTAACAGTCTAAGGAGATCCTGATTGGCAGATTCAGTCTAAGACAAATTACAGATTCAAGAAAATCAAGAACCATGGGTTCCTCTGAGAATCACAAGAAATTGGGTTCCATGAAATTATCTCTATGCAGGAAAGAGATATTTGGGATCTGGAAGGAAAGGGTAAGGCTGTTTATGGAGGCCTCAGACCCTAGGATCTACATCACAGTAAAAGAGGGGCCTTATGTGCCCATGAAGATATCAGTTCTAGATGCAAATCAGAGAACCCCAAAGGATTTCTCTGAAATGACTAAGGATGAGATTATCCTAGCCACCATGGACAAAAGGGCACAAAACATTATAGTGAGTGTCATAGATGATGCAACATTTCAGAATCTTATACACTGTAAGACAGCCAAAGAGATGTGAGACACTCTTATTGTGTATATGGAGGGTTCTGAAGAAATTAGACAAGATAGAAAATCCTTGCTAAATCAGGAGTATGAAAGTTTTAGACAAGGAAAGGGTGATAGCATAACTGAGTGCTATAAGAAGTTCTACAGAATAGTGAATGAACTCATGTCTTATTGAAGAGAGTTCAGCATTTATGAACTAAATGACAAGTTCCTAAGGTCCCTAACTAAAGATTGGGACACAAAGATTTGTGCCATTAGAGAAATGGCTAAGTTGGGAGAAATTCCTCCACCTACACTGTTTGGCAAGTTATTGTCTTATGAAATGCAATTGACAGTGAGGAAAGAGGAGGAGAAATCAACAAGAACTGAACACAAGGAAAGAACAGTACCTTTCAAGACAGAAGCCTCCAGAAAATGCAGGAATAAGTCATCAACTCCACCTCCAAAGGTAGTTGAATCAGAGTCAGATGAGTCAGTCAGCACAAAATCTGAAAGCAGTGAAAGTGATGAAGACTTTGCTGCCTTCACTAGACATTTTCAGAAATTCTTGAAGAAGAAACAGTGGAGGTCAAGGCCTTCTACTTCAAAAGGAAAAGAAGATTTTTATCAGGATAAAAAGGCTTCAAAGAAGGACAGGAAGAGGACTAAATCTAGCAAGGCAACGGTTTCTAAAATAGTGTGCTATTGCTGCAATAGACAAGGCCATGTTATTGCAGATTGTCCTGAAAAGAGAAAGGAGTCTAGTGACAAGAAGAAGACTCATTTCAAAGGCAAGAAAGAGAAGTCTTTTGTTGCCAAGAAGGAGAAGACTCTGTCAGATATCTCTTCTTCAGAAACTGAGTCTGATGCAGAGGCATACATAGGGCTGTTTGCTGAAGAAGAAGAAGAATTCATGCAGATAATGGAGTCTATATATGAACAAGAAGACAGTCAATACCAAGGGCTAATGGCTTTGACAGAGCATGACAAAATCCTGGAGCAGCCAGGACACAGTAAGGTACAAAGTTCAACTTTAAGTTCAGGTTCTTGTTCTAGTACAGAATCAGATTCATCATCATCTAGTGATGAGAGTGTATCTGAGTCTGAGAAAGATATTCATCAGCTTATAGATGAATATAAAGTACTGTTGCAAGCTTACAAGAAAAGCAAGTCCCTAGCCAAAAGTCAGGCAAAGGAAATTGCTGATCTTAAAGCTGCTGCAACAGATTTGAGAAGCTATTTGATCAAAAGCTTAATGAGATAGCCAGGCTGAAACACATAACAGTGATTCAGATGGGGACTATCACCTTTAAGAATGATCAAATCAAGAGTCTGGAGATCAATCTTCAGAAAGAGAGAGAGCTTGTTGCTAGGTTTTCTAAACCTAAGTCAGTGCTACCTTAATTGATGAATTTGTTCATCATAAAGGTAAGGCTGGATTGGTTTTATTAAACCTGCAAGGACTGAGCAGTCCAAGTCCAAGGGGCAAAGCCCCAACAATTCAACAAGTCTGCTGTAGATAAGACAGCAAAGACAGTACCTAAGCAAAGGTACAACAAGTTTGAATGTTGGTGTTGTGGCAAAGTTGGCCATTTTGCAATGGACTGTTGGCACAATGCTAGTGCCAAAGTGAGTACAAACTACCTGTTGGAAAGCCAGTAGGTAGCTTTGTCAGATTGCAAACTAACAAGTACCGAAGGACCCAAAGAATTCTTTGGGTTCTAAGGTTCATTAATCTGTTTTGCAGGTGAGTCCAAGTGGCCATACCCCAACATGGTACTTGGACAGTGGATGTTCCAGACATATGACTGGAACTAGAAGGATTACTAAGGGACTACATTCCAATAAAAGATGGTCCAAAAGTCACCTTTGGTGGTTCTGAAAAAGGAATCATCAAAGGATTTGGTAACATTTCTAGTAACTTGGTTACCATTACTC
Organism: Platanthera guangdongensis; assembly: GCA_039583875.1. Lineage (NCBI taxonomy): Eukaryota > Viridiplantae > Streptophyta > Magnoliopsida > Asparagales > Orchidaceae > Platanthera > Platanthera guangdongensis. The sequence continues at coordinate 8,078,201 of CM077148.1, read as the reverse complement.
AAGTGGCTTATGTTAAAGGGTTGAAACACAACCTAATAAGTATAAGTCAATTAAGTGATGTAGGGTATGACATCTCATTTGTTAAAAATGGTTGTCATATCAAGAGGTCAAGTGATCAAGAGATCATTTTGACAGGTTATAGAAGAGGAATGTCTACTGCCTAGACATTATGATGAGAACAATGGTTCTCCAGTGTGTCTTGTAGCTGATGAGACAGTCTCTCATTGTGTCAAATGGCACAAGAGGCTTGCCCATCTTAACTACAAGACAATTAGCAAACTCTTTAGCAAAGAGTTAGTGAGGAATGGTCCTCAAGTTAAGTGTGTTAAAGATGGTATTTGCTCAGCTTGTCAAAAGGGCAAGCAGACTAAATCCACCTTTAGAAGCATAGAAAACAAAGATGCTGTGAGGTGTTTATACCTCTTGCATATGGATCTTTTTGGTCCAATGCCAGTTCACAGCTTAGGTAGGAAGGTCTATACTTTTGTAGTTGTAGATGACTACTCAAGGTTTTCCTGGGTGTTCTTCTTAAGACAGAAATCTGAAACACCTAGTGTCTTCCATAGCTTTGTCAAGCAAATTCAGAATGAACTAGACATTACAGTGGTCAAAAATTAGAAGTGACCATGGTACTGAATTTCAGTCTGAAAGCATGACAAAACTATGTGAAGAATTTGGGATATTTCAAGAATTCTCTTCACCTAGAACACCTCAGCAAAATGACATTGCTGAGAGAAAGAATAGGACCTTGATAGAGGCTGGTAGGACCCTATTAAGTGATACATCACTGCCAGAGTATTTCTGGGCTGAAGCAGTTAACACTGCATGCCATGTTATAAATAGGGCTACTATCACTAAAGGCCTCAACAAGACCACCTATGAAGTTGTGAAAGGCAGGAAACCAAACCTATCCTATTTCAGGATTTTTGGTTGCAAATGCTTCATACTTAACAATGGAAGTCTTACTTGACTAAGTTTGCTGTCAAGTCCCAAGAGGGAATTTTTGTTGGGTACAACAACAACAGTAAGGCTTATAGAGTCTACAACTTGACTACACAAGTTGTAGAAGAATCTGTGCATGTAGTTTTTGATGAGACTAAACTTATTAATAATGAGTTGTCTAGTAGTGTATGCAGCCCCACAGGTTTAACAAAGAAGATGGACAGGCTTACAATAGAAGAAGTACCTGCTGCAAGATAGCAAGTAGAAGACAGTAGCTGTTGTCCAGGGGGAGAACTACATGTACCAATTGCTGATGAAGTTCAAGGTATACAGCATGATGGAGATGCTGAAGAGGTTCAACCAGAAGTCAGGATGCCTCCAGCCAATAGGCATCTTAGAGATCATCCAGTAGAGCAGATTATTGGAGATCCAAGACAAGGGGTACAAACAAGGAGCAGAAACCTGAATGCAGCAGTCTACTCCAGCTTTCTATCCCAAGTTGAACCTAAGAAGTTTGAAGAAGCCATTCTAGATCCACAATGGACTGAAGTAATGCAAGAAAAGCTGAATCAGTTCAAATGGTGCAAGGTCTGGGAACTTGTTCCTAAACCTAAAGACCACAATATAATAGGAACCAAGTGGATCTACAGGAATAAGATGGATGAACAAGGGATCATCATTAAGAATAAAGCTAGATTGGTTGCTAAAGGATATAGGCAAGAAGAAGGTATTGACTTTGATCAAACCTTTGCTCCAGTAGCCAGACTGGAAGCCATAAGGATGTTTCTTGCCTATGCAACCTATCAAGGATTCAAAGTTTATCAAATGGATGTCAAGTCAGCATTTCTGAATGGTAATCTTAAGGAAGAAGTCTATGTGGAACAGCCTTCAGGTTTTGTTGATCCAACTTTACCTCATCATGTCTATAGACTTAAGAAAGCTTTATATGGGTTAAAGCAAGCCCCTAGGGCTTGGTATGAAACCCTATCTAGTTTCCTCATTGAGAACAAGTTCTCAAGGGGGAAAATAGATAAGACTCTATTCCATAGGGAATCTAGAGGCAAAGTTATACTAGTCTAAATATATGTAGATGACATTATATTTGGGTCTACTGAAAGCAGCCTTTGCAAAAAGTTTGCAAAACTTATGCAAGGTCAGTTTGAGATGAGTAGTATGGGAGAGCTGAAGTTTTTCTTGGGTCTCCAAGTTAAACAGACTGAAAGTGGTTTATCCATATGTCAGTCCAAGTTCACCCTAGAACTCATAAGGAAGTATGGTATGGATTCATCTAGTACCATGAAGACTCCTATGGGGTCAAGTATGTCTCTTAGCAAGGATGATGCAGGGAAGCCTGTAGATGAAACCTTGTATAGAGGGATAGTTGGCTCCCTATTATACTTGACTGCAAGTAGACCAGATATCATGTATGCTACATGTGTCTGTGCAAGGTATCAAGCCTGCCCTAAAGAGTCTCATTTGACTTCAGTCAAGAGAATATTGAGATATCTAAAGGGCACTCCCTATCTAGGCCTCTGGTACCCTAGGAATGGGGATTTTGAACTAACAGGTTATTCAGATACAGACTTTGCAGGATGCAAAGAAGATAGGAAAAGCACTACTGGAACCTGTCAATTCCCAGGTGGGAGACTAATTTCATGGAGTAGCAAGAAGCAAACAAGTGTGGCTATCTCCACTGCAGAGTCAGAGTATGTGGCTGTAGGAAGTTGTTGTGCTCAACTTCTTTGGATACAACATCAGCTAGAGGACTATGGATTTCAGGTAAGTAGAACTCCACTCTTTTGTGATTCTACTAGTGCTATTTCAATAGCTAATAATCCTGTATCCCATAGTAGAACAAAACATATTGAAATTAAATATCATTTTCTTAGGGAGCATGTAGAAAGAGAAGATATTTTACTTGAATATGTTAAAACAGATGAACAATTAGCTGATATGTATACTAAGCCTGTAGAAGAAGCTAAGTTCAATAGGTTTAAAATTGAACTAGGTATGATAAACTTAGAGTAAGTTTACAGAATTGAAATTGGCTAAGTAAAAAGGTGTCGACACATAGACAAGTCTATGTCGACACAGAATAGTGGTGTCGACACTTCAGGAAATAGGTGTCGACACATCTAGGAAGTTGGTGTCGACACTTCAGAAAATTAGTGTCGACACATGCCAAGTAGGTGTCGACACATCCAAAGTGGTGTCGACACTTAGTATTTACTCAGAATTTTCTAAGTAAAGTCTCGACTATGTGTCGAGTTATGTGGTGTCGACACATAAACAAGTGTCGACACATCAAATCTGTTGACTAAACTTATGTCGACACATATGTGTCGAGATATTATAAGTCAGTGTCGACACTTATTGCCAGTGTCGACACATTTTAAGTTAGCTGTCTCGCCTGTTCATCTTCAAAATTAGAAAGGTATAAATAGGTTTTTTCCTTAGTCTGTCGACACGCTTTCAAAAGTTTCGAGACCAAAACTTCTGTGTCGACATTTCTCTCCTCTCAAGTCAAATTCTTCAACCCTAATGGCGCCTAAGCTAGAGGAGAATGTCAACGAAGGATACGAGCTGGTGCGCGGCGCTTTTGAGGATGCCGATCAATAAATTAAAGCTGTGGTAACCCTATTAGCCGATTCAGGATTAGAATATTTAGTTTCTGAACCTACTAAGATATGGAAGAAAGAGGTACTTGAATTCCTCAATGGAGCCAAGCTGGACGAACCTGGATTCAAAATCAAATCCAGAGTTCATGGTGAGAAGGTCAAGGTATCACCAAAAAGTTTGAGGAAGATTCTACAGCTCCCAAGAACTAAAGATGAAGATGAAGTTACTGCATCAAAGACTAGGGAAGCTCTAACCTGGTGTGGACTAGATTCTACAATGAAGATTGGTTCTGTTTTTAACAGAAAAGGCATGAACAATCAAGGAAAGTTTCTTTCTGAAATTGTTGGAAAGGTCATCCTCAGCAAGCCAGGAGGGCATGACAGAGTGTCTGCCTCTATGTTCAATATAATGACCAGGATTATCTTCACTTTAAACACTGATTGGTCTGTTATAGTTTTTGAGAAGATTAAAGAAAGCTTGAAGAAGCCCAACCTGGGCAGGATTTTAAGTCTTTATCTTGCTGGTATAATACCTGAAGTAATGAGTACTGCTGCTGGAAGCAAAATAAACCACATGAGAAAGATGGACATGAGGTTGTTCTCCAGATCGGACAGGGTGTTGACTAAAGAGATGCCAACCCCTGAGAAGCCAGTTAGTGAGAAAGAAATTCCTCCAAAGAAGAAAAGGAAGACTGCTCCAGTGGAACAAGTGTCCACTAGCAGCTCTGATAGTGAAGAACAGGTTTTCTTCACTCCAGATGAGCATGAGGAAGAGCCTGCAGTAAAGTCTCCTGCTCCTCAAGATGAAGATGAGATCCAGGGGGAGCTACCTCAAGCTAGTCCCATACACAAGGATCAAAGCCAGGGGGAGCTTCCAGTTGTAGATGAACCCACTACACTAGAAAGTGAACAAGCTACCAACATTATCCTAGAGGTAATCACTGAACTAAACACTTTAGAATTTCCTATGGAAGATACTGGTTTGTCTGATGTTCATCAGCAAACTCAGCTGGATGGTCAAGTTTTAGATACTGTTATAGAAGACACATCTATTGTACTAGAAGTTGTTCCTGATCCAGTGGTTGAAGAACCTAGAATTTCTCCAGCTCAGTCTCCAACAGAATACACCATGGAAGATTTGTTTCTAAATCTAGATCAAGAAGACTTTGGAAAGGACACTGATGCTGCTGAAAAGGAGAATGCTCCAATTGAGGGGGAGCAAGAATTATTTGTTGAAGAGCCTGCAAGGCAAGCAACTGAAAAGGCACAAGATGTGCAAATTGAGAAGCCTCCAAGCCCTAAGGAGAGGGTTGACATAGCCAGCTCCTCAGAATCTGAAAATGAGGAGGCTACAAGGGCTAAGCAAAAGAAACTTTATGTATTCAAAAGAAGAAGCCAAAGTTATAAGAAAGCTCTACAATCTATTGTACCACAGCCTATAGTTCAGCAAGCCCCATCAATTGATTATAGTGCTTTAATGGTGGCAATGCAAATTAAACTGGATGAGCACAGGCAGACAATTGAGAAGTATGTAGATGAAGGGCAGAAATCTTTGCAATTTGATCTGGCCCAAGATATCAAGTCTATAAGGTTTGAAATGAACCTTAACAAGAAAGAGATGACAGACTGTTTTCACAAGGGTGGAAATGCAGTGGTGTACTTGGCAACACACCAAGAGAAGATAAAAGCACAAGTGGATGACATAGCATTAAAGCAAGGGTATGTTCTTGAAAATCAGCTAAGGATGAATGACAATCTTACTGCTTCCCATAATGCTATTGTCACAGAATTAAAGAACCAGGCTGCTGGACCTTCTACCTCTACTGCTGCTGTTAAAGCTGAATTTGACAAGGTATTTCAAGAAGAAATCAATGTTGTTAAGACTGCCATTGAAGACTCCCAGAAGGCCATATCTGAATAACTTCAAAAGCTCAAACCTTTCTTTAAAGATGGAGTCAGATACTTGGATAATCAAATCAGATTTCAGAAGGATGATGTCAGAGATCACATGGCTAGAGAAGTCATAAAGGGGGAGAGAGTGTTAGTCAAGGCAAGCTCTGACCATGCTAAGTGGATATCAAATTCTATCAGAGCAACTCTTGGATATCCTCCTCTGTGTGATGACAATGATGTTGCTGAATTTGGAATTAACCCTGCCTATCTTGGAGGTGAGCAACCAGAAGTAGCTCAAGTCATTTATCCTCCTCCAGATTTTGAAATGGTGCATGCTGATGTACAGACCATGTACAGCCCACCTGGGGGCAAGGACACTGTGATTCTTGAAAAGGTTGTTCAGCCTATATCTGAAGCTATGCAAGCAGCTCTTCAGAAAGAAGAAGAAGCTCTACAAAAAGAAGAAGAGACAAGATTGTCTAAGAAGAGGTTTAGGGAACAAGCTGAACAAAGGCCAGACTTTGAGCAGTGGAGCCCTACCTCAAGGAATATCATTTTAACTGCCTGGAAAGCTGCCAAAGATAATGTGCATGACAGGAACAAATGGTTTTCTGAAGCTGAATGGAGAAAACATGAGATCAGGTAGGAGGCAATAGTCCAGTATAGAAGGAAGGCCAAGATGGGAAAGCTACCTCCTACTGCTCTGGAGCCTAGCAAGTACTTTCCAAAGCCATACCATTACTTTGAAAGACAAAAGATCAAAGCAGAAGAGCTTAAGAAGAAGACTTGAAAGGCAAGAAGCCTGCTGATGTTGAAGCTGCTGATGCTCCTGTTCAAGCTAAAGTTCAAGCTGGAAAAGGCATAGTGATTAAGGAGCCAGAACAGAAATAACTTAGAACATTTCTTAAGTTTACCATGTATTCTTTTGATATAACTCATGCTGTAAACTTTTGACAAAGAATATGACAAAGTATTGGAACAATGTTTTGTGTGATAAATTTGTTGTGTTAAATTTATTTCATATTTGTTCTGTGATGATGAATTTGTATACATGTGAAATTGATACATGTTTATGTTTATCCTGCTGTACATTATCCTGCCTTACATCATTTTGTAATTTTAATTATGAATGGTGTATATCATTGACTAAGGGTTATGACTTCTCCAAATAGGGGGAGATTGTTGGGTACATTGGTCAAAATGTACCTGATTTGAAGAAGCCTCACCCAACTCAATGATATACATCAAAATGTATTTGATGAATTTTGAGTTACTTGTGCAGGTTAAGTATTTGCAGGAATGAAGCAAAAAGTTTCTAAGTCCATGTGTCGACACATAGAGGGAAAGTGTCGACAATTAAGAAGACTTGTGTCGACACCCAGACAAGCAGTGTCGACACTTGGAGTCATTGTGTCGACACCTGGGATGCAGAGTCGACACCAGACAGAAAGTGTCGACGCAAGGAGCTGTGTCGACACTCAATGAAGAAAAGCCAGTAAAGCTGTGTCGACACTTAACAGTTGTGTCGACACCCAGTGAAGTTGTGTCTACATCAGAAAGTGTCGACACTTGGAGCTGTGTCGACACTCAGCAAAAGTCTGCAGAGACTAAGTACAAGTGTCGACACCCAGCACAATATGTCGACACTTAGCAGAAGAGTCAGCACTTGAAGTAAGTATCGACACCAAGAACAATGTGTCGACACTCAACAGAAGACTCAACACTTGAAGAAAGTGTCGACACAAGGAGCTGTGTCGACACTTAGTAAAGAACAACAAGATCAACAAATTATTCTAAGTACAAGTGTCGACACTATGAGAATGTGTCGACACTCAGCTGAAGTCTCAACAAGAAGAAGAAGTGTCGACACCCAAAGCAATGTGTCGACACTCATCAAGTATCAACATGAAGATGTGTCGACACCAAGAAGCAGTGTCGGCACTTAACAGATTCAACACATAAAGATGTGTCGACACAAAGGAGATGTGTCGACACTTAGAAGAATTCAGCAAAAGATAGAAGATCAAGTACTTGTGTCGACACTCAATTTCAGTGTCGACACCTGAAGAAGAATCTGTGTCGAGACATAGTATCTACAACACAAGGAGTTGTGTCGACACCTTGTAGACTTGTATCGACACTTACACAACTTGTGTCGACACTTGGTCTATAAGTGTCGACACTTAAAGATAGAAAGTCTCGACACTTTCAGACAGTTAGAGAACTTTCAAGAACTGACTGGATGACTTGACAGCTGCCGTTCCAGCCGGTCTACAGCACCTGTTAGAGATGTCAGAATACAGTTAGGAACCGGACCAGCCGGTTACCATGAAGAAGGCCTATAAATAGGCTCATACAGTCTACAGAAACTGTGGTTGAGGTTGTTGAAGCAATTCAAAAAGTGGTTCACAGAGTTGTTCAAGTTATTGATCAAGGATCAAATCAATAAGATCTAGCTGTCCAAGTGCAGATCTAAGAAGTTGGAGAGAGAGGGCTCCATCCAAGAAATCAGCCTTTGGAACTAGGCTGAGAAGAAGGATTCAGTTTTAATTCTGGATCTTAAGAAGCAGAGGTCAAGGATCAACTGCAGAAGGAATCAATCTTATTCAGTTCTACTTTCAAGAAGCTTTGAAGAAAGCTAAGTCAGATTGAATCCAGCTGAGTTCTTCCAAGAACTCATCAAGAAACTCACAACTCCCCTCTCTTGTTTCTTAGTTGTTGAGTTAATATTTGTAAATTCATTTTTATATTGTAGGATCCTTTTATATCTGAGTGATTGTAAGCCTGTAATTATAAAGGCTGAGGGTAGGGCTTGAGAGCCTGAGTGTAGGAGATTGAAATCTCTGAGTGTAGGCCTTGTTGGCTGAGTGTAGGCCTTGTTGGCTGAGTGTAGGCCTTGTTGGCTGAGTGTAGGCCTTGTTGGCTGAGTGTAGGCCTTGTTGTCTAAGTGTAGGCCTTGAGGGCTGAGTGTAGGCCTTTGTGGCTGAGTGTAGGCTTTGTGGAAAAGCTGAGTTGTATGGCCTTGGTCCTGAGGTGTAGGAACCAGTTTGGGTTCTGAGACAGTGTGAAGTTTGGCCGAATCTAGTACACTGCTAGATAGGCGAAGGGGGAAAGTGGATGTACCCAAATCTTGGGGAACCACTATAAAACTCTGTGTCTGCTGTGCTGTGCTGTGTTTTGCTGTGTGATTGCTGTGTAAAAGTAGAGTAGATTCTGTGATATAACTGTTTGCTGCCATTAAAGTTTAAAAAGGATTAGGTCACCTATTCACCCCTCCCCCTCTAGGTGTTTAGGTACTATATATTTCAAAAAGCACTACTGGAACCTGTCAATTCCTAGGTGGGAGACTAATTTTATGGAGTAGCAAAAAGCAAACAAGTGTGGCTATCTCCACTGCAGAGTCAGAGTATGTGGCTGCAGAAAGTTATTGTGCTCAACTTCTGTGGATACAACATCAGCTAGAGGACTATGGATTTCAGGTAAGTAGAACTCCACTCTTCTGTGATTCTACAAGTGCTATCTCAATAGCTAATAATCCTGTATCACATAGTAGAACAAAACATATTGAAATTAAATATCATTTTCTTAGGGAGCATGTAGAAAGAGAAGATGTTTTATTAGAATATGTTAAAACTGATAATCAAATAGCTGATATGTATACTAAGCCCCTAGAAGAAGCTAACTTCAATAGATTTAAAATTGAACTAGGAATGATAAACTTAGAGTAAGTTTATAGTACTGAAAATGGCTAAGTAAAAAGGTGTCGACACATAGAGATTTCTGTGTCGACACAGAATAGTGGTGTCGACACTTCAGGAAAAAGGTGTCGACACATCTAGGAAGTTGGTGTCGACACTTCAGAATATTAGTGTCGACACCTGACATGTAGGTGTCGACACATCCAATGTGGTGTCGACACTTAGTATTTACTCAGAATTTTCTAAGTAAAGTCTCGACTATGTGTCGAGTTATGTTGTGTCGACACATAAACAAGTGTCGACACATAAAATGTGTTGACTAAACTTGTGTCGACACATATGTGTCGACACTTATTGCCAGTGTCGACACAATTTTAGTTAGCTGTCCCGCCTGTTCATCTTCAAAATCAGAAAGGTATAAATAGGATTTTGTCTTAGTTTGTCGACACGCTTTCAAAAGTTTCGAGACCAAACTTCTGTGTTGACACCTCTCTTCTCTCAAGACAAATTCTACAAACCCTAATGGCGCCTAAGCTTGAGGAGAATGTCAACGAAGGATACGAGCTGGTGCGCGGCGCTTTTGAGGATGCTGATCAAGAAATCCAGTCTGTCGTAACCCTAGTTGCCGATTCAGGATTGGAATATCTTGTTTCAGAACCTACTAAGATATGGAAGAAAGAGGTACTAGAATTCCTAAATGGAGCCAAGGTGGACGAATCTGGATACAAAATCAAATCCAGAGTTCATGGAGCAAAGGTTAAGGTAACCCCTAAAAGTCTGAGGAAGATTCTACAGCTTCCAAGAACTAAAGAGGAAAATGAGGTTACTACTTCAAAAACCAGGGAAGCTCTAACCTGGTGTGGACTAGATTCTACAATGAAGATTGGTTCTGTTTTTAATCGAAAAGGGTATGTTCTTGAAAATCTTAAGTATTGAAGCAAGGGTATGTTCTTGAAAATCAGATAAGGATGAATGACAATCTTACTGCTTCCCATAATGCTATTGTCACAGAATTAAAGAACCAGGCTGCTGGACCTTCTACCTCTTCTGCTACTATTAAAGCTGAATTTGATAAAGTATTCTAAGAAGAACTCTTTGCTATTAAGACTGCCATTCAAGGATCTCAAAAACTCATAACTGACAAACTCCAAAGGTTAAAACCTTTCTTTAAAGATGGAGTTAATTACTTGGATAATCAGGTGAGATTTCAAAAGGATGATGTGAGAGATCATATTGAAAGAGAAGTCATAAAGGGGGAGAGGGTTTTAGTCAAGGCAAGCTCTGATCATTCCAAATGGATATCCAATTCTATCAGAGCTACACTGGGTTATCCCCCTCTTTGTGATGATGACAATGTGGCAGAATATGGAATTCAACCTGCATATCTAGGAGGAGAGCAACCTGAAGTGGCTCAAGTCATATACCCTCCTCCAGATTTTGACATGATTCATGCTGATGTACAGTCCATGTACAGCCCACCTGGGGGCAAGGACAATGTTATTATTGAAAAGGTTGTTCAGCCTATTTCTGAAGCCATGCAAGAGGCAATGCAAAAAGAAGAAGAGACGAGATTGTCTAAGAAGAGGTTTAGGGAACAAGCTGAACAGAGACCAGACTTTGAGCAGTGGAGCCCTACCTATAGAAACATTATATTAACTGCCTGGAAAGCTGCCAAGGATAACATTCAAGACAGGAACAAATGGTTTTCTGAAACTGAATGGAGAAAACATGAAACCAGACAGGAGGCAATAGTTCAATATAGAAGGAAGGCAAAGATGGGAAAACTGCCTCCTACTGCCCAGGAGCCTAACAAGTACTTTCCAAAGCCATACCATTACTTTGAAAGACAAAATATCAAAGCAGAAGAGCTTAAGAAGAAAGACTTGAAAGGCAAGAAGTCTGCTGACGCTGAAGTTGCTGATGCTCCTGTTCAAGCTAAAGTTCAAGTTGGCAAAGGAATAGTGATTAAGGAGCCAGAACTGGAATAGATTTAGAATTTTCTTGAAATTTACTTTGTAATTTTCTTGATGTAAAACATTTTGTGAACTTCTGAAAATGTATAAGACAGATATTAGAACAATATGTTATATGATTAATCTATTTCATGTTTGTTCTGTGATAATGTCTATGTCTATTTCATATTTGTTCTGTGATGATGTATATGAATACATGTGTGATTGATACATGTTTATGTTTACCCTGCTGTATATAATTCTGCTTTACATCATTTTGTAATTTTATTATGAATGGTGTATATCATTGACTAAGGGTTATGACTTCTCCAAATAGGGGGAGATTGTTGGGTATATTAGTTTAAATGTACCTGATTTGAAGAAGCCTCACCCAACTCAATGATATATATCAAAATGTATTTGATGTGTTTGAGTTACTTGTGCAGGTTAAGTATTTGCAGGACTGAAGCAAAAATTTCTAAGTTCATGTGTCGACACCCAGAGGGAAAGTGTCGACACTTAAGAAGACTTGTGTCGACACCAAGGCAAGCAGTGTCGACACTTGGAGTCATTGTGTCGACACCTGGGATGCAGAGTCGACACCAGACAGAAAGTGTCGACACAAGGAGCTGTGTCGACACTCAATGAAGAAAGTACAGTAAAGCAGTGTCGACACTTAACAGCAGTGTCGACACCCAGTGAAGCTGTGTCTACACCAGAAAGTGTCGACACTTGGAGCTGTGTCGACATTCAGCAAAAGTCAGTAGAGACTAAGTATATGTGTCGACACCCAGAACAATGTGTCGACACTGAACAGAAGAGTCTGCACTTGAAGTATATGTGTCGACACCCAGAACAATGTGTCGACACTCAATAGAAGAGTCAGCACTTGAAGTATATGTGTCGACACCCAGAACAATGTGTCGACACTCAACAGAAGAGTCAGCACTTGAAGTATATGTGTCGACACCCAGAACAATGTGTCGACACTCAACAGAAGAGTCAACACTTGAAGAAAGTGTCGACACATGGAGCTGTGTCGACACTTAACAAAGAACAACAAGATCAACAAAATATTCTAAGTACAAGTGTCGACACTAAGGGAATGTGTCGACACTCAGCTGAAGTCTCAACAGAAGAATCAAGTGTCGACACAAGGAGCTGTGTCGACACTCAGCAAGTATCAACATTGAAGACTATGTGTCGACACCAAGAAGTAGTGTCGACACTTAACAGATTCAACACAAGAAGTTGTGTCGACACAAAGGAGATGTGTCGACACTTAGAAGAATTCAGCAAAAGATAGAAGATCAAGTACTTGTGTCGACACTCAATTTCAGTGTCGATACATGCAGAAGAAACTGTGTCGAGACATAGAATCTACAACACAAGGAGTTGTGTCGACACCTTGTAGACTTGTGTCGACACTTACACAACTTGTGTCGACACTTGGTCTATAAGTGTCGACACTTAAAGACAGAAAGTCTCGACACTTTCAGACAGTTAGAGAACTTTCAAGAATTGACTGGATGACTTGACAGCTGCCGTTTCAGCCGGTCTACAACACTTGTCAGAGTTGTCAGAAGACAGTTATGAACAGGACCAGCCGGTTACCATGAAGAAGGCCTATAAATAGGCTCATACAGTCTACAGAAACTGTTGTTCAAAAAGTGGTTCACAGAGTTGTTCAAGTTATTGATCAAGTATCAAAACAAGAAGATCTAGCTGTCCAAGTGCAGATCTAAGAAGTTGGAGAGAGAGGGCTCCATTCAAGAAATCAGCCGTTAGAACTAGGCTGAGAAGAAGGGTTCAGATATATTCTGGATCTTAAGAAGTAGAGGTCAAGGATCAACTGCAGAAGGAGTCAATCTTATTGAGTTCTACTTTCAAGAAGCTTTGAAGAAAGCTAAGTCAGATTGAATCCAGCTGAGTTCTTCCAAGAACTCATCAAGAAACTCACAACTCCCCACTCTTGTTTCTGAGTTGCTGAGTTATCATTTGTATAATCATTTTTATCTTGTAGGATCCTTTGGATCTGAGTGTTTGTAAGCTTGTAATTATAAAGGCTGAGGGTAGGGCTTGAGAGCCTGAGTGTAGGAGATTGAAATCTCTGAGTGTAGGCCTTGGTAGCTGAGTGTAGGCCTTGTTGGCTGAGTGTAGGCCTTGTGGCTGAGTGTAGGCTTTGTGGAAAAGCTGAGTTGTAGGGCCTTGGGCCTGAGGTGTAGGAACCAGTTTGGGTTCTGAGACAGTGGTGAAGTTTGGCCGAATCTAGTACACTACTAGATAGGCGAAGGGGGAAAGTGGATGTACCCAAAGCTTGGGGAACCACTATAAAACTCTGTGTCTGTTGTGATTGTGATTTGTTGTGAATGCTGTGTAATAGTAGATTAGATTCTGTGATAAAAACTGTTTGCTGCCATAAAAAGTTAAAAAGAAATTGGTCACCTATTCACCCCCCCCCCCCCTCTAGGTGTTTAGGTACTATATCTTTCACCTCGTGTAGTCACGTTTCCAACAACTAGTATCAAAGCGAGGTTCCAAACCTTTGCGGTGACTCAGAAGGTTTGAAGTAGAGAGAGATGGAGTTTGGAGGTGCCATGCCAGGGCAAGTCCCCAAGTTAACGAAGATGAATTATGGAAACTGGAGTATTCGGATGAAGGTGCTACTCGCCTCAAAAGAACTATGGGAGATAGTTGAGGACGGGTATGAAGTGCTTACTGCCGAAGCAGAAGCGGTGTTGACCAACGCGCAGAAGACGACGTTGAGGGAAGCAAGAAAGAAAGATAAGAAGGCGTTGTTCACGTTATACCAAGGAGTAGATGAAGCCACCTTTGAGAAGATCTCGGAGGCCGTGAGCTCAAAAGAAGAATGGGAAGTGTTGCAACGCTCCATGCAAGGAGTAGACAAGGCGAAGAAAGTGAAGCTGCAGTCTCTCCGGGGTGAATATGAAATGTTGAGAATGCAGGCCACGGAGAAGGTCGGAGACTTTGTGACCCGTCTGCGGACACTCACAAATGAGATGAAGAGAAACGGAGAGACGATAGATGATGTGAGCATCATGGAGGAGCTGCTGAGATCGATGTCGCGGAAGTTCCGTCATGTGGTGGTGGCGATCGAAGAGTCGAAGGACTTCATCTTGATGAATGTTGACGAGCTTGTAGGCTCATTGCAAGCTCATGAGTACAGGATGATGCAGGATGATGAAGAAGTGAGTGGCTTGGGAAAAGCACTCCAGAACCAGTTGAACTTCGGAGAGAGCTCCGAAAGAGGAGGCGGCCAGCGCGGTCGAGGTCAACAAGGTGAAGGAAGAGGAAGAAGAGGAGGAAGAGATCAGGGAAGAAACCAATACCACTAGAGAGAGGCGGAGCAACCTCAAGGAGGAAGGTGGCAAGATGGAAGAGGAAGAGGAAGAGGCCAAGGAAGAGGCCGAGGAGGAAGAGCCCAAGTTCAGTGTTACAACTACAACAAGTTTGGACACATGAGCTATGACTGTTGGGCTCTGAGGAAGACAGAAGAAGCCAACCATTATGCAGAGGCTAGGAACAAGGGGAACAATGCTGGAGGTGGCGACCCAATGATGTTTCTAACCTACCGAGGGGCAAAATAAGGAAGGAATGAAGTGTGGTACCTTTAAACAGGGGAGAGCAACCACATGTGTGGAGATAAGGAGATGTTCTCTAACCTTGAACTCAGTGGGGGTGAGGTTAGCTTCGGGGATGCTTCGAAGATTTCCTTGGAGGGAAAGGGCCTGGTTGTAGTGAAACTGAACGGGGAGAGAGTACACTTGAACGACGTATACTATGTGCCAAGGTTGAAGACCAACATCTTAAGCATTAGGCAGTTAGTGGAGAGAGGCTACTGCGTGCAGATGAAGGATGGGTCTCTGGAAATGGAGAATGATCAAGGGAAGGAGGTAGTGAAGGTGAAGATGACGATGAACCGTCGCTTCACGCTGAAGATGGATGCTCAAGAGACGGCTTGTCTCGTGAGAACAAAAGAAGAGGAAGAAGCATGGCTATGGCACCATAAGATGGGGCATTTGGGCTTCACAGGGTTGAAGCTACTATCCCACTCCAAGATGGTGGCAGATCTGCCTATGATCTCCCCTCCACAAAAGGTGTGTGAGGCGTGCACGAAGGGGAAGTTGAAGAGACAGACATTCGAAGGAGGGAAGTCCTAGAGAGCAAGGCAGCAACTTGAACTGGTTCACTCGGACATCGCGGGTCCGTTTGAGACCACCTCAATAGGCGGAAGCAAGTACTACATCACCTTCACGGATGACTATAGTCGGAAGTGTTGGGTGTATTTTCTGAGAGAGAAGTCTGAGGCCCTTGACAAGTTTAGGGAGTTCAAGGCGATTGTCGAGAAGGAGAGTGGGAAACCATTGAAGGTGCTAAGGACAGATCGAGGTGGGGAGTACACCTCGAGGCTGTTTGATAATTTCTGCAAGGAGAATGGAATATCACACCAACTGACGACGGCATACTCACCGCAGCAGAACAGAGTGGCAGAGAGGAAGAACCTCACCATCATGAACATGGCGAGGAGCATGGTGAAGGAGAAGGGGCTACCAAAGATGTTCTGGGTGGAAGGAGTGCAATGTACGTTGTATCTACTGAACAGATGCCCCACAAAGAGTGTGAAGTTCAAGACGCCATTTGAAGCATGGAGCGGTTGGAAGCCGAGTGTGAAGCACCTAAGGGTCTTCGGGTGTGTAGCTTATGCTCACATCCTGGACTAGAAAAGAAAGAAGCTCGATGATAGGAGCGAGAAGTGCATTTTTGTTGGCTATGCTCCGGAGAGCAAGGCATACAAATTTTATAACCCGGTGACGGGAAAGGCCATAATCTCGAGGGACGTGGTATTTGAAGAAGGAAGCAGCTGGAGCTGGGATGAGGAGACGAGAAGTATGGAGGGCATGTTCTTCGAAGATGAGGAAGAGGGTGGTCATGAGGCTGGAGCCGAGAATGGTGGAGCTGAGCCGCCATCACCACCGAGTAGAAATTCAGGGGGAGCTTCCAACTCCTACTCAAGAGGGGAAAGCTCATGTGGAGGCAATTCGGGAGGAGGAAGCGGGGGCCGGAGTGACTCCGAGAGTCCACCACCCAAGATGAAGGGGTTGAGGGAGATCTATGAGGAGACGGTCCCAATTCATGCTAAATATTCATTATATTGTCTCTTAGCAGATTGCGAGCCACGGTCCTATGAAGAAGCTGCCCAGGAGAAATCTTGGAGGACGGCGATGGATGCCGAGATGGCTTCCATCAAGAAAAACGATACATGGAAGCTAGTTGATCCACCGGCGGGCCACAAACCCCTCGGGGTGAAGTGGGTTTACAAGGTGAAGAAAAACAAAGATGGAGCTGTGGAGAAGCACAAGGCAAGGCTGGTTGTGAAAGGGTATAGACAATTCCAAGGGATGGACTATGATGAAGTCTACGCTTCAGTGGCACGGATCGATACGATAAGGCTGATCATCGCACTGGCGGCACACTACGGATGGACTATCATGCAAATAGATGCTGTGGCGGCGTATCTGAATGGGTACGTGGAGGAGGATGTGTACATCGAGCAGCCTCCAGGGTACGTGGTGAAAGGCAAGGAGAGAAAAGTCTACAAGCTGGGCAGAGCCTTGTACAGACTGAAGCAGGGAGCTCGAGTTTGGAATGGGAGGATAGACAAATTCCTTCAGGAGCATGAGTATATCAAGTGCCCATATGAGTATGCTCTCTACATGAAGGTGGAGAAGAGTGGGGAGATCATGATCCTATATCTATACGTGGATGATATGATATTCACCGGGAGCAAACCTGCGATGTTTGAAGAATTCAAGAAGCTGATGAAGAAGGAGTTCGAGATGACGGACTTGAGAGAGCTGAGCTACTTCTTGGGAGTTGAGGTGCAGCAGAGAGAAGATGAGATCTTCATCTCCCAAAAGAAGTATGCCGAGAAGATTCTGAAAAGGTTCAGGATGGAGGGTAGCAAGGCTATCTCCACTCCTGCGGACACTGGAACAAAGCTGAGGAAGGATTTCGAAGAGGAAGGAGTGGACCCAACTATGTTCAAGAGCCTGGTCGGAAGTCTAAGGTACTTGACTTTCACTAGGCCGGACATTATGTATGCTGTCGGGGTAGTAAGCAGGCACATGGATGAACCCAAGCATGACCACTTCATAGCAGCAAAGAGGATCCTGAGGTATGTGAACGGGACTCGGGACCATGGACTGAAGTACTCATCTGGAGGAGAGTTGAAGCTAGTCGGCTACTCGGATAACGACTATGAAGGAGATGTGAACGACCGGAAGAGCACTTCCGGGTATGCGTTCAACATGGGAACCACAGCATTCTCATGGAGTTCTAAGAAGCAGGCTACGATAGCCTTATCATCATGTGAGGCAGAGTACATTGCAGCTGCGGCATGTGCTTGCCAAGCTATCTGGCTGAGAAATCTTCTGGAAGAGTTACATCATGTGCAGGATGGCCCCACGACATTGTTAGTGGATAACATGTCCGCCATCCAGCTTGCGAAGAATCCTGTGTTGCATGGGCGCAGCAAGCATATCGAGACGAGGTATCATTTCCTTCGCGAGCAGGTGGAGCAGAAGACGGTGGAAGTTGTGTATTGCCCTACCGGAGAGCAGATCGCAGACATATTCACCAAGGCGTTGAAGGAGGAGACGTTCGAGAGGCTCAAAGGCAAACTCGGCATGTGCTGCCAAGTTTGAGGGGGAGTTTGTTGGCTTGTCTTTGTTTGACCGGGTCAACTTTTGTTTTATATTTATGTTAAATATGGCGGAAGAGAGAGGGTAGTTTGTTTTGTATTTATTGAGAAGAGAGAGATGACGGACACGTGGCGTGTTATTACTGGCTTGTATTGCCTATATATATAGGCGTGTATTGCTTTGTTTTATGAAAAAGGGGGCTGAAAATAGTGAAAGGTTTTTCCTCCTTATTAACTCCCGCAGGAGAGAGAGAGAGGGTAGAGAGAGAGAAATAATAGAGAGTGAGTAGCGAGAGAGAGAGAAGGAGAGGTGACTGGAATAGAGTTAAAGTTGGCAAAATAATTTATTCCCAACAGTCTGGCGAGAAGAAAAGTTGGCGAGAGGGATATATATATATGTTGGCGAGAAGAAAAGTTGGCTGAGAACAGTGCTCCGGCACGAGAAAGAAATAATAGCGAGAGAGAGAGAGAGAAGTATATTAAATAGAAGTTGTTTTATTTTTCGCCACTATTGTCTCTCGCACAGTCGACTCGCCGGAGCAAGCTTGCGCTCGCCACCAACAACCAACTGGAGTTCTCGCAGTTGTTGTTTTGCTCGCCGGCAACTCGCTGGAGTTGGTGTCGTCGAAGGTCTTCCCAGATCAGCTCTCGCCAAAGAACTTAGAGGTTAGAGAAGGTAGAAGCTTGGGTAGTACTCGCCAGAATAGTCCAGCTGAACTTGCTGTTCTCGCCCATGTGGTTCTCGCCGGAGTGGATTTTGAAGTGCCTCGTGTAGTCACGTTTCCAACATAAAGAAGGTGGGGAAAATATCTCCTTTGTAGAACTCTTCCCCGAGTTAAAGAGGAAAGTGGCGGCAATGGAGCACGCGGCTAAGGGCAAAGTCAAAGTTGGAGAAGAAGAAGAAGAGGAAGAAGAAGTAAAAGAAGGAGAAGAAGAAAAAGAAGAAAAAGGAGAAGAAGACGTAGATGGAGGGGCAGTCGGCGAAGAATCTGACACAGACAGTCAGAGAAAGAAAGCCACACAGTCCGCGTTGGAAGATTCTAACAGCTCTGATGATGGAAGCCTCCCTAGCGAGTATGCTGACAGCGAGAGCAGCAACAACAGCAGCAACAACCCATCCAAGGTTTATTCGCCCCCCGTTGACGTCGATGGCTCTGTTAGGCATGGTGGACCCTCTGT
Organism: Platanthera guangdongensis; assembly: GCA_039583875.1. NCBI lineage: Eukaryota > Viridiplantae > Streptophyta > Magnoliopsida > Asparagales > Orchidaceae > Platanthera > Platanthera guangdongensis. Next base: position 8,059,198 of record CM077148.1, on the reverse strand, counting down.
TGCTAAAAAGCTCAAGTCGCAACATTAGATAGACTATGCAATTTTTACTTTCTTTTTCTTTTTTGCAAAGTTCAGCGGTATTTTTGTTAACCACGCGGGTTGATGGATGTAAATAATTTTTGAAGCAATGAAAATATACGATTACCCGTTTGCATTTGTTGTTTTAGCTCCTTAATTGTTTAATCACATTATTTGTGGCGGAAGGACACCTTGAAGATATTTGCGGCATGTTCATATAACCGCGTTAGATTAACAGTTCGTAGGTCACTGACATCGTCCCTAACCTTGGAAGATTACGTCTATAACAATTGTTGCATTGGGCCGTAACGATAAATAAACAAGAATTACCATGCCAGTTTTAATGAGATAGATAATGTTTGAGGCGAATAAAATTTCCAGATCACGAGCATAATCTTCAAAAATTCGATCTCTGGGGACTTTATCCGCAATAATCATGATTTTTAGATAAGAAAACCACATTTGGGACTTGTCATTTCATGAAGCCCAGGATGAATAAGATTAGGCTATAAGAATAACCAAATTGCTGTGAAATCCAGACCGTATGAATAGATGTCCCAGGCCGCATGGATTGATAAAATAGATATCTCAGGCTGTATGAATCGGCGGAGTAGATATTATAGGCCGCATGAATTGATGAAATAGATATCTCAGAGACTCAGACCGCATCAATCGGCAGAGTAGATATTGCATGCCACATGAATTATTAGATCACATAGTCCAGATTTGTAATAGTGGATAAGACATCCAATTAATTAGTACATGTTCTCGACCGCATGCCCTTTTGAACTACTAATTTTGCGTAAGATATCCTGACATGCGAAGCATGCTAGCAAGTTTATTCAGAAATGCCACTTGGATATAAAGTTTTATCACTTAACCTGTCAAGCTGCGTGAATAGGTCTTAACTGAGTTCTCAAATGACCGTTTCCGCTTGCAATATATGGGATACGTCATGTAGTCCTTGCCATTTTCATGTTAGTTCTTCAACTGCTCCAATCCCTTTTATTAGTGAGGATATGGTCTCATATACCTTGAACTTCGTTTCTATTTTCATCTGAGTTGGGGGATGCCATACTAAGTTATGATCTTTGGGTCAACTAAGTTGTTTTAGGAGAATCCATCATAATACTTAGCCAATTTTGAGCTTTGAGAAGTCCACCTAGAATGAACAATGATCGTCACATCATCAATATAGGTTATGCAGGTCTTTATCTTGTGCGTGTTATAACGGAATTTTGCAGCGACATCCATATAAAAGTTGTAGGGTGACAACATGTACCTTTTAGCGACACGTGTTGTATGAAAATTCCATTATGGCAAAGGGTGGTCATTCCTTTGAGCCATGTTGAACCACAACATATAGTCGGAGGAGATCTTCTATCTTCACGTTCTCTCTGTTTTTCGCCGGCCTGAAAGGAAGGTGATGTTGAAGTTCAATTTGGTGCCCGGGCAGGCTATAACAGCTGCCAATATTTTTTGTGGTGAACCTTCCGTTAAAGTTTGATATGATTGTCTAGCTTTCATGTTCTAAGTTTCCATATATATTAACTTATTTTTAAGTTAAGGCCATAGGTTATTGAAAGTCTTTGTTTTCAAGGTAGCTTGCAACCTAGAGGGGGGTGAATAGGTTTGTTGGTATCTTGTGACTTTCTTTAAGTTTGTTCCTTTAGGGCTTGGTTTGTTAGCAGTTATAAGCTTTCAAGAACCTGCAATAAATAAACAACACAAAAAGCACACACAGAAATTATAGCGGTTCCCCAGATTATGGGTACATCCACTCTCCTCCCACATTTCTAACTTTCAGTTAGACAAGACACTTCTCCAAAACTCAGCTCAAAGAGTTTACACCTCAGATCCCTCAGTATCTCTCAGTCTCCTCCAAGACTTACAGCTCAGGCACTAAGCCCTACAACTCAGTGATCAATAGATCACCTACCTCAGGGCAAATGCCCTACCACGCAGGCTGGGAGGACAGCCCTGGCTCAGAGCAAACTTGATCCTACCTCAAAACGAATGACACTCCTACTGCTCAGGACCAAAGGCCCTACCTCAGATCAAAAGGATCTTACAGCTCAGGCACAAGTACCATACAACTCAGAGAGAATGACTCTCCTACGTCAAGCTCAAAAGCCCTACAGCTGAGTGGTCAAAAGATCACCTATCTCAGATCCAAGCTAGATCCTACACTCAAAGAGTAACACACTCCTACAGGTCAGACAAATTTGCCCCCAGATCCAAAAGGATCCTACATAAATATAGTTGTTTTAATTAATTTGACAGAAAGAAATTTCTGTGTCAACACCTAGAGCTGAGTTATCTCAGCTCTAACTTTCTTCACAGCAATAGGAAGATATTCTCCAATAGGTGGCTATCTTTGCTGGAAGTAACTCAGAATGTAGTTTATGAACTTGTTGTAGAAGATTGAAGATCTGTTGGTCTTGAGATCTTCAAATAGCAAACTGAACCTCCAGAAGATTGAAGGCTCTCCTTGCTTTCTTTATCAGAAGTATTTCTGATCTTGTTGTAGCAAAAGAAAATGCTAAAGCTAACTGAACTTTTTCTGATGGAAGACTTAAAAGTTTTTTCTCGGTAGCAATGACGAGCAAGATGAATTCTAGCTGCTCTTTTTTTGAGTAAAACCCTAAAAGTTGTCTTCAACATCCATAAGTTGTATCTTTTATCTTTTGTCGATTAACGGCTCCAGGATGCTTGTGGGGACCACCTACATCAGACAACTGTATCTTTCTTTAATGGAAGAAGTCATACAGTAGACTTCCGGTAGTGTTTTTCGTGTTTTGTAGCTTTCCCGCACTTAATTTGAACATAGTTGACATGTTGACTTTGCTGATGTCACCATTCTATGGACTTAGCCAAAATCAAGCATCATTAGTATATGCGTTGAGTGAGTAAGCTTCACTCAATGCTAAAACACTTAGACAGATTTTTGTCTATCTCAGGCATTGAGTGAACAATCTTCACTTAACGCATTTGGCTTTAGCCAATCATTCTGTCACTAGGCGTTGAGTGAGAAACATTCACTCAACGCCAAAATACATCATTAGGCGTTGAGTGAGTAAGCTTCACTCAACGCCAAAATACTTAGACAATCTTTCTGTCTCTAGGCGTTGAGAGCGTTGAGTCCACTCAATGTTTTTTGCCTTAGAAAATATTCATGCTTCTCTGGCGTTGAGAGAATTGAGTGTGTCTTCATCACTCAATGCTTTTTGCCTTAGCCACTTTTAGTTACTAGACACTGAGTGCGCCTTCATCACTCAACTCCATATTACTTAGACAGATTTTGTCACTTGGCGTTGATTGAATACGCTTCACTCAACACCAAACTACTTAACAAATATTCTTCTGTTATCTGGCGTCTATTAAACAGTCTTCACTCAACACATTTAGAATTAGCTAAATTTCTGTGAAATCATAGTCTTTGACTGAAAAAAGGTTCAGTTAATGCTTTTTATCACATGTTGTTGAGTGAGTAAGCTTCACTCAATGCCTGCGGAATTAGTCAAATATCAACACAGATTTTCTATGGCGTTGACTGTCTGAGCAATACTCAATGATTTTGATGTTATGGTGCTGAGTGAATATACTTCACTCAACGCCTGTGGACTTAGCCACATCTCAGCCAGTTTCTCCTTAGGCTTTGACTGCCTCAATCTGTCTCACAGCTTTTTGTTGTATGCAATGAGTGAGTAAACTACACTCAACGCCTCTGAACTTAGACCATTTTTGTCTAACCAATATTTAGGCTTAGACTAACCAAGCTATACTCAACTCTTTTACTTACCTAGCGTTGAGTGAGTAGACTTCACTCAACGCCTGTGGAGTTAGGTTATTTCCAGCCTATCTATCATCTTCCCTTGCATTTGGTGTTGAGTGAATTGACTTCACTCAATGCCTGTGGACTTAACCGAATTTTTACACCTGACATTGAGTGAGTAAGCTTCACTCAATGCCTGTGGACTTAGGCAAATTCATGCCTGTTCAGCATCTATCTTTGTGTCCACCTGTCCAATCACTTGGAATACCTGTCCTATTAATGTTTCCAGGACAACCTGCATGTATGAACTTAAGCATGCATCAAATATAACTTTATGTATATCATTGACATGATTGACTTCTTCAAATCTGGTACATTATGGGCAATGGACCCAATAATCTTCCCATATTTGAAGAAGTCAAAACCCTCAACCAATTGAGTCAATGACATACATTAACATATGCAGTAGTAGAATATTAACTTAAAACAAGAGAAGAGGTTTTAGTTACCACACTTCTTTGCCTACAGGGTGATTATCATCACACCTGCTTCCCTTGAATTGTTGCTACCAGGTCTTGATCAATTTTATCATAACCTTCTCATAGTTTTGATACCACTTGTATCCTTCCCCTCCTGTTATGATCTAATACCAGATTCATATCCTTCTCCTCCCCCTTTTGATTTCTGTAAATAGTCAAGGAGGTACTGATTAGCTGCTCCCCCTTTTTGAGTATAGATAAGCATCAGTTGAATCACTTGAGAGTGCTGGAGCAGTGCTGGACTTGCTCCCCCTCAATTGAAGCATCATCTATCATGCTTCTTGATAAACACTTGAAACAGCATCTGGATAGTACTTCCACCAGCATGATACCATTCACGATATACAACTTGAAACATTTTCAAATCACTGAAGTACTTGTCTACCTGCAAGAAGGAATGCAACCTGTAACAATATGAGGAGCAACTGAAGCTATACTAGGTTCAACATACCCAATTCAAACTTGAAGGTGTTGAATTTTGCCAGTAATCTAGGGCAAAATGCCCCACCTTGCCATAACACAAACACTCATGGATATTATATCTCCTTTTCTAAGCAGGTCTTGCAGTGTGGTTAATTGCTCACTGAATAAAAGGAAGAGGAGCATCAGCTTTCTTCAGGTTCCTTTCAACAAGGATCTGACTGAAGGTTAGTCTTCCAGCAGACTTCCTATGCTTGATCTGAATGTTATTTACAGTTGTCTTCTTTGCAGATGACATGCTGTTTATATCATCAGAAATAGACAAGTCAGGCTTACTAGTAGACTGACCCTTGGTCTGAGTCCTTGCTGGATGGGCATGAGTGAAAGCCACTGCCTTGACCTTGAGAGTTGGGGCTGAGGCACTAAATAAAAATTGTCCAAAATGGGCGATTTGTACTTCCTCATGGGGAGCCTTAAAGGTACTCATTCCTCTACCCTTTTTTTCCATTGGAAGATACTCTTGTATTCTTACAAGAATAATTCTCATTCTCTCAGTGACCATGCATGCAACCTTGGTCATACCTGTGAGAAGGGAGGATTACCTTGCGAAAGGTTGACTGTGACACTACAAGAGCTTTGTATTTCCTTTGGAAAGGTGAACTCTTGTGCTTCCTTTGACTGCCAACTCTGTCTTATCCTTTTGAGAGGAGAATGAATCTATCAAGGGAAACACAGTACTTGGCTTAGAAAAATTAGCCACTATCTTTCTCTCCTTAAGGAGTGTAACGCCCCCGAATTTTTCGGCAATTATTTAAACCCTCGTTTGGCGTTACGTTGGCGCATTCCCAGCTCATGCCGTTGTTAGAGTACCTCGTTAGGTGTTCTTAGAGGTTATAGCCTGTTGTATGGTTTCCCCAGCTAGCCGGTGTCTATTTTGGAGGCCCGGCTGAGGCTCTTAGGGAATCCCTGTACTTTGTCTTCGGGCGAGGTTTGCCCAAGTGTGTGGTCGTCGGAGGTTGTGTCCGACTTCGCCGATGTTTTCGCAGCCCGAGTGTTTAGCTACGGTGCGGATTTGTTCGGAATCCGAGAGCGTTAGTTTTCGCGCCTTTTCGACGGTCGCTAGTTAGCGAGTCGTCATTTGTGCGAGCATATTTTTCATGTTTGCGCATTTAGGGCATAACGCGTGCTGTAGACATGCAAGATTTTAATAATTTGCGTGTGCGTGCCTGCGATCATGTGTTAGTGTGTATGTATAAATATATATATATATATATGTGTTAGTGTGTATGTATAAATATATATATATGTGTGTTAGGGTGTATGTATAGATATATATATATGAGTGTTAGTGTGTATATATATAAATATATGTATATAAATAAATAAGTATATATATATATATATATATATATATATATATATATATATATATATATATATATATATATATATATATATATATATAAATAATCTCATTAGGTTATTTTCCCCCCCAACCCGACGGCGGCTTTCAGAAGCCCGAGCGGAAAACAGGCGGAAGTCCCCGCAGCGCTCCGACCGCCCGTTCGCCGGCCAAATCAGCCCGGATCTCCAGTTCGAGGCCGGATTCAGACTCCTCTAGGCTAGATCTGCATTCCGAGGTAACTAATTTGGGATTTCACCATCTCTTTTGCCCGATTGGTAGATTAGGTTTGCAGTTTTTTCTTGGTTTGATGGTGTTGTTCTTCCCCGGTTGGGTTGTCCAGGAAGTTTTGTGGCCTAGGTTGCTTAAGGCCGGCAGTTTTGGAGGTGCTGCCTATTTGTTTTGGTGGCCGGTTGTTTGGAGGGGTTGCGTTGGCCGGCCCTTGCTAGCCCGGTTTTTGTCCAGATTTTCATAAGTTTTCTCTGCGATCTTGTCCTATTGGGAAGATCATTGCCGCCGAACTCCTCCTTAAGCCGAGGCAAGTTTTCCCTTGCCAAAGTAAATTTTCTTCATGCTAGTTTTGTGGCTTGATTCATGAGCAGTTCTTGATATGATTTCAGCACTAGGAAATTTTGATATGATTTCAGCATTTGGAATTTTGATATGATTTCAGCATTTGGAATTTTGATATGGTTTGCTATCAGCTGAACCGGTTTCTAACAAACTCCTGACAGCTCTGACAGTAGCAGTAGATCGGTTGAAATGGCAGCTGTCAAGTCATCCAGTCACTTCTTGAAAATACTGTCTCTGTCTGAAAGTGTCGAGACTGATCTTTATTATGTGTCGACACAAATAGACTAAGTGTCGACACAAGTAGGCTAAGTGTCGACACAAGCCTTGGTGGTGTCGACACAACTCCTTTGTTGTTGTTGATACTTCTCGACACAGCCTTCTGTTGAATGTGTCGACACAGATTCTGTGTGTCGACACAAATACTTCTTCTTTAAAACTTAGTTGAAATTCTGCTGTGTGTCGACACATATCCTTAGTGTCGACACAACTCCTTTGCTTTAACTTTGTTGAAGCTTTGTTGTATGTCGACACAAGTCCTGTGTGTCGACACAGTTGATGTTGACAAATACTTCTATGTGTCGACACTGCCTTTATGTGTTGACACATTTGATGCCGACTAAGTATTCCTGTGTGTCGACACTGCCTTCTGGTGTCGACACAGTTGATGTCGACTTTGCTTCACTGTGTGTCGACACAGCCACCTGGTGTCGACATAATTTCTTCTGGTGTCGACTCAGCCTTTCCAAGTGTCGACGCATTTAACTCCAAGTGTCGACACAGCTTTTCTCCAGTGTCGACACAGGCCTTCATAAGTGTCGACACTGCTTCTCTAAGTGTCGACACATGGACTTAGAATTTTTCCTGCATTTCTGCATTTACTTAACCTGCACATATAAACTCAAAACACATCAAATACACTTTGACGCATATCATTGAGTAGGGTGAGGCTTCTTCAAATCTGGTACACATTTTCCAATGTACCCAACAGAGAAAACACTTAGCCTCCCCGAGGGGTCAACCTGTCAAGATAGCTAATGGGAGACTGGGTGACGAGACGGCCTCGGGGTGAAAACACTTAGCCTCCCTGAGGGGTCAACCTGTCAAGCCAGCTAATGGGAGCCTGGGTGACGAGACGGCCTCGGGGTGAAAACACTTAGCCTCCCCGAGGGGTCAACCTATCAAGCCAGCTAATGGGAGCCTGGGTGACGAGACAGCCTCGGGGTGAAAACACTTAGCCTCCCCGAGGGGTCAACCTGTCAAGCTAGCTAATGGGAGCCTGGGTGACGAGATGGCCTCGGGGTGAAAACACTTAGACTCCCTGAGGGGTCAACCTGTCAAGCCAGCTAATGGGAGCCTGGGTGACGAGACGGCCTCGGGGTCATCATCGGAGCAAAGGACTTAGGCTACCACGAGAGATCAACCTGCCCTGCCAACTAGTGGGAGCCTGGCCGCAGAATCATCATCGGAGCAAAGGACTTGGGCTACCACGAGAGATCAACCTGCCCTGCCAGCTAGTGGGAGCCTGGCCGCGGAATCATCATCGGAGCAAAGGACTTAGGCTACCACGAGAGATCAACCTGCCCTGCCAGCTAGTGGGAGCCTGGCCGCGGAATCATCATCGGAGCAAAGGACTTGGGCTACCACGAGAGATCAACCTGCCCTGCCAGCTAGTGGGAGTCTGGCCGCGGAATCATCATTGGAGCAAAGGACTTGGGCTACCACGAGAGATCAACCTGCCCTGCCAGCTAGTGGGAGCCTGGCCGCGGAATCATCATCGGAGCAAAGGACTTGGGCTACCACGAGAAATCAACCTGTCTTGCCAGCTAGTGGGAGCCTGGCCACCGAATCATCATCGGAGCAAAGGACTTGGGCTACCACGAGAGATCAACCTGCCCTGCCAGCTAGTGAGAGCCTGTCCGCGGAATCTTCATCGGAGCAAAGGACTTGGGCTACCACGAGAGATCAACCTGCCCTGCCAGCTAGTGGAAGCCTTGTGCCCGGTGCTCCTTCGGGGAAGAGGAGCAAGGAGGTTTGTAGTTTTTGCGGCCGGTCGGGCCATCCTGCTGAGAGATGTTTCAAGAGGGCTGCGGCGCAGAAGGAGCATGTGCATGCTATTCAGGGTGCTCCCAGGCAGAATGTGTTGTGTACTTTGTGCAAGAAAGAGGGGCACGATGTTGCTCATTGCTGGTTGAAGGACAAGGTTTGCTATCAGTGCGGACAGAAAGGTCACACCAAGGCCCGATGCCCGCAGCTCCAGTCTGTGCACCGACCAGTTCCTCTTCCGGCGTTGCCACCGCCTCAGTCTATGGATAGAGGCAAAGGGAAGCTGAACGTGATATCTTCAGCGGAGGCTCAAACTTCGACGCAAGTCATTTCAGGTAAACCTTCTCGCTAGTCTTTTACTTCCTTTGCAGTTTAGTTTGGCTTTTGTTTTCTGTATTGACTGTGCAATTTCCCCGTTGATATTTATATAGGGAGTTTTAAGGTAAAGAACCGCTGGGTGCGCGTTCTCTTTGACTCAGGTGCTACCCACTCATTTGTGGCTAGGGCCTTTGTAGAGCGGTGCCGGCTGGTTCTTGATCGTGTCGGTGATGCCTTTTGCATCAAATTCCCCTCGGGTGATTCCGTGATATCAGATCAGGGCATTCTGGATTGTCCTATTATGTTGGGGGATTTCCCAGCCAAGGCGGATCTGAAGGTTATAGACTTGGAAGATTTCGACGTCATCCTGGGTATGGATTGGTTGTCCAGGTACGATGCAGTGATCCAGTGCAGGGGTAAGCGCTTGGATTTCAAGAAAGACAACGGCCAGCCTGGGAGTATTTATGGCGATCCGCGCCAGGCCTCTCCGGCGATTTCTGCGGTATGTGCTCAAAGGTTATTCAGTTCTGATTGTTTTGCTTGCTTAGTCTCGGCGTTGGGGACTGTTAGTAGTGTGCCGCTGTTGGATGAGATTCATGTTGTCCGTGAGTTTTCAGATGTGTTTCCTAGCAACCTTCCCGGTCTTCCCCCTGCTAGAGATGTCGAGTTCGTGATTGATTTGGAGCTGGGTACGCGCCCTATTGCTAAGGCGCCGTACCGGATGGCCCCGTGAGAGCTGGAGGAGCTGCGTACCCAGCTGGATGAGTTATTGGAGAAGGGTTTCATAAGGCAGAGCTCGTCGCCCTGGGGTGCACCCGTTCTTTTTGTGAAGAAGAAAGATGGTTCGATGCGCCTTTGCATCGACTATAGGGAGTTGAACAAAGTCACCATCAAGAACAGGTACCCCCTGCCCAGAATCGACGACTTATTCGATCAGTTGCGTGGTAGCTCTGTGTTCTCCAAGATTGACCTTCGATCAGGATATCATCAGCTTAGAATCCGGGAGTCGGACATTCCACGGACGACTTTTCGATCGAGGCATGGACATTTCGAATTCCTAGTTATGTCTTTTGGGTTGACCAACGCGCCATCAGCATTCATGGACATGATGAACCGGGTGTTCAAAGATTTTCTGGACAAATTTGTGGTCGTATTCATAGACGACGTTCTGATTTACTCACGGAATGCTGCGGAGCATGATCAGCACTTGCGGTTGGTGTTATCTGCCTTGAGAGATCATCAGTTGTACGCCAAGTTGAGCAAATGTGAGTTCTGGTTGCCTCAGGTGTCCTTCCTGGGTCATGTGGTGAACAAAGATGGCATTTCAGTGGACCCGGTGAAGATTTCTACAGTGATGGATTGGCATAGGCCGAGCACACCCAAGGAGATTAGGAGCTTCTTGGGGTTGTCCGGCTATTATAGAAGGTTTGTTGAGGGCTTTTCTACCTTGGCAGCGCCCTTAACTAAGCTGACGCAGAAGCATGCAACGTTCATCTGGAGCGAGCAGTGCGAGGACGCCTTTCTGGAACTAAAGAGGAGATTGTGCACTGCTCTTGTTTTGACATTGCCTACGGAGGGCAAGGACTATGATGTTTATGTGGATGCCTCGCATGTTGGGCTCGGAGGCATGTTGATGCAAGAGGGGAAGGTGATCGCGTATGGGTCACGGCAGTTGACGACTCACGAGCGGAATTATCCTACGCATGACCTCGAGTTTGCGGCGGTGATTTTTGCATTGAAGCTGTGGAGGCATCTACTCTATGGGGCTCAGTGCAAGATTTTCACAGATCATAAGAGCCTGAAGTACGTGTTTACTCAGAAGGAGCTGAATCTGCGCTAGCGGCGGTGGCTAGAGTTCGTGGCCGATTATGACGTGGAGATCCAGTGCCATCCAGGCAAGGCCAATGTGGTGGCCGACGCCCTGAGCCGCAAGTCAGGGAAGATCTTCAACCTCACAGCGGACCGTTTAGTGGAAGAGTTCTTGTTGATGGACATCTCTATGGGAGGCTGTGATTTGCAAAGCAGTTTGGCAGTGGCAGAGCCATCTTGGATTTCGCTCACCAGGTTGCACCAGAAGGATGATCCAGATTTGTTACACCTATACCTCAGGGCTGAGAGAGGGGAGTTGCCGGATTTATCCATCGACGATTCGTGTACCTTGAAGTACCGCGGCAGGTTTTGCATCCACGCGGTTGGAGACATCAGGAGTATGGTATGCAAAGAGGCTCATGGATCCAGTGTTGCTTACCACCCAGGATCCACAAAGATGTATCTTGATTTGAAGCAGATCACCTGGTGGCAAGGTATGAAAGGGGATATAGCTCGGTATGTTTCTGAATGTTACACTTGCAAGCGGGTGAAGGCCGATCATGGAAGGCCTGGTGGAAAGTTGACTCCCTTGGAAATCCCGACTTGGAAGTGGAAAAGTATCTCTATGGACTTCATCACGGTCTTACCAAGATCTCCAAGAGGATTTGACTCAGTTTGGGTGATCGTGGACCGATTGACGAAGTGTGCGCACTTCGTATCTTATAAGATCGACTACCCGATGAAGAAGATAGCAGAGCTGTATTTGAGCGAGGTCATCCGATTGCATGGAGTTCCCGTGAGCATCATTTCAGACCGAGACTCCAGATTTACTTCCCGTTTCTGGAAGAGTTTGCAGGAGGGTTTGGGTACAGACTTGAGATATTCTACCGCTTACCACCCTCAGACAAATGGGCAAACCGAGCGTGTGAACCGGATTGTGGAGGATATGATCAGGTGCTACATTCTAGATCACGGTGGAGCATGGGATGAGCGCTTGCGACTCATGGAGTTTGCCTACAATAACAGTTACCAAGAGAGCTTGCAAATGGCTCCCTTCGAGGCATTGTATGGGAGGCGCTGCAGAACTCCGTTGTTTTGGACTGAGGCCGGTGAGAGGCCTTTGTTGGGTCCTGATGCTCTAGGGGAAATGGAGGTTGCTGTGAAACTCATTCGGGAAAAGCTTCGGTTAGCTCAGGAGAGATATGAGAAAAACGCCAACCGGCGTAGGTCTGATTTGGAATTTTCGGTAGAGGATTTGGTTTTCTTGAAGGTGTCTCCGATGGTTGCAGTGAAGAGGTTCGACAAGAACCATAAGCTGGATCCGAGGTATGTGGGCCCATTCAGAATTTTGGAGCGTATTGGTGTGGCAGCATATAGGTTGGATCTACCAGCCAGCTTCCCAGGCGTGCATAATGTCTTTCATGTGAGCCAGCTGCGAAAGTGTGTGCGGAGCAGTGGGCAAGTCTTGGATGCCGTGCCCCAGTTGGAGCCCAACCTCTCGTATGATGAGGTGCCGGTCCGCATCCTGGATACTCAGGATCGGGTGCTGCGGTCAAAGTCTATCCCGATGGTGAAGGTTCTTTGGAAGAATCAAGATTTGGAAAGCGCGACTTGGGAACTAGAGTCGGCTATGAGGGTGGCTTACCCTCGCCTGTTCTCCTGATTTGTTGGGTATGTTTTCTTCCTAGTAACTTTTATTTTGATTACTTTCCTTCTTTAGTAGAGGTAGTGTACGTAAAGTTTCGGGACGAAACTTTCTTTTAGGGGGAGTGACAGTAACGCCCCCGAATTTTTCGGCAATTATTTAAACCCTCGTTTGGCGTTACGTTGGCGCATTCCCGGCTCGTGCCGTTGTTAGAGTACCTCGTTAGGTGTTCTTAGAGGTTATAGCCTGTTGTATGGTTTCCCCAGCTAGCCGGTGTCTGTTTTGGAGGCCCGGCTGAGCCTCTTAGGGAATCCCTGTACTTTGGCTTCGGGCGAGGTTTGCCCAAGTGTGTGGTCGTCGGAGGTTGTGTCCGACTTTGCCGATGTTTTCGTAGCCCGAGTGTTTAGCTACGGTGCGGATTTGTTCGGAATCCGAGAGCGTTATTTTTCGCGCCTTTTCGACGGTCGCTAGTTAGCGAGACGTCATTTGTGCGAGCATATTTTTCATGTTTGCGTATTTAGGGCATAGCGCGTGTTGTAGACATGCAAAGTTTTAATAATTTGCGTGTGCGTGTCTGCGATCATGTGTTAGTGTGTATGTATAAATATATATATATGTGTGTGTTAGTGTGTATGTATAAATATATATATATGTGTGTGTTAGTGTGTATGTATAAATATATATATATGTGTGTTAGGGTCTATGTATATATATATATATATATATATATATATATATATATATATATATATATATATATATATATATATATATATATATGAGTGTTAGTGTGTATATATATAAATATATGTATATAAATAAATAAGTATATATATATATATATAATCTCATTAGGTTATTTTTCCCCCCAACCCGACGGCGGCTTTCAGAAACCCGAGCGGAAAACAGGCGGAAGTCCCCGCAGCGCTCCGACCGCCCGTTCGCCGGCCAAATCAGCCCGGATCTCCAGTTCGAGGCCGGATTCGGACTCCTCTAGGCTAGATCTGCGTTCCGAGGTAACTAATTTGGGATTTCACCATCTCTTTTGCCCGATTGGTAGATTAGGTTTGCAGGTTTTTCTTGGTTTGATGGTGTTGTTCTTCCCCGGTTGGGTTGTCCAGGAAGTTTTGTGGCCTAGGTTGCTTAAGGCCGGCGGTTTTGGAGGTGCTGCCCGTTTGTTTTGGTGGCCGGTTGTTTGGAGGGGTTGCGTTGGCCGGCCCTTGCTAGCCCGGTTTTTGTCCAGAATTTCATAAGTTTTCGCTGCGATCTTGTCCTATTGGGAAGATCATTGCCGCCGAACTCCTCCTTAAGCCGAGGCAAGTTTTCCCTTGCCAAAGTAAATTTTCTTCATGCTAGTTTTGTGGCTTGATTCATGAGAAGTTCTTGATATGATTTCAGCACTAGGAAATTTTGATATGATTTCAGCATTTGGAATTTTGATATGATTTCAGCATTTGGAATTTTGATATGATTTTGGCACTAGGAATCTTGATGTGACTTCATTATTATTAATTGCAAGGATTTTATCGTAGTTGCCCCTTGGTTGCCCCAAAAAAAAATCGGATTGGCATCAAAATCCACCCGAGCCTCTTGTCATTTTGGTGTCAATTCTCTTGTTTGCATTAGTGTTAAGCCCCTTGCTAATGTAGGTATCGAACCACCCAAGTAAAGTGTTTATGAGATGTATCAAGCTAAATGTGTACGGTGGTAGTAAGTTAACTTTAGGGCTTGGTACCAAGCTAGTCGTATAGGTTTAGTTGGAGGTCAGGCTACTTTGTCGTATTTAATATCACGATATTGGTAGGCGTTTAGTATCAAGCTACTTGTACAAATTCGGAATCGTTTCACTTTTAATTTATTTGTGTCAACCGCCTGTTTGGACAAACTCGATGTTTTGTCCCTTGGTATGTTTATAAGGTTATTAGGTGGGTTGTTCTAGATGTTTAGGGTTCAGCGATGACTTCATGGTGGGTCATAGAACTACCGGTTAGGGTTTTCCCGAGTCACTTAGTGCTGGAGTAGGATGTGGTTTTGAGGTGGGTCGGACCGATGCCGCCACCCTTGTTTTACTTCTTGTCTTATTAAGACAATGTGAGCTGTTTGGTTGAGATGGACTGATGCCACCACCACAGCACCTTGAGATGTTTAGGCCTGTGAGACGTGGTTGGACCGTTGCCACCAGTCTAGGCCCTTATTTCTGATTTTTTTTGTCCATCTCCAGTACTAGGTGACTCTTTCTGCTCTAGCTTTATACCTGGATTTATTATTTTGCTAATCCTTCCTGCAGAGATTTGAGAGGCTTGACCTCACCCGTGCACTTGGTGCACCCCTTTTTACTCACTCATGGCGAGTATTATTCCTTCGTTTGTTTACTTTAGCTCCCACCTGTTTCACTTTTTCCTTACACTATTGTTTCATTTTCCTATTGATATATATATTGCTTTGCTGAGGTGTTCTCTTCTTTGAATTCCTCAGGTTCAGGATTATAGCCGACTGTGCGGCTAGGGTTCTTCTGGAGTTTGCTAGTGTTATAGCTGCTGCTGAGTCTCTTTTCCTCACTCCTGGGAGGTAGTTTCTTTAGACTTGTAGTACAGACATGCCTACTCACCAGTGGGTTCGTGTCAGTTGTTGGCGCCCACTGGTGGTTTCTCTTTTAGATACTTTGTACCTTGCTTATACTGCTAGATTTTTTTCCTGTTTTGGAGTTTATTAAACTTGCTTCTGGGATGATTTATGTTAGGTTGCTAGTTACTTTAAAACCTATAAAGAAAATAATTATTATATCAAAAACATAGACAACATGTTTTCCTTTCTAAAAAGCTTAATCACTATTTTCAAACCACGTAGAAGGGCATTTCCAATATATAATATATAAATTAAATCTAGGGTCTTGCATAGCCTTAGGCACCCCCTGGGGACGCTTAAGCATTCTCTTAGGGTGTTAAAAAATTAAATAAAGTATTTTCCGCTACGTATAAGTATAATTTTGAAGGGTGGACTAGTTGATCCACGAAGCCGAGGGATACTGCCTCAAAAATATAATTGATTTTCACATCATTAAAGCTTTTGAACTTTCATAGTCTTAGTAGTTGGTGGTTGCCTGAGCGTCGACAGTTATCCTCTGTCCGACGTGGCATCACAATGCGTGTTTTCTTCTACTCTGATACTTCTTAAATTTCGGAGAAAATGCGGGTTGTGACAAGGAGCTCCTCTTTAAGATCCAAAATGATCTTATCCTTCTAGCTTATGGTCTCAAGTTGGATGACTGAGATAGCCTTTAGTTGGATGACTTCCCTCATTTCTGCACCTGCAAAGATGTCAAATCAGATTGTTGGGAAGCAGCTAGCTATAAGGAGATAATCTCCTTAGCCTGCTCCTTGGCCAACTTCATGCTTCTTCTTAAAGCATCCAAAATTTGACCATACTTGTCAATCAATTGATTGACATCTACCTTAGATTCAGAGTCATCTTCATTACTGGATAAGGATGCATCAGAATCTAGACTGGTCTCATGACTTGAGCAATAAGAAGAGCTAGACAGAGATTGTACCTGATCTAGACCAGACTGATCCTGACAGGATTCTTCTTCTTCTATCATGGAAATTAGCCCATACCAACTGCAATCATCTTCTTCTTCACCATCCACCTCTAAATCACTTTCTGGATGTGATAGAGGGGCCCTGATCTTTAGACTAGCATCTGAATTGTATTCTGCTTCATCTGCAATGACAACAAATAGCCCAATGAAGGCTTCTTTTTCTTCGGACTCTTAATCAATGTCAAAAAGATTGACTTTGTCCGTTCCTTCCATATAGAAAGTAAAAGAATCCCACATATCTTTGGTTGTCTTGCAGTGGACCAAGATCTGGAAGGTGGATTCATCCATAGAACTTACCATGATGTGTTGTACTCTCTTGTCCATAACCGTCAGGATGAATTCATACTCAGTCATTTCACCATAGTTCTTTGGGGTCTGTACACTTGCATCAGAGGTAGAGACCTTCAAGGGAATGAAGGATCCTTCTTGAATTGATGCCAAGACTCTAGGATCAATGGCTTCCATGATCTGCCTGATCCTTTCTTTCTAACTCCCAAAATATTCCTTGTTGCAGACTTGAAGCTTCATTTCTTATAGCTCACTTCTGAACCCACAAGTACAAACCTTTTAGCTATCCTTTGAGGTCTACTTAGACTGTTAAGTCCTTTTTGAGTAACCTCCCTCTAATACCACTTGAAAGTCTTTGTTTTTAAGGATAGCTAAATCACTCAGGGGGGTGAATATGTTTCTTAGTCTCTTGTGACTATCTTTGATTTTCTTTTCTTTAAGTGCTTAGGCTGTTAGTAATTTGCTGCTTTCAAGGCACACACAACCTACAATCAAAGAAACAACACAAACAAAAGCACACACAATATATATAGTGGTTCCCTAGATTTTATGTACGTCCACTTTCCCTCCCACTTTTCTAACTTATAGTTAGACAAGACACTTCCCCAATTTCAGCTCAAAGAGCTTACAACACGATCCCGCAGGACCACTCAATCTCCTCCAACACCTACAGCTCAGGCACAAGGCCCTACAACTCAGTGATCCAAAGACCACCTATCTCAGACTGTTAAGCCCTACAACTCAGGCTGGGAGGACAGCCATACCTCAGATCCACAAGAGATCCTACCTCAGAGAGAATGACTCTCCTAACTCAGGCCGTTAAGCCCTACCTCAGATCTAAAGGTCCTATAGCTCAAGAACAAGTTCCCTACAACTCAATGAGAATGACTCACCTACCTTAGATTCACAATTGAATCCTATAATTCAGGACAAAGCCCTACTCTCAGATTCTTAACAGAATCCTACCTCAGTCAAATCTGCCCTACAACTCAGATCCAAACTTGGATCCTACCTCAGAGCAAATTTGCTTCTACCACTCATATCTAGAAGGATCCTACAAGGTGGAAATGGGTTGGTGAGTTGGTCTTGACACAATAGATATTTCTCTGTGCCAATCTCCTTGTACTAAGATAAACTCAGCCCAATTTTGACTTCAGGAATATGTTTCCTTAATCTACTTTTCTAAACAAAGATATACTCAATCCTAACTAATTCTTCTCAACACCAAAAAATGTTCCTGCTAGAATTGAGAAGTAACTGCAGCTAGTAGCTGCTACCTGAGCTGAGAGAATCTCAGCCCTAACTTCTTCTCAGCAACAAGAATGCAGATCTTGCTTTGGCTTGTGCTAGAAGTTAACTTGCAGAACAACTCTGCTTCTTCTTGAACTGACCCACAAGATCATTTCTATCTTCTTCTTAGCCCCAGAGATTTATCTTCAGGTAAAGGCTTGCTGGAACTATGAAGTAACTGTTGTTAGGGCTTTTTCCCTTAACAACAACCCGAGCTATTAAATACTCAGCTCTATCTTCTTGACTGCAGACCAAGATAGTTCTGCCTCTTCTTCCTTTCCTGGACTGAGAAGATTCAGCCCTAACTCTATTTACTCTTTCCTCAGAGAAACACTCTAAACTTGCTTGCTGGTGCAGGTGAGTATGGAACCAACTATCTTGCTTTAAATCCCAGATCTGGCAGCTAGGGTTAGACCTTGGCTACCTCTATTTCTTCAAAGAAAATCTATGATCTTGCTGATGTCGATGATGAAGACAACAACTAACTTTTTGTTGAGCTTTAAGACCTACTGAATTTAACTTGGTTCTTCAACCTCTACAATAATGTCGAGGAAGAAGATGAGGGCCAGCAGTCTTTTTCCAAAAGCTAATTTCTTCTTTGTCGATCTCGCCTTTTTTATTTCACCGATCAATGACTATTTTGACCAGTGAGCACCACTGGAATTGACAGCTGCAACTTTGCTTTAACAGACAAAAGTCGTAATGTATTCCTGCGACGCCGTTTGTCGCGTACTGTAGTTATCCCGCCACATTTTGAATAATGTTGATTTTTTTTTACTTTGCTGACGTCACCATCTGTGTACTTCGCCAAAATCAAGCATCAGTAGTATAAGCGTTGAGTGAGTAAGCATCACTGAACGATAAAACACTTAGACAGAATTCTATCTATCTCCGACGTTGAGTGAACAAGCTTCACTCAACGCTTTTGGCCTTAGTCAATCACTCTGTCACTAGGCGTTAAGTAAGCAACCTTCACTCAATGCCAAAAAAATAGAAAATATTTCAGTCATTAGGTTTTTATTGATTATGCTTCACTCAACGCTATCCGTCTCTAGGCGTTGAGAGCGTTGAGTGTGTCTTCATCACTCAACGATTTTTGCCTTAGACAAACTTTCTGTCTCTTGGCATTGAGTGAGTAAACTTCACTCAACGCCATACCACTTAGAGATAATTCTAGTCACTTGGTGTTGAGTGAGAAACTTTCACTCAACGCATTTGGACTTAGCCGATTTTCCTTCTTGGGTATCGTTGAGTTTTGCTTCTTCACTCAACGCTTTCAGCATCTGTCAATTATATTGACATGACGTTGAGTGAGTAGACTTCACTCAATGCCTCTGTCCTTAGACATATTCTCAGTTGATTAGGCATTGAGGGAGCAACCTTCACTCAATGCTTTTGTCCTTAGACAAAATCCTGTGTTGTAAACACTATATCTGACTTACTAAGATTTCGTCAATGCGTTTTATCACATGGCGTTGATTGAGTAATCTACACTAAATGTCTGTGGACTTAGTCAAATATTTACACATATTTTCTATGGATTTGACTGACTGAGCAATACTCAACGATTTTGATGTTATGTCGTTTAGTAACTATGCTTCACTCAACACCTGTGGACTTAGCCACATTTCAGCCAGTTTCTCCTTAGGCTTTGACTGCCTCAGCCTGTTTCACAGCTTTTTGCTGTATGGCGTTGAGTGAGTAGACCACACTAAACGCCTATGGACTTAGCCACATTTCTTGCTAGCCAACATCTTTCCTTAGCTCTGGCGTCGAGCGAGCTTGCTCCACTCAACCCATATGGACTTAGCTATTTTTCAGATCTTCACTGTGTCGAGATAGTTGAGTTGTTTCGACACTATAGTCTGCTGGGTGTCGACATCTTTAAGTATGCACTCAGTTCTTCATTGTGTCGAGACAATTGTATTGTCTCGACACTACTGTCTTGAGTTTTAAGGTGTCGAGATATCTGACTTGTCTCGACACTGTTGACTTGATCTTCAAGGTGTCGAGATAACTGAATTGTCTCGACACTACTGTCTTAATTGTCTTGACACTTTTGTCTGAATTGTCTTAACACTTCTCCTTTGAAGGTGTCAACATAGTTGTGAGATGTGTCAACACTTTTGTATTTAGTCATTTCTTCAAGTTTTCACCCTGCACATCTTTACTTTGTGACCACACTTGTCACATCACTTGGAATACCTTTCCTATCAACAATTTAAGGACTAACCTGCATGCTTGAACTTAAGCATACATCAAATACAACTATGTTCTTAGTGTTGATGATGATGTCACTTCAAATCCAATCTAAGGAACATTATGGGCAATGAACCCAACACAAAGGCCCTACAACTCAGATCCAAAAGAATCCTACAGAAATATAGTTATTTTAATTAATTTGACCCAGAGAAATTTCTGTGTCAACACCTAGAGCTGAGTTATCTCAGGTCTAACTCTCTTTACAGCAGTAGGAAGATATTCTCCAATAGAAGGTTGCCTCTGCTGGAAGTAACTCAGAATGTAGTTTTTGAACTTGATGTAGAAGACTGAAGATCTACTGGCCTTGAGCTCTTCAAACAGCTAACTGAACGTCCAGAAGACTGAAGGCTCTCCTTGCTTTCTTTATCTGAAGTATTTTTGATCTTGTTATGGCAAAAGAAAAAGCTACAGCTAACTGAACTTTTTCTGCTAGAAGACTTCAAGATTTTTCTCGGCAGCAATGACACAGAAGATGAAGTCCAACCGCTCTTTTTTTGAGTAAAACCCTAAAAGTTGCCTTCAACATCCGGGAGCTATCGCTTTTATCTTCCGCCGATTAACGTCTCCAGGAAGCTTGTGGGGACCACCTGCAGCAAACAGTTGCATCTTGCTTTAACGGAAGAAATCGTACAGTATACTTCGGGTAGTGTTTGTCGTGTTCTGTAGCTTTCCCGCACTTAATTTGAACACATTTGATATGTTGACTTTGTTAACGTCACCATTCTGTTTACTTAGAAAAAATCAAGCATCATTAGTATATGCGTTGAGTGAGTAAGCTTTACTCAACTCCAAAACACTTACACAGATTTTTGTCTATCTCAGGCGTTGAGTGAACAATATTCACTCAACGCATTTGGCCTAGCCAATCATTCTATCACTAGGCATTGAGTGAGAAACCTTAACTCAACGCCAAAATACTGAAAGGTTTTCTGTCATTAGGCATTGAGTAAGTAAGCTTCACGCAACGCCAAAAAGCTTGGATAATCTTTTTGTCTCTAGGCGTTGAGAGCGTTGAGTCCACTCAATGCTTTTTTGTCTTAGAAAATATTCATGCTTCTCTGATGTTGAGAGCGTTGAGTGTCTTCATCACTCAATGCCTTTTTCCCTAGCCACTTTCTGTTGTTAGGCATTGAGTGAGCCTTCATCACTCAACATCATATTACTTAGATAGATTTTGTCACTTGTCGTTGAGTGAGTAAGCTTCACTCAATGTCAAACTACTTAACAAATATTTTTTTTGTTATCTGGCGTTGATTGAGCAGCCTTCACTCAACGCATTTGGACTTAACCAAATTTCTATGAAATCATAGTCTCTGACTGACAAAGGTTCAGACAATGCTTTTTATCACATGACGTTGAGTGAGTAAGCTTCACTCAACGCCTGTTGACTTAGTCAAATGTCAACACAGATTTTCTGTAGTGTTGACTGTCTAAGAAATACTCAATGATTTTGATGTTATGGAGTTGAGTGAATAGACGTCACTCAATGCCTGTGGACTTAGCCACATATCAGCCAGTTTCTCCTTATGCTTCGACTGCCTCAGTCTGTCTCATAGTTTTTTATTGTATGACATTGAGTGAGTAGACTACACTCAATGTCTGTGGACTTAGCCCCTTTTCTATCTAGACAGTAGTTATACTTAGACTAACCAAGCTATACTCAACGCTTTTACTTACTTGGTGTTGAGTGAGTAGACTTCACTCAACGCCTGTGGACTTAGGCGATTTTCAGCATATCCAACATCTTCCCTTGCATCTGGTGTTGAGTGAGTTGACTTCACTCAACGCATGTAGACTTAACCGAATTCTTGCACCTGACATTGAGTGAGTAAGCTTCACTCAACGCCTGTGGACTTAGACAAATTCATGCATGTCTAGCATCTATCTTTGTGTCCACATGTCCAATCACTTGGAATACCTGTCCTATCAATGTTTCAAGGACAATCTGCATACATGAACTTAAACACACAACAAATACAACTTTGTGTATATCACTAACATGATTGACTTCTTCAAATCTGGGACATTGTGGGCAATGGATCCTACAGTTATCTCGGTGGTGGGTGAAAACATATCTACAATTCACCTCAAGGTTTAGAATCCACAGCAGTCATATTATTGGTCCTCAATATTTTTGGGTATAAGCATAACTGTTCATTAAGCATGAGTCCCTCAAATTGAGGACCATGGCTCCATTTGGGAGGGCTTACTTTCACTGGTCAAGCGGTCACAACCGCATGAACTCGACCCTCAAATTAAGGTCCGGTTCATGCGGTCGTGACCGCTTGACTGGTGAAAATAAGTCCTCCCAAACGGAGCCTATATTAGTAAGCATTAATCTTAATATTGTAATGATTGCTGGGTCTCATTATTCAATTTTTATTTATTGACTTGCAACTATTAGAGAGAGGGTTGAATTACAACAAAGTGACATAAACCCTAAAATTGTCAAGGAACATGTTGAGGAGGTTAAGCATAGTGGAGTTTGGATGCCCTCATTATGGTCATGTAACAAAGTGTTTGAGGTAATAAATGTTCATGATAAATTTATTGTTGACTTTGATAGAAGATTTTGTTCTTATGATAAATGAAGAATACGTGCTTATTTTGTCAACACTTCATAAGATGCATGCATTATTTAAATATAGATAAACATCTTTATGGTTTAAAGTGTTTCAAGAAATCAGCTTATATATAATGTTATAAGCATGGTATCTTACACACTAATGGTCCTAATTTTTCGCCATTCATATAATCTACTCAAATTCTTTCGTCGATCAATTGGAATCTCTTAGCAGACTCAAGAAGAAACGAAACAAGAACATCAATGAAGAGCGGAATTAAACAAAAAATATGGTGTAATTACATGTTCTAAGTGTGTAACATTGGTCAAAGATTGTTATGAAATTGTGACCGGATCCGCGACTACGGTGGTTCGCCACGGATCTAGCAACGGAAGCTAGCTGAGCAGTAATAAAACAAAATTAAATCCAAAATCAAGCAAAA
Organism: Platanthera guangdongensis; assembly: GCA_039583875.1. Taxonomy (NCBI): domain Eukaryota; kingdom Viridiplantae; phylum Streptophyta; class Magnoliopsida; order Asparagales; family Orchidaceae; genus Platanthera; species Platanthera guangdongensis. The sequence goes on along the minus strand of CM077148.1, from coordinate 8,036,212 downwards.
CCACAGACGACAAAATATATACATGGTTCGGAGTTGAGACTCCTACTCCACGGGGAGAGCACGCCAGAAAGATCCACTAAACCACTGATGAGGTTACATAGATACAACCAGAGACCAAACAAATATGATCGAACAACAAAGGAAAGACAAAACAAAACCGCTGCCGCCGCCTCCTGGAGCTGCCTACCGCCGCTGGACAAAGCCGCCTCCACCTGAGTTGAGCCCGATGTGCCGCATCCGCCACAACACGCCTGCTGCCGTCGCCGCCGCCGCGCCTGGTCTGAACTGGAGCTGTCGCCGCCGCCGCCTGAACACCTCTCGATGCCGCCTGGAGATCGCTGCTGCAACCCGCTGCCGCCGCCTCTGATCCTCCTGCACCGGCGAGGTCCGTTCATTGTCGCTGCCGCCGGAAAGAGAAACTCTTACATAACCTTGCTCCTCACACTCTCGGAAAGCTCCTTACTAGTGGCCGAGCCTGGATCCACTCTCTCGGTTTCTTGCTTGATTGTACTCATAATTGTAGCAGCCCCCCTCCCAAACATATATATAAGAGAGCACCCCCCTCTCCTAACTAGGAAGAAGAGGGCCATCAATGGTTTCCATTGATGGCGCCGGCCAGATGAGGAAGGAGGCCAGCCGGCCCTTAATGGCCCTTGCCAAAACAGAATGGATTTCCAATTAAACGATAGGCTTGGATAGGAATAACCCTTAATCCCTCCCAAAAAATCAGCCATCCCATTTAATGACCATTCCCATAATAAGAGGTGGCCATGGATCGCGGATGTGGCGCGATCCGGACGGTCCGAGTCCATGCGTGAGGTATCACAATCCTAACAATCTCCACCTTGACGCATCATGCCACAACCGAACTCCACCTCGAAGTCAAGCAAACGTATCTAAACCTCCAACCTGGATCTCCCCTACTGGCGACTACAAGCCCCCTCTCCCTGGGGCCTGACACGATCAATATGCATCAGTCTGAGTCAAGTCAAACTTGACTCGCCTCACTGATTTCTCCTGCATGCTCGCAACGCATTCCTCCGTAGGAAACTCCCGCAACATCATGCCTCTACCCCTAGCGAACTCCCTCGACTCCTGGTGGCGCACACCACTGTGTAGCTCCACCTTCTTCTGAGTAAACCTGAGTTCCTTGGTGGGACTCCTGAGCCAGATGGCTCCCCTTGCGGTGCCTGGGTACTCCTGAGATGACTCTCTACCCGTCTCCTCTACGACTGTGAAGATTCTACCTCCGCCATGGTCCTCTCTCCGAGCACACGCCCTAGCCACGAATCCTGCCCCGCTCCTCCACTGGTCCTTCCTAGCTTTTCGCTGAGAACGATCTCTGCTCTATAAAGCTCTATCGAAGGAACCGCGATCTGAGGAGATCGCCTGAAATGCATACGCTACCGTATCCTGAATCTTGAGAGACGGTCTGACCTCTCTCCTCGCATCTCCCTTGGCAATCGTTGTGTCAATCAGTCTATAGAGCGATCCGGAACGCTCTCCTCTTAGGACTGTCTGTGCGCCTCTCCTGACCTCCAAATATCCGCCATTGCCGGTATAAGAATACCCGGCGGCCTCCAGAGTGCCTAGAGAAATCAATCTCTTTCTCAACCTGGGCACATACCGAACGTTGGTGAGTGTCCTGGTCACTCCGTCGAACATCTCAATCCTGATGTTACCGACTCCCAACACCTCGCACTCTGAGTCATTCCCCAAACGAACACGACCACCCTCATACTGCCCAAAGCTGGAGAACCATCCCATGTTTGGGCACATGTGGTACGAACATCCTGTATCCATGATCCAGGAACCTGTGGTCTCAAGACTGGGTGAAACATGAAGAACGTCAGTGTCGTTATCATCCTCGGATGCCACCGCAGCCTGATGTGGCTCATGCGTCTGTTCTCTAAACTTCCTCTTCGGGCACTCATTCTTCCAGTGCCCCTCCTCCTTGTAGTAGCGGCACTTTGTATTCCTGCCCCGGACTTAAACCTAGGTCGGTCTTCCTCCTTCCCTTTTCCTCTCGATCTACCCCGGGTGGGGTCCTTGCTCTTCACGGATAGGACCTCGTCGGCTCTAGGGCTCGACTTGCTTCTCGTTTCGTTCTAGAGCAGCGTTGTCATCACGACTTCCATCTTTAGGGTGTACTTCCCATACAGGATCGTGGTGACCAGATGATCGAAGGACTTCGACAATGAATACAATAGGAGAAGAGCCTGGTCTTCCTCCTCGACCTTAATGTACATACTATGCAACTGAGAGATAAGTTTATTAAACGCATTCATGTGATCAAGAAGCGGAGTGCTGTCCGACATCCTCAAGCTGTAAAGTTGTTTCTTTACGTACAGCTTATTCGTGAGGGATTTTGACATATAAAGCTCCTCCAACTTCTTCCACAGATCCGCTGTAGTCTCATCATCGACTACATTATACATAACCTCATCGGCCAAGCACAACTGGATTGTGCTGATGGCCTTCAGATCTAGCTCATCCCACTCGTCGTCCTTCTTCCCGGACTTCTCCTTTCCGAGGAGAGCCTTATGAAGACCTTGCTGGACGACAACCGCTTTGGCCCGTTTCTGCCACAGTCCAAAGTCAATTTTACCGTCATACTTGGGGACTTCAAATTTCGTTGTCATTATTGCTCACCGGGGTCCGAAGGGTCGAACCTCCCTCTGATACCAATTGTTATGAAATTGGGACCGGATCCGCGACAACGGTGGTTCGTCGTGGATCTAGCAACGGAAGCTAGCTGAGCAGTAATAAAGCAAAATTAAATCCAAAACCAAGCAAAACCACAGACGACAAAATATATACGTGTTTCGGAGTTGGGACTCCTACTCCACGGGGAGAGCGAGGCAGAAAGATCCACTAAACCACTGATGAGATTACACAGATACAACTAGAGACCAAACAAATATGGTCGAACAACAAAGGAAAGACAAAAAACAACCGCTGCCGTCGCCTCCTGGAGCTGCCTTCCGCCGCTGGACAAAGCCACCTCCGCTTGAGTTGAGCCCGATGCGCTGCCTCCGCCGCAGCACGCCTGCTGCCGTCGCCGCCGCCGCGCCTGGTCTGAACTGGAGCTGTCGCCGCCGCCGCCGCCTGAACACCTCTCGATGCCGCCTGGAGATCGCCGCTGCAACCCGCTGCCGCCGCCTCTGATCCTCCTGCACCGGCGAGGTCCGTTCGTTGCCGCTGCCGCTGAAAAGAGAAACTCCTACAAAACCTTGCTCCTCACACTCTCAGAAAGCTCCTTACTGGTGGCCGAGCCTGGATCCACTCTCTCGGTTTCTTGCTTGATTGTACTCATAATTGTAGCAGCCCCCCTCCCAAACATATATATAAGAGAGCACCCCCCTCTCCTAACTAGGAAGAAGAGGGCCATCAATGGTTTCCATTGATGGCGCCGGCCAGATGAAGAAGGAGGCCAGCCGGCCCTTAATGGCCCTTGCCAAAACAGAATGGATTTCCAATTAAACGATAGGCTTGGATAGGAATAACCCTTAATCCCTCCCAAAAAATCAGCCATCCCATTTAATGATCATTTCCATAATAAGAGGTGGTCATGGATCGCGGACGTGGCGCGATCCGGACGGTCCGAGTGCATGCGTGAGGTGTCACAATCATAACAAAAGATTGGATGTAAGTACTATAAATTTATATTATTTTTTACTAATCAATTTTAATTTTAAATGTATAATGTATTTTATTCCCATTATACCAAGTATGTTGGAGAACATACATAAGTCTTGATTTTTGGTCACGTCTATATTATTATTTCAAAATCACGTCAATTAATGAAGATGTTTTGAAAATTGTACAAATTTGTGAAGATTTGAGGGTTCTACAGAGTGTTTACACAAACTTATTCACTATTTTGCTTATGCCTAAAACATTTGTAAGAGATTAAATTTGTTATTAGGTTTCTCAATAATTTATAAATATTGTTGAGTGCGCCACGTGGAATGGACGGTGGTGTCCGAGCATGTGTCGCAACTCATTAAAAGGGGTGGTTTAGTCCCACATCTCCCAACGTGCTCCTTGGTCCTGGGTGTATAAGCGGAGTGACCATTCCTCCCCTAACCGTGTGGTTGTGGGGAGTGACGCCACAGCGCTTTACATGGTATCAAAGCAGGGGGCACGTGGCGAGGGAGGGTGTTGAATGCGCTATGTGGAATGGGCGATGGTGTCCGAGCACGTGTCGCTACTCGTTAAAATGGGTGGTTTAGTCCCGCACTGCCCAGGGTGCTCCTTGGTCCTGAGAGTATAAGCGGGGTGACCACTCCTCCCGTAACCGCGTGGTTTTGGGGAGTGACGCCGTAATGCTTTACATGGTATCAGAGCAGGGGGCACGCAGCGAGGGAGGGTGTTGAGTGTGTCACGTGGAATGGACGGTGGTGTCCGAGCATGTGTCCCGACTCGTTAAAAGAGATGGTTTATTCCCACACCGCCCAAAGTGCTCCTTGGTTCTGGGTGTATAAGCTGGGTGACCACTCCTCCCCTAACCGCGTGATTTTGGCGAGTGACGCCACAATGCTTTACATGGTATCAGAGCAGGAGGACGTTGCGAGGAGGGTGTTGAGTGTGCCACGTAGAATGGATGGTGGAGTTCGAGCGTGCGTCGCAACTCGTTAAAAGGGGTGGTTTAGTCCCGCACCGCCCCGCCTGCTCCTTAGTCCTGGGTGTATAAGTTGGGTGGCCACTTCTCCCCTAACCGCGTGGTTTCGGGGAGTGGCCACAATGCTTTACAAATATTTGATTTTATAATATTTTATCACTCCTAATCATTTTCATGTCATAGTTTTCATATAAATTAATTGCAAAATCATTTTTTTCCATCCAATCAATTTCAAATTGCATATAAAATTTAGGCACCTATAATCAAACCCAAAAAAGGTATCGAAAACCCAATTTGATTTCTAGCAAATCATTACTATTAGCAAATACTCATTTTTCAAAATGACTATTTGAAAACCATTTTGTTACTGGTAAACCAACATAAAATGTTTTTTTTAAAAAAATTAAATTTTATTTAAAACATTCATTATTTCAAAATAACTCACTACATATAATGACATTACAAATGATTTCAAATGTATCCATCCAACCACTTATGTTAGCATTAGAAATTAGTCAAAATGTAGCGCAATTTTATTTAGTATGTCCAAAACTTCTTTTTCAACAAAATATCATCATCTGCATCAAAATTTTTAAACAAAATATCGTTCGCTTTGAAATATATTTAATTTCTAATTCATATAAGGATGTGATGTCTATACGAGTTAAGTTTATATAAGAACATACGCGTCGTTTTGAACTGTGTGTTATACGCACATTTTCATGAGATGTGTTCAACATAAAAGTTGTAAATCCCGACGAGATCTACAGCTTTCATGTTGAACACCTTTTTGATTTGAGATAATTTAGACTCTCGATTTGACCCCTGAAAAAAGTCACATGGAACATATGTGCGGACGCCCGGGATCGGCGTGACTTTTTTCGGGGTCAAATCGGGGATTTAAACGGCTTAAAATTAAATAGTGTTCAACATGAAAGTTGTAGATTTCGACGAGATCTACAACTTTCATATTGAATACTTTTTACTTTGAAGCAGTTTAGACCCCCAATTTGGGCCCCAAAAAAATTTATGCAGAAAATCTGTATTGACAACTTGTTCCGTGTGTGTCTTTTTTCGGGCTGAAATTGGAGGCCTAAACGACTTCAAATCAAAAAATGGTCAACATGAAAGTTGTAGAACTCGATAAGATTTATAACTTTCATGTTGATCACTTTTTCAAATGAGAAATAGTTGGGGCTCAAAATTCAAAAATGCAAAAACTACAAAAAAACAAGATTGATTTGTGAGTAGAAATTTTTGGGAAGAGAAAAAAATGCAAAAATGACTGAATCTGTTTTTTATTTTCTAATTTGCTAGTAACGAAAGTGATTGCTAATAACAGTACCAAAAAAAAAATAAAAAAATTATTTCAAGCTGCCATAAAGAATACCGATCACATCATTTTTTTTAAAAAAACAAATTTGTTCATGTTTCTTTAGTTTTAGTTTAAAAAAAGTTTAATTTTACTTGGTACTTATTTATATTATTTTTTAAGGGATTGGTTTTAGCACCGCAGTTTTGGCTAGTTACATCGTACTTTCTTCTAATTTTTTGTGTATTTTGAAAATACGTCTTGTACATATATTTTTAGGAAAAATGTTCAACACTAATGTTGCAAAAAATGAATATACAAGACGTAATTCAAAAAGATACGAAAAATTAGGAAAGAATACGATGCGACTCATCAAAACTGGTGAATTTAGTTGGTGAATTTCTGCTCGGTGCGTTAACAAGTTTTAAATAATTAAATGTTCGTTTCCTCCTTTTTCGCTCTAAAACAATAACTGCGGCCTGTCGATCATTGCTCGGAAGTAATGCGGCGCGAGGAGGGTGTGATGTGTTCCTCCACTGATCGCGTGACGGCGGGAGAGCCCTCACTATCTCTATTAACTCTAAAATATTTCTTTATAAATATTCAGCATATCGCGTGAACGCGTTAATATTTCTAATCACTTCACATTTTTATTTTCATTTTCTTATTTAAGCGATTAGTATAGTTTGAATCGCAGTTTCTGTTTGGAAGTGATTATATGCACAGCTGTGGTGTATTAGAAAGGAGCAATCTAGCACGGAACTCGTATGCCCTGGGACGGAAGCGGTGGGTGTACTGCAGTGCACTGCACCGTGCAGTGCAACACATCCAACGACTGTGAGTGCATCAGCACTCGAGCCGAGATGCGTTCGCGAATGTTAATCCACTGACAGTCACTGAATGGTGCACTGCACAGTGCAGCACAGCACCCCCTTTCCCCCTAAGATAGGATTCGGGTTGTTGTCTTTCTCTCTATGCATTATATAATGGTAATCATTGAACTAGGTGGATGTTCTCTCACTTGAAAAATTGCAAAGATGTCATCCAACATGTTGCGGGCAAACTCGGCGTCCCGATCGGACCGGAATAAACTGAACGCCTTAGCTCTCAGGACGGTCGAGCGCACAACCAGTCCGTGAAAAGAGCGAAATGACACAAGATGTTTTTACGTGGAAAAACTCCTCAACTAGGTAAAAAACCACGTGACCGGATCTGTGCCGGTCAAAGTCCACAATTTGCTCGTGGTTACAGGAAGTTTGGGGAATCGAGGGGAACAGACCGCTCCTCGTTACAACTTAGAGGTGGGAGAGAATTTCCTCACTCGCAACGGGCAACAGGCTGCGTCGAAGAAGTGCTAAATGCTAACTTGGTGGCTGGTGTGCTTGAGCGTTGGCGGTGGTTGTCTTCTTCCCTCTTCCGCGCACTTGGGGACTTGACTCGTATGCGGCTTGAGAATGACCCGAGGGAGGAGTTCAGCAGAGCTCTGGCCTAAGGAAAAAGAAGAATCTGGAGATAAAAAGGTGAGAAATGAGGAGTCATGTAGCTCCTTTTATAGCATCCAGGAGGTAGTTATGACAGACCCCCAACTAACTTAGTGGCTTAGTAGGTGGTTATTTGCAGATCAGACGACAACGGATGCCCCGTAACGATCGTACGGTGGTTGACTTGCAAGCGGTGGCGGCGGTTGACGGCGGCGGGCGCCCGCAGCGGGCGACGGCGGTGGCGGCGGGCGGCGGCGGCTGGCGGGAGGCGGCGGGCGGCGGTAGTTGTTGAGTGGGAGGCCACCATGATCTCTCCTATTGTGATATAGATTATGGGGGGAGTGAGTTGACTAGTCAAACACATGATCTCCACAATAAGAGAGATCATGAGAGAGATGATTAAGTGCACACCCATTCTTATATAAATGATGTCTCGTCCCCATCAAAACATAAGTTTAATTTCCATAATATTTTCCATGTTCGATTTAATTATTTAAATTAAACTAAATGTGGGGAAAAGTGAAAAACTCTTTAGTCCTGTGGAAAAAATTAGGTGTCTTCCACACACGTTAAGCTGCGTTTGACACAGCTTTTCTCAGCTTATTTGTTCCAGTAATGCTGGACAAAATTTTTATTATATATTTGGTATTACAAATTTTATTACCGTCACCAAAAAAAAGAAATTAGTTTGGGGCATAAGATTTTGGTATGACAATGACATTTTTGTCCAACCTCACCGGAGCAAATAAGCGGCAATAAGCCACACCAAACACAGACTTACTCATCGTGCACATATAAATATAGTCTTTTTTCGCAGCGGGCACCAGAGCATTTGAAGCTGTTGGAATTTCTTAAGGGGATTACGCATCAGAAGTGTGCAGTGGAATAGATTACAAGAAAATCCTAAATAGTAAATGAATCTTGTGAAAACCATGAATCAAGAAATATATATACAACAAATGCATAGTTACTTGTGCGGAATTGGCAGCAGTGGTTAGGTAGTTCATGCAAAATCAGATATGCGACTCTACAATAGCCCCCACAAACGACGGAGAACCCCAGGTCTTGTTCAACAAGATCTGAATCTGAGAACGATTGTCCTCAACGTCTCCACGAATTGCAAGATTAATTTAAGGAGAGGCAGCGATGGTAGCGACGGCCGGACGGGGTCTCACGGAACAAGCGACGGGATCTTAGGAACAGTTCTGTTTTGATCTCCAAAAGGGGGCATCCAGAAACACTTAAGTGTCTGCCTATTTATATCCCAGGGTTATAAATGCAGACATGCATCTCCGCTATCCACAGACCCGGGATTTTAATTGATGTAAACAAAGAATGTCGTCGTGATCAGCTAAAATATCGTTGAGATGATCTAGATGATATCATCGTGAAGATCTGATATATTGTCGAGACAATCTCGACGATATCACACATCATTTCAATGATATACTCAACGCTGACAGTTGGTCAAATTGTCTTGACTTCTCGACGATATATATATTATCGTCGTGATGATCTCGACGATATTCATAATATTATGTTGATCATCTAGACAATCAGGTTTTATCGGTGTGTCGTCATGATTACTCGACGACAGACCCGTCGTCTCAACGACTTTCACAACGCTACTTGGAAGCTTTCTCGACTGAAAGTGTTTAGTTGCCTACCTAAATCATCTAGATGGGGGTGAATAGGTGAGATGTGCGTGTAGAATTTTCTCAAAGTGGTCAGCAAGATAGCCTAAAGCCAAATTAATATTCTCAAGACTATTCAGCTAATACCTTGATCATGCGGAAGCCCAAAGAACAAGCTTAACACCAAATGCAAATGGAAGAACAAACATGTCTTATATTCATTCACACTTCTTTACAAGGCAAGACATACATAGCGAGACATGATTTCGCTAGTACATAAGCTAACAACAGAAAGCACAAGACAAGCCGGCCGGACAGCACTGGAGACCGCCGAGACTGCCCAGTCCGCCAAGGTCGGCGAAGCCACCCGAACTGCTGCTGCTACAAGCCAAATAGCACACGGAGTCCGCCGAGACTGCGAGGTCGCGCAGACACACCGTTATTCGCTGTCTGCTGATGAACTGAAGAACAGACCGCCTACCCTCCTGAGACCGACGGACAGGTTATTGGAACTTGGACATGCTGAAGCAGAGAACGACTGACATGCCGTAAAAGCGACCAGCTGAGACCGCACACTTCAATGTACTTGACTGAAGTCGAAGCCAAACTCCTGGCACCTTGAAGCTAGCCGCACGACCTGCACACATCAAACCGTCAACACTACTCAACCCGCGCGGACAGGAAAATCCAGACCGCAATAATTGCCCAAGCCCCACTTACTGTTCACTCAGTTACTGTAGACATGAGGGGGGGGGGTCTATTTATAGGCGAGGTGAGGAGTGTGATCACCACCCTAGTGAATAGAGTCACCACCCAAGCTCGCACACTAGCAAAGACCCGTCCGCTGAGTCCGCATGGACTTAGCCGGATTCGAAGAAAACCCGCCAGGAGAAATAACGAAGATGTTCACCAATAAGCGAATTCTCATCAGTACGCCCATACTATGCGGACAAGGCACCAGTCCGCATAGCCCGCAAACACCGCACAAGGACAGCTACCACTGCGACAGTCCGCACACTATATGTGTGGACAAGGAGGCAGTCCACATAGCTCGAAAACCAAGCCACCATCTGCCACAAGTCCACGACCAACAGGCAGTCCGCCCGGTCAACAGCGTACTTGGCGGATACCGCGGACACACTGAACTTGTCACTGAATGTGACCAAGTCCAGAACACCACCAAGAGCAAGCGCGAGCTTGGCAGATAAGGCCCAGTCCGCCTGCCCCAAAGCAGATCGCCAAACACACCACCAGAAGGCAGAGCTCGCAAACCCTACTCGCATAGCTGCCAAGACATCGGCCACCTACCGGACTTCAATCACTAGTCCACGCAGTCATCCACAACAGCTAACACCTGCTGTACCACCAGAGCTCGGCAAAGGCCACAGCCAAACTCTAAGGACAGTCCGCAACAGCGGACACCGCGGACTCGCCAGTCCGCAAAGCCTCCCGCGGATAGAACACCTAATCCGTCGGTTAACACAAGCTTGCAAATCTACAAGGCCACAGATCAAACCAAGCACTGCCTACAGCCCGCGAACTGCAGTCCGCTCAGGCCGCTTCACAAGAAGCCCACCTTCCTTGGTCATAGCCCAACCAGGCCGCACAGCAGACCTCTCAAGGCCGCACACCAGGCCGCTCCTGAAGAACAACCAAGCCACCAAGATAGCCAAGGTCACCCAGGCCCCAACCAACAGTCCGCCCAGGCCGCGGACTCAGGCTGCTCAGGCCGCACAGTCTGCCCGGCCTGCCCATCACCCACTTCCACTTCACAAATTTCAACACTCCCCCTTGAAGTTAGAAGTCGTGATCAAACCCAGCAAGCTTTGTAACCGCTGAAATGGCCCCTTCGACAGCGACTTCGTGAAGATGTCAGCAAGATTATCTTCACTCCGAACATGCCCGACCAGAAGAGATCCCTCCAACACCTTCTCCCTTATGAAGTGGTGCTCGATCTCAATATGCTTGGTCCTTGTGTGACACACTAGATTGTTTACTAGTTTGAGAGAACTCTCATTGTCACCCCGGGGCACAGTAGGTCCTTGCACTTCTTCATGAACATCCTCTACAAGCCTTCTTAACCAGATGGCTTCCCGAGCAGCCAATGCCAAAGCCTTATACTCAGCTTCTGTAGTAAATACAAACACCGAGTCCTGCTTCTTGCTACACCACGAAATGCAAGCTGATCCACAAGTGAAAAAATAACCCTAAGTTGATCTCCGATCATCCGAGTCACCACCATAGTCAGCATCCGTGTATCCATGCAAAGCAAAGTCCGCATCTCTACTATAGAGGAGTCCCAAATCATAAGTTGACTTGACATACTTCAAAATATTCTTTGCGGCAACCAGATGAGACTTCCTTGGTTCAGCCATAAACCGACTTTCTCGGCCAACAACATAAACTATGTCTGGCCTTGTAATCGTCAGGTAGATCACGCTCCCAACTAGAGCTCTGAACACCAAGGGATTAGGAAGAATGCTTCCTTCATCTCGTAGAAGCTTCAGCCCATGTTCCAGTAGAGTAGAGCAACTCTTTCCTTTGCCCACACCGAATCGAATCACAATGTGATCCGCATAACCCTTTTGGTAAATGAGTATCCCGCTCTCTTTCCTCTCCACTTCAAGACCGAAAAAGTGATGAAGCTCTTCCAAGTCTTTCAACTCGAAGCGTATAGCAAGCTCAGCTCTGAGCCTTGCTACTTCCTCCTTTGAATTTCCTGTGATGATCATATCAGCCACATACAACAGGACCAAGACTAGAAGCTCCTCCTTCTTCTTGACGAACAAGCTAGAATCCGAGTTGGAAGCAAGATAACCGTAGAATTACAGATACTCTGCTATCTTCCCATAACAAGCTCTAGGAGCTTGCTTCAACCCGTAGAGAGCCTTCTTGAGCTTGCAGACATAGTCCAGATGAACTTCAGAAATAAATCCAAGTGGCTGATCCATGAAGATATCCTTGTCAATCTCTCCGTAAAGAAAAGCATTCTTCACATCAAGCTGCCACATCTTCCATCCATTGCAAGCAGCCAAGACGATCATCACTCTAACCGAAGTCATCTTTGCAACTGGACTAAATGTCTCCTCATAGTCTTCTCCATACTGCTGTGAGAATCCCGAGCAACCAGGCGAGCCTTGTATCTATCAATGCTCCCATCAACCTTCTTCTTCAACTTAAACACCCACTTGCAAGTCACTGGAGTAATGCCATCAACCTTAGGAACAAGGTCCCAGGTTTCATTCTTCTTGAGAGTAGTAATCTCTTCCTTCATGACATCATCCCACTCCTTGACTCCAGTGGCCTCATTGAAGTTTGCAGGCTCTCGCTCATACAGAGGACCTGCAAAGAAGCAGGAGACAAATCTCACTGCATTCCCATCACAGTAACGTGCAGGTGGCTTCATAACCCTCTTTGATCTCCGAAGAGGCTGTCCCTTGCTGACTACCTCTGTTGCTTCTTTAGGCTCAACTCCACCTTCAGTCAAGCTTTGAGCAATGCTCCCCCTGCTTCCTGAGCCAGAAGCCTCAGCACCAAAACTTGAAGCAACAGGAGCTGCTGGTGATACAGCAAACTGCTCTTCCAGAACTCCATCAACCACCTTCTTTTCCTCATCAACCTTGCTCTCAGTTAGCTCAACCGAGCCCCCTCCATATGACGTCAGTTTGTCAAAGACCACATCTCTTGATACAACAAACTTCTTTGTCGCAGGATCCATGCATTTCCATCCCTTCTTCCGCTCATCATAGCTAATAAAGACAAGCTTCCTTGCCTTTGCATCCAACTTGGTCCTTGAAGCATCCGGGACATGCACATAACAAGTTGATCCGAACACCTAAAGGTATTCTACACTGGGCTTCTCCTTCAGCAACATCTCAAAAGGAGTCTTCATGTTGATCGGGCTGAGCGGCATCCGATTGATGACATAAGAAGCACAAGACATCCCCTCCGCCCATAAGGACCTAGGAATGTCTTTCGCATGAAGCCAACATTTGCAAGTCTCCGTCAGATGACGGATCTTCCGCTCCACTACTCCATTTTGTTGTGGAGTGTGAGAACAAGTAAGCTCTCTTTGGATCTCATGCTTCCTGCAGAAGTTAGAAAACTCGGAAGCGACAAACTCACCACCGTTGTCTGTTCTAAGTTTCTTGATCCGCAAGCCAAGCCGGCCCTCCACCAACTCCTTGAACTCCACAAACAAACAGAAGGCTTCAGACTTCTCTTTCAAGAAATATACCCAAGTGTATCTTGAGTAATCATCAATCAGAACAAACATGTATCTGCTTCCACCAAGGCTAGTAGTGGCGGTTGGTCCCATCAAGTCTCCATGGATACACTCTAATGGTCTCTTGCTCCTCGTTTGTGATTTATCAAATGGAAGACGACGAGCCTTGCCGTACTGACATCCCACGCAAACATGACCGTCGTCAAATGAAGATAGCTTAGGCAAGCCTCTTACAAGGCTTCTATTAGCCATAACCTTCATCTTATCCATTCCTACATGCCCTAGCCTTTTATGCCACATAGCAGTGATATCGTTTGCTCTTATCCGATCAACATAAGAGTTAGTTGCATGAACAAACAAGTTCTTCACTCTCCTCCCAACATGAGCAACATCAGCCTTAATTGCTGATACGTTGCGAAGGTACTTCACTTCTATTGGCCCAAACAGAATGTGATAACCCATGTCGACCGCATTGGTCAGAGAGAAGAGGTTCTTCTTCATGCCCGACACGTGATACACACTCCTTAACGTGAGTGGCCCATTATCACTACCCAAATACACAACCCCCTCTTTCTCTACTACATAAACAGAATTATTAGCAGTTATGATAGCTTCGTTACCTGAGTAAGCTTGCAAGGAAGAGAACTTCGACTTGTCTCTGGTGAGGTGATGACCATACCCGGAGTCCACGATCCACTCGTCGTTGAAGTCGACAACGGACAAAGCACGGACACAAGTGTCCGTCATGAAAGCTCTGCCCCATCCAGCTTCCTCCCTCTTAGAGCAAGCTTCCTTCATGCCTGCAGCATGCGCAGGCTGTAGTTTGACCTTGCAGTCACGCTTGAAGTGTCCCCGCTGATGACACCTATAACACTTCAAGTTCTTCTTCCAATCCTTCTTAGGAGAAGCGCTCCTCTCTGGTTGATAAGAAGTTGAAGGCTCATTTTCAGCAACAGTCTTCTTCTTCTTCCCTTCCCATACCTTCTTCTTCTTGCCTGAGAAGAGAGCTTCACTACCTTCCTGATTGACATTGACTCCAGCCATCTGCCTTGCCAAACTTTCCTGCGAAGCAAGCAGGTTCTCAAGCTCCAGTAGAGATGGCTGAGTAGCCCAGCCTTGAACAGATGTTACAAAGACAACATACTCCTTCCGCAAGCCGCGAATTATGTGTCTTTTTATCTTAGCCTCAGAGATAGGCTCATTAGGATCAAGTGCTGATAGCTCAGCACACAAGCTCTTCATCTTCAGAAAGAATTTGGAAATGGTCAGGTCTCCTTGAGTTGTCCTAGCCAACTCATTCTCCAGAAACTGAAGTCATGCTACATTCTTCTGATTGAACAACTCATCAATAGTTGTCCAAATATCAGCAGCAGACTCACATCGAATGATGTGATCAAACAATTCTGGTGACACATCTCTCTTGAGAACAAACTCCGCCTTTGCATTTGTTTTTCTATAGAGCCTCACCTGCTCAGCCGTACCAAAAGCAGCAGTCACTTCCTGTCTGTCGTCACCATCGACGACCACCCATAGCTCCTCGCCCAGAAGGTAACTCTTCATGCACGACTTCCACTTCTTAAAGTTAGTCGGCGTTAAGAGTTCAATACCAAGACCTCTTGCGTAGCTTACTTCCATTGTAACAACCTTTGACTAAGATTCCAGAAGTACATAGCAATAATAGAGCAACAACAACCGTTGATCACCGCTCAAGCAACTGAACCTGGCTCTGATACCATGATGAATTTTCTCAAAGTGGTCAACAAGATAGCCTAAAGCCAAATTAATATTCTCAGGACTATCCAGTTAACACCTTGATCCTGCGGAAGCCCAAAGAGCAAGCTTAACACCAAATGTAAATGGAAGAATAAGCAGGTCTTATATTCATTCACACTTCTTTACAAGGCAAGGTATACATAGCGAGACATGATTTTGCTAGTACACAAGCTAACAACAGAAAACCCAAAACAAGTCGGGCAGACAGCACTGGAGACTGTTGAGACTGCCCAGTCCGCCAAGGTCGCCGAAGCCGCCCGAACTGCTGCTGATACAAGCCGAATAGCACACGGAGTCCGCTGAGACCGCGAGGCCGCGCGGACACACCGTTATTCACTGCCTGCTGATGAACTGAAGAACAGACCGCCTACCCTCCTGAGACCGGCGGACAGATTATTAGAACTTGGACATGCTGAAGCAGAGAACCACTAACAAGCCGCAGAAGCGTACAACTGATACCGCAGAGACCGCACACTTCAATGTACTTGACCTAAGTCGAAGCCAAACTCCTGGCTCCTTGAAGCTAGCCGCGAGACCTGCACACAACAAACTGTCAGCTCTACTCAACAAGCGCGGATAGGAAAATCCAGACCTCAACAATTTCCCAAGCCCCACTTACTGTTCACTCAGTTACTATAGACGTGCCGTGGGAGGTCTATTTATAGGCGAGGTGAGGATTGTGGTCACCACCCTAGTGAATAGAGTCAATACCCCAGCTCGCGCACTAGCAAAGACCCATCCGCTGAGTCCGCTTGGACTTAGCCGGATTCCAAGAAAACCCGCCAGGAGCAATAACAAAGATGTTCACCAACAAGCGAACTCGTATCAATCCGCCCATACTACGCGGACAAGGCACCAGTCCGCATAGCTCGCAAACACCGCACAAGGACAGATAACACTGCGACAGTCCGCACACTATATGTGCGGACAAGGAGGCAGTCCGCACAGCTCAAAAACCAAGCCACCATCCGCCACAAATCCACGACCAACAGGCAGTCCACCCAGTCAACATCGGACTTGGCGGATACCACAGACACACTGAACTTGTCACTGAATGTGACAAAGTCCACAACACCACCAAGAGCAAGCGTGAGATCGGCGGACAAGGCCCAGTCCGCCTGCCCCAAAGCAGATTGCCAAACACACCACCAAAAGGCAGAGCTCGCAAACCCTACTCGCACAGTTGCCAAGACATTGGCCACCTGCTGGACTTCAATCACCAGTCCGCGCAGTCCTCCACAGCAGCTAACACCTGCTGTACCACCAGAGCTCGGCAAAGGCCACAGCCAAACTCTAAGGCCAGTCCACAACAGTGGACACCGCGGACTCGCCAGTCCACAAAGCCTCCCACGGATAGAACACCCAATCCGTCGGTTAACACAAGCTTGCAAATCTACAAGGCCGCAGATCAAACCAAGCACTGCCTACAGCCTGCGAACTGCAGTCCGCTCAGGCCGATTCACAAGAAGCCCACCTTCCTTGGTCATAGCCCAACTAGGCCGCACAGCAGATCGCTCAAGGCCGCACACCAGGCCGCACAAGCCGCTCCTTAAGAACAGCCAAGCCACCAAGACAGCCAAGGTCACCCCGGCCGCAACCAGCAGTCCGCCTAGGCCGCGGACTCAGGCCGCTCAGGCCGCACATTCCGCCAGGCCTGCCCATCACCCACTTCCACTTCACAAATTTCAACAGTGCGTCTTTTGCGGAATAAAAATTTAAGAACTATGCATAGAACTATCTACCAATCAATCACAGACGAAGCAAGATTTATAGTGGTTCCCCAACCTTGGGTACATCCACTTTCCCTCACCGATCTAGCAATAAACTAGAATCGGCTACTCCACTATCTCGGATTGAAACCCAATCCTACGCCTTGGAACAAAGTTCCTACAATCTCGATCCACAAAACGGATCTACACTCGGAAGGTAAAACTTCCTAGAATCTCAGAGACAAAAGCTCCTACACTCGGAGAAAATTTTCCGATAAGAATGAAATAGAACGAATGTAAAAAATTACAAACAATGAATTCTTTTCAGATCTGCAAATAATCAGCCTTGAACTTCCTCTTGTAGACTTTACGGCTTTATCAGAGAGGTGAAGAAAATCTCGGCAAAGCAGATCTGGACTTTCTTGGCTTCACACGATCGGATAGAAGATGATGAATTGAGCGGCAATCTCGATCTGTAAAACCTTCTTAATCTGAATCCTCTGAAATTAAAAACCCTAGCCGGATGAGAGCGATGATGACCGGCGGCGGCGGCTTTCGCTTCTTGGAGAGAGAGAGAGAGAGAGAGAGAGAGAGATTTAGAGAACTTAGAAAATAATCGGCTGCAAAAACTTCTGATACTTAGGGTTTGTTGGTTTGACAAGACCTTATATAGGATCTGCGATAACAGTCATAATTAGATCTTAATGAGGTACACGTGGACCAATCACATCAAGGTTCATTAAGAAATCTGTCAATCTGGACTTAACAAAATTTCAGAAAAATGTGAAGCTGATATACTCAAGTGAAGAAGCAACTACTCGAGTACTATATGTAACTACTCGAGTGAACATTAGAGAACTACTCGAGTAAATACTTGGAGAAAATCTGGAAATGAAGAGCAGCTACTCGAGTACAAAGAGACATACTCGAGTGCTAAAATAGTTGCACGAGAAGTGGAGTTGGACTACTCGAGTACAATAAATTTTACTCGAGTGAAAAGAAATAGACTACTCGAGTGGTAGAGGAACTACTCGAGTCAGGGACTTAGAATAATTTCTGGAATAGAATCCCGGGTAACTCGAGTAGATGAACTGAACTACTCGAGTGAATAAGAACTACTCGAGTATATGGAAATAGCTACTCGAGTAATAGACTTAGAAAAATTCTGAGGGAAGAAAATATAGTTACTCGAGTATAAAACATAGATTACTTGAGTAGTAGATGAACTACTCGAGTACATGACTTAGATTACTCGAGTGAGGAGAAAATACATGTGACCCAGATTTCTGTAACTCGACATAAAGGGTTCAAACTACTCGAGTACTTATATGACTACTCGAGTAAGTTACTTAGAAAATATCTGGAGAAGAAATCCTGTAACCTCAAGAATGAGACGGAATCTACTCGAGTAGTTAACTTAGCTACTCAAGAGCTATTACTTGACTACTTGAGTTCTAACTGCCTTACTCGAGTATAACGATTATTACTCGAGTATAAACTAAGCAATTCACTCGAGTAGGTATATATTTACTCGAGTAAAATACTTGGTAAATTCTCTCAAAAGAAATCTCTTCTACTTTGGTGAAACCAACATCAAGTCTTTTCCAATTAGTCCTACGGCTTGAGTATGAAGTGTATCACAATAGAGAGACTACACATGAGTCAACACCTTGGATAACACAATAAGGGATTACATTGTATGGTCCTGTGTTTAGGGACTCATTGTAGACTGACATTGGTATACACTTGGCATTAGAATCCTGCAAACACATAACTCAACCAAAGCATCAAATACAACTTAATTCATCTTAGTTTTAGGGTGACTTCATCAAATCTGGGTTAATGTGGATACAATACCCAACAATCTCCCCCTATTTGTAGAAGTCAGAACCCTTTACACTAAGGTGAATTATAGACATTAAAAGTGCTAAATAGATAAATCAGTGAAAGCAAGCATAAAACTGTAAACAGGATTATATGATCAAAAACCTATAATTATATAAATGTGATTTTCCAAAGTATTATTTCTACAAAAATCATTTCCACATTCTCATATATCCATGTAGCTTAGACTTGGTGGTGCTGTCTGTCTTGCTTCTCTTGTTGTCTCCTCTGATAGCTGTATGGCTTGGGGTAGTATTTAGGAGGTCATGGAGGAGCAACATGGTTGTTCCTACCAAATTCTCTGTCATATAGCTTCCTCCTAGTCATAGAATTCTCATATAATTCTCAATCCTGGGAGCTGTAATGAATATTCCTACTTTCATGGAAATCCATAACAAGTTTGAGAGTATCCAAAATGAGGGACTTAGAAGTAGGAGACCAGATCTCTACAAATTCTGGAGCTTTTCACTTTTCTGAATCTGGAACTGGGATAGACCTGCTAGCAGAGGCACCATCACCATATTTTCTTTTCTTCTTAGAAGTCTGGATCTCAGGAGGAGCCTGGAGAAAAATATGTGCAGGATCATCCTCCCAAAGTTGTGCATAAGAATCTGGAGGAGGGCCTTCTTGGACTTCAGATCTAGGAGAGAAGGTAGGTTGTTGAGGAGGAGCAGGAGCAGGAGCAGCTAGAGGGCTGAGATCATGAGGAATGATATTTGGATCAGCAGCAAACTCAGGAAGGATATGATTATGCATCCAGACAGCAGTGTCATATGTATGGAATTTGACACTCTGAATTTATCCTTAGACATCATCATGGATCTCTTTCATTTTGGCTTCCCAAAGCTCTTGCTTGAGTGCATCTGATTTTTCTAAATATTCTTTCACCAAACTCTCCCCCTTTCTGACTTCTACAGTCAGAGTTTTGATGGTATCATCTTTGAAGGTTCCAACCTCTTCATAGATCTTCATCTTAGTAGCTTCAGCTCTTTTATCCAATTCAATCTAATTTCCTGCCAGAGTCACACCTTGTTCCATAACCTGACCAACACTAGTAATAGTGTGATCTAGAGCCTTTCCACCAATTTGGAAGAGGTGACTTAGTTGATCAGTATTGTGCTGAATTTCTGCAAATCCCCTGCTCATTTCAGTCTCTAGAGCAGTGACTTTGTCAGAAACAGCCTTGAGTGAAGTATCAAAGTAGGTTCTTTGCTCTTAAAGCATAAGCACAAACAGATTCATCAAATCTGTGGAGGAATCAACAGCATCAGGAGGAGCACTAGTAGAGGGAACTGAAGGAGGAGGAGCAACCCATGGAGCAATTTCTGCAATGGAGACTGAGCTCTTTGCTCTAGTAGTGTGAATCAGGGCATCACCTTAATCAGTGATTGTGGGGATGGTGAAGTCCAAATTCCTTGAAGGAGCTTCAAATTATTCAGGGGATTGTTCATCTGAAATGAAAATGGTTTCAACTTGCTCTTGGGGTGCAACAGGAGATTTTGTTGGAGAAGGAGTATGTCTTGGAGATGACACAGGAGTGGATTTCTTGGGTATTTCAATGGTGGTTTCCTTTGGAGAGGGAGGAGGAGGAGTAAGATCTTCTTCAGTCAGCTCTTCAATCATTTCACTGATTGCAGCTTCTGTTGAGAGTAGGGCTTCTTGAAGGTGTTGTCCAGATGGAGTTTCTTCTGGAGTCTGAGGTGGAGGAGAAACTGCTGGAGGTGTAGGTATCCTTGCTGGGACAGAAGGAGCAGACTCCCCCTCAATAGATACACCAGAGGAGCTGGAAATCTTATGTGGATAGGGAGATGGGGTCCTGTCCTCTGTGGCTGGAATCTCTTGAACCTTGGCAGCCTGATTTGGATTCTGCAGTTTCACTTCCCATCTTTGATTGGAGTAGATGGAAACTTTCTTCATATGATGAATAACAGTCCCTTTGGAGAAGTTGAAGACTTCTGGGTTGATTTCATGGAGAAGTGAGATTATTCTGGCATAATTTGGGGCTTTAAGGCTTTCTCTGATCTTATCCAAGATCATCATACCAAATTGGAATTTCTTCCTGCAGACTATAGATTGCATAATATCAAAGAATGAGAGAGAGAGATATCTCTGATAGAATAAGTTTTGTAGAGGAGTACTTTTCCTATTATATCCACAAGTAACTTCCCTTCAGGATTCATTTGAGATCATTTCATGTACTCTTCATCAGGAGAAATGCCACAGAACACACATGTTCTGTCAGACTCATCAGGGCCTAGATCATCTTCTTCATCCACAATCGGCAATCGAAGAAGTTGAGAAACCGTTGTCTTTGTAAGCTTGATTTTGATACCTCTGACTGTTGACTTGAGAACGACACCATGTCGCTTAATCTTGACATTTCGAAAGAACTCGGCAACATCTAGAAAGAGGATTTTACAGGGTTCTTGGAGAATGAAGGTATGTCCGGCGGTGTCGAGAAGGATCATTAGATGATGAAAATCATCGGAAATTTCTGCAATACCAGCGACAACAAGTTCGGAACTGATGCCAATTTTTGAAGAAGCGGCCATGATCCAGAAACTCTTGGAAAAAAACTACGACGGGGAGGAAGAAGATGCGGCTCTGCAACTTCTGAACGAAAGGCGAAGCGGCAGTCGCCGTACTCGAGAAAGGAAATGATGTCGTGTAGAAAATAATTTTGGAATTCCTAATTTATATAACCCTAGGTTAATGTCTAAATAAGAGATAAATGATGGAATCGTACCTTAGAAGTGGCGGCATAAGCCTCGGGTTGCGAATAAGAAAATTTGAATCATGGAAGAAAAGATGGCTGGCACATACTCGAGAGACTTAATATTACTCGAGTGAAGTATTTGAGATACTCGAGTAGATAGGCTGGACGTACTCGAGTAGTTGGGGTGAAGTACTCGAGTAATTGTACGAAGGTACTCGAGTGAAGTTTTACTACTCGTGTAGGTGATTTGAATACTCGAGTAAGCCATTCTGCTACTCGAGTAGGTTACTCGAGTGGCTTATAGGGAACTCGAGTAGGTCAATTTTTCTACTCGAGTAGGTCATTCACTTACTCGTGTACTTTAATTCTTACTCGAGTCAAAAGGTTAGAAATTTGTAGAATTCCAACTTTTGACTGATTTGGGATCTCTGAGCCTTCTTGGGGGTCCACTTTCTCTACTCTTCCTTGTTGAGCATTCCAAGTTCTATTTTGAAGAAAGAGAACTTGTTCTCATCCAGCGGCTTTGTGAAGATGTCTGCAATCTGCCTGTCTGTAGAGACATATTGTAGATCTATGTCCCCATGCTCCACATGCTCCCGGATGAAGTGATATCTCAGCTCTATATGCTTTGTCCAGCTATGCGAGACTAGGTTGTTGGCTATTGCAATTGCGCTGGAAGTGTCGCAAAACAACAGAATGTTCTAGAACTTCATATTATAATCTTCAAATTGATTCTTTATTCATAGCAGTTGTGCACAACAACTGTCTATAGAGATGTACTCTGACTCAGCTGTTGATATTGCTACACAGTTCTGCTTCTTGCTACTCTAGGAGATAAGCCTTCTTCCTAGGAATTGGCAAGTCCCGGAAGTGCTTTTCTTGTCGTCTTTACTCCCTGCAAAATCTGTATCTGAAAAACCTATTAGTTCGCTATCATTACTGCTTGGGTACCATAAGCCAAGATTTGGTATACCTTTAAGGTATCTCAAAATCCTCTTTGCAGCAGCGTAGGGAGATTCCTTAGAGTTCACCTGGAATCTAGCACATACACATGTTGAAACAATTATGTCAGGTCTACTGGACGTAAGGTAGAGCAAGGATCCGATTATGCTTCTGTACTTGGTTTCATCAAAAGGTTTCCCTTTTTCATCCTTGTCCAGAGACATAGTTGAACCCATTGGAGTCCTCATCAAGGTTGCGTTCTCCATTCCGAATTTCTTAATTAGCTCTTTAGTGAACTTGGTCTGCCAGATGAAAATTCCACCTTCAGATTGTTTCACCAGAAGCCCTAAGAAATACTTCAGCTCGCCCAAACTGCTCATTTCAAACTTCCCTTGCATACGTTTTGAAAACTTCTTGCAGAGGTTGTCGTCAGTAGAGCCAAAAATAATGTCATCAACATAGATTTGCACTAGAAAAATCTTGCCTTTTATTTCCCTAAGAAATAATATCTTATCTATCTTTCCCCTAGTGAACTTGTTCTCAAGGAGAAAGCTAGACAGAGTCTCATACAAAGCTCGAGGAGCTTATTTCAGACCATATAAAGCTTTATGCAAAAAATAAACGAAATCAGGAAAGTTAGAATCAACGAAACCTGGAGGTTGTTCCACATACACCTCTTCCTTTATGTCTACATTAAGGAAGGCAGACTTCACGTCGATCTGATAGACAGTGAAGCCTTTGAGTGCAGCGTATGCTAGGAATAACCTGATGGCCTCCAGCCTTGCCACTAGAGCGTACGTTTGGTCGAAGTCGATTCCTTCTTCTTGATGATAGCCTTTAGCGATGAGTCTGGCCTTATTCTTTATAATCGTTCCATCCTCGTCCATCTTGTTCCGGTAGACCCATTTTGTGTCGATGACATTCTTACCCTTGGGTCTTGTAATAAGTTTCCATACTTGGCAGCGCTTGAACTGATTTAGTTCTTCTTCCATCGCCACTATCCATGACGCATCTGAGTTCGCTTCCTCAAACTTCTTTGTTTCAACATGTGAGAGAAAACTTAGATATAAATTTTCGTTAGTTGTACCTCTACAATTTCTGACACCATCCCGGGGATCTCCTATGATCTGGTCCATGGGGTGATCCTTCAAATGTCTGAGCTCTAGAGTCCTTGCATCTGGATTATATTCAATCACCAGAGTGACTTCATCAACTTGCATAATTTCTTCATCTGGATCATCAACCTCTCCAATAGGGGTTGGACTGGTGATCTTGATGACTTTTCACCTTTATCTTCGATGGTTCATCCAAGCTGAGTTCTTTTATCTTTGTACCTGCATCTTCAGTAAGCACACTAGAGGAGTTGCCTTACAGCAAGCTCGTCTCATCAAATACAACATGTACTGATTCTTCTACGACCAGGGCTTTTCTATTAAATATCCTGTATGCCTTACTCTGACTACTATATCCTACGAAAATACCTTCAAAACTCTTTTCGCTAAACTTGGTAGTATGATACTTACCATTATTAAGCACGAAACATTTAAAACCAAAAATTCTAAAATATGAGACAGTTGGTTTGCTGCCCTTTAGAAGTTCATAAGGTGTCTTATCGTGGTTTTTTTGTTTATGAGTGCTCGATTTTGCACGTGGCATGCAGTGTTGACGGCTTCAGCCCATAAGTATTCAGGTAGTGAGGCATCACTCAACATGGTCCTGCAGGCCTCTATGAGTGTTCTATTCCTTCTCTCGGCCACTCCGTTTTGTTGTGGAGTACAGGGAGAGGAAAACTCATGAAAGATACCTAAGCTTTCACAGAATTCTGTCATGGACTCAGACTTGAACTCTGTTCCATTGTCACTTCTGATTTTGACTATGGAGCAGTTGTACTCATTATGGACTTACCTAACAAAATTAGTAAAGATGTCGAAGGTATCTGGCTTGTGTTTCAGAAAGAACACCCACGCAAAGTGCGAGTAATCATCAACAATTACTAACGTATAATCTTTACCTCTCAAACTTCTAATTTGCAGTGGACCAAACAAGTCCATATGAAGTAGATGGAGACATCTATTAGAATCTTTGCCAATAATGCTTTTAAAGGTATCCCTTGTTTGCTTGCCTTTTACACATGCATGACAAGGTCTATCTTTGATGTACTTGACATTTGGAGCATCACGTACTAAGTTCATTGAAAATAATTTATTAATAGTTTTAGAATTAATATGTGCTAGTTTCTTGTGCCATTGGTCACCAAGAGATGCACTATCCTTTGCTAAAAAGCACACTGGTATAGAAGAGTCTATACAAATGAAATTCAAACCAAATATGTTTCTACTTCGAGTGCTGGATAGAATCATTTTGATATTGTCAACAGATTTTGTCAAGCACTTATCAGCGTGAAATTCAACTATGTATCCTTTATCGTAGAGTTGGCTTATGCTTATAAGATTGTGTTCCAATCCTTCAACATAAGCTACATCTGAGAAAGATACACTACCATTAGTGATCATACCATAGCCTTTAGTGATTCCTCGGTCCGAACCTCCAAAGATGACCTTTGGTCCGTTCAAGACTGGAGAGAAGTTCTGAAGTAGGCTTCTTGTCCCGGTCATATGCCGAGAGCATCCACTGTCCAAATACCAGATTGGCGTTTTGGTGGCCTTTGGACATACCTGCAATCATAATCAGTTTGCCTTAGGAATCCAAGTATGTTTGGGTCCTTGGTCTCGGGTTAGAACACTCCCCCTACGAGTGTTAGCATTATGAGCGGTCTTTCTCATATTGCCAACATGAGGAGTTGCAGCATTTCTGGGATTAAACCAGCAATCGATGGCAAAGTGACCAATTCTGCCACAGCACCAACAGTCAAACCTGTTGTATCTTTGCCTTATGTTCTCCTGCTTGGCCATTTGAGGTTGTGGTCTAGCAGGGGCAGCATTTTTGGAGGAAGAGGCTTCATAATGATGGCAATCACATGATTTCTTCTCCTTATATGGCTTTTCCACAGCGGGCTTTACCTTTGGTGCTCTCTTGAAGTTATGACCATGATTGAAAGGGTCATAGCTCCGAAGAATGACTTCTTCATAAGGTGGCTTAAAGACACTCTCACCAAATTTTCTGGGGCGAGTCCATCCTTGGTAGCGAGACTTTGGCTCTACGTAGGTAGGCCTGGTCAAGTGACCGTATGATGAGTCAAGATCAAACTCGTTTGTTGGAAATATGACCTTTCTGAATGAGGTTTGATCTTGAGGGGCTTTCCCCTTCTATTTGGCCGAGGCCTTCTTGGCGGCCTTATTCTTTCTTTGAGCCTTATTCCTCCTAAAAGATTTACTTGGAGCTTCTTCATGACCTAATCCAGCACCCTTGGCCTTCGTTGAAAATTCAACAATGAATGGAAGAACAGTCTTAGGCTTCGAGAAACTTTCAACAAGTTTCCTCTCAGCAGCGAGTTGTTCTTCCAACTCTTTGATGATTTTCTCTTTTAGGTCAAGGTGCTCAAGAGCTTTGTTGTATTCTTCAATAACATTATTGAAGTTCTCTTTGAGAGAGTCAGTCTTAGCGACTTCTTCTCTCAAGATGCTCTCTTCAGCTTTTAGAGACTTTATCTCTTTAGCCTGAGTTTTCACGACTCGACGACATTTGTCGTAAGCAATGATCAACTCCTTGTACTGGGCTATGAGTTTAGACTCATCGTCAGAAGAGCTGTCCTCATGATCATGCTCAGAAGCTTTAGATTCTGAAAGAGGAGTGTGAGAGTTTATCTTCCCAGTGAACTGGGGCTCTTGTTCGTCATCTGTCTGAGCCATACGCTCAAAGTAGGCTTCTTCTTCTTCACTCGACTCGGATGAGTCGGAGTCACTAAGAGTCTTGCCCTTTTTGGCTATTAGGCTCTTCTCTATCCTTTTCTTGTTGTATGAGGACTTCTTTTCCTCTCTTCTTGCACCCACCTTCTTCTTATGGGGGCAGTCAGCAATGACGTGTCCTGACTTATTATAGCAGTAGCAAATGATGTCAGTAGAAATATGTTTATTCTATTTAGGAGTATACCTATCGAGGCTACTTGAGCCTTTTCTTTGACGGCCACCATCACATCGTGATCTTCTATAAGAAGCATCCTTGCCTTTCCAGTGCTTCTTTTTGTTCAAGAATTTCTTGAACTGATGTGAGAGTAGTGAGAACTCTCCTTCAGATAGCTCAGAGCCTGAGGTACTTGGCTCCCAAGTTTCTTCTTCACTCACTTCTTGTGCTGGAGCAGGAGGAACAACCTTTGACTTCTTTGAGGTTTCTGCCTTTAAAGCAACAAACTTCTCTTTGAATGCAGACCTGCTCTTCTCTTCTTCAGCCTTTCTGGTGTTAAGTTGAAGATCATATGACATAAGCTTCCCGAAGAGATTCTATGGGTCTATCTCGGCTAGTTTTCCAAAGACCCTGATGGCACAGACCTTGTTATCCTATTCCTTAGTTAGGGATCTCAAGAACTTGTCATTCAATTCTCCGTTTGTGAAGACTCTGCCATAGACCCTTAGACCATTTACTATCTTGAAGAAATTCTCAAATGTGTCAGCAATGGTGTCCTTGTTTCCTTGTCGGAAAGCTTCATACTTTTGATTTAGAAGGGATCTTCTATCATCCCTGACTTCTTCTGTACCTTCCATCAAGGTAATTAGAGACTGCCACATCTCCTTTGCAGACT
Organism: Platanthera guangdongensis; assembly: GCA_039583875.1. Classification (NCBI taxonomy): domain Eukaryota; kingdom Viridiplantae; phylum Streptophyta; class Magnoliopsida; order Asparagales; family Orchidaceae; genus Platanthera; species Platanthera guangdongensis. Next base: position 8,009,216 of record CM077148.1, on the reverse strand, counting down.
GGCAATGGATAGGTTTTGCAGCATAGAGTCATCGAGTGCAACTGCTATTATGTTTTTGGCCTTCTTATCTAAGGATACAAGTGCAATCTCGTCTTTGTCTAGATCCATTAATTTCTTCGGAACTTTCTTAGTTGGATCTATTGTGGAGATTGTCATGGGAATATAAGGACCTTCTTCAACTATCATGAAGATCCTTGGATCCACAGCTTCCATGAAAAATTTAATTCTCTCTTTCCACATGGGAAAGTTGTTCTTGGTGCACAAAGGAAGCTTGGCAAAATCTTTACCCTTGTCCATGCTTGGTAGATCTCAAAAGACAACTAATCAGATCTGATCAAGGTGTTAAACTTTTATTGATCAACCTCGCTTTGATACCAATTGAAAGTGTTTAGTTGCCTACCTAAATCACCTTGATGGGGGCGAATAGGTGAGATGTGCGTCTTTTGCGGAATAAAAATTTAAGAACTATGCACAAAACTATCTACCAATCACAGACGAAGCCTGATTTATAGTGGTTCCCCAACTTTGGGTACATCCACTTTCTCTCACTGATCTAAAAATAAACTAGACCCGGCTACTCCACTATCTCGGATTGAAACCCAATCCTATGCCTCAGAACAAAGTTCCTACAATCTCGATCCACAAAACGGATCTACACTCGGAAGGTAAAACTTCTTACAATCTCGGAGACAAAAGCTCCTACACTCGGAGAACATTCTCCTACAAGAATGAAATAGAACGAATGTAAAAATTACAAACAGTGAATTCTTTTTAGATCTGCAAACAATCAGCCTTGAACTTCCTCTTGTAGATTTTGCAGCTTTATCAGAGAGGTGAAGAAAATCTCGGCAAAGCAGATCTGGACTTTCTTGGCTTCACACAATTAGATAGAAGATGATGAATTGAGCGGCAATCTCGATCTCTAAAACCTTCTTAATCTGAATCCTCTGAAATCGAAAACCCTAGCCGGATGAGAGCGATGATGATCGGCGGTGGAGGCTTTCGCTTCTTGGAGAGAGAGAGAGAGATTCAGAGAACTTAGAAAATAATCGGATGCAAAAACTTCAGACACTTAGGGTTTGTCGGTTTGACAAGACCTTATATAGGAACTGCGATAACACTCATAATTTGATCTTAATGAGGTACACGTGGACCAATCACATCAAGGTTCATTAAGAAATCTGTCAATCTGGACTTAACGAAATTTCAAAAAAATGTGAAGCTGATATACTCGAGTGAAGAAGCAACTACTCGAGTACTATATATAACTACTCGAGTGAACAGAAGATAACTACTCGAGTAAATAGTTGGAGAAAATCTGGAAATGAAGAGCAGCTACTTGAGTGCAAAGAGACATACTCGAGTGCTAAAACAGTTACACGAGAAGTGGAGTTGGACTACTCGAGTACAATAAATTTTACTCTAGTGAAAAGAAATAGACTACTCGAGTAGTAAAGGAACTACTCGAGTCAGGGACTTAGAATAATTTCTGGAATAGAATCCTGGGTTACTCGAGTAGATGAACTGAACTACTCGAGTGAATAAGAACTACTCGAGTATATGGAAATAACTACTCGAGTAATAGACTTAGAAAAATTCTGAGGGAAGAAAACATAGTTACTCGAGTATAAAACATAGACTACTCAAGTAGTAGATGAACTACTCGAGTACATGACTTAGACTACTCGAGTGAGGAGAAAATACACGTGACCCAGATTTCTGTAACTCGATATAAAGGGTTCGAACTACTCGAGCACTTATATGACTACTCGAGTAAGTACTTAGAAAATATCTGGAGAAGAAATCCTATAACCTCGAGAATGAGACAGAATCTACTCGAGTAGTTAACTTAGCTACTCGAGAGCTATTACTTGACTACTCGAGTTCTAACTTCCTTACTCGAGTATAACGATTATTACTCGAGTATAAACTAAGGAATTCACTCGAGTAGGTATATATTTACTCGAGTAAAATACTTGGTAATTTCTCTCAAAATAAATCTCTTCTTCATTGGTGAAACCAGCATCAAGTCGTTTCCAATTAGTCCTAGGGCTTGAGTGTGAAGTGTATCCCAATAGAGAGACTACACATGAGTCAACACCTTGGATCACACAATGAGGGATTACATTGTATGGTCCTATGTTTAGTGACCCATTGTAGACTGACATTGGTCTACACTTGGCATTAGAATCCCGCAAACACATAACTCAACCAAAGCATCAAATACAACTTAATTCATCTTAGTTCAAGGGTGACTTCATCAAATCTGGGTTAATATGGATACAATACCCAACATCGACGACATCCACAATGTCTTTTGAAGTCATGCCGACACACTCCATACAATATTCACAATATCTAAGGAGCATTTAACTGATCCAACCCAACTCCAATGAGTCATAGAATTAGTCCTTTCACTCATACACAATATGAGAAAGACCAACACTATTGAAAATGGTGAAGTGAAAGTGGGTGATTTGGCAACCTGGGCGACCTGTCCACGCGGACTATGCAGACAGGACTGACAGAAGCCAGGTCAGCAAAGCTGATGCAGACAGCTTGTTCTTTGGCGGCCTGGTCGGTCTGTTCGCACAGACTATACGAACAGAGGTGGCGGCCAGGTAGGCCGGCTTATGCTCAGAAGACAGCTTGTCCCCAGAAGGTAACCAGGAAGATAGCTTCTGTATCCGTGGAGTCCGGCAAGAAACTGATTGGACTAGAGCTCGGCAGACCGTCTTGGCAGATGCCTTGGTCTTGCTCTGGTTGCGCGGCAAGATGAAGTCGCAGAGGTCGCCAGTTAGTGCGGAAGTGTGCTGGAGTTTGCCGGGGCAGGCGGACTGGATCCCGTGTCTGCTAGTAAGCGTGGACTGGACCTTGTGGCTAGTGAAGTGGACTTGGTTGGTTCTGCATCAAGTCCAGGTTTGGCTCAGTCCGGGGAGATCGCGCAATCTGGCGCATACTACTTCTCAGTCCGCCGAGCACAGAAGCAGTGTCGTGTGACTTGGTTACGAGCTTGGGTAATGCGGACTGGAGTTGAGTCCGCAATGCGTGCTGACTGATATTGTGTCCGCAAAGTTTGGCAGCTTCGCTGATGTGCCTTGGTTGCAAACATTGGGTGTGGACTGGACCTGTGTCCGCAGATAGGCGGACAAGGTCTTGCTGCAGAGTTCGGTTGGTGGCGGCGTCCCGGCTTGGCCTTGGTTAAGCTTAGGGGGTCTGGATATCTTGCACAGGTTGCGGCGAACTGGATGAGTATCCGCGACTTGCGGATACACTTACGCTTGCTGCGACATGAGGCGGTGATCCTATCGGCTAGGGCGGTGACCATACTCCTCATCGTGCCCATAAATAGGACCTCCTGTCACATCAATTATATGAGCGAATGAACAGTAAGTGAACTCGCGAATAGTTGCTGCGGACTGGAATTTGGTATCCGCGCAGGTTGAAGGATTTGACTGGTTTGTGCCGTGCATGTAGTACGGATAGCGCTAGATAGCCAGGAATTGATTCTGACTGCGGTCAGGGATAGTGCGGACTATGCGGTTAGCAACATGCGGTAAATAGCAGGTCGCGGACAGTGATCAAGCAGTTTTCTCTTTATCAACTAGTTTCCCAGTTCAATAAGTTGTCTGCTTCAGGCGGCCTGTTTAGTTCTACATCAGCAGCTTGTGCGGTCTGGCGGCTAGGCGACCTCGCGGTTAGGCGGCTTGTAGATCGACGGCTAGAGCTTAGTAGTGAATAACGGGCAGTCCACGCGACATGGTTTGCGGTCTGGCGACTTGGCGGTCTGTGCGGACTCCGTGGTGTAGCAGTAGATCCGGTGGCAACTTGTTCAGTCCACGCGGTTTTGTTTGCCTTGTAATTGTTCTGCTTTCCCTTTGGTTGTTTTGGCGAATCATATCTCGTTATGTATGTCTCGCCTTGTAAGAAGATTGTTGTTATCAATAAAAACTCTTCTTATTGCATGTATCTCTGGCTATGATCTAACTTTTAGTTGAGAAAACTCCTGCTCATTCCAAGATCCGGAAAACTCAACATGGTATCAGAGGTGGAGGTTGGAGTTGATAAACAGTGATCAACTAGAAGTTATTGTTGCTCTTGAGAAGAGGGAACCAGTGTTAGAGCCATGGAAATAGGATTTGCAAGAGGTCTTAGTATTGAACTCCTAACACAGACTAACTTTAAGAAGTGGAAGTCTTGTATGAAGTGTTATCTTCTTGGCGAGGACCTTTAGGAGGTGGTGTGTGGAGTAGAAGGACAAGAGGTTACACCTAGAAATGCTGAAGCGATGAGGGCTTAGAAGGAGACAAATGCGATAGTGGATTCTATTCTCAAGCAGGTGATCTCATCAGAGCTCTTGGACCACATCAGTGGATGCCGGTCAGCTGCAGCAGTTTGGACTTCCCTTGTTGGGTTGTTCAAGGAGGTGGTGAAGGGGGCTGCTGAGGATGGTCCTTCTACTTCATATTAGTAAGAGAGGAGTGGTTCTCCTAGGCGTGATGGGAAGAGGAAGAAAGGACCAAGGTACTATAGATGTATGCTGCATGGTCACCTCAGGAAGGAGTGTAAGGTTATCTTGCACTCGTTGAACATTGCTCATACTGGGAGTAAGGAGAAGAACTTGGTTGGGTCATCAACAAGTTCAGATGCTGATCGGATGAAGGCCAGTGATAATGCAGCTATCTAGCATGAAAGACTGGGGCATGTGGGGATGGACAAGCTGAAAGCAATGGTGGTAAGGAGACTCGTGAGAGGCTTGCCTAGATTGTCATCCTACGACGACGGTCATGCATGTGCGGGATGTCAACACGGTGAATCTTATCGCTTTACATTTGATAAGGCGATGTCCATTTACAAAGCACCTTTGGAGGTTGTCCATTATAATCTGGTGGTACCGACCATCACCGCCAGTCTTGGAGGCAGCAGGTACATGCTGATTTTGGTTGATGACTATATGAGGTATACTTGGGTATACTTCATGAAGGAGAAGTCAAACATGTTCTGTTTGTTTGTGGAGTTCAAGAAGCATGTGGAGGGTCAACTTAGCCTGCAGATCAAGAAGTTGAGGATGGGCAACTGAGGTGAGTTCAGCCCAACCATGTTCTTGAACCTTTGCAAGAAGCATGGGATCCAAAGGGAGCTTTATCATGGACATACTTCACAGCAAGGTGGTGTTGCAAATCAGATGATTCGTTTGTTGACGGAGACCTATAAGTGTTGGCTTCAGTGCAAAGGCATTCTTAAGGCCTTTTGGGCAGAAGGGATGGACTGTGCGGCACATGTCATCAATCAGATGCCTCTTAATCCAATCAATGCAAAGACTCCGTATGAGCTGATGTTCAGGGTGAAGCGCACCATGAACCACCTACGGGTGTTTGGTTCAACCTGCTACGTACACGCTCTGGATGCTCTCAAGACGAAGCTAGTCTTTGTTGGGTACGATGAGCAGCAGAGAAAATGGAGTGCATGGATCCTGCGCGAAGAGGTTCATTGTGTCGAGAGATGTTGTCTTTGATGAGCTGACGTCGTATTAGGGTAGCTCATGTGTGGAGCTAGAGGAGAGCAGGTCAGACGGTGGGCTGAAGGAGGCTACTGCTAAGGTTCAGATGGAGCTGTCTGTGTCACAAGGAGCTCTAGATTGTTCTAGCTCCGAGGCAGAGGCGTCTGGGTCAGGAAGCAGGGGTAGCGATGCTCCAGGTGCTCCTGGCTCGAAGACTGTTGGTTCTAATTTAGGAAGAAGGGGGAGCATTGCTCCAGGTGATTCTTGTTCAGCTAGCAAGGGAAGCAATATTCCAGGCAGTTCTTGTTCAAGAGCGGAGGCTTCTGGTTCAGGTAGCAGGGGGAGCGTTGCTCCAGATGATTCTGGTTCCAGTACGGTAGCTTCTTATTCAGGAAGTAAGGAGAGCATTATTTCGATTTTTCCCGGGAATGGAGCTGGTTCAGAAGGAGCAGCAGAGGTGGTTAGCCGTGATCCGGGTCTTCGGAGGTCAAAGAGGATCATCAACCCACCAGCTCGATATAGTAGAAGAAATACGGTGAGCTTGGTCTCATGTTTCCTTGTAAGCCCTCAGGTCGAGCAAGTACCTTCTAGCTGTGATGACACCACTGGAGTTAAGGAGGTGGATGACGCCAAGGTTGAGGAGGTGACTACCCTCAGAGAAAATGAGGATTGGGGCCTTGAGCCCAAGGTCGTTGGTGATACTCCTATGATGCACAAGTGGAGGTTGAAGTTGAAGAAGAAGGCAAAGGGAAGCATGGCTCCTTTTGGGAGATGCTGGAGGGATCCCTTATGGTCCAGGATAGGCGGGGCGAGGACTATGTCTCGGACATCTTCTCGATGGCGCTATCGGAGGGACCAGGTGTAAGGTTACAGGAGACACTGGGGTTGCTCACCACTTCTCACTTCAAGGGGGAGTGTTGAAAATGGTGAAGTGAAAGTGGGTGATTTGGAACCTCGGCGACCTCGGCGACCTAGGCGACCTGTCCGCGCGGACTATGCAGACAGGACTGGTGGATAGCCAGGTCAGCAGAGCTGTTGTAGACGGCTTGTTCGTTGGCAGCCAGGGTGGTCTGTTCACACGGACTATGCGAACAAAGGCAGTGGCCAGACATGCAGGCTTATTCTTAGCAGGCAGCTTTTCCCTAGAAGGTAACCAGGCAGATAGCTTCTGTATCCGCTGAGTGCGGCAGGAAGCAAACTGGACTGGAGCTCGGTAGACCGGCATGGAAGATGCCTTGGTCTTGCTTCGGTGGCGCTGCAAGAGGAAGCCACAGACGTTGCTAGTTAGTATGGACAGGTGCTGGAGTTTGCCGGGGCAGGCGGACTGGATCCAGTATCCGCCAGTAAGCACGGACTGGCCCTTGTGGCCAGTGGAGTGGACTTGGTTGGTTCTGAATCAAGTCTAGGTTTGGCTCAATCCGGGGAGATCGCAGTCAGGCGCGGACTACTTCTCAGTCCACCGAGCTCGGCAGCAGTGTCGTGTGCCTTGGTTGCGAGCTTGGGGAATGCGGACTGGAGTTGAGTCCACAAGGCATGCAGACTAATGATGTGTCCGCAAAGTTTGGCAGCTTTGATGATGTGCCTTGGTTTCAAACTTGGGGTGCAGACTGGACCTATGTCTGCGGATAGGCGGACAAGGTATTGCTACAGAGTTCGGCAGGTGGCGGCGTCCTGGCTTTCCCTTTTGCAACAAGGCGGACTGGGTTTGATGTTCGGCCTTGGTTAAGCTTAGGCGGTTTGGCTATCTTGCACAGGTCGCGGCAGACTGGATGAGTATCCGCGACTTACAGATACACTTGTTCTTGCTGCGGGATGAGGCGGTGATCCTATCGGCTAGGGCAGTGACCACACTCCTCATCATGCTTGTAAATAGGACCTACTGTCACATCAATTATATGCGCGAATGAATAGTAAGTGAACTCGCGAATAGTTGTTGCAGACTGGAATTTGGTATGCACGCGGGTTGAAGCAGTTGACCAGTTTGTGCTGTGTAAGTTGTGTGGATAGCGCTGGAAATCCAGGACTTGATTCTAACTCCGGTCAGGGACAGTCAGGACTCGCGGACAACGATCTGACGGTTTTCTCTTTGGACACTAATTTCCCGATTCAAAAAGTCGTCTGCTTCAGGCGGCCTATTCAGTTCGGCATCAGCAGCTTGTGCGGTCTGGCGGCTAGGCGACCTCGCGGTTTGGCGGCTTGCAGATCCTCGGCTAGAGCTCAGCAGTGAATAACGGGCAGTCCGCGCTGCTTGGTTTGCGGTCTGGAGACCTAGCGGTCTGTGCGGACTCTGTAGTGTAGTAGTATATCCGACGGCTACTTGTTCAGTCCGTGCGGTTTGGTTTGCCTTGTAATTGTTCTGCTTTCTCTTTGGTTGTTTTGGCGAATCATGTCTCGCCATGTATGTCTCACCTTGTAATGAGACTATTGTTATCAATAAATACTCTTGTTGTTTCATGTGTCTCTGGTTGTGATCTAACTTTTAGTTAAGATAACTCCTGCTCATTCCAAGATCCGGTAAACTCAACAAACACAATCCTTCCTCCAACTTATCCAAACGCTCTTATGTGTGACCATATAGAATCCTATCGCGTTAATAGTGAGACCAACTATTTGACTACTTCCAAATCACCCTAGAAACTCCAACAAAAATAGGGAACAAAAACTCTTGTCGCGGGTCGCCCAGTCTTTCCCCGACCAGGAAAAATTAGACCGTCTTAGCTTGGAATCGGACCGGGCGTGCAAACAGTCAATGAAAACCGCAAAAAATGACGAGTCTTTTTTTGACATGGAAAACCCGGAAAGGGTGAAAAACTACGTGGTTGGATCTCTGTCGAGCCAAAATCCACTATTTTTTGGAGTTTACAGGGATTAGGATATTTGATCTTGGAGGGCGACAGACCGATTCTCCGTTGCAATTGCAAAGTACAAAACAATAAAAAAGACTGAGTCCTCGGAGTCTCGATGGAATGCTTTGGCCTTGAAATGTTGTTGGGCTTGCGGAACCTGGATGGGAGAGTTCCGGTGAGAAAATTCTTCAAGTTCTCAGAGCTTTGGAGTGAGCGCTCTCTTTGCAGCAGAACCTTGATGGGAGCGCTCCCGCGGAGGCGTATGTTGGGACTTGACGATTGTTGGAGTCTTAGAGCAAGAAGAGATGCATAGGAATTCCTAAGTAGAGGGTCGACCTAAGTTCATGATCTTGCCAGAAATTGCGCTGGGGCGGAATTTGTGTTGTCAAATGGCGTTGCTTTATTTTGATAACCTGGATCACCAATTTTAGCAAAATGAAGAAAGTGCCCCAGGCAGTTTGGGCGGCGCGGGCAGGGAGCCTGGAGGTGGCAGGGGCTGGCGGATGCGGCTGGGATCGGCGACACGCGTGCGGGGGTACGACCGTCTGGGGTGCGGCCACTCATGGGCGTGACTCCGCACCCGGGCCGTGCGCAGCCGTGCGGGGTGCGACTGCTCGGGCTGGCCACGCGTGCCCAAGTCATGTGCGTGCTCAAGCCTCCCTTGCGTAGGCCACGCGTACGCCGACAGTGCACGCTTGCGCGGCCTGGCCGGGTGCGCGCGGAGGCGCTGCCCGAGCGCGTGCACCGGTTCAACCTTCTTCTTGGGCGCTCCCAGGACTAGGGGAAGCGTTACTTCGTGCGTGTGACTTATTTGATCGGGTTCACGTGTACTTGATCCGAGTCTTGCTGATTTGACTTAGGAATTTCAAGGTGAACCCCATCAAATGCCCCCAAATTTTTGTGAGTCATGATCCGCAAAGCAATGAGCACGAAAATTTCCTGCTTTTCCCGCAGCGTTCCGATCATTAGGAAATTATCTGTGATTCTTGTGAGATATTGGACAAAAATTGAAGTTTATTTGCTGCCCATTTTGAGGCAGGAAAATTTGGCAAGAAATATTTTGCCATCTTGGATGCCTTCCATTATAAGTCCTCCTTTAAGGCCTATAAATTAGAGAGTTTCATTCAGTTCTTCTCTGATATAGTTACAAAAATCTTGGAGTTCGTGGTGCTTTTTCTTGGGATTTGCGTGTTCATGAGGCCATCATGTCTCCCTAAAAAGGTTAGTATTTTCACGCCTTGGGAGCGAGGAGCAAGCAAGTGGGAGAGGGCGTGAATAGAGAATTCCGTGTGAAGAGGCCCCAATGCGGTTGCGTGCGCGGAGGGGTGGCACTAGGGCCGGCCATGGTTGCAGGAGAGCAAGCGCAAGCGTGCTCAGGTGCACGCGGGGCCGCCTGCGAGCTCGCGGGCGTGGGGCCGACCGTGAGCGCGCGACCTCTGTCATCTGCGCGGGTATGCGGCGGTGCTGCCCTCGCATGAGTGCACGTGCAGGGCCGCCCACATGCAAGCACGGTTGGGGGAACCAGTACGGGCACGCACGGGGCCACTTGCACGCGAGCGTGCGGTTGGCTGGTTGCTCACGTTCGGGGATGATTGTGCGGGGCATATGCATCGTCGTTCACGCGGCTTTGCCCGCCCGCGCGGGTGTGCACGGAGTTGCTCGTGCACGAGTGCGCATGCGCAGGGCCTCTTGCAGTGCAAGCATGACTGGGGCCACCCGCGGGGGCACGCGCGGGGCCTCCTGCGTGCCCGTGGGGTTGTCCACTTGCTCACGTCCGGGGATGCTTGTGCGGGGGTGTGCGTTGTCTTTCACATGGCCTTGTGTGGGCGCGCTTGTCTTCATGTGCACGAGATTCTTTCCTTTGCTTGTTTTGATGTTACTGCTTGTCTTCCTTGCAAGTGTCAAAAGGCGGTGCTCCGCAACGATCGATGTGCCTTCCATTGACTATTAACCTTGCCCGTATGGGTAGTTTGAGGAAGGATTTCGACATTTTGACGGACATGGAGATTCTGATCCTTTCCCAACTATAACTTGTTCAATACCCTCCTCCGGGATATTTCACGATCACGGAGGGGTGCCTGAAGGAGGGCTTTCAGATTCCCCTACGGAAGAGGCAGTCACAGTATTTTTGTTTTGCGATGTTCTGGTGACGAAATTTTCTCTCGCGGGGCTGTCAAGGATTATGGGGTTGCTTTGCTTCTTTTAGGAGCATGACTCCCGAATGTCGGTTCGAATCTTTTGCGAGTGGTGTGAAGTTTGCCTCGGCTCCGGCGACCGTGTCGAGGTGCGGAGTAATAAGAGATGGCTATCTTTCGAGGACAAGATCGACTATCATCATGGGGGGACACTATTTGGGTTTGTAAAAAACCCGTGGAAATTGCCTGAGGTTTGGCTGGATCTTCCCAACCGTTGTTGCCTTCTTATGAGGAAGGAGTATGACTTTACTCCGTTGTTAGGTTTTGAGGATCCACACGAGTTGAGAGATGTTCTTTATAAGATCAACACAATTGTCGCCGAGAAGCGGCTAGTTGTTGCTGGCCTTTCGACAGATGTGGAGTGGAGTTGCATCGCGTCGCTGGAATGTGGAAGGAAGAGAAAGTTGTACTTTTCGCACCGGTAGGGAGGAGGCGGGCCATCCTTTACTTCACTTGAGGTCGTTATTGATGTTGCCAACAATTGTCCGGATGACTGGTTGCTGACCCACGCCTGTGGAGACTGTGGATCCATCAGAGCTTCCCGTGACCAAGTCGGCTTCTCGAGAGATTCCTGAGTTGTTGTTTATGATAGGGAGGGGGAAGGAACGGGAATGTTCCGCTTGCCAAGCGCTTATTGGGAAGGAATGTTTGTTTCCCCCAGTATTTTCTATCCTTAACTTATGCTTTGTGCTAGAAATAATTTATTGCTTGTGTTTGCAGGTAGATGAGATTCACGATATTGCGCTTTCATGGAATGGTACCTATGTAATCACGAAGGATGATTTTTTCTCTCTGCGGACGAAGTTGGCCACATCCGAGGACACGCTACCGGAGGCCCAGAGAAAGAAGAAATAAGTTGTTCCTTGCCTGGTTAATGAAGTGACCCAGTTGTCCTCTTCCCAGGCTGAGGTCAAGACTCTCCGGGCGAAGCTGGGCGCTACTGACATGGAGATCGTCACTCTTTGAGAGAGGTTGGTCTCTGCCGAGGAAACTCTTGCGGAGCTGGTCCGTTGTTCCGAGCTGGTCGATGCCGCGTTGTACTAGCAGGAGGCGGAGCTCGAGCGACAGACGAAAGAGAAATCTCAGCTAATTTTGGTGCGGGAGGAGGTCGAAGCAGTGTGGGTGGCTGCGGTGGTCGAGTACAGAGCTTCTCAAGACTTTGAGGTGGAGCGGTCTCGCATTGTGGAGGAGGTCTGCTCTGAGATGATGGAGACGGAGGTCGATCCACTCATAGAGGATGGGCGCGATTTCGCGCACTGCCTAGGTTTCAGCAAGGGATTCTGAGCTACTCAGAGGTTTTCGAAGCGCGATGCCCTGGGCATGGAGGATGCCTCAGGCGATGATGTTAATGCCGCTATGGAGGGATGAACCTGCATGCCTCTTCTTCCCTTGTTTGTTTTGATTTGCATGTTTTTTGTTTTGTAGGCATATTTCTACGCCATTGCATGTTTTTTCTTTTCATGATGATATAGCCCGTGAGGCACCTTTTATTTGAGTGAAGACCTTTTTGACTTTTGGATCTGCTGCGTTTTGGTTGCGCTTTTGACAAGGTAGTGCTTTGCTCAAGTATTGTTTATTTACTCGTGTTTTGGGGGAGAGTCGTAGGCTACTTAGAATTTGGAGGTGATGAGCCCTTGTTCGCTTGCGCTTTGAGCGGAGATGGTTGAGATCCTTTGTTCGTGCTTTTAGGAGGACTGGGGTTCATCCGAGTTGAGGTGATGAAGAACCTTTGTTCGTTCGTGCTTTAGGAGAAATGAGGTTTGTTCGAGTGAAAGAGGCGAAGAACCTTCATTCGTTCGTGCTTTAGGAGAACCGTGGTTCGTCCGAGTGAAGGAGGAGAAGAATCTTTTGTTGGTAAAAACCTTTATGATTTATTTTAACAATTTTTTTTAGTAATTTTACATCCTAAGTTTATTACTCATGATGTATAGTGAGGGTAATTTGGTCTTAGAAGTCTTAAAATGTTATTGTTATAAAGAACATAAGAAAGACATACTGAATATAAGAGAAAAATCATGAATTACCAACATTCGTCGAATAGAAGTCGATGCAACTTTGACTAGCAGTCGATCGAACTTCGACTAGAAGCCGACACAACTTCGACTAGAAGCCAATGCAAAATTTGACACTACTTCAAATAGAAGTCAGAGCCACTAAATTTGATAAGTCAACAAAAGTATTATATCGACACATACTTCGACATGGTATCGACGGAACGTCGACTACAGAGTGAATCTTATAGATATTCAGAATTCAATGTTACTTCTATTAGAACTCTACGTTACGTCAATTGAATTTCTTAACAGAATTCATTTTTAGGCTTCAATCGAATTAATTCAATAAGAGGTTTGAATAACAAAATCTCGGAGATGTTAGAAGATGTCGACCTATATATGTATATGTGGTGAGATATAACATAATATATATGAAGAGAGAGAGAGAGAGGATCATGAATTATCATTGATTTCTTACCTCAAACACCAACTACATACGATCAAGAAATTCATATCAGATCATGATAGATTGATTTATACAGAGAAAGTTTGGAAGATAATCATCAACATTTGAATTTCTTCCATCAATCAGTCAATTATTAGATTGTTTCTGAATCTGCCAAACAGAATTAGTTTGTCTTCTTCTCAAAAAGTAATTACATTAGATTCAAAAAAGATTCAAGGATAATCTGGAAATAGGGCTCAAAATCTTTGTGATTTTGATATTCAGAGACTCATCAAAAGTTCTAAATATCATTATTTCTAGTCCTCAGTAATCTACTGAGAGGTAATAGAGAGAAGGTTAATTCTATCACAAATATTTTTTCCATTTTCTTTTTACACTTTGTGAAAAGAGTTTTGAGAATCACTCTTCAAAGGATTTAGTTAGATATTCTGAGAGTCTTCTTGAGAAAAGACTCAGATTGTATTGGTTCATGATCTCCTTATCAAAAGATCTGGTGTTCGCTCTAAGAGTCTCCGGATCAAAAAACTCAGACAATGTGATAATGAATTTCTACCAAGGGTATAGAAGGGTGGATGTTCCCAGATTGAGGGGTAACCACTATAATATTTGTGTCTTCTATGCTTTTTGTGTTTATTTTTAATTCAGTGTTGTGATTTTATTTACCCGCATCTATTTCTGGTTGATTGTTAATGTATATGCAAATTCTACGAATTAAACTAAGTATTTGAAACAAAATTTTAATCTTTATTCACCCCTTCTAGAGAAACCTCTGAGGTATTTAGCAACTGATCTCCTATTTTAATTGGTATCAGAGGGAGGTTGATCATTATAAGGTTAATCTAAATGAGATTAATCAATAAAATGTTAACACCTTGATCAAAAGATCATTTCAGTTGCATGAGTAAATATTCATTTAAATTTTCAAAAATGTCTTCAAATACATTCAAAGGATTTGCATCTACTAGGCCACCAGTGTATAATAATGAAAAGCTTACACTCTGGAAAACCAGAATTAGATTATACATGAACTCTATTAATGAGGGTATATTCGAATTAATTTTGACAGGACCATCAATCCCATACAAGAAGGATGCAAAGAGAAATACAACTGCAGAACATGTACCTAGAAGTGGATGAACATACATGGAAAAGAAAATAAAAGATTGGGAATTGATGATGATGTATTACAAAAAGCTATGAACGTACTTGTTTCAACTATGTCTGATGATGTATTTCAAAAAGTTATCGATAGTCAGTCAACAAAAGAAATATGTGAATCACTTTCAAGAATTGTTGATGGAAGTGCAGATGAGAGAAATGATAGAAGATCACTTTTAATCTCTCATTATGAGAATTTCCAAAAGAAAACTGATGAATCTATAACATTAATATATGACAGATTCAACATGATAATCAATGAATTCAAAGGATTGAATAATGATATATCTCTCATTGAGATAAATGATAAATTACTCATGTGCATCCCAATACATGAGATTCTAGAATTTGGGCCAATAGAGAATCAAGGTGTCATAAAAAAATTACAACATATGTTTTGCTAGAAAAGTTAAAGTCATATGAACAACTATTGAAGATTGGAGCAGAAGCAGAAACTAAGTAGAATAACTTAACATCTAGAGAAAAATCAGTTGCCTTCAAAGTCACTGAGGATAAACCATCTATTTCAAAACATGAGAAGTTCAATCTTCTAATAATGAGATTCAGAAGGTGGATAAAGTCAAAAATTTCTAGGAGAAGCCATAAAAATTCAAGCAAGTCAAAGTTTGACAAGACTCCAAATAAGGAGACAATCTGCTTTACATGTAAAAAACTGGAACATATATCAACAGAATGTCTAGATCAATAATAGGAGAGATCAACTATCAAGTATAAAAAAATACCTGAAGAGAAAGGATAAGAAGAAAGGAAAATGTTTCATTTTTGAAACCTGGAGTGATACAAGTTCTGAATCTAGCACTTCATTAGATAATGAAGAAGTTGTTGTTAAAGAAGCATGTCTCATGTCTCTTGAGATAGAATCAAACCATGATACAAATGAGGTACATGATTATTTTTACGATATTGATTTTACTTCTGATGATTTTAAAGTATGCTTTAGAGATTTCTGTATATATCAAATATAATAAGAAGAGGAAATTAAATTGTTAAGGCAGAAAACGAAATTATATGAAGATTGTTCTGATAATAATGAACAAATAGAACATGATAAGATTATAAAAATTGAGGTAGATAACCTGAAGGAACAGATAAGTAAGTTAATTAAAGAAAACTCTTAATTAAAAGACAAATTAGCAAAGACAAAAATCTTTGAAGACATCTTGAACGGAAGGAGTCATCAACTTAAGAACATTATTGCAAACTTTAAGAAAAGGTTTGATCATTTGGGTTTAGGAGCAAAACCTCACATGATAGTACCAATTAATAATAAACCTGCTTGGAAAAATCTTGCACCATTTATCAAAGCAAACGATGTACCATCCAAAATAGTTCATCATGACTATCCAGAAAGAGTAACAAGTTTTAATAAGGAAAAGAGTAAATTCAAAGAAAAAAGTGTTGTATATAATCAACCAATAACTAATCAAAAACAAAATTTGATAGATTCAATAAGTAAGGAACACGCGTTGACTTCATATCGATGCAACTCTTGTGAAATGTCGACTTCAAATCGATGCATTCCAAATGTTGTGTCGACTTCAACTCGACGCATATCCCTGAAAAGTAATTATTCTTATAATAATAACTCTGTAAATGATGTTTGTCAAGATTGCTTTATTAAAGGACATACAAAATGGAAGTTGTTGGTTTAATAGACCAACACTCTTTTATACCAAGGGTTATTACGAAAGGTCATCATATACTTTCATTACACCTTATAATGGAAAAAGAAGTAATGAGTCCAAGTTACCTAGATCCCAACTAATGTTTAATCTTATGTGTAGGAAAAAGGTTGTCCATCCACAAATCAGTAGTGGTATTTAGACAGTAGATGCTCCATACATATAACTGGGTAAAAAGAAATGCTGATTATTTTCAAGGCCAAAAATGGTCTTAAGGTAGTGTTTGGTGATTCCAAATATGGTCAAACCAAAGGTATATGATCAAAATGGGGGATATCACTTTTGCTAAAGTATCTTATGTTGAAGGACTTCAACATAATCTGATTAACATTAGTTAATTGTGTGATGGTGAATACAAGGTTGTATTCACTAATAATCTTTGCCAAATAATAAATTCTAGAATAGATAACATTATGCAACTGGTTCTAGAAAAGGCAATAAAAATGTTACTAATTTTAGTTCTTCTAACAATGAATTATGCATATTCAATACTGAAGTAGATAGGAATGCACTTTGGCATAGGAGGCTTCGTCATCTAAACCACAAGACCATAGCAAGACTTTTAAAGGATGAGTTAGTAAGAGGCTTACTAAAAGGAAAGTATAGAAAAGTTAATCCAAGTAGAGCTTGTTAGTAAGGTAAACAGGTAAAATTTTCATTCAAACCACTTGGTAAGAATAATTCTCCAAGAATTTTATACCTACTACATATGGATTTATTTAATCCTCTTACCATTCAAAGTTTAGGAGATAAATCTTTCACGCTTATTATTGTGGATGATTTCTCAAGATTCATTTGAGTGTTCTTCTTAAAAACAAAAATTGAAACCTTTATAACTCTTACAAGATTCATAAAATAGATTTAATTTGAATTTGATAATAAAGTGTCTTTGATAAGAAGTGATCATGATATAGAGTTTGAAAATCAATTAATCTACAGATTCTGTGAAGATGAGGGGATAAGGCAAAGCTTTTCAACTTCTAGAACTTCTCAACAAAATGGAGTTGCTAATAGGAAGAATATAACACTTATTGAAGTTGGAAGAACTTTATTAGTAGAGTCCAACCTGCCTAGGTCCTTTTGGGCTAAAGCAGTAAACATTGCTAATTATGTTCTTAATAGAAGTCTTATCCACAAGACCAAACGAAAGACTCATTATGAGCTTTTAAAAAGTAAGTTATCTATAGTTTCTTATTTTAGAATTTTTGGCTATTTTTGTTACAATCTTAGTAATGGGAAAATTTATATAGCCAAATTTGATAAGAAAACTGATGTTGGAATATTTTTGGGGTATTCCTTATTAAGCAAAAGCTTATAGGTGTTATAATAAAAGGACTCTCAAAATTGAAGAATTCATGCATGTAGTATTTCATGAAACTCATGCTTGTTCCAAATGGGAGGAAACTTCCACCAAAGATTTATTGCAGGAACAGACTGCTATAGACAAAGTTTTAAAGAATTGAAATTGAAGAGAATATAAAAAACTCATCAGAAAAACAAAATCATCAAAAATAAGATGATACAGAAGGTTCAAATGATGAAGTACATATAGAAGGACCTATTAATCTAACAATTACTGAACAGGTTAATTATCAGGAAGTTGTATTACCTCATGAAGATAGAATAGAAGAATAATTTGATCATGTTCCAATTGCTCAAACAAGAATTGAACCAAATATATCAATTCTAAAGGATCATCATTTATCACAAGTTATTGGAAATGTGAATAAAGGGGTAAAAACTAGAAAATAACTATCCACTAGAGTGATGTTGCGGTGCTTCTTATCACAGTTTGAACCCAAGAAGTTTGAAGAAGCTGATATTGATCCACACTGAATTGTAGCTATGCAAGAAGAGCTTGTACAGTTTGAAAGAAATAAAGTCTAGGAACTAGTGGAGATACCAAAGAATTACCCAGTTATTGGAACCAAATGGGTATTCAGGAATAAAATGGATACTGATGGAATGATAGTGAGAAACAAGACAAGACTGGTTTCTCAAGGATATATGCAAGAGGAAGGAATTGACTACAATCAAATATTTGCACTAGTAGTACGACTAGAAGCAATCAGACTATTTATAGCCTATGTAGCTTATAAAAGAATAAAAATATACCAGATGGATGTCAAAAGTGTTTTTCTTAATGGATTTCAGCAAGAAGAGGTTTATATGGAACAACCATAAGGTTTTGTCAATCAAACTTACCCTTCTTATGTTTATAAATTGAACAAAACACTTTATTGTCTAAAATAAGCTCTAAGAGCCTAGTATGAGACCTTATTCACATTTCTCTTAGATTACTCATTAACAAGAGGAAAGGTGGATAAAACACTTTTCACTAAGACACATAAGGAAAAGTTATATATTGTCCAAATTTTTGTGGATGATATTATATTTGGTTCAACAGATTCTGGATTATGCAAAAGGATTGCTGATCTAATGCAATCCAGATTTAAAATGAGTAGCTTGGGAGAATTATCCTTCTTCCTTGGTTTACAAGTAAAACAAAGCAATGAAGGTATCTTCATTTCTTAAACTAAATATACCAAGGAACTGATAAAGAAATTTGGCATGAAAAATGCTTCTAATATGAAAACCCCCATGCCTACTAATGTTGTTCTAGATAAGGACATTTCTGGTAAGCCTGCAGATAAGAAAACATATAGAAAAATTATTGGCTCTCTTCTTTATCTCACAGTTAGCAGGCTTGATATAATATTTACCACAAGTGCCTGTGCAAGATTTCAGGTTGATCCTAAAGAGTCACTTCTTAGTTCTATAAAAAGAATTTTAAGATATCTTAAGGGTATACCTGAGATGGGATTATGGTATCCTACATAATTAGAATTTGAATTATATGGATATTATGATGCTAATTATGCAGGATGTAGATTGGATAAAAAAAGTACCTCTAAAACATGTCAATTCTTAGGCACTAGACTTATATATTAGTTCAGTAAGAAGCATACATCAGTCTCTACTTCTACAACAGAAGTTGTGTATATTGCTGCTGGAAGTTGTTGTTCATAGATTTTGTAGATGAAGAATAAGTTACTTGATTATAACTTGAATTTCACTAACTCCACAATATTTTGTGATAGTTCTAGTGTTATTTCAATTGCTTCAAATCCCATCTTGCACAGTTGGACAAAGCATATATAAATTATGCATTACTTTCTCGGAGATAATGTGGAAAACAACAAGATTTCCCTGGAATATGTGACTTCTGAAAATCAGATTGTAGATATTTTCACAAAACCTCTTGATGAAACTAAGCATCGCTTTCCTATAGTAAAGGCAATCATGCTCCTAACTATAGAGGGAGAAAGGGTATGTGGATGAGTGCCTGAAAGCTCGCCATGAGTAAATATAGATGCCTTAATATGAGCCATTTGTGTTTGCTACTCCAACCCCAACATTCAAGGGCCAAGAAACTGCATCTTCCAAACCTCTTCCAGCAAAGAAGCATGTTGTTGACAAGCCAGTGACTAACCCTTACAAGGCAATATTAGATGTCATCAACACCATCTCAGATGCTAAACTGAGACCTGTGTCTGTAAATCTGATATCGCTAAGTAAGGCTACTTACCGTCGAGCAAACAGTCAAGGACTAGCTGGGAGAGATAGGAAGAATGCAGCTGCCTTCTCAGTTGAACATTTCATACAAATATTCCTTCCACTTCAAGAAATGTTTAGAAGAGAAGGTACAACATCTTTGAATGTTGGTGTTGTGGTAAAGTGGAACACTTTGCCCAAGATTGTTAGCATGACCCTAATGTGCCAAGTGCAAAGAAGAGCTTTCCAATTAAGGCTGCTTTAGGGAAACAATATTGTCATTTATGTTAATAAGAACTTAGGACCCAAAGTCATTTAGGATCCTAAGGTAAAATAAATTACTTCTTGCAGGATAGTTCAAGCACCAATTTCAAGTAAATATGATAATTGGACAGTGGGTGATTAAGGCATATGACAGGAATAAGGAGTCTTCTTTAGGACTATGTTCTTGTGAAGAATGGACCTAAGGTCGTTATTGGAGATGCAAGCCAGGGTGTCAACACCAGAAGAAGACTTCACAATGAAGCTCTCTTCTTAAGATTCTTGTCCTAGGTGGAGCCCACGAAGTTTGAAGATGCAAACAAGGATCCATTTTGGATCAATGCTATGCAAGAAGAACTCCAACAATTCAAGAGATTCAAGGTCTAGAAGCTGGTGCCAAAGCCACAAGGACGCAACATTATTGGCACCAAATGGATCTTCAAGAACAAGATGGATTAACATGGAGTGGTAGTAAAAAAAATGCCAGATTAGTTTCCAAGGGGTACAAACAAGAGGAGGGAATTGACTTTGACCACACTTTTTCCCCGGTTGCAAGACTGGAGGCTATAAGGATATTCATAGCTTATACAGTATTCAAAGGGTTCAAAGTCTATCAAATGGATATAAAATCTATCTTACTCAATGGTAATCTGAAGGAAGAGGTATAAGTGGAGCAACCCTCAGGTTTTTTTCATCCAACTCTAACCTCTCAAGTTTATTTTCTTAAAAAGGCCATGTATGGGTTGAAACATGCACATAGGGCATGGTATGAAACTCTGTCTACCTTTCTCATTAAGCACAAGTTCTTAAGGAGAAACATAGATAACACATTATTCCTAAGGGAATAAAAGGGCAAGTGTATTTTAGTCCAAATTTATTTTGATGACATAATCTTTTGGTCTACTAATGACAACCATTGCAAAAGGTTTGCCAACCTTATGTAATGGGACTTTGAAATGAGCACTATGGGGGAGCTCTAATACTTTCTAGGTCTCTAAGTGAAATAGTCTAATGAGGGAATATTTATCTCTCATACTAAGTACACTAGGGAACTCATTAAGAAGTTTGGGATGAAATCAACATCCACAATGAAAACTCTCATGGGCTCAAATGTAACCCTAGATAAGGATAAGAAAGGAAAACCTTTTGATGAATCCATATACAGGTGTATCATTGGATCCCTATTATATTTAACTACTAATACACCTGACATTATATATGCAATATGTGTTTGTATTAGGTACCAGACATGCCCTAAGGAATTTCATTATACATCTATAAAGAGGATTTTGATATACCTCAAGGGAAGCCAACATCTTATCCTGTGGTACCCTAGGAATAATGATTTTGAACTAACTGGTTATTCAGATGCAGATTTTGTAGGATGCAAAGAAGATAGGAAAAGTACAAGTGGTACTTATCAATTCCTAGGAAGGAGAGTGATCTCCTAGAGCAGCAAAAAGCAGACTAGTGTGGTCATATCCACTACTGAGTCTGAATACATTTCTACAGGCAGCTGTCGTGCACAATTACTTTAGATTCAACATCAACTGGAGGAGTATAACATTAAGGTGATTAAAACCACCTTATTGTGTGCTCATCCAGTGTTATTTCCATTGCTAAGAATCTTGTCTCACATAGCAGGACTAAGCACATTCATTTCATTAGAGAACATGTTGAGTGTGAAGATATCTGTCTTGAATTTGTCCCCACTGACAAGCAAGTAACAAGTATCTTTACAAAGCCATTGGATGAGGCTAAGTTTACTTCATTTAAAATTAAGCTAGGTGTGTTACATATAGAATAGCTTATCCCTCATTATTTCTGCTCTCAGTTATAAATTTCTTTGATATTATTTACCATAATCTAACTAGGTGACAATATCTAGCTAAGAAATATAGCTAAGTAAATCCAGCTGAGAAATCTAGCTGAGCAAGATCAGCTATTTGGTGAAAATTGCTGAGAAACACTCAATGGTATTCAAGTATGTCATTATTCACATTTAAATCTGCTAAGACAATGCTCAACGGTATAAACCCCAGTCTGAACGATACCGCTGAGATGTGTTGATACGACTATGGATAATCTATCTCAGCCATTGGTTTAATTTTTTGATCACCCAATAGCATCATGCTTCAAAGCCCATTTATTTCAATTAAATAAATATAAAATTAACAGGTCTATATAACTCTAAGTAAAATAAGAACGTAAACTCTAAACCCTAGAAAGCCATAAAATCCCTCTGTCTTTCTCAGCGACACAATGACAAGGATTTCAACACAATGGCGCCAAAATCAGCAAACACTCTTTTCGAAGGATATGAAGTAGTCAGAGATGGATTTCAGTTTGCCTCAATAGAGATTAGAGAAGTTATTAGTATGTTGGAAGCCGTCAGGCTTGAGTTCATTCTGTCAGAACCAACTCCAATTCTAAAAGATGAAGTTTTGGAGTTGTATTCCAATGTGAGGCCCTCTTTATCAGGTCAAATTATTAAGAATAAAGTAGGGGGAGTGAAGATCAAAATAACCCCAAGAAGGCTTGCAAATCCCTGAAACTTCCCTTTATAGACAATATAGAGGACCAAGATATATCTACCAATGAAATTGAGCAAGCCCTGGAATGGTGTGGTCATAGTGGTGAAAGGCATGATTCCCTGAAAAGGAAAATTTTTAACTAAAAAGGAAAATTTATTGCTGATATCTTTGGGAAGGCCATCATATGCAAACCAGGCTCCCATGATAACATATCAAAACCAATGTTTGAGCTGGTAACAAGAGTGATTCTGTAGAAGAAAACCATCTGGGCAGTTGTAATTAATCAAAAGATCATTGAGTGCCTAAAGGCTCCAAACCTAGGCAAGATTTTATCCCTATATCTGATTAATGCTTACCCGGAGCATTTCTCCAAGAGAAAAGGGGTTCAGATCTATTACATGAAAAGAATGGATATCAAGATGTCGGAAAGATTCAATAGGGTGTTGCCCTCCAGCCAAGCAGTTCAGTCTACGAACATACCAAAGGTCCGGGGAAAGAAGAAGATTGTTGTGGACACCTCTGAATCAGACAAAGATTAATAGAATGAGGGTTAAAGCACATCAATACATAATCCTAACCTTTCCTCATCTAGTGAAGAAGCAACTGATGTTCAGGACCTAAGAATTCAAGTGGATGGAGATCCAACTCAAGTTCCTGCAGAAAGAGAGAAAGATTCATCAGAAATGGATGTTTAGTTAGATCCAAATGGTATAGATGGGATTGAAGCCCCAACCGAGGGGGAGCTAGTGCAACCAACTGTTAATCTACAAGGTGAGATTGGCCATTTTCTAAAAAATCTACAGGACAGGATAGTTTCAATTCCAGATATTTCTCGGGAGAGAAGTGAGGCAGAGCTAATGGCTCTAGATCAGTATGATACTCTAATCGAGGGGGAGCATGAGCAATTGAATGAAGGTACTCTAGATATTTGTAACGCCCCAAAATTTGTAGAGTGACAAACAACGTTTCTGGCCAAGTTTGGGTCTTAGCTGAGAGTCACACGGCCAAGGACACGGGCGTGTCCATAGCCGTGTCGAATCGGGTTCTTTGAGAAGTAAAATTGGTTTCTGGCAGGGGGCACACGGCCTGGGACACGGGCGTGTCCCACGGCGTGTCAGGCTCCAGTCGATGATTTGGTCGAGAGGTCGACGATTTTGGAGTCGACGATCGTTGAGCAGAGAACACGTCCTGAGACACAGGCGTGTCTCAGGGCGTGTCGAGCCCGTGTCGACGATCGGCCCGGGGAGTCGACGAATTTCGCTCGACGATGTGTCGAGACAAGGCACACGAGCTAGGACACGGGCGTGTCTAAGGCCGTGTCAGGCAGTCGATGAACTTCGCTCGACGAAGTGTCGAGACAGTGAACACGGCCTGGAGCCCAGGCGTGTTGAGTTAGACACGGGCAAGGACACGGGTGTGTCCAGTACCCGTGTGAGTCTCGGGTTGTTTTCGGGGCTATGCCGATGGAGGCACACGGCCGACCACACGGCCGTGTCAGTTGGAACACGGGCGTGTCAGGTCGAACACGGGCGTGTCAGATGCCCGTGTGTTGTTCCAGGCGCGTCAATTTTGGCGGCGAATGGGGGACACGGCCCTGGACACGGGCGTGTCGCAGGCCGTGTTCGGCCCAGGTATTTTGTTTTTCAGTTCGGATCATGGTCGTTCTTTCCTTTCTTTTGGGATCTGATGGTCCAGGATCGCTCTTGCTGAGTAAAGTCCGAGAATAGGGTTAGGAACCCTCATTATCCTCCAAGCTTTCTCTTACTAAAGTTCTATAGAGAGGGGAGAGCAAGGAAGAAGGTGAAGTAGAGATCTGGCTGTTGGAGAGGTTTCGGTGCTCCAAATCGCGAGCCGAGTCCGGATCCGTGGAGGCTAGATCGTTGCGAAGGTTTTCATCCTGCTATTTTTCCATGGCTAGGAAGAGGAGTCGGAAGGTAATGACACTTATCCTCTTGGTTTTAGGATGCATGGTTTAGCATCTTTTCTTTTCTAATTTTTGGGCACCAAACACTCAAATGAGAGGGGTTTGGGTCGCCAAGGTTCAAGAGGAACCTCCGGGTTGATTGAGTCCGTCCCCGGCATGTTTTTGCATTAGAGATCCGCTCCGTTAGTGGATTAGGCATGGTGTGTGAAGCTGTAGTCGCGACCGTTAGTCCGACTCGGTGATGTTGCATACGAGCTTTAAGGATTCGTAGAGATCTGTTGTGACGAGATGCCGTTTGTGATGTGGTGATGTTTTCCCCTTTTTCTCGAGTGAGTACATGTAGTCAGAACCGGACAAGGTTAGCTCCTCAATGGCGGTAGATGGTTTCCTTGGTGGACAAGGTTAGCTCCGTATTGGTGGTAGATGGTTTCCTTGGTGCGTGGGAACGCTGTAGTAGAAATGGGGGACTATGGTGGAATTGTCTTGGATTGTGATGTGCGAAGGCGTGGATGTGTCTCCGTGGTCGGCTGGCTATCCCGTGACGTACATGTCATGTGTGGAGAGTGTCCCGGCAAGACTAGTCCCCTTCTGTGAGACTGACGAGAAGGCCAAGCATGGGGCAAGCCCGGGCAATGAGTCCATGAGCGGGTGGGGTCCAGCAAGGCTTCTTAGAATCGGTCAGTTTGTGTTTGTTGGAATCCTGACATGAGACGTCAGAGCTTGCAGACAAGCCCGGGTTTGAGACCTTGAGCGGGTGGGGCCTTAGCAAGAGTTCCATGCGGCGGCTTGTGTGCCGTTGGGGGGGGGGGAATTATGTTTCCCCTTTTGTGTGCGGCTTTATGCCAATGGGGAAACGATGAGTACCCAATTGATGTGATGTTGTGCTAGATGCATATGCTATAAGGTGCCTTGGGTAAAACCCGGGTGTTGCATTCATGTTGCATAGTAGGCCCTAATATTATATGCTCAACAGTAGAGAACATGTATGATGTTTGAGACATCCAAGCCTGTTTCTTTAGTTGCTTTTCTTGCTTATGAATATTGCATACGAAGTGTTAACTTGCAGGTTGGAGGAGTACCCCGGGGTCCGTTAGGGGCAGCCTGGAGGAGATGTGTTGGTTACACAGTTTGAGGTCAGCCTTTGCTGACCTACGTTACTAATAATTTTTACAGGGCAAGGATCGCAAGCAGGAGCTAGCTCGCTGGACAGAAAGGCCTGAGCCTCATGAAGTGTTACCTTTTCTTGTAGCTTTACGTTTATGGCATTATATGTTTTATGCTCTGTGGGACCGCATATTTGGGCTTCCCCATCGCGTTCCAGGTCTGGGTGTTGACCACGGTGGGCCCCCCCGTGTGCCGGAATATCCCCGCCATCCCATGGATGGATTAGTCCCACATTGCCTGCAGCAGGTGGTCCTTGGTGTTTATGTACCCCCGTCCCCCCTTACCATCACCTCGGGGTTTTGGGAAGATGTGTGGTGACGGGTGGTTTCAATATGGTATCAAAGCCATCCCGCTGCGGGGGTGTGTTGAGAACTAAGGTCCAGCGAGATTGGGTGTGTGTGAGGACTGCATATTTGGGCTTCCTCATCGCGTTCCAGGTCTGGGTGTTGACCCCGGTGGGCCCCCCGTGTGGCGGAATATCCCCGCCATCCCGTGGATGGATTAGTCCCACATCGCCTGCAGCGGGTGGTCCTTGGTGTTTATGTACCCCCGTCCCCCCTTCCTACTAACTCGGGGTTTTGGGAAGATGTGTGGTGACGGGTGGTTTCCATATGGTATCAAAGCAAGGTTTTCATGTTGAAACATGCTCATTTTGACCAGCTTGCATGCCGAGGTAGACTAGGAGTTCTTATGCACTTTTTTGATGATGTATTTTTGAGTTGGGACCCACTCTTGTTGTAAGGCCATATGGCCATTCTGTTACTCTTGTAGGCGTGGATAACTTCTAGTCTTGATTGTTGTTTCTTCTGTGTTGTTTTAATAGTTATGAAATTGGGTAGCTATATCATTTCTTAATACTGAAGCTGTGACGTCTGTATGTTGTGGGGACACGGCCGGACCCATATTATACGGTCATTACAGGGGAGGTGTTACAATTTGGTATCAGAGCCAGGTTAGATTCAAGGTCGGTGCATAGAGAAGTTATCCACATAAGAGTAACGCGAGACCATGAGTGTCCTTATGTTTAAGTCTTGAGATTAGAGACTGATCCCTTATTTCTTGTTTTCTTGAAGAGTGCAAGCAACGAGGCGGGTACGTCGAGAGCAAGAGAAGAACTTTCGGCGAGCAGTGCCACTTCTCTAGGCCTTTTGGGCACGGGTGTAAACCCGGCCGACTTCTGCCGCATGCTTGCAGAAGCGATGGTGGCAGCCCAAGCTACGTCGGCAGCTCAGGTAGTGTTGAAGTTGGTGACCGGGCGGTCTGACAGTCTGTCTTGGCGGGTTAAAGACCGCGCGGTTGGCGGTTTGTCTCAGCCATCCTGGAGACCGGGCGGTCTAGCGGTCTACCCTGGCAATCTCTCTTTCTCTCTGGTGGTAGCCGTGTGGTTAGCCCTTCTGTCTAACCGCGCGGCTTGTGCGGTTTGGTTTGTATAGTCCGCTTAGTCCTGTAAATTTTTAGTCCCACATCTTTTATTTGTATTCTCTCATCTCTCCTCCATTCTATATAAGGGAGGGCATACCTTTGTAATAGATATCTTTTTTGGATAATAAAACTTTACATTATTCAAAATTCGGCTTGTTCTTTGTCGTTTGTTCGCTACTTTAACATGGTATCAGAGGACTCGATTTTCTCCTCCTGATTCTGTGCGCCCTCTCTGACCTCGCGACCTATCTACGCGGCTTGCTTCTTCTTCTCGCGGCCTGTCCCCGCGGCTTGTTTCTTCCGCCTGCTTGCGCCCTGTTCGCGCGGCTTCTTCTCTCCTTGTCGTTGCCCTTTGTGTGCGCGACCTCTTTGTTTCTTCTTCTTCTTGCTGCGACCTGTTTGCCTCCCAGCGGACTTTTCTCTGTTCGTGTGGTGTCTCTTTCTTCTGTTCGCGCGGGCTGCTTTCTAGCCGCTCGACTTCTTTCCCTCTGCTTGCTTCTGCGGCTTGGTCGTGGTTTTTCTGCCTGCTGGTATCTATCATCATGACCGCTGCAGATCTCTTTCTCTCTAACCGCTGCGTTTTCTCTCTGTTCGCGCGGGTTCTTCCTTGTTTCGGCGGCCTCTCTGCCTTTCTTCCTTTAGCCGCTTCTGCCTGTTAGTCGCCGCGACCTCCTGTTAAGTCCCGCGGCTTGTGCTTTCCTCTTCTCCCCCTTATGGCTTTCATATCCTCTTCCACGTCGTTCGCCTCGGTGGTCACGTCTTCTGGTAGTGCCCACATTGTTACTCAAGGAAAATGGCTGATCGACACCGGTGCTACAAATCATATGACCGGCACTCTACAGTGTTTTTCTCTCCTAGAAACACATAATCGGTTGCCCCTGGTTATTCTCGCTGACGGCTCTTCATCATCAGTCCATGGGACGGGGATAGTTCATGTCACTCCGTCTCTTCACTTGGCGGATACTCTATACGTGCCCAAGTTCCCGTGCAACTTATTATCTGTTACCTCTCTATGCAAGCAATTACAGTGTTCCGTCACATTTACTTCTACTTCTTGCTCTTTTCAGGATCCGAACTCCCAACGGACGATTGCTACTGGGACTGAGAGTGGCGGCTTATACTTCCTGGACAACATTTCTGCTTTCTCCACCTTCTCCTCCACATCCACAGATATTCTCCAATGGCATCTCCGCCTTGGTCATGCTCCTCCACGTCTTCTTCGTCAACTTCTGCCCCAACTTCCTCCACACAGTCCTCCGCTCAACTGTGAGGCCTGTCAGCTTGGCAAGCATCACCGCTCCTCCTTCCCTCCAAAGCACGTTCGTGGATCTACCCGTCCGTTTGATCTCATCCACTCCGATATTTGGGGTCCTTCTCCTACTCTTACCATTGGTCGAGGTAGTTCATATTTTGTCACGTTCATTGATGATTTCTCTCGCTGTACGTGGGTGTACCTGTTAAAAGATCGCTCCGAATTATTCTCTGTATGGACGTCCTTCTATCTCATGATCAAAACTCAGTTTAATGTTTCTATCAAAGTTTTTCGATCTGATAATGCCAAAGAATATATCAGTCACGACTTCTCTACATTCTGCATGCAAAATGAGATTATTCATCAAACTAGTTGTGTCTATACTTCATAGCAGAATGGTGTGGCAGAACGCAAAAACTGTCACTTCCTCGATGTCGCTCGCACCTTGATGACCCAGATGCATGTTCCTCGCTCCTATTGGGGCTATGATGTTCTCCTTGCCTGCTACCTTATCAATCACATTCTCTCCACGGTTCTCCACGGAAAAACCCCATTCTCCAATCTGTATCAGGGCAAGGAGCCGTTTCCTCTCCCTCTCCAAATCTTTGGATGCATTGCCTTTGTGCATGCCCCTTTGGCCACCAGTGATAAGCTCTCCCCTCGCTCCACCAAATGTGTCTTTTTGGGGTACTCCACCACTCAGAAAGGCTATTGTTGCTTTGATCCCGTCCTTCGTAAGCAGTTCGTCTCTGCTGATGTCACCGTCTTCGAGAATACCTCCTACTTCTCGGATGACTCCTCTCCTCTTTTCCCCGCTTCTGATTCTCCTACCGTTCCCTTCGTTCCCTCGTCTCCTACTACGATCTCCACCCCTACACTGTCTCCACCCACTCCTCTTTCTCCACCACCGTCTCCCTCATCTCCGCCACCGTCTCCCTCATCTCCGCCGCCGTCGCTCTCTACTCCCGGGCCAGCTTTCTCTGCCACGGATGCTCCGGATGCCGAGGGACCCGCTGACCTGGATCTTCCTATAGCTCTTCGCAAAGGGGTGCGGACGTGCACCCTACACCCCCTTGCTGTTGTTGTTTCCTATGATCGTCTTACCCCTTCTCGCAGGGCATTTGCACTGGCTATCTCTGCCACTGCCACACCCCGCTCCTACCAGGAGGCCCTTGCTATTCCTCATTGGAAGCTGGCCATGGATGAGGAAATGGCGACCCTAACTGAGCGGGGTACATGGACTCTTGTTCCTCCTCCCTTCGGCACTGATGTTGTTGGCTGTCGCTGGGTCTTTGTGGTCAAATTTGGCCCAGACGGCACTGTGGATCGGTATAAGGCTCGCCTTGTTGCTAAGGGCTTTACTCAGACCTATGGGGTTGATTACTTTGACACCTTCTCCCCCGTGGCTCGTCTCAGCACTATTCGGGTCCTTCTCTCTGTGGCGGTAAATAGGGATTGGCCGATTTCTCAGCTGGATGTCAAGAATGCCTTCCTTTATGGTGATCTTCACGAGGCCGTTTACATGGAGCAACCTCCTGGGTATGTTGCTCAGGGGGAGACACGAGTATGCCGGCTGAAGAAGGCAATTTATGGCCTCAAGCAGAGCCCTCGAGCTTGGTTTGACAAGTTCAGCGGCATCGTGGCGGCCGTTGGTTTTGCGCAAAGCTCTACCGATCACTCTCTATTTATTCGCAAAACTCCTTCGGGGCTGGTTGTTCTTGCTGTGTACGTCGATGATATTCTTCTCACTGGCGATGACCAGGAAGGGGTAGCCCTGACAAAGCGACATCTTCGCCAACATCTGATCAAGAAAGATATGGGCTCTTCAAAGTACTTTCTGGGGATCGAAATCTCTCGGAAGCCCGACTCCTTAGTTCTCTCTCAGCGTAAGTATGCCCTTGATCTTTTAAAAGAGGCAGGATTGACTGGAGCAAAACCTGCCCGATGCCCCATGGCAACTGGAGAAGACAAAACCTGGACAGACGATTCGCCTCCTCTTTCAGATAGTTCGCGGTACAGGTGTCTGGTTGGTAAGCTCATATATCTCACAGTGACCAGGCCCGACATTTCCTATGCTGTGGGCAAGGTGAGTCAATTCATGCAAGCACCTAGGGAGTGCCATCTACAGTCTGCCTTGCGGATCTTGGAGTATGTCAAAGCAGCGCCTGGGAAAGGATTACTTTTTCAGAAAATGGTCATCTGAGGATTGAAGCACACTCAGATGCAAGTTATGCTGATGACAAAGGGGATCGCAAGTCAACCTCAGGTTTTTGCACCTTTGTTGGGGGAAATCTGGTGAGCTGGAAGAGCAAGAAGCAGTCTGTTGTCTCCAGGTCCAGTACAGAAGCTGAGTATCGCAGTATGGCGTCGACCACTTGTGAGATAAAATGTCTGCGGGCTCTCATGCTAGATTTAGGAGAGGTCTACAACCATCCTCTACCTATGTTTTGTGATAACAAGGCCGCCATATACATCTCCAAAAATCCGGTCTTCCATGAAAGAACAAAGCACATTGAGGTTGACTGTCATTTCATTCGTGAAGAGATCTTAAAGGAACAAATTTGCACTCCCTTTGTCACTTCTGATAAAGGCTGGCTGACATCTTCACCAAGCCAGTTTCCGCCTCGTTTCTTCATGTTTGTGACAAGCTGGGCATGATCGATATATATGCTCCAGCTTGAGGGGGAGTGTTGAAGTTGGGGACCGGGCGGTCTGTCTTGGCGGGTTGAAGAACGCGCGGTCTGGCGGTTTGTCTCAGCCAGCTTGGAGACCGGGCGGTCTAGCGGTCTACCCTGGCAATCTCTCTTTCTCTCTGGTGGTAGCCGTGCGGTTAGCCCTTCTGTCTAACCGCGCGGCTTGTGCGGTTTGGTTTGTATAGTCCGCTTAGTCCTGTAAATTTTTAGTCCCACATCTCTTATTTGTATTCTCTCATCTCTCCTCCATTCTATATAAGAGAGGGCATACCTTTGTAATAGATATCTTTTTTGGATAATAAAACTTTACATTATTCAAAATTCGGCTTGTTCTTTGTCGTTTGTTCGCTACTTTAACAGGTAGCAACCCCTGATACACCGGACACGACGATGGCCGTGCCAGGCGGAGAAGCCAGGCAAGTGGAGCCTTTGGCGGAAAGGGTGGTTGTCGGACATGGAGACCGACACATGAAGTACTTCCTGAGCTTCCATCCCCCATCGTTCAAGGGAGTTGGTACGCTAACGGATGTGGAGGATTGGTGGGTTCGAATTCAAGAGCTTTTGAGGGCGGTAGAGACGCCAAAAGAAAAGAAATCTGAGTATGCGACGTTCATGTTGGAAGGAGACGCCAAGTTGTGGTGGGTGAGCCATAGCGGCCACCAGTTCCCTGGACGCACCCCATCGATGGAGGAATTTGGGGATGCTTTTCTAAAGAGGTACATTCCCGTTTCTACACGGTTGGCCCTTCAGAGGCAGTTTCTGCACTTAATGCAGCGAGACAAGACGGTGGACGAGTATGTGCAGGAGTTCACCTGTTTGGGTCGTTATGCGGGAATGACGATGGCAGATGATGTAGAGAGGGATAACCTCTTCTACCAGGGGCTGAGGGAGAATCTGAGGCAACCCCTCATTTCCATGAAGAGAGCTGGTTTTAATGAGCTAGTTGAGGCTGCCAGGATATTGGAGAGTGATCTGGAGCGAACCCAACGTCGTAAGGGTTTCACTCCCAAGCAAGGGGAAGGGAAGCCTCCCCAATCCCAGGGAAAGTCAGAAGGGAGTAGGTGGAGGAAAAAGCCTCACACTTCCAGGTCCGGTGAAAAGAGCAAATGGACGCCTGGAGGTTCTCACTCTATGGGACCGCCGACGTGCTACAACTGCGGTAATGTCGGGCACATAGCTCATGTTTGTCCTCAAGTAGGAGCGGAGCAAGAGGCAAGGCAGGAGTAGACTGTGCGCTCCGGCCCCAGTGCCACGGAGAAAGGGAAGATGGCGGAGTCAAGCGCTTCTCGGTTCCAACCGGTGCAACCAAGGGCCTACAACCTTGGACAGCAGGAAGCGATCCGCGAAACCGATGTGGTGACAGGTATGAGGAAATTTAAGTTTAATTTTGTGCTTCATACTTTTAGACTTTTATGTGTCATGTCCATGTTGTAGGCTTCGTTTTAGTTTTCGGATACCCCGCTAGGGTATTGTTCGATGCGGGAGAATCACACTCCTTTCTTGCGGAGAGCTTCATCCGGAGAATAGGAGTTGAGTCTTTCTCGGCAGAACGCGGAGCTAAAAGTGCGCATGCCCAATGGGTCATCCATGACCACCAGGGCCAAAGGGCGCATCTGTTGGGAGCTGGACGGAGTTGACTTCGTTTTGGTAGCTGCGGTTTTACCATTGGTTGAGTTCGATGTCATTTTGGGCATGAACTGGCATGCAGAGCAGCGCGCTAGCATTGATTGCCTATCTAAGGTAGTGACCCTAAGGAGCAAAGGGCAGGCGGAAGTCAAATTTGAGGGCCTTTGTGGAGTGGCCTATTCCCTGATTTCGGCCATGCAATTGATGCAGGTGGTTAACCAGGGTGGTGTAGCGCTGGTAGCGTTATTGGAGGTTCGACTCTCCCATTTGTCTATTGAGGAAGTGCCCGTAGTGGAAGAGTTCAAGGACGTGTTTCTGGATGAACTTCCTGGAGCGCCTCCTCGGCGGGAGATCGACTTCTCGATCAAGTTAGTGCCGGAGGCTAGGCCGGTGTCACGTCCTCCATTTAGGATGGCACCAAAGGAGTTGGCTGAACTCAAAGTACAGTTACAGGAACTGTTGGAGCAGGGGTATATCAGACCCAGTTCTTCGTCGTGGAGCGCGCCGGTGTTGTTTGTAAAGAAGAAAGACAGTAGTATGCGGCTGTGCATAGACTACCGAGAGCTGAATAAACTAACCGTTAAGAATAAGTATCTGATCCCTCGGATAGACGACTTGTTCGACCAGTTGGTGGGGTCGGTGGTGTACTCAAAATGGGACTTGAAGACAGGCTATTATTAGTTGCGAATTCGGGACGAGGACATACCTAAGACTGCCTTTGGTACGAGGTAAGGACACTTTGAGTTTACGGTGATGCCGTTCGGGCTGACGAACGCGTCATCTGTGTTCATGGATCTTATGAATCGAGTATTTCGGGAATACTTGGATTCTTTTGTGGTTGTCTTCATTGATGACATCTTGGTGTATTCCAAATCGGAAGTGGAGTATGAGATCCACTTGAGAATGGTTTTGCAAGTGTTGAGGGAGAATCAGTTGTATGCAAAGTTCTCAAAGTGCGAGTTCTGGTTAGCGAAGGTGGCATTTTTGGGCCACGTGATTAGTGGGGATGTGGTGGCAGTGGATCCAACAAAAGTGGAAGTCATCAGAGATTGGCCGGTTTTGAGGACCGTGGCGGAAGTCCGAAGTTTTCTTGGACTAGCCGAGTATTATAGGAGATTCGTGGAGAATTTTTCGCGGATAGCTCTACCCCTCACCTCACTCACTCGTAAAGATCATAAGTTTGTGTGGACTCAAGAGTGCAGTCAAGCATTTGAGGCACTGAAGGAGAGACTGATGATGGTTCCAATCCTAAGTCTATCGCAAGGGACCGAGGGATTTCAGATCTTCAGTGACGCATCGGGATGTGGTTTGGGTTGCGTTTTGGTGCAATATGGCAAGGTGATAGCTTTTGGGTCTAGACAGCTAAAGCCTCATGAGAGGAATTACCTCGTCCATGACTTGGAGTTGGCGGCGGTAATTTTTGCGTTGAAAATATGGCGACATTATGTGTGTGGTGCAAAGGTGGAGATCTTCACGGATCCTAAAAGCCTGAAGTATCTCTTGGATCAAAAGGACTTGAACATGCGTCAACGCAGGTGGGTTGAGTTTCTTGGAGACTACGAGGTGGCGATTCAGTATACGCCAGGTAAAGCCAATGTAGTGGATGATGCCTTGAGTAGAAAGTACTCGGGGCAAGGGAATTGGATCGAAGCTCATGATGAGCGGTTGGTACGAGAATGGGAGTCCCTTGGTTTCGAATGTGTGGCGAGAGGCGAGTCCAGCGTGGCTCGATTGAACTTGATTGAAATGCAGAACGACTTGTCCGATCGCATTCGGGAAGCGACTCGGTTGGATGTGGAGTTTCAACCATATGTGATGGAGGCTCAAGAGGGCGAGAGCAGCGCCTGGGAGATGATTGATGGGATTCTGAGGAAGGACGGAAGGGTTTGTATATCGCAGTTCGGCAAACTCCGTGAGGAGTTGATGTTTGAGGCTCACTTCACAAAGTACTCCATTCACCCGGGCAGTACAAAGATGTACTTGGATATGAAGAAATCCTTTTGGTGGCCGGGGCTGAAGCGGGACGTAGCTTTGTATGTGAATCGTTGTCAAACTTGCGCCTTAGTGAAGGCCGAATGTCAGAAGCTGGGCAGGTTCCTGAAGCCCCTTCCAATCCCTGAGTGGAAATTTGATGACATATCCATGGATTTTGTATATGGTTTGCCTAGATCGCAGCAGGGTAATGATGCTATTTGGGTGATCGTGGATCTCTTAACCATGGTGGCCCACTTCTTCCCAAATCGGAAGGAGGACAGCGTGGAGAAGCTAGTGGAGTTGTATGTTCGCAACATTGTGCGACTGCATGGGATTCCTAAGAGTATAGTCAGCGATCGAGATGGACGGTTTACGTCCAAGGACTGGAGATTGGTTCAGAAGAGTTTGGGCACGAAGCTAAAGTTCAGTACGGCGTTCCATCCTCAAACTGACGGGCAAACCGAAAGAACGAACCGTACTATGGAGGATATTCTGAGAATGTGCATTCTTGACTTCGGCAAGAAGTGGGAGGATCACCTCTTCATGGTGGAATTCGCGTACAATAACAATTATCAAGCAAGTATAAAGATGGCGCCATACGAAGCTTTGTATGGGAGACGGTGTCGAACACCGATGTCTTGGACAGAGGCGGGAGATACCAAAATTTTTGGAAAGGAGGTGGTAGTTGACGCTTGTGAGTTGGTACGGACCATTCAAGAGCGTATGAAGGTGGCGCAAGACCGGCAAGCAAAATACTTTAATTCTCGTCACAGGAAGTTGGAGTTTGCGGTAGGTGATTGGGTCTATTTGAAGATCAAGCCGTTCATAGGCGTCTCACGGATTCGCCGACTCAAGAAGTTGAGTCCAAGGTTTTTGGGACCTTTTGAAGTTGTTGAACGGGTGGGAAAAGCAGCCTATCGGTTGGCGTTGTCCGCGGAGCTGAGTGGATTGCACGACGTCTTCCATGTCTCCGTCTTGAGGAAAGCCTTGGTGGAGGCTAGTGTAGTGATGGAGCCGGCATCGGTGCCGATAGAGAAAGACTTGAGGACGCGAGTCCGTCCAATTGCTATAGAGGACTCGGAGACTCGACAGTTGCAGAATAAATAGGTTAAACTCGTGAAAGTCCGATGGGACAACTGCGGTCGTGAGGAGCACTCTTGGGAGCGAGATCAAGCCATGCTAGAAGAGTATCCAGAGCTCTTCAAATCAGGTACCATTTAAGTTTTGTTACCTTTTGCTTGGTAATTTCGGGACGAAATTCTTTTAAGGGGGAGAGAGTTGTAATCCCCCAAAATTTGTAGAGGGACGACCATCGTTTCTGGCCAAGTTTGGGTCTTAGCTGAGAGTTACACAGCTAAGGACACGGGCGTGTCCATGGCCGTGTCGAACCGGGTTCGTCGAGAAGGAAAATTGGTTTCTGGCAGGGGGCACACGGCTTGGGACACGGGCGTGTCGCAGGGCGTGTCAGGCTCCAGTCGACGATTTGGTCGAGAGGTCGACGATTTTGGAGTCGACGATCGTTGAGCAGAGAACACGGCCTGAGACACGGGCGTGTCTCAGGGCGTGTCGAGCCCGTGTCAACGATCGGCCCAGGGAGTCAACGAATTTCGCTCGACGATGTGTTGAGACAAGGCACACGGCCTAAGACACGGGCGTGTCCAAGGCTGTGTCAGACAGTCGACGAACTTCGCTCAACGAAGTGTCGAGACAGTGAACACGGCCTGGAGCCCAGGAGTGTTGAGTTAGACACGGGCAAGGACACGGGCGTGTCCAGTACCTGTGTGAGTCTCGGGTTGTTTTCGGGGCTGTGTCGATGGAGGCACACGGCCGACCACACGGCCGTATCAGTTGGAACACGGGCGTGTCAGGTCGAACACGGGCGTGTCGGATGCCCGTGTGTTGTTCCAGGCGCGTCGATTTTGCGGCGAATGGGGATACGACCCTAGACATGGGCGTGTCGCAGGCCGTGTTTGGCCCAGGTATTTTGTTTTTCAGTTCGGATCATGGTCGTTCTTTCCTTTCTTTTGGGATCTGATGGTCCAGGATCGCTCTTGCGGATTAAAGTCCGAGAATAGGGTTAGGAACCCTCATTCTCCTCCAAGATTTCTCTTACTAAAGTTCTAAAGAGAGGGGAGAGCAAGTAAGAAGGTGAAGTAGAGATCCGGCTGTTGGAGAGGTTTCGGTGCTCCAAATCGCGAGCCGAGTCCGGATCCGTGGAGGCTAGATTGTTGCGAAGGTTTTCATCCGGCTATTTTTCCATGGCTAGGAAGAGGAGTCGGAAGGTAACGATACTTCTCCTCTCGGTTTTAGGATGCATGGTTTAACATCTTTTCTTTTCTAATTTTTGGGCACCAAACACTCAAATGAGAGGGGTTTGGGTCGCCAAGGTTCAAGAGGAACCTCCGGGTCGATTGAGTCCGTCCCCGACATGTTTTTGCATTAGAGATCCGCTCCGTTAGTGGATTAGGCATGGTGTGTGAAGTCGTAGTCGCGATTGTTAGTCTGACTCGGTGATGTTGCATACGATCTTTAAGGATTCGTAGAGATCCGTTGCGGCGAGATGTCGTTTGTGATGTGGTGATGTTTTCCCCTTTTTCTCGAGTGAGTACGTGTAGTCGGAATCGGACAAGGTTAGCTCCTAAATGGCGGTAGATGGTCTCCTTGGTGGACAAGGTTAGCTCCGCATTGGTGGTAGATGGTTTCCTTGGTGCGCAGGAACGCTGCAGTACAAATGAGGGACTAGGGTGGAATTGTCTTGGATTGTGATGTGCCAAGGCGTGGCTATGTCTCTGTGGTCGGCTGGCTATCCCGTGACGTACACGTCATGTGTGGAGAGTGTCCCGGCGAGACTAGTCCCCTTCTGTGAGACTGACGAGAAGGCCAAGCATGGGGCAAGCCCGGGCAATGAGGCCATAAGCGGGTGGGGTCCAGCAAGGATTCTTAGAATCGGTCAGTTTGTGTTTGTTGGAATCCTGACATGAGACGTCAGAGCTTGCATGCAAGCCCAGTTTTGAGACCTTGAGCGGGTGGGGCCTTAGCAAGAGTTCCATGTGGCGGCTTGTGTGCCGTTGGGTGGGGGGGAGGGGGAATTGTATTTCCCCTTTTATGTGCGGCTTTATGTCAATGGGGAAACGATGAGTACCCAATTGATGTGATGTTGTGCTAGATGCATATGCTATAGGGTGCCTTGGGTGAAACCCTGGTGTTGCATTCATGTTGCATAGTAGGCCCTAATATTATATGCTCAACAGTAGAGAACATGTATGATGTTTGAGACATCCAAGCCTGTTTCTTTAGTTGCTTTTCTTGCTTATAAATATTGCATATGAAGTGCTAACTTGACGGTTGGAGGAGTACCCCGAGGTCCGTTAGGGGCGGCCGGGAGGAGATGTGTTGGTTACACAGTTTGAGGTCAACCTTTGCTGACCCACGTTACTAATAATTTTTACAGGGCAAGGATCGCAAGAAGGAGCTAGCTCGCCGACCAGAAAGGCCTAAGCCTCATGAAGTGTTACCTTTTGCTGTAGCTTTACGTTTATGGCATTGTATGTTTTATGCTCATTTTGACCGGCTTGCATGCCGAGGTAGACTAGTAGTTCTTATGCACTTTTATGATGATGTATTTTTGAGTTGGGACCCACTCTTGTTGAAAGGCTGTAAGGCCATTCTGTTACTCTTGTAGACGTGGATAACTTCTAGTCTTGTTTGTTATTTCTTCTGTGTTGTGTTATGAGTTATGAGATTGGGTAGTTATATCATTTCTTAATACTGAAGCTGTGGCATCTGTATGTTGTGGGGCCCCGGCCGGACCCATATTATACAGTCATTACAGGGGAGGTGTTACAATATTGATCTCAATAAGTTTCTTTAGATTGATGATCAGGTTAAGGGGGAGAGTCACACTAAGATCCCTAGTCAGGTAGATGTTTTACCTCCCCCCCCCCAAGTAGTTGAGGCATCTATTCAAATTGAATTGGATGGTTAAGAGGACCAAGGAATAAGGGTAACTCTTGTTGAGATTCTACCACCACAGATGCCCAACATCTATCCTCTACCAGCAGTACTGAAAGCTCCATCATAGTTTTTGTAAAAGCTCTACTAGATGAGCAAGCAAAAATACTGAAAATATATATTGATGAGTCTGTCAAAGGATTGAAAGTTGAGGTCATGTTAGAAGTACAGAAAGTCAAAACTGAGTTGATGGGTGATCCTAAGGTTCTAAAGGATGATACTGCACACATTAACAAAGAGATCATCAAATGGTTTGACTTGGCTGCAAACACAGTCAAACAAAATGTCAACATTATAAAATCAACAGATTACAGCCTCAAGGATGCTGCTAGTGATATTACTAGTGTGAAGAAATGGGTTAGTCTGACTGATGATGTAATCATGGATGGAGTTGATCATATTCAACATTACATATACTCTACTCATGGATAGGCTATAAGAAAAGAAATCCAAAACAGAGAGGCCATTCTGGAAGAACTTGAAAATGAATTCCAGATAATATCTAGTAGGGTTGAAACCAACGCCCTCCATCTGGCCTAAAATTTAATGAAGAAGCTAGAAAGGGGGGAGTTTAATGCTGAGCAAGCCCTAAAGGTCCTTCAAGGCACAAGAATTACTCTAAATCTGCCCCTGTTGGACAAAAAATAGGCCTGGACATTTTGATTTCCAAGCATAAAAAAGAGTTACTCAAGATGCTCAGATGGCTGCCACGAGGAAAAGAGATGGACTCATGCTTCATGAAGAATTCATGGCCAAGAGAAGAGCAGATCAAGCTAATGATCCAGATTATGATTATTGGAGTGATGATTCAAGAGATATCATAATCAATGCTTGGATCCATCATGGCCAAATTCTAAAGAATATTGACAACATCTACCCAGGTAAAGAATGGATCAAGCATCTTGAGAGAAACTCCCAAAGGGAAAGAATTTTCAAAGAAAATCTAGTGAGAGGAACAATTGATGTGACGACAAGTGTACCGATCGTAGTCAAGTAATAATGTGAGGAGTTGAATCCCCGAATATCGATCTCTCGAGGAGTGCAAGTAGGGAGTGTGATTTCGCTATATGAAAAAGGGATTGCAAGCGGGAAAGTAACAAAAGGGGGTTTTTGATTTGGATTCCTAAGTTAACAACAATAAGAAAACTATCGCGGGTCGCCATCACCGCGTCTCTTTGGTGGATTACTCGAGAGAGTAATAGGGAAGATGGATGAGCTAATGAGG
Source organism: Platanthera guangdongensis (assembly GCA_039583875.1). Lineage (NCBI taxonomy): Eukaryota > Viridiplantae > Streptophyta > Magnoliopsida > Asparagales > Orchidaceae > Platanthera > Platanthera guangdongensis. The sequence continues at coordinate 7,969,713 of CM077148.1, read as the reverse complement.
GTCACAATCACCTCTTCGCAACGCATGCTTCTAGCAATCGCTAAAACGACACAATCGCAACAAGCAGAAGAGAAAATCTGAAGTTCAACAACGATATGCAGAACTAAAATAAATCAACACCTAAACATGCTGAAATATTCAAGCTAATAATATTCGTACACAACATTCAAACTCTCAAATATTCAGAAAAAGGAAATACTACAAGTAAAGGGGAAGAGAGACAACCAAACACACGAAGGATTTCCGAGATTCACGGCCGGAGTCAAGAGTTGTCGGGCCTTGTCCGAGCTCGGTCTACGGATGACGTCCGGCAACCAAAAAGGGCTGTCACTTCCTTTGAATATCCCGTCTTCTTTGTGAATAAATGCTGGCTGGTTCTAACCGGAGAACTTCATGGATGCAACAACCTTTGAGCTTGACTTAGAGCTTGGAGCTTGGAGATGACGATGGTGGTCGGAGATGAAGAAGTTGCAAGCTCTTGGAGTAGAAATGGTGGTCGGATCAACTCTCCAAGGAGGAGAGAGAAAATAACGGCTAGGTAAAAGTTTTCCCGCACAAAAGAGCAGAAAATGGAGGCTGGGTCGGAATGGATCGGAACTCCCTTTAAGAAGAAGAAATTTGTGTTTTAAATAGAAGCAGGTCAGAAAAATAGGCACGCACGGTTTGGCATACGACCGTGCGCAAACCATACGATATTAACTTCAAGTTCAAGCTTGCGGAAGGAGAAGTGTTGACCCGTTCATTTTCCTTCGCGCACGGGCAGTTCCGCCCGTGTGTGAAGGAAATCGCACGGGTAGCGATAGAGAGCTAGAATGCAGGGACATACAGGGGAACCGTGCGTTTTACTCGCGCACGTGCGCTGCCACCTGTGCGTGAATAAAGCGCATGATTAACCACAGAAGGCACAAATTAGAAAGCTACAGGAAAACCGTGCGTTTCCTTCGCGCACGGTTCCGAAGAAACCATGCGTCAACCGTGTGTGAGGATCGTCGAACTCAACTCGATGAAATTCGTCGAGCTCAGCTCAATGTTTTTCCAGCTGACTAAAACGCACGATCTGGCGCAAACCGTGCATGAAAGAAATGCACGACCGTGCGTTTTCCTCAAGACAGAATTCCTGCCTTGGGGAAAACGCACCACCTGCACATCAAAACCAAAACTGGAGCACACGCTCCCAACAACAAATATACAACTAAGAAAACAGCAGGAAAGAGCCATGGGGAGCACCATGTGCATACCCCCAATAACAGAATGCGCAATTGCACACCCTCGGGCCAAAACAGTGCACAAAATGGTCCATGACCGAACGACGCAAATATAACCGATATCTGGTTGAAATGCATTGCACGAGTGAGAAAACCAGCCCTGATGAGTCTGAAAAACCCTATAAATATCAGACTCATCACACCACCAGACTTAAACATTTGCTCGTCCCGAGAAAATCATCCCTCTGTGGACTAAAAAAATAGCTAGCTGGCTTAGAGATTTAAAAAATAAGGTAAAGCGTGAAATCGAAAACAGCATGGGCATAATAATATAATAGATACAATTTTTAATTATGCTATGAAGTTTATACATTTCGACAAGTGTAAAGAAGTATTGTAACTACTCAAAAATAGAATCCTGGAGAATCGTTTGGTCATGTGTAGGAAGAAAGTAGGCAGGCCACTCAGTTGAGCATTGCCAAAGACCGGGGCTCGGGATCACCTCCAAAGAAATCCATCATTGTCGGGGACCATATGCTTGCCCGTTCGCACTCTCTCCACGGCGCTAGTATGACTCAAGCGCGAATCTGTAGGACTTTAGGGTAGAAGTGGGGCTTGGGTAAATACGTAGGTAAGGATGTAAAATGGGTAAGAACGATGGCTATGCACAACCCAAATGAGCTCAAACAAATGCAACCCTATTGCCAACAAAACATGTCGGTGCACCACACCACTAGACCTTAACTTGACAACACGGGTGTGTGCACCGCCTACCACCACAACAATACTATAAACAAACTATGAATTTTCACTTTCTTCTTTTATATCATCAACACATATATATATATTTTTAGATTTTTTTTATTTTTACAATGCACGGTCAGCTCAAATTTTCAAAATAACTTCACCGCACAACCACATAGAAGCATCACAGCCACAACACCAATGGAAGAAGTATCATACTACTACAGCGAAATAGGGGTGTGCAACTGGGTAAAGCTTTAAGGCCTTGGTGATCGCGTAGTGGGGCTAAATCAATAGGATGGGTAGGCATAAAATGAGCTAGCAAGGATTATCGTTAGGATAGGTACAAGGCTCAACCGGGCCAAAAAGATGGCCTACATCACTCTAACACTAGACTAACCGTGCATCAATGCTTCGAGAGTAGCTTGGGGCAAGTTCTTAGCCACCGAGAAAGATGATCATTCCTCCCAACTCGAGCAATATGAGGCTAGTGACGGCTACACACATTCCTACACTATTGTTCGATTGCTCCAGATTCCACAGTTTTGAGTAGTACAAACATTATATACAAATGCAAAAAAGCATAAATCTACGAGCATAAAGAAAAATTAAATCTATACTATTTCTACACACTATGAGTCCTCGATTAGGAGCACTGCACGAGTTTCACACTACCCTATCCTAAAATCCTAAGCCAGCACCACTATCTTAAAGTTAAAACAAAAGAAATAAATTAAACTTGGGTCGAGCGCGTGCTTAAGTACGCGCTCATGCGGTATAGGTGCACAATGCTATCATGATAAAATAAAAACTGGAAATGAGAATACTCTTATGGTATGCAAGTGCATGTGCAAAGGTAACTCGCGAAACTTTCCCCCACCAGACTTACACTAAACAATCTATCCATGATTTGCAATAAAAATAAAAAAATAAAAGGTGAGGGAAGAGGTTGCCCCATGCTCAGCAAATGAGCATACCAGAAGATTGGCATTAATTTCAGCAGACTGTCCACGACACAAACTAACTCCACCTACATAAGAGAATATCTCCAACCACGCATACTCAAAACATATATTCCAGCAGCATATGTGAATAAATTAAAAGCGGCAAAATTGGGTTGTCTCGCATAAGCCCTTTTCTTTACCGTCCTTAAGGTGGACCAAATACCTGTATTAGCAGTTATATAAGTATTGTTCAAGGAATAAGTTCAAAACATAATGATAAATGTCTACAAATACACACAACAGTGAGCAGTAAATGAAACTAGAAAAAGCAACAAAGGAAAACCCCGGAGATCCTTCACTCCTCAGCTGAACGCTGACTTGTGATAGATCCCCCCAGTCACGTGAGATGAGGGCGAGGTGAAGGCTTTAGGGCCCAGGGAATACGAGTCTCCCCTGCCCCTAACCTCGTCCTTCTCACACCTGCGGGCAAAATTCTGCGCCTTGCGCAGGAGCAGCTCCTTTCGTTTCTGATCCACAAAAGGGGATCTCCATGGTAGTATGATCACACCCACCAATTCAATAGCAAGTTTACCTTTCGCATCTGGGGGCATCCTTTCCTCACCCGCAGCGGCTGAAAGATCAGCCCAAGTTACCTGTTTAGTAGTTTTACAAACTTTGTTCAAACAAATAGAAGTTTTTAATTCTGTTTTCTGCACGCTATCAACGGGCGTGCTCAGCTCATGTTTCGGAATATTGTTTCACGTCAAGTGACTCCGTCTCTATCTCTCCTTTAGCTACCATCAGCGGTTCGATCACTTTCTTAACCCGCTCACGTTCCTTCAGTGGAAGACCTGTCTTAGCAGTACTAGACACATCATTAGATAACGAATCATTTAATTGCAAAAATTCTCCATGTTCATTTGAACTAATATGGGGAGGTGAAGATGGTAGAGTCAGATTGACTTTAGGAGCCAAAGTGACCCCACTCACATTGAATTGCAAGGTAGCTTCACTGGCTCTCGAGAATGGGATTCCTAAGATGGTTTTCGACGTGTTACCCATATGTCCTAAAACTTGAAAATCAGTGACCATAGCAGCCCCATTCATAATTACTTCGACATCTTTGATCTCATCATCAGTCTTAACTACCGATCCATCCGCTAGCACTAGAGATTTCTGGACATCAGATTCGATACTTAAATTTAATTTCTCCACATCTTGCAAAGCAAGAATGTTGCAGGATGATCCAAAATCGCATACAGTTATTGTCTCTACCGCATTGATCTCACATTTGACGGCCAGTTCATTATTATCGCACTCCTCCGCATCCCCAGCACTCTTCCCTTGCTCACGAGGATTGTTATCCGTGTCACCAGGGAGGGTTCTGCGAGTACGCTCGGAGAACGCAAGGGCCAGTTGACCCAGCTTGTGTCTCCAAATTCCTCATAGATGTGGTTTGAGTGGCCATATTTGATGGGGCCATCTCCACAAACTTCTCCATCATCTCTTCCACAACACTTTTATGTGTTCCTTGCGCGTTAGGATTGTAACCCATATGCGGCGGTCGCGAATGGCTACTAGAGGCTTGGGCATCAAACTGATGCTGGCCTCACTGCCATCTTTGACTAGGAGCATTCTGATTCAATGAGAAATTGGGATGATTTCTCACATTGGTGTTATAAACATTATTAAAAGGAACATTGTGATTTTGACTATTTATAAAATTCACATTTTCATCAGGTATTATACCTGATGGCTCGGCAATGCTTTCTCCAGCGGTGCACTCGTAGGCATGATGGCCAGGGTTACCACAACCCTAACAAGATATGTCCATATACCGAGCTGGAGGAGGGGTTGATCTGGTCAACATATTCCTTCCATCTAAAGTGTGATGGCTCACCTCCGATTGCTGCACCACAACATTTACTTCAAACAAATTCCTCACCCCTCTAGGGGCATTTCTTCCAGCGGTCCAATAAGTGCTATGGGAGGCGGTATCTCAAAGTAGCCTCAATGCCTCTTCCGGAGATAAGTTCATTATCGTGCCACCAGCAGCTGCGTCGAACATTGCCCTGAAATTAGGTTCAATACCAAAATAAAATATTTCAACTAGATTCCACGGCTCACAGTCGTGCTCTGGGCATCGACGCTGCAGTTCCGATAATCTCTCCTACGCCTCGGATAGCATCTCATGGTCTAGTTGTCGAAAGGTTGCAATATCTCTCCGAGCATTCACTATCTTATCCATCAGGTAGAACTTTGTCAAGAACATAGAGGTCAATGCCTCCCAAGTAGTAGCGGTCCCTAGAGCAATGGTGTACAGCCAGGTCTTTTCCTTGTCCCTCAGCGAGAACGGGAAGAACCTCAGCTTCACAACATCGTCAGAAACTCCAGCATACCGGAAAGTGCCACAAATCTCTGAGAACTCCGCCAGATGGAGTTGCGGGTCCTCACTCGGTAATCCCGAGAACTGCGTATTATTCCTGACCATATTCAGGATGGAGGGTTTTATCTCAAAGTGGTTGTTTACGATGGCCGGCCCGAAGCCAGGGTAAACGCTTCCTGCAGTCGGGGTTGTGAAATCACGCATTGTCCTACCACGTGGTTGGACCACCTCTTGGCCAACAACAACCCCGACTCCTTGGCCATTTCATCTTAGGCCATTATTCTCCATTCCTTCTTCAGCAGCAACAATACGTAGGTGAGCTCGCCTCGCACGTGCAGTTTCTAGCTCACCACAAGATCTTCAACCCTTTCACCGGAGTTGGGATCTGTCATACAACACAAAAAAAAATTATTTCAAAAATACCAACAACACTTACAAACTTTTTCAATAGAAAAATACACACAACGGTTGCACTCCCCGGTAACAGCGCCAAAAACTTGATGCAACGGCAAGTGTACCGATCGTAGTGAAGTAATAATGTGAGGAGTTGAATCCCCAGATATCGATCTCTCGAGGAGTGCAAGTAGGGAGTGTGCTTTCGCTATATGAAAAATGGATTGCAAGCGGGAAAGTAACCAAAGGGGGTTTTGATTTGGATTCCTAAGTTAACAACAATAAGAAAACTATTGCGGGTCGCCGTCACCGCGTCTCTTTGGTGGATTACTCAAGAGAGTAATAGGGAAGATGGATGAGCTAATGAGGGTCACAATAACCTCTTTGCAACGCATGCTTCTAGCAATCGCTAGAACGGCACAATCGCAACAAGCATAAGAGAAAATCTGAAGTTCAACAACAATATGCAGAACTAAAATAAATCAACACCTAAACATGTTGAAATATTCAAGCTAATATTATTCGTACACAACATTCAAACTCTCCAAATATTCAGAAAAAGGAAATACTACAAGTAAAGGGGAAGAGAAACAACCAAACACATGAAGGATTTCCGAGATTCATGGCCGGAGTCAAGGGTTGTCGGGCCTTATCCGAGCTCAGTCTATGGATGACGTCCGAGAACCAAAAAGGGCTGTCACTTCCTTCGAATTTCCCGTCTTCTTCGTGAATAATCGCTGGCTGGTTCTAACCAGAGAACTTCATGGATGCAACAACCTTTGAGCTTGACATGGAGCTTGGAGCTTGGAGATGACGATGGTGGCCGGAGATGAAGAAGTTGCCAGCTCTTGGAGTAGAAATGGTGGCCGGATCAACTCTCCAAGGAGGAGAGAGAAAATAACTGCTAGGGAAAAGTTTCCCCGCTCAAAAGAGCAGAAAATGGCGGGTGGGTCGGAATTGATCGGAACTCCCTTTAAGAAGAAGAAATCTGCTCTTTAAATATAAGCAGGTCAAAAAAATATGCACGCACGGTTTGGAGCACGACCGTGCACAAACCGTGCGATATTAACTTCCAGTTCAAGCCTGCGGAAAGAGAAGCGTTGACCCGTGCGTTTTCCTTCGCGCTCGGGCAGTTCCGCCCGTGCGTGAAGGAAATCGCACAGGTAGCGACAGAGAGCTGGAATGCAGGGGCATACAGAGGAACCTTGCATTTTACTCGTGCATGGGCGCTGATGCCCGTGCATGAACAAAGTGCATGATTAACCACAGAAGTCACAAATTAGAAAGCTATAGGAAAACCGTGTGTTTCCTTCGCGCACGATTCTGAAGAAACCGTGCGTCAACCGTGCGTGAGGATCGTCAAACTCAGCTCGACGAAATTCATCAAGCTCAGCTCGACATTCTTCCAGCTGACTAAAACGCACGATCTGGCGCAAACCGTGCGTGAAAGAAACGCTCGACCGTGCATTTTCCTCAAGACAGAATTCCTGTCTTGGGGAAAACGCACCACCTGCACATCAAAATCAAAACTGGAGCACAAGCTCCCAGCAACAAATATACAGCTAAGAAAACAGCAGGAAAGAGCCATGTGGAGCACCATGTGCATACCCCCAATAACAGAATGCACAATTACACACCCTCGGGCCAAAACAGTGCACAAAATGGTCCATGACCGAACGATGCAAATGTAACCGATATCCGGTTGAAATGTAGTGCATGAGTGAGAAAACCTGCCTAGATGAGTCCGAAAACCCTATAAATATCAGACTCATCAACAATCCAAGGAGAATGCCCTCCAAATACATTCCCAAGTCATTCCTTTACTTAAAAAAGACAAGATAACAAAGCCAAGCAAGCTGAAAGGTTGGCTGCTGTTCAAGGAGAAGGCTCGGGCTCTATTTCAAAAAAGATGAGAACTAATACTGAAAGTTAGCCAATGGGATATCATTTTATATATTTTGAAATTTCATTGATTATAAATCAAACTGGATTTGTATTATGGCTCTTGTTTAAAATGATATATTTACATGTCTAAATCTATAATCCTTTCATGATTAGTTGATCATTTAATTGATATTATATCTGTGTTATCATTTCTTATACTATAGCACGATGCTTGTGTTATCCAACTGTTATGCCTATTGGTAAATATTGATTTATTAGTGAATGTTACTTATCATTGTTAGGTGTTCTTCCTTCTTCAAATAGGGGGGGATTGTTATGAAGATTTCCATCAATCTTTCAAGAATTGAAGAAGCATCACTACTAATGCTAAAAACATAATGTATTTGATGCATATCAGCTTTATAAGCTGCAGGGCTCTTGGAAGAAATTGTTAAAGTAAAGCTGAGCTATATAACTGAGATATCTTATAGTTCTCAGCCACATCTTGAGATAATGGTCAATACCGATGAAAGCCACGGATCACGGTGTCAAAGAAAATTCCGCTGAGAATGAAGGATCGTCTTAGCGGTACAGTTGAGAAGATTCAAATACAACCGCTAAAAGCCATGATCTCAACACCAAGTTTAATTTCACTAAGAATGGAATGAATACTCAGCGATACAACTGACAAAATTCAAATGTTGCCGTTGAAGCCCATATTGCTTGGAGGAAGTCAACTTTGGCACTAGCGCCAAAAGCAGGGATAAGATATTCTATTCTTACCCATGCTTTGACAAGACATTTTCTCAAGGCCGTTGCTGTATGTCAAAGTCAATAAAGATGAATCTCCAGGTCAATAGAACAGGGTTGTTGCTAGAATTCATAAAACCAAAAACGGTGCACTGCATCTTGCAATCCGTAAGCTAGTTCTTCCTAGAAGCCTTCTGAAGAGCAAGTTGAGTCAATCTAGACTCATAGCCATGTCTTCTTCCTAAAGAAGAATATCAAGAAGAATAACCCTTGATCTGTACTTCCAGAAGAGATCTTTGAATCAAGGGCTGCTTCAAGTGAAAGCTTATTCAAGCAGTGACAACTGAAGGCTCAACTTCTAAGGTCAATCTTATGAGTCTTTTAGTTATAGTTTTACACAAACATTTAATTCTGGAGGATCTTGTATAAGATATGAGTTGTAAGGCTATTGCCTAATCTGTGGGGGTGTTGACCCTGAGGTAGGACTGTCCTCTCAGTCTGAGTTGTAGGGTTGTACTCTCAGCCTGAGCTGTAGGATCTTGTGAAGATCTGAGGTAGGAGACCTGCTGGGTATCTGAGCTATAGGAGGTGGAGCACTCTGAGGTAGGGTTGTATGCCTGAGGTAGAGTCAGGGAGGAGGCCTGAAAGATCCTGAGGAGTTTGTGTTGTAAGCTCTTGGATCTTAGTTTTTGGAGGAGGTTGTCTTATTTAGCATACTTCTAAAAAGGTGGTGAGGGAAAGTAGATGTACCCAGACCTTAGGGAACCACTATAAATGTTATATGCTTTTCTGTGTGTGCTTGATTTGTTCTAAATTTATTCTAATTTTAGTAATTAAAAAATAATCCATTAAAGTACAAAGACCACCTATTCACTCCCCCTCTGCGTGAGTTTGTCTATCCATATAAAAAACTATCATTAGCTACAAGAAAAACTATAATAGAAGAATCAAAACAAATGAAATCTAAATAATAAATATTTCCACTCCTAGTTCCTGAGAGAATTATATCTAAGTCAATTGACTTTTGATGAGGCATTTGTCCTTGTGGAATTCAATAACATAGCCTATGTAACATATCTGACTTATGCTTGAAAGGTTGTAATGCAACCCCTCCATATAAGGAATCCTTGTGATAGAGACTATGTTATCGGTAATCATACCATAGCCTTCGATGACCCCTATATCAAAACCTCCAAAGATGAATTTTGGTTTATTCTTTATTGGGGAATATTCCTTAAGACGGTTCTTTGTTCCAGTCATGTGTCTAGAATATCCAATGTTTAATTACCAAATTTGCTTGAGACTAATTCTTGAACTATCCTTCAAGAAAATTTTAGTTTACCTTAGAAACCCAACCAGCCTTGGGTCTTTGGTTCTTGTCAGCATTTGAAACAAACATTTTATTGAAATAACTACCAACTGGAAATGCCTTCTTTTAATGAGACACTGTTGGATTGTACCAGCAGTCCACAGCAAAATGTCTCACATTACCACAACACCAACACTCATGAATGTTATACCTTCTCTTCTAAAACCACCTTGGGGGTAGAAGGTGTATGTGATTGAGTTGGTTCATAGTTGAAGGACTTTGCATTTTTCAGGTTTCTTTATGCAAGTAATTGGCTATGAGAGTGGTGGTAGGTGACCTTACAAAATAGTATGATTTTGTTAGGTAAATGTATCATTTTGTTATCCAATTGTTGCTTCTTAGAAAGGGGCCTTTGGTGGATGTCAGCTTCCTTACCTTTGAGAATAGGTGCCGGTGTACCAAATACAAATGGTTCACATTGACCCATTTCAATTTCTTCATGGGGTGGATTCAGTGCACACAACCCCATTCCCTTTCTTCCTTCCCAGTTAGGAACATTATTAACCTAACTAGAGGAACATCCATTTTTCAAGTGACCATACATACTGTCCTAGTCATAGTTATTGGATGGAAGAAGGACCTTTTGAAAGGTGGTTTGAGGCACAATAGTTTTAGCTATTTCCCTTATTTCTTACTATTGTTTCCTTCCTATTGTAACCTACTCCCGCTCTAAATTAAGCTGATAAGGTATCAATGATGAGCAACACAGTTTGTGGCTTGGAGAACCAATCCACAAGCTTCCTTACCTTGAGGAGCTTCTCTTCAAGATCCCTAATGGTCTTGATCTGATGACTAAGGTGTAAAGATGGATGATTGACATCCTTATTAGCTTACTGTTCTCCTTACTCATTTGAGATAGCTGGTTAGCAATCTTAGAGCATTAAAACTTGGCAAGTTTGAGAGATGTAATCTACTCAGCATGCTTCTTAGCAAGCTGCTTGATTTTTTCTTCAGGGGCTCCAAAAGAGAACCATATTTGTTAATCAAATTGCTAACTTCATCTTCAGAATCTGAGTCACCCTCCTCATAAGATGAGAGTGCATCCTATTCAGCATCATTTTCATAATCAGAATCTGATGAAGATGAAGAGGCTAGAAGAATTACCATATCAGGATGGGTGTTATCCTGATCATCCTCATCTGATATGGCCATGAGACCACATCTTTCCTCCCTTTCATTGTCACTATCAGAGTATGACAAGGGAGCCATGATGCCAATCCTTATATAAGAAGAGTCAACTTCCTCAATGTATGCAAAGAGCCCAATATGGGCTTCTTCATCTTCTGACTCAAATGAGTCAGAGTCACTTGCACTCTAGGTCTTTCCCTTCTTAGCCAAAAAGGTCTTCTCAGCTCTCTTCTCCTTGTGGTGTTTCTTATCATCTACATCCTTCCTTTCTTTTATCTTGACTAGGTGGTCGGCAATGACATGTCCACGAGTTTTGCAACAATAACAAATTATATCAGAATTAATATGTTTGTTATGTTTAGAGGCATACTTGTCCCCTTTGGGGTCCTTCTTGGAGCTGACTGGATTATTATAGTCCTTCCTAGAGTTGAATGAGGAAGATGGTTTTGTCTTCTATTGCTTTCTTCTGGACATCATTCTCTTGAACTGCTTGGAGAATGCTGCAAATTCTCCATCAGTTAACTCAGCATTAGAGGTGATGGGCTCGGAGGATTCTGACTCAACAACCCATCTAGGAGGAGAGGGAATTCTCTCCTTACTTCTTCTTGTGCCTTCATCCTTGAAGGCCACAATCTTCTTCTTTTAGTGAGATATGGCAGCAACATCTTCCTCCTTCATTTTATTGAGTTGCATTTCAAAGGAGAGCAACTTCCCAAAAAGATTATGAGGATGAATGTTGACTAAATTCCCCATTTCCCTAATAACATGGATCTTATTATCCTATTTTCTGGTTAGGCAACTCAAAAACTTGTCATTAAGCTCATAGTTAATGAAGAATCTTCCAAAAGTCTTCAGCTCATTTACTATTTTGAAGAACTTCTCATAACATTTAGCAATAGAATCCCTGATCACTTGCCTGAAGGCCTCATACTAAAAGTTCAAAATGGATTTTTTGTCATCCCTAACATCCTCAGTAACTTCCATATACCCAATTAGTGTATTACACATTTCCTTGGCAGTTTGGCTGTGGATAAGGTTTAGAAAGGTTGAGTCATCAATTGCACTAACAATTATGTTCTTGGCCCTTTTGTCCATAGTAGCCAGAACAACCTCATCCCTAGTCATTTCAAAATACAACTTGGGAACTTGCAGATTTGCATCTATATAGGAGATCTTCATGGGGATGAAAGACCGCTCCTCAACTGTGATGTAGATTCTTGGATCTGAAGCCTCCATGAATAATCTGACTCTTTGTTTATAGATGCCAAAATTTTCCTTTCTGTATATTGGAAGCTTCATATAACTCATCTCCTTGTGGACTTCACGGGAAGTCATGGTGATAGACTAACTACCCTTGATAGGAACTTGGTTAGGCTCTTAAGTCCTTTTCAACCAACCTCCCTCTGATAACACTTGATTGATTATAGGTAGTCTAAATTACCTAGATGGGGGGTGAATAGGTGCTTTGCTGAATTTAGGTTTTCTAAATTATTTAAATTAACTACTGTAGAGAACATAAAATAAGCCAAATCATACATATAAAACACATGAATTATTGTGGTTTCCCAGAGTATATGTATATCCACTATCCCTCACAACCTATCTAACAGTGAGTTAGACTCGATAAACTCCTCCAACTTCTCGGATCAAAGATCTTACAACACAGATACACTCCTGGATCCTGCCTCAGGTTTTCATCAAGACCGTACCTCAGACTTCAGCAAGTCCTACCTCAGTCTATCCACAAACCTACCTCAGAGTGCAAGCACTTCTATATCTTAGAGATCCAGATGATCCCCTACCTCAGATTCACTCATTGAATCCTACCTCGGACTCACAACAGAGTCCTACACTCAGGCCTTATATACAACCTTACACTCAGGATGACCGCACCACCCTACAACTTAGATCTCAGAGGGATATTAAACAGTAAATGATTTTTAAGATAGATTATAGAAAATGACTCAAGTATAAATATTAATTTGAAGCTTTGAGTCTTCTTAAGCTTTCCAGAGAGAAAGATTTCTTCTCAACACCTGAATATACATGATTTGATCTTGGTAGCAGGTTCAGAGCTGAGTGGCTTGAATAAAGAGATAACTTAATCTTCTTCTTCTTCTATAGTGGGAAGATGAGCTTCTTATTGTGTTGCTGTATAAGCAAATTTGCAGCACAAGGATCACAGAGTTCTTTTGTGTTAGCTTGTTGCTGCTATCTTTTTGCTTGAAGGCGGCTGTAAGATGTTAGGGTTTATTACTTAGAGAGTTATCTTTCTTACAGAGTCCTTATCTTGACTTTTATTAGTCTAATTTCTCAAATGGTTGAAAAACATTTCTAGTAATAAGTCAAAACATCTTCCATAAGGTACTGATGTGACATTTTCTTTTGGCTCCACACAGATTTCAAATCCCGCCATTCTGGATAACATGACGGTAAACCACCATTGTTTAGTTTTCTAACAAAATGATATCTTTTTGTTCTTTATACCCATCATTACGGTATCATTTTTTTCTCTATACCCATCAAAACGATACTAACCAGGACATCTCAAATCAACACTTAGACCAATTCTGAGTTATACATTAGTTAAAATTAGGTATGAACTTATCTCATGTCCTGCTGAGTTTAATAAGCAACAATAATTATTGAACCTACAAATATGTGAATAGATAGACATCAAATACAAGATGCACTTATCATTGCATGATGTACTTCTTCAAATCTTGAAATATTGAGGGTATATTCCCAACAAGATATAGTCAATAACCACTCATCAGGAAATCTCTCGACAATTTCAGAAAGAAGTGTTGGTTGTAAGTGTTTAATCCTATATAGATGATCCACCACTAGGTTATCCACACTTTTCCTATCTTTGATCTCTACATCAAACTCTTGCAAGAATAACACGCATCAAATCAATCATGGTATTGCATCTTTTTTCTACACAAGATAACAGATTGCATCATGATCAGTGTACACTATTACTTTAGTGCACATGAGATATGATCTAAACTTCTCAAAAGCAAAAAAATGTCATTTATCACTCTTTTTTAGACATATTATAATTGACTTGGGCATCAATCAGGATTTTACTCGCATAGGCTATCATATGTATCGTATGGATGACCTTCCCTCACACTTGCCCTATGCCAATTCCCATAGCATAATCACTTGCATCACACATTAAAATAATATGCTCTCCCTAATCGGGATTCGCTACAATAGGAGCCGTAGTTAATCAATTTTTTAGTTTGTTGAAAGCTTTTAAGCAATCTTCACCAAAATAAAACTTCGCATCTTTTTCTAATAGGCCACTTAATGGTTTTGCATTTTTTGTAAAATCTTTAATAAATCTTCTATAAAGTCAAGTATATCCTAAAAGCTTCGTAGTATTTTTACCTTTTTAGGTGGAGGTAACTTTTCAATTACATTTTTGTGTTTTGTTAAGTCCTAACCCATTTCTAGACATATAACGCCCAGGAATTATCCCTTCACGCACCATCAAATAACATTTCTCCCAATTTAATAAAATATTAGTTTCAACACATCATGCAAGAACTCTTTCTAAGCAATCTAAACAAGCATCAAATGATTTATCAAAGATAGAGAAATTATCCATTAAAATCTTGATACCACGATCCATAATATCAGATAATATAACTACCATACAACACTGGAACATAGCTGGTGCATTACACAAACCAAAGGGCAATCTTCTAAATGCGAATGTTTTATAAGTACAAGTGAACGTGATCTTTTCTTGATCCTTCGGATCTACTGTAATTAGACTATAACCTAAATATCCATCTATAAAATAGAAAAAAATATTCTCTGCTAGTTTATCTACAATTTGATCAATGAATGACAAAGGGAAATGATCTTTTTTTTGTGGTTTTATTCAACTTTCTATAGTCCATACAAATGTGCCACCCTGTGATTGTTTTAGCGGATATCAACTCATTTTTTTCATTTTTAACCACCATCATCCCTCCTTTCTTTAGGATACACTACACTTGTGAAACTCAAGAGCAATTGAGATATGGTATATAATACCTGTGTCAAGCCATTTAATGATTTCCATTTTAATAACTTCTTTCATTGGTGGGATTATACAACGTTGGGGCTCTATATATCTTTTAAAAGATTCTTCCAAAAGAATCTTATGCATACATAACGAGGGACTTATTCCTCAAATATCGACTATAGTCCAACATATGGCCATTTTAAATTGTTTTAGTAATTCTATCAACTTTTGATGTTGATCAGGTAATAATTTAGAATTGATTATGACAAACATGTTATTTTCTCCTAGATATGCATAAGTAAGATGATCAGGGAGAGGCTGTAATTCCAAAGTTGGTGGACTAACCATGGAGGGCTTGTCTGCCATTGAATTCTCCAGCATTTCAAGTAATTTTGGTTTCTGAAAATAAAGCGGTTTGTCTTTCAAAAACCTGTAAACATTCCTGAATTCATCTTCCTCATCAGATAACTCATCATAAGTTAATGATTGTGCTAGTAAATCATCTTGACTATCATGTTTATACTTTGGATTATAATCATAAATTGATATGTTATTAATCTCCTCCATATCATCTTCCTTCCGATGGAGAAATTTCATGGCTTAAAGAATATTAAATGTTACATGTTTGTCATTCACTCTCATGATCAACTCTCCCTTGTGAACATCAAAAAACATCCTTCCTATTACTTAGAACGGTCTCCCTACAATAAGGGGGGTCTCCCTACAATAAGGGGGCATCCATATCCTCTTTCATATCCAAAACAACAAAGACCATTGGAAAATGAATTTATCCACTTTGACTAAAACATCCTCTATAATCCATTTAGGAAAAGCAAGTGTTCTGTCAGCTAACTGTAAAGTCATTGATGCTTTTGAAATCTCTCCCAATCCTAATTTCATATAAATTGATAAAGGCATTAAGTTTATACTCACTCCTAGATCACACAAATTCTTACCTTTGAATTGATACCCAAAGGAGCATGGTATAGTAAAACTTCCCAAATCTTTTAATTTAGGTGGTAGTATTTTTTTTGCAGAATTGCACTACACTCCTGAGTGAGTGTCACTGTTTCATTTACTCCAAATCTTCCTTTTTACCCAAGATATCTTTCATGAATTTAACATAACTTGACATTTATTCTAAAGCCTCATCGAAAGGGATATTAATTTGCAATTTCTTTAAGATTTCTATAAATTTTTGATCTAGCTTACTTTTTCTTAATCATTGAGGAAAGGGTGAAGGTGGATAGACAATCATATTCTCGTTCTTCCTTGTTGTTCGCACTTTGGGTTCTCTGTTATTTTCTCCTAGTACTTCTACTTAATCTTCTTTATCGTTACAATTTTGTTTTAATTCTTCATTAAGGTTGTAAAGATTGGTATTCTCTAAATCCTTTTCAACATTGTTATCCTTAATTTGATCATTTATAGGACCACTTACTAACTCATTTCCACTCCGCAATGTGACGACTCTACATTGTTAATTGTCTCCTTTATGATTCAAGGTTGTGTCTGTTGGAAGTGTCCCTTGCGGCCTAATGCTCATTACAGTGGCGATTTGTTCTAATTAAGATTTTATCACACGTAATGACCCCTCTAAATTAGAAATATGAACACCACTCTTTTGCATTGATTGACTAATAAATTCATCAGTTAATTTATTACAGGTACCTTGTTGGTTAAAAGAGTTATTTTGGGGCAGATGTGTATTTAAGTTGAATCTGGGCAGGTAAGTTATTCCTGAATTATTCTTCCATGAAAAGTTCAGATAATTCCGCCATTCAGGAGTATAATAGTTTGAAAATACATTATTAGTATGCCTTTGTTGCCCACTAATGTAATTAGCCTCCTCGTTATGACTAATGAGTTGTCCAACCGTAAGAAAAGGATTATTAATGGTAGTTAGAGGGGTAACTATACCATTAACTTATGAATTCATTTGATTTTGGTGTAATGTTAGAGAATCCAACCTCTTATTCATATAATTAAATTGTGCAATCATCTGTGCTGCAAAAGAATTTAACTGGTCTACTTGATATAAGCCACTAGTGGAAGAAGAAGATCCGTGTCACTCGAATGATTGATAATTGTTAGATGATAAGTCTTCTAAAATTGCAGAAGCAAACTCTGGATATTTGTTCATAAGAGAACCTCCTACAGCTCCATCTACTTGAATCATAGTAGATGTCTGGAGGCCATAATAGAAGGTCAACACATGTTGATGAATGGCTAAATCATAGTGAGGACGCTTCCGCAATAATTCTTTAAATTATTTTCACACATCATAAAGTGTTTCATCATTCCCTTGCATAAATGTAGTTATATCTCGCATTAATTTACCAGTTTTGAAATGTGGGAAATATTTAGCTAAGAATTTCTCTACCGCTTGTGCCCAAGTGGTGAGGCCACCATTAGAAAGGGAATTGAGCTAATCCTTTTCCCTTCCTTCCAAAGAAAATGGGAACAAACAGAGTTTGATTGCTTCATCTAATGCGCCATTAATTTTGAATATGTCGCATATGTCTATGAAGGTCTGTATGTGATAATTGGAGTTTTCATGACTAAGTCCACTGAATTTATTGTGTTGAACAAGTTACATAATTGTGGAGCCAATTTTAAAGCTATTTGCTTCAATGACGGGCTTGGTGATACTAAAATGCAATCCTCCCCGAAAGGGCATATTATACTTACGATAAGTTCTTCTAATTTCAACGGGTTGACTGTTTTGATCTACCAGACCATCTTGATCCTAACCATCATGATGATTTCCATTGTTAGCTTTTGATAATTTGGATTCAAGGTTAAAGAGTTATTATATTGTAATACCTCCGTCCGTCACATGAAATATAATAGAGGGTTCGGCCGGGGCCCCACACCATATTCCACAAACATGTAGCGGAATTACAGGTTAATATCAAAACGGTTACACGCATCCTAACTCAGAACATTATAGCAGAAGAGTTAGGGGTTATCATTGAACTCATCAAACACGAATGTCCACTATATATAAACAACATTATTTATTTATATAACAGGAATGTCTACAGAAATAGACAAACGTATTTGGCCTTAAGGCCTTACAGTTAAATTTCATAAGCGTGGATTACAAACATCAATGAGCAGACCAGCCACACATGAAAAAGATAAAACTTTTCCACTCTGTAACACCTCTATCCGTCACATAGCACATAGCAGTAGGTCCGGCCGGGGCCCGACACCATATACCACAGATAGGCCGAAGGGTCACTAAATGAAACAATCTTTCCAATAACACACATCCTAAACGGAGTACATTCTAGCGGAAGCATTTTAAAATTTGCAAAGAAAAGAACCCAAGCCAACAGTATGAATGTTCACTAAATACCCAAACTAGGAATGAGCGTACAAAATACACAAAGTACTTGGCCTTATGGCCTTACAAGAGTTTAGTTAAATAAATAGTGTCTTCCAAACATCGGCACGCAGGCCGGTCATACATGAGTATAATAAGTAAACATTTACATAGGCCTTCAAGGGCCGGCTCAGCAACCAGGGCTTCGACCCGCTATTTGCCAATAGGCTCTGCAGTACCTGCAAGCAACAATCCACCGCAGCGGTGGCAAACAAAAGCAACGGTCAGCTAAACCTGACCAAATTATAACGACCCCTCCCCTTAACTCTGGGCGGCGATGCTCCTTCCCTGCACTTTATTAGCATAGCCAAACAGTAGTGAAATTACACTTCATCACAGGCGTAGGCATGCACGGCCACACACCCCGTGCTCTCAGGGCACATTCTCGGTGAACCCGGTCAAATTCGCGATCTCACCACTGCCCCTTGGACGACAAATCTCGTGAACATTTTGGTCTTTCTGGCCTAAGCCTAAGACCCTCTATATATGCCAACGACAAGTCCCAAGTACTTTAGGTTGCTTGTACTGAACGACATAGAGCAGGTACGATTCCGCCTAACCCGTTGCTCACACCGCAATGTCAATTTAAGCCATATGCGTGGGTCAAGCTTCCCCGAGTCCCAAATCGATCACACATTACATAACCCAATTATGTGCAAGTTGGCTCCCTGGACACCAAGATGGCAGAATCACGCTTCTGCCCAGTTTTCTGGGTGTACCTTGGAGTTAGTCCACAAGGTTCCCTGTTGCAATCTACAATATAGAAAACCCGAAAACAACCATCAGCGCGGAGTCTTCTCCGGCCATTCATGCATAATGAAATATAACCGATTCTGACCAACTTGTCCGAGCAGGCTTCACACACCATGCCTATGTCCGTACTTCGATTTCGGACACTACATGCAAAACAATGGGGACTATTAATGTCTACCCGAAGGAATACCTCACACTCACTGCATACTCGTGAGAGCGGGCTTCCTATGAAAAAAGGAAAGAGGACTTCACATGTACAAGAATAGAATCGTAACCCTTGGGTTTCTCTATGGCGCCATGAAGATCTAGACGGATGAAATGCACCGCAACGGCCTCGCCTCCGTAGATCTTAACTCAGCTTGCGATTTGGGGCTCCGAAGCTCGTCCGGCGGCCGGATCTCTCCTTCACCTTCTTCCTTACTCTCCCCTCTCTCTAAAGTTTTAAAAAGAGAAAGCTCTGATTGGAATGAGGGTTTCAAACCCTATTCCCGGCCTTAACTCAGCAAGGACCAGCCTGGGCCCTTAGATCCCAAAAGAAGGAAACGGACGACCACGATTTACACTTAAAACCAATTTCCTGGGCTGAACTCGGCTTGTGACACACCCGTGTCACAGGGCGTGTCTCATGATCCGAAACCGATCGTCGAACACAAAAAAGGACACGGGATCAGATACGCCCGTGTACTGCTTGACATGCCCGTGTCAGATTATGACACGCCCGTGTCACGGGGCGTGTCCCTCAAGCAACACAGGAAACCGTCACGTCCCGACCAGGACATGGGCCTAGACACGCCCGTGTAACAATTGACATGCTCGTGTCGACAAGTACACGCATGTGCGCCAGGCTATGTTCCACACCCGACACAGCCCGGCCAATACAGAAAAGGACACGGCCACGGACACGCCCATGTCCGACCTGGACACGCCCATGTTCGACTTGGATACGCCCGTGTCCCAAGCCGTGTGCCTCCCCTGACACAGCCCGGTTAACAGCCCGAGTAGGACACGGCCCTGGACACGCCCGTGTCTCAGGCTGTGTTTGTTATCTCGACAATCTTGAAGCGCATTTCATCGACCACACGAAAATTCGCCGAACGCGTAGCATGACACATCCATGGACACGCCCGTGTCCAAGGCCGTGTGACCCTAATCAGGCCCCAAATTGTCCTTAAGATGCTACCAGATCATTTTCGACTTTTGGGGCGTTATACACTCGACCTTCGAGGGCCAGCATAGCAGCAAAGGTTTCAACCCGATATTTTCCTCTCAGTCCAGCACTTGCATAGTGACATTGCACCACAAGAGTGGTAAATAGGGCAACGGTCAGCGTTCAGCTGACCAATTATAATGAGCATACCCCATAACCAGGTCAGCGGTTAAATCCCTGCAAGAAAAGTAATCACAACAGATATATCACAAGAAAGTGCACTTCCGCACAGTTCAATATATCACAAATGTAGGCCTCATGGCCTGACGCTCCATGCACTCAGGGCACATTTTTGATGTGCTGAGATTCAAGCCCCACCACCGTTCACCAGGACAGTTCACAATTGAGCATTCTCTTCGGTGTGCTGAGATTGAAGCCCCACGTACTTGAGCATTATAGTCTTTACGACCCCCAGCCTGAGACTTTAGTCTTCACGGCATACGACCTAAGACTCTCATTATGTGTTTCTAATGAACATCAATAACTTAGGCATTTAGGTAAGACAACCATAATGCGGATACAGTTCAGCCTTTGCCTGTTGCTCAAATTGTCAAATCTAAGGCTAGTCTAATGCGGGTCGGCTTCCCCTTGTCCGTTCGGCACACTGAACTTTAGGAGCTCGCAGCTCACAGAGTAGCCTCACAGTCTCCCAGAGACAGGCTTTCACAATAACAGATTATCTGCGAGCTATCGCCAGTGACAACCACTATCATCTAGCGTTAGCGATAGAACACACTTTCTGTACCCAGCCCCAAACATAACTGGACCAACTATCCAGAAAACCAAGCAGCCACTTGTAGTGCTAGAATACTAGTCTTTCATACCACAAATAGCCCACCAAGTGTTATCGTCATCGGCAACACTCACTATCACTTAGCGATATCAAAAGTTCTCCAAAATCGTTATTTCCCCTGGGTATTTTCCTACAATTCAACTCCAGTACTTCCTGTTACTCCGTCTCATAGGCTCAACCCAGAGACTCCGTACAATACTCATTTATACGTGGAGTCTTATCCGATTCGTGAAATAAAGCATCACCAATCCAGACCAACCTATCTAGATGGGCTTCACACGGTATGTATATTCCGTAATACACACTTCCGGATCTATATGCAAATGTAATTGGGGATATGAGTATCAACCCAACGGAATTCACTTAACAATTCCACCTTTTGTTGTCGGATTCCATGCACATGCAAAATTAGGACTTCACTTGTCGAAGCAGGAGATCGTTACCCTTGTAGTCTTCCTTGGAACCATGACCTTGATCTTTGGTCCGGATGGAACTGATTGTCACCACTTCCTCTCCGCGGATCTAGCGTTGACTCACGATTCTGATCACAAAGCACGCCTGGGACCAAAACTCCTCTTGAGCTCATAGGCTTTTCCTCCTCTTCCCTCTCCAGAACTGAGCAAGGAAGTGTGTGAGAAAGAATGAGAATAAAATCTCAAGTCCAGACTTTATCTGAAAGCTACCGCCGCGCGGTAATTACTACCGTCGCACAGTATCATAGGCGGCAATCGCTTTGACCATCCGGCGCCGCTATCCAGAACTATCGTTCCATGATAATACCTATCGCCTGGAGGTAGATCTGTTTCTCGAGAAATCCCTTCGAGATTCGTCGAGAGGCTAGCGCTGCATGGTAACAACTATCACCTGGCAATAGATCGGTTACTCGAGAAATCCTTCTTGACATTCGTCGAAAGTCTAGCGTAACACGCTAACGTCTATCGCCCTGGCGATAACAACCTAAGCCCTGGGTCTAATAATTCACTGAGCTATCGCTGATGATAAGACTATTGCCGCGCAAAAACCTCCAATGATCACTTCTTCTTTTTGGGTGTTACAACCCTTCCCTCCTTACAAAAATTTCGTCCCAAAATTTTACGCATCTATAAGGAATACCAACAACCAATATGTTACATCATATTTTCTTTTCACAAAACAATTTTACAGTTTCAGTTTACAAATAACTCAGGATATTCTTCGTGCATGGTTTGCTCTTGCTCCCATTTCAACTCTTCATGGCCATAGTTGTCCCACCGGACCTTGACCATCCTGATTGTCTTGTTCCACAGTTGCTTGATTGTCATATCCTCGATCCGAATGGGCCTAACTTTCGCCGTTATCCCATTATCGACCGGTACTCGATCATCCTCAATCACTTGAGTTGGCCCTTTCACAGCTTTTGCAGCACCGATATGTGAAACACATCGTGCAAGCCACTTAGCTCCATTGACAGAGCTAATCGATAGGCGATTTCTCCAACTTATTCCACCACTTCAAACGGGCCAATATACCTTGGACTCGTCTTTTTCAAGCGCCGAATCCTTAATACGCATTTGAATGTCTTGATCTTCAAGTACACCCAATTGCCCACCGCAAACTCCACATTTTGGTGTTTGGCGTTGTAGTATTTCGCCTACCTATCCTGTGTTATAAGTAGCCTTTCTCTGAAAGTCTGTATCGTTAAATTAGACTTTTTGACTTCCTTACGCTTATATAATTTAGATTCTCTCGATTCCGCCCAAGCTAACGGTGTACGACACTTCCTACCGTACAAAGCTTCAAAGGCACCATTTGTATACTAGCTTGAAAGCTATTGTTGTAGGCGAACTCGATCATATAAATATGGTCTTCCCACCTCTTTCCGAAATCTAAGTCGCACATTCGGAGCATGTCCTCCATTGTTCTATTAGTCCTCTCAGTCTGGCCATCCATTTGCGGATGAAAGGTTGTACTGAACTTTAGTTTAGTCCCCAACAACTGATGGATTAGCCTCCAATCATTTGAAGTAAAGTGCCCATCTCGATCACTTATGATGCTACAGGGCAAGCCGTGCAATCGTACGATATTATCCACATACAACTTAGCCAGTTTCTCAACTGAATCATCCTTCCTGTTTGGTATGAAGTGTGACACTTTTGTGAGCCGGTCAACGATCACCCACATGACATCGTTTTCACTATGTAATCTCGGCAGCCCATGCACAAAATCCAAAGAAATGTCATCGAACTTCCATTTCGGAATAGTCAGCGACTTCTGGAAACCTCCAGGCTTCTGACGTTTTGCTTTCATTTAAGCACACGTTTGACATTTTGCTGCGTAGAAAGATATGTCTTTCTTCATACCTGGCCACCAGAATAGTTTCTTCATATCCTTGAACATCTTAGTGCTCCCCGGGTGGATTGAGTACTTTGTAAAATGTGCTTCGTATATCAACTCCTCCCGTAATTTACTAACGCTGGGGACGCACAATTGACCGTATTTTCCCCAAAGACCGTCGTCCAAGGAAAACTAGGAATTGGACCCTTCCACTGCATAGCGCTTTAGACTCTCATCGAGTTCGGTTGCTCGCCGAACCCTGTGCAATGTCATATTGTACCTCCGTCCAGTTCAGACATGCATTTGTAGTGGAATTCTTGCCAACAAAAGAACTATCTAAAGCTTCCAGCTCCTGTATCAGACGCTCATCATGCATCTGCAACCAATTTGCCCTTGCCAGAGTGCTATGACTCTAAGCATCTACGACAACATTTCTTTTCTCGGGAGTATAATGAATTTAAAAGGTGTAGTCCCCAAGGAACTCCATCCATCTCCGTTGTCGCATATTAAGATCCTTCTGATCCAATAGATACTTTATGCTCTTATGGTCCGTGAATATATCAACTTTCATGTCATATAAATAATGACGGCACAGTTTAAGTGCAAAAATCACTGTCACCAACTCCAAGTCGTGGACGGGATAGTTTCGCTGATGCACTTTCAACTGTCTGAGCCATGATCTATCACTTTTCCAAACTGAAGAAGAACACAACCTAAGTCACTCCCTGATGCATCACTGTAAATCTCATAGCCATCTGTACCACATGGGGACGTCAAAACAGGCATCGTGGTCAAACGACTCTTCAACTCTTCAAAGCTCCTGCGCACTCCGATGTCCAAACGAACTTCTGATCTTTTCTTATCAGTGTGTTGAGAGGTAAGGCTATCCATGAAAAGTTCTCTACGAAATGCCGGTTGTAGCCCGCAAGTCCAAGGAAACTCCGGACTTCTGCTACAGTAGACAACACTGGTCACTCCCGTATTGCCACACTATCTTTGACGGATCCACCACAATGCCTTCTCCACTAACCACATGGTCAAGAAAATCCACCGACGTCAACCAAAACTCACACTTAGAGAACTTGGCGTAGAGTTTGTTTCTCCTCGGGGTGTATAACACCGACCGCAAATGGTTTGCATGATCTTCTTCATATTGAGAGTACACCAAGATGTCATCAATGAAGACGATCACAAACAAATCTAAGTACTCTCTAAATGTTCGGTGCATTAAGTCCATGAACACCGACATCGCGATGGTCAGCCCAAACGACATTACTGTGAACTCAAAATGACCATAGCGTGTTCTAAACGCTATCTTGGAAATGCTACATTCCCTGATCCTCAACTGGTAGTAGCCAAACTTCAAATTTAGGTTTGAGTATATCGTTGACCCAGCCATCTGATCGAATAAGTCATCAATCTGTGGTATTGGATAGTTGTTCTTCTCCGTCATCTTGTTTAGCTCTCTATAATCAATGCATAGACGCAAGCCACCGTCCTTCTTTTTCACGAAGAGGACCAGCGCGATCCAAGGTGACATACTTGGACGTATATAGCCTTGCTCTTGCAACTCTTGCAACTAAACTTTTAGTTTCGTCAATTCCTTTGGCGCTACACGGTACGACGAACAGGCCGCAGGTTTTGCATCTGACACTAGCTCAATAGTGAAGTCAATCTCTCACTGGGGCGGTAACCCCGGAAGATCCTTAGGTGTTGGGTATATTGGAATATATGTACCTGATTTGAAGAAGCCTCACCCTACTCAATGATATACATCAAGGTGTATTTGATGTGTTTTGAGTTTATTGGTGCAGGTTAAGTAATTGCAGGGAAAGCAAAAAAGTTTCTAAGTCCATGTGTCGACACCTAGAAGAAAAGTGTCGACACTTAAGAAGGCTTGTGTCGACACCTAGAGAAGTAGTGTCGACACTTGGAGTAATTGTGTCGACACCAGGAATGCAGAGTCGACACCATAAGCAAAGTGTCGACACATACAGGCAGTGTCGACACACAATGAAAAAATGTCTAAAGAATCAGTGTCGACACTTAGAAGCAGTGTCGACACCCAGAGGTACTTTGTCGACATCAAAAGTGTCGACACTAGGAGGCTGTGTCGACACTCAGCAAACATAAACAAAGTTCAAGTACAAGTGTCGACACTAGGAGGCTGTGTCGACACTCAGTAAACATCAACAAAGTCTAAGAAGAAGTGTCGACATAAAGGAGATGTGTCGACACTCAGCAAAAGTCTCAACACATGAAGAATGTGTCGACACAAAGGAGATGTGTCGACACTCAGCAAAAGGTTCAACACAGAAGGCATGTGTCGACACAAAGAAGATGTGTCGACACTTAACAAGTTTCAACACAAGAAGATGTGTCGACATAAAGGAGTTGTGTCGACACTTAGCAGAAATCAACTAAGTATTGAAGAAGAAGGACTTGTGTCGACACACAGGATCAGTGTCGACACTTTCTGAAGAAGCAGTGTCGAGAAGCTATTTCTACAACACAAGGAGTTGTGTCGACACCATGAAGGCTAGTGTCGACACTTAGTCTACTTGTGTCGACACTTGGTCTATTTGTGTTGACACCTAAAGACTATCTGTCTCGACACTTTCAGACAGTGACAGAGTTTTCAAGAAGTGACTGGAAGACTTGACAGCTGTCATTTCAACCGGTCAACTGCTACTGTCAGAGCTGTCAGAAGTTAGTTAGAAACCGGATCAGCCGGTCACCATGAAGAAAGCCTATATAAAGGCTTATTACTTCAACAGATTGAAATCGAGAAAGCAATCACTAAAGTGAAAAACAACACAACAAGAAGAAGATCTTCAAGTGAAGATCTAAGAAGTTGGAGAGAGAAAGCTCCTTCTAAGAAGACAGCTATTGAACCAGGCTGATAAAGAAAGTTTCAGATTGAGATCTGATTCTCAAGTCAGCAGTTGATTGAAGATCATCTGCATAGAGATCCAACCCTACTGTGTTCTAATTCAAGAAGCTTTGAAGAAAGCCAAGGGAGGTTGATCTCAGCAAAGTTCTTTCAAGAACTCATCAAGAAGCCAGTCAACTCAACTTTCTCAAACTGAGTTGTGGTTATTAATCCTTATATTTTTATTTTCTGTAGGATCCTAAGGGATCTGAGTTGTAAGCCTATATTTATAAAGGCTGAGTGGTAGGGCTTGTGTGCCTGAGTGCAGGAGATACATTTCTCTGAGTGTAGGACTTGTTGAAGGCTGAGTGTAGGCCTTGTTAAAGGCTGAGTGTAGGTCTTGGTGAAGACTGAGTGGTAGGGATTTATGCCTGAGTTGTAGGAGTGGGATCACTCTGAGTTATAGGAACCTATTTGGGGTTCTGAGTTGTAAGATCTGAGGATCTGAGGAGTAGTGGAGAAGTTAGGCCGAATCTAGTACACTACTAGATAGGCGAAGGGGGAAAGTAGATGTACCCAGACCTTGGGGAACCACTATAAAATCTGTGTGTTCTCTGTGTGTGTGATTAATTCTGTGATTGTTGTGTTAGTTGTGCTGAATTGCTGTGAAGAATTGCATATAATTCTGTGTTTTTGCCTTGAAAGTTTAAAAAGATTAAGTGCACATATTCACCCCCCCGGCCTCTAGGTGTTTAGGCACTAGTTCTTTCAAGTGGTATCAGAGGGAGGTTACTCAAAAAAGGACATAACAGTCTGAGTACAAGATCTTGTAGGCAGAATCAGTATAATCAAGAATCAAGAAAATGGGTTCAACTGAGAATCACAAAGAGCTAGGATCCATGAAGTTGCCAATCTGCAGAAAGGAGATCTTTGGCATTTGGAAAGAAAGGGTTAGACTTTTTATGGAAGCCTCTGACCCCAGAATTTACATTACAGTCAAAGAAGGGCCTTATGTGCCAATGAAAGTATCTGTTTTAGATGCAAATCAGAGAACTCCAAAACACTATTCTGAAATGACCAAGGATGAAATAATTCTGGCCACTATGGACAAGAGGGCCCAGAATATTATTGTAAGTGCAATTGATGATGCCACATTTCATAATCTGATTCATTGTAAAACATCAAAAGAAATGTGAGACACACTGATAGTCTATATGGAGGGATCAGAAGAGGTAAGACAAGACAGGAAGTCTTTGTTAAACCAAGAGTATGAAAGCTTCAGACAAGGAAGGTCTGATAACATAACTGAGTGCTACAAGAAATTCTATAGGATAGTCAATGAGTTGATGTCTTATGGAAGAGAGTTCAGCAATTATGAATTGAATGATAAGTTCTTGAGATCCCTGACTAAGGACTGGGATACCAAGATTTGTGTCATAAGGGAAATGGACAAATTAGCAGATATACCTCCTCCAACATTGTTTGGAAAACTGTTATCTTATGAGATGCAGTTAATGGTAAGGAAGGAGGAAGAGAAGACTACCAGGGTGGAGCATAAAGAAAGGGCTGTGGCCTTCAAGACTGAAGCCACTAAGAAATATAGAAGCAAGTCTCCATCTCCACCACAAATAGTTGTTGAGACAGTATCAGATACTTCAGATAGCAAGAAGACAGAAAGCAGTGAAAGTGATGAAGACTTTGCTGCATTTACTAGACACTTTCAGAAGTTTCTAAAGAAGAAGCAGTGGAGGTCCAAGTAATCCACTTCACAGACAAAGGATGACTATTATCAGAACAGGAAGTCATCAAGGAATGACAGGAGAAAGTCCAAGTCTAATAAAACTACATCCTCAAAGATAGTATGCTATTATTGTAATAGACAAGGACATGTAATAGCTGATTGTCCAGAAAAGAGAAAAGAGTCCACTGACAAGAAGAAGACATAATTCAAGGGCAAAAAGGAAAGGTCCTTTGTTGCCAAGAAGGATAAAAGTCTGACTGATATGTCATCTTCAGAAACTGATTCAGAAGTTGAAGCCTATATTGGCTTGTTTGCTGAAGAAGAAGAAAATGAGTTCATGCAGCCAATGAACTCCATTTATGAGCAGGAGGACATTCAGTGCAAGGGACTGATGGCCTTATCAGAAGGAGACAAAATCCAGTATCAGCCTGGATCTAGTTAGGTACAAAATTGTTCTTCAAGTTCAATTTCTAGTGCCGGATCAGAATCAGATTCATCAGCATCAAGTGATGTGAGTGGATCTGAATCTGAAGGAGACATTCATCAGTTGATTGATGATTATAGAGTATTGTTGCAGACTTTGAAGAAAAGCAAACTCTTGGCCAAGACTCAGGCTAAGGAGATTGCTAGTCTTAAAGTGGCTGCAACAGATTTTGACAAGTTATTAGATCAGAAATTAAATGAAATAGCCAGACTGAAGAATATTACAGTTATTCAGATGAGGACTATTATATTTAAAAATGATCAAATTAGAAATCTGGAGATTAGTCTTCAGAAGGAGAGAGATATAGTAGCAAGTTTTTCTAAACCAAAATCAGTTCTACCTTTGATAGATGAGTTTGTACCTCATAAGGATAAAACTGGATTAGGGTTTAGAAAACCTGCATGGACTGTAAAGTCCAAGTCTAAAGGCAAAGCCCCAGTACTCAATAAGAAACCTGCTGTAGATAAAACAGCCAGGGTTGTACCTAAATAAAGGTACAACAAATTTGAGTGCTGGTGTTGTGGCAAGGTAGGCCACTTTGCCATAGATTGTTGGCATAATTCAAGTGCCAAGGTGAGTAGCAAACTGCCTGCTAGAAAAGCTACAGGTAGTTTTGTTAAGAATCAAACTAACTTGCACCAAGGACCCAAGAATTATTTGGGTTCTAAGGTTAAGTAATCTGTTTTGCAGGTGAGTCCAAGTGGCCATGCCCCAATATGGTACTTGGACAGTGGATGTTACAGGCACATGACTGGAACTAGGGGATTGTTGAAGGACTATATACCAATCAAGGATGGTCCTAAGGTTACCTTTGGTGGTTCAGAAAAAGGAATCGTCAAAGGCTTTGGTAATATTTCTAGCAACCTAGTTACAATTACTCAAGTGGCTTATGTAAAGGGTTTGAAACATAACCTCATTAGCATAAGTCAGCTGAGTGATTTAGGATATGACATCTCATTTGTCAAAGATGGTTGTCATATCAGTAGGTCAAGTGATCAAAAGATCATTTTGACAGGATATAGGAAAAGAAATGTCTATTGTCTAGACATTATGTGTGAGAACAATGCTTCTCCTATTTGTCTTGTACCTGATGAGAAAGTCTCACATTGTGTTAAATGGCACAAGAGGCTGGCTCATCTTAACTATAAGATAATTGTCCAACTCTTCAGCAAAGAGTTAGAGAGGAATGGTCCTCAGGTTAAGTGTATAAAGGATGGGATATGCTCAGCTTGTCAAAAGGGCAAGCAGACCAAATCCACCTTTCATAGCATTGAGAACAAAGATGCTGTGAGGTGCCTATACCTCTTGCATATGAATCTTTTTGGTCCTATGCCAGTTCACAGCCTAGGTAGGAAGGTCTATACATTTGTGGTAGTTGATGACTACTCAATGTATTCCTGGGTATTCTTCCTAAGGCAAAAATCTGAAACTCCTAGTATCTTTTATAGTTTTGTCAAACAAATTCAGAATGAGTTAGACAGTACAGTGGTCAAAATAAGAAGTGACCAAGGTACTGAATTCCAGTCTGATAGTATGACAAAGTTATGTGAAGAGTTTGGGATATTTCAGGAATTTTCCTCACCAAGAACACCTCAGCAAAATGGTATTGCTGAAAGGAAAAATAGAACCTTGATAGAGGCTGGTAGAACCCTATTGAGTGACACATCTCTCCCAGAATATTTCTGGGCTGAGGCAGTTAATACTGCATGTCATGTGATCAATAGGGCTACTATCACCAAGAGTCATAACAAGACCCATTATGAGATTGTGAAGGGCAGAAAGCCAAATCTATCCTATTTCAGGATCTTTGGTTGTAAATGCTATATACTTAACAATGGTAAGTCTTATTTAACTAAGTTTGCTGCCAAATCCCAAGAGGGGATCTTTGTTGGGTACAGCAACAACAGTAAGGCTTATAGGGTCTACAACTTGACTACTCAAGTTATAGAAGAGTCAGTTCATGTAGTGTTTGATGAAGCTAGACTCATTAACAATGAATTGTCTAGAAGTGTTTGCAGCTCTACAGGTGTGACTGAGAAGATGGACAAGCTTACTATTGAATAAGGTCCTACTGCAAGTCAGCAAGTGGATGATAGTGGCTGCTGTCGAGGGGGAGTATAAGATACTCCTGTTGTTGAAGAATACCAAGAGGAGCTGCTGAATGAAGAAGCTGAAGGTGTACATGTAAGACCCCCCTCCCCCTTACCAAGGAGGGCTACCGGATCTTATGCCCAGAACCGCCGTCTTACGGTGGTACTAACTCACGGGTTAGTCGACACCGCAACACGCCGATTCTGCCGGTAATCAGTCCCCTGGTAATTCCCCTAAGACAAGACCTATTTGTGTTATATGCAGACCATGACCTATGTTTACCCTAGAAATGTGATCTTCCAAAAACTTAAGGCATCTTGCCTCTAAATATTTATCCTAAGGTATTATGGACTAAGGGAACTACCCTAAGGATTCTCATAATTTTTCCTGGCCAAATGGTCATTTAATTAATTCTCTTAATTTAAATGCTCGGCCACTTTACACATGAAGTGATTTAATTAAGCATCCACTGACTTAGGGAATTTTTCCTGAGATGTATATTGACCAAATATTGCTGCCTTCAAAATTTCATAATTTTCCTTAAATTATTTATTGTCATTTTCTATTTAATAACAATCCCACATAAATTCCATTTTACACATGAAGTATAAGCATTACATATTCAAAAATTCCAGAAAATTTACAGAGCCTTTAAGACACTAAATTATAGCTATTGGCAGAGATTCATCAAAATTGAATGTAAGATGGCCTATGGGGTTCCATTTTAAGGTATTTACCAAAATGCCATTGTACTAGTTT
The DNA here is from genome assembly GCA_039583875.1 of Platanthera guangdongensis. NCBI lineage: Eukaryota > Viridiplantae > Streptophyta > Magnoliopsida > Asparagales > Orchidaceae > Platanthera > Platanthera guangdongensis. The sequence continues at coordinate 7,938,482 of CM077148.1, read as the reverse complement.
AACACAAGTAATATATCCAATAAATTCTGAGAAATTCATGATAAACTAATAACAATATTTTATGACAGTAGAATAAATCCCAAATTTTTCAGAGGTATATATATATCATTTCAAGAATTATCATGATAAGGGTAAAATGGGAAATTTAGGGTATCTACTCCAAGGTTCTTCAAAACAGAGAAATCATAATTTTCCTAGGTCAAGTGTGATGTGATCTATGCCTTGGTAATGTTGTTTGGATTTGTTCTTGAATAAATCCTATTTTCCAATTTTTAATTCCAAAATAGCTATTTATAAAGTAAATTCCAATAAATGGAATTTTGATTCCAAAAATTACAATATTAATTTGAAGAGTGCCATTTACCCTAATGAGCCACTATAAATAATTTCATAATCCTTGCATGCAACCATTGGGCTAAATTCACCAAATTACATTTTTTACTATTTGCACACCAAGCCTTAACATAGGCTATCACATGCAAGTGGATTCTCCCACATGCAGTGACCCCAAGGTGCTGAAAATTTTATCATGCACCAAGGGTGACCCCACTGACCCACCACCAAAATTTGGGGCCATGGGGAGGAGTAGAACTCCATATATGCCATTAATTTAAATTTGATATTTTACCAAAAACTATAGGAAAATGTTTTCTAAAAATTCCTAAATTTTGGCAGGAGGTAAGTAAGCCCTAATAATGCATGTGCCCAAAATTTGGGATCATGGTGACTAATATTGAGACTAGGGCATCCAATATAATTTTTGACCTAGTCTAGGACCAGTCCTAGGAGAAAGGTCCTACAGGGCTGTACACTACACCAAAATGTATGTTTAGGGTGGCATTTTAAAGGTAAGACCCTAGGCTACAATTTTCATTAAGGGCCTAAGCTCTGGAAATGCCTCTAAGAGGCCTAAATTTAACATGCAACAGTACTGATTAAGTGTGACAGAAAATGTCACTATTCAAATATTAATCTGATTTATATTAATAAGCGGCGCACGAATCTTAAAGCAAGAATCGAGGGGATCGGGTTATCGTCTACCTCCAGCCAACGGCTGAGATTGAGCCGACCTGGAGCGATTTTGCCGGCGGTTTCCGGCCAGCTGAGGCGTCGCCACCTCCGGCCAATGGTGCCATCACCTTCACGGTGGTGGTGGCTATCATTTCCCGGCGATGGGGCGGCGGGAGACGGCGGCGACGGCGATCCCGAGCGGTTTCAGAAACTTAGGATTTTTTAGATTTTCTCACATGGCATCGGGCTCAATTGAGCCCGATCTCTCGCCTATTTGATCTAAGAGGCTAGTGCGGGTAGAGGTGAAGTGAAACGCACCATAATCGGGGCTTGGCTGCGGGTCAGGCGGCGGTTTGCCGTGGTGGTGGTGCGCCGGCGAGCTCCTCCCCGAAAGTTGCATTCTCCACCGTTCTCCATGTGTAAGTAGTCGAATTCCACTCCTCTGGACCTTCTGAAGCTAATGGAGGGGTTATTTGGGGCTGATAGAGGGTGTATGGGGAGATAAGCCCAATGTGAGCTCGGTTTGAGCTTTGGTTGTGTCACCATGGGTGCCATGTGGCCAGCATGCTACCAAAAATTCTCTGGAATATCAGAGGGGGCCAGCTAGCATGTGATGGGCAGAGAGTTGCAGCTGAAGGGGTGGCCATGTGGCCACCATTCCTCTTCATCCTCTTTCTCTCTCCACTTCTCCTAAAATTTCCAAATTTACCCCCCTTGCATGCATTCTCTCTCCTGATTTAGAGGGTAGGGTTGGTCTTGTTCACTTGGGCTGACTTTGGGCCAATTTTAGTGGGCTTGGTCCAAGGGAACTTGACTTGGCCTTCATTTCACTCTTTAGGTCAATTTGTTGACCAAATTGACTTTTAGGGTTGACTGGTCAACTATGGTGGGTGGACTGACCCCACTTGGTGGAGATGGGTCTAGTGGCACCACCCAACTTGGTTTGGGTCAAGGGGGTGCCCCACTTAGGTTAATTAGGCTATGAGTGTGGGTTTGACCAAATTAAGCCCAAGGTTGACCTTGGTCAACTGGGGTCAAAATGTTGACCCAGTGACATACCCTAGGGTCCACTTAGATTGTTTTTAGGGTTAGGGCAATGTGGTGGGGTCATGGTGTGGCTAGGGTCCTTAATTAGGCTAGTTTGACCTAGTTTGACTTGGTCCTATAGTGGGCTCCACATGGCCACCACCCACTATCTAGGGTCAAACCTAGTTGATCCTCTTAGGTCTCACCTCATGCCTAACCCAATCTAAGTTGAGGGGTCCAGAAGTAACATGGGATGTTACAAATTCCAATAAACAAGAAAATAATTTCGTCCCCGAAATTTAAGTTCGGGTCTACGGGGTTCTATTTGCAAGAATTATCAAGAATCTTAAAAGCATAACTTAAATGTACCTGATGCGAATAGCTCCGGGTGTTGCTCCAGCATCAGATCTCTCGGCTCCCAAGTGTGCTCCTCCCGTCCATGGTTGGACCACAGCACCTTCACAAGGGGAACCTTCTTTTTCCGCAACACTCGGATGGCTGTATCGTCAATCCGGATCGGCTCCAATCTCACTGACCTGTCAGGCTCTACCGGTCCGGCTGTAGTAGTGATGTGCTGCTCCGGCCGGAGGAGAGCTCTCCGTAAGGAAGAGACATGGAAGACGTCATGTAGTGCACCCAACTCCGGTGGCAGCTGCAGTCGGTAGGCTAAGGGGCCGATCCGCTCCAGGATCAGGTAGGGCCCCATGTATCGTGGACTGAGTTTCTTGTGCCTCCGCACCCGCGAAACACCGTGTACTGGACGTATCTTCAAGAATACCCTGTCTCCAACCTGGAACTCCACCTGCCGGTGCCGAGCATCATAATACTTTGCCTGTCTGCTCTGGGCCTCCAGTAGCCGATCCCTGATCAATCGAATCTGAGCCTCTGTGTCCTCTATATAATCGGATCCCAGAGCCCTGGTGTCCACATCCTGTACCCATGATAGCGGAGTCCGGCATCTCCTCCATAAAGCGCCTCGTACGGAGCCATCCTGATGCTAGCCTGGTGGCTGTTATTATACGAGAATTCGATCAATGGTAGCAGCCTCTCCCAAGGCCTCCCCGTATCCAATATGCATAATCTGAGCAGGTCCTCCATGGTCCGGATGGTCCGCTCGGTCTGTCCGTCGGTCTGCGGGTGGAAGGCGGTACTAAAGGTAAGCCGAGATCCCAAGTGAGCATGCACGGCCCTCCACTCGCTCGAAGTGAACCGACCATCACGGTCCGAAACAATAGTCCTGGGGATACCATGATACCTGATGTACTGCTCCACAAATAGTCTCACCAGAACTGCAACTGGGGCATCCTTCCGAACTGGGATAAACCGCGCGACCTTGGTCAATCTGTCCACTATAACCCATATAGAATCATGTCCGGAGTGGGAGCGAGGCAATCCGTGTACAAAGTCCATAGCAATGTCCTCGAACTTCCACTCTGGAACTGGCAGTGGCTGTAATAAACCTCCCGGGCTCTTGCATTCCGCCTTCACACGCTGGCAGGTCTCGCAGTGGGTCACAAAATCCGTGATCTCCCTTTTCATCCCGGGCCAATACATAGATCTCCGCAAATCTGCCCACATCTTGGTGATGCCGGGGTGCACTGAATATCTCGAGCAATGTGCCTCTCGGAGTATGTCATCTCGAATACTGCCCCCTGCTGGTATGTAGATGCGCCCCCGGAACCGAAGAAGATCATCCTGTAGTGTGTAGTCCTCGACCTTGCCCCTCTCTAGGGCACTGAAAATCGGCTGTAACGCAGCATCCAGCCTCTGATGTGCTCGGATGCGCTCCTGTATATCATCGCAACTGATCACTGAGCTCAAATACTCTCTATATACCACTGGCTCGGTCTCGGACACCACGGTAATGTGCATGTCCTCCATCATCTGGAACAGCTCTATGGACATCAATCGGGGCTCCGGTCCAGAAGTGCCGGCCCTCCTGCTCAAAGCATCCGCAACCGTGTTCGCTTTTCCCGGATGATAGTGGATCTTGTAATCATAATCACAGAGAAACTCCAGCCACCTCCTCTGTCTCAGGTTTAGGTCCTTCTGAGTATCGATATACTTGAGATTCTTGTGATCTGAAAAGATGTCACAATGAATCCCATATAAGTAATGCCTCCATATCTTCAGGGCGAAAACCACAGCCCCGAGCTCTAGATCATGTACTGGATAGTTATGCTCATGCTTCTTCAACTGTCTCGAAGCATAAGCGATAACGTGTCCATGCTGCATCAAGACTGCACCCATCCCCTGATAAGAGGCGTCCGTGTAAATCTGGAATCCTTCGCTCCCGGATGGAAGCGCAAGAATAGGGGATGAGATGAGCCGGTCCTTCAGCTCCTGAAAAGCCGTCTCACACCGCTCTGACCAAACAAAATCAGCATCCTTCTTCGTCAAGGACGTGAGGGGGAGTGCTATCCTTGAGAACCCCTCCACGAACTTGCGGTAATAGCCTGCTAGTCCCAAGAAACTGCGGATGTCAGATGCGGTCTTCGGCCGCGGCCAATCCCTCACTGTCTCTATCTTGGCCGGGTCCACAGCTAACCCAGCCCCACTGATCGTGTGCCCCAGGAAAGCCACCTCCTGCAACCAGAACTGGCACTTTGAAAATTTTGCGTACATCTGTGCCTCCCTCAACCTCTGCAGGACCTGTGCCAAGTGCTCAGTATGCTCCTCCCGAGTCCGAGAATAAATAAGGATGTCGTCGATGAATACTATCACGAAGTGATCCAAGAAAGGCTCGAAGACACGGTTCATCAGACTCATGAATGCGGCAGGAGCATTCGTGAGCCCAAAAGGCATCACCGTGAATTCGTATAGTCCATAACGCGAACTGAAAGCCGTCTTCGGTATGTCTTCTTCTCTGATACGGAGCTGATAGTAGCCGGATCGCAGATCTAACTTGGAGAACCAGAATGCTCCCTATAGTTGGTCAAATAACTCATCTATCCGAGGCAGAGGATAGGTGTTGCGGACCGTCAACCGGTTCAGCTCCCGGTAATCTATACACAATCGCAGTGATCCATCCTTCTTTTTCACAAATAGAACTGGCGCTCCCCATGGCGATGAACTAGGCCGTACAAATCCTGACTCGACTAGCTCCTGCAGTTGAGTTCTGAACTCTGCTAACTCTCTAGGAGCCATCCTGTAGGGTGCTCGGGACACCGGCTTCGCTCCCGGTACTAGCTGAATCCTGAAATCCAAGTCTCTAGCAGGCGGTAGCCCGGGCAATTTCTCCGGGAATACGTCGGAGAAATCCCGAACCACCGGAATATCTGAGATAGTCGCCTCTGTCCCCACCATCTCGAAGCAGACAATATAGACTTCTTCACCCTGCTCATGGGCCTTCACAGCCTGTATAGAAGATAATAGTAGGTGGCAGACAGGCTGGATACCTTCAACGATAACATGAGAGTCGCCATGTCTCAGCGTGATCCTCCTGGACGGGCAATCTATCTGGGCATGGTTCCGGTGCAACCAGGCCATGCCCAAGATCAAGTCAAAGTCCTGCAGCTTCAGAATAGTCGCCGGCGCCTCAAAAGCCTTGCCGCCAATCTCGGCCTCCATGTCGCAATGTGCAGTAGTCCGCAGCTCCGACCCATCGGGTAGGCGTACCCTCATCTCTAGTCCAGGGAACCTCTCCACGCCTTCGAGTCCGTCGATGAAGGCCTCGGATACGAACGAGTGTGACGCACCCGTGTCGAAAAGAGTATGGGCAGGCTTGCCGCTGATCATGACTATGCCTGAGGTTTGTTTATGTGAAGGTTAATTGTTATCCTATGGCTCCAGGTACTATATATATATCATTGGAAAAATTCAAGGAAACTCAAAATTAACTTCAAGTACCTGTAATGACCTCCTCGGGATTCCTCGGCTCTGTGAGGTCCAAGGCGTATATCTGCTCCTGCTCGCGCCTCCTGCCATGATATCCCCGGCCTCGGCCTCGTCCTCGGCCTCGTCCTCGGCCCTGCTGTACTGGGGCCACTGGAGGTGGAGGAGGAGGAGGGGGGTGGAATCGGTGCGGGCACTCCGACCTGATGTGCCCAGGCTGGCGGCATCCGTAACAAACCACCTGTCGGTGGCCTCGGTCATCCTGTCTCCTCGGATCATGTATCTGTAGAGGTGGGGGAGCCAAAGCTGGAGGAGGCCCCTGCTCCTGCCTGAAGTTGGGACGACGACGTCCCCCACCCCTCCTGTATCCAATGGTCCTGCCCCTCTGAGAGCCCCTACTGCTCTCACCTGATGTCGATCCATCAAATGGTCTCTTCCCTCCGGCTCGCACCATCAGCTGGTCAGCCTCCAGCTTCTTCGCCATCTCGATGATCTGTCTGGATGTGCCATGAGAAATGAATAACAGAGCTTGCCTCAGATCATCCCTGAGGCCCCGGTAGAACCTCTTCGCATACCTCCTATCGTCGGTGTCCTGAATCCCCGCGAACCTGGCCAAGTGGGAGAACTCCCTCTGGTACTCTATCACAGATCTGGTCCCCTGCTTGAGGTTCAAAAACCTCTCCTCCAAAGCATCCCTGTCCGTAGTAGAGACGAAGTGCTCCAGGAACACATCGCCAAACTCCTCCCAAGAAATCTCTGACAACTCAAAGTCCGCATAAGTAGTCTCCCGGACTGACTTCCACCATCTCTTCGCGTGGGCCTCTAGCACGGAGGTGGCTAAAGGTACTGCCTGGCCGACTGGGCAGCTGATGCCCGCTAAGATCTCGTGTATGGCCTCCAGCCATTCTTCTGTCTTCACTGCATCCTCTGTCCCACGGTACGTCGGTGGGGACAGGCTCTTGAATGCACTCAGCCAGCTCGACCCCGGATTTGGCTGTGGAGCCGGGACTTGCTGGGCTCTAAAGGCATCCAAAATCGCCGTCAGGGTCTGCCCCATCTCCGTATGTAGGAATGGAGTGGCAGCTGGAGGGGGAGGAGCCACATTTTGCGGCGCTGCGACCTGTGGAGGTTGCATAAAGGTAAGGTTAAGGCAAAATTGGCCTATCAAATTGTACTTTGTGGACCATTTCTGTGACTTTTGTACATGGGCACACCACTGCTTCTGCTGCATAGTTTGTCCGCAAACTAATGCTGGGGCGGGGGTGGTCCCATGTTGTGGACTTCTTTCTCATATGATCGTTGTTCGATTGATACCAGTTTGTAAGACCCCCCTCCCCCTTACCAAGGAGGGCTACCGGATCTTATGCCCAGAACCGCCGTCTTACGGTGGTACTAACTCACGGGTTAGTCGACACCGCAACACGCCGATTCTGCCAGTAATCAGTCCCCTGGTAATTCCCCTAAGACAAGACCTATTTGTGTTATATGCAGACCATGACCTATGTTTACCCTAGAAATGTGATCTTCCAAAAACTTAAGGCATCTTGCCTCTAAATATTTATCCTAAGGTATTATGGACTAAGGGAACTACCCTAAGGATTCTCATAATTTTTCCTGGCCAAATGGTCATTTAATTAATTCTCTTAATTTAAATGCTCGGCCACTTTACACATGAAGTGATTTAATTAAGCATCCACTGACTTAGGGAATTTTTCCTGAGATGTATATTGACCAAATATTGCTGCCTTCAAAATTTCATAATTTTCCTTAAATTATTTATTGTCATTTTCTATTTAATAACAATCCCACATAAATTCCATTTTACACATGAAGTATAAGCATTACATATTCAAAAATTCCAGAAAATTTACAGAGCCTTTAAGACACTAAATTATAGCTATTGGCAGAGATTCATCAAAATTGAATGTAAGATGGCCTATGGGGTTCCATTTTAAGGTATTTACCAAAATGCCATTGTACTAGTTTAACACAAGTAATGTATCCAATAAATTCTGATAAATTCATGATAAACTAATAACAATATTTTATGACAGTAGAATAAATCCCAAATTTTTCAGAGGTATATATATATCATTTCAAGAATTATCATGATAAGGGTAAAATGGGAAATTTAGGGTATCTACTCCAAGGTTCTTCAAAACAGAGAAATCATAATTTTCCTAGGTCAAGTGTGATGTGATCTATGCCTTGGTAATGTTGTTTGGATTTGTTCTTGAATAAATCCTATTTTCCAATTTTTAATTCCAAAATAGCTATTTATAAAGTAAATTCCAATAAATGGAATTTTGATTCCAAAAATTACAATATTAATTTGAAGAGTGCCATTTACCCTAATGAGTCACTATAAATAATTTCATAATCCTTGCATGCAACCATTGGGCTAAATTCACCAAATTACATTTTTTACTATTTGCACACCAAGCCTTAACATAGGCTATCACATGCAAGTGGATTCTCCCACATGCAGTGATCCCAAGGTGCTGAAAATTTTATCATGCACCAAGGGTGACCCCACTGACCCACCACCAAAATTTGGGGCCATGGGGAGGAGTAGAACTCCATATATGCCATTAATTTAAATTTTGATATTTTACCAAAAACTATAGGAAAATGTTTTCTAAAAATTCCTAATTTTGGCAGGAGGTAAGTAAGCCCTAATAATGCATGTGCCCAAAATTTGGGATCATGGTGACTAATATTGAGACTAGGGCATCCAATATAATTTTTGACCTAGTCTAGGACCAGTCCTAGGAGAAAGGTCCTACAGGGCTGTACACTACACCAAAATGTATGTTTAGGGTGGCATTTTAAAGGTAAGACCCTAGGCTACAATTTTCATTAAGGGCCTAAGCTCTGGAAATGCCTCTAAGAGGCCTAAATTTAACATGCAACAGTACTGATTAAGTGTGACAGAAAATGTCACTATTCAAATATTAATCTGATTTATATTAATAAGCGGCGCACGAATCTTAAAGCAAGAATCGACGGGATCGGGTTATCGTCTACCTCCAGCCAACGGCTGAGATTGAGCCGACCTGGAGCGATTTTGCCGGCGGTTTCCGGCCAGCTGAGGCGTCGCCACCTCCGGCCAATGGTGCCATCACCTTCACGGTGGTGGTGGCTATCATTTCCCGGCGATGGGGCGGCGGGAGACGGCGGCGACGGCGATCCCGAGCGGTTTCAGAAACTTAGGATTTTTTAGATTTTCTCACATGGCATCGGGCTCAATTGAGCCCGATCTCTCGCCTATTTGATCTAAGAGGCTAATGCGGGTAGAGGTGAAGTGAAACGCACCATAATCGGGGCTTGGCTGCGGGTCAGGCGGCGGTTTGCCGTGGTGGTGGTGCGCCGGCGAGCTCCTCCCCGAAAGTTGCATTCTCCACCGTTCTCCATGTGTAAGTAGTCGAATTCCACTCCTCTGGACCTTCTGAAGCTAATGGAGGGGTTATTTGGGGCTGATAGAGGGTGTATGGGGAGATAAGCCCAATGTGAGCTCGGTTTGAGCTTTGGTTGTGTCACCATGGGTGCCATGTGGCCAGCATGCTACCAAAAATTCTCTGGAATATCAGAGGGGGCCAGCTAGCATGTGATGGGCAGAGAGTTGCAGCTGAAGGGGTGGCCATGTGGCCACCATTCCTCTTCATCCTCTTTCTCTCTCCACTTCTCCTAAAATTTCCAAATTTACCCCCCTTGCATGCATTCTCTCTCCTGATTTAGAGGGGTAGGGTTGGTCTTGTTCACTTGGGCTGACTTTGGGCCAATTTTAGTGGGCTTGGTCCAAGGGAACTTGACTTGGCCTTCATTTCACTCTTTAGGTCAATTTGTTGACCAAATTGACTTTTAGGGTTGACTGGTCAACTATGGTGGGTGGACTGACCCCACTTGGTGGAGATGGGTCTAGTGGCACCACCCAACTTGGTTTGGGTCAAGGGGGTGCCCCACTTAGGTTAATTAGGCCTATGAGTGTGGGTTTGACCAAATTAAGCCCAATGTTGACCTTGGTCAACTGGGGTCAAAATGTTGACCCAGTGACATACCCTAGGGTCCACTTAGATTATTTTTAGGGTTAGGGCAATGTGGTGGGGTCATGGTGTGGCTAGGGTCCTTAATTAGGCTAGTTTGACCTAGTTTGACTTGGTCCTATAGTGGGCTCCACATGGCCACCACCCACTATCTAGGGTCAAACCTAGTTGATCCTCTTAGGTCTCACCTCATGCCTAACCCAATCTAAGTTGAGGCGTCCAGAAGTAACATGGGATGTTACAGTACAACCAGAAGACAGGCTGTCTCTAGCAAATAGGCATTTAAAAGATCATCCAGCTAATCAAATTATTGGAGATCTCAGACAAGGGGTACAAACAAGGAGCAGGAATCTAAGTTCAATTCTCTACTCCAGCTTTCTAACCCAAGTAGAGCCAAAGAAATTTGAAGAAGCAATCCTAGACCCTCATTGGATTGAGGCTATGCAAGAGGAGCTGAACCAGTTCAAAAGATGCAAAGTCTGGGAGCTAGTTCCTAAACCAAAGGATCACAACATAATTGGAACTAAGTGGATCTTTAGGAATAAGTTGGATGAAAATGGAGTAATTATAAAGAACAAAGCTAGACTAGTTGCTAAAGGATATAGGCAGGAAGAAGGTATTGATTTTGATCAAACCTTTGCTCCAGTAGCCATACTAGAAGCAATAAAGATGTTCCTTGCCTATGCAACATTCCAAGGGTTCAAGGTATACCAAATGGATGTTAAGTCAGCTTTTCTGAATGGAAATCTGAAGGAAGAAGTCTATGTAGACCAGCCATCAGGTTTTGTTGATTCTACTAAACCTAATTATGTTTATAGACTTAGGAAGGCATTGTATGGGTTAAAACAAGCCCCTAGGGCTTGGTATGAAACCCTGTCTAGTTTCCTCATTGAGAATAAATTCACAAGGGGGAAAATAGACAAGACTCTATTCCTTAGGGAATCCAGAGGTAAGATTATCTTAGTCCAAATATATATAGATGACATCATATTTGGGTCTACAGAAAGTAGTCTTTGAAGAAAGTTTGCAAAACTAATGCAATGACAATTTGAAATGAGCAGTATGGGGGAACTTAAGTTCTTCTTGGGTCTCCAAGTTAGACAGACTGAGGATGGTTTATCCATATGCTAGTTTAAGTTCACCCTAGAATTGATAAGGAAATATGGTATGAAATCATCCACTACCATGAAAACTCCTATGGGGTCAACAATGTCTCTAAGCAAAGATGATGCAGGGAAACCTGTAGATGAAACATTGTATAGAGGGATAGTTGGCTCCCTATTGTATTTGACTGCAAGTAGACCAGATATCATGTATGCTACATGTGTCTGTGCAAGGTACCAAGCTTGCCCTAAAGAATCTCATTTGACAGCAGTCAAAAGAATTCTAAGATATCTTAAGGGCACTCCTTATCTAGGCCTTTGGTACCCTAGGAATGGAGAGTTTAAAATGACAGATTATTCAGATGAAGATTTTGCAGGCTGCAAGGAAGATAGGAAAAGTACAATTGGAACTTGTCAATTCCTAGGTGGAAGGCTGATAACATGGAGTAGCAAGAAACAAACAAGTGTGGCTATCTCCACAGCTGATTCAGAGTATGTTGCTGCAGGAAGTTGCTGTGCTCAACTTCTATGGATTCAACATCAGCTAGAAGATTATGGTATTCAAGTAAGTAGAACACCTTTATTTTGTGATTCTACAAGTGCTATTTCTATTGCAAATAATCCTGTCTCCCATAGTAGGACTAAGCACATAGAAATAAAATACCATTTTCTAAGAGAACATGTGGAAAAGGGAGATATTTCACTAGAGTATATTAATACAGATAATCAGCTAGCTGATATGTATACTAAGCCTTTAGATGAAACCAAATTCAATAACTTTAAAATTGAATTAGGGATGATAAACTTAGAATAGTTTACAAAAATGGCTAAGTAAAATGGTGTCGACACACAGAGTTATCTGTGTCGACACATAGTAATTGTGTCGACATTTCAGAGAAATGGTGTCGACACATCTACGAAGTCTGTATCGACACTTCAGAGAATTAGTGTCGACACATGCAGAGTAGGTGTCGACATATCCAAAGTGGTGTCAACACTTAGGAATACACAGAATTAGTCTAGTAAAGTCTCGACTAAGTGTCGAGCTAAGCGGTGTCGACACATAAACAAGTGTCGACACATATATTCTGTCGATTATACTTGTGTCGACACATAGTTGTCGAGACATTATAAGTAAGTGTCGACACTTTTCAACAGTGTCGACACAATTTAAGTATTTTGACGTGCCCTTTCATCTTCGATTCTAGAAAGGTATAAATAGGTTTTCGCCATTGTTTGTCGACACGCTCACCGAAGTTTCGAGACCAAACTTGTGTGTTGACATCTCTCTTCTCTAAATTCAAATTTCTTCAAACCCTAATGACGCCCAAGCTAGAAGAGAATGTTAATGAAGGATATGAACTCGTGCGACATGCCTTTGATGACGCGGAACCATAAATCAAAGGTGTGGTAACCCTAATTGCCGAAACTGGACTGGAATACCTTGTTTCAGAACCAATCAAGATCTGGAAGAAAGAGGTCCTAGAATTTTTGAGTGCAGCTTCAGTTGATGATGATGGACTTAAGATTAAGTCCAGAGTTCATGGAACCAAAATCAAGGTCACACCAAAAAGTCTGAGGAAGATACTTAAACTACCAAGAACAAAGGAGGAAGAAGATGTATCTGCTTCTAAGACTAGAGAGGCATTGAGATGGTGTGGACTGAATTCAAACCTGAAGATTGGATCAGTATTCAACAGAAAAGGAATGAACATTCAAGGGAAATTCTTATCTCAAATAGTTGGCAAGGTCATCCTGAGCAAGCCTGGAGGACATGACAGAATTTCAGCTTATATGTTCAGTTTGATGACAAGGATTATCTTCAAACTTGATACTGATTGGTTTGCAGTTGTGTTTGAGAAGATAAAAGAAAGTATGAAGAAGCCCAATCTGGGTAGAATACTGAGTCTATACCTAGCTGGTAGTATACCTGAGGTAATGAACCAAGCTGCAGGTTCAAAGATTAACCACATGAGGAAGATGAATATGAGAATCTTGTCTAGGTGGGATAGAGTATTGACCAAGAAAATGCCAACTCCAGTAAAGGACATACCCCAGAAGAAGAAGAAGACAGCCACTGTGGCTCAAGAATCCTCAAGCAGCTCTGAAGAGCAAGTTGTTTTTACTCCTGATGATGAAGAGACTGGAAATGCAGGACAGTCTCCAGCAAGACATGAGTATGTACAGAGGCAGGGGGAGCTACCACCAGCTAGCCCAATTCACCTGGATTCACTCCAGGGGGAGCCTCTACTTATGGAAGAGCCAACTCCACTAGAGAGTGAAAGGGCTACCCAAACCATACTAGAGGTAATCACTAAAATTAATCAATTAGATTTCACTATTGAGGAAGAAGTTTTGACTGATTTATTACCTAATATTCATCAGCAAACACAGATACAACCTCAACACCAAGATGTTGTCATGGAGGACACATCTGTTGCTGATCAAGTGGTTGATGAGATAAGAGATTCTCCACCCCTTCCTCAACAGGAATTTACATTAGTAGAGCTATTCCCTGATCTTCTACAAACTGATTTTGAAAAAGAGAAAGCTGCTGCTGAGGGGGAGGAGATCAATATTGAGGGGGAGCATATGGAGAATGTAGAGGTAACTGCTATACAAGAGACAGAGAAGCCAAAGGATGCTGAAGAACCACAAAGGACTGAGAAGGATTCACATCCTAGTCCTAAAGATAGAGTAGACATAGCTAGCACTTCTGCTTCAGAGGATGAGGAGGCTGCTAGAGCCAAGAAGAGAAAGTTCCAGGTCTTCAAAAGAAGGAGCCAGAACTATAAGAAAGCCCTACAGGCCATTGCTCCACAGCCTACCACCACTACTGATTACATTTCACTGCTGGTAGCATTGCAAATCAAGCTAAATGAGCAAAGACAAGCTCTGGAAAAATATGTAGATGAAGGGCATAAGTCACTGCAGTTTGATCTTGCACAAGACATCAAATCTATCAGATTTGAAGTGAATCTTAACAAAAAGGAAATGACTGATTGTTTCCATAAGGGAGGCAATGTAGTAGTCTATCTGGCTACACATCAAGAGAAACTAAAGACAAAACTTGATGAGCTAGAAGTGAAGCAAGGCTATGTCCTGGAAAACCAGATCAGGATGAGTGATACTTTGACAGCCTCTCATAATGCCATAGTAACTGAAATGAAGAATATGGCTACTGCTCAGACTATAGCAAGTGCTACTGCCAAGGCTGAATTTGACAAACAATTGCAAGAGAGCCTAACTGCTGTTAAAACTGCTATTGAAGACTCTCAGAAGGCAATTACTGACAAGCTCCAAAGATTAAAACCCTTCTATAAAGATGGAGTAAACTATCTGAATGAACAGATAAGGTTTCCGAAAGATGATCTGAGGGATCATATAGAGAGAGAAGTCATAAAGGGGGAGAGGGTATTAGTCAAGGCAGGCTCTGATCAAGCCAAATGGATTTCAAATTCCATCAGAGCCACCCTTGGATATCCACCCTTATGTGATGATGACAATGTTGCAGAGTCTGGAATTAATCCTGCATACCTTGGAGGAGAGCAAGCTGAAGTGGCTCAAGTGATATACCCTCCACCAGACTTTGACATGATACATCAAGAGATACAGTCAATGTATAGTCCTCCTGAGGGAAATCAGAATGTCATCATAGAGATAGTAGTTCAGCCTGTGCCAGAGGCCATACTGAAAGAACAAGAGGCTTTGCTAAAAGAACAAGAAGCTCAATTGTCTAAGAAAAGATTTAGAGAGCAAGCTGAATTGAGACCTGATTTTGAACAATGGAGCCCCACTTCCAGGAATATCATTTTGACTGCATGGAAGGTTGCTAAGGACAATGTCCTGGATAGAGGCAAATGGTATTCTGACCTGGAGTGGAGGAAGCATGAAAATAGGCAAGAGGCCATTGTACAGTATAGAAGAAAAGCTAAACTGGGAAAGCTACCTCCTAATGCACAGGAGCCTAGCAAGTATTTTACCAAGCCTTATCACTATTTTGAAAGGCAGAAGATCAAGGCTGAAGAGTTGAAAAAGAAAGATCTTAAAGGGAAGAAGCCTGCTGCTGCTGAGGACACTGAAGCTACAGTTCAAGCAAAGATATAATCTGGAAAGGGGATTGTAATCAAGGAACCAGAGCAGCCTTAGGATAGCATTTTCTTAAGTTTACAAGTTATAATTTGTAGTAAACTCTATGTAAACTTTTGACTAATGAAAATGTTGGAATTTGTAAGAACAATGTTATATGTTCATCTATTACATTAGTTGTTCTGAGCTAATGATATATATATGTTCTGTTCATGCATGTTTAGGTATTTTCCCTGTCAAATATTACTGTTTTACATCATACTGAGAATTTGTTATGTATGGTGTATATCATTGACTAAGGGTTATGAATTCTCCAAATAGGGGGAGATTGTTGGGTACATTGGAATATATGTACCTGATTTGAAGAAGCCTCACCCTACTCAATGATATACATCAAGGTGTATTTGATGTGTTTTGAGTTTATTGGTGCAGGTTAAGTAATTGCAGGGAAAGCAGAAAAGTTTCTAAGTCCATGTGTCGACACCCAGAAGAAAAGTGTCGACACTTAAGAAGGCTTGTGTCGACACCTAGAGAAGCAGTGTCAACACTTGGAGTAATTGTGTCGACACCAGGAATGTAGAGTCGACACCAGAAGCAAAGTATCGACACATACAGGCAGTGTCGACACACAATGAAGAAATGTCTAAAGAATCAGTGTCGACACTTAGAAGCAGTGTCAACACCCAGAGGTACTTTGTCGACATCAAAAGTGTCGACACTAGGAGGCTGTGTCGACACTCAGCAAATATCAACAAAGTTCAAGTACAAGTGTCGACACTAGGAGGCTGTGTCGACACTCAGCAAACATCAACAAAGTCTAAGAAGAAGTGTCGACACAAAGGAGATGTGTCTACACTCAGCAAAAGTCTCAACACATGAACAATGTGTCGACACAAAGGAGATGTGTCTACACTCAGCAAAAGGTTCAACACAGAAGGCATGTGTCGACACAAAGAAGATGTGTTGACACTTAACAAGTTTCAACACAAGAAGATGTGTCAACACAAAGGAGTTGTGTCGACACTTAGCAGAAATCAACTAAGTATTGAAGAAGAAGGACTTGTGTCGACACACAGGATCAGTGTCGACACTTTCTGAAGAAGCAGTGTCGCGAAGCTATTTCTACAACACAAGGAGTTGTGTCGACACCATGAAGGCTAGTGTCGACACTTAGTCTACTTGTGTCGACACTTGGTCTATTTGTGTCGACACCTAAAGACTATCTGTCTCGACACTTTCAGACAGTGACAGAGTTTTCAAGAAGTGACTGAATGACTTGACAGCTGCCATTTCAACCGGTCAACTGCTACTGTCAGAGCTGTCAGAAGTTAGTTAGAAACCGGATCAGCCGGTCACCATGAAGAAAGCCTATATAAAGGCTTATTCCTTCAACAGATTGAAATCGAGAAAGCAATCACTAAATTGAAAAACAACATAACAAGAAGAAGATCTTCAAGTGAAGATCTAAGAAGTTGGAGAGAGAAAGCTCCTTCTAAGAAGACAGCTATTGAACCAGGCTGGTAAAGAAAGTTTCAGATTGAGATCTGATTCTCAAGTCAGCAGTTGATTGAAGATCATCTGCATAGAGATCCAACCCTACTGTGTTCTAATTCAAGAAGCTTTGAAGAAAGCCAAGGGAGGTTGATCTCAGCAAAGTTCTTTCAAGAACTCATCAAGAAGCCAGTTAACTCAACTTTCTCAAACTGAGTTGTGGTTATTAATCCTTGTATTTTTATTTTCTGTAGGATCCTAAGGGATCTGAGTTGTAAGCCTATATTTATAAAGGCTGAGTGGTAGGGCTTGTGTGCCTGAGTGTAGGAGATACATTTCTCTGAGTGTAGGCCTTGTTGAAGGCTGAGTGTAGGCCTTGTTAAAGGCTGAGTGTAGGTCTTGGTGAAGACTGAGTGGTAGGGCTTTGTGCCTGAGTTGTAGGAGTGGGATCACTCTGAGTTGTAGGAACCTATTTGGGGTTCTGAGTTGTAAGATCTGAGGATCTGAGGAGTAGTGGAGAAGTTAGGCCAAATCTAGTACACTACTAGATAGGCGAAGGGGGAAAGTGGATGTACCCAGACCTTGGGGAACCACTATAAAATCTGTGTGTTCTCTGTGTGTGTGATTAATTCTGTGATTGCTGTGTTAGCTGTGCTGAATTGCTGTGAAGAATTGCATATAATTCTGTGTTTCTGCCTTGAAAGTTTAAAAAGATTAAGTGCACCTATTCACCCCCCTCTAGGTGTTTCGGCACTAGTTCTTTCATTAGGAAACACATAAGCATACTCCGATATAATCAGAACATCACTAATACTTGCTTTTGGCTCAACAACCTTTATAAGTGTGACGAATAACTCTGCACCCTTCCGAACAGTTTTGACGACTTGGACAACAGACATCAATATCTTGCTCGATCCTCGCATACCAGCGAATTTCATCTCAAGCTCGGTATTCTGACCCAGTGTGACTTCTTTTGAGTTGCAATCAATACATGCACGTTGCTCTGAAAGCCAGTCCATACCAAAGATCATATCGAACTCAGATATCGACAGCAAGGATGCTTCCAACCCAAAATACTGACTTCCAATCCGTACCTCCACATAGCAAGACCTATCCGCACGCATCACACATCTGTTAAACAATAACACCTTCACACTATCTGCCGTCATACGAATAGGCACTTCGATCCGTGACATGAATTCCTCAGATAGAAACGAATGTGAAGCACCTGTATCGAACAATGCTCTCACCGGATAGTCCTGAATAAGGACAAAGCCAAACAAACACAATTCATGCACAAGTAACACACAAGGTACTAAGTATGGCAAGTAGTAAAAACTATATCTTAATTCATACCTGTGACAAAGTCACTTTGCTTTATGGCCTCTTGTTGGCCAAGGTTATATACTCGGGGCTGTACCTGGGATGCAGAGGACTCCACCACTGTCATTCCCTTTTCAGCATAGGTTGCTCATGCCTTCTTATCACCCTTTGGAGGACCACTTCGACACTCTCGGGCAAAGTGTCCTAGCTTGCCACACGTATAGCATGTATGAGGCCCTTGCCCAGAAGTTGCTCTTGAAGCAATATTAGAAGGAGTCTGCCCAGAAGTCTTGGACTTCTTACCCCATTTCCTTCGGAAATTCGATTTTCCCGGGTATGACACTTTGAACTTAGGCTTTGTCACAGCCAAGTCCCTCTTGCCCTGTACCCTCTTCATATCTTTCTCCAATGCACAAGCCGTATCCACAAATGCTTGAAACCCTCGGTTCACCGAACTCGAGAGCAGGAATCTCAACTCATCCAACAGCCCTTCATAGAACCTATTGGCTTTACGCTCTTCCTCAGCAAAGATAGACCCTGCATAGCATCCTAATCTTATAACAACTGTAAGTAGGTATCGACGTTACCTTATCCCTGAGTTAGACGCTGGAACTCATTTTTCATGGCTATGCGCTGTGCCGACGACAAGTGCTTTGCCAAGAAATGTCTCAAAAACTCCTCTATCGAGACTTTCGTTTGTTGTCTGACTGCTAAGTGGTGCAGCTCTATTTCATCCCACCATAGCCGAGCCTCTCCTTCAAGCAAGAATGTGGCCAAGGTTACTTTATGTTCCTCCTCAGTTCTTATTACCATCAAAATCCTCTTGGCTCACGTAAGCCAGTCCTCTACCAGCGTTGGGGATCTTACCCCCACAAACGCAGGCGGATTTAAGCTCATAAACTGCTTCAGTTTCCGTTCTGCTGCTCGTGGATCTACAACAGCCTCAACAAGTACTGGCCTCACACCATCCTATACTGGCACCATGGTAGGTTGCGCCTGTGCAGTAGGCTGTGCGTGTATCATCACAAACAACACCTCAACAACTAAGCGGATTGTCTCCGCAGACGGAGGAGGTGTAGGCACCTCAGTTGGTGTCATACTCTCATCAGAACGCTGGGTCCCAGACTGCCCCGCACCACTTTGGGTCACCTATATATGTAAAAGAAATACTTTAGTGACTTTGCAAACACAAGCAACAACTTTATAAGAACACGCAGGTTCCTCAAATATGTGTATTTTTATTCCTTAGTGGACATTCTTGAGTTCATTTACGTTATAACGGTTCACACTTACACGTGGTCGCCACCCCTCAAAAGAATTCGACCACGAATTCGCAGGAGGAAAGACAAGACAATCTGATACAAAATTGTAACACCTCCGTCCGTGACATGAAATATAATAGAGGGTCCGGCCGGGGCCCCACACCATATTCCACAAATAGGAGGCAGAATTACAGGTTAATATCAAAACGGTTACACGCATCCTAACTGAGAGCATTCTAGCGGAAGATTTATGGGTTATTATTAAACTCATCAAGCACGAATGTCCACTATATATAAACAACTTTATTTATAGATATAACAGGAATGTCTATAGAAATACACAAAGGTATTTGGCCTTAAGGCCTTATAGTTAAATTGCACAAGTGTGGGTTACAAACATCGGCGCTCAGGCCGGCCACACATGAAAACGGTAAAACTTTTCCACTCGGCCTTCGAGGGCCAGTATAGTAGTAAGGGATTCAGCCCGCTATTTCTTGCTCGGTCCAGCAACTACACAGGGACATTCCACCACAAGGTTGGTAAACAAGGCAACGATCAGGTTTTAACTGACCAATTATAACGCCCATACCCTATGCCCATGGCAGCGGTTAAATCCCTACAAGAAAAACAATCACAACAAATATATCATAAGAAAGTGCACTTCCGCACAGTTCAATATATCACAAACGTCGGCCTAACGACCCGACGCTCCATGCACTCAGGGCATGTTTTCGGTGTGCTGAGATTCAAGCCCCACCACCATTCACCAGGATGGTTCACACTTGAGCATTTTCTTCGATGTGCTGAGATTCAAGCCCCACCTACTTGAGCATTATAGTCTTTACGGTCCCCAGCCTGAGACTTTAGTCTTGACGGCATACAACCTAAGACTCTCATTATGCGTTTCTAACGAACACCAATAACTTAGACATTTAGGTTAGACAACCATAACGCATATACAGTTCAGACATTGTCCGTTGCTCAAATCATCAAATCTAAGGCAAGTCTGACGCGGGTCGGCTTCCCCTTCTCAGTTCGGCTAACTGGCCTTTAGGAGCTCGCAACTCACAAAGTAACCTCACAGTCTCCCAGAGACAGGCTTTCACAATAACAGGTTAGCTGGGAGCTATCGCCAGCGACAACCACTGTTGTCTGACGTTAGTGACAGAACACACATTCTGTACCCAGCCCCAACCATAACTGGACCAACTGTCCAAAAAACCCTGCAACCACCTGTACTGCTAGAATACTTGTCTTTCACACCACAAATAGTTTACCAAGAGCAATCGCCATCGACGACAATCACTGTCACCTGGCGATATCAACAGTTCTCCAAAACCGGGATTTCTCCTAGGTATTTTCCTGGAATTCAACTCCAGTACTTCCTGTTTCTCCGTTTCACAGGAACAACCCACAGAATCCGTACATTACCCGTTTATACGTGGAGTCTTCTCTGGTTCGTGAAATAAAGCAACACCAATCCAAACCAACCTGTCCAGATGGGCTTCACATTGTTTGCTTATTCCGTACTACACACTTTCGGATCTATATGCAAATGTAATTGGGAATATGAGTTTCGACCCAACAGAATTCTCTTAACAATTCCCCCTTTTGGTGGAGGATTTCATGTACATGCAAAATTAGGATTTCACTTGTCCAAGCAGGAGGTCGTTACCCTTGTACTCTTCCTTGGAGTCATGACCTTGATCTTTGGTCCAGATGGAACTGATTGTCACCACTTCCTCTCCGTGGATCTAGCGTCGACTCGCGATTCCGATCACAAGCACGCCTTGGACCAAAACTCCTCTTTAGCTCCTAGGCTTTTCCTCCTCTTCCCTCTCCAGAAGTGAGCAAGGAAGTGTGTGAGAAAGAATGAAAATAAAATCTCAAGTCCAGCCTTTATCTGAAAGCTACCGTCATGCGGTAACTACTACCGCCGCGCGGTATCATAGACGGTAACCGCTTTGACTAGCCGGCGCCGCAATCCAGAACTATCGCTCCGCAATAATACCTATCGCCTGGCGGTAGATCTGTTTCTCAAGAAATCCCTCCGAGATTCGTCGAGAGGCTAGCGCTGCGCGGTAACAGATATCGCCTTGCGATTGATCGGTTACTCGAGAAATTCTTCTCGACATTCGTCGAAAGGCTAGCACGGCGCACTAACGTCTATCTCTCTACCGATAACAACCCGAGCCCTGGGTCTAATAATTCACTGAGCTATCGCCGGCAATAAGTCTATTGTCTGGAGATAAGCTCCAGTGATCACTTCTCCTTTTTGGGGTGTTACATATGTTCTAACCAAAATGATTTTTTATTTTGCTTATATGCAGGGGTGAGGAACAAAAACCGAAAATCGACAAAACCGACCGAATCGACCGAACCGCAATGATTTTGAAACTAAGGCGCCCGGTCCGGTATCGGTTCGATTTGAGCTTTTGTAAACCGAAGGATTATCGGTCCTGGTCGGTTTTCAAGTTATGATAACCGATCAAACTGAACCGACTAATATTTGGTGTTTGTTTCATAGTTATTATTTTAAAAGATATATAAACAACCACTTGCTTTGAGACAAATGACCTTAGAAATTGATTATTCTGAATCCTGGAGTTAAATTCTCAATTTCATTTTTATTTAGCATAGGGTGACTAAAAAAAGGAGATCATTCAACTCCACTAACTCAAAATGACTTCATTTGTGGGTCGCCCAGTTTTCCCCGTGTAACGCCCCGGATTTTTGATTACGTACGCATGATGGGCGTTATGTTGGTTTTGACTGTAGTTTGAGCATGGTTTTTCCCGCGGGCTTGTGAGTGGCTGTTTTGTTTGCCGAGTTGCACGATTCCCCAGCAAATCGGAGTCCATATGAGGGACTCGGTGAGGCCTCTTAGGGAATGCTTGCACTTTTTCGCGCCCGGGTAATGTAGCTCAAAATAAGTTGCTGGTTCAGGAAACAAAAAAAGGGTAAAAAGTACTTGAGGCAAAAATGGTCTAGGACGTCTCAGAAACATTTTTCACAAAAGGGAAAAATGGTCATTTTTGTGCGAGACACGCCCCCTGACACGGGCGTGACCCAGGCCGTGACCTGGGCGTGACCTCCTTGACTCGACGATTTTTCTTGCGTCGAGTTGAGCTCGACGAATGGAGTACACGCCCCGTGACACGGGCGTATCACGGGCCGTGTCCCGCTTCGTCGAGTTTCGAGTATCGAGCGTCGAGTATCGAGCGTCGAGTATCGAGTGTCGAGTGTCGAGAGAGTGGACACGGCCTGTGACACGGGCGTGTCACAGGGCGTGTCAAGATGGGTCGAGTGTCGACACTTTCTGTCGACGAGGTGTCGAGACACGGGCTACACGCCCTAGGTCACGGGCGTGACCGACCCGTCACGGGCGTGTACCCGGCCGTGTACCGTGTGGATAAACGTGGAATTGCCCCCTTTCGGCGCCGCTTATGGTACACGCCCTGTGTCACGGGCGTGACACAGGGCGTGACCGGCCCGAAAATCGACTTTTTCCAGTTTTTTGTGCCGTTCATTTTCTTGATCCTGCATAGAACGGTTCAGCTCTGTTCTGGAGGAAATAAGTCCGAAACAGAGACTTGGGTTTCTCATTTCATCTTCATCTTCTTCTTCTTCATTCCCAAAGAGAAAGCAAGAGAGCAAGGGAGCAAGCAAGGCAAGGAAAGAGGAGAGCAGCCGTCGCGGCATCGCCTCGGTTCAGGCAAGCGGTGTTCTCCACCCTTGCCAATCTTCGTTCTTGCTTCAATTTTCCATTTTCCTAGCTTTAGATCTTGTGTTGAATTCTTCCTTAAACTGCTCTTTCAATTCCCCTATGCGTATTTGTTCTTCTTGATTCAAATTATGATCAATCCTCTTGTTTGTTAATTTGATACATGTAGCGAATTCCTTATGCTAAATGACCTTGCTAATTCCCTATGCTAAAATTCCCTATGCTAAATTCAAATTAGCTAATTCCCTATGCTAAAATTCCCTATGCTAAATTCAAATTAGCTAATTCCTTATGCTAATTCCCTATGCTAAACAACTTTGCTCTCCCATGTTTAGATTTGTGATTCATGTAGTTATCAACTTCCCTATGCTAGATTATTTCATGTAGCTAATTTGGTTCATATTCATGTAGCCTATCAGATAGAGGTGATTTTTCCTTGATCAAAAACATATGATTGTGTTCCAAATATGTGGTTTATGTACTTATGTTAATCAAACTCTATATGTAATTCTTCTTGGATACAAGGCCTATGACCTTTTTCATGTGATGAAGTTCGTCAAACTCTACGTTGGAAATTGGTAGTCGTGTGTAAGGGCGATGAAAGGAAATGTGTTACCTTGGGTTATGAGGCGTTTTGCGAGGCGACTTTGTGAACCATGGCAGGAGCGTTTGTGTGAGAATTTTGCAAGGGGTGGTGTGGTTTCAGCCTGTGGCCACCGAGTTTTGTTTTTGTGGTTAGAGAGACCACTTTGGCCCCGATTTGGGCTGGTTTTGTTGGGTGCGTTCCACTTTAGGGCCGCCACCGATAAGACCCTTGCGAAATTGAACTTAACCGCTGCTTATGCTTCCCTAGTATCGTAGTTTCTTGTCCTATGAATGATGGAATGGACATGTGTTTTGCCTTTTGCTCCTACGATTTGAGCAGGACTTGATGAACTTGTACGCACTTGGTGCGGTTGACCCTTTGGAATGACATTGTTTACTACATGTACGCACTTGTTTTATGCACTCTTTTGACTTATATGACACATCTCTGTGGGGTCGGTAAGCCCTTTCGTGAAAAATTATGACATTCATGCTCTCTTTTGTATAGCTTGGTTGATTGCTGAGGTATTCTTTCTTGAATGCCTCAGGTGCAGGTTGTAGCCGGTTGAGCGGCTAGGTTGGTTGGTGGCGTTTCCTGGGAGCTAGCCGAGCATTCATAGCGAGGTAGTTCTTCTTTTTGTTGTACAGACATACATGGGCCCCAATGGGTTCGTGTCAGCTTGTTGGCGCCCATTGGTGGTTTTCTTTTGTGTAAATATAAACTAGACTGCTAATGTACCTCACTTGGATGGCATGATATGTACTTGCTTTTGGGATGGTTTTCTCGTAGGTTGCGTTAGATATTTTGAAGTTAACAAAACCTACTATTGTCTATCATGCATACATGTTTTGTTTAACTAACACATACTTTCCAAATGACGTAAACAAAGAGGAGTTCTTATAGTAGTATCACTCTAGACTGCATATAGGAGCTCATCATAAATACACAAAGTATTTCCGCCGCGTACAAATACAGTTTTACTATCTAAGGCCGAGGGATACGGCCATTTAATCCAAAAGTTTTCTTACATTTCACTGTTGAATTTCAACTTATAAAGTAAGCGTCAAGAGTTGCCTGGGCGTGTGCAGTTATCCCCTGCACGACGTGGCATCATAACCCGTAGTTCCTCTTGCTCTGATACGATATGCTCGTTGAGGAAATGCGGGTTGTGACAGTTGGTATCAGAGGGAGGTTTGCTTGACATTTGGTCGGGCAAACTTTCTCTTTGATTTTTGTGTTTCTAAGCATCATCTCATACACACACCGAGGTGCCATCAGTATGTCTGGGCCGAAGCACGTACACTACACTCATGGCATGAACAGAAGTATACGGGGCATATTATGTAGTATGGGATGCATAATATGTGGTTGTATATGGATCCACCATAGGGGCAACATGTGAGGGTTATGTAGTATGGGATGCATAACCTCACCACATGGATGCGACTAGCACGTTTTCTTTTATTCGTTGCATGCAATGCTATGTAGTATGGGATGCATAGCATTGTGATGCGTACGACCGCTCATGGCATGCATTAAGGCTTTTTTTAGATTGCATAGCACAGCACGCATAACATAACATTGCATGAGCACAACGTGCCAAGCTAAGACGTACATGATGACACCTGTACACACATGGTTTTGGGTCAAAGAAAGTCATGCATTCATGGTTTAGGCACAAGTTTGTGGGATGACGGTGAGTCATCTTTAGGCTAGGCATACCATCATTCTCAAACTCCCAAAGCAAGTTAGCAGTTGATGTTCATATTTCTTTATGTATGGTATGTGCATAGCCGTTGTGTGTTTTGTTGGGTTTGAGCTTGATAAGAGTGAACATGTTATAGGATGTCGAAGCGTCCAGTGACAAGGCAAACTCCCCAATCCGAGGGCGAGTCTTCGGGCGCGCAGAATAATGCGCTGATGGATAGTCTTCGCCAAAGTAATGAGGCTTTGACGAGGCAGGTGCAGGACGTCCAGTCCCAGCTCCAAGCTATGTCATCCGCGATGTCTGGGCTGGCACCAAGAGGACAAGAGGCGGTTAGAGGCCCCACTAGTTCGACTCCTTCAGTGGCAGTGACACCCCCAGTTGTAGTTCCTCCTGCGATGACTTTCATCTCGCAGTTTCAGTGACTTGGACCACCGACGTATGATGGAAAAGCAGACTTCGTGATCTTGGATGATTGGGTGATTACGTTGGAAGAAATGTTTGTGTATGCTGGTGTGACCGAGGACCAGAAGGTTATGCTTGCTGCCTATCAACTTAAAGGGTTGGCGAAAGGTTGGTGGTTACGAGAAAAGGAAGGCCTAGGGGCGGGCTGTTCGTGGGAAGTGTTTAAAGAAATGGTACGGCGCAAGTTTCTACCGGCAGTGGAAAGGGACCGCCTGATGAATGACTTCTTGTACTTGAAGCAGAGAAAACTCACAGTTAGTGAGTATGAAATTGAGTTTAACAAGTTAAGTCGGTTCGCTCCGAGCTTGGTGACTACGGAAGCTGATCGAGTCAAGAGATTTTTGGGCGGACTCCGCAGCGACGTGCAGCAGTTCGCAAGTGCTTATGGAGGGACAAGTTACACTACGGTGGTTGAGGCGGCGTTGAAGGTAGAAGCTATCGAAAATGCCAAACAAAGAGTGCAGCAGATGAGGCAGGGCAAGAGACAGCTGGTGGGAGAGAAAATGTCCCACGAGTCAGACGTAAAGAAGAAGAAGGAACTATGTAGCTTCTGTGGCCGAGCCGGTCACCCGTTTGAAAAATGTTTCAAGCGGTTGGGAATGCAAAAGAAGGAGCAGGTGCACGCCATTCAGGGTGCGCCAACCAGAGACTTGGAGTGTATATTTTGTGGGAGAAGAGGTCATGATGTGAGCCGCTGCTGGGCCAAAGACAAGGTATGCTTCCAGTGTGGCAGACCAGGACATCTTCGCGCAAGGTGCCCACAGGTTCAAGCTGTGTTGCAACCTGCACCACTCCAGGCTTTGCCTCCGCCTCCGCGCTTGGACAAAGGCAAAGGGAAGTTGAATGTGGTCTCTTTAGAGGAAGCGCAGATGTCACCGCAGGTTATCTCAGGTTTGATTCAGTCCTCTGGTTCTCGTTTTGTGTATGCCTCTTATGTGTAGTTCTTAGCATAGTATATATCCCTTATAGGAAACTTTAAGGTAAAGAACCGTTGGGCGCGTGTTCTCTTTGATTCTGGCGCGACCCATTCATTTGTGGCTCGAACCTTTCTGGATCGATATCATTTGACACCAGAGCGAGTGGGGAATGCGTTTTTGGTGAAATTTCCTTCCGGCGCTTCTGTGGTGGCTGACTGGGGTCTTCTTGATTGTCCCATTTTGTTGGGGGATTTCATAGCAAGAGTTGATTGCAAGGTGATCGATTTGGACGATTTTGACGTCATTCTGGGCATGGACTGGTTAGCCCGTTATGATGTCGTCATCCAGTGTAGAGGAAAGCGCTTGGATTTTATTAAGGATGATGGTCAGCCAGGAAGTGTGTATGGTGATTCTTGTCAGGATTCTCCAGGGATTTCGGCGATATGTGTTCGGACGTTGTTTGTTTCCGACTGTTGTGCTTGTTTTGTCTTCGTTGTGGGGACGAGTGCTGTTTTGCCGCTTTTGGAGGAGATTCCTGTTGTGCGTGAATTTCCAGATGTTTTTCCTACTGACCTTCTTGGTCTACCCCCTAATCGTGATGTCGAGTTTGTTATTGATTTGGAGCCGGGTACGCGACCGATTGCGAAAGCGCCGTACAGGATGGCCCCGCGTGAGCTAGCAGAGTTGCGTACACAGTTGGATGACTTATTGGCAAAAGGGTTTATCCGGCCGAGTTCATCACCTTGGGGTGCACCGGTGTTATTTGTGAAGAAGAAAGATGGGTCGATGCGCCTTTGCATCGATTACCGGGAGTTGAACAAGGTGACAATTAAAAATAAGTACCCACTGCCAAGAATCGATGATTTGTTTGATCAACTGCGTGGCAGTTCTGTATTTTCGAAGATTGATCTCCGCTCGGGCTATCATCAGCTCAAGGTCCGGGAGTCTGATATTCCGCGGACTGCATTTCGTTCACGACATGGTCATTTTGAATTCCTTGTGATGTCGTTTGGTTTGACCAACGCACCATCAGCCTTCATGGATATGATGAACAGGGTGTTCAAGGACTACTTGGATAAATTTGTGGTGGTTTTTATTGATGATGTTCTTGTCTACTCCCGCAGTGCAGAGAGCATGAACAGCATCTGCGATTAGTATTGGCCACTTTGCGAGATCAACGGTTATTCGCCAAGCTAAGCAAATGTGAGTTTTGGTTGCCGCAAGTTGCTTTTCTGGGTCATGTCATTAATCACCATGGTATTTCAGTGGATCCCGAAAAAATTTCTGCGGTCATGGAATGGAGAAGACCGGAAACACCCAAGGAGATTCGAAGCTTCTTGGGCTTGGCCGGCTATTATCGCAGATTTGTCGAAGGTTTTGCGACGTTGGCCGCACCTTTGACTCGATTAACCCAGAATAATGTGGCGTTTGAGTGGAATGACAAGTGTGAGGTCTCATTCCTAGAACTCAAGAACAGGTTATGTACCGCTCCTGTGTTAATCTTGCCAACAGAAGGAAAGGATTATGAAGTGTTCGTGGATGCGTCGCACGTTGGACTTGGATGTGTGTTAATGCAAGACAAAAAGGTGATTGCGTATGGGTCTCGGCAGTTGAAAATTCATGAAAAGAATTACCCAACGCATGATTTGGAGTTTGCAGCGGTGATATTTGCATTGAAGTTGTGGAGACACTTGCTATATGGTGCACAGTGTAAAATCTTTACAGATCATAAAAGCTTGAAGTATGTCTTCACGCAGAAAGAACTTAATTTGCGCCAACGGCGATGGCTTGAGTATGTAGCTGATTATGATGTGGACATTCAGTATCATCCGGGAAAAGCGAATGTTGTAGCCGATGCTTTAAGTCGGAAGACGGGTAAATTATTTCATCTTTCCGTCGACCGTCTTGTAGAGGAATTTCTATTGATGGATATTGCGGTGGGCAAATATGACCCGCAAAGTCAGTCGGCAATAGAAGAACCGTCATGGCTGGTGCTTGCAAGACAACATCAAAAAGATGATCCTGATCTTTTACATTCATTTATTTCTTCGGAGTGAAAAGGATGAATTACCAGATTTTGCGATTGATGGTGCAGGCACGTTAAAGTATCGTGGGCGATTTTGTATTCCCGCGGTTGGGGATATTCGCGAGATGGTGTGTAAGGAAGCCCATGGCGCAAGTATGGCCTACCATCCAGGCTCAACAAAAATGTACCGTGATTTGAAACAAATTGTCTGGTGGTATGGAATGAAAAGAGATATAGCACAATTTGTCTCGGAATGTCATACGTGCAAGCGGGTGAAAGCTGATCATGGGAAGCCTGGTGGCAAGTTGACACCATTGGAGATTCCAACCTGGAAGTGGGAAAGCATTTCAATGGATTTTATTACCGGTTTACCAAGATCTCCCCGAGGACATGACTCCGTGTGGGTGATCGTGGATAGGTTGACCAAGTGTGCTCATTTCATACCCTTTAAGGTCAACTACCCGATGAAGACCATAGTGGAGCTGTCTTTGAACGAGATCATCCGACTGCATGGTGTGCCTAGGAATATCATTTCAGACCGAGATTCCTGCTTTACCTCTCGTTTTTGGCGCAGTCTACAAGAGGGGTTGGGGACAGATTTGCGATATTCCACGGCTTATCATCCTCAGATGAATGGCCAAACCGAAAGAGTAAATCAAATTGTAGAAGATATGATTCGATGTTACATTCTTGAGTATGGCGGAGCATGGGATGAACGTTTGCGGCTTATGGAATTCGCGTATAATAATAGCTATCAAGAAAGCTTGCAAATGGCTCCGTTCGAAGCGTTATATGGGCGACGATGTCGGACCCCACTCTTTTGGACTGAGGTTGGTGAGCGGCCTTTGTTGGGTCCAGAGGCGCTCGAGGATATGGAAGTTGCAGTACGACTTATTCGGGAGAAGCTCCGAATCGCCCAAGAGCGATATGAAAAGTATGCCAACTGACGAAGGTCGGAATTAGAATTTGCGGTGGGGGATTCTGTTTTTGTGAAAGTCTCCCCAATGGTTGGGATTAAACGGTTTGGGAAAGAGCGCAAATTAGACCCAAGATTTGTGGGTCCCTTCACGATTCTTGCGCGAGTTGGAGCATCCGCCTACAAACTGGAATTACCCGTGAACTTTCCTGGTGTTCACAATGTGTTTCCTGTTAGCCAACTTCGCAAGTGTGTGCAGGAATGACAAGCAAGTGTTGGACGTTGTGCCGCAATTAGCGCCCAACCTTTCTTATGAGGAGATGCCCATCCGGATATTGGACTCCCAAGATCGCGTGTTGCGGAAAAAGAAGATTCCTATGGTAAAGGTGTTATGGAAAAATCAGGATGTGGAAAGCGCGACGTGGGAACTCGAATCAACAATGAGGGCGGCTCATCCTCATTTGTTCCCGTAGATAAGCTGCTATGTAACTTGGTGTTTGATTGCATTCATGTTTTTAATTGGTTTTGTGAAAGTTTTGAGGCGAAACTTTTTGTTAGGGGGAGTGATTGTAACGCCCGGATTTTTGATTACGTACGCATGATGGGCGTTACGTTGGTTTTGACTGTAGTTTGAGCATGGTTTTTCCCGCGGGCTTTCGAGTGGCTGTTTTGTTTGCCGAGTTGCACGATTCCCCAGCAAACCGGAGTCCATATGAGGGACTCGGTGAGGCCTCTTAGGGAATGCTTGCACTTTTTCGCGCCCGGGTAATGTAGCTCAAAATAAGTTGCTGGTTCAGGAAACAAAAAAGGGTAAAAAGTGTTTGAGGCAAAAATGGTCTAGGATGTCTCAGAAACATTTTTCACAAAAGGGAAAAATGGTCGTTTTGTGCGAGACACGCCCCCTGACACGGGCGTGACCCAGGCCGTGACCTGGGCGTGACCTCCTTGACTCGACGATTTTTCTTGCGTCGAGTTGAGCTCGACGAATGGAGTACACGCCCCGTGACACGGGCGTGTCACGGGTCGTGTCCCGCTTCGTCGAGTTTCGAGTATCGAGCGTCGAGTATCGAGCGTCGAGTATCGAGTGTCGAGTGTCGAGAGAGGGGACACGGCCTGTGACACGGGCGTGTCACAGGGCGTGTCAAGATGGGTCGAGTGTCGACACTTTCTGTCGACGAGGTGTCGAGACACGGGCTACACGCCCTAGGTCACGGGCGTGACCGACCCGTCACGGGCGTGTACCCGGCCGTGTACCGTGTGGATAAACGTGGAATTGCCGCCTTTCGGCGCCGCTTATGGTACACGCACTGTGTCACGGGCGTGACACAGGGCGTGACCGGCCTGAAAATCAACTTTTTCCAGTTTTTTGTGCCGTTCATTTCCTTGATCCTGCATCGAACGGTTCAGCTCTGTTCTGGAGGAAATAAGTCCGAAACAGAGACTTGGGTTTCTCATTTCATCTTCATCTTCTTCTTCTTCATTCCCAAAGAGAAAGCAAGAGAGCAAGCAAGGCAAGGAAAGAGGAGAGCAGCCGTCGCGACATCGCCTCGGTTCAGGCAAGCAGTGTTCTCCACCCTTGCCAATCTTCGTTCTTGCTTCAATTTTCCATTTTCCTAGCTTTAGATCTTGTGTTGAATTCTTCCTTAAATTGCTCTTTCAATTCCCCTATGCGTATTTGTTCTTCTTGATTCAAATTATGATCAATCCTCTTGTTTGTTAATTTGATACATGTAGCGAATTCCTTATGCTAAATGACCTTGCTAATTCCCTATGCTAAAATTCCCTATGCTAAATTCAAATTAGCTAATTCCCTATGCTAAAATTCCCTATGCTAAATTCAAATTAGCTAATTCCTTATGCTAATTCCCTATGCTAAACAACTTTGCTCTCCCATGTTTAGATTTGTGATTCATGTAGTTATCAACTTCCCTATGCTAGATTATTTCATGTAGCTAATTTGGTTCATATTCATGTAGCCTATCAGATAGAGGTGATTTTTCCTTGATCAAAAACATATGATTGTGTTCCAAATATGTGGTTTATGTACTTATGTTAATCAAACTCTATATGTAATTCTTCTTGGATACAAGGCCTATGACCTTTTTCATGTGATGAAGTTCGTCAAACTCTACGTTGGAAATTGGTAGTCGTGTGTAAGGGCGATGAAAGGAAACGTGTTACCTTGGGTTATGGGGCGTTTTGCGAGGCGACTTTGTGAACCATGGCAGGAGCGTTTGTGTGAGAATTTTGCAAGGGGTGGTGTGGTTTCAGCCTGTGGCCACCGAGTTTTGTTTTTGTGGTTAGAGAGACCACTTTGGCCCCGATTTGGGCTGGTTTTGTTGGGTGCGTTCCACTTTAGGGCCGCCACCGATAAGACCCTTGCGAAATTGAACTTAACCGCTGCTTATGCTTCCCTAGTATCGTAGTTTCTTGTCCTTTGAATGATGGAATGGACATGTGTTTTGCCTTTTGCTCCTACGGTTTGAGCAGGACTTGATGAACTTGTACGCACTTGGTGCGGTTGACCCTTTGGAATGACATTGTTTACTACATGTACGCACTTGTTTTATGCACTCTTTTGACTTATATGACACATCTCTGTGGGGTCGGTAAGCCCTTTCGTGAAAAATTATGACATTCATGCTCTCTTTTGTATAGCTTGGTTGATTGCTGAGGTATTCTTTCTTGAATGCCTCAGGTGCAGGTTGTAGCCGGTTGAGCGGCTAGGTTGGTTGGTGGCGTTTCCTGGGAGCTAGCCGAGCATTCATAGCGAGGTAGTTCTTCTTTTTGTTGTACAGACATACATGGGCCCCAATGGGTTCGTGTCAGCTTGTTGGCGCCCATTGGTGGTTTTCTTTTGTGTAAATATGAACTAGACTGCTAATGTACCTCACTTGGATGGCATGATATGTACTTGCTTTTGAGATGGTTTTCTCGTAGGTTGCATTAGATATTTTGAAGTTAACAAAACCTACTATTGTCTATCATGCATACATGTTTTGTTTAACTAACACATACTTTCCAAATGACGTAAACAAAGAGGAGTTCTTATAGTAATACCACTCTAGACTGCATATAGGAGCTCATCATAAATACACAAAGTATTTCCGCCGCGTACAAATACAGTTTTACTATCTAAGGCCGAGGGATGCGGCCATTTAATCCAAAAGTTTTCTTACATTTCACTGTTGAATTTCAACTTATAAAGTAAGCGTCAAGAGTTGCCTGAGCGTGTGCAGTTATCCCCTGCACGACGTGGCATCATAACCCGTAGTTCCTCTTGCTCTGATACGATATGCTCGTTGAGGAAATGCGGGTTGTGACACCCCGGCCCAGAGAAAACGGACCGCCTTAGCTCGGATTCAGATTGGAGGCGTAAACAGTCAAAGTAAATTGCAACAAATGACAATATGCATTTTTAACATGCAAAACTCGCAAAGGGTGAAAAACCACGTGTCTGGAGCTGTGTTGAGCCAAAATCTACTATCTTCTCAGAGTTTTACAAAAATTGATTTGATCTCGGATGACGACAGACCACTACTCTGTTACAAGTGCAAAGTACAAAAAATGAGAAAAAATGGCTAAGTCCTCGGAGCCTCGATGGAAGCGCTCTGGCCTTAGAATGTTACTGAGCTCGAGGAACCTTGGTAGGAGCGTTGCGGCTAGAAAATTTTCTAAGTCCAAGGAGCTTCTAGAGGGAGAGCTCTCATTGATTCAGAGCCTTTGTCACAACCCGCATTTCCTCAACGAGTATATCGTATCAGAGTAAGAGAAACTACGTGTTATGATGTCATGTCATGCAGGGGATAACTGCACACGCTCAGGCAAACACTCGACGCTTCTTTTAGTAGTTGAAAACCATCAGTTGTATGCAAGAAAACTGTTTAAGTTAATGGTCGTATCCCTCGGCTTTATGGATCAAAACGTGTGTTTGTACGCGGCGGAAATACTTTGTTTACTTATGACGATCTCCTATATGTACTCTATATTGCTAATAATATAAGAAATCATCTTTGTTTACGTTATTTGGAAAATACTTGTTCGGTGACCAAAACATGTTATGCATGTTATACAATAATAGGTTTTGTTTAGCTTAAAAATACCTAATGCAACCTACCATAAATCCTTCCCAAGAGCAAGTAGACATCATCTCATCCAAATGAGTCACATTAGCAGTCTAGCATTCATATATATCACAAGTAAAGAAAGCCACAAATGGGCGCCAACAAGCTGACACGAACCCATTGGGGCGTATGTATGTCTGTACAACAAAGTAAAGAACTACCTCGCTAAGTAAGCTCGGCTAGCTCCAAAGAAACTCTACCCAAGCACTAGCCGCTCAACCGGCTATAACCTGCACCCGAGGCATTCAAGAAAGAACACCTCAGCAATCATCAAAGTTACACAATAAAGTATGAAGTTCAGCAACTATGACGAAGGGGCTTACCGACCCCGTAGCAATGTTTCATGTAAGTAAAATGAGTGAAAAGAACAGGTGGAAAACAAGTATTCAACACTGTCAATCCAAAGTGTCAAACGCACCAAGTGCGTGCAATTCTCATCAAGTCCTGCTCAACCCGCAGGAGCAAAAAGGCAATACACATGCCCAATCCATCATCTTTAGCATAAAAAACAACCATACTAGTGAAACATAAGCAGCGTTTAAGTTCGATTCCGCAAGGGTCTTTTGGTGGCGGCCCTAAAGTGGAACGCACCAATAAAAGCTAGCCCAAATCGGGGCCAAAATGGTGCTCTACACCACAAATACAAACCCGGTGGCCACCAAGGCTTAATCCACACCACCCCTTACCGAATCCTCACACAAACGCTCCTGCCATGGTTCACAATTCGCCTCGCAAAACTCACCATAAGCGAACCCAAGCTCAACACCATAAGCAAATCTTACCATAACCCAAGTTACACACGTTTCCTTCCTTCGTCCTCATTCATGACGATAAATTGCCCATGTTTATGCTAACATGAGTATGCTAACATAATTTCTACTTACTACTCAAAGGACAATGCTAACTAAACCAACAAGTGTATTTTAACATGATCATGACATGAACAAGAAAAGCTACATGAAGCAACTTAGCATAAGAAGTACTTGAGTATAGGGAAATTTGATAACAAGGCGGGAAGCATGTAAGACATGAGGATCAAGAGGATTCATGACTAAACAAAAACAAGAATAACAAGGCTAGTGAGGTACAACACAAAACAAGAAGAACAAGCTAGTAAAATTGAAAGGGGAAAACTAGCTAAACTTGCACAATCAAAGAACAAGAAAACAAGATTGGCAAGGGTGAAGAACACCGCTTGCCTGAACCGAGATGACACCGCGACGGCTGATCCTCTCTTTCCTTCTCTTGTCTTAGCTTTGCTCCCTTGAGTTCCTTTTGGAATGAGGAAGAAGATGAAGAAGAAGGTGAAATGAGGAGGAGAAATCTCTGTTTCGGCCTTATTTCCTCCAGAACAGAGCTGGTCCATTTGATCCAGAATCAAAGAAATGAACGGCACAAAAAAACTGGAAAAATTTGATTTTAGGCCCTGTCACGCCCTGTGACACCCCGTGTTATAGGGCGTGTACCTTAAGCGGCGCAGAAAGTCGGCAAATCCAAGTTTATCCACAAGGTACACGGCCGGGTACACGCCCGTGATGGGTCGGTCACGCCCGTGACCTAGGGCGTGTAACCCGTGTCTCGACATCTCGTCGACCAAAAGTGTCGACACAAAGCTGGACACGCCCTGTGACACGCCCGTGTCACAGGCCGTGTACCCCCTCTCGACACTCAACACGCGACACTCGACACTCGACACTAGACACTTGACACTCGACACTCGACAAAGCGGGACACGGCCCGTGACACGCCCGTGTCAAGGGGCGTGTACCCCATTTGTCGAGCTTAACTCGACACAAGAAATTTCGTCGAGTCAAGGAGGTCACGCCCTGGGTCATGCCCCGACACGCCCATGTCGGGGGGCGTGTTCCTCCAGTAACTTCGTCGAACGAAGTTCGACGACTACAAAGCCAAACTGTATCCCGAGCTAGACACGCCCTGGGACACGCCCGTGTCCCAGGCCGTGTCACTCAAAAAAATACCATTTTTCACTGTTTTGAAAAGTGTTTCTGTTTCGTCCTAGACCATTTTTGCCTTAAGCACTTTTTACCCTTTTTTCTGTACAAGCAACCCGTTTTGAGCAACATTACCCGGGCTCGAAAAAGTGCAAGCATTCCCTAAGAGGCCTCACCGAGTCCCCAAATTGGACTCCGGTTTGCTGGGGAATCGTGCAACTAGGCTACCAAAATAGCCACTCGAAAGCCTGCGGGAAAACCATGCTCGAACAACGGTCAAAGCCAACTTAACGCCCATCAAGCGTATGCAATCAAAATCCGGGGCATTACAGTCACTCCCCCTACCAAAAAGTTTCGCCTCGAAACTTTTCAATCATTTTGATCTAAATTAAATGAGTTATCAAACCAAAACACCAAATCAACAAAAACACCAATTCACATACCAGCTTATTTACGGGAACAAATGAGGGTGAGCCGCCCTCATCGTTGGCTCGAGCTCCCACGTCGCGCTTTCCATATTCTGATTTTTCCATAGCACCTTGACCATCGGAATTTTCTTTTGCCGCAACACGCGATCTTGGGAGTCCAATATACGGATGGGCATCTCGACATAAGAAAGGTTTGGCGCCAATTGTGGCACAACGTCCAACACTTGCTTGTCATTCCGCACACACGTGCGAAGTTGGCTGACATGAAACACGTCGTGAACACCAGGAAAGTTCACGGGTAATTCTATTTTGTAAGCGGATGCACCAACTCGCGCAAGAATCTTGAAGGGACCCACAAACCTTGGGTCTAATTTGCGCTCTTTTCCAAACCTTTTAATTCCCACCATTGGGGAGACTTTCAGGAAAATAAAATCCCCCACAACAAACTCTAACTCCGACCTTCGTCGGTTGGTGTACTTTTCATATCGCTCTTGGGCGATCCGGAGCTTCTCCCGAATAAGTCGTACGACAACTTCCATGTCCTCGAGCGCCTCTGGGCCCAACAAAGGCCGCTCACCAACCTCAGCCCAAAATAGGGGAGTCCGACATCGACGCCCATATAAAGCTTCGAACTGAGCCATTTGCAAGCTTTCTTGATAGCTGTTATTATATGCGAATTCCATAAGCCGCAAACGTTCATCCCATGCTCCGCCATACTCAAGAATGTAGCATCGAATCATATCTTCCACAATTTGGTTGACTCGTTCCGTTTGGCCATTCGTCTGAGGGTGGTAAGCAGTGGAATACCTCAAATCCGTCCCCAAATGGAGTCGGATGATCTCGTTCACATATAGCTCCGCTATTGTCTTCATCGGGTAGTTGACCTTAAAGGGTATGAAATGAGCACACTTGGTCAACCTATCCACGACCACCCATACGGAGTCATGTCCTCGTGGAGATCTGGGTAAGCCTGTAAGAAAATCCATTGAAATGCTTTCCCATTTCCATGTTGGAATCTCCAATGGCGTCAACTTGCCACCAGGCCTCCCATGATCAGCTTTCACCCGCTTGCATGTATGACATTCAGATACAAATTGCGCGATATCTCTTTTCATTCCATACCACCAGACAATTTGTTTCAAATCACGGTACATTTTAGTTGAGCCTGGATGGTAGGCCATACTTGAGCCATGTGCTTCCCTACACACCATCTCGTGAATGTCTCCAACTGCGGCGATACAAAATCGACCACGATACTTTAACGTGCCCCCATCATCAATAGAAAAATCCGGTAATTCACCCTTTTCAGTCCGAAGAAATAAATGTAAAAGATCAGGATCATCCTTTTGATGTTATTTTGCAAGCACCATCCATGAAGGTTCTTCTACTGCCGAATGACTTTGTGGTTCATATCTCCCCATGGAAATATCCATTAATAGAAATTCCATCACTAGACGGTCGGCTGAAAGATGAAATAATTTACCTGTCTTCCGACTCAACGCATCTGCCACAACATTAGCTTTCCCCGGATGATACTGAATTTCCACATCATAATCAGCTACATATTCAAGCCATCGCCGTTGGCGCAGATTAAGTTCCTTTTGCGTGAAGACGTACTTTAAACTTTTATGATCCGTAAAGATTTTACACTGCGCACCATACAGTAAGTGTCTCCACAACTTCAATGCAAATATCACCGCTGCGAACTCCAAATCATGCGTTGGGTAGTTCTTTTCATGACTTTTCAAGTGCCGAGACCCATACGCAATCACCTTTTTTGTCTTGCATTAAAACACATCCAAGTCCAACGTGCGACGCATCCACAAAAACTTCATAATCTATCCCTTCTGTCGGTAAGATCAACACAGGAGCGGTACATAACCGGTTCTTGAGTTCAAGGAATGATGCCTCGCACTTGTCAGTCCAATCAAACACCACATTCTTCTGGGTTAAGCGAGTCAAAGGTGCAGCCAACGTAGCAAAACCTGCCACAAATCTGCGATAATAGCCGGCCAATCCCAAGAAGCTCTGAATCTCCTTGGGTGTCTCTGGTCTCCTCCACTCCATGACCGCAGCAATCTTTTCGGAATCCACTGAAATTCCATGTTGATTTATAATATGACCCAGGAATGCAACCTGAGGTAACCAAAACTCACATTTGCTTAACTTGGCGAACAACTTTTGGTCTCGCAAAGTGGCCAACACCAATCGCAGATGCTGTTCATGTTCCTCAGCACTGCGGGAGTAGACAAGAACGTCGTCAATAAAAACCACCACAAACCGATCCAAGTAGTCCTTGAACACCCGATTCATCATATCCATGAAGGCTGATGGTGCGTTGGTCAAACCAAATGACATCACAAGAAATTCAAAATGGACATGTCTTGATCGAAATGCAGTCCGCGGAATATTAGACTCCCGGACCTTGAGCTGATGATAGCCCGAGCGGAGATCAATCTTCGAAAATACTGAACTGCCACGCAGTTGATCAAACAAATCATCAATTCTTGGCAGTGGGTACTTGTTTTTAATCGTCACCTTGTTCAACTCCCGGTAATCAATGCAAAGCCGCATCGACCCATCTTTTTTCTTCACAAATAACACTGGTGTACCCCAAGGTGATGAACTTGGCCTGATAAACCCCTTTGCCAATAGGTCATCCAGCTGGGTACGCAACTCTGCTAGCTCACGCGAGGCCATTCTGTACGGCGCTTTCGCAATAGGCCGCGTACCCGGTTCCAAATCAATAGCGAACTCGACATCCCGATCAGGGGGAAGACCAGGAAGATCAGTAGGAAACACATCTGGAAATTCACGCACCACAGGAATCTCCTCCAAATGTGGCAAAACAGCACTAGTCTCCATAACTGAGACGGGACAAGCAAAACAGTCGGAAACAAACAACGTCTGAACACATAACGCTGAAATCCATGGAGAATCCTGGCATGAATCACCATAAACACTTCCCGGCTGACCATTGTCCTTGATAAAATCCAAGCGCTTTCCTTTGCACTGGATGACGACGTCATAGCGGGATAACCAGTCCATGCCCAAGATAACGTCAAAATCATCCAAATAGATCACCTTGAAATCAGCCTTCGCTAAGAAATCCCCCAACAAAATGGGACAATCAAGAAGACCCCAGTCTGCAACCACAGAAGTACCGGAAGGAAATTTCACCAAAAAGGCATTCCCCACTCGATCTGGTGTCAAATGATACCGATCCAGAAAGGTTCGAGCCACAAATGAATGAGTCGCGTCAGAATCAAAGAGAACACGCGCCCAACGGTTCTTTACCTTAAAGTTTCCTATAAGGGTACATATGTAGCTAAGAACTACGCACAAGAGTCATAAATAAAACGTGAACCAGAGGAATGAATCGAACCTGAGATAACCTGAGGTGACATCTGAGCTTCCTCTGAAGAAATCACATTTAACTTCCCTTTTCCTTTGTCCAAACGCGGAGGCGGAGGCAAAGCCTGGAGTGGCATTGTCTGCAGCACGGGCTGGTTTTGTGGGCACCTTGCCTTGAGATGTCATTGTTTGCCACACTGATAACAGGCTTTCTCTTTGGCCCAGCAACAGGCAGAATCATGTCCCTTCCATCCACACACTGCACACTCCAAGTCTCTAGTTGGCGCACCCTGAATGGTGTGCACCTGCTCCTTCTTCTGCATCCCCAACCGCTTGAAACATTTCTCAAATGGGTGGCCTGACCGGCCACAAAAGCTACATGTCTCCTTATTCTTCTTCCCTGCGTCTGATTCTTGGGAGCTTTTCTCTCCCACCAGCTGTCTCTTATCCTTCCTCATCAGCTGCCCTCTTTGTTTTGCATTTTCTATCGCTTCCACTGTCAAAGCAGCCTCAACCACACTGGTGTAACTTGTCGCTCCATAAGCGCTCGCAAACTGCTGAACATCACTCCGGAGTCCGCCAAGAAATCTCTGCACTCGGTCAGCTTCCGTAGTCACCAAGCTCGGAGCGAACCGACTTAACTTGCTAAACTCAATTTCATACTCACTAACTGTGAGTTTCCTCTTCTTCAGGTACAAGAAGTCATTCATCAGGCGGTCCCTTTCAACTGACGGTAGAAACTTGCGCCTTAATATTTCTTTGAAGGCTTCCCACGAACATCCCGCCCCTAGGCTTTCTTTTTCTCGCAACCACCAACTTTTAGCCAACCGTTTTTGTTGGGTATTGTATCCACAATGTACCTGATTTGAAGAAGCCCCTGGACAAGCTAAGGTCAATAGACTATGTATTTGATAAACTTTTTCAAGTTGTACTTGCAGTTTCTCCACGCTAAGTGTACACCAATGTCAGGGTGCAGTAGGTCAATATACACGGATCTGCACGACGTAATCCCTCGTTGAGCAGATCAGTGTGTTGGCCTATGTGTACTCTCTCTATTGGAGTGCACTTACTTTCAAGTACAGGGCCGCTCATATGCAAGAGAAGACAAGGAGCATGGAGGATCAAGGAGCAGCTCCTTGGTGGAAGACGAAAAATCGTCCAAGGCAAATTCGACGAGAATCACCAAGTGATTCTCGCCGAATCGGCGAGAATCACTTGGTGATTCTCGCCGAATCGACGAGAATCATCAATGATTCTCGCCGACTCCTTCTGGCCATCTCAAAATGGTGTCAAGTAAGATTCGGCGAGAATCGCTTGTAATTCCCGCCGAACCAATGGTCATGCAGCCCATGAATACAAGTTGAATTCGTTGAGAATCGACAAGTAATTCGACGAGAATCACAATTGATTCTCGACGAATCGTCGAGAATCACTTGATGATTCTCGCCGATTCGTCGAGAATCGTCTGCGATTCTCGCCGATTTTTCCTTGGCGTTTTCTCAGTTAATTTCCTGAACCGGATTCTGTCTCAGCTAATTTCCTGAACCGGATTCTGCCGCTGTTTAATATCTGGACCGGGACTTGGGGGCTACCTCTGTGGGTCCCACAAACGGTCTTATTGGGGGTAGCTACAGTATAAATACATGGGTATTTTGAACAGTACCCACACAGAAAAATACGCGAGCTCACGGAAACCCTAAAATCGCGAAATCCTTCCGCCGCCTCCGTCGCCGCTCGCGCAAGTCCGTCGCCGCCACCGATAGATCTTCTTCCCGATCTCCGGCGACAGTAGCTTAGCAAGGCTTGAGTCTCACGAGTCTATCCAGAGATCCTTTGTCTCTCGATTTGTTGATCGGAAACACTTCCCATCCGAATCGATCGAGACGACCGATCCTCGTGTGACTGTTGGTAGACCGAGCTTGCTTCGCAACGAAGTTTGGATATCCAAGTTCAGCAGCTGCTCTTCATCGTAGCCGCCGATCCCGAAGCTAGCCGCCGCTCGTGTGCCGCCGCCGGTTCCGGGGAAATCCTCTCCAAGAGAGACCAAGGTCGTAGACTCTTCATCGACTTCAAGAACACGTCGTCGAACAAAGAGGAACACCGGTGTCTCCAAGAGAAGTTTGTATCACGTGTACATTCTACTTTTATTTCATTGTAAAGGAACTTTAGTTCCGTGTTGTAAGGGTTGGGTGCAACCCGATTTGTGGGAGTGTTGACTCTCACGTGTGGAAGGGCTCCTTCCGTTAGTGAAGGGATTGGATTTCAATCCCGTTGGTGAAGTGACCGAGTCGTCCCTTGTTGGGGAGATAGGTCGAAGGGGGAAAGTGGATGTACCCAAGTCGGGGAACCACTATAAATTTGCTGTGTTTTCTGTGTGCTGTGTTTGTTGTTTTTATTGTGCAGGTACATCTGTAAATTCCGCAAAAGAACCACACGTCACCTATCCCCCCCCCCCATAGGTGCACATAGCCGACACTAGGTGGACTTTCAAGTTGTATCAAAGCGAGGTTCCTCAACAAAAAGGCTAACACCTTGAGGTGAATCCTGCCACTAGTGTCAACAAGGAGACATACAGCTACTATGGACGGGCTCAAGTACTCCGGCAAGATCCCAGTGTGCAACAGACTTAACTTTCCTATCTGGAAGGAAAGGATCAGGTTCTATATGGAAGCAGTGGACCCTCGACTGTTCATGATCGTGCTGGAGGGACCTTATGTACCCACTAAGGCCTCCACCATTGATCCCACCAAGAAAGTGCCAAAGACACTCTCTGAAATGGACAAGGATGAGATGGTCCTAGTGGGCCTTGACATGAAGGCAAGAAACATCCTGGTCTGCGCGGTTGACGACTCTATGATGCAAAACTTCAGCAACTGCAGGACAGCTCAGGAGATTTGGCAGTGCCTGATCATCCTAATGGAGGGCACGGATGAAGTGAGGGATGATCGGAGATCCCTCCTGAACCAGAAGTATGAGGCCTTCCGGCAAGGGCCTAAGGAAGAGATCGGAGTCACATACGAGAACTTCCTGAAGATTGTTAACGCCCTCAAGGGCTATGGAAGAGTGTTCACCAATGGTGAACTCAATGACAAATTCCTTAGGTCCCTTACTAAGGAATGGGATACAAAGATCTGCGCCATCAGAGAATTTGGCAGACTAGCAGAAACTGATCCACAAATCCTGTTCGGGAAGCTGATGTCCTATGAACTTCAGCTGAACACCAGGAAGGCAGAGGAAGAAGCAGAGAAGGCTGCTGCAAAAGAAAAGACTGTGGCCCTAAAAGCCAGTCACTCCAGAAAAGGGAAGGGTGCGGTGTCATACCGTGCCAGAAATAAGGAAGAAGAGGAGGACTCCGATCCATGCTCCTCCAGCTCAGAACTGTCGGAAGAGGATTTCTCCCTCATCACTCGAGAGTTCAAGAAATTCCTCAAGATGAGGAATCAAAGGAAGAGAGACGGCTCCTCATCCAGACATCAAAAGAAAAACTACTCTTCTGACAGGTATGCATCTAAACCTAACAAACATCGTTCTTCTGATATTATTTGCTTTGGATGCAATAAGCCAGGTCACGTCGTGGCCGACTGCCATCAAAACAAAAGAGATAAAGGGAAAGGAGAGGAGCTCAAATCCTCCAGAGATAAGAAGGAGCGGAGCTACATCGCAAGAAGACCAAAGACACTAAGTGAGTCTGATTCCTCAGACTCCAGTGATGATGAGGAAGCCTACTTCGGGCTGGTGGGTCGCTCAGACTCAGAAGGAGAATGTCCCCCATTTACTGGGAAGGTAAAAGCTCACACCCCTCTTTCCGACTCCGACTCTGATCCTGAGTCTCAGGATGATGAACCTGAGGATGGCCCTTCGGCCCGCGAAGCTGAACTCCTCGAGAAGTATGAGCTTCTGCTCAACACCTTCGACGAGTGCCGTAAGAGACTGAGGGCTGAGAAGAAGGAAGTAAAATTCCTTAAGGG
This sequence comes from Platanthera guangdongensis, assembly GCA_039583875.1. Lineage (NCBI taxonomy): Eukaryota > Viridiplantae > Streptophyta > Magnoliopsida > Asparagales > Orchidaceae > Platanthera > Platanthera guangdongensis. The sequence goes on along the minus strand of CM077148.1, from coordinate 7,895,135 downwards.
TGAGTGTGTATCCCTAAGGGAAGAGGTCACTAGTTTGATTTCTCTCCGGCAGGAACACCTTGACCTGACTTCAAAGCACTCAGAGTCTTTGCAGCTCCTTGATCTCAAGCAGGAGGAAGTCAACAAATTGGAAGAACTACTTGCGGCAGAAAGGAAGATCGTACAGAGCTTCTCTATGCCAAAAACAGTGCTTCCAGTCGTTGACACCTTCTCTGCTCAGGCCAAAGGAGCTGGCTTGGGGCATGTTGGGGCATCTGGTTCTTCATCTCGGAGAAACAAGAACCAGAGGAAGAATAAGGCCGCCAAGAAGGCCTCTGCTGATGAAAAGGGGAAGGCTCCTCTTAGTCCTGTTGCGTTCAGAAAGCCTGGCTTTCCTTGCAACCAACATGACTTTGAGTCAACATTTGGGCATCATTTCCGGCCCTCGGTTGCAAAGCCTAAGAGCCGGTATGACGGTTGGAACTTCCCCCGGAACTTTGGTGAGAGTGCCTTCAAGGCACCTTATGAGGAGATCCACATAGGAAATTATGGTCCGTTCTCTAGCGGCCATAATGGAAAGCAGGCGCCAAAAGTCAAGCCTGTTATTCAAAAGGTGACAAAGTCATGTGACTGCCATCACCATGAGGCCTCCACCTCCAGATCCAAGGCCCCAGCTGTACCCGTTGTTCCCAGGGTAAGGCAGGAGCCTCGGAAGAGATACAACAGGTTCGACTGTTGGTGCTGTGGCAAAGTCGGTCACTTTGCCGTGGATTGTTGGTTTAATCCAAGGAACTACGAGACTCCCCATGTTAACAATGCGAGACCGACCACTCGTAGGGTTAACCGACCGAGGGGGAGTGTGCTAACCAGGAATCTAGGACCCAAGTTCGATTGGGTTCCTAAGGCAAATTAATTTTGTTTTGCAGGAATGTCCAAAGGCCACCAAAACGCCAATCTGGTATTTGGACAGTGGATGCTCCCGGCATATGACCGGGACAAGAAGCCTGCTGCGTGATTACACTCCAGTCGAGAATGGACCCAAAGTCATCTTTGGAGGGTCAGATCGAGGAGTCACCAGAGGTTATGGTATGATTTCCAACGGTATAATCTCTATCACCGACGTGGCTTATGTTGAAGGGTTAAACCATAACCTGATCAGTGTAAGTCAGTTATGTGATAAAGGTTATGACGTTAAGTTCTGCAAGGATAAATGTCTGATAATTTCACGTTCCTCCTCTGAGACGGTATTATCAGGCATTAGGAGCAGAAATATCTTCTGCTTAGATTTTCTTAGTATAGATTCATCTACCCCCGTATGCCTTGTGGCAACAGGCAGTGCTTCTCTTTGTGAACAATGGCACAAGAGATTGGCACATATTAATTATAAGACAATTAGTATGCTATTTTCTAAGAATTTAGTAAGAGATGCTCCCAGTATCAAGTGCATCAAGGATAGCCCCTGTCATGCTTGCCAGATGGGCAAACAGACACGGGCTACCTTTAAGAGCATTGCAGACAAAGACTCTTCCCGATGTCTTTATCTGCTACATATGGACTTGTTTGGCCCAATGCAAGTTCATAGTTTGGGAGGCAAGTCATATACGCTAGTGATAGTTGATGATCACTCACGGTTTACATGGGTGTTCTTTTTGAAACGAAAGTCAGATACTTTTGACTTCTTCACTAATTTTGTCAAGCAAGTTCAGAACGAATTTAACTGCTCCGTGGTCAAAATCCGAAGTGACCATGGAACAGAATTCGAATCTGGTGCTATGACAGAATTTTGTGAAGAACAAGGTATCTTTCATGAGTTTTCCTCCCCGCGCACTCCTCAGCAAAATGGAGTTGCGGAGAGGAGAAATAGAACTCTCATTGAGGCCTGCACGACTATGTTGAAAGATGCTTCTCTCCCGGAATACTTCTGGGCAGAGGGTGTCAATACGGCATGTCATGTACAAAACCGAGCGTTGATCAACAAACATCATCGTAAGACGCCCTACGAGCTACTGAAAGGCAGGAAACCAACCATGTCCTACTTGAGGATCTTTGGTTGCAGATGCTATGTACTAAATAATGGGAAGTATCCGCGTACTAAATTCGGTGAAAAATGCTTCGAAGGCATATTCATGGGATATAGTTCCCATAGTCGGGCATATAGGGTCTTCAATAAGAAAACCTTAGTGGTAGAAGAATCAATAAATGTTGTATTTGATGAAGGAAGCTTGCTTAACAGCAATTCTTCCAGTTGTATTCTTGAAGATGCAGGTGCTAGACTTGACCAGCTGAATCTGGATGAGACCCCTAAAGATGACGCACCCAAGTACGTCAAAGTTTCCACCTCCACGTCATCTGAAAATGTTGAAGATCAAGATGGAATAAATCTTTTAGAAGAACGAGAAGCACAAGAAGTAGCTGAAGCTCCAGACGCCAGACTTCTAGAGCTCCGTCACGTGAGGGATCATCCTAGAGAACAGATCATCGGAGATCCTCGTGTAGGCGTCAGAACTCGAAGAGGTACAACTAACGAAGTATTGCATCTCAGCTTCCTGTCTCAGGTTGAGCCAAAGAAGTTCGATGAGGCGAACAAGGATGCGGCATGGATTCTGGCCATGCAAGAGGAACTACATCAATTCGAACGTTGCAAGGTTTGGACGCTGGTTCCCAGACCATACAAGCAGAATGTCATTGGCACGAAGTGGATTTTCAGAAACAAGCTGGATGAACAAGGTGTCATCATAAAGAACAAGGCCAGGCTGGTGGCTCAAGGTTACAGACAGGAGGAAGGGATTGACTTCGACCAAACCTTCGCACCAGTCGCAAGGCTCGAGGCAATCCGGTTGTTCCTGGCATATGCTTCACACAAAGGATTCACTGTCTACCAAATGGATGTGAAATCGGCATTCCTGAACGGAGACCTGAAAGAGGAAGTATACGTCGCTCAACCCCCAGGGATGACAGGAAAAGCACCTCCGGGACGTGTCAATTCCTCGGCAGGAGGCTTATCTCATGGAACAGCAAGAAACAGAATTGCGTTGCAACCTCCACAGCAGAGTCCGAGTATATCTCGGCAGGAAGCTGTTGCGCACAACTCCTTTGGATCAGAAATCAGTTAGCCGACTACAACCTTCAGTTCAAGGAAGTTCCAATGTACTGCCACTCCTCCAGTGCAATTGTCATTGCCAACAATCCGGTGTCGCACAGCAGAACGAAGCATATTGAAGTACGCTACCACTTCATTAGGGAGCACGTGGAGAACAAGGATATCTCTCTCTGTTATGTCCCCACGGACAAGCAGATTGCTGATGTATTCACAAAGCCCCTAGACGAGGCAAAGTTCAATCTTTTCAAGACAGAATTGGGGATGCTCAATTATGAAGAATGAAGACTACAGAGGCTCCCAACTCGTGCATAATCTGAGGGGGAGCCGGGAACTCCAGCGTGAGTACAGATGCAAGAACTGAGGGGGAGCTAAGGGCCAAAGGTTCCTGATCCCGATTTGCCGAAGCCGAAAAGGGGGAGATAACCCTCTCGGGGTCAAGGCTAAGGTGGCTCCAGCTTGCTCCCAAGCACTCGGTATTGGTAAGGGATGTCTCCACTTAATGATGTTACGTTTATGGTCTTCAGTTGCTTTCCTTTTCACTTGCTCTATTCACCTTAGCTTGTAGGGTTTAGGCTTCTTCAAATAGGGGGAGATTGTTGGGTATTGTATCCACAATGTACCTGATTTGAAGAAGCCCCTGGACAAGCTAAGGTCAATAGACTATGTATTTGATAAACTTTTTCAAGTTGTACTTGCAGTTTCTCCACGCTAAGTGCACACCAATGTCAGGGTGCAGTAGGTCAATATACACGGATCTGCACGACGTAATCCCTCGTTGAGCAGATCAGTGTGTTGGCCTATGTGTACTCTCTCTATTGGAGTGCACTTACTTTCAAGTACAGGGCCGCTCATATGCAAGAGAAGACAAGGAGCATGGAGGATCAAGGAGCAGCTCCTTGGTGGAAGACGAAAAATCGTCCAAGGCAAATTCGACGAGAATCACCAAGTGATTCTCGCCGAATCGGCGAGAATCACTTGGTGATTCTCGCCGAATCGACGAGAATCATCAATGATTCTCGCCGACTCCTTCTGGCCATCTCAATATGGTGCCAAGTAAGATTCGGCGAGAATCGCTTGTAATTCCCGCCGAACCAATGGTCATGCAGCCCATGAATACAAGTTGAATTCGTTGAGAATCGACAAGTAATTTGACGAGAATCACAATCGATTCTCGACGAATCGTCGAGAATCACTTGATGATTCTCGCCGATTCGTCGAGAATCGTCTGCGATTCTCGCAGATTTTTCCTTGGCGTTTTCTCAGTTAATTTCCTGAACCGGATTCTGTCTCAGCTAATTTCCTGAACCGGATTCTGTCGCTGTTTAATATCTGGACCGGGACTTGGGGGCTACCTCTGTGGGTCCCACAAACGGTCTTATTGGGGGTAGCTACAGTATAAATACATGGGTATTTTGAACAGTACCCACACAGAAAAATACGCGAGCTCACGGAAACCCTAAAATCGCGAAATCCTTCCGCCGCCTCCGTCGCCGCTCGCGCAAGTCCGTCGCCGCCACCGATAGATCTTCTTCCCGATCTCCGGCGACAGTAGCTTAGCAAGGCTTGAGTCTCACGAGTCTATCCAGAGATCCTTTGTCTCTCGATTTGTTGATCGGAAACACTTCCCATCCGAATCGATCGAGACGACCGATCCTCGTGTGACCGTTGGTAGACCGAGCTTGCTTCGCAATGAAGTTTGGATCTCCAAGTTCAGCAGCTGCTCTTCATCGTAGCCGCCGATCCCGAAGCTAGCCGCCGCTCGTGTGCCGCCGCCGGTTCCGGGGAAATCCTCTCCAAGAGAGACCAAGGTCGTAGACTCTTCATCGACTTCAAGAACACGTCGTCGAACAAAGAGGAACACCGGTGTCTCCAAGAGAAGTTTGTATCACGTGTACATTCTACTTTTATTTCATTGTAAAGGAACTTTAGTTCCGTGTTGTAAGGGTTGGGTGCAACCCGATTTGTGGGAGTGTTGACTCTCACGTGTGGAAGGGCTCCTTCCGTTAGTGAAGGGATTGGATTTCAATCCCGTTGGTGAAGTGACCGAGTCGTCCCTTGTTGGGGAGATAGGTCGAAGGGGGAAAGTGGATGTACCCAAGTCGGGGAACCACTATAAATTTGCTGTGTTTTCTGTGTGCTGTGTTTGTTGTTTTTATTGTGCAGGTACATCTGTAAATTCCGCAAAAGAACCACACGTCACCTATCCCCCCCATAGGTGCACATAGCCGACACTAGGTGGACTTTCAAGTGGTATCAAAGCGAGGTTCCTCAACAAAAAGGCTAACACCTTGAGGTGAATCCTGCCACTAGTGTCAACAAGGAGACATACAGCTACTATGGACGGGCTCAAGTACTCCGGCAAGATCCCAGTGTGCAACAGACTTAACTTTCCTATCTGGAAGGAAAGGATCAGGTTCTATATGGAAGCAGTGGACCCTCGACTGTTCATGATCGTGCTGGAGGGACCTTATGTACCCACTAAGGCCTCCACCATTGATCCCACCAAGAAAGTGCCAAAGACACTCTCTGAAATCGATAAGGATGAGATGGTCCTAGTGGGCCTTGACATGAAGGCAAGAAACATCCTGGTCAGCGCGGTTGACGACTCTATGATGCAAAACTTCAGCAACTGCAGGACAGCTCAGGAGATTTGGCAGTGCCTGATCATCCTAATGGAGGGCACGGATGAAGTGAGGGATGATCGGAGATCCCTCCTGAACCAGAAGTATGAGGCCTTCCGGCAAGGGCCTAAGGAAGAGATCGGAGTCACATACGAGAACTTCCTGAAGATTGTTAACGCCCTCAAGGGCTATGGAAGAGTGTTCACCAATGGTGAACTCAATGACAAATTCCTTAGGTCCCTTACTAAGGAATGGGATACAAAGATCTGTGCCATCAGAGAATTTGGCAGACTAGCAGAAACTGATCCACAAATCCTGTTCGGGAAGCTGATGTCCTATGAACTTCAGCTGAACACCAGGAAGGCAGAGGAAGAAGCAGAGAAGGCTGCTGCAAAAGAAAAGACTGTGGCCCTAAAAGCCAGTCACTCCAGAAAAGGGAAGGGTGCGGTGTCGTACCGTGCCAGAAATAAGGAAGAAGAGGAGGACTCCGATCCATGCTCCTCCAGCTCAGAACTGTCGGAAGAGGATTTCTCCCTCATCACTCGAGAGTTCAAGAAATTCCTCAAGATGAGGAATCAAAGGAAGAGAGACGGCTCCTCATCCAGACATCAGAAAAAAAACTACTCTTCTGACAGGTATGCATCTAAACCTAACAAACATCGTTCTTCTGATATTATTTGCTTTGGATGCAATAAGCCAGGTCACGTCGTGGCCGACTGCCATCAAAACAAAAGAGATAAAGGGAAAGGAGAGGAGCTCAAATCCTCCAGAGATAAGAAGGAGCGGAGCTACATCGCAAGAAGACCAAAGACACTAAGTGAGTCTGATTCCTCAGACTCCAGTGATGATGAGGAAGCCTACTTCGGGCTGGTGGGTCGCTCAGACTCAGAAGGAGAATGTCCCCCATTTACTGGGAAGGTAAAAGCTCACACCCCTCTTTCCGACTCTGACTCTGATCCTGAGTCTCAGGATGATGAACCTGAGGATGGCCCTTCGGCCCGCGAAGCTGAACTCCTCGAGAAGTATGAGCTTCTGCTCAACACCTTCGACGAGTGCCGTAAGAGACTGAGGGCTGAGAAGAAGGAAGTAAAATTCCTTAAGGGTGAGTGTGTATCCCTAAGGGAAGAGGTCACTAGTTTGATTTCTCTCCGGCAGGAACACCTTGACCTGACTTCAAAGCACTCAGAGTCTTTGCAGCTCCTTGATCTCAAGCAGGAGGAAGTCAACAAATTGGAAGAACTACTTGCGGCAGAAAGGAAGATCGTACAGAGCTTCTCTATGCCAAAAACAGTGCTTCCAGTCGTTGACACCTTCTCTGCTCAGGCCAAAGGAGCTGGCTTGGGGCATGTTGGGGCATCTGGTTCTTCATCTCGGAGAAACAAGAACCAGAGGAAGAATAAGGCCGCCAAGAAGGCCTCTGCTGATGAAAAGGGGAAGGCTCCTCTTAGTCCTGTTGCGTTCAGAAAGCCTGGCTTTCCTTGCAACCAACATGACTTTGAGTCAACATTTGGGCATCATTTCCGGCCCTCGGTTGCAAAGCCTAAGAGCCGGTATGACGGTTGGAACTTCCCCCGGAACTTTGGTGAGAGTGCCTTCAAGGCACCTTATGAGGAGATCCACATAGGAAATTATGGTCCGTTCTCTAGCGGCCATAATGGAAAGCAGGCGCCAAAAGTCAAGCCTGTTATTCAAAAGGTGACAAAGTCATGTGACTGCCATCACCATGAGGCCTCCACCTCCAGATCCAAGGCCCCAGCTGTACCCGTTGTTCCCAGGGTAAGGCAGGAGCCTCGGAAGAGATACAACAGGTTCGACTGTTGGTGCTGTGGCAAAGTCGGTCACTTTGCCGTGGATTGTTGGTTTAATCCAAGGAACTACGAGACTCCCCATGTTAACAATGCGAGACCGACCACTCGTAGAGTTAACCGACCGAGGGGGAGTGTGCTAACCAGGAATCTAGGACCCAAGTTCGATTGGGTTCCTAAGGCAAATTAATTTTGTTTTGCAGGAATGTCCAAAGGCCACCAAAACGCCAATCTGGTATTTGGACAGTGGATGCTCCCGGCATATGACCGGGACAAGAAGCCTGCTGCGTGATTACACTCCAGTCGAGAATGGACCCAAAGTCATCTTTGGAGGGTCAGATCGAGGAGTCACCAGAGGTTATGGTATGATTTCCAACGGTATAATCTCTATCACCAACGTGGCTTATGTTGAAGGGTTAAACCATAACCTGATCAGTGTAAGTCAGTTATGTGATAAAGGTTATGACGTTAAGTTCTGCAAGGATAAATGTCTGATAATTTCACGTTCCTCCTCTGAGACGGTATTATCAGGCATTAGGAGCAGAAATATCTTCTGCTTAGATTTTCTTAGTATAGATTCATCTACCCCCGTATGCCTTGTGGCAACAGGCAGTGCTTCTCTTTGTGAACAATGGCACAAGAGATTGGCACATATTAATTATAAGACAATTAGTATGCTATTTTCTAAGAATTTAGTAAGAGATGCTCCCAGTATCAAGTGCATCAAGGATAGCCCCTGTCATGCTTGCCAGATGGGCAAACAGACACGGGCTACCTTTAAGAGCATTGCAGACAAAGACTCTTCCCGATGTTTTTATCTGCTACATATGGACTTGTTTGGCCCAATGCAAGTTCATAGTTTGGGAGGCAAGTCATATACGCTAGTGATAGTTGATGATCACTCACGGTTTACATGGGTGTTCTTTTTGAAACGAAAGTCAGATACTTTTGACTTCTTCACTAATTTTGTCAAGCAAGTTCAGAACGAATTTAACTGCTCCGTGGTCAAAATCCGAAGTGACCATGGAACAGAATTCGAATCTGGTGCTATGACAGAATTTTGTGAAGAACAAGGTATCTTTCATGAGTTTTCCTCCCCGCGCACTCCTCAGCAAAATGGAGTTGCGGAGAGGAGAAATAGAACTCTCATTGAGGCCTGCACGACTATGTTGAAAGATGCTTCTCTCCCGGAATACTTCTGGGCAGAGGGTGTCAATACGGCATGTCATGTACAAAACCGAGCGTTGATCAACAAACATCATCGTAAGACGCCCTACGAGCTACTGAAAGGCAGGAAACCAACCATGTCCTACTTGAGGATCTTTGGTTGCAGATGCTATGTACTAAATAATGGGAAGTATCCGCGTACTAAATTCGGTGAAAAATGCTTCGAAGGCATATTCATGGGATATAGTTCCCATAGTCGGGCATATAGGGTCTTCAATAAGAAAACCTTAGTGGTAGAAGAATCAATAAATGTTGTATTTGATGAAGGAAGCTTGCTTAACAGCAATTCTTCCAGTTGTACTCTTGAAGATGCAGGTGCTAGACTTGACCAGCTGAATCTGGATGAGACCCCTAAAGATGACGCACCCAAGTACGTCAAAGTTTCCACCTCCACGTCATCTGAAAATGTTGAAGATCAAGATGGAATAAATCTTTTAGAAGAACGAGAAGCACAAGAAGTAGCTGAAGCTCCAGACGCCAGACTTCTAGAGCTCCGTCACGTGAGGGATCATCCTAGAGAACAGATCATCGGAGATCCTCGTGTAGGCGTCAGAACTCGAAGAGGTACAACTAACGAAGTATTGCATCTCAGCTTCCTGTCTCAGGTTGAGCCAAAGAAGTTCGATGAGGCGAACAAGGATGCGGCATGGATTCTGGCCATGCAAGAGGAACTACATCAATTCGAACGTTGCAAGGTTTGGACGCTGGTTCCCAGACCATACAAGCAGAATGTCATTGGCACGAAGTGGATTTTCAGAAACAAGCTGGATGAACAAGGTGTCATCATAAAGAACAAGGCCAGGCTGGTGGCTCAAGGTTACAGACAGGAGGAAGGGATTGACTTCGACCAAACCTTCGCACCAGTCGCAAGGCTCGAGGCAATCCGGTTGTTCCTGGCATATGCTTCACACAAAGGATTCACTGTCTACCAAATGGATGTGAAATCGGCATTCCTGAACGGAGACCTGAAAGAGGAAGTATACGTCGCTCAACCCCCAGGGATGACAGGAAAAGCACCTCCGGGACGTGTCAATTCCTCGGCAGGAGGCTTATCTCATGGAACAGCAAGAAACAGAATTGCGTTGCAACCTCCACAGCAGAGTCCGAGTATATCTCGGCAGGAAGCTGTTGCGCACAACTCCTTTGGATCAGAAATCAGTTAGCCAACTACAACCTTCAGTTCAAGGAAGTTCCAATGTACTGCGACTCCTCCAGTGCAATTGCCATTGCCAACAATCCGGTGTCGCACAGCAGAACGAAGCATATTGAAGTACGCTACCACTTCATTAGGGAGCACGTGGAGAACAAGGATATCTCTCTCTGTTATGTCCCCACGGACAAGCAGATTGCTGATGTATTCACAAAGCCCCTAGACGAGGCAAAGTTCAATCTTTTCAAGACAGAATTGGGGATGCTCAATTATGAAGAATGAAGACTACAGAGGCTCCCAACTCGTGCATAATCTGAGGGGGAGCCGGGAACTCCAGCGTGAGTACAGATGCAAGAACTGAGGGGGAGCTAAGGGCCAAAGGTTCCTGATCCCGATTTGCCGAAGCCGAAAAGGGGGAGATAACCCTCTCGGGGTCAAGGCTAAGGTGGCTCCAGCTTGCTCCCAAGCACTCGGTATTGGTAAGGGATGTCTCCACTTAATGATGTTACGTTTATGGTCTTCAGTTGCTTTCCTTTTCACTTGCTCTATTCACCTTAGCTTGTAGGGTTTAGGCTTCTTCAAATAGGGGGAGATTGTTGGGTATTGTATCCACAATGTACCTGATTTGAAGAAGCCCCTGGACAAGCTAAGGTCAATAGACTATGTATTTGATAAACTTTTTCAAGTTGTACTTGCAGTTTCTCCACGCTAAGTGCACACCAATGTCAGGGTGCAGTAGGTCAATATACACGGATCTGCACGACGTAATCCCTCGTTGAGCAGATCAGTGTGTTGGCCTATGTGTACTCTCTCTATTGGAGTGCACTTACTTTCAAGTACAGGGCCGCTCATATGCAAGAGAAGACAAGGAGCATGGAGGATCAAGGAGCAGCTCCTTGGTGGAAGACGAAAAATCGTCCAAGGCAAATTCGACGAGAATCACCAAGTGATTCTCGCCGAATCGGCGAGAATCACTTGGTGATTCTCGCCGAATCGACGAGAATCATCAATGATTCTCGCCGACTCCTTCTGGACATCTCAATATGGTGCCAAGTAAGATTCGGCGAGAATCGCTTGTAATTCCCGCCGAACCAATGGTCATGCAGCCCATGAATACAAGTTGAATTCGTTGAGAATCGACAAGTAATTCGACGAGAATCACAATCGATTCTCGACGAATCGTCGAGAATCACTTGATGATTCTCGCCGATTCGTCGAGAATCGTCTGCGATTCTCGCCGATTTTTCCTTGGTGTTTTCTCAGTTAATTTCCTGAACCGGATTCTGTCTCAGCTAATTTCCTGAACCGGATTCTGCCGCTGTTTAATATCTGGACCGGGACTTGGGGGCTACCTCTGTGGGTCCCACAAACGGTCTTATTGGGGGTAGCTACAGTATAAATACATGGGTATTTTGAACAGTACCCACACAGAAAAATACGCGAGCTCACGGAAACCCTAAAATCGCGAAATCCTTCCGCCGCCTCCGTCGCCGCTCGCGCAAGTCCGTCGCCGCCACCGATAGATCTTCTTCCCGATCTCCGGCGACAGTAGCTTAGCAAGGCTTGAGTATCACGAGTCTATCCAGAGATCCTTTGTCTCTCGATTTGTTGATCGGAAACACTTCCCATCCGAATCGATCGAGACGACCGATCCTCGTGTGACCGTTGGTAGACCGAGCTTGCTTCGCAACGAAGTTTGGATCTCCAAGTTCAGCAGCTGCTCTTCATCGTAGCCGCCGATCCCGAAGCTAGCCGCCGCTCGTGTGCCGCCGCCGGTTCCGGGGAAATCCTCTCCAAGAGAGACCAAGGTCGTAGACTCTTCATCGACTTCAAGAACACGTCGTCGAACAAAGAGGAACACCGGTGTCTCCAAGAGAAGTTTGTATCACGTGTACATTCTACTTTTATTTCATTGTAAAGGAACTTTAGTTCCGTGTTGTAAGGGTTGGGTGCAACCCGATTTGTGGGAGTGTTGACTCTCACGTGTGGAAGGGCTCCTTCCGTTAGTGAAGGGATTGGATTTCAATCCCGTTGGTGAAGTGACCGAGTCGTCCCTTGTTGGGGAGATAGGTCGAAGGGGGAAAGTGGATGTACCCAAGTCGGGGAACCACTATAAATTTGCTGTGTTTTCTGTGTGCTGTGTTTGTTGTTTTTATTGTGCAGGTACATCTGTAAATTCCGCAAAAGAACCACACGTCACCTATCCCCCCCCATAGGTGCACATAGCCGACACTAGGTGGACTTTCAGTTTTAGTTGATAGGCGGCAAGCATCACCTTTTGGTCTTCGGTAATGCCAGAATAGACAAACATCTCTTCCAACGTGATCACCCAATCATCCAAGATCACAAAGTCTGCTTTTCCATCATAAGTAGGTGGTCCAAGTCGCTGAAACTGCGAGATGAAAGTCATCGCAGGAGGAACCACAACTGGGGGTATCACTGCCATGGAAGGAGTAGAACTAGTGGGGCCTCTGACAGTCTCTTGCACTCTTGGTGCCAGCCCAGACATCGCTGATGACATAGCTTGGAGCTGGGACTGCACTTCCTGCACCTGCCTCGTCAAAGCCTCATTACTTTGGCATAGACTATCCATCAAGGCATTATTCTGCGCGCCCGAAGATTCACCCTCAGATTGGGGAGTCTGCCTTGTCACTGGACGCTTCGACATCCTATAAACACGTTCACCATTAGCAAGCTTCAACCCAACAAAACACACAACTGCTATGTACAGACAATACATGTAGAGATATGAACATCAACTACTAACTTGCTCTGGGAATATGAAAATGATATTATGCCTAGCCTAGATGACTGCACCGTCATCCCACTAACGTGTGCCGAAACGATGAATGCATGAATTTCTTTGACCCAAAACCATGTGTGTACCGGTGTCATCATGTAAATCTTTAGCTTGGCACGTTATGCTCATGCAATGTTATGTTATGCGTGTTGTGCTATGCAGTCTAGAAAAGGCCTTAATGCATGCCATGAGCGGTCGTACGCATCACAATGCTATGCATCCCATACTACATAGCATTGCATGCAACGAATACAAGAAAACGTGCTAGTCGCATCCATGTGGTGAGGTTATGCATCTCATACTACATAACCCTCACATATTGCCCCTATGGTGGATCCATATACAACCACATATTATGCATCCCATACTACATAATATGCCCCGTATACTTCTGTTCATGCCATGAGTGTAGTGTTCGTGCTTCGGCCAAGACGTACTGATGACACCTCGGTGTGTATATGAGATGATGCTAATGACTAATGTTTACGAAAGGAAAGTTTGCCCGACCAATTGTCAAGCAAACCTCGCTCTGATACCAACTGTCACAACCCGCATTTCCTCAACGAGTATATCGTATCAGAGTAAGAGGAACTACGTGTTATGATGCCACGCCATGCAGGGGATAACTGCACACGCTCAAGCAAACGCTCGACGCTTCTTTTAGTAGTTGAAAACCATCAGTTGTATGCAAGAAAACTGTTTAAGTTAATGGCCGTATCCCTCGGCTTTATGGATCAAAACGTATGTTTGTACGCGGCGGAAATACTTTGTTTACTTATGACGATCTCCTATATGCAGTATATATTGCTAATAATATAAGAAATCATCTTTATTTACGTTATTTGGAAAATACTTGTTCGGTGACCAAAACATGTTATGCATGTTATACAATAATAGGTTTTGTTTAGCTTAAAAATACCTAATGCAACCTACCATAAATCCTTCCCAAGAGCAAGTAGACATCATCTCATCTGAATGAGTCACATTAGCAGTCTAGCATTCATATATATCACAAGTAAAGAAAGCCACCAATGGGCGCCAACAAGCTGACACGAACCCATTGGGGCGTATGTATGTCTGTACAACAAAGAAAAGAACTACCTCGCTAAGTAAGCTCGGCTAGCTCCAAAGAAACTCTACCCAAGCACTAGCCGCTCAACCGGCTACAACCTGCACCTGAGGCATTCAAGAAAGAACACCTCAGCAATCATCAAAGCTACACAATAAAGTATGAAGTTCAACAACTATGACGAAGGGGCTTACCGACCCCGTAGCAATGTTTCATCTAAGTAAAATGAGTGAAAAGAACAGGTGGAAAACAAGTATTCAACACTGTCAATCCAAAGTGTCAAACGCACCAAGTGCGTGTAATTCTCATCAAGTCCTGCTCAACCCGCAGGAGCAAAAAGGCAATACACATGCCCAATACATCATCTTTAGCACAAGAAACAACCATACTAGTGAAACATAAGCAGCGGTTAAGTTCGATTCCGCAAGGGTCTTTTGGTGGCGGCCCTAAAGTGGAACGCACCAATAAAAGCTAGCCCAAATCGGGGCCAAAATGGTGCTCTACACCACAAATACAAACCCGGTGGACACCAAGGCTTAAACCACACCACCCCTTACCGAATCCTCACACAAACGCTCCTGCCATGGTGTAACACCTCCCCTGTAATGGACGTATAATATGGGTCCGGCCGGGGCCCCACAACATACGAACACCACAGCTTTAGTATTAAAAGTTGATATAGCTACCCAAACTCAAAACACTTGCACAACACAGCAGAAAACCAAGCACAACTAGAAGTTATCCACTAATCCAAAAGAGTAAACAAATGGCCTTAAGGCCTTACATCAAATGTCCAAAAGGGGATACAGTACAATCAAACATGAATGTGCTCAGCACTCCTAGTCTACCTCGGCATGCAAGCCGGACAAAAATAGTCTCAAACATACATCATCAAAAGTAGTGCTACAAAAGAGAAAACACTTCATGGGCTTAGGCCTTTTTGGCCGGCGTGCTAGCTCCTGCGTGCGATCCTTGCCCTGTAAAAATTATTAGTAACGTGGGTCAGCAAAGGCTGACCTCAAACTGTGTAACAACACATCTCCTCCCGGCCGCCCCTAACGGACCCCGGGGAACCCTCCAACCTGCAAGTCAGCACTTCATATGCAATATAAATTTCTGTAAATAGAAATACATTAAAACAGGCTTGGATGTCTCAATCAACAAACATGTTCTCTACTAGTTGAGCATATAAAGAAAGGGCCTACTATGCAACATGAATGCAACACCCGGGCTTCACCCAAGGTACCCTACACCGTATGCATCTAGCACAACATCACATCAGTTGGGTACTCACACTTCCCCAATTGGCATAAAGCCGCAAACATTGAGGGAGACACAACTCCCTCGCACGGCGCACAGGCCGCCACATGGAATTCTTGCCAAGGCCCCACCCGCTTGTGGGCTTAGCCCCGGGCTTGCCTGCAAGCTCTGACGTCTCATGTCAAGATTCCAACAACCACAGACTGACCGATTCTAAGAAGCCTTGCTGGACCCCACCCGCTCATGGCCTCTTTGCCCGGGCTTGCCCCAAGCTTGGCACTCTCGTCAGTCTCACAGAAGGGGACTAGTCTCGCCGGGACACTCTCCACACATGACGCACATGTCACGGGATAGCCAGCCGACCACGGAGACATAGCCACGCCTTGGCACAACACAACCAAGACTTAAACACATCGTAATCCCTCTTTGTACCGCAGCGTTCCCGCGCACCAAGGAAAACATCTCCAACTCGTGCGGAGCTAACCTTGTCCACCAAGGAAACCATCTCCATTCTCATTTGGAGCTAACCTTGTCAAGGAAACCATCTACCACCACGAGGAGCTAACCTTGTCCGGGTTCGACTACATGTACTCTTTTCAAGCAAACGGGACAATCACCACCACAACACAAACGGCATCTTGCCGCATCGGAAACCTCTACGAATCCCTAAGTTCGTATGCAACATCACTGTGTCGGACTAACGGTCGTGACTACGGCTTCACCCACCATGCCTAATCCACTAGCGAAGCGGATCTCTAATGCAAAATATGCCGGGGACGGACTCAATCGACCCGGAAGTTCCTCTTGAAACTTGGCAAGCCAAAACCCCTCTCATTTGAGAGTTTGGTGCCCAAAAATTAGAGAAAAGAAAACTAGATGATGCTAAAACATGCATCCTAAAGACCGAGAGGAGAGATGTCGTTACCTTCCGACTCCTCTTCCTTGCCATGGCAAACTAGCCGGATGGAAAACTTCGCAGCGGTCTAAGCTCCACGGATCCGGACTCGGCTCGCGATTCGGAGCTCCGACACCCTTCCTACAGCCCAAGAGTTCTTCTTCTTCCTCCTTGCTCTAGGTTTTCTCAAGATCTTAGAAAGAGAGAACTTGGAAACGAATGAGGGTTTCCAACCCTGAATTCGGTCTTAACTCCCCAGGAGATGGCCTGAACCGTTAGATCCCAAAACCAGAAAAAGACTGGCTGCGATTCGCCTGGAAAATAAAAGATCTGGGCCGAACACGGCCTGGCACACGCCCGTGTCCAGGGCCGTGTGCCTCATTCGCCGTCTCAAATCGACGCGCCTGGAATCAGACACGGGCATCCGACACGCCCGTGTTCAATCCGACACGCCCGTGTCCCCAGTGACACGGCCGTGTGGCCTGCCGTGTAGCTCCAACGACACGGCCCCAACACCAACCCGAGAGGTGACACGGCCTGGGACACGCCCGTGTCCCAAGCCGTGTGCCAAGTCTCGACACCCGTCGACAGGCTTTGTGTCGACACCGCGCAAAAACGTCGAGTGAAGATCGACGACCAAGCGGGACACGCCCTGTGACACGCCCGTGTCACAGGCCGTGTGCCCCAGTCTCGACACACTGTCGAGTACAAAGTGTCGACACTTGGGCCGAGTGTCGACACGGCCTCGACACGCCCTGCGACACGCCCGTGTCGCAGGCCGTGTGCCCCACTCTCGACACTCTGTCGAGTACAAGGTGTCGACACTTGGGCCGAGTGTCGACACGGCCTCGACACGCCCTGCGACACGCCCGTGTCGCAGGCCGTGTGCCTCACTCTCGACACTTGTCGAGTACAAGGTGTCGACACTTGGGCCGAGTGTCGACACGGCCTCGACACGCCCTGCGACACGCCCGTGTCGCAGGCCGTGTGCCTCACTCTCGACACTTTGTCGAGCACAAAGTGTCGACACTTGGGCCGAGTGTCGACACGGCCTCGACACGCCCTGCGACACGCCCGTGTCGCAGGCCGTGTGCCTCCTTCCAGAAATCCGGAAATTTTTCAGAACAGCAAACTGAACCTCTTGCAAAAACTGGGGTGTTACAACTCTCCCCCACTTAACAGAATTTCGTCCCGAAATTTCAAAACAAGCAAGGGTACAAAACTTAAATTGTACCTGACACGAAGAGTTCTGGATAATCTTCCAGCATGACCTGTTCTCGCTCCCACGAGAACTCCTCACGACCGCAGTTGTCCCAACGAACTTTCACAAGTTTAACTTCTTTATTCCGCAGCTGCCGAATCTCCGAATCTTCTATAGCGATTGGAAGGACTCGCGTCCTCAAATCTTCGTCAATCGGCACCGATGCCGGCTCCAACACCACGCTAGCCTCCACCAAGGCTTTCCTCAACACGGAGACGTTTAAGACGTCATGTAATCCACTCAAATCTGCGGACAATGCCACACGATAGGCTGCCTCTCCTAGCCGCTCAACAATTTCAAAAGGCCCCAAAAACCTTGGACTTAACTTCTTGAGTCGGCGAATCCGCGAGACGCCTTTGAACGGCTTGACCTTCAGATAAACCCAATCACCAACTACAAATTCTAACTTCCGGTGACGAGCATTAAAATATTTCGCTTGCCTGTCTTGTGCCACCTTCATACGCTCTTGGATGGTCCGTACCATCTCACAAGCGTCAACTACCGCATCCTTTCCCAAAAGTTTGGTGTCTCCCGCCTCTGCCCAAGACATTGGCGTTCGACACCGCCTCCCATACAAAGCTTCGTAAGGCGCCATCTTTATACTAGCTTGAAAACTGTTGTTGTACGCAAACTCTACCATGAAGAGGTGATCCTCCCACTTCTTGCCAAAATCAAGAACGCACATCCTCAACATATCCTCCATAGTACGGTTCGTCCTCTCCGTTTGCCCATCGGTTTGAGGATGGAACGCCGTACTAAACCTTAGCTTCGTGCCCAAGCTCTTCTGAACCAATCTCCAGTCCTTGGACGTAAATCGTCCATCTCGATCACTGACTATGCTCTTAGGAATTCCGTGCAGTCGCACAATGTTGCGAACATACAACTCCACCAGTTTCTCCACGCTGTCCTCTTTCCGATTTGGGATGAAGTGAGCCACCTTGGTTAGGCGATCCACGATCACCCAAATAGCATCATTCCCATGCTGCGATCTAGGCAAACCATGCACGAAGTCCATGGAGATGTCCTCAAATTTCCATTCAGGAATTGGAAGGGGCTTCAGGAACCCGCCCGGTTTCTGACATTCGGCCTTCACCAAGGCACATGTTTGGCAACGACTCACATACAAAGCCACATCTCGCTTCAACCCCGGCCACCAAAAGGATTTCTTCATATCCAAGTACATCTTTGTACTGCCTGGGTGAATGGAGTACTTTGAGAAGTGAGCCTCAAACATCAACTCCTCACGGAGATTGCCAAACTGCGGTACACAAACCCTTCCATCCTTTCTCAAGATTCCCCCGATCATCTCCCAGGTGCTGCTCTCGCCCATTTGAGCCTCCAACACAAAAGGTTGAAACTCCACATCTAATCGAGTCGCTTCCCGAATACGATCGGACAAGTCGTTTTGCACTTCAATCCAGTTCAACCGAGCCACGCTAGACTCGCCTCTCGCAACACATTCCAATCCAAGGGACTCCCATTCCTGTACCAACCGCTCATCATGAGCTTCGATCCAATTTCCTAGCCCCGAGTACTTTCTACTCAACGCATCCGCCACCACATTGGCTTTACCCGGCGTGTACTGAATCGCCACTTCGTAGTCTCCAAGAAACTCAACCCATCTGCGTTGCCGCATATTCAAGTCCTTTTGATCTAAGAGATACTTCAGGCTTTTATGATCCGTGAAGATTTCCACCCTTGCGCCATACACATAGTGCCGCCAAATTTTCAGTGCGAAGATTACCGCCGCCAGCTCCAAATCATGGACGGGGTAATTCCTCTCATGAGGTTTCAGCTGTCTAGACCCAAAAGCTATCACCTTCCCATGTTGCACCAAAACGCAACCCAAACCGCATCCCGATGCGTCACTGAAAATTTGAAATCCATCGGTCCCTTGCGGTAAACTCAGGATCGGAGCCATCATAAGCCTCTCCTTCAGGGCCTCAAATGCTTGACCACACTCTTGGGTCCACACAAATTTATGGTCTTTGCGAGTGAGAGAGGTGAGGGGTAGAGCTATCTTCGAGAAATTCTCCACGAATCTCCTATAATACCCGGCTAGTCCAAGAAAACTTCGGACTTCCGCCACGGTTCTCAACACCGGCCAATCTCTGATGGCCTCCACCTTCGCTGGATCCACTGCCACCCCATCACCACTAATCACGTGGCCCAAAAATGCCACCTTCTCTAACCAGAACTCGCATTTGGAGAATTTTGCATACAACTCATTCTCCCTCAACACTTGCAAAACTATTCTCAAGTGGGTCTCATGCTCCACTTCCGATTTGGAATACACCAAAATGTCATCAATGAAAACAACCACAAAAGAATCCAAGTATTCCCGGAATACCCGATTCATCAGATCCATGAACACCGATGGTGCGTTCGTCAGCCCGAACGGCATCACCGTAAACTCAAAGTGTCCATACCTTGTCCCAAAAGCAGTTTTGGGTATGTCCTCATCCCGAATTCGTAGCTGATAGTAACCTGACTTCAAGTCCAACTTCGAATATACCATCGACCCCACCAATTGGTCAAATAAATCATCTATCCGAGGAATCAGATACTTATTCTTGACGGTCAACTTATTAAGCTCTCGGTAGTCTATGCACAGGCGCATGCTACCGTCTTTCTTCTTCACAAACAACACCGGTGCGCTCCACGGTGAAGAACTGGGTCTAATATACCCTTGCTCCAACAGTTCCTGTAACTGTACTTTAAGTTCCGCCAACTCCTTTGGTGCCATCCTAAAGGGAGGACGCGACACCGGTCTAGCCTCCGGCACTAGCTCGATCGAAAAGTCGATCTCCCGCCGAGGAGGCGCTCCAGGAAGTTCATCCGGAAACACATCCTTGAACTCTGCCACCACAGGCACTTCCTCAAAAGACAGTTGGGAGAGACGAACCTCCAGTAACGCTACAAGCGCTACGCCACCCTGGTTAACCGCCCGCACCAACTGCATGGCCGATATCAGGGAACAGGCCACTCCACCAAGGCCCTCAAACTTGACTTCTGTTTGCCCTTTACTCCTTAAGGTCACCGCCTTAGAAAGGCAATCAATACTGGCGCGCTGCTCTGCAAGCCAGTCCATACCCAAAATGACATCGAACTCTACTAATGGTAACACAGCCGCTTCCAGAGCGAAGACAACTCCGTCTAGCTCCCAACAAATGCGCCCTTTAGCCCCGGTGGTCATAGATGACCCATTGGGCATGCGCACTTTCAGCTCTGCACCCGACGAGAAAGACTCAACTCCTATTCTCCGGATGAAGCTCTCCGCAAGAAAGGAGTGCGATGCTCCCGTATCAAACAATACCCTAGCGGGGTAACCGGAAACTAACACGAAGCCTACAACATAGACATTACACAAAAGTCTAAAAGGATGAAGCACAAAATTTAAACTTAAATTCTCTTCATACCTGTCACCACATCAGTTTGGCGGATCGCTTCTTGCTGTCCAAGGTTGTAGGCCCTTGGTTGCACCGGTTGGAACCGAGAAGCGCTCGACTCCTCCATCTTTCCCTTCTCTGCAGCACTGGGGCCCGAGCGCACAGACTGCTCCTGCTTTGACTCTTGCCCCGCTCCCCCTTGCTGACAAGCACGAGCTATGTGCCCAACCTTCCCGCAGTTGTAGCACGTCGGCGGTCCCCTAGAGTGGGAACCCCCAGGCGTCCAGTTGCTCCTCTCACCAGATCTAGAAGTGTGAGGCTTCTTCCTCCACCTACTCCCATCAGACTTTCCATGAGATTGGGAAGGCTTCCCTTCCCCTTGCTTGGGAGTAAAACCCTTACGGCGTTGGGTTCGCTCCAAATCATTCTCCAAACTCCTGGCGGCTTCAACTAACTCATTAAATCCCGCCCTCTTCATGGAGATGAGGGGCTGCCTCAGATTCTCCCTCAAACCTTGGTAGAAGAGGTTATCCCTCTCTACATCATCAGCCATTGTCGTTCCTGCATAACGACCCAAACGGATGAACTCTTGCACGTACTCGTCCACCGTCTTATCTCGCTGCATTAGATGCAAAAACTGCCTCTGCAGGGCCAACCGAGTTGAAACGGGGATATACCTCTTAAGAAAAGCGTCCCCGAACTCTTCCACTGACGGGGTGCGTCCCGGAAACTGGCGGCCGCTATGGCTCACCCACCACAACTTAGCGTCTCCTTCCAACATGAACGCCGCATACTCAGCTTTCTTTTCCTCTGGCGTCTCTGCCGCCCTTAACAGTTCTTGAATGCGAACCCACCAGTCTTCCGCATCCGTTGGCGTTCCAACACCCTTGAAAGACGGGGGATGGAAACTCAGGAAATACTTCATGTGTCGGTCTCCATGTCCAACAACTACTCTCTCCGCCAAAGGCTCCACTCGCCTGGCTTCTGTTCCTGGCACGGCCGTTGCCGTATCTGGTGTGGCAGGGGCTGCCACCTGAGCCGCTGCTGCAGCCTGAGCTGCCACCATCGCTTCTGCAAGCATGCGGCAGAAGTCGGCCGGGTCTACACCCGTGCCCAAAAGACCTGGAGCAGTAGCACTGCTCGCCGAGAGATCATCCCTTGCTCTTGAAGTGCCCGCCTCGTTGCTTGCACTCTTCAGGAAGACAAGAAATAAGGGATTAGTCTCCATTCTCAAGACCAAAACATAAGGACACTCATGATCCCGCGTTACTCTTATGTGGATAACTTCTCTACGCACTGACCTTGAATCTAACCTGGCTCTGATACCAAATTGTAACACCTCCCCTGTAATGGACGTATAATATGGGTCCGGTCGGGGCCCCACAACATATGACCACCACAGCTTTAGTATTAAAAGTTGATATAGCTACCCAAACTCAAAACACTTGCACAACACAGCGAAAAACCAAGCACAACTAGAAGTTATCCACTAATCCAAAAGAGTAAACAAATGGCCTTAAGGCCTTACATCAAATGTCCAAAAGGGGATACAGTACAATCAAACATGAATGTGCTCAGCACTCCTAGTCTACCTCGGCATGCAAGCCGGACAAAAATAGTCTCAAACATACATCATCAAAAGTAGTGCTACAAAAGAAAAAACACTTCATGGGCTTAGGCCTTTTTGGCCGGCGTGCTAGCTCCTGCGTGCGATCCTTGCCCTGTAAAAATTATTAGTAACGTGGGTCAGCAAAGGCTGACCTCAAACTGTGTAACAACACATCTCCTCCCGGCCGCCCCTAACGGACCCCGGGGAACCCTCCAACCTGCAAGTCAGCACTTCATATGCAATATAAATTTCTGTAAATAGAAATACATTAAAACAGGCTTGGATGTCTCAATCAACAAACATGTTCTCTACTGGTTGAGCATATAAAGAAAGGGCCTACTATGCAACATGAATGCAACACCCGGGCTTCACCCAAGGTACCCTACACCGTATGCATCTAGCACAACATCACACCAGTTGGGTACTCACACTTCCCCAATTGGAATAAAGCCGCAAACATTGAGGGAGACACAACTCCCTCGCACGGCGCACAGGCCGCCACATGGAATTCTTGCCAAGGCCCCACCCGCTTGTGGGCTTAGCCCCGGGCTTGCCTGCAAGCTCTGACGTCTCATGTCAGGATTCCAACAACCACAGACTGACCGATTCTAAGAAGCCTTGCTGGACCCCACCCGCTCATGGCCTCTTTGCCCGGGCTTGCCCCAAGCTTGGCACTCTCGTCAGTCTCACAGAAGGGGACTAGTCTCGCCGGGACACTCTCCACACATGACGCACATGTCACGGGATAGCCAGCCGACCACGGAGATATAGCCACGCCTTGGCACAACACAACCAAGACTTAAACACATCGTAATCCCTCTTTGTACCGCAGCGTTCCCGCGCACCAAGGAAAACATCTCCAACTCGTGCGGAGCTAACCTTGTCCACCAAGGAAACCATCTCCATTCTCATTTGGAGCTAACCTTGTCAAGGAAACCATCTACCACCACGAGGAGCTAACCTTGTCCGGGTTCGACTACAAGTACTCTTTTCAAGCAAACGGGACAATCACCACCACAACACAAACGACATCTTGCCGCATCGGAAACCTCTACGAATCCCTAAGTTCGTATGCAACATCACCGTGTCGGACTAACGGTCGCGACTACGGCTTCACTCACCATGCCTAATCCACTAGCGAAGCGGATCTCTAATGCAAAATATGCCGGGGACGGACTCAATCGACCCGGAAGTTCCTCTTGAAACTTGGCAAGCCAAAACCCCTCTCATTTGAGAGTTTGGTGCCCAAAAATTAGAGAAAAGAAAACTAGATGATGCTAAAACGTGCATCCTAAAGACCGAGAGGAGAGATGTCGTTACCTTCCGACTCCTCTTCCTTGCCATGGCAAACTAGCCGGATGGAAAACTTCGCAGCGGTCTAAGCTCCACGGATCCGGACTCGGCTCGCGATTCGGAGCTCCGACACCCTTCCTACAGCCCAAGAGTTCTTCTTCTTCCTCCTTGCTCTAGGTTTTCTCAAGATCTTAGAAAGAGAGAACTTGGAAACGAATGAGGGTTTCCAACCCTGAATTCGGTCTTAACTCCCCAGGAGATGGCCTGAACCGTTAGATCCCAAAACCAGAAAAAGTCTGGCTGCGATTCGCCTGGAAAATAAAAGATCTGGGCCGAACACGGCCTGGCACACGCCCGTGTCCAGGGCCGTGTGCCTCATTCGCCGTCTCAAATCGACGCGCCTGGAATCAGACACGGGCATCCGACACGCCCGTGTTCAATCCGACACGCCCGTGTCCCCAGTGACACGGCCGTGTGGCCTGCCGTGTAGCTCCAACGACACGGCCGCAACACCAACCCGAGAGGTGACACGGCCTGGGACACGCCCGTGTCCCAAGCCGTGTGCCAAGTCTCGACACCCGTCGACAGGCTTTGTGTCGACACCGCGCAAAAACGTCGAGTGAAGATCGACGACCAAGCGGGACACGCCCTGTGACACGCCCGTGTCACAGGCCGTGTGCCCCAGTCTCGACACACTGTCGAGTACAAAGTGTCGACACTTGGGCCGAGTGTCGACACGGCCTCGACACGCCCTGCGACACGCCCGTGTCGCAGGCCGTGTGCCCCACTCTCGACACTCTGTCGAGTACAAGGTGTCGACACTTGGGCCGAGTGTCGACACGGCCTCGACACGCCCTGCGACACGCCCGTGTCGCAGGCCGTGTGCCTCACTCTCGACACTTGTCGAGTACAAGGTGTCGACACTTGGGCCGAGTGTCGACACGGCCTCGACACGCCCTGCGACACGCCCGTGTCGCAGGCCGTGTGCCTCACTCTCGACACTTTGTCGAGCACAAAGTGTCGACACTTGGGCCGAGTGTCGACACGGCCTCGACACGCCCTGCGACACGCCCGTGTCGCAGGCCGTGTGCCTCCTTCCAGAAATCCGGAAATTTTTCAGAACAGCAAACTGAACCTCTTGCAAAAACTGGGGTGTTACACATGGTTCACAATTCGCCTCGCAAAACTCACCATAAGCGAACCCAAGCTCAACACCATAAGCAAATCTTACCATAACCCAAGTTACACACATTTCCTTCCTTCGTCCTCATTCATGACGACAAATTGCCCATGTTTATGCTAACATGAGTATGCTAACATAATTTCTACTTACTCCTCAAAGGACAATGCTAACTAAACCAACAAGTGTATTTTAACATGATCATGACATGAACAAGAAAAGCTACATGAAGCAACTTAGCATAAGAAGTACTTGAGCATAGAGAAATTTGATAACAAGGCGGGAAGCATGTAAGACATGAGGATCAAGAGGATTCATGACTAAACAAAAACAAGAATAACAAGGCTAGTGAGGTACAACAGAAAACAAGAAGAACAAGCTAGTAAAATTGAAAGAGGAAAACTAGCTAAACTTGCACAATCAAAGAACAAGAAAACAAGATTGGCAAGGGTGAAGAACACCGCTTGCCTGAACCGAGATGACACCGCGACGGCTGCTCCTCTCTTTCCTTCTCTTGTCTTAGCTTTGCTCCCTTGAGTTCCTTTTGGAATGACGAAGAAGATGAAGAAGAAGGTGAAATGAGGAGGAGAAATCTCTGTTTCGGCCTTATTTCCTCCAGAACAGAGCTGGTCCATTTGATCCAGAATCAAAGAAATGAACGGCACAAAAAAAACTGGAAAAATTTGATTTTCGGCTCTGTCACGCCCTGTGATACGCCCGTGTCACAGGGCGTGTACCTTAAGCGGCGCAGAAAGTCGACAAATCCAAGTTTATCCACAAGGTACACGGCCGGGTACACGCCCGTGACGGGTCGGTCACGCCCGTGACCTAGGGCGTGTAACCCGTGTCTCGACATCTCGTCGACCAAAAGTGTCGACACAAAGCTGGACACTCCCTGTGATACGCCCGTGTCACATGGAGTGTGCCCCCTCTCGACACTCGGCACGCGACACTCGACACTCGACACTCGACACTGGACACTCGACACTTGACAAAGCGGGACACGGCCCGTGACACGCCCGTGTCAAGGGGCGTGTACCCCATTCGTCGAGCTTAACTCGACACAAGAAATTTCGTCGTGTCAAGGAGGTCACGCCCCAGGTCACGCCCTGGGTCACGCCACGACACGCCCGTGTCGGGGGGCGTGTTCCTCCCGCAACTTCGTCGAACGAAGTTCGATGACTACAAAGCCAAACCGCATCCCGAGCTAGACACGCCCTGGGACACGCCCGTGTCCCAGGCCGTGTCACTCAAAAAAAGACCATTTTTCACTGTTTTGAAAAGTGTTTCTGTTTCGTCCTAGACCATTTTTGCCTTAAGCACTTTTTACCTTTTTTTCTGTACAAGCAACCCGTTTTGAGCAACATTACCCGAGCTCGAAAAAGTGCAAGCATTCCCTAAGAGGCCTCACCGAGTCCCCAAATTGGACTCCGGTTTGCTGGGGAATCATGCAACTAGGCTACCAAAACAGCCACTCGAAAGCCTGCGGGAAAACCATGCTCGAACAACAGTCAAAGCCAACGTAACGCCCATCAAGCGTATGCAATCAAAATCCGGGGTGTTACAGCCTTGATGGGAGCGCTCTCACGGAAGCGGTTGACATGACTTGAAGCATGCTGAAACCTTAGCACAAAGGAGAAGAGAGGAGAAAATTCCTAAGCAGAGAATCGGCCTAAGTCCACGGCCCCACCAAAAAACCACATGGCTCTCCCTTGCCTTTAGAGTTGCTTGCCCTCAAATGAAGGACTGAGCTTATTTATAGTTTTCTGGAGGGTAATGGTGGTAATTATGTCGGGATTGATTTATGCTGGCGAATGACGTCTCTTTGTTTCAATCATTTGAATCACCAATTTCACTGAAATGACTAGAGTGCCCCCCGGCCAGTTCGGGCAACTCGGGCAAGATGCCTGGAGGCGGCGGCGGCCGAAGGCGAATGGGGCGGCAGGAGACTGCGGGTGCCGCAGGTGGCAGCGACGACCGTCGCTGGTGCGCCCGCGCGGGTCGCGGTCGCTGGAAGTCCGACCGCGCAAAGGCGCGGCCCTGTGGCGGCGCGGGCTGGTCGGGAGCGACCGGCCCTGCGGTGACAGGACCCTTAGAACTACTCCCAATACGGCCATGGGAGAGACCTCATTCAAGCTCTCCCACGGCTGTGAGGCTGTGCTCCCCATAGAATTTGAGGTCCGGACACCTCGGGTAGTCGAGGCGGAAGAAGGAATAGAAGAATGTAATGTCGAGAAGACGATGTGGCCGCGCGAGCTGGCCGCGCACGGGCCACGCGTGCACATGCTCGACGGGTCACGGTCGCCTACGCGCTGGCCGCGCGCGCAGACCGAGTGCGCGTGCACCGCAAGCACCTACGCGGCCCTGCCGTGCACGTGCGCGGGTTCGGTTTCCTCTTTTGGGGCTCCCGGGCTTATGTCTTTGATGCACTTAGTTGGTCCAGTCGAGCTCACGTGTACTCGGTCAGAGTCTTGCCGGTTTGACTTAGAAATTTTAGGGGGGACCCCATCAATCCTAAAACCTCTTTCAGCCAATCAAGAGGATAAAGAAACACATGAAAATTATTTAATCATATCATTTGTATTAAGTAATCAAAAATTACAACAACAAATTAACATTTTGGTTATTTAACAGTGGATTGAAGCACCATCAGATAGTTGCTAATGTGACATGATACTCCTAAATCAAGAAAAGTATAGCTAGTGGTAGAATGTTCATGCATATAGTCCTTACGGAAAATAACAGGATAAAATGAATATATGGGCCAATAAAAATGAACGCAGTCATTCCTATCAAACATAGAGCTTAGCAATTTCATGATAAAAACAAACTAAATTTTCTCACAAGTTCATATTGACTTAACACATAATGCAAAGATACTCACAATATCAAAACCCAAGTTGAAGAAGCCAAGTTCTCTGACTCCAGTTATCATGTCTCTTTGCCTGCCAGTTTTATAAGATCGATCTTTTTCTATAGTTTTCAAGCACATTATTTCATTTTCAGTAAAAATCTCATACTCCATAGATGTAACTGTCACAGTTTTCAAGCACAGGACAAGTGGATCCAATGAATGAAAATAGTAATTGGTGGAAAATCAAGGTGATTGTAGTAGAGCTCGTAAAAAAAACCAAAATCGAACAGCCAAAAACCGATAAAAAACCGAACTCACCGGATTCGGTTTGGACAAACACAAAACCAAGGCATGTTGGTTCGGCTTCGGTTTGGGTCCAAACCGAACCACTCGCACCCCTACCCACACGTCCGTTCAATCACTAAGTTTAAAGACAACAAATCAGGTGATCCAAATCAGGATATTTATTAAACAAAATAGCAGATGACAACAAAAACAAAATAAAATACAGCAAAAATAAAACGTGAGATCTAAATACATCGGGCAACTAATATTGCAAAAAAAAAACACTAAATTAGCTGCACGTCCTCAACAATGATGTCAAAACCTTGATACACCACAAACTCATAAAGTGTCTTGCACAAACTTAAACTATCAGTACACTGCATGTTCTACTTCTCTTTGCTACACATGATTGCCCATAATAAAAATAAAAATAATGTTATGTAATCGGCCTTGCAGTACTTTATTTCCATCTATATATATTGATCATGTGTTAGTGGATTGAGTAAGGTTGGTGATTTGATGTTAGTTGTGCAAGCATGGTTGTATTCTTATTGTTTGCAAATATAAGAAGGCAAGTAAATGAAGAGAAATAGATATCAATTTATTTTTTTCTCCAAAAGTAATTATTTAAAGGAGACTTTTCATCTAAATTTGACTAAGATCAAGAATCATTATATAAAACTTCGATAGAAGACTCATATCAGTGGCTCAAGGAGTCAAGATCACATACTCATATTGGTTGCTGGTTTAGACATAAAAGATGATTAAATGAATGATTCTGATTTTGTTAACATAAGTCTTAAAGATTGTGCATGTGGCCATGAAGAGAATTACAAGAGGGCAAATAAAGGCATTCACATATGAGAGATAAAAAAAAGCCTAAATGGGTAGAATTTACATATAGAAGATCCATCTTAGTAGCTTTCTGTAGATCAGGACCCTTAAATATAGAGGTCAAGCTTGGCATTCCGAGGTTTTGCATTATAACAAATAGGGAAAAAAAAGTTGGATACGCAGTTAAAAAAGGGAAATTATATTTGCAGGCTCAAAATAGTTAGTTGCAGCCCCACGATAATTGTAACCCCACAATCGATATTTGCAGGCCAACATGATAGTTGCAGCACACTTAAAAAAAAATTTAAACTTTTTCCGTTGCACTAAGTAATTTCGTTAACATTAGAGTAGCAAAAATAAAATTGTGTTATAAGGACAAAATTATGAGCTAAATTTCAAAAATTAAATATTTAAGCAAATTACAAAATATCATTAGTAGTGACGAGCAATAAATAATATTGACGATTTGTTGTACCAAAGTGATCACCAACCTGCACAAAATAATGAACAAATTGTAAACTTAGTTGTGTGAAATTGATTTTCTTTCAATCATCAATATAGTTAAAAATACAAATCAGTTAACATCTTACAAAATGTTTTCATGTTACGATTGATTTTTGTTTCTCATAGAACCCAAAAATAACAATGGAATGTTGGTACAACTGCAACCTACAAAAGAATTGATAAACAAAAATTAGATAGCATATACACATATTTAAACAATTTTCAACTATAGTAAATATGCATATCTTTCATCAATCATGAATATTTGTTATATAAGGAAAGTCCCACTACTCCGCCATCTCATCATCATATATCATCCATACTGGAAACACCCTTAGCAGCGGACAATCTTCACGCATTTTCAATTGAACAAAGTGATTGTCATCTACAAATCCAATGTAGATTGTCATTCTAAATGTTGGTGGCGCTGAATGCAACAAAAGGAATGTGAATGACTGTTCACTTGAAGAATGAATAAATTGCACGTTGAAAATGATGCAACTACTAGGCCTATATCTGGCATTGACATCCACTTATCAACCGGGGCGGGAACAATATGACAATCTAGTGAGCTTAATAACTCAACCTTCTTGTCTTTCCAAAAACATTGTTGTGTAAGTCTTTGTTCTACTTTAATTCTTGGGATAAATCAAGTCGGACTTGTAACCAATTATCATCCATGTTCATAGCAGTGCTAATAACTCTATACCCACAATGTCCATCACTCATCACGTCAATGACATCAATAATATGTGTTGAAATACTTGTCGGCATTTGTGATCGCACACGTTCAAACAAATTATTTCTTGTGCCCACCACCCGTACGTCGTGCAGCTTTCTTAATTTTTAACTTCATTGGTTCTCTTTTTAACAAAGCTATAAAACCCTAACCATGAGTGGAAAGAAAACCCATAATCTTAGCACAAAGAAAACTCACATTGGGGATAGTAGACGAAAAATACAAGATCAATAGGAAGCAGGCTGTCAAAATGAAGGGGAAGACCGACTATGACTCCAGTGTTTTCCTTTGAAGCAGCAGGTGAACAACCCTAAAACTCCGTCCGGTGGCGAAATGGGAAGTCCGGCGAAAGAAGCTGCGTCCGACGTTGGAATGGCTGGCGAAATTGCCGGCGGAGAGAGGGGCGGGCTCTGGATAGCGAGAAAAGGGCAACTGGATTGGGAAAACGACGACTCTGGCGAAAAAAGGGGACGGCAATTAGCCAATTTTTTAGGTTAAAACAAAAGGTTAGGGTTCTTTTTGTGTCTGCAATTATCTATTTTGGGCTGCAATTATAAGCATACTAAAAAAATGAAGTGATACTTCAATCAGTTTGATGCAGTACTCTAAAACATGTTTGCGCGTGTACATCATAAGTTGAATAAAAGTATAGCGGAAAATTGTAATATGCTTATTTTAAAGAGTAATATATTAGTTCGATGTTTGAGATTTATTCAAATTCATCTAAGTTGGTTGGACTCTCACCCAATCAAATACTAGCAGACACATGAAACACCAAGGAACCTTCAGCATCAAGAGGTACGACAATCCATTCAAAGACAGCAATTAATTTATGTTGTATGATTATAAGAATAAGTGAATCACTAATCAATAATTCCTACTTATAAAGTTTCTTTAGTGGTGTCGCTCCCCAAAACCACGTGGTTAGGGGAGGAATTGTGTAAGACCCTCTTTTTTTGCTAACCTACCGGGTCTTACGCCCAGAATTGCCGTTTTGTGGTGACAATGACACTCGGGAGGGTCGCCACTACAAAACGCAGATTCTGCCGGCATTGATGATCATCAAAGAAGTAGAAGTATAATCCAGTCAAGTCCACGAAAAATCATATATATATAAAAGAGAGCATTATAGTCCACAATGAGTACAAAGTATGAAACAGAGTAGAACAGAAATGTGGGCTTAAGCACGGTACATGTCTAATACAAATGATCTCTCTCTCACTACTCACAACATCTAAGCAGAAGCAAACTGAAATCCACCTTTGAACTGTCGCCGTTTAGTAATGGTAGTGCGCAACAATTGCTCCCCATGCCCTGCCTCCTTGACCTGTCGGTGCTGATGCTCCTGCTGCTTGGTCCCCTAAAATGATGTTGTCCACTGACTGTTAGTCAAAAGACTAAACTATTATCGTCCTCGCCTCACCCCCGCGACTCCTAGGCACTGTGCGGGGATGTTGAAAGCGGAGGACAACAAAGCAGACTGGAACAAGCAGGTGACAACTACCCTAGCAGGTGTATGTACAAAAGAACTATAACAAAGAAAGCAAACTAGAAGTTCTATAATAAGGAAACAGTAATGTAAATAAGTAAAGTAGAGCAGCAAGTACATGTAAAGTAAACTATGGAATAAGTAACCTTAACTTATATGAATGCACATACAAACTTATAAGTTAAGAGGTCTTTTACAAGGCTCTCATCATATAAAAAGTCTCATACCAATTTATACGATGAAGTGTCAGGTTTAATGCAGGTATGAGTGTAGTTATATGTTATGCTATGATTCATGCAAGTGCAACACACACACACGACTCTATGCGCATTGACCTTTAGTTCCCCCTATTTGGAAGCTAGTATCACTCCTAGGAGCCTCCGTTGTGGCCAACAAACATAATGGATCGGGCCACCCCACTCCTACGGGGGTATCCGCAGTACCAGGCCTAGCCCTTACGTGCGCCCCTAAAGGACACACCAGGGTCTCCACGTACTATGCTGACCCACCGCCAGACTTTGCCTTGGCTAAGTATCCACCACACCCGTTGAGTCAACATATAGACATCAGTGCGAACTACCATCAAATATCGAAGACACTAGCAGTCCGTTTCCACAACCACCAAGCCTACCGCTCGGATGTCTAAACCAAACTAACCTCTCGAGTCACCGGGGTGAGTGAAAGGGAAGCCCTAGTACATTACTAATTACTCTACTACATTACAACATCCTGTTTGGGGGCCTGGTTGGGCCCAATCGAAAAGGCCCAACAGGCTCCCTTTTTTTAGTATGGCATGGGCCCGGTCTGGGCCCGGTTTGAGAAGGGTACGGACTGGGTCTGACAGCAAAAAAGCCCATGCCTAGAGGGCTCGAGCCCGGCCTGGGCCCGCATGGGCTTTATTTGCACCCCTAATAAACACCTCATAATATTTTCTTAAGTGATTAGGGAAACTATTAGGTTTTGAAGGAAGTACCATAAATACTAACCCAAAATTTACACTACAATTTTCAAAGTTTGTTAGCAATAGTATATGATCAGAGCCTAACTTTCAAGATCATTCATGGTCATATGATTGGGTAGTAAAATCATGATCAAAAGTACACTAATTGTTCTAAGTAATTTCCAATTGATTAAAGTTGTATGCATGTGTATAAATGTCACCAAATTTCTTCCGAGGGCTATTCCCCGCCCTAATATCACATGGACTAAACTCCAAGTCCATACAAGGACATATAAGCCTATGTCCTTCACAAACCCCCAAAGTTCAACCTTTGGGTTTGAAGTAAGGTCCTCGGGCAAATTCACCCTAATCCACCCCAAACTACAAGTCAGGGTGTTTTAACTGACCTTGAGGCTTTGGTCAAAGTCCCATCCCCTTTGGGTGAGAATTGACCCCTACATGCCCCAAGCACCCTTTTTTCCTAATTTTCCCTTAAGGGACCAACATTTGGTCACACCAATAACTAATCAAATCAACTCCAAATGGGCTGAGATTTCTATCAGTGATATATAATGACTGTAAGGACCATCCACCAAAATTTTGGTGAATTATGAGGTAATTAGACCCAAAACTTAAATCATGCAAGGATTATTAAATGTCTACAAAAACTATTAATAATTATTTACAAAAAATTACTTTTTTTGGATATGTCAAAGGTATAGGTAATAGTGACCCCCAATCCAAATTTCAAGTCATTTGGATGGATGGATTGATGGGGGCACTCAATTAAGTCTCTGACTAGCCTAATGTATAGACTGCATCATTTTGAGTGTTGTGG
The DNA here is from genome assembly GCA_039583875.1 of Platanthera guangdongensis. Taxonomy (NCBI): domain Eukaryota; kingdom Viridiplantae; phylum Streptophyta; class Magnoliopsida; order Asparagales; family Orchidaceae; genus Platanthera; species Platanthera guangdongensis. The sequence continues at coordinate 7,862,014 of CM077148.1, read as the reverse complement.
TCAGACCACTTACCCAAATGGGTTGAAATCAATTTTAAAATAAAGTATACTTCAAGAGCTACAATTTTTATGTTGGCAACTTTTCAAGGTTCAGTACCTAAGGGTCTTATTTATTTAATTGAAATAGGTGAACAATAAAGGGTTAAAATACGCATTTAAATGATTTATTTAATATCAGATCCAATGGCTAAGGAGTCGTCTTCCTCCTCCAGCCTACGGACGTGATCAGCCCGACCTGGAACACTTCCAAGCCCATTTGCTAGCCATCCAGCCCCTTCCCCGGCCGGCCGCCACCACCACCACCTCCATTGAGGTGGTGGCTATCGCCGGAGGGCGGCACTGCCTCCGGAGGGGAGGTTTCCGGCGAACTCACGAGGAACAACAACCATGAAATTTCATGGAATCCAAAAATGGAAATCAGCCCAATTGGGCTCGATTTCAAATCCTATTGATCTAGGATGCTAGGACAAGGGGAGAGGAGGAGAAGTGGACCTTCAACCGGGCTTGCCGGCTAGTTTGGTGGTGGTGCACCATGGCCGACGGTGGAGCTTTCGGAGCTCTGCAACTGTATAGCCAAATGTATTGGTTTCTTCAGGTGAATGGGGGAAATGACTCCTATAACCTTGGGGAAGCTGTTAAAACAATCAAAAGGGGGAGGGGAGTGGTCATGGCATCAAAGCCATTAATGACCATAAGAGAGAGGTTTGCGGCCATGGTGAATTCAGTGAATCTAGCCACTGAATGGTCCTGTAAAGCCCCATTATCTTATCATAACTGATGGGGAGATGAATAAAGCCTTTGGAGATGAAGAGAGGAGGCCCCTTGGCCTTCCTTGGCCATGAATGACCCTCTTTATCTCTCCTCCATTAAAGGCAACTTGAGGTTTCTCTCTCCTAGTCGCCATGTTAGACTCGCGTTACACCGAGGATAACGGGGAGGGTGGCCGGAGAAGCAGTGGGAAAGAAACAGCTGAGAGAGAGAGAGAGAGGAGAGAGCAGGGAGAAAAAGGAGAAAGAGAGAAGAACAGTATGCGGGAAACAGAGAGAGAATTCCTTTATTAACCTTCACAATAATCTTGTTATTACATGGGGAAAACTATTTATAAAACAAGTATTTGACCATTGGTCAACTACAATACAACGGTAATAAATTCTAAGGCTAAACTTGCACTCCGGACTCCTATGATGACTCCAGATGGCACTCATCCCTTGATTCTTGCTTTATGCTGCACGACTGAGATGGTGTCATATGTCTGATGGAGGAGAAATCAAAAACATCCAAACAGTAGTGAGATCCCACGTGTTGAGATCATAACAATGGATTTCCCTTTTATAAAACGATGTCCTCATCGTTACCATACCCATATCCAGGCGTCGTTTAGGGTTTTGCAGAGCAAACTTCGGTAGGAAGAAGGAATGAGTATCCGTTGCTAAAACTGGTAGATCTGGAATGGTAAGTATGTATTATGTCTTTAAACTTTAGTTGTCTGTGGTATCGCGTCGTCGATGTTGGCGTTGAGTTCGCTTCCATTGCCTAGGCCAAGCTGAAAGCAGATCCTTGGCGAGATCTGCATAGGGTTCTGCTGCTGTAGCTGTAGTAGCGTTTTCCTGTACTTGTAGTTGTAGCTCCTTAGGTAGAGTGGTGAGATCTTCCCAAGAGCTGTCTTCGGGGGGAAGATCCTTCCATTGGACTAGCCCTTGCGTTATCCTTATGTTATTTCAGATGACTTGGCGTTGACTGATCACGATAAGGGGAAAATGTATGGGCATGTTCTTGTGGCTGTGCGTCGGCAATGGTGTAATACAGAAGTTCTCGCGGTCGTGGTATGGCTTCAGTAGAGAAATGTGAAATACGGGGTGTATTTTACATGACTCTGGGAGGTCTAATTTGTATGCAGCTTCTCCTACGACTTTCACAATCTGGAAGGGGCCGTAAAATCTGAGGGCTAATTTTCTGCAACTCATGCGATGGAGAGTGACTTGGGGGTAAGGGTGTAGCTTGAGCAACACCCAGTCGTTCACTTGAAAGCTTTTCTCGAGTCTGTTCTTGTCTGCATAGGTCTTCATGCGTTGTTGGGCGCGTTGCAGATTCTCTTTTAACTGGTGCATAATTTTATCTCTGGTCTGTAGTGTTATCTCTACTGCCTCAGTCCTGGTACTACCTGCACAATAAGGAAGCAGACCCGGTGGAGGGCGACCGAACATGGCTTCAAAAGGGGTCATGCCGATCGCCGTATTTAGTGTGGTATTAAAGTGAAATTCAGCAAAACTTAAATAGTTAGACCATTTGTTAGGATGTGCATGTGTAAACATTCGCAAGTATTGCTGTAGACTTCTATTGGTTCGTTCCGTTAGCCCGTCTGTTTGCGGGTGATAGGCGGAACTGTAGTGTAAGGTTGTCCCTTGTAATGTGAATAAATCAGTCCAAAAATTACTAAGAAAAACTGGTTCACGGTCTGACACTATTGACGTGGGTAGACCATGTAGCTTTCCTATTGACTCCCAAAATGATGCTGCCGCTGTAGGGCCGGTCAGTGGAGGGGTCAGGGGAGCAAAATGAGCTGCCATGGATAATCTATCCACTATTACCATAATGATGGTGTAGGTGTTTGATTTGGGTAACTGGGTTATGAAATCCATCGTGATGTCTGCCCATAATAAAGTAGGTATTGGTAAAGGTTGTAGTAGGCCATAGGGTAAGTGGTTAGTGGGTTTGGCTTTCTGGCATAGCTCGCATTCCTGTATGTATTTTGTGATTTCTTCTTTCATTATGTGCCAGTGAAATGTGCCTTGGATTCTATGTAGTGTTGCTTTGATGCCCGAATGCCCCCCTATGTGGCTGTCATGGGAATTAGCAATTATTTTGTTAATAATGGAGGAGTGTTGGGGCACGAAAAGTCTGTGCTTATAATAAATGTTTTGTCCCCTAATTGCCCATCCAGGACGTGTTAACGGGTTGTTCTGTAAATCCTCCAGCAATTGCTGGGTGAATGGATCGTTAGCATAGTCCCGTTGGAGTCCTTCTAGTAGGGGTGATGTGGGACTTGATAATGTCAAAGTATTGAGTTGAGCCGGTCTCATGTGTGTGAGAATTGTTGAGTTTTTATTGATATTGGGGTGCTCATAACATGACCTCGAGAGTGAGTCTGCTACCACATTACTCTTGCTTGGTTTATATTTGATGGTATAATCATATCCTATAAGCTTTGCCAAGAAAGGTTGTTGCTCCGGGGTGTGTAAATCTTGTGATAACAAATTATGTAAATTTTTGTGGTCTGTTAAAATGTGGAAGAGTTGTCCCAATAAGTAGTGTCGCCATTTAGAGACAGCGGAAGCGACAGCGTACATTTCTCTTACGTATGTTGATTTCCGTTGCATAAATGGGGACAACTTCTTACTAAAATACGCAATGGGATTATTGTGTTGTAATAACACCGCTCCTATTCCTATTCCAGACGCATCTGTTTCTACCGTAAATGGTTCCTCAAAGTTTGGCAAAGTCAAAATGGGTTTAGATTCCAGTGCTTCTTTCAATGTTTCAAAAGCTGTTTGGGTCTCACTATTCCACGTGAAATTATTTTTATTTAAAAGATCTGATAACGGGGCGGCGATGATCGAAAAATTCTTGATGAATTTTCGATAAAATCCTGCTAGGCCTAGGAAAGCTCGGACATCCTTTTGTGATTGTGGTTTTGAGTAATTCTCGATTACAATGACATTGGTATGATTCAGATAAACCATCCCTTCGAAGATACAGTGTCCTAAGAATTCAATTTCGGTTTTCAAAAAAAAACATTTGGATTTTTTTATGTGCAGATGGTGGCTACGTAAGATGTCAAAAACAATATGTAAATGTTCTAAATGCTCTCCTTTAGTAGTACTAAAAATGAGTATATCATCAAAGAAGACCACAATAAATTTTCTGATATAGGACTGAAATATAGAATTCATGAGAGCTTGAAATGTGGACGGGGCATTGGTAAGGCCAAAACGCATGACCGTGAATTCAAAATGTCCGTGGTGTGTTCTGAATGCGGTTTTATGAATGTCTGCGTCAGCCATCCTAATTTGATGGTACCTGGCTCTTAAGTCTAATTTGGTAAACCAACGAGCGTGTACTAATTCATCTAATAGTTCATCTATGGTGGGCATGGGAAAGCGATCTTTTATTGTTATACTGTTCAGAACCCTATAATCTACACAAAACCTCCAAGTGCCATCCTTTTTCTTTACCAAAATTACGGGTGAGCTAAAACGAGAGGTGCTTGGCCGGATATATCCTGATTGTATCATTTCTAACACTAACCGCTCAATTTCATTTTTTTGAAAATGAGGGTAACGATAAGGCTTCACATTGTCCGGCTTGGAATTAGGGATTAGCGGAATTTTATGGTCAATAGACCGCCGAGGGAGCAGTGTCTTTGGTTCCTGAAATAGTGCTTGGAAAGATTGTATTAGCGATAAAAATTGTGGGGGTAACGTTGGATCAACGGTCGGTGAATCATGTTCAGTGACATTTGTGGTGACTACGCACAGTGCTGAGGCTTACATAGACATTAACCGGGCCACCTGCGATGATGAAACCTCCTTATCAGGAGCCGGTATTTGACCCTGCAAAGTGATCTGTCCCTGATCCGATGTATATGAGATTGTCATGGTTGAGTAATCGGTGGTTACCGGTCCTAAGGATCGTAACCATTGTACTCCCAAGACAACATCTGCCCCGTGTAGCGGAATGACATATAAATGTATTTTAAATACATTGGTTTGAATGAGCAAGGTTAAGTCCACACATTTGCCTGTGCAAGTAACTGAGGTGTCGTTGCCCATAAATACTGAAAATGGTTTGACGGCTATGACGGGTATATGTAAAAATTTAGCAATACGTTCGGAAATGAAATCGTGAGAACTACCACTGTCAATTAAGGTTTGTAGGGGTTATTTGTCTAAATAAGCAAGGACGAGAAGACAATTGCTAGAGGGTTCGCCTGTGAGTGCGTATAAGTAAACGGAGCCATTCTGGTCAGCTGCCTCCTGTACGGGCTCGTCAATGGTGCCATCGGTATCCTCAGGTTCATCTGTTCCTTGAAAATAGAGTAGTGTACTGGACCCCTTACAACGATGACTGTACGTATACTTGTCGTTACAATTGTAACAGAGGCCCTGGTCGCGGCGGCGTTGGCGTTCAGCGGCTGAGAGCCTACGAATAGGGTATTTGGGTGGGAATTGTGGGTTATGAACTGGGGCGCTGGTGTTGGCGTGCCATTGCAAACGTGGTAAAGTTGGACGAGTGATTGGGTCTGCACCACGTGGGTGTGGTGCATTGTCCAGGCGTGGGAGAATGGGGTGGGTGCCTAGATGTTCCATTTCCTGATCCTCAACCATGCGAGCTAAAGCATATGCGTCATGTAAGTCTTTGGGTCGTTGCATACAAACTGTACTACGAATGCTGGGTTTAAGTCCGGACGCAAAATTGCTAGCAATAAAGCCTGGGGACATGCCCGGTACGCGTGTTAATAAGTCTTCGAATTGGTTCTTAGAATCTAATACCATAGTAGTTTGCTGCAATTTAGTGAGTGAGCCAGTGGGGTCATCATATCCCGAAGGACCAAATCGTTTATTAATGTCGTCAACAAAAATTGGGAATGTTATATTCGGTTGATCACGTAATGTAGCCTGGTACCAACGTGAGGCTGGGCGATCCAGGTGACATGCAGCGATCAACAGAAAGTCCCGTGGATTGGTGTTGTGGAATTGAAAGTAAAGTTGTAAATTATAAAGCCAATCAATGGGGTCTCCATCACTAAAACGGGGGCAACTAAATTTATAGTCAGATTGGGAAGAAACGACCTGATGGGAAAACGCTGTAGGAGAATGTCCAAGAACGCCGTTGGAGGTGGATGACTGGCCGAAATCTGGTTGAGTTGCCTTGGTTTGTAAAAAATCCAAGGATTGTTGCATCTTGGAGAACTGCAACATCATATCATTGCGCAGTGTGGTGATCTTGTCGGTAGAATCCGTACGTGTTTCAACAATTTGCTATACCAGAAATGCTTCTTTTGTCTGTAAGTCTTCCCGAAATTCTGCAAGTTGCGTTGCTTGAGCTTCCTGGGCGGCCTGGACTTCCATTTGGAACTCAAGAAATTGATTGTGAAGGTCTTTGGATCGTGTGTTATCCGCCATGGGAGAATGAGAACAAGAACGAGAGCACCAAATGTTAGACTCGCGTTACACCGAGGCTAACGGGGAGGGTGGCCGGAGAAGCAGTGGGAAAGAAACAGCTGAGAGAACGAGAGAGAGGAGAGAGCAGGGAGAAAAAGGAGAAAGAGAGAAGAACAGTAGGCGGGAAACAGAGAGAGAATTCCTTTATTAACCTTCACAATAATCTTGTTATTACATGGGGAAAACTATTTATAAAATAAGTATTTGACCATTGGTCAACTACAATACAACGGTAATAAATTCTAAGGCTAAACTTGCACTCCGGACTCCTATGATGACTCCAGGTGGCACTCATCCCTTGATTCTTGCTTTATGTTGCACGGCTGAGATGGTGCCATATGTCTGATGGAGGAGAAATCAAAAACATCCAAACAGTAGTGAGATCCCACGTGTTGAGATCATAACACACCACCTCCAGAAATTGAGTGGCATTTATGTATGACCCCCCCTCCCCGGATCCCAAAACACGGCACGAAGGGGGAGTCTTATGCCCGGAACAGCCGCCTTGCGGTAGCATTAGCACACGGGCTAACCTGTACCACAAGACGCCTATTCCGCCGGCTACAACCATATCAATATAAATGCCCACCCAACAAATAAATAAGCAAGAGAAGTCAAAATCCACACTAAGTATATAATGTCCAAAAACATGAATAATGAGAAGCTAAACATGCTTCTACAAAATATCAGAGTACAGCTAATCATTTCCCAAACGGGATACATCAGAGTAATCAAAATACTAACATCAGTAACCGACGGTATCGACGGCACCGTCACATCAGGCCCTGTCGTCCTGGCCTGGCTGTCATGCTGCGTAGTCTGCGGCTGCTCTACCTGCGGCGTAACCTCCTAAAAAGAGAGACGTAGCAACCGTTAGTCGAAACGACTAAGTGGTTTCACATCCGCTCCCCCGGCGACTCCTCGGCACCGGGCGGAGAAAAGGAACAAGAGTATAGTATATAACAAATATGCAAGTAAAGGAGTATAAGCAGGTGGCAAGGTACATGAATATAATGTATACTCTAGCAGTTCTACAAACTATCATCATATAACACAAGTGTAAGGAAATCTACAGCAGGAAAGTAACTTAACTTATAAGAATGCCCATACAAACTTATAAGTTAAGGATCGGGTTACATAAAGTAACTCATCGTATAGGAGTGCCCATACAAACTTATACGATGAGGATCTTGTTATGCAATGTTATGAAATGCTATGAATGCTATGCAATGACTCACCCATGCACACCCATGCAATTGCTATGTCGACACAGACTATAGTTCCCACTTTTCGAGCAGGTAGCTAACCTCTCAGGCATCAGCCGTCGTGGCCAGGCGGTGACAGTAGAACGGGCACTTCTAATACTAGGCGGGTATCACACTACTTCACCTAGGCCTCTGTACGCCTCAACGCTAAGAACACAATAGTGGAGCCCATGAGTACTGTGGCCCAGCGGGGTCTTGGGTAGATGTGCACCAAGAACACAGCCCGAACTGGCCTTGCGTGACCCGGAAGGGGCCTCGGAAGAAAGCACGAGGACACAGCCCAACCGTTCACATGGCCGGAGGGGCCTCGGGACGTGAACACCGAGGACACAACCCAAACCGACCAAGCCTAACTGCCAACTCCCGTCGGTGTGACGACTGGCGAGCCCGTAGACCTGCCACACTATCCTTAACCCAGGATTACGACACCGCGTGTCGACTCACACCACATGCAAATATCACATCAACATAACATGGATGGGGCCTCGGAAGTAAACACGAGGACACAGCCCAACCATCCATCCACACCTTATCCCAACACAACCACAACAAGTGGCGGTCAACCCCGCACTTACATCGCTTCACAATACTACCCGTAGGGAGACGACGCTCTAAGTATTGGTCCACTAAACTCATTTCATTAATCAAACATATCCATGGCCATGATCTATTCATCTATTTGACTTCCCATATGATGACAATATAATATAAACATGATGCGCATATGAGGTCTATCACGCTTTCCACTTGATAATGTCATAATTTAAACATGAAGTGCACAATATCAATATTTCAATTCCTACCAATTCGATTCGTTTAAATAAGATTGTTTCACAATTTGATAATATGAAATCTGATTAATAAGCAACTTCAATCATGCAACAACTGATTAATCATAAGGGTTCATACAAGGCAAGTATCATGCATTATTAATTCCACCGAATCAAAATCCATCTTTCATTAAGCCCAGAATTTAGGCGCAGGTTGAATCTGGACAGCAACTTCGACCGGAGATTCCCGAAGCTACAGGAATCCGGTGAAGACGTGTAACCCCACGATGGAAAGGTCTTTCCGAGGTCTACAACTCTTGTATTCAGACCTCAACCCAGATTTGATATTATCCTATTTGAAATCGGACTTGAAGTCCGCTGCGTACAGAACACAGTTTCTGCATACAAGATTTATTGAACATTTTCGTTTAGACTTTCCCATGGCTACATACTTCGCCAGAAGTCGTGCAACCATTCGTTGGAAAGGTATTTTCAAGGGCTTCAACTTTTGTGTTTAGCCGAAAGCCCAGATCTGGCCATATCACACTTAAAAATGGCCACGAAGTTTGCTGCGCGCAGAATACAGATTCTGCGCGCATCTTAAGGCGGAATGAACGACATCGGTTCATCTACCTCCTCAAGGCGATTCTTCCCAAATTTTTCCAGAAAACCTCCTCCCTTATTCACCCTAAAGAGGCCAAAACCCTTCACGAAACCAACACTTATCATCACATTGAAGAAGGGCGTGGTTGAAGAGATCTAAAACCTAAGACAAATCTTAGCATGGCCTTTCCTAGAAAACTCCTCCTCACCATCAAGACTCTCTTGAGTCGATGTCTCTCTTAGGAAAATAACTATAGATCTACCACCAAGGGAGAGGGTAGGAAACTCACATTGGCTCCAGCGGTACCACCATTTCCGGCCACGGATCTCGTAGTTCTCCTTGGCGGCATCTTCTCTTTCACGGCGATGGCGGATCTCCTCCGGTAGAACTTGCTCCAGCAGTTTTTCCTCTCACCAGGAGTTCTCACAGGAATTAGGGGATGAAATGAACATGAAAACGGCTAGGGTTTTCTGTCCCCCTTATATATAAAAAGTGACACGGGTAGGGACACGGCCGTGTCCTTACCCGTGTCCTTCCTGGCGAAGCGGCAACGACAGTTTCCATGTCGGTTCAATACTTGACACGGGTAGGGATACGCCCGTGTCCCGACCCGTGTCCACATGACATGGCCGTGTGCCTGGCCATGTCCTTGGTCGTGTCCTTCTCGGGTTGCATCTCGACACGCCTCGTCGAGCTCAAGTCGACGCACACGGGTAGGGACACGCCCGTGTCACTACCCGTGTCTCTCTGCACTGATTTCTCCACTTCTCCACAAGTGCAGTCCAAGTCCCTACACTTCTCAGGACTCGAGTAAACCCTCCTGACTCAAAAACACACACTAGGGGCCTAGAACGATTCGGGACGTTACAAATCCTATAAACAAAATAAAAGATTTCGTCCCCGAAATCAGGCTTAGGCTGAGGGGAGAAATGCATAACATGAAATTTAACATATTCTTTTAAATAAGATTACCTTGAGCAAACAACTCCGGGTAGCGTTGCTGCATCAAATCCATTGGCTCCCACGTGTACTCCTCTTTCCCATGATTCGACCATAGTACCTTCACCAAGGGTACACTTTTGCGGCGCAAAGTTCTTGTCTCGCTGTCAACAATCCGCACCGGCTCTAGTCGCACAGACCTATCTGATGCCACTGCACCATCAGTAGTGGGAATATACTGGTCGGGCCGCAACAGTGCTTTTCGAAGCAACGACACATGGAACACGTCGTGGAGATTTTCTAGTTCTGGTGGTAACTCCAACTGATAGGCCAACGGGCCGATCCTTTCTAGTATAATATAAGGCCCAACATACCTTGGGCTGAGCTTTTTCACCCCACGTACCCGCGACACACCATGCATCGGCCGAATCTTGAGAAACACTTTTTCGCCCACTTGGAACTCCACCATCCGGTGCTTTTTATTGTAATATTTTGCCTGACGACTTTGAGCCTCCAACATGCGATCCCGTATCAATCTGACTGCCGCATCAGCATCATCTATGTATTCGTTTCCCAATGCCTTCGGATCTTCATCTTGCACCCAAGACAAGGGAGTCCTGCACCTTCTTCCGTAAAGGGCTTCATGGGGCGCCATGCCGATGCTCGCCTGATGGCTATTATTATAGGAGAATTCCACTAGTGGCAAGAGCCTTTCCCATGGCTCTCCTCTGTCCAGCACACATAGCCTCAATAAATCTTCCAGTGTCCTGATAGTCCTTTCAGACTGCCCATCCGTCTGTGGGTGGAATGCAGTACTAAAGGTTAGGCGCGAGCCCAAATACGCCTGTACCGCCTTCCACTCATTGGATGTAAATCGACCATCCCGATCCGAAACAATTGTCTTGGGCATGCCATGATACCGTACAAATTGCTCCACAAAAAGGCGTACCAAAACATCCACGTGTGCTTCCTTCTTCATTGGAATGAACCGGGCCACCTTTGTCAGTCGATCAACAATAACCCACACTGAATCATTCCCGGAGCGGGAACGGGGTAACCCATGAACAAAGTCCATGGAGATATCCTTGAACTTCCATTCGGGGATGGGCAGCGACTGCAACAAACCACCGGGACTCCTGCATTCAGCCTTCACTCTTTGACATGCTTCACAATGAGTGACATAATACCGAACATCCTTCTTCATTCCCGGCCAACACATGGTCTTTCGCAATCCGGCGTACATCTTAGCAATACCCGGGTGCACTGAATATTGAGAGGAATGTGCCTCTCTCAAGATATCCTCCCGGATTTTGCCGCCCTTGGGAATATAGAGTCGTCCACGAAAATAAACGAGGCCGTCTTTGAGTGTGTACTCATCGGTGGTCCCATCTTCAATTGCCTTGATTGCCGGGGCCAAGGCCGCATCCATTCCTTGCTCCACCCGAATCCGGTCTCGGATATCACAAACTATGCTCATGTTGGCCAAATACTCTGCATACTCTGCCGAAGGAGCCTTGAATACTAGAGTAATTTCCATCTCCTCGATCATCCGAGCCAACTCCATACTCATCAACTGGGACTCTGGGCTAGAGCCTGGCGCTTTTCTACTCAAGGCATCGGCTACCGAGTTCGCTTTCCCGGGGTGGTAGTTCATGGTGAACTCATAGTCGCATAAAAATTCCAACCACCGCCGTTGTCTCAGGTTCAACTCCTTCTGAGTGTGGACATACTTCAAGTTCTTGTGATCGGAAAAGATCTCGCAGTGTACGCCATATAGGTAATGCCTCCAGACCTTCAAAGCGAAGACCACTGCTCCCAACTCCAAATCATGAACCGGGTAATTGATTTCATGTTTCTTTAACTGCCTTGAAGCATATGCGATCACGTGCCCGTGCTGCATCAATACCGCTCCCATCCCTTGATATGATGCGTCCGTGTAAACTTGGAATCCTTCCTTCCCTGACGGAAGTGCAAGGATGGGGGCGGAGGTAAGCCTATCCTTCAGCTCTTGAAATGCCGCTTCACATTGAGGTGTCCACTCAAATGGCACACCCTTCTTCGTCAAGGAGGTAAGGGGAAGGGAAATCTTGGAAAATCCTTTCACGAACTTGCGGTAGTACCCAGCAAGTCCAAGAAAGCTTCGTACATCGGCCGCCGACTTCAAGGGCGACCACTCCTTCACGGCTCGCACCTTCGCTGGATCCACCGCTAATCCTGCTCCACTGATCACATGCCCCAAGAAGGCTACCTCCTTAAGCCAGAATTCACACTTGCTAAACTTGGCATACAAGGCATGCTCCTTCAATTTCTTCAAAACCAAGGTCAGGTGCTCGACATGCTCCTCCTCCGTCTTTGAGTAGACCAAGATGTCGTCGATGAAAACAATGATGAAGATGTCCAAATATGGTTCAAACACCTTGTTCATCAAACTCATGAAGGCCGAAGGGGCATTTGTGAGCCCAAACGGCATTACTGTGAACTCATACACATCATATCTCGAACTGAAGGCCGTTTTCTGGATGTCCCCTTCTTGTATCCTCAACTGATAGTATCCGGAGCGCAAATCCAATTTAGAAAACCAATGTGCTCCCACTAGTTGATCGAACAACTCATCGATCCGAGGTAGGGGATAAGTGTTCCGTACCGTCAACCGATTGAGTTCCCGATAATCTATGCACAATCGCAGGGTTCCATCCTTCTTCTTTACAAACAGCACAGGGGCTCCCCATGGTGATGAACTGGGGCGAACGAACCCTGAATCCACCAGTTCTTGCAATTGAACTCTAAACTCCGCGAGTTCTTTCGGAGTCATTCTGTACGGAGCCTTGGATACAGGCTTGGCACCTGGTACTAGATTGATCTGGAAGTCAACCTCTCTATGCGGAGGTAATCCTGGTAGCTTCTCAGGAAATACCTCGAGAAAATCCCGCACAACCCGTACATCCTTTAATTCCAACGCTTCCTCCTTCAACTCGAACCAGATCATGAAGACCTCGTCCCCCTTCATATGAGCTTTTACAACCTGGACGGAAGATAACATCATGCGAGGCGCGAAGCCAATACCTTGGAAGATGACGTCAGAGTCTCCATGTCTCAAATAGATCCGCTTCTCCGCGCAATTGATCCTCGCGTAGTGCCAATCCAGCCATACCATGCCCAAAATGATGTCAAACTCCGGCATTCTCAGAACCGTGGCCGGCGTATCAAAGGCCTTCCCATCAATAAATAACTCAAACTCGCACTTGGCGGTTGCGATCATCTCCGAACCATCCAGAAGGCGTACACGTCGGGCTATGCCAGTGAAGTACTGTACACCCTCCACATCTTTTATGAAATCCTCGGACACAAATGAGTGTGAGGCACCGGTATCGAACAGCGCATAGGCTGCCTTCCCACCAATAATCACGGTGCCTAAGTACCAACAACCAAAACTTATTGCTAGTGGCTAATAAGTTCTAATCAATTCAAGTTAGACCATGCAAATATGTAAATTAATTAAATCATACCTGCAATCACATCTTGTGGGTTCCGTTCCTGCGCCATGTCAAGCGCGTACACCTGATCCCGGACCGGTCCGGGGTTTCCTCTTGGCGGTCCTCGTCCTCGACCACGCATATATCCCCGCCCTCGTGGAGCTGCTGGAGGGAGAGCAGGAGGGAGAGCAGGAGGGAGAGCAGGAGGGGCGTTCCCATATAGCTGCGGGCAAAAACGCCGGATGTGGCCCGGCTGGTTGCATTCGAAGCACACCAGACCATGACGCCCTTCAGGTTGTTGAAATCGCTGAGGCTGTGGGGGTGGAGGCAACGCAGGCGGTTGCGGAACTGGATGCTCCACCCTATAGTTTCGGTGGACACGCCCTCCACCTCTTTGATAACCTCTTCCTCCTCTGAAGTCCCGCCTCCTTCTATTACTTGGGCCGGCTTCCATCACGTCCTCCGCAGGCCTCTTACTACATCCCAGGTGGTCCGCCTCCAATCTTTTCGCCATATCAATGATCTCCGCCAAGCTACCATCCGCTATAAACAAAAGGGACTGCCTTAGGGGATCTCGCAGCCCTTTATAGAAGCGCTTGGCATAACCTCTGTCATCCAACTCATAAGAATCCGCAAACCTTGCGAGATGCTGGAATTCCCGCTGGTATTCTGTAACCGACTTTGATCCCTGCTTTAGTAGAAGGAACCTCTGCTCAAGCTCATCTCAGGCCGATGTAGGGATAAAGTGCTCCAAGAAAACACCCGAGAATTCACTCCAACATATCTCAGTGTAGATCCGGCCTTGGAAGGTAGAGCCCATGAGGGACTTCCACCACCTCTTCGCATGTAAGTCCAAGACGGACACTGCCAATGTCACTGCCATGTTGGCTGGGCAACGGATACCAGCCAACAACACCTGTATCGTGTCTAGCCATTCCTCTATACATACGGCTGACTCCGTCCCAAGGTAGATGGGAGGGGAGAGAGCCCGGAAGGTGCTCAGCCAGTTGGAGCTCGGGGCCTGTTGTTGCACCGGAGCCTGCTGTGCCTTAAAAGCATCAAGAATGGCGGTGAGCGTCTGCCCCAACTCAGACTGTTCGAACTGAGTGGGTATGGGAGGGGTAGGAGTACCCCCCATCGGCTCAACATGCAGTGGAACCTACACATACACGACAAATTTGTGGTCAGGTTGGCTAAACTTAAGGTCAAAGTTGGACAAACTTAATGTGAATTACATATGGGATGTAATGGTCCAGGCCCAGCCCATGGGAACCCGCTGGCACCGCCGGCCTACCAGGGTCCAGACCCGGGCCCACCACTGGTAGTAAGCCTTTCACATTCAAGCCTGCAGGCCGTGCACCCCAACCCCTCTCCTGCATGTTTATCAGCACGGTAGGTTGTTGCCACTAGGTCTCGAACCCAGGACCTTGATAAGAGAGCTTTCCACCACTCCCTCATCACCAACTGAGCTCAAGTCGACGCACACGGGTAGGGACACGCCCGTGTCACTACCCGTGTCACTACCCGTGTCTCTCTGCACTGATTTCTCCACTTCTTCACAAGTGCAGTCCAAGTCCCTGCACTTCTCAGGACTCGAGTCAACCCTCCTGACTCAAAAACACACACTAGGGGCCTAGAACGATTCGGGACGTTACAATTTAGGTGAATATCAACCTCCTAAGCTAGTGGTACACTCAAATTGGGCTTAGCCCAAGTGGGTTGGGCTAGGTTGGGTCAACTTGAGCTAATTTGAACTAAACTAAGGTTGAGTTGACTTTGGTCAATTTGACCTTTTGGGTTGCCCCCAATGGATCTGTGGTGACCCATTGGCCTCCCCTAAGGTCTACGAAGGATTGGGTGGGGTCATTTTGGCATCTTGGAGGCCACTTAATCCTTAATTAAGACACTTTGACCACTTTGGGACTAGGGATGACTTTGGTCAACTTGACCTCTTTAGTTGACCCCAATGGGTCCTTAGTGACCCAATGAGCCTCTTTTAGGGCTAGGGGGGTTTAGGTAGGGTCATACTGGCTAAGGGAAGGTCCTCTGGCCCTCGATAGGGCACTTTGACGTTTTAGGGTTTAGGTTGACTTAGGTCAACTTGACCTATTTGGTTGACCCCAATGGGTCCTTGGTGACCCATTGACCTCCCTTGGGGGTTAGGAGAGTCTAGGTGGGGTCATTTTGACAAGTTGGAGGCCCATTGGCGCTAGATAGGCCACTTTGACCATTTCTAGGGTTAGGGTTGACTTTGGTCAACTTGACCTTTCTAGTTGACCCCAATGGGTCCTTGGTGACCTAATGAACCTTCTGAAGAGCTAGGGATGTTATGGTAGGGTCAAAAAGTCAAAGTGAGGTCCTAAAGTCAAACCCTAGGTTAGATTATTGGAAATTGTTATTTGTAGAACATGGTGATCTCACCTTCATTCCCAGGTTCACCTGGTCTTCTTGGGCTTCCTAGGATTTTGTCATTACCTAGTCATGACAAAACCGTTACTAGGGGTCTAGTTGTTTGAGGGATGTTACAAATCCTAATAAATAAAAATAATAATTTTGTCCCCAAAATTCAGGTTAGGCATGCGGGGTTTCTATTGAGTGTAACTAAATGTAACATCCCTCAGAAATTGAAGTTATACCTGATTCAAAGATCTTCAGGTACTTTTGCTGTATCAGATCTAGTGGCTCCCAGGTATGCACCTACTGTCCATGATTGCCCACATGATCTTGACCAACGGAACCTTCTCGCGCCACAAGACTCGCACTACTGTATCATATATCCTGACCGACTCTAAATGGACCGATCGATCAGAAGCTACTAGACCATCTATACTAGGAACCTGCTGTTCCGGCCATAGTAGAGCCTTCCTAGGAGAGGAGACATGGAAGACATTGTGCAAATCCTCTAACTCCTGCAGTAGCTCCAGTCTGTAAGACAATGGGCCGATCCGCTCCCGGATCCTGTAGGGCCCTTATTGTACAACCCCGTGTTCGCCTAGTGGGTCCGCCATGCTAGGAAAGCAGACCAAGGCACCCGGTCCATACCAGAGCAGCATGCGGGCATGCAGCAGGTCCCCAGCTCGCTTTTGCCTAAGTCAGGCGGGCGAGCCGCGCGAGCTGGCCCCTTCCCCCCTCTCACTCGCTCAGAATTCGTCAAGCAGAGTTTGGGCCAGTATTCGTCGAGCAGAGCTTTGGTTCAGCATTCGTCGAACTAGTATTCAGGAATGAGTATGATGGGCCCGGATCAGCGAGCCCCCCTTTCGGGGCTCCCGCAGCGATAGTTTGAGTTCGGTCCAGCTCGCTCTTCTATAAAGCGAACCGGCCGCCAACACACCCCGGCAGAAGTACAGGCAGGTCGAGGAGGCCTGGCTCGCACTCACCCAACAGGAGATGGAGAGTTATGAGAGCTTGTCTCGCATTCTCCCCCAAGGCGCGAAGAGTAGTGGCAAGCTGACCTCCAAGCTCGTGGGACATGCGTAGTGGGGCCCTGGGGTAAAATGACTTGGATGCCCCTCCCATGGGTGCAAATAGCTTATTAGAACAGCGGAGTCGAGCTGTTGGCAGACCAAGTTGGACTGCACATATCTATTCAAAACAGCGGAGGTTGGCTATTTGTAGGCCGTTTTCATAATTCTATAAATAAGACCCAAGGGGCCCCTCAAAAAGCAGGTTTTCATACTCACTTGCTCCGTAGTCTTTTAGCGCTTTTTAAGGTAGCCTTAGCTCGGCCTTTGGATAAGGAGAGGAAGCGCTCTAAGATCCTCCGGTTGTGTGGTGTGCACTCCTCCCCGAGCCCTTGGGTCCTGTTCACTTTGTTCCTTCTGTTGTTTTTCTTGCAGGAGGGAAGTAGGTGCGCGATCTCCCCTTGCCCCAAGGGTGAACTCCACAAGAGACCGAATTCCGGTTTCAACACTTATATCTTGGACTGAGCTTTTTCCGCCCGCGTATCCGCGAGA
Source organism: Platanthera guangdongensis (assembly GCA_039583875.1). Taxonomy (NCBI): domain Eukaryota; kingdom Viridiplantae; phylum Streptophyta; class Magnoliopsida; order Asparagales; family Orchidaceae; genus Platanthera; species Platanthera guangdongensis. The sequence goes on along the minus strand of CM077148.1, from coordinate 7,844,789 downwards.
TTCCATGCACCAGACGTATCTTCAAAAACCCTTGGTCTCCATCCTGAAACTCCACTTGGTAATGCCGCACATCGTGATATTTGGCAGGTCTGCTCTGGGCCTCCAGCATCCTATCTTGAATCAGTCACACCTGGGTATCTGGGTTCTCCACAAATTACAAGTCGAGTGCCTTGGGATCCTCATCCTAGGACCAATACAGTGGAGTCATACACCTCCGTCCATACAATGCCTCATAAGGGTCATGCCTATACTAGACCGGTGACTGTTGTTATAAGAGAGCTCGATCAGCGACAATAGTCTATCCCATGGCTCTCTGTGGTCCAGAATGCATAAGTATAAAAGAACTTTTAGTGTCAGATGGTACGCTTCGTCTTCCTGTCCTATGAGGGTGGAGAGTTGTGTTAAATGTCAACCGAGAGCCTAGATAAGCCTAGATTGATCTCCTTCCTTGGACATAAATCGTCCATCCCGATCCGATGCGATCGTCTTGAGCACACCATAATAACAGACAACTATCCACAAATATCATGAAACACTAATGGGAGCTTTCTTCCAGATCGGGGTGACCCCAACTACCTCGGTCAATCTATCCTCGATGTTCCAATTATAATTGTGCCCGAAGTGGGGATGTGGTAACCAGTGTATGAAATCCCTAATTATATCCTTGAACTTCCACTCTAACTTGGGAAGTGATTATAGTAGTTCCCAAAAACCCTTGCACTAACCTTCACTAGCCGAGAAACCTCACCATACATCACAGAATCCATGACATCTTTCTTTATTCTGGGGAAATACACGTTCTCATAAACACAATTTTGTTCTGGTAAATTGAATTCTTGTTTGTGAGTGTAGACAACGACTCTATAAACATTCTCTAAACAATCATGTTCTTATTCCTTCAAGTACGCCCGAGTAATCTATCAATTCAACCTTACGAGTCATATCTAAGAACTACGTCTTTCAATATATTGTCTGCTCACTTCTTGCAATTTCCTAGAGTCATCATACTTCTGATGTTACAATATAGCGATTTAATCTTATCTTCCCAGATATCCTGAATCTTGTTACCCGTCGTCTAATTTCACATGATATCCTATAATAGTTAAATCTCATAATTACTCCTCCTTATTACCATGACATTATGATAACTTCTCAAAAATAAGTTATCTAGCCCAATTTTTAGGCTTAAATATTCATTATAAATGCTTAAAACAAGTTTAAATGAAATAGAAATGAAATTAAATTCATATTTATTTAATTTGAGACTAGTCCGGTATTTTTCTAATGTATTATTGCAAAAAATGCCGAAGAAAACTGCTTGGAGAATCAAAATCTGCCCAAATATCATTTGCTGGAAAAAGGTTGCAACCTCTAAAAAACAGGTTGCAACATCTGGACGAATTTCAAATTTCAAAATTTAAAAATTGCTCCATTTGTAAAAATGGAAAGAGGCATCCTTTGGAGAAAGGGTTGGGTGTTTTTATGGAGGATTATTCAGGAGTTTTGAGGCATTCATCATCTAGAAGAGAGAGAGAGAGAGTTCTTCATCTAGGGTTTTAAAAAAATCCTTCATTGAAGGGGCGGCCGAAGCAAGGAAGACGACAGATCTCCGGGTTGATCAAGCGAGGGACGAAGGAAGGAGGATCCTACAATGTTTATTTGTCAATTTCATCATGTATTGTGAGATCTCTCCAAATGCTTTGTGTGTTTTCTTTGTCGTCATGAACTAATTTCTTTTAATCTTGTATTTTGAGAGTACTATGGCTTATGTGATGATGTTTTGATAATTTTTCTTCATGATTGTTTGCTGAATGTTCTTTGTCGAATTTATGATCTTTATTTTGAAGCTTTTGGCCATGGTTTCACTTTTCTACTACGCTCCATAATTAGAGAGAGGGGTTGCGCAAGTGCGTCTTAGATTCGGTATAATATTTGAAGGGAGAAAGAGATTTCCTTTTGATGTTAGCAACATTGGTTTTCGATCTTTATGCGGTAGTTGTTTCACCTGAGGGGAAATAGTGACTAGGAATTTCTGATATCGAGAGATATGGATCTTCTACTTTAAAATCGTTGCAAGACATTTCACCACACATACTCATAAAGTCACCTTTTTAATTTCATCACACTAGGCATAGGAAATCATGATACAAGATTAGTTTTTCAATTGATAAAAAACATTTCCTCAAGTAATTGAATGTATTTTTAATTAAGAGTTTTTATTTGTATTTTACAATAATTAAATCATCATCATTCTTAACATACTTAGATTTAGAGAAAAGGCTTAACTAGTATTTACAAGCACTAAATCTAATACCTCTCTGTGTTAGAGAGTGTTTATTTTGTCATATTATGGACCACATTTTGACGGATTGTGTCTCTTAAAAAGAGAGAGGAAGTCTTCTTCTTCATCATCCTTCAAAAGAGGGCGGCTAGAGAAAAATAGGAGATTTTTCGAACCCAAGACATTTCACCACGCATACTCATGAAGCCACCTTTTTAATTTCATCATACTAGGCATAAGAAATCATGATACAAGATTATTTTTTCAATTGATAAAAAGTATTTCCTCGAGTAATTGTAGTATATTTTTAATTAAGAGTTTTTGTTTGTAATTTAAAATAATTAAATAATCATCATTCTTAACTTACATGGATTTAGAGAAAAGACATAACTAGTATTTGCAAGCACTAAATCTAACATCACTCCGTGGAAACGATCTTTATTCACATTGTATTACATGATTCGACGCATGCACTTGCGTGTAATATGTATACCTATGAAAGAATTGGTTTCAAGATACCTTAAACACCTAGAGGGGGGGTGAATAGGTTCAATTCTTTTTACTTAAGGCAGACAGTATATGTTGCTAGCAATTAATCTATCACAGCACAGTTCACAGCACAGATTTAAACAAAACAGCAACACATAAGACACGCAGATTTATAGTTGTTCCCCAAGTTACGGGTACATCCACTTTTCCCCTTCGTCTATCTAGCAGAGTACTAGATTCGGCCTAACTCCCTTCTTTCTTCTCAGATTCTCAGATCTTACAACTCAGAACCTTGACAGGTACCTACAGCTCACACTTCACCAAGTGCTACAACTTAGTTTCTTCCAGAGAATCCTACCTCAGAGTGAGTCCACACTCTTATAACTCAGGCAATCCAGCCCTACCTCAGCCTCTTTCACCAGTCCTACAACTCAGAGAAATTAATCCCCTACCTCAGGCACTCAGCCCTACCTCAGCCATTATAGATTTAGGCTTACAACTCAGAGAAATTAATCTCCTACCTCAGGCACTCAGCCCTACCTCAGCCTTTATAGATTTATGCTTACAACTCAGAGAGATAACTCTTCTACACTCAGATCTATATAAGATCCTACAGAGAAAAGTGATTTTAAAAAGTATAAATCCTTCACCCAGGTTAAAAGAGAATGGGTAAAAGGTTTCTTGGTCAGTTCTTGACAGATATGACTGCTTTAGATCCAACCTGTCTTAGCTTCTTCAAAGCTTCTTGAATTTAAACAAAGTAAGGTTGATCTTCTTGGAGATGATCTTCAATCAGCTTCCTTCTTCTATTCAGATGTGGCTCTGAATTCTTCTTGCAGACTTGTTCAGGATCTGCCCTTAGAGACTTGTTGATTTCTGGATGAAGTCTTCTCTTCTTCTTAGTTGTTGGTTGTCTCTTCTTGTTCCTTCACCGTTTATTGATAGAATAGGTCTTTATATAGACCCCATCCATGGTTACCGGATGATCTGATTCCTAATGGCCTTCTGACAGCCCTGACAGATGCAACAACATTATCAGTTATGACAGCTGTCAAGTCTCTAGTCATGACATCTGATACTTCATTGAACTTCAACTTTGCAGCAAGGTGTCGAGACAATACTTCAAATGTGTCGACACAAATAGATCATGTGTCGACATAATCCTTGGTGATGTCGACACAACCCCACATAATGTCGACACAGCTCTTCTTTTTCTTCTTGACACAGCTTCTATGGAATGTGTCGAAACAAGTCTTGTGTCGACACAATAACTCCTAGTCTCGACCAAGTGGATGTCGACAGAATTCTGGAGTGTGTCGACACAAGTCCTATATGTCGACACAATTGTTGTCGACAGAATTCTGGAATGTGTCGACACAAGTCTTGTATGTCGACACAGTTGTTGTCGACAGATTTTCTGTGTGTCGACACAAATCCTATGTGTCGACACAATCTGGCTCCTGGTGTCGACACAGTCTTTCCCAAGTGTCAACACAATTCTTCTCAGGTGTCGACACTTGTACTTAGAAACTTTTTCTGCATTTCCTTAACCTGTACATTGAAACTCAACACAACATCAAATACACATTGATGAATATCATTGAGTTAGGTGAGGCTTCTCCAAATCTGGTACACATTTTCCAATGTACCCAACAATTTACCTCTATTTGGAGAAGTCATAACTCTTAGTCAATGATATACATCACTTTATAATAAAACACAGAATATGATGTATAAAAGCATTATTTGACAGGGTAACACATAAACAAAACTAGCATATTGTATCATCACAAAATATAGTGAACATGATTCAGTCTTTGTTGAATAACAAGAATGTTTAAAACAACAGATTACATAGATTTTAAAACAAAAGATTATATAGTTCTAAAATCTAGTCAATCTAATCTAGGATTGATCAGGCTCCTTGATGACAATGTCTTTGCCTGACTGAATTCTTGCTTGAACATTAGCTTCAGTGTCTTCAGCCGGCTTTTTCCCTTTAAGATCCTTTTTCTTGAGCTCTTCAACCTTGACCTTTTGCCTTTCAAAATAATGATAATGCTTTGGAAAGTACTTGCTACGCTCCACAGAGTTAGCAGGTATTTTTCCAGCTTTGATATCACTTCTGAACTAATAAATGACATCTTGTCATTTCTGATACTTGCTCCACTCTTGCTCAGAGTACCACTTGCCTCTATCATGCATGTTGTCTTTAACAGCTTGCCAGGGAGTAAGAATAATATTTCTGAAAGTGGGAATCCATCTTTCAAAATCAGGCTTTAATTCAGTCTGCTCTCTAAACCTTTTCTTGAAAAGTTGAGCTTCTTGCTGTCTTTTCAAAGCAGCTTCAGACATTTCAACTTTTTCAATAGTTACATTTTGTACCTCCTTTGGAGGACTATACATTTGTTGAACAGCAGATTGAATACCCTCAAAATCAACAGGTGGATAAATAATCTGAGCTACTTCCTGCTGAACTCCTTCATGGTAATCAGGTTGAATACCTGATTCAGCAGTGTTATCATCATCACATAAGAGAGGATAACCAAGAGTTGCCCTGACAGCATTAGTTATCCATTTAGCATGTTCAGATCTTGCATTGACTAACACTCTCTCCCCCTTTATGACTTCTCGTTCAACATGGTCTCTTAGATCATTCTTTTGAAACCTTATCTAATTAGCTAGATAATTTGTGCCATCTTTGTAGAATGATCTGAACTTTAGCAGCTGATCAGCAATGACCTTTTGAGAGTCCTGAATAGAAGTGATAACATCATTCAAATTTGCTTTGAGTTATTTATCAAACTCAGACTTTTCTTTAGCAATGTTTGCAGTGAAAGCAGTTGTTGTATTCTTAAGTTCTGTGATAATAATATTGTGAGATTCTGTTAGATTGTCATTCATTCTTATTTGATTTTCCAAAACATAGCTTTATTTCACTGCTATATCATCTATTTGAGTTTTGGCCTCTTGTTGTTGTTTGGCCAGGTAGACAACAGCATGTCCTCCCTTTTGAAAGCACTCAGTCATTTCCATTTTATGCAGATTAACCTCAAATCTGATGGATTTGATATCTTGGGCCAATGTAGATTGTAGTTCTTTATGTCTTTCATCTACATATTTCTCAAGAGCTGCTCTTTGTTCATCCAACTTCACTTGCAGTTGCACTAGAAGTGAACTGAAGTCTACTGCTAGAGCTGGAGATGATGAGACAGTCTGTAAGGATTTCTTATAGCCAGAGCTTCTCTTCCTTAGCTCCATAAGCTTTCTCTTCTTTGCCCTAGAGGCTTCTTTATCTTCTGAGGACTCAGATGAGCTTGCTATGTCCACAGTATCTTTTGGACTAGATGCTATAATGTGCATCTCCTGCTCTGTCCTTAGCAGCTCCTCCTCAGTTCTTGCATCTAATAAATTAGGAAAACGTTCTTCTAAAGTAACTTATTGTTGTATTTGTACTGGAGGTATAACTGTCTCTTTAGCAGATGGTTCTCCTTCAAATTCCAAAGTTTCTTCCCTGGTAATGACATCCTCAGGGACTTTATCTTGGTTAATCTGATCAACATCACATATATGCATATTCAGTGTATCATTTTCAGTAATTATAGCAGCTTGATTTATATCCAATAGTACCTCAAGTATAGATTGTGTAGCTGCTTCACTGTCCAATGCAGCTGTGTGGACAGGTGGTTGTTGCGTATGAGCTCCCCCTGAGGGTAATGCTTTTTTTGAGCTGAAACTGGAGAAAGCTCATTGGATCCCCCTTGATTAAGCTCTTCCTGGACTTGTGTCATTTGGATGTTGCTTGCAGGAGCCTGCTCCCCCTGCATTTGTCCTTCAGTTACAGTATCTAGAGCAGGTGATTTTCTAGTCCTTTCTGCTCTTTCTTCATCTGAGCTGAAAACAACCATTTCTTCTAAATCATTGGAAGATTCAGTGGTCTTAGATGCGGTTTTCTTATTTTTCTGAATCTGCTTTGATTGTTTCTGAGGGGTAGAAACATATTTGGTCAGAACTCTATCCCATCTTGATAGTATTCTCAAATCCATTCTTCTCATATGATTGATCTTAGATCCTGCAATCTGATTCATTACTTCTGGAATATTCTCAGCCAGATATAAACTCAGGATTCTGCCCAGATTGGGTTTCTTAAAACTTTCTTTGATCTTGTCAAAAATAACAGCAGACTAATTTGTTTTCACCTTGAATATAATTTTGGTCATTAGACTGAACATGTAGGCTGAAATCCTATCATGTCCCCCTGATTTGCATAGAATAACTTTCCCTATAATTTCAGAAAGAAATTTACCCTAGGAATTCATCCCCTTCCTATTCATTGAGGATCCAATCTTGGTTGTGGGATCTATTCCACACCATTGGAGTGCTTCTCTTGTCATGGAAGATGTTATTTCATCTTCTTCTTTAACCCTGGGTAGCTGAAATGTTTTACTTAAACTCTTCTAAGAGAGTTTGATCTTGGTTCCTTGTACAGATGACTTAATTTTTACCCCCTTTGAATCTAGAGATGAAGTCATGTAGAATTCAAGAACCTCCTTTTTCTATATCCTTGTAGGTTCTGAGACCAAATACTCCAATCCATTTTCTGTGATTAGGGTAATCATAGATTTGGTTTCTCTAGTTCCACTTGCAAACGCATCGCGAACTAGTTTAGCCCTCGTTGATGTTTTCTTCCAGCTTTGGCGCCATTCGGGATGAGAGATTGAGAAGAAACGAGATGATGGTCTGTCGACACAAAGGCTTGGTCTCGAGAATTTTGAGAGCGTAGTCGACAGGATTTTACTTCCACCTATTTATATGTTTCTAAACAAAGAAGGCCAAAAGGCGGGTAGAAATACTCTTATTGTGTCGACACTGTTGGGATTGTGTCGACACTGTTGGGATTGTGTCTACACAGTCTACTAAAGTCTCGACAGAGGATTTTATTGTAGTACAATACTATGTGTCGACACCATTTGCGATGTGTCGACACAGACAACCTTGAGAGTATACACTAAATTCTGCGTGTCGACACAGACGACTGTATGTGTCGACACCAAATTCTAAGTGTCGAAACAGTCTACTTGATGTGTCGACAGAATTTTCCTTATGTGTCGACACCAACTAATAAATGTCGACACAGATGTCTTTATATGTCGACACAAATTTACTTAGTCAAATTTGTCATTCTTATTCTAAGTTCAGCATGCCTAATTCAATTTTAAAATAATTGAATTTATTTTCATCCAGTGGTTTGGTGAACATGTCAGCAATTTGAAAATTATTATTGACAAATTCTAAACATATATCTTCCTTTTCAACATGATCTCTAAGGAAATGAAATCTTATTTCTATTGACTTAGTTCTGCTATGAAAAACAGGATTTCTAGCAATAGAAATGACACTAGTAGAATCACAAAATAATGGAGTTCTACTTACCTGGATGCCATAATCTTCAAGCTGGTGTTGTATCCATAACATCTGAGCACAACAACTGCCTGCAGTAATATATTCAGACTCATTAGTTGAAATAGCCACACTTGTCTACTTTTTGCTGCTCCAAGACACCAATCTTTCACCTAAAAACTGACATGTGCCAGTTGTACTTTTCCTATCTTCTTTGCATCCTGCAAAGTCTGAGGGTTGTTCAACATAAACTTCCTCTTTCAAGTCACCATTCAGAAATGCTGACTTTACATCCATTTAAAATACCTTGAACACTTGATAAGCTGCAAAGGCAAGGAACAGCCTTATTGCTTCCAACCTTACCACTGGGGCAAATGTCTGATCAAAGTCTATTCCCTCTTCCTGCCTGTAGTCTTTTGCTACCTGTCTTGCTTTGTTTTTGACTATAATGTCATTTTCATCTAGCTTGTTCCTGTAGATCCACTTAGTCCCTATGATATTGTGATTCTTTGGTTTAGGAACCAGCTTCCAGACTTTGCATCTTCTGAATTGATTTAGCTCTTCCTGCATGACATCAATCCAATTTGGGTCTTGTATGGCTTCTTCAAATTTCTTGGGTTCCATCTAGGATAAGAAACCTGAGCAAAGAACTGTGTTCAAGTTCTTGCTCCTTGTCTGGACACCATGTCTTGGATCACCAATAATTTGGTGTGTTGGATGATCCTTTAGATGTCTTGTTACTGGAGGCAATCTATCTATACCTTGATTTTCTCCAATCTCCTCAACATGTTGTACTTCATTTTCCTCATCATCAGCATGTGGATCTTGTACTCCCCCTGGACAGTATTCATCATTTTCTTCATCCTGCCTTGCAGGTTGGTCTTCACTAATGGTTAGCTTATCCATTTTTTTCTTCAAACCTGTAGAACAAACCCTCCGATGACCCCCTTTTTAGATCCACCAAAGATCACTTTGGGTCCATTCTCTATGTGAGAGTAGTCCTTCAACATCCCTCTTGTTCCAGTCATGTGCCAGGAACATCCACTGTCCAAGCACCATATTGGGGTATGGCCACTTGGACTCACCTGCATCAAATAAAATTACTTCACCTTAGAACACCAATAATTATTGGGTTCTAGGTTCAGGTTAGACTGAAACTTGACATGCTTGCCTGCAGTCTTTCTGACAAGTAAGCTGGCAACTTTCCAGACTTTAGTGTTGTGCCAACAATTAATGGCATAATGACCCACTTTGCCACAACACCAACACTCATATCTATTGTATCTTCTTTTAGGTTCAGTCTTAACAGTATTGTTGTCAGCAGACCTTAAAACTGTAGGTACAGGTGTCCTTTTCTTGAGTGCTGGGGCTGATGCACCAAACATTGATGATTCCTGAAGATCATAACGTGTTTGTACATGGGCTGCCCTATTGGCATTTACACCCTTGTCATTCAGATTACCAGGCTTATAGTGACCATGTGTAATGTCATGGTCATACTTGTTAGTAGGTTGCATTACTCTCCTGAAAGAAATAGGGTGTTTGGAGGCAAGTGGCTGAACTGGGGCTTTGCCTTTCCTTTAGAATTAGCTGCCCTAGTTCTTCCCTTGAAGCCTAATCCTCTCTTACCCTTTTGGAGAGTGAAGTCATCAATCAAGGGTAAGACTGGCTTTGGCTTTGAGAACTTAGCTACAAGTTCCCTCTCTCTTTGAAGTCTGACTTCCAGACTCTTGATTTGATCATTTTTGAATGTAATTGTACTCATCTGAATAAAAGTTATATTTTTCAGTTTGGCAACTTCATTCATCTTCAAATCCAGCATTTTTGCTGAATCTGATGCAGCCAATTTAAGAGATGCAATTTCCCCAGCTTGTTTCTTGTTAAGAATTCTGCTTCTCTTAAGAGCTTGCAACAAGTCACCATATTCATCAATAAGTTGATGAACATCCCCTTCAGATTCAGAACCATCCTCATCTCTTGATGCTGATGCTTCTGATTCTGATCTAGTGTAGTAATCAAAGACTGTAGATAGGTTGTTTATCTTACTTGGACCAGGCTGATCCTTGCACTGATCTTCCTCAGATATAGCCATCAGCCCTTTGCAATGAAGTTCTTCACTCCCATTGATAGAGTCCAGCAGTTGCAAGAACTCAGATTCTAATGAATCCTCTTCAATAGTGAACAAACCTATATAGGCTTCAGCTTCAGTCTCTTCTCCTGATTTTGATGATGATGAGTCAGTCCAACTCTTCTGCTTCTTTGCAACAAGGGATCTCTCCTTCTTGCCCTTATTTTGTTGCCTCTTTTTATCTTTAGATTCCTTTCTTTTATCAGGACAATCAGCTATGACATGTCCTGGCCTGTCATCCTTAGATGTTTTCTTCTTCTTGTAATAGTCATCCTTGGAGATGGATGAAGATGGCTTTGATCTCCATTTCTTCTTCTTCATGAACTTTTGAAACTGTCTTGTGATGGCAGCAAAGTCTTCATCAGATTTATGACTGTCTGAAGTGTTGATGTCAGAAATTTCAGATTCAACTTCAGCCATTCTCTTGGGAGGAGAAGGTGACTTTCTCCTGCCCTTTCTTGTGGCTTCAGCCTTGAATGCAACTGACTTCTCTCTATATTCAGATTTATTGCTTTTCTCCTCCTCCTTTTTGGCAGTGAGCTGCATCTCATAGGATAACAATTTTCCAAATAAGGTTGGTGGAGGTGTATCTGCAAGCCTAGCCACCTCTCTAATGACACATATTTTAGTATCCCAGTCCTTTGTTAGTGATCTGAGAAACTTGTCATTTAATACATAAGTGCTAAAGACTCTTCCATAGGTCATTAGCTCATTAACAATTCTAAAGAATTTCTTATAGCATTCAGATATGCTATCTGTCTTAGCTTGTCTAAAGCTTTCATACTCTTGATTCAATATAGACTTCCTATCCTCTCTCACTTCTTCTGTTCCCTCCATGTAGACAATCAAGGTGTCCCACATCTCCATGGAGGTTTTGCAATGGACCAGATTCTAGAATGTAGAGTCATCTATGACACTCACAATTATGTTTTGTGCCCTCTTGTCTAAGGTTGCTAGTATGATCTCTTCCTTAGTCTTTTCTGAATAACTTTTAGGAGTCTTGAGATTAGCATCAAGAACTGATATGTTCATAGGAATAAATGGTCATTCTAGCACTGTGATATAAATTCTTGGATCAGATGCTTCCATGAACAATCTGACCATTTCCTTCCATATGCTAAAATTTTCTTTCCTACAGATAGGAAATTTCATAGATCCAAATTCCTTTTGATTCTCAACTGAACCCATTCTGTCTAATTGATAACTGCCTTATAGATCAACACAGACTATTAAGTCAAATCTTGAGCAACCTGGCTCTGATACCACTTGAAAGAATTGGTTTCAAGATACCTTAAACACCTAGATGGGGTGAATATGTTCAATTCTTTTTACTTAAGGCGGACAATATATGTTGCTAGCAATTAATCTATCAAAGCACAGTTCACAGCACAGATTTAAACAAAACAGCAACACAGAAGACACACAGATTTATAGTGGTTCCCCAAGTGATGGGTACATCCACTTTCCCCCTTTTCCTATCTAGCAGAGCACTAGATTCGTCCTAACTCCCTTCTTTCTTCTCATATCCTCAGATCTTACAACTCAGAACCATGACAGGTTCCTACAACTCACACTTCACCAAATGCTACAACTCAGATTCTTCTAGAGAATTCTACCTCAGAGTGAGTCCACACTCCTACAACTCAGGAAATCCAGCCCTATCTCAGCCTCTTCCACCAGGCCTACAACTCAGAGAAATTAATCCCCTACCTCAGGCACTCAGCCCTACCTCAGCCTTTATAGATTTAGGCTTACAACTCAGAGAAATTAATCCCCTACCTCAGGCACTCAGCCCTACCTCAGCCTTTATAGATTTATGCTTACAACTCAGAGAGATAACTCTCCTACACTCAGATCTATATAAGATCCTACAGAGAAAAGTGATTATAAAAAGTATAAATCCTTCACCCAGGTTGAAAGAGAATGGGTAGAAGGTTTCTTGGTCAGTTCTTGACAGATCTGACTGCTTTAGATCCAACCTGTCTTAGCTTCTTCAAAGCTTCTTGAATTTGAATAAAGTAAGGTTGATCTTCTTGGAGATGATCTTCAATCAGCTTCCTTCTTCTATTCAGATGTGGCAATGAATTCTTCTTGCAGACTTGTTCAGGATCTGCCCTTAGAGACTTTTTGATTTCTGGATGAAGACTTCTCTTCTTCTTAGTTGTTGGTTGTCTCTTCTTGTTCCTTCACCGTTTATTGATAGAATAGGTCTTTATATAGACCCCATCCATGGTTACCGACTGATCTGATTCCTAACGGCCTTCTAACAGCAGTGACAGATGCAACAGCATTGTCAGTTATGACAGCTGTCAAGTCTCTAGTCATGACATCCGATACTTCATTGAACTTCAACTCTGCAACAAGGTGTCGAGACAATACTTCAAATGTGTCGACACAAATAGATCATGTGTCGACATAATCCTTGGTGATGTCGACACAGCCCCACATAATGTCGACACAGCTCTTCTTTTTCTTCTTGACACAGCTTCTGTGGAATGTGTCGACACAAGTCTTGTGTGTAGACACAATAACTCCTAGTCTCGACCAAGTTAATGTCGACAGAATTCTGGAGTGTATCGACACAAGTCCTGTGTGTCGACACAATTGTTGTCGACAGAATTCTGGAATGCATCGACACAAGTCCTGTGTGTCGACATAGTTGTTGTCGACAGATTTTCTGTGTGTCGACACAAATCCTATGTGTCGACACAATCTGGCTCCTGGTGTCGACGCAGCCTTTCCCAAGTGTCGACACAATTCTTCTCAAGTGTCGACACTTGTACTTAGAAACTTTTTCTGCATTTCCTTAACTTGCGCATTGAAACTCAACACAATATCAAATACACATTGATGAATATCATTGAGTTAGGTGAGGCTTCTCCAAATCTGCTACACATTTTCCAATGTACCCAACAACCTATTTTAGGCGTATCAAGTTTTTGTCGCCGTTGTCGGGGAAGTGCGAATAATTTAGTATTTTTTTCTTGCAATGTTGGTGATTTCTTAGTATTTAGAGCTCAAGTTTTGTTTTAATTTTTTTTGTTGTTTTTTGTTGTGTTTGTTTTTTTGATTATTTGTTGTTGTGTAGTGCATGTTTTTGTTTTAAAAATTTTTTAAATAATTTTTTTGTTTTATTTTGTCTTAATCTATGTTTAAAAATTTATAAAACAAGTTATCCGTATCTGAAATAATTTTCGTGTGTAGTTTATTTTTTGCAAAGAAGAGTTAAAATTTTTTCTCACATCCGTTAGAAAAATGTATACACATGTAAGATGTGAGTGGTGTGGTTCGTTTAGCCATACCACTCATGTATGTTACATGGGGACTGCTTGGTATCATTTGTGGCTCGCAAAACATAGAGAATATTTAGGTCCCAAATATTTTGTGGCAAATCTTTATAATCTTGTGTCCCCACGTTAAATGATTCATCAACATTCTGACTCGACACCTCGGATATCGAACAGTAATGTTAGGAAGTGTTTGTTTTGTCGTAGCATCGAGCACGCTTTGAAAGATTGCATTGCATTTTAACGTCAAAGAGAGGTGAAAAACAAACCAATTATCCAAATAATCTCATCCACTTCTCATTCTGGCATTTCTTATGGTTCTGATGATATATGTGCATTACCACCTTTTCTACGCGGGACTATTGCGGATATACCCATCATTGTCGTTGATGATCGATGCGATGACATATAGGAGCTACCATCTCATACACATTCATCACATATTTGTGATTCACCCATGGATGAACCTGAGCATACATTTTCTGAATTAGATATTAATAGTGTTCCTCTAATTTCATTGCAAAACTTTTCTACACCTATTTTATCAATCCTGTCGAAGATATTACGCAGGGTGATGATCTAGAAGTTGAGGCTGTGACAAAGTAGGATGAAGATATTGTTTTCTCCGATGACGGGAATGATTATTTGGAGCATGATGACACGCTAACATGCGATGAAGTTGATATCCTTTCTGATTAGAAGGTTTGCACTGTCATTGGAGGAGGAGGTCCAACTCACCACTGAAAACCTTGAGTTCCCAGGTCCCCCTTGTTTGATGCTTACGATACCGACAATGATCAATTCTTAGAACCTACTGGGAGTGAAACCGGGATCACTCCTATGATTAGAAATCATTTATATCGTTTTTCTGTTTTATTTTCTAATCTCCTTTCATTATCTGAGATCAAGCAAGTTGATGTGTCACAAATGCTTCAAGAGGTTATTGTGCACTTTCCTCAAGTTAATGAGATGAGTATCCCCTTATGTGAGGAGTTTGAGTCCTCTCCCATAGTGGAAGCCCCTTTCATTATTTTCCCACTTTGCAACCTTCCTGTTGACGAATATACATTATTGGACAATGATACATTTTTGGTGAGGTAAGTGAGTAGCATTCCTCCTCTTCTTACTTTTTGTTCCCTTTACCTGCGATGAACATGTATTATTATTTAGGTAAAGTGGTGGTTGTTCTATCGTCGCATCGGTACCCGCTACCGACACGAATGTTAGAACAATTATCTGTTCATCTTTTCTTTTTATCATCTAATAATTTAGAATTTTAAAACTTCTAAATAAGTCATGCTGGGGAAACAATAAACCCAGTAGTTATTTTTCGTTTATTGCATATCATGTTTTAATTTTCCTGTCTGTTTTTGTAGTCCTACGGTAAATTAGGCACTAGATGGGCGGCAGCCTATCATTTATTTTTTGTTTATCTATTTTAATAATAATCTAAAAAACAAGTAAAATTAATTATTATTATTAAGTTAGTGTTTTTTATTAGTTTTGATGGAAGGAACACTAATGTGGGGAGAATATATATATATATATATATATATATATATATATATATATATATATATATATATATATATATATATATATATATATATATATATATATATATATATATATAAGTGAAGTTTGGTTGTTGCAACTCTAAAAAAAGAGGTTATAACTTTTATTTGTTGTTTTTTTATCTTTACTGCATGACGCTGGAAGAAATTTGAATGTTGCAACCTCAAAAAAGGAGGTTGCAACCTTTTTTGTTGTTTGTGTTTCTTCACTGCATGGTGCTGACAGAAGTTTGGATGTTGCAACCCCAAAAAAGAGGTTGTAACCTTTTTTTGTTGATTTTTTTATTTTTTTCTGCTCCTTTCTGAAGAACTGCACCGCAAAGCTTTGGTAGGTCGGTTCAACTGAATCGACGAGCATGATTTTGTTCTCAAACCATCTTTGCATGAGATTAATCCTTCCAATTGTCGATTTAATTTTAATTTTTTGCCTTAATCATTCTGATTAGCGACCTAATTCAGCCTCGATGTCTAAATCTCGATCCTTTCCCAAATTGTGAGCGGTGTAGTGCTCGCGGCAGAATCGGAGAGAGCGTAGTTGTAATGCCCCCATTCGTCACATGGCATATAATGATGGGTCCGGCCGGGGCCCCACGACATATGTCACAGACATGCAGTGAAATTACGTGTGGCCATCAAATTCTATTCGCATCTTTAACTCAATCCATTCTAGCACAGCATTTTGAAGTTAAAGAACTCATCTCAGAGAATGTCCACTTCTATATAAACTCCACATTTATATAGCAACACCAGGAATGTATACAACACACACACACGGGACTTAAGGCCTCACAAGTTTCTCTTTCCACACAAGTACATTTTCGTACATCGGCACGCAGGCCAGCCACACATGAAATCCAAACACATTTCTTCGCATAGCCTTCAAGGGCCTTTATAAGTAGTCCATCCATTCCGATCATTTCATTTCCCGCAACAATACCTGCAAATGTGCCATGCAAGCCAAAACAAAAAACAAGGTAACGGTCAGCATTTGCTGACCCATTATAATGACCCTACCCCCTACCCGGGGTAGTGGTTCCTTCCCTGTATGCATTGTCATCATCTATCATCAAGCATCATAATATCATCATATGCCTTTATCCATCTAGCAATCATAACCATGTCACAAACGCTGGTCTCCACCAGACGCTCTGTGCATCAGGGCACCTTCTTGGTGTACCGGATATCCAAGTCATACACCGTCGATCAGAGGTTTTAACTTGTTGGTTGACCGGACCTAGTCCACCAGTCTCGCAAGCTGGCGACATCCCGCCCAAACCACTCAGAGGTACTTACCTCACGACATCCATAAACAACCAGACCAGATCGACCAACACTATGTAGTGTAGCATTTACTACCAATCAACCCATCACCTATTCCTGATCGACCCACCATTGTGGTGCAGTAAGTCGGGTGCTCGCTTTTCGGGTCATGCCACCAATCGATCCCTTCTAACCAGATCAACCCACCCTAGTGGTGTAACATGCCGGGTTTATCTCGGGCTCCCCAGGCTTGCTACCAATTTATCTCTCTTCAAACCCGGATCTTTCTCAAAGCCTCCTTACATCCATCATCACATCCATGCATGCAGCACAACATAAATCTCTTTGCATAACATCAAATCCACGGAGTCTTCTCCGGTTTACCCATGAACATCACCAATCCAGACTACCCGTCTAGATGGGCTTCACACAGCATGCCTATGCCGTACTCTATACTTCCGGCTCTAGATGCAGACTCAACAAAGGAATCACTTCCAAAATCCACCTCTTGGTGGAGGATTCCATGCATATGCATAAAGAGAGGACTTCGATGTCCAAGAAGGAGATCATTACCCTCGAAGATCGTTTTGGCGCCATGAAGTAGCCGGATGAAAGTCACCGCCAAGGCTCTGCCTTCACGAAACCGCTCTCGGATCTTCGCTCCGCACTTCTTATCTCCTCCAGCAGCTGGCTTTACTTTCCTCCTTCCTTCCTTTACTCTCTCCTTCTCTTTCTCTCTCTTGATATGAGATGAAGAAGAAGAAGAATTGGAAGGGCTTAAAACCTCAGATCTCGGCCAGAAATCCACATGGACAAAGCCTAACCCTTGGATCCAGAACAAAGAAATCAACGGCCAGAAAAACACTGAAAAAATCATGTTTCGGCCCTAACACGCCCGTGTCACAGTCCGTGTCCCCAAAGCGGTGCACGAACCGCCTTATCCAAACTTATCCACGCCAAGATGACACGCCCGTGACACGCCCGTGTCAGCCTAGTCACGCCCGTGACATGGGCGTGTAACCCACTCGAGACCTACTCAAGAGGAATTACTCGAGAGAAAACCAATTACTCGAGTACCCCGCCAAGACACGCACGTGTCACGGGGATGACACGCCCGTGTCACCCCCTCCTACTCGAGTACTCTTCCATCTACTCAATTACATTTCGACCTACACGAGAGCCACTCAAGGATAAGCGGGACACGCCCTGTGACACGCCCGTGTCACAGGCGTGTTCCTCCCGAAAAGTCGTCGACCGAACTTCGTCGAACACAATCGTCGAACGCACTCAACCCGAGCAGGACACGCCCTGGGACACGCCCGTGTCCCAGGCCGTGTCAACCAAACTTTTCCCGTTTCTCAACTTTGGGCTGTTACAGTAGTGCGATAGGCTTCTTGAGAACGACAACAAATATTATTATCTTCTTTTTAGTTCTATTTGATGTTTGTTATATATGTTATGAATGAATTATCTGGTTATGATAGATTTATCTTTTTGGACATTATATTTTGTGATATGACTTACATATGATAAAAGTCTGTCACGATGCTCGAGAACTTCTTGATTATTTGTTCTATCATGGTGTTCTATTGCGCAATCATG
The DNA here is from genome assembly GCA_039583875.1 of Platanthera guangdongensis. Classification (NCBI taxonomy): domain Eukaryota; kingdom Viridiplantae; phylum Streptophyta; class Magnoliopsida; order Asparagales; family Orchidaceae; genus Platanthera; species Platanthera guangdongensis. Next base: position 7,826,768 of record CM077148.1, on the reverse strand, counting down.
AATTCATCTCATGTATATATTGCCTCGTAAGGATTATTACTATGCATGGAATTCAGCTATACGGTGGTTCATTATGACATATATAATAAATTGGAATTAATGTGTCGGCTCATTGTGATGGTGAGACTTTATGCTTATTATGTGACAATTGTTGGACATGATTTTTTTGCGGTGCAATATTTTTATTGTAGTTTAAGATATGCTCATATGATATGTTGATGATCTATATGTTGGTTATTGTGAGACACTCTTATTTTACCTACCTTCAAATAATCTAAAATTGAAATGTTTTTCTAGTAGGCTTGTTGTGTCATGTTAGAGTGTAGCATGATGTTATGAGTTGTGTTTTTTATTTTATGATTCTTACAGTGACATATACTTAATCCTCTAGAATATTATTAGAATGACAAAATGACAGTTCTTACCTTACATGATCATGATATGCTTGTGTCATTTTTGATGGTTCTTGATGCTACACATAGAATTGGACAAAACTCTATTTCGTGCTTTAACCTTTGTATATGTCCAAGATATAAGTTTTACAGGTTACAATACATGGCTAAGATTGCTGATGGACATTCCACAAAAGAGTAAATTGGGTACATCATCGAGAAAGTAATGGACAACCATGCAGACACTTCAATTTTCAGGGGAGTATTTAAATTTCAAGTCAATATTTTTGTCCTTCATTTTGTCCTTTTCTTTTTGTGTTGATTACTAAAAATATTTTAAATTAAAATTCTTGGGTATTTAAGTCTCTTTGTTGTGGACTTGCAAAGGGCAAAAGTGTGGAGGTGGTATAACCCCCATTAATTGGGTGAGGAGTGAACTTTTATAATAATAATGGTTGATCCTACTTCTTGATATAATTAACAAATAAGTTGTTCAATTTTATTTGATGATTAGTGTTTGTATGATGGTCATTCTTAATGGTTCATATTTTTGATTTGAAGTTAGTGAGATGGGTAAAAGCTCTTTTAAGTATTTTTGTATCCACAATATTCTTTAAAAGAATTTTCTCCTTAAAAATAAATTTTTATTGACTTCTAACAATAATGACGGAAGGAAGAGCAAGAACCAAGTTGGAGATTTAAATCAAAGCGTTGAGTGGGTATTTTATTTTGTAAGAATGGTTAGGATTTCTCTTTGATCAAATCGTGTCTCACTACCTATATTTGATTTGATCACCCACAATCTTTTGAGCTTGAATTTTTGATTATAATGCATAATTTCCCCACATTCCTAATAGTAATTTCTTAATAACTTTTCAACTGTGAGGGATTATTAAAAGAAAAATTTGTGAGTTGTACTGATATGTGGCCTGAGTGTGTGTACACCTACTTGGAACGATCCCTACTATGACTTTATAAAAAAAAGAATATGAAAGTGCAGGTTAGATCTGATATACTCTAGAGGGGGGTGAATATAGTATGGTGCTTGCTAAAAACTTTTTACAACTCTTGTTGTATTCCTAAGTGAACAGGGAAGCAAATGAAATACAGCAAATACAGCAACTACCTAATCAAAAAGTAATCACAGAACAATCACAAACCACAGCCAGAAAATAAAAGAAAATAAGCAACCAGATGACACAAGGAGCTATAGTGGTTCCCCAACCAATCTGGGTACATCCACTCTTCTACCACCCTAGGTAGGAATCCACTGCAGGATGAGTTGATCAGGTGTCCTGGGCACCAATGAGCTTTTGATAAGGTACTCAAAACCCAAACCAGATTTTTTGATCAGGTGTCTTGCCACCACTGAGTTTTGATAAGGTCTCAGAAACCAACACAAACTTTTGAAGGGAGTTTGATAAACCCTTTACAGAGAGAGAGAGAGAGAGGGATAGGTGATCTTCTCTGTCAATAATTAGAGAGAAGATAGTGGATGTTGTCAAAGCTCCCCCTGAGATTTATAGTTGTTCAGGAAGTGAAGCTTTGTAGTAGGGTGATAGGCCTTCAGAAGATTTGATCTCCAGAAAAAGATGATTCCAGCAGCAGCTGAAATGTGTGTTGTCTGGAGTCTTGAATGATAATGGCCTTTGAACACTGGAATCAAGAGGGATCTGAAAATTTTAGTATGTTGATCTCCTTTTGTGATGTGTGTTCTTGTATGAATTCTGTCTGTGAATATTTGGAACTCTTTCGGTTTCTGTTGTTGTTGTAATAGTTATTGTTGTAATAGTTGTTGTTATTTTCCAGCAGAATATGAATAAATCTTTTATTCCTTAGATCTGAATAGAATGATTCTCTGTCCAAGATAGTCGTTAGCCTGTCATAAATGACTTCCTTAACTGCATTTTGTCTTCTGGAGGAAAGTCCAATAAAACATTCCTTTGAAAATCCCTTGAAACTTGCTCCAGATTAATTGAAACGGCTACAAGATCCTTGACATAAATGCTGAGAATAATTCCATAACTGTCTGAATTTGAATCTTGAAAAATGTCGATCTCTCCAGAAAAACGTCGACCTGAGCTCAACTATCGTTGAACTGAGCTCAGAGACTAGACTTAAACTGAAGCAGAAAGCGTCGATCTGAGCTCAACTATCGTCGAACTGAGCTCAGAGATAGGAAAACAAATTAGAGACAGGAACGTCGATCTGAGCTCGAAGATCGTCGAATGGAGTTCGACGACTCGTTGAAGTTGAGCTCAGAGATCGTCGAATGGTGTTCGACGATTCGTTGAGGTGAGCTCAGAGATCGTCGAATGGAGTTCGACGATTCGTCGTCCTGAGCTCGACGAAATGACTTACTCTCCTGAACTGAAATATCTGGTCTTGAGGGTCTTGAGGGCAGCTTTCAAACCTAAATACTAACCCTTAGACTCAGTTCTAATTGACCTTTAGATCTATACAAGGAGGTCAAAACAAATTTCCTAAAGGACATAGTGATCCTTGCCCAAATCAGTAATAGGGTGTTCCAACAATCTCCCCCTATTTGGGTTAGGATTACTATTTACAGACATTGGAAAAATAAAAACATACAAAACAGAAATGTAACAAACAAAACATTGCAGAAACACAGACATTATCACAGATAGTTCAGAAAACAAAATTTACTGCCATCTTACAGAATAATTCCTTTTCCTTGCTCTTTATGAGAACTATTTCTCTGTTGGGGTTGAGAGCTTCTTTCTTGGATCTTCTGTCATCAGTTGCACCTAGAGAAGTTTGATGTTTTGGTCTGGGGACTACAGCTTCTGGATGCAGCTTCATATAACTTTCTGAATCAAAGAATTTGTTGGAGAAGTATCTCTCAAGTTCTTTCTTTCTTTGATATGATAGAGTAGTGATACTGGATGTATCTTTTCCTTGTTCTCTAGCTTTCTTGATTTGTTCTAGTGCAGCCAATTCTTTCATTCTTGCTGTCCATGAGGTGGGATTATTTTCTGGGTCTTCAACTGGAACAGGAGGCTCATATCTGTTTGAAGAATTATCAGGAGGAGCTCTGGAAGATACTAGATCTTTAAGCTTATAAGGGAAGGGACCAGAAGTAGTGTTAGAGGGACCTTATCCTTCCCTTTGATAAGGATGTTGCTTGGAATACACTCTGAGTCCTCTTTGATTTCCTCTATACTGTCCTCTTCTGGACTGATAACCTCTAGACTGATTTTCTCTGTACTGGGATCTTCCTTGAGGTTGATATGAACTTTGGCTTCTAGCAGTAGATTGGAAGGCAGAACTTCCACCTGCACCTACATCAAGTGAAGGAGGAGGAGGAGGAGGATTGAAATGGGATGATCCTTTGTCATACTTTCTTTTCTTCTTCATGGCTTTCAGTTGATTCCTGGAGTACTGCATCCATGGTTCTATAATAGGGCAATCATGCAGTATATAATATGGAATATCATTTGTATCTTTCACTTTCTCTGGGGGAACTCTCTTCATGGCCTTGCTTCTTGCTTTCCTTTTCCTTACAATTGTTGCAGAGGAATCATCAGAGTCATTCCTAAACTGATCACTATCTGAGCTTTGTGGATTATCATACACTGCATCAATCCTTTTGAGATATTCTTTCTGTTGTTGAGACTGAGCAGAAAAGACAGTAAAAATAGCAACAGGAGCAACATCAGCAGCAGGAATTGGAGTAGAAGCAGCACTGGCAGAAGAAACTGTAACAGCAGGTTCAGATACAACAATTTTAGAAACAGTAGGCTCAGACATAGCAGGCTCAAAAATAATTGCCTCTGTCATATGCATATCTTCAGAAACTGAAACAATAGTAACAGAACTGGCTGAAACATCAACAGCAGCAGTAGGAGCAACAGAAACAGAAGGAGCACTGTCCACAGCATTGAAGGAATTGATATAAGAACTTATTAAGCTGGGGCACAGCTGGAAATAGGCACAATGGCCTTAGTAAGATCTTCAGTATGCTGGGTTGGAAGGCAGTTGAAGTATACATGATCAAATACTGATAACAGTGACCTGAGGTCCACTGTAATGACTGCAACTAGAGCTAGGTCTGAAGTTACTGCAGCAGGCAATCTCTCAGCTTCATAAGGCATCTCCCCCTGCCTAGATTCAGTGAGAACTGGATCAAGGCACCCAAAAGAAGGGATTGCCTGAGGAGGAAGAAAAGAGGATAGCCTGACAGACAGCTCCTGAACTATTTTTAGAAGTAGAGCCAAAGAGGACTCCAGCAGTAGTGATAGCCTTGGAGCTATCAGCTCATATAGCCTGTCTGCAATAGCTGGAATGTCTACTTGCTCAAGAGGGACTTGAGTAGAGGTAGGGATGGAAGTTGGAGCAGTAGGAGATGTTGTTGGAGAACCTGTGGATGGTGGAAGTGATGGTTGAGATATTGGAATTGTGGAGATGGAAGATAATGGAATGGAAATGGATGGTGTGAATGATGGTTGAGCAATGATGTCCTGAAGGAGTTGTTGATAAGAAGTGGATGAAGATGGTGTCTCAGGAGGGGATGAAGGAGAATCATTCATATAGGAATCATCTAGAAGAGTGAAAGATGGAATATAAGATGATGAGTCAATGTCCATTAGTGGGTAATGATGTAGTGGATGGAAGATTTCTTCAGTTAATGGTGGAGTTGGAGAAGGGATTGAAGTTAGAGATGGGATGGAAATGGGGGATGATATTATGATGGTGGATGTGACTGTTGTAGATGAAACAATAGGTGGAGAAGGAGGAGATGAAGCAGGCAAGTCTTCTGCAGGGGCAGAAACCTGAGGGGAAGAGACTGAAGTAGTCCTTGTGTCTGAAGAAGAGATTGCAGAGGGTCTGCTGGGCTTTACAATCTGCCTGTCCCATTTCCCAAATAGGGCATAGGTAAGCCTCTTGAAGGCATTGATGTGCATCCCACTGGAAACAAGCAGTGCAGGGCATCTATTATGAAGAAACAGCCCTAAAATCCTCCCAAAATTAACAAAGTTCTGGTTAATTTTCTTCTTGATTAAATCAAAGAACACTTCTCCCCAGTTCAGCTGCTTCTTGTCCACCAGGGCACCCATCAAACAGAGCTGATACCTAGATATGGTATCATGAGCTGAGTGTTTTGCCAACAGCACTTTCCCAACTACATCAGCAAGTGTTGGGTACATTGGTCAAATGTACCTGATTTGAAGAAGCCTCACCTAACTCAATGATATACATCATAGTGTATTTGATGTTTGTTTGAGTTACTTGTGCAAGTTAGGAATACACTGGACTGAAGCTAAAAATTTCTAAGTCCATGTGTCGACACCCAGAGGGAAAGTGTCGACACTTGAGAAAGCTTGTGTCGACACCCAGACAAGCAGTGTCGACACTTGGAGTCATTGTGTCGACACCTGGGAAGAAGAGTCGACACCAGTCAGAAAGTGTCGACACTTGGAGCTGTGTCGACACTCAGTGTAGAAGAATGCAGAAAAGCTGTGTCGACACTTAGCAGAAGTGTCGACACCTAGAAGAGCTGAGTCAACACCAGAAAGTGTCGACACTTGGAGTTGTGTCGACACTCAGCAAAAGTCTGCAGAATCTAAGTACAAGTGTCGACACTCAACACAATGTGTCGACACTATGCAGAAGAGTCAACACTTAAAGAAAGTGTCGACACCCAGCACAATGTGTCGACACTTAGCTAAAGACTCAGTATTTGAAGTAAGTGTCGACACTCAACACAATGTGTCGACACTATGCTGAAGAGTCAGTAGTTGAAGAAAGTGTCGACACTCAGCACAATGTGTCGACACTTAGTTGAAGACTCTACACTTGAAGAAAGTGTCGACACAAGGAGCTGTGTCGACACTTAGCAAAGAACAGAAAAGTTACAAAATATTCTAAGTACAAGTGTCGACACTAAGGGAATGTGTCGACACTCAGCTGAAGAAACAAAAGTGAAGACTTGTGTCGACACCAAGAAGTAGTGTCGACACTTGACAGTTTCAACACATGAAGATGTGTCGACACAAAGAACATGTGTCGACACTTAGAAGAATACAGTTAAAGAATGAAGAACAAGACTTGTGTCGACACTCAATTTCAGTGTCGACACATGCAGAAGTATCTGTGTCGAGACATACAAAGAATTATGTCGACACCTTGTAGACTTGTGTCGACACTTACACAACATGTGTCGACACTTAGTCTATAAGTGTCGACACTTAAGAACAGAAAGTCTCGACACTATCTGACAGTTAGAGAATTTCAAGAAGTGACTGGTTGACATGACAGCTGCCGATCCAGCCGGTCTACTGCAACTGTCAGAGAAATCAGAAGTCTGTTATGAACCGGACCAGCCGGTTACCATGAAGGATGCCTATAAATAGGCACCCATAGTTTACAGACCGAGATAGATCAAGTGATATAGAAGTGGTTGAAAAAGTTTTTGATAAAGAGAGTTCAGATCTTTGTAAAAGTGGTATATTGAGTATCAACACAAGAAGATCTTGCTGTGCATCGGCAGATCTAAGAAGTTGGAGAGAGAGAGCTCCAACCAAGGATTCAGTCTTTGGAACTAAGGCTGAGAAGAAGAATTCAGAGTCATCTGGATTTCAAGAAGCAGAGGTCAAGGAACAACTGCAGAAGATTCAGACTAATTCAGTTCTAATCAAGAAGCTTTGAAGGAAGCTAAGTCAGTTTGGATCTAACTGAGTTCTTCCAAGAACTCTTCAAGAATCTCTCAACTCCTCTCTTATTTTCTGAGTTGTAGAGTTAGCTATTGTACTTTCTATTTTAACTTGTAGGATCCATTGGATCTGAGAGAATTGTAAGCCTATATTATAAAGGCTGAGGGTAGGGCTTGGTTGCCTGAGTGTAGGAGTTGAAGAACTCTGAGTGTAGGCCTTAATTGGCTGAGTGTAAGCCTTGATTGGCTGAGTGTAGGCCTGGGTGGCTGAGTGTAGGCCTTTTGGCTGAGTGTAAGGCTTTGGGCCTGAGGTAGGAACCTAGTTGGGTTCTGAGTTAGTGGAGAAGTTTGGCCGAATCTAGTACACTGCTAGATAGGCGAAGGGGGAAAGTGGATGTACCCAAAGATTGGGGAACCACTATAAATTAGTGTGTCTGCTGTGCTGTGCTGTGGATTGACTGTTTGATTTCTGTAATTGCTGTTAGCTGTAGTAATCTGTGAAATAATTGTTGTGCTGCCAACAAAGTCTTAAAAAGGTTTAGGTCACCTATTCACCCCCCCCCCCCTCTAGGTGTTTAGGTACCATATCTTTCAAGTGGTATCAGAGCCAGGTTCCTCAAAAAGGACTAACTGTCTGAGGAGATCCAGTTTGGCAGATTCAGTATAAGTTAGCAAACAGTTTCAAGAAAATCAAGAAACATGGGGTCTTCAGAGAATCACAAGGAATTGGGTTCAATGAAACTGCCCATATGCAGAAAGGAGATTTTTGGAATCTGGAAAGAAAGGGTAAGGCTGTTCATGGAGGCCTCTGACCCTAGGATCTACATCACAGTCAAAGAAGGGCCTTATGTGCCCATGAAGATTTCAGTCTTGGATGCTACACAGAGAACTCCAAAGGATTTTTCTGAGATGACCAAGGATGAGATTGTCCTAGCTACAATGGACAAAAGGGCACAGAACATCATAGTTAGTGCAATTGATGATGCCACCTTCCAGAACCTTATTCACTGTAAAACAGCAAAAGAAATGTGGGATACCCTCATTGTCTACATGGAAGGTTCTGAAGAAGTAAGACAAGATAGGAAGTCCTTGCTTAATCAAGAGTATGAGAGCTTTAGGCAAGGAAGAGGAGATAGCATCACTGAATGCTACAAAAAGTTCTACAGAATTGTTAATGAACTCATGTCCTATGGAAGAGAGTTCACAAACTATGAATTGAATGATAAGTTCTTAAGGTCCCTAACCAAAGATTGGGACACTAAGATCTGTGCCATCAGAGAAATGGCAAAGTTGGGAGAAATTCCTCCTCCCACACTGTTTGGCAAGTTGTTATCTTATGAGATGCAATTGTCAGTAAGAAAAGAGGAGGAAAAGTCAACAAGGACTGAACACAGGGAAAGGACTGTTGCCTTTAAGTCAGAAGTACCTAGAAAGAACAGGACTAAGTCATCAACTCCTCCTCCAGAGGTAGTTGAATCAGAATCTGATGAGTCTGTTAGCACTAAATCTACAAGCAGTGAAAGTGATGAAGATTTTGCTGCATTCACCAGACATTTTCAGAAATTCCTTAAGAAGAAACAGTGGAGGTCCAGACCTTCATATTCCAAAGGGAAAGAAGTCCAGTATCAGGAGAAGAAGCCTTCAAAGAAGGATAAGAAAAAGACAAAGACTAGTAAGGCAACTGGGTCTAAGATTGTGTGTTACTGCTGCAATAGACAGGGTCATGTTATTGCAGATTGTCCTGAAAGAAGGAAAGAATCCAGTGACAAAAAGAAGACTCACTTCAAAGGAAAGAAGGAGAAGTCCTTTGTTGCAAAGAATGAGAAGACTCTTTCAGACATTTCTTCTTCAGACACTGAGACAGATGCTGAAGCCTATATAGGGCTATTTGCTGAAGAAGAAGAAGAGTTTATGCAGATCATGGAATCAATCTATGAACAAGAAGAGGTTCAGTGCCAAGGACTGATGGCATTGACTGAAAGTACCAAAATCCTGGAGCAGCCAGGACCTAGTCAGGTACAAAGTCTAACCTTAAGTTCAGATTCCAGTTCTAGTTCAGAGTCAGAATCATCTTCATCAAGTGATGGAAGTGTTTCTGAATCTGAGGGAGATATTCATCAGCTCTTAGATGAATACCAAGTACTGTTGCAAGCCTATAAGAAAAGCAAGATCCTAGCCAAAAGTCAGGCAAAGGAGATTGCTGATCTCAAGGCAGCTGCAACAGATTTTGAGAAGCAGTATGATCAAAAACTGAATGAAGTAGCCAGGCTGAAACACATTACTGTGATTCAGATGGGTACTATTACATTTAAGAATGATCAAATTAAGAGACTGGAGACAAATCTCCAAAAGGAAAGAGAGCTAGTTGCTAGGTTTTCAAAACCTAAATCAGTGCTACCCTTGATTGATGAATTTGTTCATCATAAAGGAAAGGCTGGATTGGGTTTTATTAAACCAGCTAGGACTGTTCAGGATCAGTCCAAGTCCAAGGGCAAAGCCCCAACATTCAACAAGCCTGCTGTAGTCAAGACAGCAAAGGTTGTACCTAAGCAAAGGTACAACAAGTTTGAATGCTGGTGTTGTGGCAAGGTTGGCCACTTTGCCTTGGATTGTTGGCACAATGCCAGTGCCAAGTTGGGTAGCAAGTTACCTGTTGGAAAGCCAGCAGGTAGCTATGTCAAATTGCAAACTAACAATCACCAAGGACCCAAGTTTACTTTGGGTTCTAAGGTTCATTAATTTGTTTTGCAGGTGAATCCAAGTGGCCATACCCCTACATGGTACTTGGATAGTGGATGTTCCAGACACATGACTGGAACTAGGGGACTACTGAAGGACTACATCCCAATCAAAAATGGTCCAAAGGTGACCTTTGGTGGTTCTGAAAAAGGAATCATCAAAGGGTTTGGTAACATTTCTTCTAACCTTGTTACCATTACTCAAGTGGCTTATGTTAAAGGTTTGAAACACAACCTCATAAGTATAAGTCAATTAAGTGATGTAGGGTATGACATCTCATTTGTTAAAAATGGTTGTCATATCAAGAGGTCAAGTGATCAAGAGATCATTTTGACAGGATATAGAAAGAGAAATGTCTATTGTTTAGACATTATGGTTGAGAACAATAGTTCTCCAGTTTGTCTTGTAGCTGATGAGACAGTCTCTCAATGTGTCAAATGGCACAAGAGGCTTGCTCATCTTAATTACAAGACTATTGGCAAACTCTTTAGTAAAGAGTTAGTGAGGAATGGTCCTCAAGTTAAGTGTGTCAAAGATGGCATTTGCTCAGCTTGTCAAAAGGGCAAGCAGACTAAATCCACCTTTAGAAGCTTAGACAACAAAGATGCTGTGAGGTGTTTATACCTCTTGCATATGGATCTATTTGGTCCAATGCCAGTTCACAGCTTAGGTAGGAAGGTCTACACCTTTGTAGTTGTTGATGACTACTCAAGGTTTTCCTGGGTGTTCTTCTTAAAGCAGAAATCTGAGACACCTAGTGTCTTCTATAGTTTTGTTAAGCAAATTCAGAATGAATTGAACTGTACAGTGGTCAAAATTAGAAGTGACCATGGTACAGAGTTTCAGTCTGAAAGCATGACAAAGCTGTGTGAAGACTATGGGATATTTCAAGAATTCTCTTCACCTAGAACACCTCAGCAAAATGGCATTGCTGAAAGGAAAAATAGGACCTTGATAGAGGCTGGTAGAACCCTATTAAGTGATTCATCACTGCCAGAGTATTTCTGGGCTGAAGCAGTTAACACTGCATGCCATGTGATAAATAGGGCTACCATCACTAAAAGGTTAAACAAGACCCCCTATGAAGTTGTGAAAGGCAGGAAACCAAACCTATCCTATTTCAGGATTTTTGGTTGCAAATGCTTCATACTTAACAATGGAAAGTCTTACTTAACTAAGTTTGCTGCCAATCCCAAGAGGGAGTGTTTGTTGGGTACAGCAATAATAGTAAGGCTTATAGAGTCTACAACTTGACTACACAAGTTGTAGAGGAGTCTGTGCATGTAGTTTTTGATGAGACACAACTAATTAACAATGAGTTGTCTAGTAGTGTGTGCAGCCCCACAGGTCTTACTAAGAAGATGGACAAGCTAACCATAGAAGATGTACCTGCTGCAAGACAGCAAGTAGAAGAAGATGGCTTATGTCCAGGGGGAGAACTACATGTACAAGGAGCTGTAGAAGTACAAGGAACTCAGCTTGATGAAGATGCTGAAGAAGTTCAACCAGAAGTAAGGATGCCTCCAGCCAACAGGCATCTAAGAGATCATCCAGTAGAGCTGATTATTGGAGATCCAAGACAAGGTGTTCAGACAAGGAGCAGAAATCAGAATGCTGTAGTATATTCAAGTTTTCTGTCTCAAATAGAACCAAAGAAATTTGAAGAAGCTATACAAGATCCACAGTGGACTGAAGCAATGCAGGAAGAGCTTAACCAGTTCAAAAGGTGCAAGGTTTGGGACTTGGTTCCTAAACCTAAAGATCACAATGTGATAGGAACAAAGTGGATCTACAGGAATAAGTTAGATGAACAAGGAGTCATCATTAAGAATAAAGCAAGACTGGTTGCAAAAGGATATAGGCAAGAAGAAGGTATTGATTTTGATCAAACCTTTGCTCCAGTAGCCAGACTGGAAGCCATAAGGATGTTCTTGGCCTATGCAACCTATCAAGGATTCAAGGTATACCAAATGGATGTGAAGTCAGCATTCCTAAATGGTAATCTAAAAGAAGAAGTATATGTGGAGCAGCCTTCAGGTTTTGTTGATCCTACTCTTCCACATTATGTCTATAGACTTAGGAAAGCATTATATGGGTTAAAACAAGCACCTAGAGCTTGGTATGAAACCCTATCTAGTTTCCTCATTGAGAACAAGTTCTCAAGGGGGAAAATAGATAAGACTCTATTCCTTAGGGAATCTAGAGGCAAAGTCATACTTGTCCAAATATATGTAGATGACATTATATTTGGGTCTACTGAAAGTAGCCTTTGCAAAAAGTTTGCAAAGCTTATGCAAAGTCAATTTGAGATGAGTAGTATGGGAGAACTGAAGTTTTTCTTGGGTCTCCAAGTTAAACAGACTGGAAGTGGTCTATCCATATGTCAGTCCAAGTTCACCCTAGAACTCATAAGGAAGTATGGTATGGATTCATCCAGTACCATGAAGACTCCTATGGGGTCAAGTATGTCTCTAAGCAAGGATGATGCAGGGAAACCTGTAGATGAAACCTTGTATAGAGGGATAGTTGGCTCCCTACTATACTTGACTGCAAGTAGGCCTGACATTATGTATGCTACATGTGTTTGTGCCAGGTATCAAGCCTGCCCTAAAGAGTCTCACTTGACTGCAGTCAAGAGAATCTTGAGATATCTAAAGGGCACTCCTTATCTAGGCCTCTGGTACCCTAGGAATGGAGATTTTGATCTAACAGGTTATTCAGATGCAGACTTTGCAGGATGCAAAGAGGATAGGAAAAGCACAACTGGAACCTGTCAATTCCTAGGTGGAAGACTCATTTCATGGAGCAGTAAGAAGCAAACCAGTGTGGCTATTTCCACAGCTGAGTCAGAATATGTAGCTGCAGGAAGTTGCTGTGCTCAACTTCTGTGGATTCAACATCAGTTAGAAGACTATGGATTTCAGGTAAGTAGAACTCCACTTTACTGTGATTCTACTAGTGCTATTTCAATAGCTAACAATCCTGTATCACATAGTAGAACTAAACATATTGAGATTAAATATCACTTTCTTAGGGAGCATGTAGAAAGAAATGATATTGCACTTGAATATGTTAAAACAGATAATCAGATAGCTGATATGTTTACTAAGCCCTTAGAAGAAGCTAAGTTCAATAGGTTCAAAATTGAACTAGGTATGATAAACTTAGACTAAGTTTACAGAACTAAAAATTGGCTAAGTAAAAAGGTGTCGACACATAGACAAGTCTATGTCGACATAGAATAGTAAGTGTCGACACTTCAGGAAAATGGTGTCGACACATCTAGGAAGTTGGTGTCGACACTTCAGAATGTTAGTGTCGACACATGTCGAGTTGGTGTCGACACTTCAGAATGTTAGTGTCGACACATGTCGAGTAGGTGTCGACACATCCAATAAGGTGTCGACACTTAAGTTTTACTCAGACTTTTCTAAGTAAAGTCTCGACTACATGTCGAGTATAGTGGTGTCGACACTTAGCCAAGTGTCGACACATAAAATCTGTTGACTAAACTTGTGTCGACACATGTGTGTCGAGACATTATAAGTCAGTGTCGACACTTATTGACAGTGTCGACACATCTTTAGAAATTCATCCCGCCTGTTCGTCTTCAAACAAGAAAGGTATAAATAGGGTTCTGTTTGTGTTTGTCGACACGCTTTCAGAGTTTCGAGACCAAACTACTGTGTCGACATTTCTCTTCTCTAAAGACTAATTCTCAAAACCCTAATGGCTCCCAAGCTCGAGGAAAATGTTAACGAAGGGTATGAGCTCGTGCGAGGTGCTTTTGACGATGGCGATCAAGAAATCAAGACGGTGGTAACCCTAGTCACCGATTCAGGATTGGAGTTCTTGGTTTCAGAACCAACCAAAATTTGGAAGAAGGAAGTTATTGAATTCCTTACTGGAGCGTCTGTAGATGACTCGGGCTACAGAATTAAGTCAAGGGTGCATGGCACCAAGGTTAAGATTTCACCCAAGTCCTTGAGAAAGGTACTTCAGCTACCTAAGACTCAAGAAGAAGAAGAAATTTCTACATCCAAGACCAGGGAAGCTTTGGTCTGGTGTGGTCTTGATTCTAAGATGAAAATAGGTTCTGTCTTTAACAGAAAAGGCATGAACATTCAAGGAAAATTTCTGTCAGAGATAGTAGGCAAGGTCATTCTCAGTAAAACTGGAGGGCATGAAAGGGTGTCAGCCTCCATGTTCAATGTCATGACCAGCATTATCTTCAACCTAAGAACAGATTGGTCAATGGTTATCTTTGAGAAGATAAAGGAAAGTCTGAAGAAGCCCAATCTGGGCAGGATATTAAGTCTCTACCTGGCTGGTACAATACCAGAGGTCATGAGCAATGCTGCTGGAGCTAAAATCAACCACATGAGAAGGATGGACATGAGAATCTTCTCCAGGTGGGAAAGGGTGCTGTCAAAGAAATCGACCACCCCTGAGAAACAAGTTACTAAGAAAGATTCTCCTCCCAGGAAGAAAAGAAAAACTGCTGTTGTGACACAAGTGTCCTCAAGCAGTTCTGAGAGTGAAGAACAGGTGGTGTTTACACCTGATGAGCAAGAGGAAGGAGATAGTAGAAAAGACCCCTGCTGGTCAAGATGTGGCTGAGATTCAGGGGGAGCTGCCTCACACTAGCCCCATCCCTAGGGATCTAAGCCAGGGGGAGCTTCCAGGTGTAGCAGAACCATCTACACTGGAGAGTGAGCAAGCCACCATCCTCATCCAAGAGGTACTTGTTGACCTTAATACTTTCAATTTTTCTATAATAAATTCTGATTTGTCTGATGTCCATCAGCAAAATCAGCAAGCAACTCAAGAACCAGATGTTGTTCTCCAAGACACATCTGTTGTAGCTGATGAACACAGTACATCTCCTGCACAGTCACCCCCAGAATATACAATGGAAGATCTATTTCTGAATTTAGATCAAGAGGATTTTGACATGGACAAGACTGCTGCTGATGAAGAGAAGAGTGCTGCTATTGAGGGGAAGAACTTGGATGTTCAGGAAGAGCCTATAAGGCTAGATACTGAGAAGGCACAAGATGTGCAAACTGAAAAACCATCAAGCCCTAAGGATAGGGTGGATATAGCCAGTACCTCAGAGTCTGAGGATGATGAAACTGAGCAAGCTAAGAAGAAACAATTCTTTGTATTCAAAAGAAGGAGTCAGAGCTATAAGAAAGCTCTACAAACTGTTGCTCAACACTCCTTAGTCCAACAAGCTCCATCAACAGATTACAGTAGCCTCATGGTAGCAATGCAAGTTAAGCTGGATGAGCAAAGGAGGGCTATAGAGACATATATTGATGAAGGCCACAAGTCTTTACAGTTTGATTTAGCTCAAGATATCAAGTCAATCAGGTTTGAGATGAACCTGAATAAGAAGGAAATGAATGAATGCTTCCACAAGGGTGGAAATGCAGTAGTATTCCTGGCTAAACATCAAGAGCAGATAAAAGACAAAGTAGATGATATAGCACTAAAGCAAGGCTATGTGCTGGAGAATCAACTCAGAATGAATGATAATTTGACTGCATCCCACAATGCAATAGTCACTGAACTGAAGAGTAAGTCTGATGAACCATCAACCTCCTCTGCTGCTGCCAAGGCTGAATTTGATAAAGTATTTCAGGAAGAAATTGCTGCTGTCAAGAATGCAATCAAAGATTCACAGAAGGTCATTTCTGAACAGCTTACAAAGCTTAGACCTTATTTTAAGGAAGGAATCAGGTACTTGGACAGTCAGATAAGATTCCAGAAAGATGATGTGAGAGATCATGTAGCACAAGAAGTCATAAAGGGGGAGAGGGTGTTAGTCAAAGCTAGCTCTGACCATGCCAAATGGATTTCTAATTCCATCAGAGCTACACTGGGCTATCCTCCCCTGTGTGATGATGATAATGTAGCTGAATCTGGTATTCAAAGTGCATATCTTGGAGGTGAGCAACAGGAAGTAGCTCAGGTGATCTATCCACCTCCAGATTTTGAAATGGTTCATGCTGATGTAAGCACAATGTATAGTCCAACTGCTGGTAAGCCAAATGTTATTCTGGAAAAGGTTGTTCAACCTATTACAGCAGCTATGCAAGAGGTTTTGGACAAAGAAGAAGAGACTAGGCTATCAAAGAAGAAGTTCAGGGAACTTGCTGAGCAAAAACCAGATTTTGAACAGTGGAGCCCTACTTCTAGGAACATCATTCTCACAGCCTGGAAAGCGGCCAAGGACAATGCCCATGAGAGGAACAAGTGGTTCTCAGAGGCAGAATGGAGGAAGCATGAGAGTAGGCAGGAAGCCATTGTCCAGCATAGAAGGAAGGCTAAGTTAGGAAAGCTACCTCCTACAGCTGTGGAGCCTAGCAAGTACTTTCCTAAGCCCTATCATTACTTTGAGAGGCAAAAAATCAAGGCTGAAGAACAGAAGAAGAAGGACTCCAAAGGGAAGAAGACTGCTGAAGCTGAGCCTGCTGCTGCTGCTGTAAAGGCCAAAGTGCAAGCTGGAAAAGGCATAGTCATAAAAGAACCAGATCAGAATTAGACTAAGCTTAGACTGAAGAATGTTGTACTCTGTTACATCTAAACATTATTGTAAATCTTTGAAAATATATTGCAAACAATGTATGAACAATTTTTGATAAATATATATTTCATGATTGTTTAGTAGAATGTGTCTAATTCTTGTTTGTTCTGTAATGTTGTATGAGTATACATGTGTGCTTTATTACATGTTTAAGTTTAACTCTGTTGACATATACCTGTTTTACATCATTTTATAATTTTTAATTATGAGTGGTGTATATCATTGACTAAGGGTTATGACTTCTCCAAATAGGGGGAGATTGTTGGGTACATTGGTCAAATGTACCTGATTTGAAGAAGCCTCACCTAACTCAATGATATACATCATAGTGTATTTGATGTTTGTTTGAGTTACTTGTGCAGGTTAGGAATACACTGGACTGAAGCTAAAAATTTCTAAGTCCATGTGTCGACACCCAGAGGGAAAGTGTCGACACTTGAGAAAGCTTGTGTCGACACCCAGACAAGCAGTGTCGACACTTGGAGTCATTGTGTCGACACCTGGGAAGAAGAGTCGACACCAGTCAGAAAGTGTCGACACTTGGAGCTGTGTCGACACTCAGTGTAGAAGAATGCAGAAAAGCTGTGTCGACACTTAGCAGAAGTGTCGACACCTAGAAGAGCTGAGTCAACACCAGAAAGTGTCGACACTTGGAGTTGTGTCGACACTCAGCAAAAGTCTGCAGAATCTAAGTACAAGTGTCGACACTCAACACAATGTGTCGACACTATGCAGAAGAGTCAACACTTAAAGAAAGTGTCGACACCCAGCACAATGTGTCGACACTTAGCTAAAGACTCAGTATTTGAAGTAAGTGTCGACACTCAACACAATGTGTCGACACTATGCTGAAGAGTCAGTAGTTGAAGAAAGTGTCGACACTCAGCACAATGTGTCGACACTTAGTTGAAGACTCTACACTTGAAGAAAGTGTCGACACAAGGAGCTGTGTCGACACTTAGCAAAGAACAAAAAAGTTACAAAATATTCTAAGTACAAGTGTCGACACTAAGGGAATGTGTCGACACTCAGCTGAAGAAACAAAAGTGAAGACTTGTGTCGACACCAAGAAGCAGTGTCGACACTTGACAGTTTCAACACATGAAGATGTGTCGACACAAAGAACATGTGTCGACACTTAGAAGAATACAGTTAAAGAATGAAGAACAAGACTTGTGTCGACACTCAATTTCAGTGTCGACACATGCAGAAGTATCTGTGTCGAGACATACAAAGAATTGTGTCGACACCTTGTAGACTTGTGTCGACACTTACACAACATGTGTCGACACTTAGTCTATAAGTGTCGACACTTAAGAACAGAAAGTCTCGACACTATCTGACAGTTAGAGAATTTCAAGAAGTGACTGGTTGACATGACAGCTGCCGATCCAGCCGGTCTACTGCAACTGTCAGAGAAATCAGAAGTCTGTTATGAACCGGACCAGCCGGTTACCATGAAGGATGCCTATAAATAGGCACCCATAGTTTACAGACCGAGATAGATCAAGTGATATAGAAGTGGTTGAAAAAGTTTTTGATAAAGAGAGTTCAGATCTTTGTAAAAGTGGTATATTGAGTATCAACACAAGAAGATCTTGCTGTGCATCGGCAGATCTAAGAAGTTGGAGAGAGAGAGCTCCAACCAAGGATTCAGTCTTTGGAACTAAGGCTGAGAAGAAGAATTCAGAGTCATCTGGATTTCAAGAAGCAGAGGTCAAGGAACAACTGCAGAAGATTCAGACTAATTCAGTTCTAATCAAGAAGCTTTGAAGGAAGCTAAGTCAGTTTGGATCTAACTGAGTTCTTCCAAGAACTCTTCAAGAATCTCTCAACTCCTCTCTTATTTTCTGAGTTGTAGAGTTAGCTATTGTACTTTCTATTTTAACTTGTAGGATCCATTGGATCTGAGAGAATTGTAAGCCTATATTATAAAGGCTGAGGGTAGGGCTTGGTTGCCTGAGTGTAGGAGTTGAAGAACTCTGAGTGTAGGCCTTAATTGGCTGAGTGTAAGCCTTGATTGGCTGAGTGTAGGCCTGGGTGGCTGAGTGTAGGCCTTTTGGCTGAGTGTAAGGCTTTGGGCCTGAGGTAGGAACCTAGTTGGGTTCTGAGTTAGTGGAGAAGTTTGGCCGAATCTAGTACACTGCTAGATAGGCGAAGGGGGAAAGTGGATGTACCCAAAGATTGGGGAACCACTATAAATTAGTGTGTCTGCTGTGCTGTGCTGTGGATTGACTGTTTGATTTCTGTAATTGCTGTTAGCTGTAGTAATCTGTGAAATAATTGTTGTGCTGCCAACAAAGTCTTAAAAAGGTTTAGGTCACCTATTCACCCCCCCCCCCTCTAGGTGTTTAGGTACCATATCTTTCAGCAAGAAATCTGTACTCAACAGACAGATTATTCTTAAGCAATTTACTAGGGTTAGCTTCTGAATGTCCCATCCTTTCAAGCATATTTGAAAATTCCTCTCCAGAAAGCTCAACAAAATCTTCTCCAGAATTTAATTGAAAAACCTCTGTCAAAGCAGCAGGTGTTAGAGATACCTGAGTTCCTGAGATGGTTCCAACCACTGTGTTCTGATCCAGATTGTGGGCAGTATACACCCATTCCTTTATCTCATCTACAGCTAATTTGATCCTTGTAGTCATTATGTTAACTAACTATTGGTCCTTGAAAAGTTCCAGAATGTCCTTGAATATTTGATCGATGTTATTGAAGGAATCCGTGTCTATATCAAAGCCAGCGTCAAATTTCATTGCGGCCAAGATTGCGACTGAAACTGCCATTGATTCCTGCAAAAATGAACAAACAAACGATCAAGTGTTGAAAAGTTTGGAGGGAAAGGGAAAATTTGCAGAGAGTATGAAAGCGCAAAGGCAGAACAACGGCCGAAAAATGAGTTTTATATTAGGGTTCGACGCAGAAAAGGAAAGATCGTTGAACTCTGTTCGACGATCTGGGCTTCTAAAGGAAACCGAAAGGTCATCAACATCGTCGATCTCCGTTCGACGATATTGGAGAGCGTCGAGCTCCGTTCGACGATCGCTGACCTGAAGAGAGATAGCTTAGCACTATCTGAGAAGCGCTGAACTCTGGTCGACGATTTCTGAAATCGTCGATCTCCGTTCGACGATCTTGGGGAAAATCGCCGAGCGCAGTTCAGAGACCAGAAACATACTCTATACACAAAAAGAACATATTGATTTGCCTAGTCTTGGTCATTTTTATATTTTTAAAATCTTGGATCTTATTTTAGACTTCCTCCATCTAACATTCCTAACTGATTCAAGAAGAATGTATGTTTCTTTTAATCCAAGAGTTTGGTGAAAATATCTCTCCTTTGCAAATCAGTTGGGATATATTGAAGTTCAATTTTGTTTTTATCAACATTATCCCTTAGAAAGTGATGCCTAATTTCTATATGTTTTGTCCTACTATGGAGGACTGAATTTTGTGCTACAGAAATAGCACTGGTATTATCACAAAATATTTTAGACTTCTCTAAGTTGTAGCCATAATCTAGGAGTTGGTTTTGAATCTACAAGATTTGTGAACAACAACTACCTGCAGCCATATATTCAGCTTCAGCAGTTGAAGTTGACACAGATGTTTGTTTCTTGCAAAAACAAGAGACAAGTCTGTCACCAAGAAACTGACAAGTTCCACTGGAACTTTTCTTATCTATTCTGCATCCAGCATAATCAGCATCTAAAAATCCAGTTAAGTCAAATGTTGAATCTTTTGGATACCAGAGACCTAGATTTGGACAACTTTTTACATACCTGAGAATCCTTTTTACTAATGTTAAGTGTGACTCTCTAGGGCTCACTTGGAATCTAGCACATATACATGTAGGAAACATTATGTCAGGTCTACTAGCTGTAAATTACAATAAAGAGCCAATCATTGCTCTATATATTGTCTGATCAATAGGTGTCCCATGTTCATCAGCATCTAATACAGCATTAGTAGGCATAGGTGTTTTCATACATGATACTTCAGACATACCAAATTTCTTAACCAATTCTTTTGCATACTTGGTTTGAGAAATAAATATGCCTTCAGCATGTTGTTTGATTTGTAATCCTAGAAAGAAGGATAGCTCACCCATGCTACTCATTTCAAATTTAGAATGCATTAGATTGGAAAACCTTCTGCACAAATTTGAATCAGTAGAACCAAATATAATATCATCTACATAGATTTGTACTAGTAGGGTATGGGACTTATGGGTTCTAATAAAAAGAGTTTGGTCTACTCTGCCCCTTATAAACTCATTTTTCAGAAGAAAGCATGCTAAGGTCTCATACCATACTCTAGGAGCTTGCTTTAGACCATATAATGCTTTATGTAATTTGAAAACATAATCAGGATGAGTTGAAGAGATAAAACCTGGGGGTTGTCTGACATAGACTTCTTCTTTGATATCTCCATTGAGAAAAGCACTCTTTACATCCATCTGGTATACTTTGAAACCTTTGTGTGTTGCATATGCTAAGAAGATTCTTATGGCCTCTAACCTTGCAACTGGTGCAAAGGTCTGGTCATAATCTATCCCTTCTTCTTGAGAGTACCCTTGAGCAACTAGCCTTGTCTTGTTCCTTACAATGACTCCTTGATCATCCAATTTATTTTTGAACACCCACTTTGTTTCAACAATAGAGTGATCCTTTGGCCTTGGTACTAGTTCCCAAACTTTGTTCCTTTCAAATTGATGCAACTCTTCTTGCATTGCAATGATCCAGTGTGGATCTTGCTCTGCATCTTGAATGGATTGAGGTTCAATTTGAGAAAGAAAGCAAGTGTGCATCAGGTTTTGGTTGACCTGATTTCTGGTTTGCACACCAGCTGAGATGTCTCCAATCACTTGGGAGATTGGATGGTCTCTTGATGTTACTAAATCAACAGAAGATGTTGATTGTTCACCAACCTGTGTTGTTGTTTCCTTTGGTGGTACAACAACTGGCTCTTCAAGAAGTTTCTCTTCAAGATGTTGAATGTTTTATTCATCTTCACTACTTTCATCTTTTTGAATAATTTGTAACTTTTCCAAGTCTTCTGCAAGAGGGTGTACCTGCAAAGCTTCTATGGAAGAAGTATTATTCTCCTTGAAAAACATGTTAGACTTATCAAAAGATATATGAACAGATTCTTCAATTTTGAGAGTAGATTTATTATATACCCTATAAGCTTTACTGATCATGGATTATCCCAAAAACACTCCTTCATCAGCTTTAGCTTGAAATTTTGCTAAGTATTTCTTGTCATTATTATGAATGTAACAAATACAACCAAAAATTTTAAAGTAATCTACTTTAGGTTTCTTGCCTTTGAGTAATTCATAGGGAGTCTTGCCCTTCAGTTTATGTATTAAACTTCTATTCAACACATAGTTGGAGGTGTTCACTGCCTCTGCCCAAAAGAATAGAGGAAGGTGAGCATCTGACAACAATGTAGTAGCAGATTCAATAAGGGTTCTATTTTTCCTTTCAACTACCCCATTTTGTTGAGGAGTTCTAGGAGCTGAGAAAGTGTGTCTAATCCCTTTAGTCTGACAGAACTCTTGCATAAGAAGAGAATCAAACTCTGTCCCATGATCACTTCTGATCAGGGAAATGTGAGTATTGAACACACTCTGTATGCATTTGAGAAACTCTGTCAAACATTTAAAGTTATCAGACTTCTTTCTCAGAAAGAACACCCATGTGAATCTAGAGAAGTCATCTACAACCACTAAAGTATAAGATTTCCCTCCTAAGCTTTGTACTGTAATGGGTCCAAAAAGATCCATGTGTAACAGATACAAAATCCTAGGTGAATCACTCTTATTAAGTAACTTAAAACTATTTTTGGTTTGCTTACCTAATTGACAAGCCCTGCAGAGTCCTTCCTTCTTGTAGGGGCTAGAAGGTAGTCCTCTAACAAGATTGTCCTTGGATATCCTAGCAATGGTTCTAAGGTTTATATGCCCTAGTCTCTTATGTCATAATTCATTAGGTCTATAAATAGAGTTAAATAAGCAAATATCTACCTTGGTTGAAAGAAAATCTACAAGATAGATGTTACCTTTCCTTTTACCTGTCAATACAGTTGTGTTGTCCTCTGATTTGATCTTGCATAAGGATTTGCTAAAAGTCACTTGGTAGCCTTCATCACACAGTTGACTGATGCTGATTAAATTGTGCTTCAGTCCTTCCACATAGGCTACTTTCTTGAATGTGACTGTGCCAATCTGGACTGCACCATATCCTTTTGTTAGTCCAAAGTTTGAATCACCAAATATTACTTTGGGTCCAAGCTTGGCTTTGAAGGATATGAAATTGTCCTTGTTTCCTGTCATGTGGTTTGAGCACCGACTATCCAGATACCATTGCTGGTTTGATGTTGGATAGGTCTTCACCTGCACATAAAATAATTTATTTGTTTTTGACCCAGTTTACCTTGTGCCTAGGTTGATAGCCTTTGAATTCAGAAATAAAAGGAATCCCTGGTTGACTCTTATAGCCTTCAGGATGATATCTCCTTGGAGGTATTATCCATTCAGTATAAGGGTTAAATCTTTGGGATGAAGGACCCCTAGGTTTGAAATTTGATTTACCTTTGAAAAAAATTTCAAAACTCTGATCTCTGCTCGACGATCGTTGAGCTGAGTTCAACGATCTTGGGTCAGATCGTCGAACTCCGTTCGAAGATCGACTGTGGCAGAGTTCAGGGTTTAGAGATCGTCGACCTGAGTTTGACGATTTAGCCTGAGATCGTTGATCTTCATTCGATGATCGTCTAGCTCCGTTCGATGATTTCTGTTGAACTCTTGTTTTCTTAGGTAAGTCAGAATTCTTCCTAGCTACCTCTACAACTCCCTTACCTTTATCAGAGATAAACTTGATTGGGGTTGTTAATACTATAGGTTGGCTAGATGAGGCACCCAAGCCCAGTGTACTATTGAATCTTGAGTTCACTGTGCTTGTGATGTCCATTAGCTTGATACTTCTCCTATTGAGGGATTCTTCAAACTTTTTGGCCTCTGATAGCTCACCTTTCAGTGAGGCTATCTGCTCCCTACAACATTCCAACTCCTCAGAGAGTTTGAGATTTTCTGATTTTAAAGTGTTGTGTTCAGATAGCTGATTTCTGAGAGAAATGATTTCCTTCTCAGATTTTAATAAATCTAAACACAGTGCTTTAAACTCACACTTGAAGTCCTCAGAATTAAAATCAAAAGAACTTATTACCTGGTCCTCTTCAGATTGAGTCTCTGATTCTGACTCTGACTCTTCTGCATCAGAATTTTGTTGTGAGGCATTGATAGCCATCATGCAGAATTCTTTTTCATCAACAACATCTTCATCATCACTAGAGCTGGATGAAGCTTCAGATTCTTCTTCTGTCTCACTCCAAGTTTCAGCAACAAACCCCTTCCTTGTATGTTTGTTCTTGCTGGAGGAGGGTTTTCCATTGCTGCTCTTCTTGAATTCCTTTTCTTTTCTTCTTTCTTTCTT
The DNA here is from genome assembly GCA_039583875.1 of Platanthera guangdongensis. Taxonomy (NCBI): domain Eukaryota; kingdom Viridiplantae; phylum Streptophyta; class Magnoliopsida; order Asparagales; family Orchidaceae; genus Platanthera; species Platanthera guangdongensis. The sequence goes on along the minus strand of CM077148.1, from coordinate 7,802,873 downwards.
GTCCTTCTTGTCCTTGTTTTTATTTTCTGGACAGTCAGGTACAATGTGGCCTGGTTTCCTACATCCAAAACAAATAATCTCTTTGTTATTTGATTTGTCATACCTTGGCTTGTCATGCTCTCTGTATGATCTTTTCCTGAAATCCTTCCTGGCCATTTTGTAAAACCTTTTGGCCAGTAAGCTTAGCAACTCTTCATTGCCTGTGACCTTTTCTTCAGGCTGATCTTCAATGGCTTTGAATGCTATTGATTTTTCTTTCCTTGTAGCTGGTGAGGCAACCTTCTGCTCTTCTTCTCTATTCTTGATGAGCAGCTCATAAGACTTGAGCTTGCCCAAGAGAGCTTCAGTTGTGATCTCATTTAGGCTTCTGGCATCCTTGATTGGCCAGATCCTTGAGTCCCAAGTGCTTGGGAAGCACATTAGGATTTTATCATTGAGCTCAGTCAATGAGATCTCTTTGTCCAATGTTTTCATCTCATTGACTATGAGACTGAGTCTATTATACATATCTGCTACTGATTCAGCTTCTCCTTTCTTGAAATTCTCATATTGGGTTATGAGGTGAGATCTTCTATCTTTTCTCTCATCAGCAGATCCTAAGACTATCTCAGATAACTTGTCCCAGATGTCCTTTGCTGAGTTGTATTCAGCTAGCTTTTGGAATATTTCATCAGATATAGTTTGGGCTAGAATGTTCATAGCCTTAGCATCTGAAACTTTCCATTTCTTGATTTCTGCTTCTGTTCCTGAAGAAGGTGGAACAGCACTTGTACTTGTATTTTCTGGGGGTCTTGGACACACTGTCAAAACAGAATTGAAAATGTCTTCATCAATAGAGTTCATGTACAATCTAACCCTTGTCTTCCCAAGTGCAAACTTAGATAGATTGCACACTGGAGGTCTGGTGCTAGCATAATCTTTGTTTTGGGCCATGTTCTGTGAAGAAATAAATCTAGTAATAAACTTAAACAAGCAGATCTAACTAGAGGGATCTTTGGGTTCAGGTGTTAGCATGTGCAACCACTAAGGTGTGATATTTTAACCAACCTCGCTCTGATACTAATTGAAAGTGCAGGTTAGATCTGATATACTCTAGAGGGGGGGGGTGAATAGAGTATGGTGCTTGCTAAAAACTTTTTACAACTCTTGTTGTATTCCTAAGTGAATAGGGAAGCAAATGAAATACAGCAAACATAGCAACTACCTAATCAAAAAGCAATCACAGAACAATCACAAAGCACAACCAGAAAACAAAAGAAAATAAGCAACCAGATGACACAAGGAGCTATAGTGGTTCCCCAATCAATCTAGGTACATCCACTCTTCTACCACCCTAGGTAGGAATCCACTGCAGGATGAGTTGATCAGGTGTCCTGGGCACCAATGAGCTTTTGATAAGGTACTCAAAAACCAAACCAGATTTTTTGATCAGGTGTCTTGCCACCACTGAGTTTTGATAAGGTCTCAGAAACTAACACAAACTTTTGAAGGGAGTTTGATAAACCCTTTATAGAGAGAGAGAGAGAGGTAGAGGTGATCTTCTCTGTCAACAATCAGAGAGAAGATAGTGGATGTTGTCAAAGCTCCCCGTGAGATCTATAGTTGTTCAGGAAGTGAAGCTTTGCAGTAGGGTGATAGGCCTTCAGAAGATTTGATCTCCAGCAAAAGATGATTCCAGCAGCAACTGAAATGTGTGTTGTCTGGAGTCTTGAATGGTAATGGCCTTTGAACACTGGAATCAAGAGGGATCTGAAAATTTTAGTATGTTGATCTCCTTTTGTGATGTGTGTTCTTGTATGAATTCTGTATGTGAATATCTGCAAATCTTTTTCTTTCTGTTGTTGTTGTTGTAATAGTTGTTGTTGTAATAGTTGTTGTTATTTTCCAGCAGAATATGAATAAATCTTTTATTCCTTAGATCTGAATAGAATGATTCTCTGTCCAAGATAGCTGTTAGCCTGTCATAAATGACTTCCCTAACTGCATTTTGTCTTCTGGAGGAAAGTCCAATAAAACATTCTTTTGAAAATCCCTTGAAACTTGCTCCAGATTAATTGAAATGGCTACAAGATCCTTGACATAAATGCTGAGAATAATTCCATAACTTTCTGAATTTGAATCTTGAAAAACGTCGATCTCTCCACAAAAACGTCGACCTGAGCTCAACTATCGTTGAACTGAGCTCAGAGACTAGACTTAGACTGAAGCAGAAAGCGTCGATCTGAGCTCAACTATCATCGAACTGAGCTCAGAGATAGGGAAACAAACTAGAGACAGGAACGTCGATCTGAGCTCGAAGATCGTCGAATGGAGTTCGACGACTCGTTGAAGTTGAGCTCAGAGATCGTCGAATGGAGTTTGACGATTCGTCGAGGTGAGCTCAGAGATCGTTGAATGGAGTTCGACGATTCGTCGTCCTGAGCTCGACGAAATGATTTAGTCTCCTGAACTGAAATATCTGTTCTTGAGGGTGTTGAGGGCAGCTTTCAAACCTAAATACTAACCCTTAGACTCAGTTCTAATTGACCTTTAGATCTATACAACGAGGTCAAAACAAATTTCCTAAAGGACATAGTGATTCTTGCCCAAATCAGTAATAGGGTGTTCCAACAGAATAAAAAAGAGAATGTGTCATAGTGATATGCGGACTAGGTATGTATATTCATACTTAGAATGATCTCAACTATAATTAACAAAAATATATATAATATAAAAAATATCATAGTGATATGTGGATTAAGTGTGTGTACACCTACTTGGAATGATCCCAACTATGTACTAAAATTGTGATAATTAAAAATGAACCTCATAGTTTGAAGAGTTATTAAGTATATTAACAAGGGAAATACATTTTACTATCATAATTTATTTCTAATCAAGCCAGAGCTATTGTCGCTGCAAATCCTCATGATTTCTTTTCAAATTAAACTACAAACTCTAGTGGAGGTTAAGTCAAATACTCGGTCTATTTTCATTCTCTCTTAGTTATTGAGGAAGTTCGATGAGAAAAATTTAAAGGAGTCAATGATTTTAAAGGATAGCACACACCACACTAGAAACTTTAATTGAGCTTTATTTTTCATTAAGCTAGTGAATATTTGATTATTTCGAACCATTGATGTATGACAAGTCCTCATTTGGTTAAATCAAAACTCTTAAGTAGGCGTTCTTTAATTATTTTTGAAAAAAAGGATAATGGGAGTTGTATATTTTGACTACAACCTCTCACTCAATTTCGATGATTGGAATTGTCTTTTCTAGGGACTAGCAAAGGTTTAAGTGTGGAGGTGTGATAACTTTTCAAAAAAAAGTTATCTAACCCAATTTTTAGGCTTAAATATTCATTATAAATGCTTAAAACAAGTTTACATGAAATAGAAATGAAATTAAATTCATATTTATTTAATTTGAGACTAATTCGGTCTTTTCTAATGTATTATTGCAAAAAATGCCGAAGAAAACTGTTTGGAGAATCAAACTCTGCCCAAATATCATTTGCTAGAAAAAGGTTGCAACCTCGGGAAAAAAGGTTGCAATATCTGGGCGAATTTCAAATTTCAAAATTCAAAAATTGCGTCATTTGCAAAAATGGAAAGAGGCATCCTTTGGGGAAAGGGTTGGACGTTTTTTTATGGAGGATTATTCAGGAGTTATGAGACATTCATCATCTTTAAGAGAGAGAGTTCTTCATCTAGGGTTTTCAAAAAAATCCTCCATTGAAGGGGCGACCGAAGCAAGGAAGACGACGGATCTCCGGGTTGATCGAGTGAGGGACGTCGGAAAGAGAATCCTACATCGTTTATTTGTCAATTTCATCATGTGTTGTAAGATATCTCCAAATGTTTTGTGTGTTTCCCCCATCGCAATGAACTAATTACTTTTAATCTTGTATTGTGAGAGTACTATGGATTGTGTGATGATGTTTTGATAATTTTTCTTCATAATTGTTTGGTGGATGTTCTTTATCAAATTTAAGATCTTTGTTTTGAAACTTTTATCCAGGGTTTCGCTTTTCTACTACGCTCCATAAATCGAGAGAGGATTTGCGCAAGTGCATCTTAGATTCAGTGTAGCATTTGAAGAAAGAGATTTCCTCTTGATGTTAGCAACTATAGTTTTTGATCTTTATGCGGTACTTATTTCACCTGAGGGGAAATAGAGACTAGGGATTTCCAATATCGAAAGATACAGATCTTCTACTTTAAAATAATTGCAAGATGTTTCACCACACATACTCATGAAGTCACCTTTTTAATTTCATCACGCTAGACATAGGAAATCATGATACAAGATTAGTTTTCTAATTGATAAAAAGTATTTCCTCCAGTAATTGTAGTTTATTTTTAATCAAGAATTTTTATTTGTAGTTTACAATAATTAAATCATCATCATTCTTACCTTACTTGGATTTAGAGAAAAAGCTTAACTAGTATTTACAAGCATTAAATCTAATACCTCTGCGTGAGAACGACCTGTATTCATATTGTATTACTTGATTCGACGTGTGCACTTGCGTGTAATACGTATACCCATTTTGGGCGTATCACATTGTCCTGGTATTGCTACAGATCATCATTCCAAACACGCTTTTACAAAATCTTATCTTCGCCCGAATAACTTCGAATAATATCAACTTCAATCTCACTATGTTTTGACACTATATTTTCTAAATTAGATCTAAGGAAATCCAAGTCCATAACTAATTTGAGCAATAAACAAAAGACAAGCTCCAATAAACAAAATATAAGCCCCTACCTGCCTTGGGCTAAGTATCATCGATATCACTATGTTATATTCAGGCTAGATATGCATACAATCCATAGGGCATGCAACCTTAGACTTAGGATTTCATCCTGAAACTTGTTGATATACTCCATACCTTTGGACTCTCCAGGTTACCATCTTCAACAATCCTCTCTGGGCCTCCTGTGACTCAATCCCAAATGTGTTGAAACCGAAATTCGATCTCCTGTGGAGTTCACCCTTGGGGAAGGGGTGATCGCGCACCTACTTTTCTCCTGCAAGCAAAATGACAAAGGAAACAAAGAAGAACTGACCCAAGGGCTCAGCGTGGAGGACCCACCACATACCTGGAAGATCTCTGAGCGCTTCCCCTCCTTAGCCAAAGGCAGAGCTAATGCTACCTCAGAAAGCGCTAAAAGATTCAAGAGCAAGAGAGTATGGAAAGCCTGCCTTCTGAAGTGCCCCTTGGGTCTTATTTATAGATTCCAGAAAATCACCTGCAAATAGCCAACCTCCGCTGTCTTGAACAGCTATGTGCAGCCCAACTTGGTCTGCCAACAGCGTAACTCCACTGTTCTAACAAGCTATTTGCACCCATGGGAGGGGCATCCAGGTAATTTTACCTCTACACCCCACTGGGCGTGTCCCATGGATATGGAGGTCAGCTCGCCACTACTCTCCACCCGCATGGAGTGGGTGTGACCTGGCTCCCGCAGCTCGCCTTCTCTTCTTGGGCGAGCGTGAGCTAGGCCACCGCAACCCACCAATGCCCATGCCGAGGTGGGCTGGCGGTCAGGTCGCTTGTAGGAGAGCGGGCTGGCCTGGTTTCAAACTGTCTCTACGGGGGCCCCGGAGGGAGGCTCGCTATTCTGGACTCGTCGAGCTCAACCCCGAATATTAGTTCGACGAATGCTGAGCCCAAACTCTGCTCGACGAGTGCCGACCCAAACTCTGCACAATAAATGTCGACACACACTCTGCTCGACGAATGTCGACCCCAAACTCTGCTCTACGGGCTCCAGGCGAATGAGAGGGGGGAGGTACTCGCTCGCACGGCTCGCCCGCCTAACTTGGGCGAGAGCGAGCTGGCCATCCGCTGCCTGCCCGCATGTTGATCTTGTGCGGGCAGGATGTCTTGGTCCACTCACCTGGTCTGGTGGGCTCACTCGGCGAACACGGTGTTGTACACAATCCCCGCTCTTTTTGAGCTTGACCAGGCTCGGAAAGAATCATCCAAACCGTGTGTTCGGTGAATGCTGTGCCGAGCTGCCGAGGAATCTTCTGGTGGGTCCCAATTCCTAGCTATAAATGCACCATCGAGTCCCCAGGGAAATCCCTACCCCCTTTTTCCCTTCTCAGTGAACTGTAGCTCAACATGCCTGTCAGTGAGGAAGTGCGAGCCCGGCTGGTAGCTGCGAGCCAAAAGACTAGAGAAGAGGCTCTTGAAGCCGCCCCTTGGGTGCGCGTGGGTCTCCCGACCCCACCTTCAGGCCGGTAAAAGGAAAAATCATCAGGCGATCCCCCGCAAATGACCCTCCGGGTTCCAACTCGGTGGCTGGCGCCGAGACTGCTCATCTGTTATGCGCACTTTTCGTCTGACTTGTCGTTTCATTTCTGACCTCTCCTTCCACAGTTGCCGCCGCATGAAGGGGGTGGCGATGGGGAAGTGGATCATTCCCTCCCGCTGTCAACCGAGCGGGTCGCCAGCCTCTTGGGCCTGATACGTCCCCCTACGGATACTTCTCGGTCGCTGATTCCTCCCGGGCTAGGGAAGTCCATTACAGCTCTCGAAGGGGAACCCTTACAGGGACGACCGAGTTCTTCTTGACTATTCACCGGTGCGGGCGACGTGCCGACCCCTGGTAAGCTCGCACTCGGTGCTTGTTTTGTTCTCGCCCATCCCCTGACTTTTCTTCTTCGCATGTTATAACACGGTCTCCACCGACACCAAGATGAGCGAGGCATATTCGCCTCCCCCTGACGTGGAGGGGATTTCAGGATATCTGGGTGACCCGGCGGATGCAGAGGGGGTGAAGAGACAAGTGACGCGGCTATTTCAGAAGCATACTCTGCTGCTACAGGAGATCCTCGATAGGGTCGACCGGGACAACACTGCGATGGAGGCACGGCTCACGGCTCTGGAGGGGGCGCAGCGCCTAGCTAAATAGGAGGAGGTTACTTCTCCTAGCGTGCATATTATGCGAGTCGAGGAGTGGCTCAGGCATACCACAAAGCAAGTCAGCCTGGCCCAGTAGGAGTTGGTGGCGGTTCGCCATTACCACTATCCTCGCGTGCCGCCCCGGACCGGGACGCCGAGACGGGGCAGGTGGAAATGGATCCAGTACTGACCCGCCTACCCCCTAACCGTGGTCAGTCGTCGGGCCAAGACCGCATCCGCACTCTAAACCAACTAGCCTAGGAGGGTTTCGCATCTTGAAACATTTTGATCTGTAATAATTGGAGACTTCTCTCGCCCGTCGAATGGCTTAATTTCTGTCGCACGTTATTTTTATTGTTCTGTTTTCTTCAGGTGGATACGGATGAACCCCTCTTGCTCGCCCACTGCTTCCTCAAGCGGGTGTGAGATCGCGGAGATGGCTTGCCCAGCCAGCCTATTTGATCTTGGCGGGAGCGGGCCGGGAACTCGCTGGCTTCGAGTCACCCCGGCTCGCCTATGATTCCGGGCGTGTGCGAGCCACAGCTCGCCCCTTCTCGTGCGGATGTGGGTGGGCACAGTTCGCAGCTGGACGGTATCCGGGGCGCGGCTGCGAGCCGGGAAGTTGAACCGTCAGGCCTCATTTTTGTTATTCACACTTTTCCCGTCGGTGGAAGATTTTCCCGCCCTTTTTCTTCCTATAAATAGGCCCTGCTGGCCCTTGCTCACCCATCGCTTTTAATTTTATTCCCCTTCTCTTGCTCCTTGTGAACCCTGACATGCCTACTTCCTGCGAGGGCTTCCTCACCCGCTCGGCGAGCTTTCTGTGAAATGGGCGGCGGCAGCGGCGACGCGGACGGGCGGGGAAAGTGTGTTTGAACCTTCTCTGAGCACGACTTCCCCCCCCCCCCCCCCCCCCCGCCATCATCTCTGAGAGCGAGTTCTTCGACGCCATCGGCAATCATGTCCTGCCCGGCTTTGTGGCGAGGCGGCCTGGGAGGGGGAGAAGATAAACGACCTCTTCGGAGGGGAGCTCGCCATCCCCTTGGTGCACTTCGAGGCGGGCCTCCGGCTTCCGCTATGGCCGGAGGTTCGCCAGATTCTGAAGTACTTCGGGGTCGTCCCTGGCCAGATGACCCTGAACTCCGTAGCGGTCATGGTCGGGTTCGCCTGCTTCTTGCGGGAGGATCGGGTTGAGTTCAGCCTCGCGGTCTTCCGCAAGCTGTTCTCCTTCCGCGCGAATAAGAACGGGACCGCCTACTTCTCCAACGACCATCTCAAGGTGCGGGAGACCGTCAACAAGAGCCACAACTGGCTCAAGAAGTTCGTGTTCATCAAGGGGGACTTCGGCAACGTCCCCTTCTCGCTAGTGCAACTCAGCGAGGCGAGCTACCTCCCCCTCGCATGGGGGTCCATGAAGCGGATCTGTGCGGGTTCTTCACCGGGAAGAACTTCGAGGTCGCATTCCTACGCCGGAATCTGGACAACCTCGCCCCTGTCCTGCTTGGCGGAGGTAAGCCACTCGCACTTTTCCTTTCTATTTTGGTAGTTCATTTTGGCTTTCCCCTCTTGCAGGCGAGCGAGACATTCCCCTGCACCCCCCATATGAGAGTGCCCGGGTCATTCCCAGCGGACTTGCCCGCGCTCAAGCCGCAGACGCCGCACAGTGCGAGATCCTGGCATCTGCCGTCCAGAAGCGGTCGAGCCGCGAGCAACCTCCTCCGCCACTGCCCAAGTAGGTGAAGGCTACGGGCGAGGTGCCCACCGCGAGCCAAAGAAAAGGCAAGGCCCCGGCGATCCAACCGGCCAAGGATCCTGCCCCCACGACAGCTTCGGCCAGCAGCACCCCCGGCGAGGCAGCTGACACCTCTAGGCCGGAGGAAGAGGTGCAGACCGCCGTGAAGCCGGTGCCGAGAGGGCACCGCAGCTTCGGTTTCATCGAGAAGTACCTGGACGAGCTCGGCGTCCCGCTCCTGTCATGGGACGCAGAATCGAATCGGGCGGTGATCTCACCCCGCTGCCGAGCTGGCTGGAGCAGGACACCATCAGCGGGGAGGCCTACAACTTCTCGTTCGACCTCTACTAGCGGTAGGAAGCCACGATCTACGACGAGGAGGCGATGCGGGCGCTGGTGCATGAAAGCGTGCGGGCCTAGCTCCGCAGCCTGGAGTAATCCCACATGGTCGGCCGGCGCTGCACGCAGGTGGAGAGGAACGCCCGCTCGCTCAAGAGGCTGCCAGACAAGAAGGAGGAGGCCCGCCGCCTCTCCCAAGAGGATGCGAAGCGGTAGAGGGAGAGGGAGGACGCTCTGGAGAAAGAGAGGGAGGCATTGCGGGCGCGGGTGCAAGAGTTGGTGGCCGCGGTGGCTGTCCCGCTATCATCAAGCAGCACCTGCCAGCTCGCGCATTACACCGAGCATGAACTTGAAGAGTTGATGCAGAAGAACGGCACTAGCGCGGCCAAGTATACAATCCAGATGCTACGGCGGGCCGATCTCATCAAGAGCGAGGGTGCGGGTCTTTCTGCGAGCGACGTGGTGCCGACGTTGTTCCTCCCGGTGCCTGATCTGGGAGACGAGTCCTACCAGCGCCTCTAAGATTTGCCCCCCGGAGCTCGCGTTCCTCCCCCCTTATATGTGTATTTCTTTTTCATTATAATGTAAGCGTGGGCCGCGTCCCGATTCTGTAATTCTGTTTTTCAGTAAACAATTCCCTGCTTGCTTTATGCACATACATATTACCGCTGCTTGCTATGTTTGCGCGATGTAGATTTTTTTCTCTTTTTGTACTCGCGGCCGGGCTTGACACTTCCGCTCGTAGTTCTTCTTCTGCGTGATATCGACGAGGTCACGTGCCCACTAAGGACTTAGATTGGGGGGCATAGGGGCTTAGTTAGCCGACCCGCGGGTGGCGAGCCGCCTCTCTAGCCCTGGTCCCCCATGCTGCTTGCCCGCTCGCTAGGAGGGGAGAGCTAGCATGGCTCGCACCCAGGCTTTCAGATCCCCAGTGAGCAGGCCCTTATGCAATGCGGCCTGGGTTCTCGCCGCCTTGGTCGTGATCCTGGGTGCTGGGTATTACGTTGGACCCATCTTGTTAACTTTGCGACGTTTTCCTCGGTCATTTGGATATCTGGTCCCCCAACTTCTAACATCACTTTGTTTATCAAGACCTGCCCTGCCAGTCAATGAGGAGCCGGAGTCGACTCCTACGAGTGACATCCAGCCCTGTCAGCTAGGTGAGAGTTTGGTAGTGGGATCTGCTCAGGATTTGAGTAGATGTCATCGAGTGATATCCAGTCCTGCCAGCTGAGTGAGAGCATGGCAGCAGGATCTGCTCGGGGTCTGAGCCGACACACTCGAGTGACATCCAGCCCTGCCAGATAAGTGAGAGCCTGGCAGTGGGATCTGCTCGGGGTCCGAGTTGACACCATCGAGTGACATCCAGCCCTATCAGCTAGGTGATAGCCTGGCAGCGGGATCAGCTCGGGGTCCAGGTAGACACCATCGAGTGACATCCAGCCCTGTCAGCTAAGTGAGAGCCTGACATCAAGATCTGCTCGGGATCCGGGTTGACGTCATCGAGTGACATCCGGCCCTGCCAACTAAGTGAGAGCCTGACAGCGGGATCTGCTCGGGGTTCAAGTAGACACCATCGAGTGACATCCAACCCTCCCAGCTAAGTGAGAGCCTAGCAGCAGGATCTGCTCGGGGTCTGGGTTGACGCCATCGAGTGACATCCAGCCCTACCAGCTAGGTGAGAGCCTGACAGCGGGATATGGTCGGGGTCCGAGTAGACACCATTGAGTGACATCCAGCCCTGCCAGCTAAGTGAGAGCCGGGCAGCGGGATCTGCTCGGGGTTCGGGTTGACACCATCGAGTGACATCCAGCCTTGCCAGCTAAGTGAGAACCTGGAAGCGGGATCTGCTCGGGGTCCGGGTTGACACCATCGAGTGACATCCAGCCCTGCCAGCTAGGTGAGGGCCTGATAGCAGGATCTGCTTGGGGTTCGAGTAGACACCATCGAGTGACATCTAGCCCTGCCATCTAATTGAGAGCCTGGCAGCGGTATCTGCTCGTGGTTCGGGTTGACGCCATCAAGTGACATCCAGCCCTGCCAGTTAGGTGAGAGTCTGGCAGCGGGATCTGCTCGGGGTACGAGTAGACACCATCAAGTGACATCCAGCCCTTCCAGCTAAGTGAGAGCCTGGCAGTGGGATCTACTCAGGATCCGGGTAGACACCATCGAGTGACATCCAACCCTACTAGCTAAGTGAGAGCCTGGCAGTGGGATCTGCTCGGGGTCTATGAACTCTTCACTCTCTCGTACGAGTTACCGTGACAGAATTAGCGCATCAAGCACCTTTATTAAGAACAAAACATCACTTACATGTCTTAAGGGTAAAAGCGCTTCAAGTCATCACCGCTCCAGGTGAGACTTAGGGTCTCGCCTTCCGCATTTTGGAGTTGATACCCTCCTGATCTCAATGTTTCTTTTACAATGAACGGACCCTCCCAGTTAGGGTTGAGCTTCCCCACAGTTGCCGACCTTCCCACTGCATCCACCTTTTTCAGGACCAAGTCCCCCTCCGCAAACTGTTTGACTCTGACGTGCTTGTCAAAGTACTTAGCGATTCTCCTCTTCACCTCTACCTGTCGGATGGCGGAGAGGTCACGCAGTTCCTCCACCATATCAAGAAAGAGTCGCAGCTCTTCCTCTTCTTTGAAAGTTAATAGTTGCCAACCTAAATCACCTAGAGGGGGTGAATAGGTGAGTTGTGCGTCTTTTTGCGAAATAAAAAATTATAAACCCAAGCACATATCTATCTACCAATCAAACACAGGCGAGGCAAGATTTATAGTGGTTCCCCAACCTTGGGTACATCCACTTTCCCTCACCGATCTAGCAATACACTAGACTCGGCTACTCCACTATCTCGGATTGGAAATCAATCCTACCCTCGGAACAATGTTCCTACAAACTCGATCCATAAACCGGATCTACACTCGGAAGGCAAAACTTCCTACAATCTCGGAGTCGAAAAACTCCTACACTCGGTGAAAACTTCTCCTACAATAATGAAATAAACTTGTAAAGAAATACAGACAGTAAATCCTTGTCAGATCTACAAGAAATCGGTCTGGATCTTCTTCTTCTAGATTTTTCGGCTTTATCAGAATGGTGAAGAAAACCTTGGCAATATTAGATCTGGACTTCTTGACTTTACACGATCGAATTAGAAGATGAAGCGTTGAGCGAAGATCTCGATCTGTAGAGTCTTCTTGATCTGAATCCTCAAAAAGATGAAACCCTAGCCGGTCGGAAATCTGCGATGGCAGCGGCAGCGAGTTTCGTTCTTGGAGAGAGAAAGAGGAGACAGAATTCTTTTGAGAGTGTACGGCTGCAAAATCTCTTAGAATAATCTTTTAATAATTAGATTAGGGTTTGTCGGTTTAGACAAGACCTTTTATAGGAAAGGAGAAGATTAGACTTAAATGATTCATTATGAGAAAGACACGTGGACCAATCACGTCAGAGTTTAAGAATAAGACCGTTATTCTGGACTTGAAGAATTTTCAGAAAAGTCCAAGTAAATTACTCGAGTCAAGCAGAACTACTCGAGTATATGCAGTCCTACTCGAGTAGGTAGAAGATGACTACTCGAGTACATGAGAAAAACTACTCGGGAGAAGGAGAGATCATTACTCGAGTACATGGAGTCAATTACTCGAGTAAATAAGAATTCAAGGAATCAGTTACTCGAGTAACAAGAATGACTTACTCGAGTACTTAACTACTTACACGAGAGGTGGAGTATATTACTCGAGTAAAAGAAATACTACTCGAGTATATGAGAATGAACTACTCGAGTATATAAGAAGCTACTCGAGTCATACACTTAGAAAATTTCTGGAACAGGGAAAACTGAACTACTCCAGTATACAAAATAAACTACTCGAGACACAAAGTACTACTCGAGTATATAACATGAACTACTCGAGACAAAAGGAACTACTCGAGTATATAACATGAACTACTCGAGTAATTCACTTAGAGAAATTTTCTAGAAAGGAATTCTGGATTACACGAGTAAAAGCATTGGATTACTCGAGTAGTAGATGAACTACTCGAGTATATGATTTAAACTACTCGAGTAAGTAGGAACTACATGAGAGTCAGAATCCAATTACTCGAGACAGAAGATAGAACTACTCGAGTATATATAATACTACTCGAGTATTTCACTTAGAAAAATTTGAGAATAGAAATTCTGAAAAACTCGAGAGATAAAAGGAAACTACTCGAGTATATAAGATGAACTACTCGAGAGCCATAATTGGAATACTCGAGTATATCTTAACTACTCGAGTAAGTGAATTACTAATCGAGTATAAACTCAGTAACTTACTCGAGTAAGTAAGGAACTACTCGAGTACTTTACTTGGGAAAATTTTTCTGACAGAAATTGTTTTCTTCTTCCAAGGGAAATCAGCATCAAGTCTTTTCACATAGTCCTAGAGCTTGAATACGAAGTGTATCCCAATAGAGAGGCTACACATGAGTCAACACTTTGGAACACACATTGAGGGATTACATTGTATGGTCCTGTGTTTGGTGACCCATTGTAGACTGACATTGGTCTACACTTCCCATAAGAATTCCTGCAAACACATAACTCAAACCAAGTATCAAATACAACTTAATTCATCTTAGTTCAAGGGTGACTTCATCAAATCTGGGTTAGTGTGGATACAACACCCAACAATCTCCCCCTATTTGTAGAAATCAGAACCCTTTACACTAAGGTGAATTATGGACATAAAAAGAATGCTAAGTAATAAAGCAGTGTAAGCAATCAAGGAACTATGAAAAAGATAATAAGATCAAAAACTTTGAATTATATAATTGTGGATATCCAAAAATATCCTTAACAACAAAAATCCATTTCCACATCGCATAAGTCCTTTTGGCTAGTTCTGATGATGTTGTCTGTACTGTTTCTCTTGTTGTCTCCTTTGATAGCTGTAATGCTTAGGATAATACTTAGGGGGCTTGGAGGAGCAGCAGGATTGTTCCTTTCATATTCTCTATCATAAATCCTTCTCTTGGTCATGGACTTCTCATATAACTCCCATTCCTGGGAACTGTAGTGAATATTTCTGCTCTCATGGAAATCCAAAACTAATTTGAGTGTTTCCAGCATAAGGGACTTGGAAGTGGGAGACCAAACCTCAGCATATTCAGGAGCTTTAGTAGGAATGGACTTGCTGGCAGAAGGACCTTCACCATATTTTCTTTTCTTCTTATAATTCAGTATCTCCGGAGGGGCTTTGATAAAGATATTTGCAGGATCATCTTCCCAATCCTGAGCATATGACTCTAGAGGAGCAACTGAGTCTCCAGGCCTTAGAGAGAATGTGGGTTGAGGAGCTTGAGCAGGAACACAACAGCTAGTGGGTTCAAATGATGAGGGATAATGGTAGGATCAACAGCAAATTCTGGAAGGATCTGGTTGTGCATCCATACAGCAGTGTCATAGGTGTGGAATTTGACACTCTGAATTTGAGCTAGAACATCATCATGGATCTCTTTCATCTTAGTTTCCCATAATTCTTTCTTGAGGGCATCAGAGTTTTCCAAGTATTCTTTCACCAATCCCTCCCCCTTTCCGACTTCAACAGATAGCTGAGAGATGGCATCATCTTTGAAAGTTCCAACTTCTTCATATATTTTCATCTTAGTGGCTTCGGCTCTTTTGTCCAGTTCCATCTGATTTCCAGCTAGGGTAACACCCTGTTCCATAACTTGGTCAATACTATTTATAGTGTGGTCTAAGGCTTTGCCACTAATTTGGAGGAGACGTTTGAGCTGATCAGTATTATGCTGGATCTCAGCAAATCCTCTGCTCATCTCAGTTTCTAGAGCAGTTACCTTATCAGTGACAGTTTTGATACAAGTATCGAAGTATGTTTTTTGGTCTTGAAGAAGAAGTACAATCTGAGTCATCAAACCTGTGGAGGCAGAAGCTGTAGCAACAGGAGGAGCAGAAGTAGATGGAGCAGAAGGAATAGGAGGAGCTACCCATGGAGCTATTTTTGTGAGGGTAACAGAACTCTGAGCTCTTGTAGTGGGTATCATGGCATCCCCTTCATCCATTATCTGAGGGATAGAGAAATCCAAATTCCTGAGAGAAGCTTTAGCTGGCTCAGGTGAGAGCTCATCAGAAATGAGAATTGTTTCTTACTATCCTTGCTGAGCATCAGGAGACTTTGCTGGAGTTCTTGCTGGAGAAGTGTCTGGAGATCTTGCTAGAGACTGCACTGGAGATTTTGCTCGAGACAGCACAGGGGTTGTGACCTTGGGAATGTCAGTAACTGGAGCATTTGTAAAGAGAGGAGGAGGTGGTTCATCTGCAGTTAGTTCCTCTATCATGTCATTTATGGCAGCATCAGTGGATAGGAGAATTTCTTGAAGTTGTTGATCTGTAGGGATATCTTCTGGAGTGACTGGTGGAGGAGTAGGTGGAGGAGGAGTAGGTGCTGGAGGAGATGGCATCCTGGCCTGAACAGTAGGAGCAGGCTCCCCCACAATCGTGCACCAAAGGAGCTAGAGACCTGAGATGGAGAGGGAGATGGGGTCCTGTTCTCTGTGTCTATAACTTCAGTAGCTTTGGCAGCTTGAGAGGGATTTTGCAACTTTAACTCCCATCTCTGTATGGAGGAGATGGAGACCTTCTTCATGTGGTGAATAATACTTCCTTTGGAGAAATTGAATACCTCTGGATTTATCTCACGGAGAAGTAAGGAAATAATCCTTGCATAGTTGGGGGATTTAATGATATCTTTAATCTTGTCCAAGATCAGCATTCCAAACTGGAAGCTCTTTCTGCAGATGATTGCTTGCATGATGTCAAAGAAGAAAAGAGGTATGGCTCTGATGGAGTTGGTTTTACATAACAGAATTTTACCAATGACATCAACCAAGAATTTGCCTTCAGCATTCATGTCAGACCTATTAATGTATTGTTTCTCAGGGTCCACCCCACAGAATAGACTTGTTATGTCAGATTCTGCAGGCCCTAAATGATATTCTTCATCCACAATCGGTATTCGAAGAAGTTGAGCCACAGACGTTTTGGTGAGTTTGATCTTTATACCTTTGACTTTGGATTTGAGGACGGTGCCATTACGCTTGACCTTGATGTTTCTGAAAAACTCTGCAACCTCGGGGAAGAGGATACGACATGGTTCTTAGAGAACGAATGTTAATCCAGCGGTGTTGAGCAAAATCAGGAGATTATGCAAATCGTCGGATAGGTCTGCAAACCCGGCGGCGACTAATTCCGAACCAACACCGATCTTTGATGAGGCGGCCATGATTCAAAAGTCTTGGAGATGGCGAAACCCTAGAAAGTGTCGATGGGGAGACGAAAATGGCGCAACTCTACAACTGACGGAGGAAGGCGAAGAGACAGACGGGTATTCGAGAAACGGAAATGATTTCATGTAGATAAAATTTCCGGATTTTCTTATTTATATAACCCTAGGTTTAGGTCTAATTATTTGAAAAATACTGAAGTAAACTATAGAAGAGGCGGCATTGCCCTTGGTTTGCGCATAAGAAAATTTGAAAAAGAAATGACTTGGCATATACACGAGTGAGGAAAATTGACTCAAGTGGATAACTCTGAAATTACAAGGATAATTATAAAGAAGTACTCGAGTAGATGTATGGAAGTACTCGAGTAGGTCAGTGAGGTACTCGAGTAAGTGAATTTGACTACTCGAGTAGGTCAAGTAGACTACTCGAGTATGTCATTCTACTACTCGAGTAGGTCAAGCAGACTACTCGAGTATGTCATTCTACTACTCGAGTAGGTCAAGCAGACTACTCGAGTATGTCATTCTATTACTCGAGTAGGTCTTATACTTACCCGAGTATGATGTTACTTACTCGAGTCAAAAACTTAAACTTTTGGAAAACTCCAATTTTTGACTAACCTTTGAGCCATGAGCCTTCTTGAAAGTCCAGCTTCTTCTAGTCTTCTTTGTTGAGCATCCCAAGTTCTATTTTGAAGAACGAGAACTTGGTCTCGTCCAACGGCTTCGTGAAAATGTCTGCAATTTGCCTGTCTGTAGGGACATATTGAAGGTCTATGTCCCCATGCTCCACAGGCTCCTGGATGAAGTGATACCTTAGCTCTATATGCTTTGTCTGACTGTGCGAGACTGGGCTGTTGGCTATTGCTATTGCGCTGGAAGAGTTGCAAAATAATGGAATCTTGTCAAACTTCATGTTGTAGTCCTCAAACTGATTCTTTATCCAAAGTAATTATGCACAGCAACTGCCTGCAGCGATGTACTCTGACTCGATCGTTGAAATTGCCAAACAGTTTTGTTTCTTACTACTCCAGGAGATGAGCCTTTTCCCAAAGAATTGGCAAGTCCCTGAAGTGCTTTTCCTGTCATCTTTGCTCCCTGCAAAATCTGCATCTGAAAAACCTATTAGTTCGATGTCATTACTTCTTGGGTACCATAAGCCAAGATTTGGTGTACCTTTAAGGTATTTCAAAATCCGCTTTGCAACAGCGTAGTGAGAGTCCTTAGAGTTCACCTGAAATCTAGCACAGACACATGTTGAGAACATTATGTCAGGTCTACTTACAGTAAGGTAGAGCAAGGATCCAATAATGCTTCTGTACTTGATTTCATCAAAAGGTTTCCCTTTTTCATCCTTGTCCAGAGACATTATTGAACCCATTGGAATCCTCATCGAGGTTGCGTTCTCCATTCCGAATTTCTAAATTAGCTCTTTGGTGAACTTGGTCTGTGAGATGAAAATTCCATCTTCAGACTGTTTCACTTGAAGCCCTAAGAAATACTTCAGCTCGCCCATACTGCTCATTTCAAACTTTCCTTACATAAGTTTTGAAAACTTCTTGCAGAGGTTGTCATCAGTAGAGCCAAAAATAATGTCGTCGACATAGATTTGCACTAGCAAAATCTTGCCTTTAATTTACCTAAGAAATAATGTCTTGTCTATCTTTCCCCTTGTGAACTTGTTCTCAAGTAGAAAGGTAGACAACGTCTCATACCAAGCTCGAGGAGCTTGTTTCAGACCATATAATATTTTATGCAGTAAGTAAACCTAATCAGGAAAGTTAGGATCAACGAAACCTGAGGTTGTTCCACATACACCTCTTCCTTTATGTCTCCATTAAGGAAGGCAGACTTCACGTCCATCTGATAGACAGTGAAGCCTTTGAGTGCAACATATGCTAGGAATAACCTTATTGCCTCCAGCCTTGCCACTGGAGCGTATGTCTGGTCGAAGTCGATTCCTTCTTCTTGACGATAGCCTTTTGAGACAAGTATGGCCTTGTTCTTTACTATCATTCCATCTTCATCCATCTTGTTCCTGTAGACCCATTTTGTCCCAATGACGTTCTTACCTTTGGGTCTTGGAACAAGCTTCCATACTTTACAGCGCTTGAACTGGTTTAGTTCTTCTTCTATCGCCATTATCTACGATGCGTCTGAGTTTGCTTCCTCAAACTTCATTGGTTCAACCTGCGAGAGAAAACTTAGATAAAGTTTCTCATTAGTTGTACCTCTACGAGTTCTCACACCATCCCCGGGGATCTCCTATGATCTAGTCCATGGGGTGATCCTTCAGATGTCTGAGCTCTAGAGTCCTTGCATCTGGATTGTCTTCTATCACCGGAGTGACTTCTTCATCTTGGATGACTTCTTGATCTTGATCATCAGCCTCTACAATAGGGGTTGGAGTGGTGATCTTGATGAACTTTTCACCTTTGACTTCGGATGCTCCATCCAAGCTAATTTCTTTCAGCTTTGCACCTGTATCTTCAATAAGCACACTAGAAGAGTTGCTTTGCAGCAAACTCGTCTCATCAAATACAACATGTATCGATTCTTCTACCACCAGGGTTTTTCTATTAAATATCCTATATGTCTTGCTATGGCTACTATAACCTACAAAAATACCTTCAAAACTCTTTTCGCTAAACTTAGTAGTATGATACTTGTCATTGTTTAGTACGAAGCATTTACAGCCAAAAATTCTAAAATATGAGACTGTTGGTTTACTGCCCTTCAGAAGTCCGTAAGGTGTCTTATCGTGGTTTTTGTTTATGAGGGCTCGATTTTGCGCGTGGCATGCAGTGTTGATGACTTCAGCCCAAAAGTACTCCAGAAGTGAAGCATCACTCAACATGGTCCTGCAAGACTCTATGAGCGTTCTATTCCTTCTCTCGGCCACTCCGTTCTATTGTGGAGTACGATGAGAGGAAAACTCATAAAAGATACCTAAGCTTTCACAAAATTCTGTCATGGCCCCAGACTTAAATTCTGTTCTGTTGTCACTTCTGATTTTGACTATGGAGCAGTTGTACTCATTCTGAACTTGCCTGACAAAATTAGTAAAGATGTCAAAGGTATCTGACTTGTGTTTCAGAAAGAACACCCACGCAAAGCGCGAGTAATCATCAACAATTACCAACGTATAATCCTTACCTCCCAAATTTCTAATTTGCAGTGGACCAAACAAGTCCATATGCAGTAGATGAAGACAACTATTAGAATCCTTGCCAATAACGCTTTTAAAGATAGTCCTTGTTTGCTTGCCTTTTACACATGCATGACAAGGTCTATCTTTGACGTACTTGACATTTGGGGCATCACGTACTAGTTTCATTGAAAATAATTTATTAATAGTTTTAGAATTAATATGTGCTAATCTCTTGTGTCATTGGTCACCAAGAGACGCACTATCTTTTGCTAAAAAGCACACTGGCATCGAAGAATCTATACAAATGAAATTTAAACAAAATATATTTCTTCTTCGAGTGCCTGATAGAATCGTTTCCATATTATCAACTGATTTTATCAAACACTTATCAGCATGAAATTCAACTATATATCCTTTATCGCATAGTTGGCTTATGCTTATAAGGTTATGTTCCAAACCTTCAACGTAAGCCACATCTGAGAAGGATACATTACTGTTTGTAATCATACCGTAGCCTCTAGTAATTCCACGGTCTGAACCTCCAAAGATGACCTTTGGTTCGTTCATAACTGGAGTAAAATTCTGAATAAGGCTTCTTGTCCCGGTCATATGCCGAGAGCATCCACTGTCCAAATACCAGATTGACGTTTTGTTGGCCTTTGGACATTCCTGCAATCACAATCAGTTAGCCTTAGGAACCCAAATACGTTTGGGTCCTTGATCTCGGATTAGAACACCCCCCCCCCTATGAATATTAGCATTAGGAGTGGTCTTCCTCATATTGCCAATATGTGGGGTTGCAGCATTTCTAGGATTAAACCAGCATTCAATGGCAAAGTGACCAATTCTGTCACAACACCAATAGTCAAATCTGTTGTATCTTAGCCTTATGTTCTCCTACCTGACCTTTTAGAATTGAGGTCTAGCAGGGGCAGCATTCTTGGAGGAAGAAGCTTCATGATTATTACAATCACATGTTTTCTTCTCCTTCATTGGCTTTTCTACAACATGCTTTGCCTTTGGTGACTTCTTGAAGTTATGACCATGATTGAAAGGTCCATAGCTCTGAAGAATGACTTCTTCACAAGGTGCCTTAAAGACACTTTCGCCAAAGTTTCTGGGTCGAGTCCATCCTTGATAATGGGACTTTGGCTCTACATAAGTAGGCCTAGCAAAGTGTCTGTAAGATGAGTCAAGATCAAACTCATTTGAAGGAAATATAACCTTTTTGAACGTGGTCTGATCTTGAGGGGCTTTCCCCTTCTCTTTGGCAAAGGCCTTTTTGGCGGCCTTATTCTTTCGTTGAGCCTTATTTCTCCTAGAGGATATACTAGGAGCTTCTTCATGGCCTAATCCAACACCCTTGGCCTTAGCTGAGAATTCAGCAATGAATGGAAGAACTGTCTTGGGCTTCGAGAAACTTTCAACTAGTTTCTTTTCAGCAGCAAGTTGGGCTTCCAGCTCTTTGATGATTTTTTCTTTAAGATCAAGGTGCTCAAGAGCTTTATGATATTCTTCAATAGTATTATTTAAGTTCTCTTCGAGCGAGTCAGTGTTTGCGACTTTCTCTCTGAAGAAACTCTCTTCAGCTTTGAGAGACTTTATCTCTTTAGCCTGAGTTTTCACGACTCCACGACATTTGTCGTAAGCCATGATTAACTCCTTATATTGGGTCATGAGTTCTGACTCATCGTTAGAAGAGCTATCCTCACAATTATGTTCGGAAACTTCAGAATCAGAGAGAGGAGTGTGAGAGTTTACCTTCCCAATGAACTGAGGCTCTTGTTCATCATCAGTTTGAGCCATGAGTCCAAAATAGGCTTCTTCTTCTTCACTCGACTCAGATGAGTCAGAGTCACTAAGAGTCTTGCCCTTTTTGGCCATCAAGCTCTTCTCTGTCATCTTTTTGCTGTACGAGGACTTCTTTTCCTCTCTTCTACCACTCTCCTTCTTCTTGTGAGGGCAGTCAGCGATGACATGTCCTGTCTTATTACAACAATAACAAATAACGTCAGTAGAAACATTTTTGTTCTGTTTAGAGGAATACCTGTCATGGCTACTTGAGCCTTTTCTTTGCCGATCACCATCGCGTCGTGATCTTCTATAGGAGGCATCCTTGCCTTTCCATTGCATATTCTTGTTCAAGAATTTCTTGAACTGCCAAGAGAGTAGTGAGAACTCTCCTTCTGATAGTTCAGAGCCTGAGGTGCTTGGCTCTGAGGTTTCTTCTTCACTAACTTCTGGTGCTGGAGTAGGAGAAAAAACCTTTGTCTTCTTAGAGGTGTCTGCCTTTAAAGCAACAGACTTCTCTTTGAATGCAGACCTATTTTTCTCTTCTTCAGCCTTCCTGGTGTTGGGTTGGAGCTCATAGGACATCAACTTCCCGAAGTGATTCTGAGGATCTGTCTCGGCCAGTTTTCCAAACTCCCTTATAGCACAGACCTTGTTATCTCATTCTTTAGTCAGGGATCTCAGGAACTTATAGTTTAATTCTCCATTAGTGAAGAATCTTCCATAGACCCTTAGCCCATTCACTATCTTGAAGAAATTCTCAAAGGTGTTAGCAATGGTATCTTTGTTTCCCTGTCAGAAAGCTTCATACTTCTGATTAAGAAGGGATCTTCTATCATCCCTCACTTCTTCTGTGCCTTCCATCAAGGTAACTAATAACTGTCACATCTCCTTTGCAGACTGGCAGTGAATCAGATTTTGCAGCATAGAATCATCGACTGCACTGGCTATAATATTTTTTGCCTTTTTGTCCAATGAGACAAGTGCAATCTCATCCTTATCTAGATCCATAAGTTTCTTGGGGACTTTCTTAGTTGGATCTATAATGGAGACGGTCAAGGGAATGTAAGGACCTTCTTCAACTATCATAAAGATCCTTGGATCCACAGCTTCCATGAAGAACTTGATTCTCTCTTTCCACATGGGAAAGTTATTTTTGTTGCACAAAGGAAGCTTGGCAAAATCTTTAGCCTTGTCCATTTTGGTGGATCTCAAA
The DNA here is from genome assembly GCA_039583875.1 of Platanthera guangdongensis. NCBI lineage: Eukaryota > Viridiplantae > Streptophyta > Magnoliopsida > Asparagales > Orchidaceae > Platanthera > Platanthera guangdongensis. Next base: position 7,780,439 of record CM077148.1, on the reverse strand, counting down.
TGACAACTATTAAAGGATCTGATCAAGGTGTTAACCTTTTAACGATCAACCTCGCTTTGATACCAATTGAAAGTTAATAGTTGCCAACCTAAATCACCTAGAGGGGGGTGAATAGGTGAGTTATGCGTCTTTTTGCGGAATAAAAAATTATAAACCAAAGCACAAATCTATCTACCAATCAAACACAGGCGAGGCAAGATTTTTAGTGGTTCCCCAACCTTGTGTACATCCACTTTCCCTCACCGATCTTGCAATATACTAGACTCGGCTACTCCACTATCTCGGATTGGAAATCAATCCTACCCTTGGAACAATGTTCCTACAAACTCGATCCACAAACCGGATCTACACTCGGAAGGCAAAACTTCCTACAATCTCGGAGTCGAAAAACTCTTACACTCGGAGAAAACTTTTCCTACAATAATGAAATAAACTTGTAAATAAATACAAACAGAAAATTCTTGTCAGATCTGCAAGAAATCGGTATGGTTCTTCTTCTTCTAGACTTTTTGGCTTTATCAGAATGGTGAAGAAAACCTTGGCAATATCAGATCTGGACTTCTTGACTTTACACAATCGAATTAGAAGATGAAGCATCGAGCGGAGATCTCGATCTGTAGAGATCTGAATCCTCAAAAAGGTGAAACCCTAGCCGGTCGGAAATCTACGATGGCAGCGGCGGCGAGTTTCGTTCTTGGAGAGACAAAGAGGAGACAGAATTCTTTTGAGAGTGTACGGCTGCAAAATCTCTTAAAATAATCTTTTAATAATTAGATTAGGGTTTGTCGGTTTAGACAAGACCTTTTATAGGAGAGGAGAAGATTAGACTTAAATGATTCATTATGAGAAAGACACGTGGAACAATCACGTCAGAGTTTAAGAATAAGACCGTTATTCTGGACTTGAAGAATTTTCAGAAATTTCCAAGTAAATTACTCGAGTCAAGCAGAACTACTCGAGTATATGCAGCACTACTCGAGTAGGTAGAAGATGACTACTCGAGTACATGAGAAAAACTACTCGGGAGAAGGAGAGATCATTACTCAAGTACATGGAGTCAATTACTCGAGTAAATAAGAATTCAAGGAATCAGCTACTCGAGTAACAAGAATGACTTACTCGAGTACTTAACTACTTACACGGGAGGTGGAGTATATTACTCGAGTAAAATAAATCATACTCGAGTATATGAGAATGAACTACTTGAGTATATAAGAAGCTACTCGAGCCATACACTTAGAAAATTTCTGGAACAGGGAAAACTGAACTACTCGAGTATACAAAATAAACTACTCGAGACACAAAGCACTACTCGAGTATATAACATGAACTACTCGAGACAAAAGGAACTACTCGAGTATATAACATTTACTACTCGAGTAATTCACTTAGAGAAATTTTCTAGAAAGGAATTCTAGATTGCACGAGTTAAAGCATTGGACTACTCGAGTAGTAGATGAACTACTCAAGTATATGATTTAGACTACTCGAGTAAGTAGGAACTACACGAGAGTCAGAATCCAATTACTCGAGATAGAAGATAGAACTACTCGAGTATATATAATACTACTCGAGTATTTCACTTAGAAAAATTTGAGAAGAGAAATTCTGAAAAACTCGAGAGATAAAAGGAAACTACTCGAGTATATATGATGAACTACTCGAGAGCCATAATTGGACTACTCGAGTATATCTTAACTACTCGAGTAAGTGAATTACTACTCGAGTATAAACTCAGTAACTTACTTGAGTAAGTAAGGAACTACTCGAGTACTTAGGAAAATTTTTCTGACCGAAATTTTTTTCTTCTTCTAAGGGAAATCAGCATCAAGTCTTTTCACATAGTCCTAGAGCTTGAATATAAAGTGTATCCCAATAGAGAGGCTACACATAATTCAACACTTTGGAACACACAATGAGGGATTACATTGTATGGTCCTGTGTTTGGTGACCCATTGTAGACTGGCATTGGTCTACACTTCCCATAAGAATTCCTGCAAACACATAACTCAAACCAAGCATCAAATATAACTTAATTCATCTTAGTTCAAGGGTGACTTCATCAAATCTGGGTTAGTGTGGATACAATACCTAACAGTCCTCGACCTGCCATTCTTCCCTGCCTTCCCCTGCCGTGACCACCCAAGGTGTTTGAACTTCAAACTCTATTGGGAGTACCGCCTCACATCCATGGGAGAGCTTGAAAGGGGTCTCCCATGTGGCTGTGTTGGGGGTGTTCCTCAGGGCCCAGAGGACCGAGGGAAGCTTCTCCACCCAGCTTTCTTTCAGGTTCTCTACTTTCTTCTTCAGGAGGCTTGCAATAATCTTATTCGCGGCATCCACCTGCCCGTTGCTCCTGGGGTGGTGGACCGAGGCGAACCTGAGGTCGATCCCGAGCTGCTCGTAGAAGCTAGTGAATTCTGCGCTGGCGAACTGAGGCTCGTTGTCCGTGACAATGGCCTGGGGCAGCCCATGGAGGCAGATGATCTCCCCCGAAACAAAGTTTTTGATGACCTGGGAGGTCACTTTGGCTAGCGCTCTTACCTCCAGCCACTTAGAGAAATAATCTATCAACACCAGCAGGAACCGTCTCTGCCCACTGGCCTGGGAGAATGGTACGACCAAGTCCATTCCCCAAATTGCAAAGGGTCAGGGTGTCGTGATGCCCTTGAGTCGTTGAGTCGGCTGTAGTTGGAGGGGGGCAAATATTTGGCACTTGTGACATCTCCTCGCAAATTCTGCAGCATCGCGGCCCAGGGTTGGCCAGAAGTATCCCTGCCGGATGATCCTCCCCTCCAGGGTCCAACTCCCGGAATGACTCCTACACTCCCCGGAGTGAGTTTCTTCCAAGATCTTTTGCACTTCGCCCTCGGCCACGCAAATGGATATCATCTCTGAGAGAGTCTTCCTGTACAATTGTCCGTCCTGGACGAGGTAGTATGTTGATTTATACCTGAGCTTCATCTTATCCACCCCCTCCGGATACTCCCCCGTGGAGAGGAAAGTCGTGACCGAGTCAATCCAGGAGGGGCGTTGATCTATTTCCATCATCTCTCCCTCTTCGATGGAAGGGCAGAATAGGTCGGTGACGGTCCCCCCCCACCCGGGGGGCCGTGCTTTGCCAACTGATCGACTTGCTCATTTTCTTCTCTGGTCACGTGTCGGATGGAGAAGGTTTGAAACGTGCCAATGACCCCCTTCACTTTGGCTAAGTACAACCGAAGGGTAGACTCTCTCGCCTCAAACACCTCGTTGATCTGGGAAGCCACCACCATGGAGTCAGTGAGGACCTCCACGTCCAGCACCCCCAGCTCCCTGGCCAGGCGCAGCCCGGCTATCACGGCCTCGTACTCGGCCTGGTTGTTGGTGAGTGGAAAGTACACCACCACCGTTTATTCGATTCTAGATCTCTGTGGGCTTTCAAAAATCACCCCCACCCCCAGGGAATGCCTCCCTGAAGCGCCATCCACCTTCACCTTCCATGGAGTCGGACGAGTGAGCTCTTCCTCCACCACCTCGATTACGTAATCGGCCAAAAAGTCAGCCATTGTTTGAGCCTTGATCGAGAGGAGTGGAACGAAGGAGATGTCGAACTCGCTCAACTCCACCGACCACTTGGCCAACCTGCCTAAATGCTCCACCCCCTTGAAGATATTGTAGAGGGGGTGGTCAGTCACCACTCAGATGGAGTGTGCCTGGAAGTAGGGCCGAAGTCTTCGGGTCGGTCACCACTCGGATATTGTAGAGGGGGTGGTCAAGGCGAAGGCCAGCTTTTCCAAGATGGGGTATCGAAGCTCGGCCTTCCTCAGAACTCGACTCACATAGTATATGGGGAGCTGCCTCTTCCCCTCTTCTTGAATCAGGACGGAGCTCAGGGCTTCTGACCCGACCCCAAGATACACAAATAGGTCCTCCCCCATTTTCATCCCTTGGAGAAACGGAGTCTGTGTCAATTGTATTTTGAGAGCTTGGAATGCCTTCTCGTACTCCTTGGTCCACTCAAATTTTTGCCCCCCCCTTAGTGTTTTGAAGAAGGGGGAGGACTTCTCCCCTTAGTGTCTTGCGGCTTCCCTTTCAATCGTTGCGCCTCCTTAGCATTCCGCGGTGACCCCAGCTCCATGATAGCCTTGACCTTATCAGGATTTGGCTCGACCCCCGCGGGGGTGAGGAGATGCCCCAAGAACTTCCCCCTGCTGGCCCCGAAGACACACTTCAGGGGGTTCAGCCGCATCTTGTACTTGTGCAAGGTGGCGAAAGTTTCTTCCAAGTCCTGAATGTGAGAGTCCACGCCCTGACTCTTGATCATGAGGTCATCCATGTACACCACCAGGTTCCTCCCCTTCTATTCTCTGAAGACCCTGTCCATCATCCTTTGGTAGGTCGCCCATGTGTTCTTCAGCCCAAATTACATCATTTGATAGCAGTAGCACCCGTGCTCCATGATGAATGAGACGTCCTTGACGTCCGGGGGGTGCATCCTGATCTGGTGGTAACCTGAAAACCCATCTAAAAAACTCATTACAGAAAATCCGACGGCTGAGTCAACCAGCACGTCGATCTGAGGCGAGGGATTACAGTCCTTAGGGCATGATTTATTAAGCAAAGAAAAGTCGACACATAAACCCCACCGACCATCTCCTTTTTAACCATGACTACATTGGAGATCCAGTTGGGGTATTGGATTTTGGATACGAAGCCGGCCTTGAGAAGTTTTGCCACCTCCTCTCTGATGGGCTCAGCTAGCTTGTCCGTTGTGGATCTCTTCTTCTGTTGGACGGGGCGTGCTCCTGGGTCCAGGTTGAGGCGGTGGTAAGCCACATCCGCGTCAACTCCTGGCATCTCTGCGGCGATACATGCAAAGATATCCACATTCTTTTGGATGCATGCCAACATCCTTCCTTGAGCCTCCTGGGTCAGCCCTCTGCTGACACGAACCTTCTCCACCCTGCCCCAAGGGTGAGAACCTCCATCTCCACCACCTCTTCTGCAGCCTCCAGCCTAGACTGCTCCCCCTATTCTCCTAGATCCCTCTCCTCTGGGACAAGGAACTCCGTCTCCACCTCTTCCTCCACGGCCATTGCCTCGGCCAACTCCTCCCGGTCTCCTCCTGCCACCTCTACCTCGGTGCAGTTATCCACCTCCATCTCCTCCCTGCCAGCCTCCTGCTCTGCCTCCTCTATCCTCCGCTCCATCTCCTCGGCTCCCTCCTTCCAAGAAATAGAGTTCACAGCGGCGACGTAGCACTCCCTTGCAACTTTGGGGTCACCCCGGACCCGGACCTGGATCCCCTTGGCGTTAAACTTCTAGCAATGATGGAACAACGAGTGGACGCAGCGGAAGGTGCTGATGAGGGGCCTCCCAAAGATGGCGTTGTAGCTGTTGGGGCATCCACGATGACAAACCTGCAGTTCCGGGACTGCCCCCCCCCCCCCCAGGGTGATATGACAGCACTCTCTTCGCCTCCACCTTTATTACATCGAACGCATTCTTGAAAATGACATTGACGGAGCTTCCATTGTCGATGAGGATCCGGGATACGGTAAAATTTTCGATGGCCGTCTGTATGACCAGCGCATCGTAAAAGGGATCCTCATGATCCAGCATATCACATCTTGAGAAGGTAATCTTCTCTTCCGTGGGTGGGGTCTGGTATGTGGAGCCAACGCTCCGGCGGTACATGATATGGAGGCTCGCCCTCTGAGAGGCCTCTACCCCCACCCCACCCCCCCCCCCATGGATCACTCTGATCCCTCCCCAGGTCCCGACATATATACGGTCTTCACACCGATCCTCCTCCGCTCGAGGCAGGACCTCCTCAATCCTCACCTCCTGGCGCCCTAGTTGTTGTTGCTGCTCCCTATTTCCTCTCATCTCGAGGAACTCCGGGAACGTTGTCGTGGCGTGCCCTTCCTCTTGGTGGAAGTCAAAGTAGGGCAACTCCATCCTGACCTCTCTTCTTCTCCTCCGCGTCGCTCTCCTCCTCTCCCCCATGGCTATGGCTATAGCCTGATCTTGATTGGGGAGGGGAGGTCTTTGTGCCTGCCTCCAACCCGGGGGGGTAGAATTGATCCTGGCCCCCCTGGTGGTGGTCCCTTCCCTAGTATCCTCTTCGTGGCCCTGGTCTTACCACTCGGGGCTCCAGCCCAACCGATGGTTCGGCTCATGTCACCCCCACCTGGGCTGTTGCTACCCCTAGAGCTGCCTCTGCTCCCTCTACCGAGGTTCGGCTCTCCTCTCCTCCTGCACCCTGCCGCCTCTTGGCTCCTTCTCTTCCTCTGTGGCCCACCTGGCCAATTTCCGGGCAAACTCTGGATTTGATGCATCCCTGTCGACTTCTCTTGCCGCCCTCTCCATCAGCTCCTCGTAGGAGAGGGGGGCACTCTCTTCAGCTCCATCCTGAAGAAACCCTGTTGCAGCCCCAGGGTAAAAGCCATTATCAGGCTATGGCCCGGCTTCTCCTGGACCTGGGTGACCTCCTCCTGGAACCGGTCAATATAGCTCCCCAAGGTCTCGTTCACCCCCTGCTTGATGTGGGACAGGGACTCCGACTCCTTCTTCTTCCTCTTGGAAGTGGTGAACCTTAACATGAACCCCCGACGCAGGTCCTCGAAGCAGTATATGGAGCTGGTCGGCAGCTGGTGAAACAACTCCCTCGCCTTTTCCTTGAGGGTGATGGCGAAGAGCCGGCACTTGAATCCATCCGACATCTGCCGGATCGAAACCACGTCCTCGAACCATTGGACGTGTTGGACCGAGTCCCCCTTCCCGGTGTAGTAAGACATTTCGGGTTCCCTAAACCCTTCTGGAACTGGGGCAGAAAAGACCAGCTCGCTAAAGGGGCTGCCTCCCCCTACTGGGCGAGCCGGAGGATCCCGCGAGCCTATGTCGCCGAACCAGCCTCCGCCTATCGAGCCGGGGAAAAGCATGCGCCCGGGGAGCTCACATCCCCTTCCTTCCTCGACGACCTCCTTCCCAGCTCGCCTGCCGGGAGCGTCCTTGCCCTGAGATGGGGCGGCAGCGATCTGAGCAGCTGGAGTCGAGCACTCGGCCCACTCGCCGAGTGTGAACTTGACGAGGCTGAGTACCTCGTTTCTGAAGTCTTCAAACATCCCCACCGTGGCCCGAGGTGGCGGGGGCGGCGAGTCCGACCTGTCAGATCCCTGTCCTCCTGTCATCGAGTCTGTTGAAGATTTTCTGTACTGACAACTGTCCACGCTCACCGCACAAAAATGTTGAAATAGAATTCGGTCTCCTGTGGAGTTCACCCATGTGGAAGGGATGATAGCGCACCTACTTTTCTCCTGCAAGAAAAATGACAAAGGAAACAAAACAGAACTGACCCAAGGGCTTGGCGTGGAGGACCCACCACACACCCGGAAGATCTCTGAGCGCTTCCCCTCTTTAGCCAAAGGCCAAGCTAAGGCTACCTCAGAAAGCGCTAAAAGATTCGAGAGCAAGAGAGTATGGAAAGTCAGCCTTCTGAGGTGCCCCTTGGGTCATATTTATAGATTCCTGAAAACGGCCTGCAAATAGCCAACCTCCGCTGTTTTGAACACCTATGTGCAGCCCAACTTGGTCTGCCAACAGCGTAACTCCGCTGTTCTAACAAGATATTCGCACCCATGGTGGGCATCCAGCTAATTTTACCTCTGGACCCCACCGGGCGCGTCCCATGGATATGGAGGTCTGCTCGCCCCTACTCTCCACCCGCATGGGGCGGGTCTGACCTGGCTCCCGCAGCTCGCATTCTATTCTTGGGTGAGCACGAGCCTGTCCACAGCGAGCCGCCAATGCCCATGCTGAGGCGGGCTGACGGCCAGGTCGTCTGTAGGAGAGCGGGCTGGCCTGCTTTCAAACTGTCTCTACGGGGGCCCGGAGGGAGGCTCACTGTTCTGGACTCGTCGAGCTCAACACCGAATATTAGTTCGACAAATTTCGAGCCCAAACTCTACTCAACGAGTGCCGAGCCAAACTCTGCTCGACGAATGCCGACACAAACTCTGCTCGACGAATGCCGACCCCAAACTCTGCTCGACAGGCTCAAGGCGAGTGAGAGGGGGGAGGGGCCAGCTCGCGCGGCTCGCTCGCCTATCTTGGGCGAGAGCGAGCTGGCCATCCGCTGCCTGCCCGCACGCTGATCTGGTGCGAGCAGGATGTCTTGGTCTGTTTGCCTGGTCTGGCGGGCCCACTCAGCGAACACGGGTTTGTACAAAATTGGTGTCTTATGAACCTGAATTCTTGTTCGACCCTTGGTATTTGGTATGATGGTTGTCTCATCCCAATCCTATCATTGATACGAGAGTTGAGTCATGAGTCCCCTACTATTCCGTTAATTGTTCATAAGCGTCAATTCTCCTTAATTTGGTCCTATTAGTTTAGGTAACAGGTGATAGTACTACTTGATAAGTAAAGTAGGGCATCAGAGTTTAAAACTCAAGTTGTTGCTCTCGTGTTAGACTCTTCCTCTAGCCGCTTAGGGTATCCTCGCACCTTAAATGAATTATACCTAAAGTCAATTTGACCAGGATGCACTAAGAATCGTCTTGGTGAGTCAAGTTTCCTAGTTGGGTTGGTCTAACTCATTGATTTATGGACTATATATTGTGATTTTTTACACATGTGCACACCACAGCTTGTGCTGCTTAGTTTATCCCCAAACTAATGCTCGTGCGGGATGACCTAGTGTTTTGTGGACTTATTCTCTTCGGATCGAGGTTTCCTCTGATACCAGTTTGTAAGGCCCTCTTTTTTTGCTAACTTACTGGGTCTTACGCCCAGAATCGCCGTTTTGTGGTGATAACGAGACTCAGGAGGGTCACCACTACAAAACGCAGATTCTGCCGGTAGTGATGATCATCAAAGAAGTAGAAGTGTAATCCAGTCAAGTGCACATAAAATCACATATATATATATATAAGAGAGCACTATAGTCTACAATGAGTACAAAGTATGAAATAGAGTTGAACAGAAATATTTGCTTAAGCCCAGTACATGTCTAATACAAATGATCACTCTCTCACTACTCAAAACATCTAAGTGGAAGCAAACTGAAATCCATCTTCGACCTGTCGCCGTGAAGTAATGGTAGTGCGCAGCAACTGCTCCTCATGTCTTGCCTCCTTGTCCTATTGGTGCTGATGCTCATGCTGCTCGGTCCCCTAAAATGATGTTGTCCACTGACCGTTAGTCAAAAGACTAAGTCACTATCGTACTCGTCTCACCCTCGCGACTCCTAGGCACCGTATGTAGAGGATGAAAGTGGAGGACAACAAATCAGAGTGGAACAAGCAAGTGACAACTATCCTAGCAGGTGTATGCACAAAATAACTATACAAAAAAGCAAGCTAGCAGTTCTATAATAAGAAAGCAGTAATGTAAATAAGTAAAATAGAGCAGTAAGTACATGTAAAGTAAACTATTAAATAAGTAACCTTAACTTATATGAATGCTTATACAAACTTATAAGTTAAGAGGTCTTTTGCAAGACTCCCATCATATAAAAAGTCTCATACCAATTTATATGATGGGGTGTCAGGTTTAATGCAGGTATGAGTGTAGTGATATGTTATGTCATGATTCATGCAAGTGCAACACACACACACACGACTCTATATGCACAGACCTTTAGTTTCCCTATTTGGAAGCTAGCATCACTCCCAGGAGCCTCCACCGTGGCCAACGGAGACAGTGGGTCAGGCCACCCCACTCCTAGGCGGGTATCCACACTACCAGGCCTAGCCCTTACGTACTCCCCTGGAGGACACACCAAGGTCTCTACGTACTATGCTGACCCACCGCCAGTCTTTCCCTTGGATAAGTGTCCACTACACCCGCCGAGTCAACGTATCGACGTCAGTGCGAATGACAGTCTAATACTGAAGACCCACCATCTTTTATGCACATGCAACCATGAATTTCTGAGCCATCGGCTCCCCGAACTAACCTGTCTGTTTCTACAACCACCGAGCCTACCGATCGGCTCCCTGGACTAACCCGTCTGTTTCCACAACCACTGATCCTACCACTCGGATGTCTAAACCAAACTAACCTCCAGAATCACCGGAGTGAGTGAAAGTGAAGACCTAGTACATTGCTAATTACTCTTGTATTCAATTTTGTCTTATGGTTTAAGGTTATCTTTGGACTGCCCAGGGCCTTCCCTGTGCAGGGCTTTCGGGGGCACTAGGAACTACGATTGAGTGAAGTTCAACGCTCCCTTTTGCAAGGTACTTATTATTGTTGGTATCTACCTATAACCAATCCTATTTAATGTTATACTAAATCAAAGACTAGTGTATTTTGACTCTCTCTCTCTCTCTCCACAGGAAAGATGACCTTTCGTCGATCCCGAACACCACTTAACACTAGTCAAGTCAACACCCTCCTCATCATGACTCCTAATAATGAACTCATTTTAACCTTACCAAATCAGTATGCTATTAACCCCGACTCCTTATGTCCATCCTACATGCTATCACAATTCTGCGGTTTTACTATGTGCAGATCAACCTAAGTTATATGATGAGCACGAGTGGTGACCCCTTCCAATATTCATCCAAATACCCTAGAATTATAACTGGGGGGGGGTCTATCATGGCATATTCAGACTAAATCCAGAAACATGTAATTTTCCTAATTAATTTGGCATTTATTAAATTTTCCCCAAAATTAGACCACGTGTGGTTTTGAACATGAAGAACTAGAATTCCTCAAGTTATGGCCACCCAAAAATTATGAACACTATATTATGCTAAAATATCAGAGAATACCAAGTTTCACAAATTTCCATAAATGTAACAGCCCCTAATTAATTAATTCAAGATGATTGCAATAAATAAAGATGAAGAAGGATGTACCACCAAGCATTATCCAAAAATTACACAAAAATTACCAGAGCTTTAAAATGATCATAAAACATTACTGAATAATTTTCATACAATTCCAAGGTAAGTAAGCTATATAGAAAAATACTTCAAACATATCCCTAATAGGGCACTTTGTGAATAAACATACTGGTAATCTCTTTCAAGCAATATGGAAAATTTTTCCAAGCTTTAATATGCTCTAAAAGGTTCTATGACCAAGTTTTCATGAATATAAAATGAATAAAAACTCAGAATATTTTATCAAGTGATTAGGAAACTATTAGATTTTTGAAGAAAGTACCATAAATACTAACCAAAATTTACACTAAAATTTTCAAAGCTTGTTAGCAATAATATATAATCAGAGCCTAACTTTCAAGATCATTCATGGTCATATGATTAGGTAGTAAAATCATGATCAAAAGTACACTAATTGGTCCTAAGTAATTTTCAAGTGATTAAAGTTGTGTGCATGTGTCTAACCAAATTTTTCCTATGGTTATTCCCCACCCTAAGATCACATGGACTAAACTCCAAGTCCATACAAAGACATATCACACTATGTCCTTCACAAACACCCAAAGTTTAACCATTGGGTTTGAACTAGGGTCCTCGGGAAAATCCACCCTAATCCACCGCGAACTCCAAGTTAGGGTGTTTTAACTGACCTTGAGGCTCTGACCGAAGTCCCGTCTCCTTTGGGTGAGAATTGGCCCCTACATGCCCCAGACACCCTTTTGCCCTAATTTAACCTTAAGGGACCAAACTTTGGTCACACCAATAACTAATCAAATCAACCCTGAATGAGCTGAGATTTTTATCAGTGATATATAATACAAGGATTATTAAATTTCTACAAAAACTATAGGAAAATGTTTTCCAAAAATTCTCATTTTGGATATGTCAAAGGTATAGGTAATAGTGACTCTTAATCCAAATTTCAAGTCATTTCGATGGCTGGATTGATGGAGGCACTCAATTTAGTCTTTGACTAGCTCTATATATAGACTGTACCATTTTGAGTGTTGTGGTCAGACCACTAACCCAAATGGGTTGAAATCAATTTTAAAATGTAGTAGATTTCAAGAACTACAATTTTCATGTTGGTTGCTTTCCAAGTTTCAGCCACTAAGTGCCTTAGTTATTTAATTTAAAGATATGCACAGTAAAGGGTTAAAAATACACCTTTAAATGATTTATATAATATCAGATCCAACGGCTAAAGAGTCGTCTTCCTCCTCCAGCCTACGGGCGTGATCAACCCGACCTGGAACAATTCCAAGCCCTTTTGCCGGCCATCCAGCCCCCTCCCCGGTCGGGCACCACAACCACCACCTCCGTTCAGTTGGTGGCTATCGCCGGAGGGCGGCACGGCCGCCAGAGGGGCGGTTTCCGGCGAACTCACGAGGAACAAAAACCATGAAAATTCATGGAATCCGAAAATGGAAATCAGCCTAATTGTGCTCGATTTTAAATCCTATTGATCTAGGATGCTACCACATGGGGAGAGGAGGAGAAGTGGACCTTCAACCGGGCTTGTCGACGAGTTTGGTGGTGGTGCGCCATGGCCGGTGGTGGAGCTTTCGGTGCTCTGCAACTACACAAGCAAACATCTCGGTTTATTCATGTGAATGGGGGAAACGACTCCTCTAACCATGGGGATGATTTAAAAACAATCAAAAGGGGGAGGGGAGTGGTCATGACATCAAAGCCATTAATGGCGATAAGAGAGAGGTCTGCGGCCATGGTGAATTCAGTGAATCCAGCCACTGAATGGGCCTGGAAAGCACCTTGATCTTCTCATAACTGATGGGGGAGATGAATTAAGCCTTTGGAGATGAAGAGAGGAGGCCCCTTGGCCTTCCTTGGCCATGAATGACCCTCTTTCTCTCTTTCTCTCTCCTCCATTAAAGAAAACTTGAAGTTTCTCTCTCCGAGTCACCACCTCCAAAAATTGAGCGGCATTTACGTGAATATTAGCCTCCTAAGCTAGTGGGCGACTCAAATTGGGCTTAGCCCAAGTGGGTTGGGCTAGGTCGGGTCAACTTGAGCTAATTTGACATAAACTAAGGTTGAGTTGACTTTGCTAAAATTGACCTTTTGGGTTGCCCCCAACAGATCCTTGGTGACTCATTGGCCTCCCCTAAGGTCTTGACAGGGTTGGGTAGGGTTAGTTTGTCACCTTGGAGGCCACTTGACCCTTAATTAAGGCACTTTGACCACTTTGGGGATAGGGTTGACTTTGGTCAACTTGACCTCTTTAATTGACCCCAATGGGACCTTAGTGACCCAGTGAGCCTCTTTTAGGGCTATAGAGGTATATGTGTGGTCAAATTGGCTAAGGGAAGGTCCTCTGGCCCTAAATAAGACACTTTGACCATTTTAGTGTTTTTGTTGACTTAGGTCAACTTGACCTATTTGGTTCACCCCAATTGATCCTTGGTGACCCATTGATCTCCGTTGTGGGTTAGGAGAGTGTAGGTGGGGTCATTTTGGCAAGTTGGAGGTCCATTAGCCTTAGATAGGCCACTTTGACCATTTCTAGGGTTAGGGTTCAACTTGACCTTTATATTTGACCCCAATGGGTCTTTGCTGATCCAATGAACCTTGTAAATGGCTAGGGATGTTATGGTGGGGTCAAAGAGTCAAGGTGAGATCCTAAATTCAAACCCTAGGTTAGATAATTGGAAAGTGTTATTTGCAGACCATGGTGATCTCACCTTCATTCCTGGGTTCACCTATTATTCTTGTGCTTCCTAAGGTTTTGTCACGACCTAGTCATGACAAAACCACTCGTAGGGGTCTAGTTGTTTGAGGGATGTTACAATTGGCCACCACGCTTATACACCCAGGACCAAGGAGCATGTTAGACGGTGTGGGACCATTTTAGTGTTTATGTTGACTTAGGTCAACTTGACCTATTTGGTTGACCCCAATTGGTCCTTGGTGACCCATTGACCTCCCCTGTGGGTTAGGAGAGTCTAGGTGGGGTCATTTTGGCAAGTTGGAGGTCCATTAGCTCTAGATAGGTCACTTTGACCATTTCTAGGGTTAGGGTTCAACTTGACCTTTGTATTTGACCCCAATGGGTCCTTGCTGATCCAATGAACCTTCTAAAGGGCTAGGAATGTTATGGTGAGGTCAAAGAGTGAAAGTGAGATCCTAAAGTCAAACCCTAGGTTAGATAATTGGAAAGTGTTATTTATAGAACATGGTGATCTTACCTTCATTCCTAGGTTCACCTAGTATTCTTGGGCTTCCTAAGGTTTTGTCACGACCTAGTCATGACAAAACCACTCCTGGGGGTCTAGTTGATTGAGAGATGTTACAATTGGCCACCCCATTTATACACCCAGGACCAAGGAGCACGCTAGACGGTTTGGGACTAAACCATCCCTTTAACGAGTCGCGACACACGCTTGGACATAACCGTCCATTCCACACGGCGCACTCAACTCCCCCCTGCTCTGATACCATGTAAAGCATTGTGGTGTCACTACCCAAAACCACGTGGTTAGGGGAGGAATGACCACCCCGCTTATACACCCAGGACCAAGAAGCACGCTAGGCGGTGTGGGACTAAATCATCCCTTTTAACGAGTCGCGACACATGCTCGGACATTACCGTCCATTCTACATGGTGCACTCAACATTATTAAAATGCGAAGTGTGAGATGTAATACTACATTGATATTTTTGGTGCTTACCACATCAAAGTATAATTTGCGTAGATCAAAGTGTTTCAAGCTTTGTTGTAAAAGCACCTGAAGGATGTAAAAAGATTATAAAGATAATAATAGTAATAAGATTATCACGATTTCTTTCTAAGCTTTAACCCAAAGCTTGCCATATGAAAACTATAGGGATTATACGAATTGGAACAACTAGGCAGATGTCCGAGAATGTAACAAAAAAAGGTGATTGTTAACCGCAACCCGTAATTGTCTAGTCATACCTCAAAATCTCCCAATTTTTCGCGCTTTTTTGAAATACGTCTTGTACATGCAATTTCATGAAAAAATGTTCAACACGAAAGTTGTAGATATCGATGAGATCTACAACTTTAGTGGTGAACACTTCTCCTGAAATTGCATGTACAAGGCGTATTTCGAAAAGGCGTAAAATCTGGGCATATTTTCAAAGTACGTCTTGTACGTGCATTTTTAGGAAAAGTGATCAACATGAAAATTGTAGATCTCGTCGACGAGATCTACAACTTTCGTGTTGAGCACTTTTTCTGATATTGCATGTACAAGGCGTAATTCGAAAAGACGCGAAAAATTGGGAGATCTTGGGATGTGACTAGCAAAATAACGGGTTGCGGTTAACAATCGCCAAAAAAACATTGCGAAATCAAATGATTGAGAGCTGTAGGCAAATAAATAGAAAGAGTTCTGTATGGTTGATGAAGATAACAATAACGAATAACTTCCTAAAGATAGTGGAAGAAACATAATATCAAGGAAGAAACATTCATGCTAAATATGCAAACATGAAGGATGTTGATTGTATGGATCTTGTCACCAGTAAAAATCAAAATGACTGAAAATGAGGAGAAGAGTATAATTTCTATAACTAGAAGCCCTTTAGAATGGTAATTGTTATACAAACTAGCATATTAACATTTCCTACAAATTTATCCAACATACCATTTGTTGTTTAAGATAGGTATTTTAGTCTTTCTTGTAATCCCTAATTTCCCCTATCCAAGAAGAGAGAGATTGGAGTTGTGTGGAGTTGTAATTGTATTGACCTCTTCTTTTTCTCCCCCACCGGTGATAGTGAACAACCCCTCCCCGTGGATGTAGACGCTCCTCGCCGAACCACGTAAATCGCATCGTGTTCTATTGTTTGTGGTTGTGTGATTTTGTTTTTCCGCATCGTTTCGCACAACAAGTGGTATCAGAGGAGATCAAGAAGAATTTACTGTCTGTTGGGGCTTTAGAAGCCAAAGGCTACAAGGTAGTGATCGAGGCAGGAGTTCTGAAGATCAGTTACGGAGCTTTGGTTTTCATGAGAGGAGTTCGACACCACAATTTATATTATCTTCAAGGGAGAACAGTTACCGGGACTGTGGCTGTGGCTGATGATTCTTTGGATGCCAGTGTTTTATGGCACATGAGATTGGCTCATGCTGGAGAGGCTTCCCTCCAGGCTTTATCAAGACAAGGATTGATTAAGGGATCGAAAGGCTGCAAATTGGATTTCTGTGAGCATTGCGTAATTGGCAAGAAGACGCGAGTATCTTTTGGTACTGCCATCCACAGTACGAAGGGTATTTTAGATTATGTTCACACTGATGTTTGGGGCCCGACAAAGACGAAATCTTTTACGGGGCGACAATACTTTGTCTGATTCATTGATGATTATTCCAGATATGTTTGGGTGTACACCATGAAGAGTAAGAGTGAAGTTCTAGAGATATTTGTGACTTGAAAGAAGTGGATTGAGAACCAGACTGACAAAAAGATTCGATGTATCAGATCAGACAATGGAGGCAAATACACATCGAAAGCGTTCTTGCAAGAGTGTCAGAGATCGGGTATAGAGCATCACTTCACAGTCAGGGAGACACCGCAGCAGAACAGGGTGACAGAGCGCATGAACCGGACTTTGGTGGAGAAGGTTTGATGCATGTTGTCTAATGCTGGGTTAGGCAGGATTTTCTGGGCTGAGGCTATTGATTATGCTTGTCACTTGGTGAACCGTCTGCCTTCTGCAGCTATTGGAAAGAAGACACCAAAAGAGATGTGGTTGGGGCATCCTGCTATAGATTATGTGCACATGAAAGTATTTGGGTGTCCAGCTTATTATCACGTAAAGAATGATAAGTTGGATCCACGGGCAAAGAAAGCAATCTTCATTAGTAGGGATGTTACTTTTGACGAGACGAGTTTGCTAAAGCCTCGGGACTCAGAGCAGGTGGAGAGTTCGAAGCCGATCATTACTATTGATCAGAAGAAGGAGTTTGATGTGACTCCATTTGTTCCACCAGTTCCCCACACTCCTGTTGAGGTATATGATGAGAATGTTGATGAGGTACCAGATACTGATGATCGGGAGGTGAAGGAAGTAGAGGCAGAGAATCAAGTTCGGGATTCTATTGCCAGAAGTCGAACCAGGAGGCAAAATGTCTCGAAGCCAGCTTGGTTGAGGGATCACATTGCATTTGCACTTTCAACATCTGAGTCTGAAACCCCTTGTCACTTCAATGAGGCTATAGAGAGTCCTGAAGCAGATTTTTGGAGGGATGCAATGGATGAGGAGATGACTTCTCTGAAAAAAATGCTACATGGAGATTAGTGAAGTTACCTCAAGGTAGAAAAGCTATTGGATGCAAATGGGTGTATGCGAAGAAAGAAGGATCTCATTGAGCTGCTGATGTTCGTTACAAGGCAAGATTGGTGACCAAAGGCTTCGCTCAGCGTGAAGGTATTGATTACGATGAGGTGTTTTCCCCAGTTGTCAATCATCTGTCGATCCGTGTTCTCTTGGCCTTAGTAGCGCAGTATGGTCTGATTTTGGAGCAGCTTGATGTGAAGACTATATTTTTGCATAGAGATTTGCAGGAGGAGATCTATATGAAGCAGCCACCTGGATATGAGGCTCAGAGTGACTTGGTATGCAAATTGGACAAGTCGCTTTATGGTTTGAAGCAGTCACCAAGATAGTGGTATAGAAAGTTCGATCAGTTTATGCTGGGACAGAAGTACACACGCAGTCAGTATGATCATTGTGCATATTTCAAGAAATTGGCTAATGGTGAGTTCATTTATCTTCTATTATATGTTGATGATATGTTGATTGCCACTTCAAGTCAGACAGAGATTGATAGAATGAAGAGACAGCTCTCAAAGCAGTTTGAGATGAAGGAGTTGGGTGAGGCTCGCAAAATACTCGGGATGGAAATCAGCAGGGACAATGAGGCTGGACAGGTTTGGCTCACTCAAAGAGCTTATATTGAGAAGGTGCTGAAGAGGTTTGGGATTGATGACACTACTAAAGCAGTGACTCTACCATTGGCAGCGCATTTTCAATTGAGTGCTGACTTGTGTCCTAAAGACGACCAAGAGAGGAAGAGAATGAAGCCAGTTCCGTATGCCAGTGCAGTGGGCATTTTGATGTATCTCATGTTTTGTACAAGGCCAGATATTGCACAAGCCGTTGGCGTGGTGAGAAGATTCATGCATGATCCCGGTCAGGGTCATTGGCAGACAGTCAAGTGGATTCTGAGTTATCTCAAGGGTACAATTGATGTTGGTTTAGTGTACGAGAGGCAGCAGTCCAGCGTTGGGTTGTGTTCGGGCTACACCGATTCAGACTATGCAGGTGACATAGATAGCCGCAGGTCTACGACCGAATATTTATTCACATTGGCAGGAGGTCCAATAAGTTGGAGGTCGACTCTACAATCGACAGTGACTTTATTTACAACAGAGGCTGAATACATGACAGTGACAGAAGCTATGAAGGAGGCCGTCTGGATGCAATGCCTATTGGATGATCTGGGTGTGGAGCATAAGGCTTTAACCGTCTTTTGTGACAGTCAAAGCGCGATTTTCTTGGCGACCAATCCAGTGCATCATGCTCGTACCAAACACATTGATGTCAGGTACCATTTTATTCGAGACTTGATCGAGACAGGAGAGGCACTTTTGAAGAACTACGCGTGGCTTGATCCCTTGGGAGGGGGGAGGGGGTGGTACGTAGGCAGCCTACTTGGCGCAGCCGCATTTTGGTGTTGTTGTTTATTGTGTCATCTCATATTTGTTTTGTGTCAAATAAGAGATGAAGTGGAGATTGTTGTTTAAGATGGGTATTTTAGTCTTTTTTGTAATCTCTAATTTCCCCTATAAATATAAATGGGTTAGGGTTTTCTCTTGTGAGAGAGATTGGAGTTGTGTGGAGTTGTAATTGTATTGGCCTCTTCTTTTTCTCCCCCACCGGTGATAGTGAACAACTCCTCCCCGTGGATGTAGGAGCTTCTCGCCGAAACACGTAAATCGCATCGTGTTCTATTGTTTGTGGTTGTGTGATTTTGTTTTTCTGCATCGTTTCACAAAACACCATTGATGTGAGGCAGTGAGCATTGGTCCATGCTGAATTGTTTGATGGTGGCCATGATCCTTCTTCTTTAGTAAAAAATAGGTGATTGTTAACTGCAACCCGTTTTTTTCTAATCGTACCGAAAAATCTACTAATTTTTGCGTCATTTCAAAATAAGCCTTTTACATGCAATTTCAGGAAAAGTGTTCAACACTAAAGTTGTAGATCTCGTCGTGATCTACAACTTTCGTGTTGATCACTTTTCCTAAAAATGCATGTACAAGACGTATTTTGGAAATATGCTCAGGTTTTGCGTCTTTTCGAAATACATCTTGTACATTCAATTTCAGGAAAAGTGTTCGACAGGAAAGTTGTAGATCTCGTCGAGTTGAACACTGTTCCTGAAATTGCATGGACAAGACGTATTTCAAAAAGACACGAAAAATTAGAAGATTTTCGGATGCGACTAGCCATTAACGAGTTTTGGTTAACAATCACCTGAAAATATGATAAATACTATATGTAACAATTAATTTTTTTTTCTTTTTTACACATGCACGATATTTTACCTATTACTTCTTCCTCTCCGGCCTCTTTTCTTTCAAAAAAAAAACATAAACCACGTCTCTCTCTCTCTCTCTCTCTCTCTCTCTCTCTCTCTCTCTCTCTCATTAGTTATAACAGGAATGCAGCTAGCTCCTCTGTTCTACCAAAATTCATGAATGAGCTGAAGACATGTTCGGTCCAATGCAGAAAATGCCAGCATTCACATTCCATCTGCTCTTCTTCCCGCTTCTCATCTCCTCCACCACTACTCCCCCACCATCGAATAATACCAATTTCATAGCAGTGGAGATTTCTGCCCTCGCCGACTTCCGCCGTGCTCTGCACGACCCTCTTGACGCCCTCTCCAATTGGGACCCCTCGGTCGCCGGCGCTCCCTGCTCGTGGCGCGGTGTAATTTGCTCCCAATTCTCTCCCCACGTCACTGAGCTCCGCCTCCCCCGCCTCCGTCTTGCCGGCACAATCTCACAGAGCCTCTCCGCACTCTCCCGCCTCACCCGCCTCAACCTCCGTTCCAACCTTCTAACCGGCACCATCCCCTCCTCCCTCTCCCTGCTCACACGCCTCCGCTCCCTCTTTCTTCAGCACAATTCGCTCACCGGCCCCCTCCCTACAAACCTCTCGGCCGCCCTCCAGGTGTTTAGTGTCGCCGGAAACCTTCTCACCGGACCCCTCCCCGCCTCCCTTCCAGCTAACCTCCAGTTTCTCGATCTCTCCTCCAACAAATTCTCCGGCCCCCTTCCCTTCAATTTCACCTCATCCGCCCCGAAGCTCCGGTTTCTCGACCTCTCATTTAACGACTTACACGGCACCGTTCCGTCGTCATTGAGCCGCCTCCAGTTTCTCCTCTACCTCTGCATCGACGGTAATCTTCTGGAGGGCACCATCCCCACCATGCTTGCCAATTGCTCCTCCCTTCTCTATCTTAGTCTTCAGGGCAACAACATCTGCGGCACTCTCCCGGTGGGAGTGGCTAATATCCCAACGCTCGAGATACTTTCCCTCTCCGACAATTACCTCTCCGGCGCCGTCCCCTTCTCCGTCTTCTTGAATTCGTCCACCGTGTCTCTGCCTCATTTACGAATCCTGCAATTAGGGCAAAATGCATTCTCAGCCCTGACGCCGCCGCCGAAGGAGAAATCTCCGGCACTTTTGTCGTCCAGCGTTCTCCAAGTCCTTGACATCAAAGAGAACGAGTTTCTTGGGCTGTTCCCTGCATGGATTTTCAATATATCTACATTGGCGGTGTTGGACATCTCAGGCAACTCGTTCTCCGGCATTCTTCCGCCGGAAATTGGTCGGCTCACGGTAGTACGAGAGCTGCGTTTGGGAAGTAATTCTTTAATTGGAGCTTTTCCTGTTGAGATCGAACAATGCACGTCAATCAGAGTGCTTGACTTGGAAGACAATCGATTTACCGGCAAGATTCCGGCAGTGATTTGGACTCTTCATGAGCTGACAAATCTCTATCTCGGTGGAAATTTCTTCTCTGGACAGATTAGCGCGACTCTTAGCAACCATTCCAAGCTGCAATCACTCTCTCTATCTAGAAATCGATTGAGCGGGAAGTTTCCCGAGGAGCTCACGGAGCTTGGAAACCTTACCTTCCTTGACCTCTCCAGCAATGCGCTCACAGGGGAGATCCCGGCGTCAATTAGAAGACTCCAAATGCTTCAGAGCTTGAATTTAAGCCACAACAGTTTCTCTGGAAATGTTCCGGCTTCGATTGGAAGCTTGGCCAATTTGATGACATTGGATCTCAGCTGGCAGAAGAACGTCACCGGCGAAATACCGGCACAGCTCTTCGGGCTACTTAGCCTTCAGAGCATATCGCTAGCAGGGAATTCGTTTACCGGCAGCGTACCTGATGGATTCAGCAGCCTGTCCAGCTTAGAGCAGCTGATCCTCTCATCAAATTATTTCAATGGCTTCATACCGGTAACCTACGGCTACCTCCCTTTCCTGAAAGTTCTCTCGCTCTCTGATAACAACATATCCGGCGAGATTCCGCCCGAGCTCAGCAACTGTTCCTATCTCACCACTCTCAACCTCCGATCCAACAAACTGTCCGGACCTATTCACCATGATTTCTCAAAACTGTCTAGTTTGGTAGAGCTCGATCTCGGCCAAAACGCACTTTCCGGGGAAATTCCACAGGGGATTTCGCAGTGCTCATCGTTGATGATTCTCCAGCTGGACAGGAATCGTCTCTCCGGCGAATTACCAAGCTCATTATCTAACCTCTCCGAGCTTCGCGTGCTTGACCTTTCAATAAATAAGCTATCCGGTATAATCCCTACTAGCCTGGCTCGGATGCCGGCGCTGCTTCATTTGAATTTATCCAACAACGATTTTCAGGGAGAGATCCCAGACGCTGTTGCCTCTCGCTTTGACGACTCTTCCGTATTCGAATGCAATCCCGATCTCTGCGGGAAGCCATTAGAAAACGAATGCTACAACCAGCGGAGAGAGAGGCGGCCGAAGAAGACAATCCGATTGATCATCCTTGTCGGCCTGGTGGCGGCCACATCGCTCTCCCTAGCCTTCCTCTGTTTTTTCTGTGTCTACGGGATGCTGTGGTGCCGAACGCGCTTCTTCTTCGACCGCCGGATCAGCGTGAAAAAGCAGAGCATTTGCCATGGAAGCGGTTCGAGCGGTGAGAAAGCTGGGCCCAGGCTTGTGATGTTCAACAACAAGATCACATACGCGGAGACGGCGGAAGCCACGAAAAATTTCGACGAGGAGAACGTGCTAAGCCGCGGCAGGCACGGACTTCTGTTCAAGGCTAGCTACAACGACGGCACAACGCTTTCGATCCTCCGACTATCCTTTTCGATTGAAGAGACCGCGTTCCGCAAGGAAGCCGAATTTCTCGGTCAGGTAAAGCACCGCAATCTGACCGTTCTTCGGGGGTACTATCCCTGCCCGCCGCCGGAGATGAAGCTCCTGGTCTACGACTACATGCCAAACAGCAGCCTCGCTGCGCTTCTCCAGGAAGCCTCCCACCAGTCCGATCACGTGCTCAACTGGCCGATGCGGCATCTCATCGCGCTGGGCATGGCCCGCGGGCTTGCCCATCTCCACGCCTCCGGGATCGTGCACGGCGACGTCAAGCCTCAAAACATTCTTTTCGACGCCGAGTTCGAACCGCACGTCTCGGATTTTGGACTCGAACGGTTTGAGTCGCGGGCATCCACGTCGGAGGCAACGGTAGGATACGTGGCGCCGGAGGCGGTGGCGACGGGGATTGGAACGAGGGAGGGCGACGTGTACAGCTTTGGAATCGTTGTGTTGGAGTTGCTAACTGGGAAGGGGCCGGGAATGTTCGCCGGAGAGGAGGAGGAGGAGGATATCGTCAAGTGGGTTAAGCGGAACCTGCAAGCCGGGGCGGTAGTGGATATGTTTGATCCGGGGATGTTGGAGATGGGCCAGGAGTCGTCGGAGTGGGAGGAGTTTCTTCTCGGCGTTAAGGTTGGGCTACTCTGTACGACGCCGGGTGCCGCCGATCGCCCGGCCATGGACGACGTTGTGCTCATGCTGGAGGGATGCAGGGTGGGGCCCAACATCACCACATCCACCCGACCCACCGCCCCGCCGATCTCCCCGTCCCATGCCTGAACTGCACATCGAGGCATCACGAATTAGTAGCTTCTTCTTCCTTGATGATCTTTTTATCGAAGTGAATAGATTTTCTGTTTTCAATTATTGGCCGAACTGGTCGTTCTTTTTGGAAGAAAACGACAATGGTGGAAAGTAGCCGTTGGGTTTCATGATATAAGCGAAGAATGTCAGCGATCGGTAATTCTTCGGAAAATTTTTTGGGTGCGTCCGGGAACTCATGAGTGCCAAGCTTGATTTTCGGAGGTCATCTGCCATCTTGTGGGAAAACCCAGGAATCAAGCCGCTAAAACAAAGGAGAAGAGGTTCAGGTGGGGCATGAAGATTGGATCATTGGATTGTAGTAGTTTGGAGAGAACTATTATATTTTTCATATTTTGTGTTTTTCAATAATCTTTTGAAAAAATGTCTAAATAAGACTCTCTGATAGCAGTTTCACTTAAATAACCAATTTTTCAGTTTATTCCTCCTGACCTCGGCTCTTTCTCCCACCTCCATCGCCCTTCATCGTAACCCTCACCGTTTCCGCCCCTCCTCCCCCGATTTCTCGCCGTTGACCGCCGGAGTTCGTCGGAGAAGGAGCTATAGAGGCCGGCGAACTCTTTTGGCGGGTTTCCCGACACTCTCAGCTGCATGTGCTGTAACACCCCAAAACCCAAAATTGGGTTCAGATCGGGTTACACGCCCTATGACACGGGCGTATCACCGGTCGTATCCTGCTAGGGTGAGCAGTCCGTCGAGTGTTCAACGAAAATGCACTCGACGAAGTTTTGAGGGTACACGCCCTTGGACACGGGCGTGTCAAGGGGCGTGTCAGGGGGCATGTCCTGCCCAAACTACTCGAGTGATTATCTCGAGTAGGTCTCGAGTGGGTCTCGAGTACTGGTGACACGGGCGTGTCATCCTTTGAACACGGGCGTGTCCCGTTCTGTATCGACTCGAGTAGATCTCGAGGAAATGTCTCGAGTAGATACAAAATTTCTCGAGTACCTAAGGGACACGGGCGTGTCAGCTATGTGACACGGGCGTGTCAGCTATGTGACACGGGCATGTCATGACCAAGTACTCGAGTAGTTCTCTCGAGAAGGTCTCGAGTATGACTCAAGTGAGGTACACGCCCTGTGTCACGGGCATGACTGGGCCGACAGGGGCATGTCACCTGGCCGTGAACTCTTTTGGATAAGTCGATTCGTGCGCCGCTTAAAGTACACGCCCGGTGACACGGGCGTATCACAGGGCGTCATACCCGAAAAGTCATTTTTAGAGATTTTTCTGGCCGTTCATCTCCTTCCTCTGAGATCTGATGGCCCATGTGTCTCCTTTCTTCTTTAAGGCCGAGAATGAGAAGAAAAATCTCATTTCCTACTTAGACATTATCTTTCTAAAAAGCTTAAGAGAGAGGAGAGTAAGGAGGAGGAGGAGGAAGAGAAGGGATCCGTCCGTTGGATGAGCTTGAGAGTTCCGATCTGAGATCCGAGGCCATTTTTGTGGAGGCAAAGCTGTTGCGGTGCTTTCCAACCGGCTAGAATTCCATGGTGCCAAAACGATCGTCAAGGGTAACGATCTTCCTTCTTGGCCAGGTGAAGGCCTCTTTTCGGCATGTGCATGAGATTCTCCCACCAGATGGTGGATTGTGAAGGGATTTCCCTTGTGTTGATTCTTGAAATCCCCAATCATTTGACATATAGATCCGGAAATGAAGTACGGAATAGGCATAGTGTGTGAAGCCCATCTGGATAAATTGATCTGGATTGGTGATGTTGCATATACGCACCAGAGAAGACTCTTGATTAAACGTGTAGTTTATGGAGTTGATGAGTTAGACCTGTGTAGGGTAGTTGCAGGAAGTACTGGAGTGGTAGTCCAGGAAAAGACCCTTGTGATGATTGTGATGTTTTTGGATTGTGCCTGTGAAGGACAATATCAGGAAGTACTGGATTGGAGATCCTGGAAAATACCCTCGACATTTGTGATGCTTGGTGGGTTGTGCCTGTGAAGGGTAATAGCAGGAAGTACTGGCGTGAACGCCCAAGAAATACCCGCAAATGCTGGTTAGAGCTAGGGATGGAAAATGAGTTCTGTCGCTAATGCTGAGCGTTTCACCTAGCTAACCTGTGATTGTGAAGCCTGTCCTGTGAGGACAATATGGCTATTTATGAGCTTGAAAAGCTCTGAAAACGGTTTCTTGCTGAACGGACAAGGGGATGCCGACCCGCGTTAGTCTGGTTATAGAATTAACGATTTGAGTAACGGGCAAAGGCTGAACTGTATCTGCGTTATGGTTGTCTGTCATGAGTGTCTGGACAATTGGCATTTGGCAGAAACGCATAGCGAGAGTCTTAGGCCTGCGTGCCACTAAGACTAAAGTCTCCGGCTGAGAGCCATGGAGCACAATGCTCAAATTTGTCATTGGGCTTCGGGCCTTGAATGACGGTGGGCAACTAGTGTACAACCTCATATCCGGCGAGCAAGGTCGCCAGGAACCGGACAGATCAGACTGAAGATAGTGGGCGAGCTCGGCAGTAGAGAAGTCGAGCCCGAGCTTGGCATTCGTCGAACGAAGATCAGCATTCGTCGACCGGAGATCGGCATTCGTCGAACGAAGATCAGCATTCGTCGACTCCAAGCTCGGCATTCGTCGAACGAAGATCAGCATTCGTCGACCCTGAGCTCGGCATTCGCCGGGCTAGTCCAAGAATCGTCAAGCTTAGATAAACTGATGGCGACCAAAGGATGGGCAAGCTCACCATCCCAGCTCGCGTCCTCGCAACGGAGCTCGGCAATAGCAGGCGAGAAGGACCTGCCGAGGTGATCAAGCCCCCCAGCTCGTTTGGATGTATGAGGTACTGTTTACTGTTTTGCACCCATTGGTCTGCCTATAGCCCTTCAAAACAGTGGAGTCTGGCTCTTGGCAGACCAAGCCAAGAGTTTTTTGGTAACTTCAGGGCAGTTCATTTGGTTATTGGCAGTTCAGATTCCAGAATTCTATAAATAGGACACAAGGGGTACCCCAGAAGACATGCTTCATGTTCTCTCCTGTTCCAGTTTTCAAGTGCTTTCTGAGGGTACCTTAGCTCGGCCTCTGGCTAAGGAGGGGAAGCACTCTTAGATCTTCCGAGTGTGTGGTGGGTCCTCCCCGCCGAGCCCTTGGGTCGGTCTTTCCTTGTTTTCTTTGTTGTTTTGCTTGTAGGAGTGAAGTAGGCGCGAGACCATCCCTTCCCCAAGGGTGAACTCCACAGGAGACCGTTTTGTGGTTTCAACATTTTGGTGCGGTGAGCGTGGAGTGTGGTCAGTGCAGAAAAGCTTCAGCGAGTTCGATGACGGGAGGACAGGGATCTGACAGGACGGACTCGCCCCCCCCCCTCCTCTCGCCATGATTTGGATGTTCGAGGATTTCAGGAATGAGGTGCTGAACCTCGTCAAGTTCACACTCGGCACGCGAGCCGAGTGATCGACTCCAGCAGTCCAGATCGCGACCGCCCCTTCTTTGGGCGAGGACTCCCCCGACAGGCGAGTTGGGAAGGAAGTGGCCGAGGAAGGCCGGGGGTGCGAGCTCCCCGGGTGAGAGCTATTCCCCGGCTCGGCAGGTTGAGGCCGGTTCGGCGACCTAGACTCGCGAGATTTGCCAGCTCGCTCAGCAGGGGGAGGCAGCCCTTTCAGCGAGTTGGTCTCTTCAGCTCCGGTTCCAGATGGGTTCAGGGAACCCGAGATGTCCTACTACACCGGGAAGGGAGACCCGGTCCAACATGTTCAATGGTTCGAGGATTTAGTCTCCATCCGGCAGATGTCGGATGGGTTCAAATGCCGACTCTTCTCCATCACCCTCAAGGAGAAGTCGAGGGAGTGGTTTCATCAGCTGCCGGCCAGCTCTATCTACTGCTTCGAGGACCTGCGCTGGGGGTTCATGCTGAGGTTCACTACCTCGAAGAGGAGGAAGAAGGAGTCAGAATCCCTGTTCCACATCAAGCAGGGGTGAATGAGACACTAGGGAGCTACGTGGATCGATTCTAGGAGGAGGTTACTCAGGTGCAGGAGATTTCGGGCCAAAGTTTGATAATGTCCTTTACCCTGGGCCTGCAGCAGGGGTTCTTCAGGATGGAGTTGAAGAGAGTTCCCCCCTCTCCTACGAGGAGCTGATGGAGAGGGCGGCGAGAGAAGTTGACGGGGAGGTGTCAAACCCGGAGTTCGCGCGGAAGCTAGCCAGGTGGGCCACGGAGGAGGAGAAGGAGTCGAGAGGAGGAAGAGGACAGGAGGAGAGGAGAGGAGAGCCCCGGCAGAGGGAGCAGAGGGAGCTCCAGGGGCAGCAACAGCCGAGGTGGAGGCGTCAGGAGCCCGACCGTCGGCTGGGCTGGAGACCTGAGTGGTAAGGGTAAAGAGGATACCAAGGAAGGGATCGCTATCAATGGGGGCAAGATCAATTCTACCCTCCGGGCTGGAGGCAGACCCAGAGGCCCCGACTCTCCGATCAAGAAGAGGCTATTACCATAGCCTTGGGGGAGAGGAGGAGAGTAGCAAGGAGAAGGAGGAGAGAAGTTAGGGTGTAGTTGCCATATTGCGACTTCCATCAGGAGGAGGGGCACGCCATAGTCACGTGCCCGGAGTTACTTGAAATGAGAGGGAACATGGAACAACAACAACAACAACAGGGGCGCCAGGAAGTGAGGATCGAGGAGGTCCTGCCTCGGGTAGAGGAGGATCGTTGCGAAGACCGGGTGGATGTTGGTACCCAAGGAGGGATCAGAGTGATCCTCGGGGGGGGGGGGGGGGGGGTCGAGGCTTCCCGAAAGGCGAGCCTCCACACCATGTACCATCAGAGCGTTGCCTCCACATCCCAGACCCCACCCCCAGAGGAAAGGTTCACCTTCTCTAGAAGCGACATGCCAGATCACGAGGATCCATTCTGCGATGCGCTGGTCATCAATGCAGCAATCGAGAATTTTACCATCTCTCGGATCCTCGTTGACAACGGGAGCTCCGTCAACGTCGTCTTAAAGAAGGCGTTTGACGCGATGGAGGTGGAGGCAAAGAGGGTGCTGGCCTCGGACAGACCCTTGTTCGGATTTTCGGGGGAGAGGAAGGAAGTGGAGGGAGGAGTCGGCCTCCATGTCACCCTGGGGGCAGTCCAAAAACTGTAGGTTCGTCATTGTGGATGCCCCCAGTAGCTACAGCAACATATTCGGGAGGCCCCTTATCAGCGCATTCCGCTGCGTCCCCTCATCATTCCATCAGTGCTTGAAGTTCAGTGCTGAGGGGATTCAGGTCAGTTTCAGGGGCGACCCTAAGGTGGCACGGGAATGCTATGTCACCGCTGTGAACTCCATCTCTTGGCAGGAGGGAGCCGAGGAGATGGGGCGAAGAATGGAGGAGGCTGAGCAGGAAGCTGGAAGGGAGGAGCCGGAGGTAGAGAGCTGCATAAAGGAGATAGCAGGAAGAGACCAGGAGGAGATGGCCGAAGTGATGGCTGTGGAGGAAGAGGTGGAGGTGGAGGACCCCATTCCGGGGGAAAGGGATGCTGAAGGATGGGGGGAGCAGTCCAGGTTGGAGGCTGCAGAGGAAGTGGTGGAGTTGGAGGTTCTCACCCGTGGAGGCAGGGTGGAGAAGGTCCACGTCAGTGGAGGGCAGACCCCGGAAGATCAAGGCAGGATGTTGGAGTGCATGCAGAAGAATGTGGACATCTTCGCATGGAATGCCGCGGAGATGCCGGGGGTTGACGCGGATGTGGCCTGCCACCACCTCAACCTGGACCCGGAAACACGCCCCGTCCAACAAAAGAAGAGGTCCACTGCGG
This sequence comes from Platanthera guangdongensis, assembly GCA_039583875.1. NCBI lineage: Eukaryota > Viridiplantae > Streptophyta > Magnoliopsida > Asparagales > Orchidaceae > Platanthera > Platanthera guangdongensis. Next base: position 7,751,558 of record CM077148.1, on the reverse strand, counting down.
ACAAGCTGGCAGAGCCCATCAGAGAGGAGGTGGCAAAGCTCCTCAAGGTCGGCTTCGTGTCTGAGATCCAATACCCCGGCTGGGTCTCTAATGTGGTCATGGTCAAAAAGGGAGACGGCCGGTGGAGGATGTATATCGATTTTTCTTTACTTAATAAAGCTTGTACTAAGGACTGTTATCCTTTGCCTCGGATCGACGCGCTGGTTGACTCAGCCGTTGGTTTTTCTGTAATGAGTTTTCTAGATGCTTTTTCAGGTTATCATCAAATCAGGATGCACCCCCCGGACATCAAAGATGTCTCATTTATCACGGGGGACGGATGCTACTGTTATAAGATGATGCTCTTCAGGCTAAAGAACGCAGGGACAACCTACCAGAAGATGATGGATAGGGTCTTCCAAGAGCAAAAGGGAAGAAACTTGGAGGTGTACGTGGATGACCTCATGATCAAGAGTCGGGATGTGGACTCCCACCTCCAGGACCTAGAGGAGACCTTTGTTACCCTGCGCAAGTACAAGCTGCGATTGAACCCTCTGAAATGCGTCTTCGGGGCTAACAGGGGAAAGTTCTTGGGACATCTCCTCACCCCTGTGGGGGTCGAGCCTAATCCTGACAAGGTCAAGGCTATCCTGGAGCTAGGGTCGCCACGGAATACCAAGGAAGTACAGCGCCTGACATGGAAATTGGCGGGGCTGAGTAGGTTCCTTTCCCGGGCTGGGGAAAAGTGCTCCTCCTTCTTCAAAATGCTAAGGGGCGGTCAAAGGTTCGAATGGACCAAGGAGTGCGAGGAGGCATTCCAAGCCCTCAAGATGCAGCTGACCCAGGCTCCGCTGCTCCAAGGGCCCAAGGAGGGGGAATGCCTGTTTTTGTATCTCGGGGTCGGGGCAGAGGCCCTGAGTTCCGTCCTAGTTCGAGAAGAGGGGAAGAAGCAGCTCCCCATATATTATGTGAGTCGGGTCCTGAGGAAGGCCGAGCTCCGGTACCCGATTTTGGAGAAGTTGTCCTTCGCCCTGGTTATCTCATCCCGAAGGATGCGGCCCTATTTCCAGGCACACTCAATCCGAGTTGTGACTGACCATCCCCTCCGCAACATCTTTGAGGGGGTGGAGCATTCAGGCATGCTGGCCAAATGGTCGGTAGAGTTGAGTGAGTTTGACGTTTCCTTTGTCCCCCGCCTCTCGATCAAAGCTCAAGCGATGACCGACTTCTTGGCTGATTATGTGATTGAGGTGGTAGAGGAAGAGCTCACTCGTCAGACTCCTTGGAAGGTGAAGGTGGATGGCGCCTCGGGGAGGCATTCCCTAGGAGTGGGGGTGATCTTGGAGAGCCCTCAAGGAACTAGAATTGAGCAAACGGCGGTGTTACACTTTCCCATCACCAACAATCAAGCCGATTATGAAGCCGTGATAGCAGGGCTGCGCCTGGCCAGGGAGCTGGGGGTGTTGGACGTAGAGGTCCTTACCAACTCCATGGTTGTAGCTTCCCAGATCTGTTGGGTATTGTATCCACAATGTACCTGATTTGAAGAAGCCCCTGGACAAGCTAAGGTCAATAGACTATGTATTTGATAAACTCTTTCAAGTTGTGCTTGCAGTTCCTCCACGCTAAGTGCACACCAATGTCAGGGTGCAGTATGTCAATATACACGGGTCTGCACGACATAATCCCTCGTTGAGCAGATCAGTGTGTTGGCCTATGTGCACTCTCTCTATTGGAGTGCACTTACTTTCAAGTACAGGGCCGGTCATATGCAAGAGAAGACAAGGAGCATGGAGGATCAAGGAGCAGCTCCTGGGTGGAAGACGAAAATTCGTCCAAGGCAAATTCGACGAGAATCACCAAGTGATTCTCGCCGAATCGACGAGAATCATTAGTGATTCTCGCCGACTCCTTCTGGCCACCTCTAAATGGTGCCAAGTAAGATTCGGCGAGAATCACTAGTGATTCTCGCCGAACCAGTGGCCAAGCAGCTCATGCATACAAAGTAAAATTCGTTGAGAATCAATAAGTGATTCGGCGAGAATCACTAACGATTCTCGACGAATCGTCGAGAATCACTAACGATTCTCGACGAATCGTCGAGAATCACTTAGTGATTCTCGCCGATTCGTCGAGAATCGCCTGCGATTCTCGCCGATTTTCACTTGGCGTTTTCTCAGGATGTTGCTGGACCGGATTCTGCCTTTGGACTAGTTTGAACCGGACTTAGGGATTTCTTTTGTGGGTCCCGCAAACGGTCATATTTGAGAATTCAACAGTATATATATTCCAGTATTTTTGAACAGTAAAACGACGGAAAACGAAGAAAGAAGCCGAGCAAGGAAAACCCTAAAATCGCGAACTCTTTCCGCCGCCACCGTCGCGCTCGGGCAAATACGTCGCCGCTGCTGATCGTTCCTCTTCCCGATCTCCGACGACAGAAGCTTAGCAAAGCTTGCGTCTCACGTGTCTATCCAGAGATCTCTTGTCTCTCGATTTGTTGACCGGGAAAAACCCCCCCGTCCGAATCGATCGAGACGACCGATCCTAGAGTGACCGTTGGTAGACCTAGTTTGCTTCGCAAAGAAGTTTGGATCTCAAAGCACTGCAGCAGCGCACCTTCGTTGCCGCCGACTCCGAACTAAGCCGCCGCTCGGATTGCCGCCGCCGGTTCCGGGAGATCCTCTCCAAGTGAGACCAAGGTCGTAGACTCTTCATCGACTTCAAGAACACGTCGTCGGACAAAGAGGAACACCGTAGTCTCCAAAAGAAGTTTGTATCACGTGTACACTCTACATTTAATTTCGTTGTAAAGGAACTTTTGTTCCGTGTTGTAAGGGTTGGGTGCAACCCGTTTTGTGGGAGTATTGACTCTCACGTGTGGAAGGGCTCCTTCCGTTAGTGCAGGGATTGAATTTCAATCCCGTTGGAGAAGTGACCGAGTCGTCCCTTGTTGGGGAGATAGGTCGAAGGGGGAAAGTGGATGTACCCAAGTCGGGGAACCACTATAAATTTGCTGTGTATTCTGTGTGCTGTGCTTTTTGTTTTTATTGTGCAGGTACATCCGTAAATTCCGCAAAAGAACCACACGTCACCTATTCCCCCCCCCCCATAGGTGCACATAGTTGACACTAGGTGGACTTTTAAGTGGTATCAAAGCGAGGTTCCTCAACAAAAAGGTTAACACCTTGAGTTGAATCCTGACACTAGTGTCAACAAGGAGACATTCATCTACTATGGACGGCTCAAGTACTCCGGCAAGATCCCAGTGTGCAACAGACTCAACTTTCCGATCTGGAAGGAAAGAATCAGGTTTTACATGGAAGCAGTCGATCCTCGACTCTTCATGATTGTGGAGGAGGGACCTTATGTCCCCACTAAGGCCTCCACCATCGATCCCACCAAGAAGGTGCCGAAGACACTTTCTGAAATGGACAAAGACGAGATGATGCTGGTGGGACTGGACAAGAAGGCACGAAACATTCTGGTGAGCGCAGTTGATGATTCTATGATGCAAAACTTCAGCAACTGCAGGACAGCTCAGGAGATCTGGCAGTGCCTGATCATCCTCATGGAGGGCACGGATGAAGTGAGGGATGATCGGAGATCCCTCCTGAACCAAAAATATGAGGCCTTCAGGCAAGGGCCTAAGGAAGAGATTGGGGTCACATACGAGAACTTCCTGAAGATTGTCAACGCCCTCAAGGGCTACGGAAGAGTGTTCACCAATGGTGAACTCAATGACAAATTCCTTAGGTCCCTCACTAAGGAATGGGACACAAAGATCTGCGCCATCAGAGAATTTGGCAGACTAGCAGAAACTGATCCACAAATCCTGTTTGGGAAGCTGATGTCCTATGAACTTCAGCTGAACACCAGGAAGGCAGAGGAAGAAGCAGAGAAGGCTGCTGCAAAAGAAAAGACTGTGGCCCTAAAAGCCAGTTACTCCAGAAAGGGCAAGGGTGCGATGTCATACCGTGCGAGGAGTAAGGAAGAGGAGGAGGACTCTGAACCATGCTCCTCAGGCTCAGAATTGTCGGAGGAGGATTTCTCCCTCATCACCCGAGAGTTCAAGAAGTTCCTCAAGATGAGGAATCAAAGAAAGAAAGATAGCTCCTCCTCCAGGCATCAGAAGAAAAATTATTCTTCTGACAGGTATGCATCTAAACCTAACAAACATCGTTCTTCTGATATTATTTGCTTTGTATGCAATAAGCCAGGTCACGTCGTGGCCGACTGCCATCAAAGCAAAAGAGATAAAGGGAAAGGAGAGGAGCTCAAATCCTCCAGAGATAAGAAGAAGGAGCAGAGCTACATCGCAAGAAGACCAAAGACACTAAGTGAGTCTGATTTCTCAGACTCCAGTGATGATGAGGAAGCCTACTTCGGGCTGGTGGGTCGCTCGGACTCAGAAGGAGAATGCCCCCCATTTACTGGGAAGGTAAAAGCTCACACCCCTCTCTTCGACTCCGACTCTGATCCTGAGTCTCAGGATGATGAACCTGAGGATGACCCTTCAGCCCGTGAAGCTGAGCTCCTCGAGAAGTATGAGCTTCTGCTCAACACTTTCGATGAGTGCCGAAAGAGACTGAAGGCTGAGAAGAAGGAAGTAAAATTCCTTAAGGGTGAATGTGTATCCCTAAGGGAAGAGGTCACTAGCTTGATTTTCTCCGACAGGAACACCTTGACCTGACTTCCAAGCATTCAGAGTCTTTGAAGCTCCTTGATCTAAAGCAGGAGGAAGTCGACAAGTTGGAAGAACTACTTGCGGCAGAAAGGAAGATCGTCAAGAGCTTCTCCATGCCAAAAACAGTTCTTCCAGTTGTTGATACCTTCTCTGCTCAGGCCAAAGGAGCTGGCTTGGGGCATATAGGGGTACCTGGTTCTTCATCTAGGAGAAACAAGAACCAGAGGAAGAATAAGGCCGCCAAGAAGGCCTCTGCTGATGAAAAGGGTAAGGCTCCTCTTAGTCCTGTTGCGTTCAGAAAGCCTGGCTTTCCTTGCAACCAACACGACTTTGAGTCAACATTTGGGCATCATTTCCGGCCCTCGGTTGCAAAGCCAAAGAGCCGGTACGACGGTTGTAACTTTCCCCGGAACTTCGGTGAGAGTGCCTTCAAGGCACCTTATGAGGAAATCCACATAGGAAATTATGGTCCGTTCTCTAGCGGCCATAATGGAAAGCAGGCACCAAAAGCCAAGCCTGTTATACAGAAGGTGACAAAGTCATGCGACTGTTGTCAACATGAGGGCTCCACCTCCAGATCCAAGGCCCCAGCAGTACCCACCGTTCCCAGGGTAAGGCAGGAGCCTAGGAAGAGGTACAACAGATTTGACTGTTGGTGCTGTGGCAAAGTCGGTCACTTTGCCGTGGATTGTTGGTTTAATCCAAGGAACAACGAGACTCCCCATGTTAGCAATGCGAGACCGACCACTCGTAGGGTTAACCAACCGAGGTGGAGTGTGCTAACCAGGAATCTAGGACCCAAGTTCGATTGGGTTCCTAAGGCAAATTAATTTTGTTTTGCAGGAATGTCCAAAGGCCACCAAAACGCCGATCTGGTATTTGGACAGTGGATGCTCCCGGCATATGACCGGGACAAGAAGCCTGCTGCGTGATTACACTCCAGTCGAGAATGGACCCAAAGTCATCTTTGGAGGGTCAGATCGAGGAGTCACCAGAGGTTATGGTATGATTCCCAACGGTATAATCTCTATCACCGACGTGGCTTATGTTGAAGGGTTAAACCATAACCTGATCAGTGTAAGTCAGTTATGTGATAAAGGTTATGACGTTAAGTTCTGCAAGGATAAATGTCTGATAATTTCACGTACCTCTTCTGAAACGGTATTATCAGGCATTAGGAGCAGAAATATCTTCTGTTTAGATTTTCTCAGTTTAGATTCATCTACCCCTGTATGCCTTGTGGCAACAGGCAGTGCATCTCTTTGTGAACAATGACACAAGAGATTGGCCCATATTAATTTCAAGACAATTAGTATGCTATTTTCTAAGGACTTGGTAAGGGATGCTCCCAGTATCAAGTGCATCAAAGATAGCCCCTGTCCTGCATGCCAGATGGGCAAACAGACTCGGGCTACCTTTAAGAGCATTGCAGACAAAGACTCTTCTCGATGTCTTTACTTGTTACATATGGACCTGTTTGGTCCAATGCAAGTTCATAGCTTGGGAGGCAAGTCATATACGCTAGTGATAGTTGATGATCATTCTCGGTTTACATGGGTGTTCTTTTTGAAACGAAAATCAGATACGTTTGACATCCTCACTAGTTTTGTCAAGCAGGTTCAGAACGAATTTAACTACTCCGTGGTCAAAATCAGAAGTGACCATGGAACAGAATTCGAGTCTGGTGCTATGACAGAATTTTGTGAAGAACAAGGTATCTTTCATGAGTTTTCCTCCCCGCGTACTCCTCAGCAAAATGGAGTTGTGGAGAGGAGAAATAGAACTCTCATTGAAGCCTGCACGACAATGTTGAAAGACGCCTCTCTTCCGGAATACTTCTGGGCAGAGGCTGTCAATACAGCCTGTCATGTACAAAACCGAGCATTGATCAACAAGCATCATCGTAAGACGCCTTACGAACTACTGAAAGGCAAGAAACCAACCATGTCCTACTTAAGGATTTTTGGTTGCAGATGCTATGTACTAAATAATGGGAAGTACCCGCTACTAAATTCGGTGAAAAATGCTTCGAAGGCATATTCATGGGCTATAGTTCCCATAGTCGGGCATATAGGGTCTTCAATAAGAAAACCCTAGTGGTAGAAGAATCAATAAATGTTGTATTTGATGAAGGAAGTTTGCTTCACAGCAACTCTTCAAGTGGTATTCTTGAAGATGCAGGTGCACGATTGAAACAGCTGAGTCTGGATGAGCCCACTAAAGATGACACTCCTAAGTACGTCAAAGTGTCCACCTCCACGTCATCTGAAAATGTTGAAGATCAAGATGAAACAAATCTCTTGGAAGAAAGAGAAGCCCAAGAAGTAGTTGAAGCACCAGACGCCAGACTTCTAGAGCTCCGTCACGTGAGGGATCATCCTAGAGAATAGATCATCGGGGATCCTCGTGTCGGCGTCAGAACTTGAAGAGGTACAACTAACGAAGTATTGCATCTTAGCTTCCTGTCACAGGTAGAGCCAAAGAAGTTCGACGAGGCGAACAAGGATGCGGCATGGATTCTGGCCATGCAAGAGGAACTACATCAATTCGAACGGTGCAATGTTTGGACGCTGGTTCCCAGACCATACAAGCAGAATGTGATCGGCACAAAGTGGATCTTCAGAAACAAGCTGGATGAACATGGTGTCATCGTAAAGAACAAAGCTAGGCTGGTGGCTCAAGGTTACAGACAGGAGGAAGGGATTGATTTCGACCAGACCTTTGCACCAGTAGCAAGGCTCGAGGCAATCAGGTTGTTCTTGGCGTATGCTGCAGTCAAAGGATTCACAGTCTATCAAATGGATGTGAAATCGGCATTCCTGAACGGAGACCTGAAAGAGGAAGTATACGTCGCTCAACCCCCAGGTTTTGTCGATCCTACTTTTCCCAATCATGTCTACTTTCTTAATAAAGCATTATATGGGTTAAAACAAGCTCCACGAGCTTGGTATGAGACTTTATCTAGGTTTCTTCTTGAGAACAAGTTCTCTAGAGGTAAAATAGATAAAACATTGTTTCTCAGGGAAGTCAAAGGCAAGATTTTGCTGGTGCAAATCTATGTCGATGACATAATATTCGGCTCAACGGACAACAATCTTTGCAAAAAGTTTTCTAAACTTATGCAAGGAAAGTTTGAAATGAGCAGAATGGGAGAGCTCAAGTATTTCTTAGGACTTCAAGTGAAACAGTCTGAGGATGGAATCTTCATCTCTCAGACGAAGTTCACAAATGAACTCCTTAAGAAATTCGGTATGGAGAGTGCAACCTCTATGAGGACTCCAATGGGATCCACCATGTCTCTGGATAAGGATGAGAAAGGTAAACCTTTCGATGAAACCAAATACAGAAGCATCATTGGATCCCTGCTCTACCTTACTGCCAGTAGACCGGATATTATGTTCTCCACATGTGTCTGTGCCAGATATCAGGTGAACACTAAGGAATCTCACCATGTCGCTGCAAAGCGAATTCTAAGATACCTTAAAGGTACTCCTAATCTTGGCTTGTGGTACCCGAGAAACAATGATGTCGAGCTAATAGGCTTTTCAGATGCTGATTTTGCAGGGAGTAGGGATGACAGGAAAAGCACTTCCGGGACGTGTCAATTCCTCGGAAGAAGGCTTATCTCATGGAACAGCAAGAAGCAGAACTGTGTGGCTACCTCCACAGTAGAATCTGAGTACATCTCAGCAGGCAGCTGTTGCGCACAACTCCTTTGGATCAGAAATCAGTTGGCCGACTACAACCTTCAGTTCAAGGAAGTTCCAATGTACTGCGACTCCTCTAGTGCAATTGCCATTGCCAACAATCCTGTCTCGCACAGCAGAACGAAGCATATTGAAGTGCGCTACCACTTCATTCGGGAGCACGTGGAAAACAAGGACATCTCTCTTTGTTATGTCCCCACGGACAAGCAGATTGCTGATATATTCACAAAGCCCTTAGACGAGGCCAAGTTCAATCTTTTCAAGACTGAATTGGGGATGCTCAATTATGAAGCATGAAGACTACAAAAGCTCCCGACTCGTGCATGATCTGCGGGTGAGCAGGGAACTCCAGCGTGAGTACAGCTGCAAGAACTGAGGGGGAGCTAAGGGCCAAAGGTTACAGACCCCGATTTGCCGAAGCCGAAAATGGGGAGATTACCCTCTCGGGGTCAAGGCTAAGGTGGCTCCAGCTCGCTCCCAAGAAATCGGTATTGGTAAGGGATGACTCCACTCAATGTTAAGTTTATGGCTTTCATTTGCTTTCATTTCCATTTGCTCTATTCACCTTAGCTTGTAGGGTTTAGGCTTCTTCAAATCGGGGGAGATTGTTGGGTATTGTATCCACAATGTACCTGATTTGAAGAAGCCCCTGGACAAGCTAAGGTCAATAGACTATGTATTTGATAAACTCTTTCAAGTTGTGCTTGCAGTTCCTCCACGCTAAGTGCACACCAATGTCAGGGTGCAGTAGGTCAATATACACGGGTCTGCACGACGTAATCCCTCGTTGAGCAGATCAGTGTGTTGGCCTATGTGCACTCTCTCTATTGGAGTGCACTTACTTTCAAGTACAGGGCCGGTCATATGCAAGAGAAGACAAGGAGCATGGAGGATCAAGGAGCAGCTCCTGGGTGGAAGACGAAAATTCGTCCAAGGCAAATTCGACGAGAATCACTAGTGATTCTCGCCGATTCGGCGATCGATTCTCGCCGAATCGACGAGAATCATTAGTGATTCTCGCCGACTCCTTCTGGCCACCTCTAAATGGTGCCAAGTAAGATTCGGCGAGAATCACTAGTGATTCTCGCCGAACCAGTGGCCAAGCAGCCCATGCATACAAAGTAAAATTCGTTGAGAATCAATAAGTGATTCGGCGAGAATCACTAACGATTCTCGACGAATCGTCGAGAATCACTTAGTGATTCTCGCCGATTCGTCGAGAATCGCCTGCGATTCTCGCCGATTTTCACTTGGCGTTTTCTCAGGATGCTGCTGGACCGGATTCTGCCTTTGGACTAGTTTGAACCGGACTTAGGGATTTCTTTTGTGGGTCCCGCAAACGGTCATATTTGAGAATTCAATAGTATATATATTCCAGTATTTTTGAACAGTAAAACGACGGAAAACGAAGAAAGAAGCCGAGCAAGGAAAACCCTAAAATCGCGAACTCTTTCCGCCGCCACCGTCGCGCTCGGGCAAATACGTCGCCGCTGCTGATCGTTCCTCTTCCCGATCTCCGGCGACAGAAGCTTAGCAAAGCTTGCGTCTCACGTGTCTATCCAGAGATCTCTTGTCTCTCGATTTGTTGACCGGGAAAAACCCCCCCGTCCGAATAGATCGAGACGACCGATCCTAGAGTGACCGTTGGTAGACCTAGTTTGCTTCGCAAAGAAGTTTGGATCTCAAAGCACTGCAGCAGCGCACCTTCGTTGCCGCCGACTCCGAACCAAGCCGCCGCTCGGATTGCCGCCGCCGGTTCCGGGAGATCCTCTCCAAGTGAGACCAAGGTCGTAGACTCTTCATCGACTTCAAGAACACGTCGTCGGACAAAGAGGAACACCGTAGTCTCCAAAAGAAGTTTGTATCACGTGTACACTCTACATTTAATTTCGTTGTAAAGGAACCTTTGTTCCGTGTTGTAAGGGTTGGGTGCAACCCGTTTTGTGGGAGTATTGACTCTCACATGTGGAAGGGCTCCTTCCATTAGTGCAGGGATTGGATTTCAATCCCGTTGGAGAAGTGACCGAGTCGTCCCTTGTTGGGGAGATAGGTCGAAGGGGGAAAGTGGATGTACCCAAGTCGGGGAACCACTATAAATTTGCTGTGTATTTTGTGTGCTGTGCTTTTTGTTTTTATTGTGCAGGTACATCCGTAAATTCCGCAAAATAACCACACGTCACCTATTCCCCCCCCCCATAGGTGCACATAGTTGACACTAGGTGGACTTTCAAGATCAACGGGGAGTTTGAGGCGAGGGAGCCTACCCTGCGATTGTACTTAGAGAAAGTAAAGGGGGTCATCGACACTTTCCAAACTCTTTCCATCCAGCACATGCCCCGAGAGGAAAATGAGCAGGTCGACTAGCTCGCAAAGCACAGTCCTCGGGTGGGGGGTACCATCACCGACCTATTCCGCCCCTCCATCGAAAAGGGGTAGCTCATGGAGATAGATCAACGGACTTCATGGATGGATCCAGTTGTAACTTTCCTTTCCACGGGAGAGTATCCAGAGGGGGCAGATATGAAGAAGCTAAGGCATAAGTCAGCGTACTACCTCCTCCAGGACGGGCAGCTATACAGGAAGACACTCTTGGAGATGTTGGCTCGTTGAGTAGCCGAGGGGGAGGTACAAAGAATCTTGGAGGAAGTCCAATCCGGAGAATGTGGGAGCTGTTGGAGTTACCATGGTGATCTGGAAGTGGTCAAACATATAATCTCACTACGAACGCGATATGAGCCTGCAGGGTCGCACATAAGAGATGTGGAGAAGTTGGATGATTGACTGTGTTGGTAAAGGTTACCAATCACCGACCTGAATGGGGTTATGGGCAAAGTGTTGCCTTAAAGGATCGTCGGGTTGGGCAAATGTTGCCTTGAAGGACTGGTAAGAATAGTCGACCGAGGGTCGACGAGAATCATCGAGCATGGTTCTCTGATTTTCGTCGATCGACGAGAATCGTCGAGAATGGTTCTCTGATTCTCGCCGATCGATGAGAATCGTTACTCTGATTCTCGACGATCGACGAGAATCGTCGATCTCAGGTCGACGGTCGACGAGTATAGTCCACCCCGCGTTCGGCGAGAATCGTCGAGTATTGTACTCTGATTCTCGCCGATCCTAGGTGTTACTCGCCGACTGATTCTCGCCGAATCTGTTTGTGATTCTCGCCGATTGTGACTCTCGCCGACTGATTCTCGCCGATCCTTACTGATTCTCGCCGATTGATTCTCACCGAATCTACTTGGTGATTCTCGCCGATTCTGGAACCCTATTTTTCTGGGTGGTCTGCGGATAGCGATAAACCTAAGTCTATTTATGCCTTTGGTATAAAAGGGACACTTAGGGTTTTCGGGATTTATGATTAAGCTTTTTGGCAGCCGATCGAAATCGACGGAAGCCGTTCCGCCCTAATTTCCGCCGATCCCGAATATCGCCGACGGAAGGGTTCCGCCGTCGTGTTCGCTCCGTCGACCTCCTTCTCTCCGGCGATCGTCGCTGGCGCTGCAATCCCTGGCGCGGACCTAGCAGTCCGTGGGAAAGCAAGGTGCAGTCTTTCTCCTTCCCGATAATCCGTGCGACGGATAGATCGGTGTTCTCCTGCTCGTGTGGATTTCTGGAGAGACGTGGATATTATTCCACGTAGAACTCGCCACTTGCAAGAAGACGAAGTTTGGAGCATCTCCGTTGAGTTGTGACTCAACGCCATCGAGGTAATTTTTGCCTTGTTGTATGTTAACTTCTTGATTCAATTATCATGGCCCGATCCCATTTCTTTTGGGTTTTCTTGATGTTTTATTATTCCGTTGCGTGCACAAGCGTTGTGCCATCCTCATAGAGAAACCCAACAGTGGTATCAGAGGCAGGTTTCGGCCATGATTGTTGTTTTGGAAGTATTGTTATTCCAGTGCGTGTAAACCTAGGGATTTAGAATTGTTCTAAATGTCTAGATTTAGTCTTGGTACCTCGCCAAGAACTTCTGGAATTTCGTGGAAATTTCTAATTGTTAGAAATTGTAGTCTCCTTAGCAGTAACCATCCCTCGAGTTTGTTTTGGATTTTGAATCCAACATAGAGAGATGAGCTTGTCTACTGCTTTAAGTTGAGTTGTCTTTGCCTTTGTCCAATGCATGTAAATCTGAGGATTTGGAAGTTTTCGGATGTTCAGATTTATCCCTTCCTTCTATCAATTGTTGATGGTGTCAGAATGTGCACATAAGGGATGCATGTGGTTTTAGAAAAATTGCTTTTCTTTGGATGTGCACATTGATCAAATGTTGATCATGGTTAATTGTTAACCTATAATTAAAATCCCTTCATCAAATATTAAGTGTTCGGATGCCTTCCGATGGATGACACTCTTCCTGCCTCGATCGATGAAGTGTGGGCTTGCCAAAGCAAGGTGCATTAATCTATCTTGGTAAGGGTGCGAGCGGATAATTGTGATATCCCACTGTCGACATCGGGTCCAGCTTAACTAGGTGACCTCAAAGGTTGAGTGCCTAGAGGCATTGGGTTGGCATGCACCATATGATGGATGCGAGTAAGGAGTTATTCACCAACCATACAAGAATTGCATGTGGATGCAATTGGCAAGCGTTGCCTACCTAAATAATCGCATCGTGAGAGGAAAGCCAAAGCTGACTCATTGTGTTAGTGAAATACGGATCTTGTCCACTAAGAGAGTAGCTCGCATGAACTCTCCGAATTGTTAGTGAGGGCTATCATTTCGAATAAAATAGTGGGAGTGTTTTAATTGAAGTCCAAATTAAAATAAATTGTATTTGAAATTTTGGTACTGATTTTATTCTGCATAAATTCTTGTAGAATTCCATGACAAGTGTTTCACTCTCCACTTTGTCTCTGAGAGCCATCCTTGAGAAGGACAAGCTCAGTGGGACAAATTACATGGACTGGTATAGGAACCTGAGAATTGTTCTCAGGCAAGAGAGAAAGCTCTATGTCTTGGAAGAAGAAGCCCCCGAGGTGCCGACCGGGAACTCTTCCCGTGCTGAGAAGGATACTTATAAGAAGTATACTGATGATGCTTTAGATGTCGAATGCCTTATGCTTGCCACTATGAACTCTGAGCTTCAGAAGCAACATGAGAAAATGGGGTGCAAGAAGATTGACGAGCATCTCAAGAAAATGTTTCAAGGGCAGGCTCGTCAAGAGAGGTTCGACGTCACAAAAGCGTTGTTTCAGTGCAAGATGGGAGTTCGAGACTCAGTAGGGACTCACGTACTCAAGATGATTGGGTATATAGAGAACCTTGAAAGGCTGGGTTTTCCTTTTGGTCAAGAGTTGGCCACAGATCTGATCCTGCAATCATTGCCGGATAGTTATGAGCAGTTCGTCTTGAACTACAACATGAATGAAATAGACAAGACACTGCCCGAACTCCTAGGCATGTTGAGAACTGCCGAAATCAATATGAAGAAGGCCAAGCCTGCCAGCCCCATACTGATGGTGCATAAGGGCAAGGGCAAGGCCAAGGGCTCTAAGAAGACGAAGGTGGGACCTAAGTCATACCTTGAGCCCAAGTCTTCAGCACTGATGAAAAAGAAAAGCACGGTGAAGGAAGGGAAATGCCACCACTGTGGCAAGGCTGGTCATTGGAGGAGGAACTGTCCTTCGTACATTGAAGGTCTGCAGAAATTGAAGGGAGGTATGACTTCCGCTTCAAATGTTTACGTTATAGAGATAAACCTTTCTACTCCTTCATCTTGGGTATTGGATACCGGATGTGGTTCTCACATTTGTACAAATGTGCAGGAACTGGGAAGGAGAAGATTGCTGAGTAAAGGGGAGGTGGACCTCCGCGTCGGCAATGGAGCAAGAGTTGCTGCTGTAGCCGTAGGGGTTTACCGTCTTTCTTTGCCCAGTGGGCTTGTAATAGAACTAGATAATTGTTATTTTGTTCCGGCCATAACTAGAAACATTATATCTATTTCATGTTTGGACATGATTGGATTTTCTTTTATAATTAAGAACAACTGTTGTTCTATATTTAAGAATGATGTTTGTTATGCTGTAGCCCAATTGTTTAATGGTCTTTATGTTTTGAACTTGGACCATCTGATCTGTAATGTAGAAAATAATAAAAGACTAAGAACAAATGACTTGAACCCTACGTTTCTCTGGCATTGTTGTTTGGGCCATATCAACGAGAAGCGCATATCCAAACTCCATAGAGATGGACTTTTGGACTCATTTGATTATGAATCATTTGAGCGATGCGAATCTTGTTTGTTAGGCAAAATGACTAAAGCTCCTTTCACTGGTTATACTGAGAGGGCTGAGGATCTCTTGGGTGTTGTACATAGTGATGTATGCGGACCCATGAGTTCCATGGCTAGAGGTGGGTATTTCTACTTTGTTACATTTACTGATGATTTCAGTAGATACGGATATGTGTATCTTATGAAGTGCAAATCCGAGACCTTTGAAAAGTTCAAAGAGTTCAAGAATGAAGTAGAAAACCAGTTGGGTAAAAGGGTTAAAGCACTCCGATCTGATCGAGGTGGCGAATACCTGAGTCATGAGTTCCGTGATCATCTGAAAGAGTGTGGTATTGTATCACAGCTCACTCCACCTAGAACACCACAACATAATGGTGTGTCTGAGAGGAGAAATCGTACTCTGTTAGACATGGTACGTTCGATGATGAGTCATGCAGACTTGCCTGTTTCCTTTTGGGGTTTTGCTTTAGAGACTGCTGCAATGACATTGAATCGCGCTCTAACGAAAACGGTTCTGAAGACACCATATGAGATATGGACTGGGAAGCGTCCTAGTATGTCGTTCATTAAAATTTGGGGCTGTGAGGCATACGTGAGACGTCAAATGCCTGACAAGCTGGAACCCAAATCGGATAAATGTTATCTGGTGGGATATCCTAAGGAAACGAAAGGGTATTACTTTTACCTACCGTCTGAGGGCAAAGTGTTTGTCGCAAGGACTGGTGTCTTCTTGGAGAAAGAGTTCTTATCAAGAAAGACTGAAAAGGTAGAGCTTGAAGAAGTTCAAGAACCACATGTGATGAATGAACCAGAATTGGATTCTGAGACAGGACTACAAGATGTTGTAGCTAGAGAACCTGCTCAGGGAACACAAGTCCTACGTAGATCTGGTAGACCAAAGTTTGAGCCTGAGAGATATGGATTTCTCGTGTCTCAAATAGGTAATGTGTTGCTTATGGATCATGATGATGAACCAGCAACCTACCAAGAGTCTATGAATGGACCGGACTCCGACAAATGGCTTGAGGCTATGAAATCTGAAATGGACTCCATGTATGCAAACCAAGTTTGGAACTTGGTGGAACCACCTAAAGGGGTACGACCCATAGGGTGTAAGTGGGTCTTCAAGAAGAAGACCGACATGGATGGGAATGTACAGACATTCAAAGGGTGACTGGTGGCTAAGGGTTTCAAGCAAATTCATGGTATTGACTATGATGAGACTTTTTCCCTGTTGCCATGGTAAAGTCCATAAGGATATTGCTTGCTGTTGCTGCGTATTATGACTACGAGATCTGGCAGATGGATGTCAAAACGGCTTTCCTTAATGGAAACCTCCTTGAGGAAGTGTATATAATACAACCCGAGGGTTTTGTATCCCCAGATGAAGCCACTAAAATATGCAAGCTGAATAAGTCCATTTATGGACTGAAACAGGCCTCTCGAAGTTGGAATCTTCGTTTTGATGAGAAAATCAAAGAGTTTGGTTTCATCAAGAATGAAGATGAGTCTTGTGTTTACAAGCGAATCAGTGGGAGCATTGTTGTCTTCCTGATATTGTATGTAGATGACATACTTTTGATTGGGAATGACATTCCTACCCTGAAAGTTGTTAAGAACAACCTAGGGAACTACTTTTCAATGAAGGATTTGGGTGAAGCGACTTATATACTTGGTATTAAGATCTATAGAGATAGATCGAAGAAGTTCCTGGGTTTGACCCAAAGTACGTACATCGAAAAGGTGTTGAAGCGGTTCAACATGCTTGAGTCCAAGAAAGGATTTTTGCCCATGTCTCATGGTGTGAATCTCTCTAAGGACCAGTGACCGAAGTCTTGTGAAGATAAGGACTGCATGAAGTTGATTTCATATGCTTCGGCAATTGGATCAATCATGTACGCGATGTTATGTACTCGACCCGACGTCTCCTTTGCTTTGAGCATGACTAGCAGGTATCAGTCAGACCCCGGTGAGTGTCACTGGATTGCAGTCAAGAATATCCTGAAGTACTTGAGAAGGACTAAGGATGTGTTCTTGGTGTATGGTGGAGAGGAAGAGCTCGTTGTAAGTGGTTACACGGATGCTAGCTTCCAAACTGATAGAGATGACTCCAAGTCTCAGTCAGGTTTTGTGTTTTGCCTGAATGGAGGAGCTGTGAGCTGGAAGAGTTCCAAGCAAGAGACAGTTGCTGATTCTACAACAAAGGCCGAGTATATCGCCGCAGCTAATGCGGCGAAGGAGGCTGTATGGATTAGGAAATTCATCGGCGAGCTTGATGTAGTTCCTAGCATTGTTGGTCCCGTAGTTCTCTACTGTGATAACAATGGTGCAATTGCACAATCTAAGGAACCTAGATCCCATCAGCGCTCCAAGCACATACTTCGGCGGTTTCATCTTATTCGTGAGATTGTCGAACGAGGAGATGTAAACATTTGCAGAGTGCCGGCTGAGGAGAATATTGCGGATCCACTGACAAAGCCTCTCGCGCAGAGAAAACATGATGGTCATACTAGATCGATGGGTATACGATACCTAAATGATCAACTCTAGTGAGAATCTTGTGGATTGCATGTAAACATGTATTTTGTTGGCTATTTGTTCATATGATGAACATTGTACCTAGTTTTTCTCTTACAATTAATGGCAAGTTCTTTTATTATGAATTTTTCTATATGATAGTTAAATGTTAACATAATAGATACCCTTAGGATGTTCGCTTCCATGGGACATCAAGTACATGACTTGAATGTGAGAGCCTGTGATTTTTTTGAAGCCTCATTCTTAAAAGGTCCCTGGTCGAGTATCATCGTAGAAGCTAAGGGTGATGATGGTACATGAAGGCTAGCACGTGCGTTGACTGATGACCGGTTCTCACAGGTCATGATATTGTGATATCAAGTCATCACATGGGTACTTGTTAGTGAACAAGTTGTACTGGACAGACCCAACCTGAGACTACTCTGTGGATTGTCATCCAATCGTGTCACGAGTAGGTCTCAATTGATAATGGTGTTGTGGTCCTTTAACCTGAAGTCACAACATTCATCAAGTGAGGAAGAGCGTGCTTTGATGCCATCTAAAGTCTTCCTTGAGAAAGGTTGATGATAAGGGTGGTTGTTGGGCATGTTACGAATCATTTGGGTGTTTGTGTGTGAGCAGATATGGGATTTGTCCTTCTGTATGACAGGAGTTGCATCCATGGGCCCCTTGATGGAACTGGACTGAGAAATGCATGGCCATGCTTGGTTGAGTCAATATGTGATATTGGACTCACCATTCTCTGGAAGTCCGTCCTGGATCAAGAAACTTGGATTGAGATATTACGAGGGTGACACGCTCCATGCCTCTAGTTCTTTCCGGATGTAAGGGACAAAGGGATAAAGACAACGCTGATATATTGGTCATAAAGGCTTATGAGTTATAAACTCTTATTGCTTGGGGAGCAATGATGCATTGCTAGATGCCGCTCATTGTTTGTGAGGTTTTTGGTTTGATACTTTCAAGATCAAGTGGGAGTATGTTGGAGTTACCATGGTGATCTGGAAGTGGTCAAACATATAATCTCACTACCAACGCGATATGAGCCTGCAGGGTCGCACATAAGAGATGTGGAGAAGTTGGATGATTGACTGTGTTGGTAAAGGTTACCAATCACCGACCTGAATGGGGTTATGGGCAAAGTGTTGCCTTAAAGGATCGTCGGGTTGGGCAAATGTTGCCTTGAAGGACTGGTAAGAATAGTCGACCGAGGGTCGACGAGAATCATCGAGAATGGTTCTCTGATTTTCGCCGATCGACGAGAATCGTCGAGAATGGTTCTCTGATTCTCGCCAATCGACGAGAATCGTTACTCTGATTCTCGATGATCGACGAGAATCGTCGATCGCAGGTTGACGGTCGACGAGTATAGTCCACCCCGCTTTCGGCGAGAATCGTCGAGTATTGTACTCTGATTCTCGCCGATCCTAGGTGTTACTCGCCGACTGATTCTCGCCGAATCTGTTTGTGATTCTCGCCGATTGTGACTCTCGCCGACTGATTCTCGCCGATCCTTACTGATTCTCGCCGATTGATTCTCACCGAATCTGCTTGGTGATTCTCGCCGATTCTGGAACCCTATTTTTCTGGGTGGTCTGCGGATAGCGATAAACCTAAGTCTATTTATGCCTTCGGTATAAAAGGGACACTTAGGGTTTTCGGGATTTATGATTAAGCTTTTTGGCAGCCGATCGAAATCGACGGAAGCCGTTCCGCCCTTCGTTCCGCCGATCCCGAATCCCGCCGACGGAAGGGTTCCGCCGCCGTGTTCGCTCCGTCGACCTCCTTCTCTCCGACGATCGTCGCTGGCGCTGCAATCCCTGACGCGGACCTAGCAGTCCGTGGGAAAGCAAGGTGCGGTCTTTCTCCTTCCCGATAATCCGTGCGACGAATAGATCGGTGTTCTCCCGCTCGTGTGGATTTCTGCAGAGACGTGGATATTATTCCACGTAGAACTCGGCACTTGCAAGAAGACGAAGCTTGGAGCATCTCCGTTGAGTTGTGACTCAACGCCACCGAGGTAATTTTTGCCTTGTTGTATGTTAACTTCTTGATTCAATTATCATGGCCCGATCCCATTTCTTTTGGGTTTTCTTGATGTTTTATTATTCCGCTGCGTGCACAAGCATTGTGCCATCCTCATAGAGAAACCCAACAGGAGCCACTCCGGGAGTCGGACCCTGGAAGGAAGAATTGTCAGGCAGGGGTACTTCTGGCCCACCCGGGGCCATGATGCAATGGAGTTCACAAGAAGGTGCCATAAATGCCAACTGTTTGCCCCCCTCCAGCTACAACCGGCCCAGCGACTCAAAAGTATCACGGCCCCCTGGCCCTTCGCCATTTGGGGAATGGATTTGGTTGGGCCATTCCCCCAGGCCAGTGGGCAGAGGAGGTTCCTCCTAGTAACGATCGATTACTTCTCCAAGTGGTTGAAAGTGAAGGCACTGGCCAAGGTGACCTCCCAGGTTATCAGAAACTTCGTCTGGGGGGAGATCATCTGCCGCCACGGGCTGCCCCAGGCCATCGTCACGGACAATGGACCTCAGTTCGCCGACGCAGAGTTTACCAGTTTCTGCGGGCAGCTCGGGATTGACCTCAGGTTCGCCTCGGTCCATCACCCTAGGAGCAACGAGCAGGTGGAGGCCGCGAATAAAATCATCGTCAACCTCCTCAAGAAGAAAGTGAAGAATTTGAAGGGGAGCTAGGTGTAGCAGCTTCCTGCGGTTCTCTGGGCTCTAAGAACCACCCCTAACACAGCTACATGAGAGACCCCCTTTAAGCTCTCCCATGGGTGTGAGGCAGTGCTCCCCGTGGAATTTGAAATTCAAACGACTCGGGTTGTCACAGCAGGGGAAGGCAGGGAAGAATGGCAAGCCGAGAACGAGGAAGAGCTGAGGCTCTCCCTTGACATGGTGGAAGAGCTGAGGGACCTTTCCGCCATCCGACAGGAAGAGGTGAAAAGGAGAATGGCCAAGTACTTTGACAAGCATGTCAGAGTCAAACAATTTGTGGAAGGGGACTTGGTACTAAAGAAGGTTAATGTAGCAGGGAGGTCGGCATCCGTAGGGAAGCTCAACCCCAACTTGGAAGGACCGTTTATTGTAAAGGAGGCTTTAAAATCGGGAGGTTATCGACTCCAAAATGTGGAGGGCGAGACCCCGAGTCTCACCTGGAGTGGTGACGACTTAAAACATTTTTTCCCTGAAACATGTAAGTGATACCTTGATTCTAATAAAATTCTTTAACGCTTCAGTACTGTCACAGCTAGCTTGCATGAAGAAATGGAATATGTTTGGACCCTAAGCAGATCCCGCTGTCAGGCTCTCACCTAGCTGGCAGGGCTGGAAGTCACTCGGTGTCATACTTGGGCCTCGAGCAGATCCCGCTGTCAGCCTCTCACCTAGCTGGCAGGGCTGAAAGTCACTCGATGGTGTTGATAGTGGACCTCGAGTAGATCCCACTGTCACGCTCTCACTTAGCTGGCAGGGCTGGAAGTCACTCGGTGTCATCCTTGGGCCTCGAGCAGAACCCGCTGTCAGGCTCTCACCTAGCTGGCAGGGCTGGAAGTCACTCGATGGTGTTGATAGTGGACCCCGAGCAGATCCCGCTGTCAGGCTGTCACCTAGCTGGCAGGGCTGGAAGTCACTCGGTGTCATCCTTGGGCCTCAAGCAGATCCTGCTGTCAGGCACTCACCTAGCTGGCAGAGCTAGAAGTCACTCGATGGAATTGATGGCGGACCCCGAGCAGATCCCGCTGTCAGGCTCTCACCTAGCTGGCAGGACTGGAAGTCACTCGGTGTCATCCTTGGGCCTCAAGCAGATCCCGCTGTCAGCCTCTCACCTAGCTGGCAGGGCTAGAAGTCACTCGATGGTGTTGATAGTGGACCCCGAGCAGATCCCGCTGTTAGGCTCTCACCTAGCTGGCAGGGCTGGAAGTCACTCGGTGTCATCCTTGGGCCTCGAGCAGATCCCGCTGTCAGGCTCCCACCTAGCTGGCAGGGCTGAAAGTCACTCGATGGTATTGGTAGTGGACCCTGAGCAGATCCCGCTGTCAGGCTCTCACCTAGCTGGCAGGGCTGGAAGTCACTCGGTGTCATCCTTGGGCCTCGAGCAGATCTCGCTGTCAGGCTCTCATCTAGCTGGTAGGTCTGGAAGTTACTCGATGGTATTGAAAGTGGACCCCGAGCAGATCCCGCTGTCAGGCTCTCACCTAGCTGGCAGGGCTGGAAGTCACTCAGTGTCATCCTTAGACCTCGAGCAGATCCTGCTGCCAGGCTCTCACCTAGCTGGCAGAGCAGGAAGTCACTCGATGGTATCGGCCTTGAATTCGCCAGGTAAAGACCAAGAAGTTTCGAATGCCAAGGAATAAGGCGGGAGAAGTTCTGCACAGGAGAGTTCGGACTCGCCAAACCTAGCTCGGCATCGGCAAAGGTGTAGCGAGCCAGGTCTCAGGACCTCGCCGAAGGAAGGCGAACCAGGCCAGGGCACTTTACCCCTTTGTCTATTTTACTTAGAAGAATTTCTTCTGAGTTCAACCTGGATGGCTCGCGGGCGAGCTGAGGTGGCGTGACAAGGGCGGAGAGCAGCCCGCTCCCGAATTATCTGAAGCTCGGCAAGTACTCAAAACATACCCTCTCACAGGCGCGTACTAATGACCCCTACTCACAGTACCTGTCTATGCGAGGTCGCCTAGGGAAGCACTCGCGGACATACAGGGCATAGCAAATAGAAAACAAAAAAAGGGGGGACATGGCACAGGTATGATCAAAAACCTTTTTTTCATTAAATAAAGGTGTTTACAAAAGATGTTTACAGGGGCTCGCCTCGGCGAGTAAACCAAAAAAAAAAGAATATACAAATTCAGGCCACCCACCCCCCTGGACCGGTCCTCCCCTTCGCCTGATTGATCCTGGAAGCCCTTCCCGAACATCGCGTCCAGGCTGTCCTCTTTCTCACTGGGCAGCGTTGCTGGGAACAAGCTCGGCATCAGATCCTTGGCAGAGATCTCCTCATACCCCTGCACCAGCACCCCTGTGTCCTTCATCATTTGGATGGTGCATTCGGCGGCCTGGATGGAGTTAATTTGCAGCCACTCGGCGAGATCGGCCTCGCCAAAGATCCGCGGCCTCTTGTAGGGGAGGGAAGGATCAGAGCCGCTTGCCAGGAAGAAGATCTCCGCCTGGCGGCGGACCTCGCGGTTGAGGTGCTGATTCTCCTCTTTCAGCTTCGCGTTCGCCCCCTCCAGCTCGGCAAGGCGGGCGCGCAGCTGGTTAATCTCCTCCACTTGCTCGG
Organism: Platanthera guangdongensis; assembly: GCA_039583875.1. Lineage (NCBI taxonomy): Eukaryota > Viridiplantae > Streptophyta > Magnoliopsida > Asparagales > Orchidaceae > Platanthera > Platanthera guangdongensis. The sequence goes on along the minus strand of CM077148.1, from coordinate 7,729,117 downwards.
CATTGCGAACCTGAAGCTCCCCTGCGGCCTTGGCATCCTGGTGAAGAGAAAATCCGGTTAGCAGCAGCGCAAAATATTCTAAGTAAAGGGCAGAGGAGAGCTTGACACTTACCAGTCCGCCGGTGGCCTGGGCGAGGAGGCCCTCAGCGATGCCGAGCTGCTTCACCTGATCAGCAACCTTGTCCTTGGCGACGTCGCGGGCCTGCTCGGCTTTTAGGAGTTGATTGCTGAGGGCAAAGCTGCGACGGGTCAGCATATGGTGGAGCTCCAAGGTTCGCAGGTGGGCCTGCAGACCCTCATGGCCGAGCTGCCGGAGGGTCATGTTCTTGTAGGCCTCGACATCCTCGCGTCTATAGTGGCCGAAGCCGAGGGCGTAAGCATGGCCGGTGGCGGGCTCGCGGTCATGCCATGACGGATGCAGAGTGGAGATGGAGACCCGATGGGCCAACTCATCCCACTGCACCATGGGCTCGCCCGCCGAGTCCCTCCACGACCCCCCGAAGTTAAATAGTGGATGTTGTTTCGGTGCCCCGTGCTCGCGAGCCGCCCTCTTCGCCGAAGGAGGTGGGGAGATCGCCGCCGCGGAAGAAGGAGCCTCGCCGCCCTTCTGGCTTTTGCTGGTAATCTCTTTCAGCGGGCTCTCCGGCGACCCGTCGGGGGGGGGGGGGTGGTCTCAGACGAGCTTATGTATTTGGGGCTGGATTGATGTTGTTGTTGCCCCCGCGGGGCCAACAGGTCTCTCCTCATCTTTTTTGGCAGTCGCTAGCGGTGTGGCGGGTTCGACCCCGCATCCTCAGGTCGTCTCTTGCTGGAAGAGGGTTGGGAGAGGACTGCCTCATCTCGGCAGGCCTCCGCCGCCGCCTTATCGCGAACAAGGGGGTCCGGGTGCGACCCCGAGTCCGCAAATGGCGGGTTCGCGGGAATTATCCGCTCCCCTGCAAGAAAATACTTGGAAAAAGTTAGAAGAAATTCAGCAGCAACATGGCGAACTCGGCAATCGGGTGAGCTCGGCAAGATGAGGAGAGAACAATACCTTCGCCGGGTGGGACGAGGAGAAGCTAGTCTAGGCCCCTTCGCAGGAAGGCGACCTCAAAATCCTTGTGGAGGAAGTATTTATGGAGCTCAGCATCATTGCCGGATACAGCCGGCGGGCGGTACACCTCCTCGCCTTTTTGCTGTGGCGAGCACGGGATGTTGTCGAGGTCGCCCTTGATGAAGGCGATCCTGGTCATCCAGTTATGGTGCTTGTTCGCGATCTCGCGAACATTGATCAGCGAGCCGCCGAAGTAGGCGACCCCATCCGGCGTCGCCTTGTAAGAAAAGAGATTCCTGAACACTGTCAGGTTGAACTCAATCCTCTCCCGCCGGAGGTAGCTCACGAACGCCACCATCATCGCGATGGTGTTGGAGTTTAGCTGCGCGGGTACTGCGCCATAGTACTTCAGGATTTGCCGCATCTCCGACCAGAGGAGAAGACGCAACCCCACCTCGAAATGCGAGATGGGGAAAGCGAGCTCATCCTCGTAGAAGTTGTTGATGGCCTCCCCCTGTCTCGGCCTGCACGCCTCGAAGCCCGGCGGCACATACTCAGCCTTGAACTCCGCGAGCTCCTCCTCGCTGGTATGCCCCTCCAAGAAGCAATAGTCGGTGAAGTGTTGTGCGCACTTGGAGAGGCCGTCGGCATCAGGGTTGGCCTTGCCCATGTTCGCAGAGGAAGAAGCAGAGCGCGAGCAAAAAAGGAAAAAAGCGCAGGAAGAGAGGGAAAGAGAGCAATAAAAGCACAGTACGGTGGTTGGTGGTGGTGGGGGGGGGGGGCTATTTATGAAAACGAAATCTGGGGTCAGGCCATCCAATCGGCTCAGCTCGCCGCCCCAGCTCGCCACCCCAACTCGCCACCCCAGCTCGCCGACTTCCGGCGTGTCCCCACCAAGGCCAAGTCAAACATCACAATATATTATTTGAATAACGCATGTCCAAGAATATTCTAAAAACTACTTATTACAGAGAGCAAGTTCAGGAATAAAGAAGAGGGGCGCGCGAGCAGGGGGAGCCACAGGATGTGAGTACCGGTCGGCTCGGCAAAGGAGCCGCCCTCTTAACTACCCCGGCCTCACGGCTCCCGCCCCCCAGACTGCCGCACATGGAGCAGCTCGCGGATCCTCCCCGAGTTCCTCTGCGCCACTGAGAGGCCATCATCTATCTCGTCCAGAAGCCGGGAAGGAGACATCAGCTCGCCAGCCTGGCTGCTTCGCACCTCGCCGGCAAGACGCGCGTAGTCGCGTTGTAGCATCTCGTTGAACCCCTGCACCTCGCGCAGCCCGCACACTAGCTTCTTGAGAAGCTTAACCTCCCTCCTCGTCAGCTCGCCTTGATCCACTTCGGAGCCCAGGTAAGAGTCCAGCGAGCTTGGGGAAGGGAGGGGAGAGTAGTGGGCTGCCCGCGAAGATTCCTAGGCAGCGGATTGGCTGGGGGGAGCTGTGGAGTCAAACGTCAGCAAAAAGAGGAATGCAGGAAAAGCTCATGGGACAAGAATCCAAGCAAAATTGACCGGACGAGCTCGGCAACTCGAAGGAGATGCGGGGAGGGATGAGCCTCAGATCCTTCCCGCGACCTGGGCTATGAGTCCCCGGTGAGAGAAGCTCGAATCCCGGGGTGGGGATGGCCCCCAAACCTGCCCCCGCGGCCACGTCAGTTCGCCGAGGAGAGGGGGCGCGCGCCGGCGAGCTCGGCCTCTGCGAGCTCAACCCCAAGGTTCGGAAGGTAGGGGACGGCTCCCGGTGGCGGTTTTTCGGGGTCATGAACCGCGAGTCCCCAAGAGTGGTCTTGGCTCGCGGGGTGGAGTCTCGCGGCGCGGTGTCTTCTACGCCATCAGGGTGCCTGTCTGGGCTGTCGCGGATCTCGACAACGTTCCTCCCTCTTTCAGGGGCAGGCAGAGTGGAGGAGCCGGTCACCTGCTCCAAGATGGCCCTCAAGTCGTTGTAGATATGCTCGGCCGCCTGAGGGAATGGTTTCATCTTCTTGGAGCGAGGCTCGGCAGAGCCACCCTGCAGCACAGCGGCATGAACCACCGTCAGGGTGGCTACGCGAGCTGCAGAAGCCTGGCGAGCTCGGTTTAGACACTCTTGAATCTCCTTGGGGAGCGACATCTTGGCAGGGTTAGAGCAAAGGGAATGGCAAGAGTCAGGCAGGTGAACATGTGCATATATATAGCCGCAGGTGGACCCCATCCAAAGATTCCCTCCAACTCGCCACCCTGCGCTCACCGCACACTTGGGGTTGGATGTTTCTTTTCGAGCTTTGCCAAGCTCAAAAAGAGCGGGGATTATGTACAACCCCGTGTCCGGCGAGCAAGGTTGCCAGAAACCAGACAGATCGGGCTGAAGATAGTGGGCAAGCTCGGCAGTAGAGAAGCCGAGCCCGAGCTCGGCATTCGTCGAATGAAGATCAGCATTCGTCAACCGGAGATCGGCATTCGTCGAACGAAGATCAGCATTCGTCGACCCCAAGCTTGGCATTCGTCGAACAAAGATCAGCATTCGTCGACCCCGAGCTCGGCATTCGCCGGGCTAGTCCAAGAATCATCAAGCTTAGGTCAACTGATGGCGACCAAAGGATGGGTGAGCTCACCATCCCAGCTCGCGTCCTCACAACGGAGCTCGGCAACAGCAGGCGAGAAGGACCTGCCGAGGTGATCAAGCCCCCCAGCTCGCCTGAATGTATGAGGTACTTTTTACTGTTTTTCCCCTGCTGGTCTGCCTATAGCCCTTCAAAACAGCGGAGTCTGGCTGTTGGCAGACCCAGCCAAGGGTTTTTTAGTAACTTCAGGTCAGTTCATTTGGTTATTGGCAGTTTAGATTCCAGAATTCTATAAATAGGACCCAAGGGGTACCCCAGAAGGCATGTTTCCTGTGCTCTCCTGTTCCAGTTTTCAAGTGCTTTCTGAGGGTACCTTAGCTCGGCCTCTGGCTAAGGAAGGGAAGTGCTCTTAGATCTTCCGGGTGTGTGGTGGGTCCTCCCCGCCGAGCCCTTGGGTCGGTCTTTCCTTGTTTTCTTTGTTGTTTTGCTTGCAGGAGTGAAGTAGGCGCGAGACCACCCCTTCCCCAAGGGTGAACTCCACAGGAGACCGTTTTTCGGTTCCAACAACTGGTATATCCGGTACACCAAGAATGTTCCCTGAGTGCACGGATCATCGGGCCGCGTGGCTGACGGTTGTGATGGAATGTTTGTGCGTGAGAGCACAATGTGTGATATATATATATCTGCCTGTGAATTGCTATGCCTGAAGGGAAGGAATACCACTGCCCCGGGAAAGGGGTAGGGTCGTTATAAATTGGTCAGCTGAATGCTGACCGTTGCCTTGTTTGCCACCGTTTGGTTGGCTGTCCTTGTACAAGTGTTGGAGAGCCTAGCGGGACACATAATGGCTGAAGGCCCTACCGATGTTGCTGCTACTGCTGCTAGCCCTTGAAGGCTATCGATATAATGTTATGTTTTGTTCATGTGTGGTCGGCCTGCACGCAGATGTCTGGAAGCCACTTTTGTAAAGAACAACTATAAGGCCATAAGACCAACTAACTATGTATTTGGTGTACATTCCTATATATATGTGTGTGGGTGTTTATATTGGTGAACATTCATGGTTGGAGTTCAGTTAATGTTATCAGCTTCCGCTAGAATGCAATGAGTAGGATGCGCAACTCTGGTATCACTTCGTGACTTCGTCGCCTGTTTTGTGGTATATGATGTGGGGCCCCGGCCGGACCTTCTATTATATGCTATATGAACGGATAGTGTCGTTACATTTTTGGTATCAGCTGTCTCGGTCTTTCCCTTTTGAATTCGTGGTCGATTACTTTTGTGGGGTGGCGAGCATGTGTCAGTGGGAACCGCGTTAACACTAATGAACTCTTGAATGTCCACTTATGAATGCAAATACATGTGTTTGAGGAACCTATACGTTCCTATCTTGTTGTTTTTGCCTGTGTGTGTTCGCTAATGTGTGTGTCTTATTCACCTTTATGTGACGAGCAGTGGTGTTGGACAGTCGTGTAACGCTCCGAAACTCAATATAGCGACGAGAGGCGTTTTGGGCCAAATTTGGAATTTGGCAGGGGGCACACGGCCTGGGACACGGGCGTGTCCCAGGGCGTGTCGTGTTAGGGTCGACGATTTGGCCGAGAGGTCAACGAATTCTGGAGTCGACGATTTTTTATCAGCAAACACGGTCGGAGACACGGGCGTGTCTTGGGGCGTGTCGAGCTCGTGTCGACGATCTGCCAGGTAAGTCGACATTTCCGCTCGACGAAATGTCGAGACACGACACATGGACAAGGACACGGGCATGTCCAAGGCCGTGTCGGGTGGTCGACGAACTGTGCTCGACGAAGTGTCGAGACTGTGAATACGGCCTGGAGCCCATGCGTGTTCGGGTATGACACGGGCGTGTCAAATAGGACAAGGGCGTGTCCAAGACCCGTGTGAGTCTCGGGTTGGTGTTGGTCCTGTGTATGGAGGAGCACGCCTGGGAACACGGGCGTGTACTATCTGATATGGGCGTGTCAGGTTGAACACGGGCGTGTCGGGTGCCCGTGTGTTTTTCGAGACGCGTTGATTTCGACGACGAATGGGGGACACGGCGCTGGACACGGGCATGTCGCAGGCCGTGTTCGACCCAGGTTTTGCATTTCAGCTACAGATCGTGGCCTTTCGTTTCCTTATTTTGGGATCCGACGGCTGGGGGTTATTCCTACTGGGATATACCCGGGAATAGGGTTTCAAATCCCTTACATATTTCACTAAGTCTCTTTCTAAAAGTCTAGAGAGAAGGGAGAGCAAGGAAGTAGAAAGGAGGCTTGATCCGGTCACCAGCAGAGTTTCAGAGCTCCAAATCGCGAGCCGACTTCGGATCTACGGAGGCAAGAAGATTGTGGTGCTTTTCATCCGCATACATTTCCATGGTGCTAAGGAAGAACTCTAGGGTAATGACTCTCTACTTGAGCATGTGAAGCTCTACTGCTTTTGCATAGGGAAGCCCGCTCTCGCGAGTTTGCGGTGAGTTTGAGGCGTTCCTTCGGGTAGACATGAATAGTCCCCATTATGTACATGTAGAGTTCGTAATCAAGAACGGATATAGGCATGATGTGTGAAGCCTACCCTGACAAGTTGGTCTGGATCGGTGATGTTGCATAGCATGAAAGGCCGGAGAATACTCTGTGCGAATGTTTGTTTTTCGGGTTTTCTACGAGATAGATTGCAACAGGGGGCCTTGGGGATTAACTCCAAGGTTCACCCGGAACACTGGGCGGATGCGTGGTTCTGCCATCATGTGGGCCTGGGAGCCAACTTGAACATAACTGGGTTATGTGATGTATGTAAACGATTTGGGACCCGGGAAAGTTTGACCCGCGCATATGTTTTAAATTAACGTTGCGGTGTGAGCAACGGGTCAGGTGGAACCGTACCCGCTCTATGTCGTTCGGTTAAAGAGACCTAAAGTTACGTGGCACTTATCGTTGGCATAGATAGAGGGTCTTAGGCAGTGGCCATAAAGAACAAATGCTCACGAGATATTGCCGTCCAAGGGGCGGTGGTGAGTCGGCGGACTTAGACCGTGATTACAGAGAATGTGCCCTGAGAGCACGGGGCATGTGGCATGCGTGCCTTCACCTGTGATGTAGTGTTATTACTCTACCGCTTGATTATGCTAATAAAGTGCAGGGAAGGAACATCGCCGCCCCGAGTTCGGGGGCGGGATCATTGTAATTTGGTCAGTATAGCTGACCATTGCTTTTGTTTGCCACCGTGTGGTGGATTGTTGCTTGCAGGTGCTGCGGAGCCGAGCTGTAAATAGCGGGCTAAAGCTTATGTTGCTGAGCCGGCCCTCGAAGGCCTAATTTTGAGTGTTTTCTTTTATTCATGTATGTCCGGCCTGCGTGCCGAGGTTTGAAAAACATGTAATTTGATAAAAATAATTGTAAGGCCATAAGGCCAGTACTTGTGTATTTGTACTTCATTCCTTTTGGTTCTGTTTAGTGGACATTCATGCTAGTGCTGGGTTCTTGTTATTGCAACTAATAAAATTGCTTCCGCTAGATTGACTGTGTAGGACGTTGGATTGGTTGGATGGTTTCCATTGAGTAACGACCTGGTCTGTCTGTGGTATATGACGTCGGGCCCCGACCAGACTTACTGCTATATGCTATGTGACAGATACTGGGTGTTACAATTTGATATCAGACTACTGGTTTCGATTGGGCTTAAAATGAATTCGTGGACGAATTCTTTTTAAGGGGTGGTGAGCACCTGTGTGTGCGTCATCATTATAACAGCAAAAGAACCCATGAATGTCCACTTAGGAATGAAAATACACGTGTTTGAGGAACCTGCGTGTTCCTATAATTGCTTTTTGCAATTTTGTATGGTCGCTTAACGGTGTTTTGTACAACTATAGGTGACCAGAAGAGGTGATGGGCCGTCAGAAAGCTGAGTTTCGGAGTCTAGTAGTGCACCAAACGATGCTCCTACAACAACTCCATCGGTTGAAACCATATGATTGGTTGCCGAAGCAGTGTTTTCCATGATCAATGCGCAGCCTGCAAGGCAAATACAGCAGCCCACTCCTGTGATGGAGCAGGTACCTCTTCCAGAGCCGAGAAGACTAAGGCTGGTAGTAGTGGAGCCTTTGGTGACGAGGCGAGCAACTGAAAGGCAGCTCAAGCACGTTATGAGCTTTAATCCTCCAGTGTTCCCGGGGTTGGGAACCCCATCTCAAGCTGAAGATTGGCTCTCCCGGATAAAGAGAGTCTTGACAGCAACTGAGACGGAGGAGTGGAAGATGACAACTATAGCTACGTTCCTGTTGGATGGAGATGCTAGGTTGTGGTGAGAAGGCTTGGAGCTACATCACTTAAGGGTAGGCAAATTACGGACGTCTCTATGGAGGAGTTCTTGAGACTGTTCTTGGCAAGGTACCTCCCTTCGGCGCAGAGGATAGCTCTGGAGAATGAGTTCCAAAGGTTGGTACAAGGAGAAAGTAGCATGGATGAGTATCTCCACGAGTTTACTCGGTTGGGTCGGTATGCTAGCTCAACGTTCGCGGATTAGGAGCGTAAGACCAACCGTTTCTATGAGGGTCTAAGAGATGACTTAAGGCTACTACTCGCAGGGCCTATGACGCAGGCTTTCTTGACCCTGGTCAACACGGCCCGCTCTTTGGAAAAGGATATGAAGAATGTACAAGTGAAGAAAAGCTTTTGGTGATAAGGAGTCTGAGTTCAAGGTGCCGACTACCTCAACATCTGGGCATTGTAAGTTCTTTAAGAAGGCTAGGTCTTCGGGTCCAGCTCCTTCTTCCGGTGCTTCTGTGGCGACTACGGGTCGGACCCTGGGTGCATGTTGTACTTGTGGGAAGCCGGGGTACTTTGCCTATGACTATTGTAGCGGACGTCCCAAGTCCGAAAGGAAGCTGAGAGCAAGTTATGAAGAGAAGGGCAAAGCGGTGGAGTCAACCACATCCCATTATGCTCCGGCTCAACCGAGAGTTTATAATCTTGGCCAACAGGAGGCCATCAAACAAGCGGATGTGGTGACAGGTATGGTTTAAATTTATAGCAAGTCAAATTGTTTTATACTTGTTATGTGCGTGTTACCTTACCACTGCTTGTTTAGGATTTGTTTTGATTTGTGAGTATCCGGCGAGAGCACTCTTTGATACGGGAGCTTCGCACTCCTTTTTGTCTGAAAGCTTCATATCACGCATCGGAGTACCTTCTTCGATGGTGAAGGACAATCTAGATGTGTTGTTGCCCAATGGGTGTTCGATGCGCGCGGAGATTCAGATTCGGATCGAGAGTCAGGAGTTCCATTTGCTCGCGTCGTTACTGCCGCTGGTGGAGTTCGATGTGATATTCAGCATGGACTGGCTTTCAGAGTAGCAAGCTTTTATTGATTGTGGCCGCAAGGAAGTTAAGTTGGGAACAGGTCGCAAGACGACCTTTACGGGCTTGAAAGGGTCGAGCAAGACGTTGATGTCTGCTCTTCAGGTGGTGAAGGCGGTTCGTGCTGGTACAGAGCTGTTCTTTACACTAGTGGAGGTTGCAAAGCCGAAGCCTACGTTGGATAGTATTTCAGTGGTATCGGAGTACCATGATGTGTTCCCTAGCGATCTTCCTGGAGCCCCGCCTCAATGGGAGATAGATTTCACGATTGAGCTAGTGCCAGGTGCGAAACCTGTGTCACGATCCCCGTATCGGCTAGCGCCTAAAGAAATGGTGGAGCTGAAGGTGCAACTTCAAGAGTTGTTGGAGCAAGGGTTTGTGCGTCCAAGTTCGTCGCCTTGGAGCGCACCGGTCCTCTTTGTAAAGAAGAAGGACGGGAGCTTGAGACTTTGTATCGATTATCGGGAGTTAAACAAGCTAACAGAAAAGAACAAGTACCCGATCCCGAGGATTGATGATCTATTTGATCAGTTAGTCGGATCGACGGTGTACTCAAAGTTGGATCTCAAGTCTGGATACTATCAGCTGAGGATAAGGGAGTTGATATCCCCAAAACAACTTTTAGTATGAGATACAGGCATTACGAGTTTACGGTCATGCTGTTTGGGCTGACGAATGCGCCGTCAGTGTTCATGGATTTGATGAACAGGACTTTCAGGGAGTACTTGGACCATTTTGCGATCGTCTTCATCGATGACATTTTGGTGTACTCGCAGAGTGAGTAAGATAACTTCAGGCATCTTCACTTGATATTGGAGACGCTCAGGAGGAATCATTTGTACGCCAAGTTCTCGAAATACGAGTTTTGATTGTCCTCAGTGGCGTTCCTCGGTCATATAGTGAGTGGAGAGGGGATTGCGGTGGATCCAACGAAGATTGTCGCGATACATGAGTGGCCTGTGCTTTCTACGGTAGCAGAAGTCCGGAGCTTGTTGGGGCTTGTTGTCTATTATAGGCGCTTCGTGGAGAACTTCTCGCAGATAGCGTTACCCCTCACTACTTTGATGGGGAAGGACCAGAAGTTCGTTTGGATGCCGGAGTGCGCGCGAGCTTTTGAGGAGTTGAAGTGTCGGTTGACCACGGCACCTGTGCTGAGTTTGCCGAGTGGGACCGAAGGTTTTGAAATCTACAGTGATGCTTCGGGCAGTGGTTTGGGTTGCGTGCTACTGGAGCATGGAAGCGTTATATCGTATGGCTCGAGACAGCTGAAAGTGCACGAGAGGAATTATCCGGTCCTTGACTTGGAGTTAGCGGCCGTGATTTTTACCTTGAAGCTGTGGAGGCACTACTTGTATGGTGTAAGGGTCGATATCTATACTGACCATAAGAGCTTGAAATATTTGTTGGATCGGAAAGATCTGAACATACGGCATCATAGATGGATGGAGTTCCTGGGGGACTATACATTCAAGATCCACTACGTGCCTGGTAATGGCAATGCAGTTGCGGACGCGTTGAGTTGCCGGGCCCCAGCTCAAGCCAATTGGCTGTCGGTCCATGACGAGCAGTTGGTTCGGGAGTTGGATGCGTTGGAGATCTTTTGCATAGACAAGCAGTCGAGTGCTGAAGCGCTTTTGAACTGGACAGAAGTTCAATAAGACCTGGCTGATCGGATTTGGCAGGCTTTGGATATGGATGGCCACATGAAGCCGATCATGGTTGAAGCTCTGGATGGGTCAAATTCCCAATTCGTTGTTGAGGACGGATTACTTTGGAAAGACGATCGTCTGTGCGTCCCAAGCGTGGGCAATTTGCGGGTGGATTTGTTGTACGAGGTGCATCATAACAAATACTCGATTCACCCGGGGAGCACAAAGATGTACCGCGATGTTAAGAAATTGTTCTGGTGGCCAGGACTGAAGAAGGATGTGGCAATGTACGTGGCGAAGTGCCAAACTTGTGCCTTGGTGAAGGCAGAGTGCCAAAAGCCGGGAGGATTCTCGAAGTCCTTGCCTATTCCAGAGTGGAAGTTTGACGACATTACCATGTACTTTGTGCACAGGTTGCCAAGGTCGCAAAAAGGGAACGACGCCATTTGGGTGGTCGTAGATCGTCTAACGAAGGTGTCACATTTCATTTCGCATAGGAAGGATGATCCGGTTGAGAAATTGGTAAAGTTATATGTGGACAACATTGTATGGCTTCACGGTGTGCCCCGCAGCATCGTGAGTGACCGAGATGGGCATTTCACGTCCAATGATTGGAGGCTGGTGCAGCAAATGTTGGGAACAAAGCTGAGTTTTAGCACAGCCTTTCATCCGCAGACGGATGGGCGGACCGAGAGGGTCAATAGGACAATGGAAGACATGTTTCGCATGTGCGTCCTGGATTTTGGAAAGTAGTGGGAGGACCACCTATACTTGATGGAGTTCGCGTACAACAATAGCTACCAGGCAAGCATACAAATGGTGCCCTTCGAGGCCCTTTATGGTAGAAGATGTCGCACGCTGTTGTCTTGGTTGGAAACGGGTGAGTCAAAGTTGTACAAGCGACAAGAGGTGGAAGATACTACTTCTTTGGTGCGAACCATTCGGGAGAGGTTGCTAATCGCTCAGGACCGCCAGGCTAAGTACTATAATGCCAAGCATAGGAACGTGGAGTTCGCTATTGGCGACTAGGTGTACTTGAAGATCAAGTCGTTCAAGGGTGTCTCGCGGGTGCGGCGCTTAAAGAAGCTAAGCCCGAGGTACCTTGGACCATTTGAGGTTGTGGAGCGGATTGGAGAAGCAGCTTATCATTTGAAGATATCAGTGGAGCTTAGTGGTCTACATGATGTATTCCATATATCGGTACTACGGAAGGCGGTGCAAGAGCCTTCGCATGTGATCACGGTGTATCAAGTACCGGTCGACAATGGGTTGACGACGAAGGTCAAGCCCGTACGTATTGAGGACTCGAAGGTCAAGCGTCTACGCAATAAAGAGATCAGGATGGTCAAGGTCCGTTGGGACAATTGCGGATGCTAGGAGCTCTCTTGGGAGCAAAAGCAAACCATGCATCAGGAGTAGCCGGAGTTGTTTGACTCAGGTACCGTTTAAGTTTTATGTTTCTTTCCTTTATGTAATTTCGAGGGTTACATTCTTTTAAGAGGGAGAGAATTGTAACGCCCCGAAACTCAAAAGAGCGACGGGAGGCGTTTTGGGACAAATTTGGAATCTGGCAGGGGGCACACGGCCTGGGACACGGGCGTTTCCCAGGGCGTGTCGTGTTAGGGTCGATGATTTGGCCGAGAGGTCGATGAATTCTGGAGTCGATGATTTTCGAGCAGCGAACACGGCCTGAGACACGAGCGTGTCTCGGGGCATGTCGAGCTCGTGTAGACGATCTGCCAGGTAAGTCGACATTTCCGCTCGACGAAATATCGAGACTCGGAACACGGCCTACGATACGGGCGTGTCCAAGGCCGTGTAGGGTGGTCGACGAACTGTGCTCGACGAAGTGTCGAGACTGTGAACACGGCCTGGAGCCCAGGCGTGTTCGGGTATGACATGGGTGTGTAAAATAGGACACGGGCATGTCCAAGACCCGTGTGAGTCTCGGGTTGGTGTTGGTCCTGTGTTGATGGAGGAACACGCCCGGGAACACGGGCGTGTACTATCTGACACGGGCGTGTTAGGTCGAATACGGGCGTGTTGGGTGCCCGTGTGTTTTTCGAGATGCGTCGATTTCGACGACGAATGGGGGACATGGCCCAGGACACGGGCGTATTGCAGGCCGTGTTCGGCCCAGGTTTTGCATTTCAGCTACGGATCGTGGCTGTTCGTTTCCTTATTTTGGGATCCGATGGCTGGGGGTTGTTCCTACTGGGATATACCCGAGAATAAGGTTTCAAATCCCTCACTTATTTCACTAAGTCTCTTTCTAAAAGTCTAGAGAGAAGGGAGAGCAAGGAAGTAGAAAGGAGGCTAGATTCGGTCACCGACGGAGTTTCGGAGCTCCAAATCGCGAGCGAACTTCGGATCTACGGAGGTAAGGAGATTGCGGTGCTTTTCATCCGCATACATTTCCATGGCGCCAAGGAAGAACGCTAGGGTAACGATTCTCTACTTAAGCATGTGAAGCTCTACTTCTTTTGCATAGAGAAGCCCGCTCACACGAGTTTGCGGTGAGTTTGAGGCGTTCCTTTGGGTAGACATGAATAGTCCCCGTTGTGTACATGTAGAGTCCGTAATCAAGAATGGATATAGGCATGATGTGTGAAGCCTACCCGGACAAGTTGGTCTGGATCGGTGATGTTGCATTGCATGAAAGGCCGGAGAAGACTCCGTGCGAATGTTTGTTTTTCGGATTTTATACGAGGTAGATTACAAAAGGGGGCCTTGAGGATTAACTCCAAGGTGCACCCGAAAAACTGGGCGGATGCGTGGTTCTGCCATCATGTGGGCCTGGGAGCTAACTTGAACATAACTGGGTTATGTGATGTATGTAAACGATTTGGGACTCGGAAAAGTTTGACCCGCTCATATGTTTTAAATTAACGTTGCGGTGTGAGCAACGGGTTAGGCGGAACCGTACACGCTCTATGTCGTTTGGTTAAAAAGACCTAAAGTTACTTGACACTTACCGTTGGCATAGATAGAGGGTCTTAGGAAGTGGCCAGAAAGACCAAATGCTCACGAGATATTGTCGTCCAAGGGGCGGTGGTGAGTCGGCGAACTTAGACCGTGATCACCGAGAATGTGCCCTGAGAGCAAGGGGTGTGTGGCCATACGTGCTTGTGCCTGTGATGTAGTGTTATTACTCTACTGCTTGATTATGTTAATAAAGTGCAGGGAAGGAGCATCGCCGCCCCGAGTTCGGGGGCAGGATCGTTATAATCTGGTCAGCATAGCTGACCGTTGCTTTTGTTTGCCATCGTGTGGTGGATTGTTTCTTGCAGGTACTGCGGAGCCGAGCGGTAAATAGCGGGCTAAAGCCCAAGTTGCTAAGCCGGCCCTCGAAGGCCTAATTTTGAGTGTTTTCTTTTATTCATGTATGGCCGGTCTGCGTGCCGAGGTTTGAAAAACATCTAATTTGAGGAAAACAATTGTAAGGCCATAAGTCCAGTACTTGTGTATTTGTACTTCATTCCTTTTGGTTCTGTTTAGTGGACATTCATCCTAGTGTTGGGTTCTTGTTATTGCATCTAATAAAATTGCTTCCGCTATATTGACTCTGTGTAGGACGTTGGATTGGTTGGATGGTTTCCATTGAGTAACGTATATGGCGTCGGGCCCCGACCGGATCTACTGCTATATGTTATGTGACGGATAGGGGGTGTTACAATTTGGTATCAGACTACTGGTTTCGGTCGGGCTTAAAATGAATTCGTGGACAAATTCGTTTTAAGGGGTGGTGAGCACCTGTGTGTACGTCATCGTTATAACAGTAAAAGAACCCATGAATGTCCACTTAGGAATGAAAATACACGTGTTTGAGGAAGCTGCGTGTTCCTATAATTGCTTTTTGCAATTTTGTATGGTCGATTAATGGTGTTTTGTACAACTATAGGTGACCAGAAGCGGTGCTGGGCCGTCAGAACGCCGAGTTTCTGAGGCTAGTAGTGCACCAAACAATGCTCCTACAACACCTCCATCGGCTGAAACCATACGATAGGTTGCCGAAGCAGTGTTTTCCATGATCAATGCACAACCTTCAAGGCAAATGCAGCCCACTCCTACGATGGAGCAGGTACCTCTTACAGAGGTTGAGCCGAGAAGAGTAGGGCAGGTAGTAGTGGAGCCTTTGGTGCCGATGCGAGCAACTGAAAGGCAGCTCAAGCACGTTATGAGATTTAATCCTCCATTATTCTCGGGGTTGGGAACCCCATCTCAAGCTGAAGATTGGCTCTCCCGGATAAAGAGAGTCTTGACAGCAACTGAGACGGAGGAGTGGCAGATGACCACTATAGCTACGTTCCTGTTGGATGGAGATGCTAGGTTGTGGTGGGAAGGCTTGGAGCTACATCACTTAAGGGGTAGGCAAATTATGGACGTCTCGATGGGGGAGTTTTCGAGACTGTTCTTGGCAAGGTACCTCCCTTCGGCGCAGAGGATAACTTTGGAGAATGAGTTCCAAAGGTTGGTACAAGGAGAGAGTAGCGTGGATGAGTATCTTCACGAGTTTATTCGGTTGGGTCGGTATGCTAGATCTACGTTCGCGGATGAGGAGTGTAAGACCAACCGTTTCTACAAGGGTCTAAGAGAAGACATAAGGCTACTGCTCGCGGGGCCTATGACGCAGGGTCTCTTGACCCTGGTCAACACGGCCCGCTCTTTGGAAAAGGATATGAAGAATGTACAAGTGAAGAAAAGCTTTGGTGATAAGAAGTCTGAGTTCACGGTGCCGACTACCATAAAGTCTGGGCACCGTAAGTTCTTTAAGAAGGCTAGGACTTTGGGTCCAGCTCCTTCTTCCGGTGCTTCTTGGGAGACTACGGGTCGGACCCCGGGTGCATGTTTTACTTGTGGGAAGCCGGGACACTTTGCCCATGACTGTTGGAGCGGACGTCCCAAGTCCGAAAGGAAGCCGGGAGCAACTTATGAAGAGAAGGGCAAGGCGGTGGAGTCAACCGCGTCCCATTATGCTCCGGCTCAACCGAGAGTTTATAATCTTGGTCAACATGAGGCCATCAAACAAGCGGATATGGTGATAGGTATGGTTTAAATTTATAGCAAGACAAATTGTTTTATACTTGTTATATGTGTGTTACCTTACCGCTGCTTATTTAGGATTTGTTTTGATTTGTGAGTATCCGGCGAGAGCACTCTTTGATACGGGAGCTTCGCACTCCTTTTTGTCCGAAAGCTTCATATCACGCATCGGAGTACCATCTTCGATGGCGAAGGATAAACTGGATGTTCGATGCCCAATGGGTGTTCGATGCGCGCGGAGATTCAGATTCGGATCAGGAGTTCCATTTGCTCGCGTTGTTACTGCCGCTGGTGGAGTTCGATGTGATATTCAGCATGGACTGGCTCTTGGAGCAGCAAGCTTTTATTGATTGTGGTCGCAAGGAAGTTAAGTTGGGAACAGGTCGTGAGATGACCTTTACGGGCTTGAAAGGGTCGAGCAAGACGTTGATGTCTGCTCTTCAGGTGGTGAAGGCGGTTCGTGCTGGTGCAGAGCTGTTCTTTATACTAGTGGAGGTTGCAAAGCCGAAACCTACGTTGGATAGTATTTCAGTGGTAGCGGAGTACCCTGATGTGTTCCCTAGCGATCTTCCTAGAGCCCCGCCTCAACGGGAGATAGATTTCATGATTGAGCTAGTGCTAGGTGCGAAACCTGTGTCACGATCCCCTTTTCGGCTAGCGCCTAAAGAAATGGCGGAGCCGAAGGTGCAACTTCAAGACTTGTTGGAGCAAGGGTTTGCACGTCCAAGTTCATCGCCTTGGAGCACACTGGTCTTCTTTGTAAAGAATAAGGACGGGAGCTTGAGACTTTGTATTGATTATCAGGAGTTAAACAAGCTAACGGAAAAGAGCAAGTACCCGATCCCGAGGATTGATGATCAATTTTATCAGTTAGTCGGATCGACGGTGTACTCAAAGTTGGATCTCAAGTCTGGATACTATCAGCCGAGGATAAGGGAGAGTGATATCCCCAAAACAACTTTTAGTATGATATACGGGCATTACGAGTTTACAGTCATGCCGTTTGGGCTGACGAATGCACCATCAGTGTTCATGGATTTGATGAACAGGACTTTCAGGGAGTACTTGGACCATTTTGTGAGTGTCTTCATCGACGACATTTTGGTGTACTCGCAGAGTGAGTAAGATCACTTCAGGCATCTTCACTTGACATTGGAGACGCTCAGGAGGAATCATTTGTACGCCAAGTTCTCGAAATGAGAGTTTTGGTTGTCCTCAGTGGCGTTCCTTGGTCATATAGTGAGTGGAGAGGGGAGTGTGGTGGATCCGACAAAGATTGTCGCGATACGGGAGTGGCCTGTGCTTTCTACGGTAGCAGAATCCGGAGCGTTTTGGGGGTTGCTAGCTATTACAGGCGCTTCGTGGAGAACTTCTCGCGGATAGCGTTACCCCTCACTACTTTGACGAGGAAGGAGCAGAAGTTCGTTTGGACGCCGGAGTGCGCGCGAGCTTTTAAGGAGTTGAAGTGTCGGTTGACCACGGCGCCTGTGCTGAGTTTGCCGAGTGGGACCGAAGGTTTTGAAATCTACAGCGATGCTTTAGGCAGTGGTTTGGGTTGCGTGCTACTATAACATGGAAGCGTTATAGCGTATGGCTCGAGACAGCTGAAAGTGCACAAGAGGAATTATCCGGTACATGACTTGGAGTTAGCGGCCGTGATTTTTGCCTTGAAGCTGTGGAGACACTACTTGTATGGTGTAAGAGTCGATATCTATACCAAGCATAAGAACCTGAAATATTTGTTGGATCAGAAAGATCTGAACATGCGGCATTGTAGGTGGATGGAGTTCCTGAGGGACTATACATTCAAGATCCACTACGTGCCTGGTAAAGGCAATGCAGTTGCGGACGCGTTGAGTCGCCGGGCCCCAGCTCAAGCCAATTGGCTGTGGCTCGATGACGAGCAGTTGGTTCGGGAGTTGGAGGCGTTGGAGATCTTTTGCGTAGACAAGCAGTCGAGTGCTGAAGCGCTTTTGAACTGGACAGAAGTTCAATACGAACTGGCTGATCGGATTCGGCAGGCTTTGGATATGGATGGCCACATGAAGCAGATCATGGTTGAAGCTCTGGATGGGTCAAATTCCCAATTCGTTGTTGAGTACATATTACTTTGGAAAGACGGTCGTCTGTGCGTCCCAAGCGTGGGCAATTTGTGGGTGGATTTGTTGTACGAGGCGCATCATACCAAATACTCGATTCACCCGGGGAGAATGAAGATGTATCGCGATGTTAAGAAATTATTCTGGTGGCCAGGACTGAAGAAGGATGTGGCATTGTACGTGGCGAAGTGCCAAACTTGTGCCTTGGTGAAGGCAGAGTGCCAAAAGCCGGGAGGATTCTTGAAGTCCTTGCCTATTCCGGAGTGGAAGTTTGACGACATTACCATGTACTTTGTGCACAGGTTGCCAAGGTCGCAAAAAGGGAATGACACCATTTGGGTGGTCGTAGACCGTCTAACGAAGGTGTCGCATTTCATTTCGCATAAGAAGGATGATCCGGTTGAGAAATTGGTAAAGTTATATGTGGACAACATTGTACGACTTCACGGTGTGCCATGTAGCATCGTGAGTGACCGAGATGGGCATTTCACGTCCAATGATTGGAGGCTGGTGCAGTAAATGTTGGGAACAAAGCTGAGTTTTAGCACGACCTTTCATCCGCAGACGGATGGGCGGATCGAGAGGGTCAATAGGACAATGGAAGACATGTTTCGCATGTGCGTCCTGGATTTTGAAAAGTAGTGGGAGGACCATCTATACTTGGTGGAGTTCGCGTATAACAATAGCTACCAGGCAAGCATACAAATGGCGCCCTTCGAGGCCCTTTATGGTAGAAGATGTCGCACGCCGTTGTCTTGGTTGGAAACGGGTGAGTCAAAGTTGTACAAGCGACAAGAGGTGGAAGATGCTACTTCTTTGGTGCGAACCATTCGGGAGAGGTTGCTAATCGCTCAGGACCGCCAGGCTAAGTACTATAATGCCAAGCACAAGAACGTGGAGTTCGCTGTTGGCGACTGGGTGTACTTGAAGATCAAGCCGTTCAAGGGTGTCTTGCGGGTGCGGCGCTTAAAGAAGCTAAGACTGAGGTACCTTGGACCGTTTGAGTTTGTGGAGCGGATTGGAGAAGCAGCTTATCATTTGAAGCTATTAATGGAGCTTAGTGGTCTACATGATGTATTCCATATATCGGTACTACGGAAGGCGGTGCAAGAGCCTTCGCATGTGATCACGGTGGATCAAGTGTCGGTCGACAATGGGTTGACGACAAAGGTCAAGCCCGTACGTATTGAGGACTCGGAGGTCAAGCGGCTACGCAATAAAGAGATCAGGATGGTCAAGATCCGTTGGGACAATTGCGGACGTGAGGAGCTCTCTTGGGAGTGAGAGCAAACCATGCTTGAGGAGTACCCGAAGTTGTTTCACTCAGGTACCGTCTAAGTTTTATGTTTCTTTCCTTTATGTAATTTCGAGGGCGAAATTCTTTAAAGAGGGAGAGAGTTACAACGCCCCGAAACACAAAAGAGCGACGGGAGGCATTTTGGGCCAAATTTGGAATTTGGCAGGGGGGCACACGGCCAGGGACACGGGTGTGTCACAGGACGTGTCGTGTTAGGGTGGACGATTTGGCCGAGAGGTCGACGAATTCTGGAGTCGACGATCGTGGAGCAGCAAACACAGCCTGAGACACGGGCGTGTCGAGCTCATGTCGACGATCTGCTAGGTAAGTCGACATTTCCGCTCGACGAAATATCGATACACGGAACACGGCCTAGGACACGGGCGTGTCCAAGGCCGTGTCGGGTGGTCGACAAACTGTGCTCGACGAAGTGTCGAGACTGTGAACACGGTCTGGAGCCCAGTCGTGTTCAGGTATGACACAGTTGTGTCAAATAGGAAACGGGCGTGTCCAAGACCCGTGTGAGTCTCGGGTTGGTGTTGGTCCTGTGTTGATGGAGGAACATTGATGAACTGTAAATATGCGTATTTTTATGCACATTAATTTAGTCATTTTCATTTATTTTCGTCGTTTTTACTTATTTTTGTTCAATAAAATGTTCCTATTCTTGTAAATTTTCTCGTAACTTGTTTTATTTGATTTTTCAGAAAAATTTCAAAATCTGCCAAAATTTGGGAAGTACACGCCCGTGACACATGGGTCACGCCCGTGACCGAGCCGTGACTGTGCATTTCCCGTGAAATCGGAAAATTTCTGAAGAAAAGGCTTGACACGCCTGGCGACACGCCCGTGTCACCCGACACGGGGCGTGACCCAAGCCCGTGTCCTCTCCTCTCGACGAATTCCGCTCGACGATCGTCGAGTGTCGACACCAACTGTCACGCCCAGTGTCACGCCCGTGACCTGGGGCGTGACCCAATTTCAGCTCAACGATTTCGACTCGACACTTTCCGCTCGACATTCGTCGAGTGTCGACCCCAACTGTCACGCCCATAGTCACGCCCGTGACATGGGGCGTGACCTTTCCAGCTGCCCCGACAAGATGCTGCCGAAGACATTTGACGCAACCCGCGCCCGGTTCTACCTCCCCGACACGCCCATAGTCACGCCCGTGACCTAAGGCGTGACTGCTGCGAACTCAGCCCGAAGTCAACTTTGTTGTCCAATCGCCGGCCGCCTTCATGAATAGTACTGTCACGCCCCCCCTACACGCCCGTGACCGAGGGCGTGTACTTAGAAATTTTTTCCTATAAATAGCCCAGTTATGTAAGGTCCAAGGGTTCAGATTTTTGGGCCAAGTTAGTGTCTCTTTGTGGGCTGCATCCGTGATTTTCAAGGCTATGTAAGGAGAATTTTTCCCTTTTTATTTCATATCTTGTTTTGCTTTAGTTTTAGCACTTGTAATAGCTTGTAATAGTTTCATTTTGATCAAATAAAATGTTAAATTTTCTCTTCATATATGGCTTTGGAATGAACACTTGTGCCCACTTTCCTTCCCCTTTTTATCCTTGGTTTTATCTTTGTTCTTCACTTGTTCTTCATTTATGAAAAGTGTGTGTGTGTGTATGAGTGTAATTTACTTACTTTACATGTCTTCTACTTGTCTTCATGCTTAAGCATGATAGTTTTCTTTCTTTTTCTCACCTTGTTTTTTTCCTTTAACTAGTTTTCATGCTTAGATTTTGATTTCATCCTTATGATTCTATAAAAGAGATTTTAAAAAGTGAATTTGTTCTTTTTTTTTTACTTAGTTTTCTTTTAGGATTGTAAAACCTCTTTTGTTCTTTTCATCTTCTTTTTCACTTTTTTATCACTTTCATAACATCATAAGAATGAAAATGTTGGTATTTTAATTTTCCAAAAACTTTGATTTTTAATTTGTTTTGAAAAACTTTTGTCTTCAAAAATTGAAATTTTCTCTTTTTATTCATTTTTGGCAAAACCTAAGCATGAAAAAGTTAAAGTTTTAATTTTTGAGCACCTTTGATTTTGACTTTATTTTGTAAAACTTTTTGCTCATTCTCTTTTTGTTTGTTCTTTTTATGTGTTTTGGGTAAGTTTTAGGAGTAGAAATCTTATTATTTTCATTTTTAGGTAACTTTAATTTTTCTTTGTTATTAGTGTGTGTGAGTGTATGAGAATAAACTTTCTTTTGTTCTTCTTAAATTTTCATGTAGAGTGTGTGAGTGTAGGTGTATAATTTTTAAGCTTTGTTCAAATTATGTAGAGTGTGTGAGTGTAGGTGTATAATTTTCATGCTTTCTTTTTAATTGCTTTCTTTTAATGCTTTGTTCAATTTTGTGGAGTGTGTGTGTTTGTGTGCATTTATTTCCGCCTACTCGTTAAGAGTTAAATGGCGCATCGTTTTCATTTTCAGTCCTACTCGTTTGAGTAGGACTTGCAATTTTACTTTCTTTATTGTTTTCCGCCTACTCACTTGAGTTAAATGGCCGGACTTTTTAGCCCTGTAATCGCATTTATTTTCTCCTACTCATTTGAGTAGGACTCGCTTTCATTTCAGTCCTACTCGTTTGAGTAGGACTTGCAATTTTCAGCCTTTATTTACCGCCCCCACTCGTTTGAGTGGGACTCGCAAATTTAAATTATGCAAATTTCATTCATGTGTAACTTAGATTTTGTTTAATTTATAATTTGGAGTGTGCGTAAGTTCTCGTTTAGTTAACTTTTTAGCTTTCTAAATGTTGTTATTTTTCTTTTGTCTCTTTCTTATAAACGTTTAGTGTTTAATTTCGAACTCGCGCCTCACTAAATTATAAGCCGTCCCCATACCGATGTGTGGCTAATCGCTATTAGCCTCGGCATCGAAGAGCATTGGGACATTTAAAATGATTTATAATAATTAAAGTTCTTTATTTTCATTTTAATTTAAGCACTTAGGGTTTACCCCGGGTTTACGACGCGCAGGACCACATAATCGATGTGTGGGCCCTATTTCCGTAGTCCATATGCTAGCTAGCCGAGAGGCCGTGCATATGGACCGATCACCCCTGGGTAAATAGAGTTGCGTGCATACCCTCGAGAGAGGACTAGCGTAATTCTACCGGATTGGGTCCCCCACCCAATAGCGGGGTTCTTAGCGTAAAGCGGGCGTTAAGAGGAATCCTTCGTCGGACTAACGTTCGGTCGAATAGTCTTAACGTTTAGGTGAGCGATATCCCTATAGCTAGGTGAGCTCACATTTGTGGAACCTCCACGGCCAAGTTGCCTTATTATTAATTTGAAAACTAAGTCTTTTTATTATTAAAAATTGTTTTAGTCTTAATCCGATTCGATGCCGAGCGTTAACCCTTCATCGAATATTTTCTAAATCGTTTTTTCGCTCCTTTGCTTTTTCGCCTTTTATTAAGTAAAAAAAATCCACCTTATTTTCAGTAAAATAATAGTCCTCCCGGAGGAGTAAGAATAGTCAACGCGACCCCGAGAACAATACGACCTCGGTATTCCCCCGAATATCGAGTACTACTTGCGATAGGTGCACTTGCCTACCCGAGCAAGCCCGCGGCGATCGACTCACCGAACCAACCACAGTAAGAGTCTGTTCGCGGGCCCATCAAGTTTTTGGCGCCGTTGCCGGGGACTCTCTTTTCGAGTTGCTATTTCGAATTCCGGAGTCTATTAATTTTACTTATTTTCTATAAAAAAAAAACTAAAAAACTTTATTTTAAAAACAAAAAAAAGGGTTTATTTTTGTTTTATTTTTGTTTGGGTGTATGACCCGAGGACAACCCTCAGAGTCTGAAGATTTAGACTTCGACCCTGAGATCGAACGCTCTCTTGCGCGTATCCGATCTCATCGCCGAAATCCTTCTTTAGATCCCGAGGAATCTATCGGAGAACCCACTGTTGTAGTTATGGCCGCCCCTAACATTCCCCCGGCGGCCGAGCGTACTATGTCTTATTACGCCCGGCCTAACCTGGATGATTCAGGGTCGAGTATTGTTCGCCCTGCGGTGGCCAATAATAATTTTGAAATAAAGTCAAGTGTCATTCAAATGGTCCAAAACGCCGTGCAGTTCGATGGACTGCCGGATGAGGACCCGAATGTCCACTTGTCCAATTTCTTGGAGATATGCGACACCTTCAAGATCAATGACGTCACTGATGACGCCATTCATTTGCGCTTATTTCCTTTTTCCCTTAAGTCCAAAGCCAAGGCGTGGTTGAATGCCCTCCCGCGAGGATGTATCACCACGTGGGCTGAGTTGACGGAACGGTTCCTAACGAAGTACTTTCCGCCCGCCAAAACTGCAAAGTTGCGGGCGGACATTTCTTCGTTTGTGCAGAACGATCCTGAGTCTCTATACGAGACTTGGGAACGGTTTAAGGAATTCCTCCGCCGTTGCCCGCACCACGCGCTGCCAACGTGGTTGCAAGTTCAAATTTTTTATAATGGGCTGAATTTTCAGACGCGTCAAATGATTGACGCGGCTGCCGGGGGTACGCTTAACAACAAAACCCCCGAGGCCGCCCAGGCTTTATTCGAAGAGATGGCTATGAACGCCTATCAAATGAACGTCCCGCGGGGACGGCCAAAGCCGGCGGCTGATCTTTTTGAAGTGGATGCCACTGCTCTCTTGACCCTTCAAGTTGAAAGGTTAACAAAGCAGGTGGCGGAGATGTCTGCTGCCTCCTCCACTCCGCCTTGTTTTATTCCCCCTAACGTCTGCGTAGCTGAAGAGTTCGTGGACTTCATGGGAAATTCGGGTCGTCCTCCCTTCAACCCCAACAACAACCCTTATAGTAATAACTATAATCCGGGTTGGAGGAATCACCCCAACTTCTCGTGGAGCAACCCGAATAATGCTCAGCGTCCCCCTATTTCTTATGCGCCCGGATTTCTTCCTCCCCCTCCTCTTCCGAAACCCTCCCCGATGGAGGAAAATTTTTCGAAGTATATTGCGTCCAACGAGTCAAATATCCGGAACATCACCGGATCGCTAAAAACACTCGAACAACAGGTTGGACAGCTGGCGAGGATGATGTCCGAGCGCGCGCTCGGGGCACTGCCGGGAAACACGGAGCCCAACCCGCGGGAAAACGCCAACGCTATAACCCTCCGTAGCGGAAAGGAGGTGGTCGATCCAAAACGGACCGACCCTCAGGTACATATTTCACCTCCGACCCCTCTTCCCCTTTCTTCGCTCACGCCGCCTTTACCTATTATAAAAGAAAAAATTATTTTAAACAAGGCTCTCCCGTATCCGCATAAGTTAGAAAACGAGCGTAAGGACGCGCAATATGAAAAATTTATTTTATTATTAAAACAAATTCACATTAATGTTCCTTTTTGCGAGGCTATCTCGCAAATGCCCAAATATGCGAAATTTTTAAAAGAACTACTTTCAAATAAACGCAAATTAGAGGATATTTCGCATGTATCTCTCAACGCTGTCTGCTCGGCGGCCCTTACTAATAAATTGCCCGCAAAACAAAACGACCCGGGACGGTTTTCCATCCCGTGCCTTTTTGGCGATATATTAGTAAAGTACGCCTTAGCTGATTTAGGGGCTAGCATTAATCTGATGCCGTTCTCGCTCTTTTCGCGTTTAGGTTTGGGTACTCCTAGTCCTACGAATATGCGCATCCAATTAGCAGATCGCTCGGTTAAGTTCCCTATCGGGGTAGTGGAGGACGTCCTTGTCCGAGTCGACAAGTTTACCTTCCCGGTAGACTTCGTCATCTTAGATATCGAGGAGGACGCCGAGGTACCAATAATACTCGGTCGCCCTTTTCTCGCCACCTCCCGCGCACTAATAGATGTTAGTAATGGTAGCCTTCTCCTCCGAGTAGGCGATGACCAAGTTACTTTCTCTATTAATCCCTCGATGGACAATTTGTCATCGAGCGACGATTTCTGCTATTCTTTAGATACTTTTTTCGGAGATCGTTCTTCTCCCATTTTCGAGTCCGTATTTTTAAATGATGATGTTTATGCGCTCGAAAATTTTAACTGCGATGAGGATACATCTATAGACTTGCCTTTCGAACCAATTGGTAAGAAAGACATAGGCATTAAAACCTCCCTAGAAGAACCGCCCATCCTAGACCTCAAACCCTTACCCGCCTCGCTCAAGTACGCTTTTTTGGGAAAAGGTGATACGCTCCCCGTTATCATTTCTTCGGACTTGAGTGATTCGGAGACTTCCGATTTATTGGAAGTTTTATTTAAACATCGCCACGCAATTGCGTGGCAAATCTCTGACCTAAAGGGGATTAGCCCCTCCTTTTGCACCCATAAGATTTTCCTAAACGATAATTGCCGCAAAACGATACAGCCGCAACGTCGTCTTAACCCAAACATGAAAGACGTCGTTAAAGCCGAAATCATTAAGTTATTAGATGCGGGGATTATCTACCCTATTTCGGACAGTGCATGGGTTAGTCCCGTGCATGTCGTGCCCAAGAAAGGCGGTCTTACCGTAGTGGCGAATGAGCATAACGAGCTTGTCCCAACTCGTACTGTTACGGGTTGGCGAGTGTGCATCGACTATAGGAAACTTAACGACGCCACCCGCAAGGACCATTTCCCTCTGCCATTTCTAGACCAGATTTTAGAGCGTTTATCCGGTCATCCGTATTATTGTTTTCTTGATGGATTATCGGGGTTTTTCCAAATCCCCATTTCCCCCGATGATCAAGAGAAAACAACTTTTACTTGCCCGTTCGGCACCTTCGCATATCGAAGAATGCCATTTGGCCTCTGCAATGCGCCAGCTACATTCCAAAGATGTATGCTAGCGATCTTTGGCGAGCTAGTAGAAGACATTATGGAAGTCTTTATGGATGACTTTTCTGTTTTCGGACGCTCTTTTCCCGATTGCCTTAACAATTTAGATCGTGTCCTTCAACGGTGCGAGGACACAAGCCTTGTTTAAAATTGGGAAAAATGCAACTTTATGGTTCGAGGAGGTTTGGTCCTCGGCCATATGATTTCGTCTAAGGGGATAAAGGTGGATAAGGCCAAGATAGACATTATAGAAAAACTTCCGCATCCAACCAACGTAAAATCTATTAGGAGTTTCTTAGGCCATGCGGGCTTTTATCGACGCTTTATTCAAGATTTTTCAAAAATAACAAAACCGCTAACTCACCTCTTGGAAAAGGAATCACGCTTCATCTTTAGTAGCGAATGCGAGTCCGCCTTTAATTTGATAAAACAAAAACTTATCTCTTCACCAATATTAGTGGCCCCTAATTGGTCCCTTCCGTTCGAAATAATGTGCGACGCTAGTGATATTGCCTTAGGTGCCGTTCTTGGCCAACGCGTAGAAAAACATTTTCATCCTTTTTATTACGCTAGCAAGACGCTCACTTCCGCACAAGTAAATTACACGACAACGGAAAAGGAACTCTTAGCCGTCGTTTTCGCTTTCGATAAGTTTCGCTCGTATATAACGCTTTCTAAAGTTATCGTTTTTACCGATCACTCCGCGCTTAAATATTTATTAGCTAAAAATGATGCGAAGCCCCGCCTTCTTCGATGGATTCTCCTCCTACAGGAGTTTGATTTGGAGATCCGAGATAAGCGGGGAGCGGAAAATCTAGCGGCGGACCACCTCTCCCGTTTAGAAAATCCAGGTGCGGAAGCGCTCGTCGAATCTGAAATAAATGACAGATTCCCCGAGGAACGCCTTCTTGCCATTAATAAATCTTCGTCATCTTCGCCTTGGTTCGCAGATTTTGCAAATTTTTTAGTAGCGCGGGTTCTTCCAAAAGAATTTTCCAGTCATCAAAAGAAGAAATTCTTTTCTGACTTGAAAAATTTCTTTTGGGAGGACCCATTTCTTTTTCGTATCTGCGCGGACCAAGCGGTTCGACGATGCGTTGCGGGTGTGGAGTGCTTGCAAATTCTTTAGCACTGCCACGAGGGTCCAGCCGGTGGGCATTATCAAGCCAACCGGACCGCTCGGAAGGCGCTAGAGGCGGGCTACTTTTGGCCCACTCTCTTCAAAGACGCGCATAATTTTGTGCGCGCATGCGATAGCTGTCAGCGGTCGGGTAACATCTGTCGCGACGAGATGCCCCAAAACATGTTTTTAGAGTGCGAAGTCTTCGATTTGTGGGGCATAGATTTTGTTGGCCCCCTACCTCCGTCTTTCAAAAATATGTATATTTTAGTGGCGGTGGACTACGTATCGAGGTGGGCGGAAGCGCAAGCTCTCCCCACCAACGATGCACGAGTCGTCGTTACATTTCTTAAAAAATTATTTTCTCGCTTCGGCACGCCTCGCACAATTGTTAGTGATAGGGGAACGCATTTCTGTAACGCTCTTATGGCTAAGACGTTAGCTAAATACGGAGTCACGCACAAGCTTGCCACCCCCTACCACCCGCAAACAAGTGGCCAAGTCGAGGTAGTAAATCGAGAGATTAAGCGAATTTTAGAAAAAACCGTTTCGCTAAATAGGAAAGATTGGTCCGTTAAACTCGACGATGCGTTGTGGGCGTATCGGACGGCTTACAAAACCGCTATTGGATGTACGCCGTTCCGGTTAGTCTACGACAAAGCGTGCCATTTACCCGTAGAATTAGAACATTGCGCACTTTGGGCTTTAAAACTCTTAAACCTCGACTCCAACTTAGCCGCTCAGAATAGAAAACTGCAACTAAACGAGCTCGATGAATGGCGTGCGAACGCTTACGAGAGCAATAAATTCTATAAGGAGCGCTCTAAGTTATATCACGATCGAAAAATCAAGTCCCAAAAATTATTTTCTCCGGGCGATCTTGTCCTTCTTTACAATTCACGTCTTAGGCTTTTTCCAGGTAAATTAAAATCTAGATGGTCCGGTCCCTTCTTAGTTGAAGAAGTTTTTCCTTATGGAACCGTACTCGCCTCCCACCCGGACAAAGACTCTTTTAAAGTAAACGGTCATCGGTTAAAGTCTTACATCGCGGGCGACCCAGTGATCGGTTTTAGCGAAACCATAACTTTCCTCCACATTATAAACCCGCCAAAATAGTCAAGCTACACGACTATAAACAAAGCGCTCCTGGGAGGCACCCCTCGCTTATCTTTTTCGCTCTTTCCTTATTATCTTTGTTATTTTTTTCTAATAAACGCAGGGTTTCTGATCGGCCTCCCTTTCCTTACGCGTTTCAGGGAAGCTTCTACCCCCTTCCCTTTCTTTTCTTTGTACATATTGTCTTTCCTTTCTGTTCCGCATACTTACGATACAACATTGGGGACAATGTTGGACTTAAGTATGGGGGTATTTTCGTGCTTTACTTTCTGCACTTAAATATTTCTGCATCTCCAAAAAAAAAAAAAAAAATACAAAAAAATACATATAACAACAAAACAAAAACAAAAAAATTAAAAAACATCTTAAAATGAAACAAAAAAAACTTTTAAATGAAAAACCAAAAAAATTTTAAATGAAAAAACAAAAATCCAAAAAAAATTTTTTACTTATTATTTTGTTTAGTTTCACTTTGTATATATTTTTTGTTTTTTCTCTCTCCCCCTTCCTCATTCTTGTACAAACCTTTTTCTTTTTCTCCCTTATTTTTGTACATATTATGAAAATTCTCTTAAAAAATACAAAAAAAGATAATAGTTCAAAAAATTTTCAAAAAAAAATTGAGAAAAACAAAAATACAAAAAAAAAGATAATAAATGAAAAAAAAAACGATAACAAAAACTATAAAAATAATAAAAAAAAATGTTTTGAAACAAATAAATCAAATATTCCATACTTAACTTTTCTGCTATCCAAAAATTCTGTTCTGAGTTTATTTATATGTGAATACTATTAATTCTCTGTTTGCAACCCGTTTGTTAATTATTGATTGAAACATTTAAATAGCCGGGGTTAAGTTTTAAAGAATTCTTTATGCTTTGTTAAAACTAGCGAACTCGTTTTAGGCACTACTTCTAATTTTTCATTAATAGGAGCACGTATATTATGTTAGGAAATAACGACTATAGAATTCAATTATACTTACCTTTAGCTTTCTGAAAAAAATTGGAACGTACAAATTATTAAGGTTGCTCTCAAAAATTTTTAGGATTACAATCTAGTTTTCCTTTCTCCCCTTACTTTTCATGACCTACTTGGCATGAAAAATTTTATCCTTAAAAGATCTTATGTCAATGGGAACAAGATTTTGTTCCGTAAACATAGGCACCCAATAATTTTAAAAGATTATATAGGGAGTAAGAGGATAAAATTCATTACTCCTACAAATATACATTGAGTTAATTTTTCTTATGAAGTTGAAAAACAAAAATCATATTAGGAAAATAAGATTTCGTTTTCCTAATAATCCAAAAGAAAAAAAAACATGGAGGTTCGGGAAAAAATTACCTCACCTCAAATATCAAAACCCTCTTCATAAACCACACTACCCCCTTAGCCAATTACACGATTCTAGAATTAATTCAAAAATCTTTTTGAGAGCATAATTAGTAAATTGTATTATTTCCGGTAGCACTCATATAAGCTAGAGTTCTTATAATTCCAAACTATTTTCGTTAATCTAACCATTACAAATGTTGCCTTCTATTTGATTACATCAAGAAGTCTTTTGGCCAAAACTTTTGCGCTATTTAAATCATCTACATAATTTTAGGACTTAACTCTTACA
The DNA here is from genome assembly GCA_039583875.1 of Platanthera guangdongensis. NCBI lineage: Eukaryota > Viridiplantae > Streptophyta > Magnoliopsida > Asparagales > Orchidaceae > Platanthera > Platanthera guangdongensis. The sequence continues at coordinate 7,699,422 of CM077148.1, read as the reverse complement.
CCCCGTATATTTATTTCGATCTCTCTTATAATTGATTAAGCGATAGCCAAAACTTAGAGTTTTTTTTATTCCTTATAGATTCACCTCAAACTTTTGCTCTGGAATAGCAAAAGCCTAAGTATGGGGGTATTTGATGAACTGAAAATATGCGTATTTTTATGCACATTAATTTAGTCATTTTCATTTATTTTCGTCGTTTTTACTTATTTTTGTTCAATAAAATGTTCCTATTCTTGTAAATTTTCTCGTAACTTGTTTTATTTGATTTTTCAGAAAAATTTCAAAATCTGCCAAAATTTGGGAAGTACACGCCCGTGACACATGGGTCACGCCCGTGACCGAGCCGTGACTGTGCATTTCCCGTGAAATCGGAAAATTTCTGAAGAAAAGGCTTGACACGCCTGGCGACACGCCCGTGTCACCCGACACGGGGCGTGACCCAAGCCCGTGTCCTCTCCTCTCGACGAATTCCGCTCGACGATCGTCGAGTGTCGACACCAACTGTCACGCCCAGTGTCACGCCCGTGACCTGGGGCGTGACCCAATTTCAGCTCAACGATTTCGACTCGACACTTTCCGCTCGACATTCGTCGAGTGTCGACCCCAACTGTCACGCCCATAGTCACGCCCGTGACATGGGGCGTGACCTTTCCAGCTGCCCCGACAAGATGCTGCCGAAGACATTTGACGCAACCCGCGCCCGGTTCTACCTCCCCGACACGCCCATAGTCACGCCCGTGACCTAGGGCGTGACTGCTGCGAACTCAGCCCGAAGTCAACTTTGCTGTCCAATCGCCGGCCGCCTTCATGAATAGTACTGTCACGCCCCCCCTACACGCCCGTGACCGAGGGCGTGTACTTAGAAATTTTTTCCTATAAATAGCCCAGTTCTGTAAGGTCCAAGGGTTCAGATTTTTGGGCCAAGTTAGTGTCTCTTTGTGGGCTGCATCCGTGATTTTCAAGGCTATGTAAGGAGAATTTTTCCCTTTTTATTTCATATCTTGTTTTGCTTTAGTTTTAGCACTTGTAATAGCTTGTAATAGTTTCATTTTGATCAAATAAAATGTTAAATTTTCTCTTCATATATGGCTTTGGAATGAACACTTGTGCCCACTTTCCTTCCCCTTTTTATCCTTGGTTTTATCTTTGTTCTTCACTTGTTCTTCATTTATGGAAAGTGTGTGTGTGTGTATGAGTGTAATTTACTTACTTTACATGTCTTCTACTTGTCTTCATGCTTAAGCATGATAGTTTTCTTTCTTTTTCTCACCTTGTCTTTTTCCTTTAACTAGTTTTCATGCTTAGATTTTGATTTCATCCTTATGATTCTATAAAAGAGATTTTAAAAAGTGAATTTGTTCTTTTTTTACTTAGTTTTCTTTTAGGATTGTAAAACCTCTTTTGTTCTTTTCATCTTCTTTTTCACTTTTTTATCACTTTCATAACATCATAAGAATGAAAATGTTGGTATTTTAATTTTCCAAAAACTTTGATTTTTAATTTGTTTTGAAAAACTTTTGTCTTCAAAAAATTGAAATTTTCTCTTTTTATTCATTTTTGGCAAAACCTAAGCATGAAAAAGTTAAAGTTTTAATTTTTGAGCACCTTTGATTTTGACTTTATTTTGTAAAACTTTTTGCTCATTCTCTTTTTGTTTGTTCTTTTTATGTGTTTTGGGTAAGTTTTAGGAGTAGAAATCTTGTTATTTTCATTTTTAGGTAACTTTAATTTTTCTTTGTTATTAGTGTGTGTGAGTGTATGAGAATAAACTTTCTTTTGTTCTTCTTAAATTTTCATGTAGAGTGTGTGAGTGTAGGTGTATAATTTTTAAGCTTTGTTCAAATTATGTAGAGTGTGTGAGTGTAGGTGTATAATTTTCATGCTTTCTTTTTAATTGCTTTCTTTTAATGCTTTGTTCAATTTTGTGGAGTGTGTGTGTTCGTGTGCATTTATTTCCGCCTACTCGTTAAGAGTTAAATGGCGCATCGTTTTCATTTTCAGTCCTACTCGTTTGAGTAGGACTTGCAATTTTACTTTCTTTATTGTTTTCCGCCTACTCACTTGAGTTAAATGGCCGGACTTTTTAGCCCTGTAATCGCATTTATTTTCTCCTACTCATTTGAGTAGGACTCGCTTTCATTTCAGTCCTACTCGTTTGAGTAGGACTTGCAATTTTCAGCCTTTATTTACCGCCCCCACTCGTTTGAGTGGGACTCGCAAATTTAAATTATGCAAATTTCATTCATGTGTAACTTAGATTTTGTTTAATTTATAATTTGGAGTGTGCGTAAGTTCTCGTTTAGTTAACTTTTTAGCTTTCTAAATGTTGTTATTTTTCTTTTGTCTCTTTCTTATAAACGTTTAGTGTTTAATTTCGAACTCGCGCCTCACTAAATTATAAGCCGTCCCCATACCGATGTGTGGCTAATCGCTATTAGCCTCGGCATCGAAGAGCATTGGGACATTTAAAATGATTTATAATAATTAAAGTTCTTTATTTTCATTTTAATTTAAGCACTTAGGGTTTACCCCGGGTTTACGACGCGCAGGACCACATAATCGATGTGTGGGCCCTATTTCCGTAGTCCATATGCTAGCTAGCCGAGAGGCCGTGCATATGGACCGATCACCCCTGGGTAAATAGAGTTGCGTGCATACCCTCGAGAGAGGACTAGCGTAATTCTACCGGATTGGGTCCCCCACCCAATAGCGGGGTTCTTAGCGTAAAGCGGGCGTTAAGAGGAATCCTTCGTCGGACTAACGTTCGGTCGAATAGTCTTAACGTTTAGGTGAGCGATATCCCTATAGCTAGGTGAGCTCACATTTGTGGAACCTCCACGGCCAAGTTGCCTTATTATTAATTTGAAAACTAAGTCTTTTTATTATTAAAAATTGTTTTAGTCTTAATCCGATTCGATGCCGAGCGTTAACCCTTCATCGAATATTTTCTAAATCGTTTTTTCGCTCCTTCGCTTTTTCGCCTTTTATTAAGTAAAAAAAATCCACCTTATTTTCAGTAAAATAATAGTCCTCCCGGAGGAGTAAGAATAGTCAACGCGACCCCGAGAACAATACGACCTCGGTATTCCCCCGAATATCGAGTACTACTTGCGATAGGTGCACTTGCCTACCCGAGCAAGCCCGCGGCGATCGACTCACCGAACCAACCACAGTAAGAGTCTGTTCGCGGGCCCATCAAACATGCTCGGGAACACGGGCGTGTACTGTCTGACACAGGCGTGTCAGGTCGAACACGGGCGTGTCAGGTGCCCGTGTGTTTTTCGAGATGCGTCGATTTCGACGGCGAATGGGGGACATGACCCTGGACACGGGCGTGTCGCAGGTCGTGTTCGGCCCAGGTTTTGCATTTCAGCTACGGATCGTGGCTGTTCGTTTCCATATTTTGGGATCCGATGGCTGGGGGTTGTTCCTACTGGGATATACCCAGGAATAGGGCTTCAAATCCCTCACTTCTATCACTAAGTCTCTTTCTAAAAGTCTAGAGAGAAGGGAGAGCAAGGAAGTAGAAAGGAGGCTAGATCCGGTCACCGGCGGAGTTTCTGAGCTCCAAATCGCGAGCCGACTTCGGATTTACGGAGGCAAGGAGATTGTGGTGTTTTTCATCCGCATACATTTCCATGGCGCCAAGGAAGAACACTAGGGTAACGATTCTCTACTTGAGCATGTGAAACTCTACTTCTTTTGCATAGGGAAGCCCGTTCTCGCGAGTTTGTGGTGAGTTTGAGGCGTTCCTTCGAGTAGACATGAATAGTCCCCGTTGTGTACATATAGGGTACGTAATAGAGAACAGATATAAGCATGATGTGTGAAGCCTACCCGGACAAGTTGGTCTGGATCGGTGATGTTGCATTGCATGAAAGGCTGAAGAAGACTCCGTGCGAATGTTTGTTTTTCGGGTTTTCTATGAGATAGATTGCAACAGAGAGCCTTACGGATTAACTCCAAGGTGCACCCGGAAAACTGGGAAGACTCGTGGTTCTGCCATCATGTGGGCCTGGGAGCCAACTTGAACATAACTGGGTTATGTGATGTATGTAAACGATTTGGGACTCAGGAAAGTTTGACCCGCGCATATGTTTTAAATTAACGTTGCGGTGTGAACAACGGGTCAGGCAGAACCATACCCGCTCTATGTCGTTCGGTTAAAGAGACCTAAAGTTACTTGGCACTTACCGTTGGCATAGATAAAGGGTCTTATGCACTGGCCAGAAAGACCAAATGCTCACGAGATATTGTCGTCCAAGGGGCGGTAGCGAGTCGGCGGACTTAGACCATGATCACTGAGAATGTGCCCTGAGAGCACGGGGCGTGTGGCCATGCGTGCCTGTGCCTATGATGTTGTGTTATTACTCTACCGCTTGATTATGCTAATAAAATGCAAGGAAGGAGCATCGTCGCCCTGAGTTCGGGGGCGGGATCGTTATAATTTGGTCAGCATAGCTGACCGTTGATTTTGTTTGCCACCGTATGGTGGATTGTTGCTTGCAGGTGCTGCGGAGCCAAGCGAAAAATAGCGGGCTAAAACCCAAGTTGCTGAGCCAGCCCTTGAAGGCCTAATTTTGAGTGTTTTCTTTTATTCATGTATGGTCGGCCAGCGTGCCGAGGTTTGAAAAACATGTAATTTGAGGAAAACAATTGTAAGGCCATAAGGACAGTACTTGTGTATTTGTACTTCATTCCTTTTGGTTCTGTTTAGTGGACATTCATGCTAGTGCTGGGTTCTTGTTATTGTAACTAATAAAATTGCTTCCGCTAGATTGACTCTGTGTAGGACGTTGGATTGGTTGGATGATTTCCATTGAGTAACCACCCAGTCTGCATGTGGTATATAGTGTCGGGCCCCGACCGGACCTACTGCTATATGCTATGTGACGGATAGGGGGTGTTATAAGTTGTAGCCCCTGCGTTCTGATGAAAGTACGGCACCAGCTGAGGTGCCTACACCTCCGCCTTCTGCGGAAACTATGCGATTAGTTGTTGAGGCCCTGTTTTCCATGTTTCAAGCACAGACGACATTGAGGCCAGAACAGTTTGCTGCAAGGCCAGAACCTGTTGCGGCTGTGGATCCTCGAGCAGCTGAAAAGCAGTTGAACCAGTTTATGAGCTTTAATCCGCCTACGTTTACGGGTATGGGATCCCCTACGCAGGCTGAGGATTGGTTGTCGCGCGTCAAGCATATATTGACGGCAATCAGAATGGAGGAAGATCAGAAGGTCACCTTGGGCACCTTCTTACTAGAAGGAGAGGCTCGTCTATGGTGGGACGAGATGGAGTTACACCACTTAGCGGGCAGGCAATTAACACAAGTGTCAATTGAGGAGTTCTCACGCCTATTTCTGGCAAAACACCTACCAGTGGCACAACACATTTCCATGGAAAATGAGTTCCAATGGCTCATGCAAGGAGAGGTAGTGTGGAGACGTACCTACATGAGTTCACACGGTTGGGACGGTATGCGGGCTCCATATTCGCCGATGAGCAGCGGAAAACCAATAGGTTCTATGAAGGATTGCGGGATGAGTTGCGATTCCTGCTCTCTAGTTCCGTGAACCAAGGCTTCCAGGCATTGGTCGACACTGCGTGCGTGCTGGAGAAGGACATGAAGAGGGTGCAAGGGAAGAGGGCCTTGGCTGTAACACAGCCGGAGTTTAAAGCACCCCAACCTGGGAAAGTGTATTATAAAAAGAACTGGGTCAAGAGGTCCAAGTTGTCTGGACAAGCTCCTTCTACGGTTGCATCGGGTGCAACGTAGGGTGCCTCTTCAAGGCCGGAGACTCGTACCTGCTTTACATGTGGAAACGTGGGGCATATAGCCTGTCATTGTCGGAGTGGTCCACCAAAGGGTGAGAAGAAGGCGGGAGCGTCTTATGCTGAGAAGGGAAAGACAATGGTGGAGTCCTCAGCATACCAGGCGTAGCCCCTGTAACACCCCGGATTTTTGATTGCGTACGCATGATGGGAGTTACGTTGGCTTTGACCGTTGTTCGAGCATGGTTTTTCCCGCGGGCTTGCGAGTGGCTGTTGTGGTAGCCGAGTTGCACGATTCCCCAGCAAACCGGAGTCCAAATTGGGGTCTCGGTGAGACCTCTTAGGGAATGTTTGCACTTTTTCGCGCCCGGGAAATGTTGCTGAAAGAGAGTTGCTGGTACAGGAAACAAAAAAAGGGTAAAACGTTCTGAAGGCAAAAATGGTCTAGGACGACACAGAAACATTTTTCAAAACAGGGAAAAATGGTCGTTTTTGTGCGAGACACGCCCCCTGACACGGGCGTGACCCAGGCCGTGACCTGGGCGTGACCTCCTTGACTCGACGAATTTTTCTTGCGTCGAGTTGAGCTCGACGAATGGGGTACACACCCCATGACACGGGCGTGTCACGGGCCGTGTCCCGCTTTGTCGAGTGTCGAGTGTCGAGTGTCGGGTGTCGAGAGAGGGTACACGGCATGTGACACGGGCGTGTCACAGGGCGTGTTCAGCTTGTTGAGTGTCGCGTGTCGCGTGTCGAGTGTCGAGTGTCGCGTGTCGAGAAAGGGGACACAGCCTGTGACACGGGCGTGTCACAGGGCGTGTCAAGCTGTGTCGAGTGTCGACACTTTGTGTCGACGAGGTGTCGAGACACGGGCTATACGCCCTAGGTCACGGGCGTGACCGACCCGTCACGGGCGTGTACCCGGCCGTGTACCGTGTGGATAAACTTGGATTTGCCGACTTTCTGCACCGCTTAAGGTACACGCCCTGTGTCACGCCCACAGGGCGTGACCGGCCCGAAAATCGAGTTTTTCCAGTTTTTTGTGCCGTTCATTTCCTTGATTCTGCATCTAACGGTTCAGCTCTGTTCTGGAGGAAATAAGGCCGAAACAGAGAATTGTTCTTCTCATTTCACCTTCTCTTCATCTTCTTCTTCCTTCTAAACAAGGAACCCAAGGGAGCAAGAGCTAAAGCAAGGCAAGGAAAGAGAGGAGCAGCCGTCGCGACATCATCTCGGTTCAGGCAAGCGGTGTTCTTCACCCTTGCCAATCTTGATTTCTTGTTCTTTGCTTAATTGCTCTTTCAATTTCCCTATGCTTATTTTTTTCTTCTTGATTCAATTGCCTAGTTTGTTCTTCTTGATTCAAATTATGCTTATTTTATGTAAGTATCAATCCTTTTGCTTCTGATCAAATTTCCCTATGCTGAATGACTTTGATCTTCCATGTTTAGTTTTGTTAGTTATCAAGTCCATGTTAGATTACTTCATGTCATTTATCTTGTTCATGTGACTCATGTTGCGTCGTTTTCTTGCCTAATCATGTGATTTGTTCTTGTTCCTCATCATATAATTCATGTGAATCATAGTTTATTTTTATCAACTTGTCGTCATACGTGAGGACGATGAAAGGAACATGTTACCTTGGGTTCTGGGGCGTTTTGCGAGGCGAATTGTGAACCATGGTAGGAGCGTTTGTGTGAGAATTCTGCAAGGGGTGGTGTGGTTTCAGCCTGTGGCCACCGGGTTTTGGTTTTTTGTGGTTAGAGAGACCACTTTGGCCCCAATTTGGGCTGGTTTTGTTTGGTGCGTTCCACGTTAAGGCCGCCACCGAAAGACTCTTGCGGAATTGAACTTAACCGCTGCTTATGTTTCACTAGTTTGGTGGTTTCTTGTTCTAACGATGATGAATTGGGCATGTGTATGGCCTTTTTGCTCCTGCGGGTTAGCAGGACTTGATGGAACTTGTACGCACTTGGTGCGGTTGGCACTTTGGAATGCCATTATTTACTACTTGTACGCACTTGTTTTATGCACTCTTTTTACTTCTATGAAACATTGCTACGGGGTCGGTAAGCCCCTTCTTTATCGATTATGAAATTCATGCTCTCTTTTGTGTAGCTTTGATAATTGCTGAGGTGTTCTTTCTTGAATGCCTCAGGTGCAGGTTGTAGCCGGTTGAGAGGCTAAGGCATGGAGAGAGTTTCTTGGGAGCTAGCCGAGCTTACTGAGCGAGGTAGTTCTTTTCTTTATGGTACAGACATACATGTGCCCCAATGGGTTCGTGTCAGCTTGTTGGCGCCCATTGGTGGCTTTCTTTACTTGTGATATATGACTACTAGACTGCTAATGTGACTCATTGAGATGGAATGATGTCTACTTGCTCTTGGGAAGAATTTATGGTAGGTTGTATTAGATATTTTGAAGCTAACAAAACCTATTATTGTATATCGTGCATATATGTCTTGATCAACTAAGACGTATTTTCAAAATGACGTAAACAAAGAGGATTTCTTATAGTAGTATCACGATAGACTGCATATAGGAACTCATCATAAATAAACACAGTATTTCCGCCACGTACAAATACAGTTTTGATACCTAAGGCCGAGGGATACGACCATTAAATCCAAAGGTTTTCTTGCATGTAACTGTGGAATTTCAACTCATTAAATCAGCGTCGAGAATTGCCTGAGCGTGTGCAGTTATCCCCTGCACGACGTGGCATAATAACCCGTAGTTCCTCTTACTCTGATACGAGGCACTCGTTGAGGAAATGCGGGTTGTGACAGCCCCGGGTCTACAACCTTGGCCTGGAGGAGGCCTTCAAGCAGAGTGGCATCGTCACAGGTACAAGTTAAGTTATTGACTGCTTTGCTTATTGCATGTTTTGTATGTGGCATGTGTGTGTGATATGGTTGCCATAGGCTTTGTTATGATTCAGAACACGCTGGTGAGAGCACTTTTTGATACGGGTGCTTCGCATTCTTTTCTGTCTAAGGACTTCGTAACTTGGATTGGAGTACCTACTCATGAGAAGACAGATAGCGTGACGGTGGTGTTACCGAATGGTTGTTTGATGCTTGTGGATAGAGCTTGCGATGTGTAAGTGCAAATAGGAAGTCAGGAGTTTTGTTTGAAAGTATCTGTACTGCCGATCTTGGAATTTGATGTAATCTTTGGGATGGATTGGCTCGCGGATCAGCATGCCTTTATTGATTGTCATTCCAAAGAGATCACACTGGGCCAGAATACCAAGGTTGAGACTAAATTTGCCGGTATGCGAGGAGTGAGCGAAACCCTGATATCTGCACTCCAAGTCGTGAATGCTGTTCGGAAGGGCGCAGAGTTATTCTTCACACTTATTCATGCTGTTGAACCAAAGGCCAATGTGAGTGATGTTCCGATTGTACCGGAGTTTGCGGATGTGTTTCCCAACGATCTCTCTGGGCTACCACCCCAGCGGGAGATCGACTTCACGATCGAGTTGGTGCCAGGTGTGAAACTTGTGGCCCGCTCACCATATCGCGTCGTGCCAAATGAAATGACTGAGTTGAAAATCCAATTATAAGAGTTGCTGGAGCAGGGATATATACACCCAAGCATGTCACCTTGGAGCTCACCTATTCTGTTTGTGAAAAATAAAGATGGTGGTTTGCAGTTATGTGTTGACTACCGCGAATTGAATAAGCGGACAGAGAAGAACAAGTATCTGATTCTACGGATAGATGAATTGTTCGATCAGCTGGTGGGATCAACCGTCTATTCTAAGTTGGATTTGAAGTCTGGTTATTACCAGTTGAGGATTCGTGAATGTGATATTCACAAGACCGCATTTGGAACACGCTACGACCATTATGAGTTCACGGTAATGTTGTTTGGGCTATGTAATGCGTCATCGGTGTTCATGGACCTAATGCACCGAACGTTTCGAGACTACGTAGATCTGTTTATGATCGTATTTATTGGTGATATCTTGGTGTACTCTCAATCGGAAGCTGATCATGCAAACTAGTTGTGGTTGGTGTTGCATACCTTGCGAAGGAATAAGCTCTATGCCAAATTCTCGAAGTGCGAGTTTTGGTGTCATCGGTGGCTTTTCTTGGCCATGTGGTGAGGGGAGAGGGCATAACAGTGGATCCGTCAAAGATAAGGGCCATACAGGAGTGGCCGGTATTGTCTTCGGTGGCCGAAGTCGGGATTTTCCTTGGACTAGCGGGCTACTACAGAAGGTTTGTTGAAAACCTTTCGCGGATTGCTTTGCCTCTGACCACACTGACGCGGAAGGATCACAAGTTTGTTTTGACGCCAGAGTGCGCGCGAGCTTTTGAAGAGCTAAAGAGTCGTTTGACCACGGCGCCGGTGTTGATGTCGCCATGTGGAACAGACGAATATGAGATTTATAGTGATGCTTCCGGTAGAGGCTAAGGCTGCGTTCTTCTACAATTTGGCAAGGTGATTGCTTATGGCTCTCGCCAGTTGAAAGTGCATGAACAAAGTTATCCCGTCCACTACTTAGAGTTGGCGGCGGTGATCTTTGCACTGAAGTTATGGAGGCATTATCTATATGGCGTGAAAGTGCATATCTTCACGGACCATAAGAGCCTAAAGTACTTGTTAGATCAGAAAGATCTGAATATGCGGCAGCGAAGGCGGATGGAATTCCTTGGGGACTACACATTTGAGATTCATTATACTCCCGCGAAGGTAAATGTAGTCGCTGATGCCTTGGGTCATAGGACTCCGACAAGGGCAACGTGGTTGCAGATGCATGACGAACGTCTGATCCAAGAGTTGAAAGCGTTAGAGATTTCTTGTGTTGACAAGAATTCCACAGCCGATGCATGCTTGAACTGGATGTAGGTACAGTATGACCTTGCGGACAGGGTTCAACGAGCAATGAAGCTGGATGAAAGTCTCCAACGCTATGCTAAGGATGCGCCAGATGGCAAATTCTCCTGGGATGACGGTCTTTTGAGGAAAGAGGGCCGTTTGTGCGTCCCGAGTTTGGGTAAGTTGAGAGAAGAGTTGATGTACGAAGCTCACTTTACGAAGTACTCAATTCACCCTGGGAGCACAAAGATGTTCAGGGACATGAAGAAGCTGTTCTGGTGGCCAGGACTCAAGAAAGATGTCGCTCATAATGTGGCAAAATGCCAAACTTGTGCTTTGGTGAAGGCGGAATGCCAGAAGCCTTGCAGTTTCTTGAAGTCGTTGCCGATTCCGGAATGGAAGTTCGATGATATTTCAATGAATTTTGTTCATGGGTTGTCGAGATCTCAACACGGGAATGATTCAATCTGGGTGATTGTAGACTGGTTGACGAAAGTGGCTTAGTTCCTTCCGAACAAATGGGACGATCCCATGGAAAGTTTGGCAAAGCTCTATGTTGAACAGATCGTACGACTGCACGGTGTTCCTCAAAGCATCGTGAGTGATCGTGATGGGCGGTTCACATCAAACGATTGGAGGCAAATCCATCAGCTGTTGTGCACGAAATTGACGTTCAGTACGGCCTTTCATCCCCAAATAGATGGCCAAACTGAAAGAACCAGCAGAACAATGGAGGATATGCTCCGAATGTGCGCCCTGGATTTTGGTAAGAGATAGGAAGATCATCTCTATATGGTGGACTTTGCCTACAACAACAGCTACCAAGCGAGCATCGGTATGCCACAGTTTGAAGCTCTGTATGGTCGGAAGTGTCGTACACCGTTGGCTTGGGCAGAAGCAGGCGAATCCAAATTATTTAGGCGTAAAGAAGTCGATGAAGCGAACTCGATGATACGCGCTATTCGAGAAAGGCTACTGATAGCCCATGATCGACAAGCAAAATACTATAACGCCAAGCACCGGAACGTGGAGTTCGCGGTAGGAGATTGGGTCTACTTGAAGATTAAACCATTCAAAGGCGTGTCTAGGATTCGGCGTCTGAAAAAGTTAAGTCCGAGATATTTTGGTCCTTTTGAAGTGGTCGAGCGAATTGGAGAAGCTACATATCGGCTAGCTCTTTCGGTAGACTTGGGTGGATTACATGATGTGTTTCACATCTCGGTGCTTTGAAAAGCCGTTAAAGATCCAGCTCAAGTGATCGAGAATGATCGTGTGCCGGTAGAGTATGGGTTAACGACGATGGTTAGGCCCATTCAGATCGAGGATCGAGCCGATAAACAGTTGTGGAATAAGACAATCGGGATGGTCAAAGTCCGGTGAGACAAATGTGGCCGTGAAGAGCTAACATGAGAGCGCGAGCAGACCATGCGAGTTGAATTTCCCGAGTTGTTTATTTAACTGCTATACAATATATCCTTTGTTGTAACAAACATTTTTGACGTTATAACATTTTGTTTGCTGCATTCCTTACTATGCACAAATTTTGGGACGAAATTTTTGTAAGGAGGGGAGGGTTGTAACATCCTAAAACACAAAATTGGGTTCAGGTCGGGTTACACTCCCTGTGACACGGGCGTATCACAGGCCGTGTCCTTCTCGGGTGAGCAGTCCGTCGAGAGTTCTACGAAAATCCGCTCGACAAAGTTTTGAGGGTATACGCCCTTGGACACGGGCGTGTCAGGGGGCGTGTCCTGCCCAAACTACTCGAGTGATTATCTCTAGTAGGTCTCGAGTGGGTCTCGAGTACTTGTGAAACAGGCGTGTCATCCTTTGGATACAGGCGTGTCCCGTTCTATATCGAATCGAGTAGATCTCGAGGAAATGTTGGGCATGTCAGTTATGTGACACGGGCGTGTCACAGGGCGTGTCAGACCCGAAAAGTCATTTTTAGAGATTTTTCTGGTCGTTCATCTCCTTCCTCTGGGATCTGATGGCCCATGTGTCTCCTTTCTGCTTTAAGGCCGAGAATGAGAAGAGAAATCTCATTTCTTACTTAGCCATTATCTTTCTAAAAAGCTTAAGAGATAGGAGAGCAAGGAGGAGGAGGAGGAGGAGGAGGAAGAGAAGGGATCCGTCCATTGGAGGTGCTTGAGAGTTCCAATCTGAGATCCGAGGCCATTTTGTGGAGGCAAAGTTGCTGCGGTGCTTTTCAACCGGCTAGAATTCCATGGCTCCAAAACGATCGTCAAGGGTAACGATCTTCCTTCTTGGCCAGGTGAAGGCCTCCGTTTTGGTATATGCATGGGATTCTCCCACCAGATGGTGGATTGTGAAGGGATTTCCCTTGGGTTGATTCTTGGAATCCCCAATCATTTGGCATATAGATCCGGAAATTGAGTATGGAATAGGCATGGTGTGTGAAGCACATCTAGACAGATTGATCTGGATTGGTGATGTTGCATATACGCACCGGAGAAGACTCTGTGATTAAACATGTAGTTTATGGAGTTGATGGGTTAGACCTGTGAAGGGTAGTAGCAGGAAGTACTTGAGTGGTAGTCCAGGAAAAGATCCTTGTGATGATTGTGATGTTCTTGGGTTGTGCCTGTGAAGGGTAGTAGCAGGAAGTACTGGATTGGAGATCTAGGAAAATACCCTTGATATTTGTGATGCTTGGTGAGTTGTGCCTGTGAAGGGTAGTAGCAGGAAGTACTGGCGTGAACGCCCAGGAAATACCCGCAAATGTTGGTTAGAGCTAGGGATGGAAAATGAGTTATGTCGCTAACACTTAGCGTGGCACCTAACTAACCTGTGATTATGAAGCCTATCCTGTGAGGACAATATGGCTATTTATGAGCTTGAAGAGCTCTGAAAATAGCTTCTCGCTGAACGGTCAAGAGGATGCCGACCCGCATTAGTCTGGTTATAGAATTAACGATTTGAGCAACGGATAAAGGCTTAACTGTATCCGCGTTATGGTTGTCTGTCATGAGTGTCTAGACAATTGGCATTTGGCAGAAAGGCATAGCGACTGGTATATCTGATACACCAAGAATATGCCCTGAGTGCACGGATCGTCGGGCCGCGTGGCTGACAGTTGTGATGAAATGTTTGTGCGTGAGAGCATAATGTGTGATATATATATATATATGCCTGTGAATTGCTATGCCTGCAGGGAAGGAATACCACTGCCCCGGGAAAGGGGTAGGGTCGTTATAAATTGGTCAGCTGAATGCTGACCGTTGCCTTGTTTGCTACCGTTTGGTGGGCTGTCCTTGTATAGGTGTTGGAGAGCCTAGCGGGACACATAAGGGCTAAAGGCCCTGCTGCTACTGCTAGCCCTTGAAGGCTATCAATATAATGCTATGTTTTGTTCATGTGTAGCCGGCCTGCGCGCCGATGTTTTGAAGCCACTTTTGTAAAGAACAACTGTAAGGGCATAAGGCCAACTGACTATGTATTTGGTGTACATTCCTATATATATATAAATGCGGGTGTTTATATTGGTGGACATTCATTGTTGGAGTTCAGTTGATGTTATCAGCTTCCGCTAGAATGCAATGAGTAGGATGCGCAACTTTGGTATCACTCCGTGACTTCGCCGCCTGTTTTGTGGTATAGGATGTGGGGCCCCGACCGGACCTTCTATTATATGTTATATGAACGGATGGAGTCGTTACATGGGCTCCCACGATTTCACCTGAAACCCTAGCCGATTTAGGCCACAAAGCCTCATTTCCTCGCCGCCCGCCGCCAACAACCACCGAACTAGGTGCCATAGAGGCCGACGAACTACTCTTGAAGCCCGGAGAAGTTGCATTTGGTCGACCGATTCTCACCTATTGCTGGAGTCTGTTGTAACAACTGTATATCCACGTGACAAGTTGTTATTGGCTATTATAATTAGTATGTCTCTATAAATAGGCATTCCCTGTAATAGCTTACTATAAATGAATAAAGGATGTCTTTTTTGTTTCCTCTAATAGTTTAGAATAGGAGTAGTTCTAGGAATTAGTCCGGAAAGCCCAACCTTCTTCTCCTTCGACGTCGGCGATCATCGCCGGCGATCTTGTAACGGCTTAGACCGTTACATTGGTGCTCTCGTTGAGAGCCGAACTCCCCGCCAACCACTGCTTCTTTGCTAAAAATACGTCTGCTCATATCTCCCTCTCCGTCGATCGTCTTCCACTCAAGATTCGACGTTTCATCGTTGAGATACTTCCTCCCCCACCAATTCCGGCCATCTTGCAGGAATAGCCATTGAAAAAAAGGGGCAACCAAAATCATTGCCCTCTTCATCTCGTGGAAAAGATTTCACATTATTGCACCGAAATCAAGCATCTCCAGCGATCAAGATACTGAACACAGGCAACCTAGCCGGACATCTTCTAGAACGGGTGCAATCTTGGCGTGGAAGCACCCCTGTGTTGTCCATCTCCAGCCCGGCCACCAGTTTCTTCAACAAGCCCGTCTCTATTTTCGAGTATTCGCTCACCAGCAACGCTCCAGTTCGGGAGTTTTGTACAAACGACGGTCATCACGACGGCAACCTCGATGCCGGAGACATCTTCAACGGTGAAGCTTCTCCATTACATCTTCAACAGTGACACAGAGGAAGACCCAGTCCGCACCTCCATCGATCCAGTCGGACCTCTTCAAAAACGGCGGAGCAACCGCTGGAGTCATCCTTACCTGCCGACTCGCCTCCTCCTCGGCTGCTGTCTTGACTTACGTCGATTTGATCATTGCTGGAGAACACAAGACCACTTCCATTAGCTTCGTTCTTTGGGGTGATATGAGCACTTTCTTGACAGCGTTATTTTTAGAAATAATCTTGTCCACTCAATTTTTCATCACTACCTTGATTCTCTGCCGCCGCTTCATCCTCCGCCGCCGCTTCATCCTCCGCCATTTCGCCGGAACTTTTGCAAAGATCAAGTTATTTGTTGGCTTGCATCCATCGTTCAAACGGCGGACACCAGCACGAATTCTTCTCCTCAAACCTTGTTGTTGAACAACAGGTTCTTGAAAATAACACGCAGGTGCAAATGAGAATTCAATTGAAAACGCTGTCAAGATGGGGTGGACAACTTATGCACAATACCCAAATCTTACCCATTATTATGATTATGGAAACAAGCAATATCAGAGTAATTATCACAGTCACCAGTCACCCATGGCAAGTAAACTGCTCTTCCTATCAACAAGCAGGTGCAACTCAGAATTCAGTAGGATGCCCTGTCAGTGGCGATGTTAACCAAGCAAACTATTGGAATGATGGAAGTGGTGGTAGTTATCCTCTTCAACAGGCAAACTTTCCATCTTCAAATACAAGTTCGCCCCGTCATTGAGCAATACAACAATCAATTCATATTCCTATCAATCAGAACATAATCAGTGCAACCCACCACCTCCGGGCACTTCTTAGCCACAAGCCGCTGCCTCCCCAAGTTCATACGATGTCGCCATCACTCCAAGTTTACGCATCACCGCCACTCCAAGTTTATATGGTGCTACCACTCCAAGTTCTGATGGCGCCACCGTCGCTCAAGGATCATACGGTGCCGCCGTCGCTCCAAGTTCCTATGGCGCCGCCGTCGCTCCAAGCTCCTATGGCGCCGCCGTCGCTCCAAGCTCCTATGGCGCCGCCGTCGCTCCAAGCTCCTATGACGCCACCACCGCTCCAAGCTCCTACGGCACCCCGTCGCTCCAAGCGCATGCGCCGCCACCATCGTTCCTAGCTCAAAAGGCGGCGCCGTCGCTCCAAGTGCACGCTCCGCCAACGTTGCTCCAAGTGCATGTGTTGCCACCGTCGCTCTACCTAATGCGATCCTACTACCGAACTCAAGCACTTTCATTGGAGACGTACATTCAAAGAAGTGTAAAGAGCACATGCACAAAATTATTGATGACAGTGATACTCGAAAATGGCAACAACGAGTTGCGGCAAACTTAAAAATGTTGGATGACTTGCTTGCATTGAGGAAGGGGAACAAGAAGCCATCAAAGCAAACAATCTTCTTGAGGTACCAATTACGGCGAACATTGTTTCATCACCAATGGAGGTGTTGTCATTTGCGCCGGTTGTTCTTGATATTTCCGACAACACGGCTTGGCCTCTATCGGAGGAGTTGATGCAACATCACCCCAACTCTAACGTCATGATGTGCACTCTTGCTAACGTTACTCAAGTTGGTCAACCACATGATGACACGTGTTTACGCAGCCATGTATCAACTTGGACAATTCATGTCTTCGATATAGGAGGATGCACCGTTTCGATACATTATGCACAAGTGGATCCGCCAATAACCAAATTTTAGGACGCAGGCTTTGCTCTCATATACATTCTGCACGTCATTTGGGTCTTTGAACCCGGCGGAATCAAACGACAAGGTCGTTGTTTAAACGGGAAGGGCAGAAATGTATCAACTGTATATCCACGTGGCAAGTTGTTATTGGCTATTGTAATTAGTATGTCTCTATAAATAGACATTTCCTGTAATAGCTTCCTATGAATGAATAAACGATGTCTTTTTTGTTTCCTCCAATAGTTTAGAATAGGAGTTGTTCTAGGAATTAGTACATATTACAAAATCAAAAAACTAAAATGCATAGGGAGGAGATAAACTTCTTCTTCTTCTTAGATAGAAACTGTGACTCCAAAACATTACATAAGCCCGATTTATATAAAGAAAAAGCTTCATTAATGACTTTATTAATTACTGCAGGTGGCAGATGGAGAGTGGTGGATGGTAGACGTGGCAATGAAGAGAGAGCACAACTTCAGAGAGAGAGGCGGCTAGGGTTATTTTCCAACACCCCACGTGAGCCTTGCCGCCACTGTTGATGATATTAAGTGCAGATCTGAGTTTCAGGAATCGTACTCTTCCCCGCGGTTTTGTAAGAATGTCTGCTAGCTAGAGCTCGGTGGGGAAAAAATTGATCTGGATCTGCTATTTCTCTACCATTTCTCTCACGAAGTGGTATTTTAGTTCGATATGTTTGCTTTTGTTGTGGAAAACTGTTGAAATTTGTGAAGTGAAAGTAGTTGATGGGCAGGCCGGACGGCCTGAGCGGACAGAGTCCGCGGACTGGGCGGACTGTGCGGGTTGTTGTTATGCGACCTGGTGATAGGCCTGGTTGGACCTGGCTGTTCTTGTAGAGCGGCCTGAGCGGTCTGTGTCCGCGGCATGGGCGGACTGTTGGTTGCATTCTGGATGCTAGCTTGGTTGTTCTTGAGGAGCGGCTTGTGCGGCCTAGTGTGTGGGCTATGCAGTCTACTATGAGGACTGGTTGGTGTTGGGTACATTGGTTAAATGTACCTGATTTGAATAAGCCTCACCCAACTCAATGATATACATCATAATGTATTTGATGTATGTTGAGTTTACTTGTGCAGGTTAAGTAATCACTGGACTGAAGCAAAAATTTTCTAAGTCCATGTGTCGACACCCAGAGGGAAAGTGTCGACACTTAAGAAGGCTTGTGTCGACACCCAAACAAGCAGTGTCGACACTTGGAGTCATTGTGTCGACACCTGGGATGCAGAGTCGACACCAGACAGAAAGTGTCGACACTTAGAGCTGTGTCGACACTCAGTGAAGAAAAGTGCAGACAGAAAGTGTCGACACAAGGAGCTGTGTCGACACCCAGTGAAGCTGTGTCTATACCAGAAAGTGTCGACACTTGGAGCTGTGTCGACACTCAGCAAAAGTCAGCAGAGACTAAGTTAAAGTGTCGACACCCAGAACAATGTGTCGACACAACAAGAAGAGTCAGCACTTGAAGAAAGTGTCGACACCAAAAACAAAGTGTCGACACTCAACAGAAGAGTCAACACATGAAGTAAGTGTCGACACCTAGAATAATGTGTCGACACTCAGCTGAAGACTCTACACTTGAAGAAAGTGTCGACACAAGGAGCTGTGTCCACACTTAGCAAAGAACAGAATTATCTCCAAAATATTCTAAGTACAAGTGTCGACACTAAGGGAATGTGTCGACACTCAGCTGAAGTCTCAACAGATGAATCAAGTGTCGACACAAGGAGCTGTATCAACACTTAGCAAGTATCAACATAAAAGACTATGTGTCGACACCAAGAAGTAGTGTCGACACAAAGGAGATGTGTCGACACTTAGAAGAATTCAGCTGAAGATAGAAGATCAAGTACTTGTGTCGACACTCAATTTTAGTGTCGATACCTGAAGAAGAATCTGTGTCGAGACATACAAGGAGTTGTGTCGACACCTTGTAGACTTGTGTCGACACTTACACAACATGTGTCGACACTTGGACTATAAGTGTCGACACTTAAAGACAGAAAGTCTCGACACTTTCAGACAGTTAGAGATTTTCAAGAAATGACTGGATGACTTGACAGCTGCCGTTCCAGCCGATCTACAGCACCTGTCAGAGATATCAGAAGTCAGTTATGGACCGGACCAGCCGGTTACCATGAAGAAGGCCTATAAATATGCACCTACAGTTTACAGAAACAGTGGATCACATTGTTGAAGAACAAGTTATTAAAGTGGTACACAGAGTATCAAATCAAGAAGATCTTGCAGTTCAAGTGCAGATCTAAGAAGTTGGAGAGAGAGGGCTTCATCCAAGAAATCAGCAGTTGGAACTAGGCTAAGAAGAAGGGTTCAGATCTATTCTGAATTCTAAGTGGCAGAGGTCAAGGAACAACTGCAGAAGGAGACAATCTTATTCAGTTCTACTTAAGAAGCTTTGAAGAAAGCTAAGTCAGATTGTATCCAGCCGAGTTCTTCCAAGAACTCATCAAGAAACTCTCAACTCCCCTCTCTTGTTTCAGAGTTGTTGAGTTATTATTTCTATAATCATTTTTATCTTGTAGGATCCTTTGGATCTGAGTGAATTGTAAGCCTATAATTATAAATGCTGAGGGTAGGGCCTTTGGCCTGAGTGTAGGAGATTGTTATCTCTGAGTGTAGGCCTTGATTGGCTGAGTGTAGGCCTGGGTGGCTGAGTGTAGGCCTTTGTGGCTGAGTGTAGGCTTTGGGATAAAGCTGAGTTGTAAGGCTTTGGGCCTGAGGTGTAGGAACCAATTTGGGTTCTGAGACAATGGAGGAGTTTGGCCGAATCTAGTACACTACTAGATAGGCGAAGGGGGAAAGTGGATGTACCCATATCTTGGGGAACCACTATAAACCACTGTGTCTGCTGTGCTGTGATTGTTGCTGTGTATGCTGTGTGTTTGCTGTGATAGAATAGTTAGAAATCTGTGTTATTAACTGTCTGCTGCCATTAAAGTTTAAAAAGGATTAGGTCACCTATTCACCCCCCCTCTAGGTGTTTAGGTACCATATCTTTCAAGTGGTATCAGAGCCAGGTTCCTCAAAAAGGACTAACAGTCTGAGGAGATCCTGTTTGGCAGATTCAGTGTAAGGCAAAATACAGATTCAAGAAATTCAAGAAAATCAAGAAACATGGGTTCCTCTGAAAATCACAAGGAATTGGG
The DNA here is from genome assembly GCA_039583875.1 of Platanthera guangdongensis. Taxonomy (NCBI): domain Eukaryota; kingdom Viridiplantae; phylum Streptophyta; class Magnoliopsida; order Asparagales; family Orchidaceae; genus Platanthera; species Platanthera guangdongensis. The sequence goes on along the minus strand of CM077148.1, from coordinate 7,679,333 downwards.
TTCCATGAAATTGCCCATATGCAGAAATGAAATCTTTGGGATCTGGAAGGAAAGGGTAAGGCTGTTTATGGAGGCCTCAGACCATAGAATCTACATCATAGTAAAGGAAGGGCCTTATGTGCCCATGAAGATATCTGTTCTAGATGCAACTCAGAGAAATCCAAAGGATTTCTCTGAAATGACTAAGGTTGAGATTGTCCTAGCCACCATGGACAAGAGGGCACAAAACATAATAATGAGTGCCATAGATGATGCAACATTTCAGAATCTTATACACTGTAAGACAGCCAAAGAGATGTGGGACACTCTTATAGTGTATATGGAAGGATCTGAAGAAGTTAGACAAGATAGAAAATCCTTGCTAAATCAGGAGTATGAGAGTTTTAGACAAGAAAAAAGTGATAGCATAACTGAGTGCTATAAGAAGTTCTACAGAATAGTGAATGAACTCATGTCTTATGGAAGATAGTTCAGTAACTATGAACTAAATGACAAATTCTTAAGGTCCCTAACCAAAGATTGGGACACCAAGATCTGTGCCATAAGAGAAATGGCTAAGTTGGGGGAAATTCCTCCTCCTACACTGTTTGGCAAATTATTGTCTTATGAGATGCAGTTGACAGTGAAGAAAGAGGAGGAGAAATCAACAAGAACTGAGCACAAGGAGAGAACAGTTGCTTTCAAGACAGATGTCCCCAGAAAGTGCAGGAATAAGTCATCAACTCCACCTCCACAGGTAGTTGAATCAGAATCAGATGAGTCAGTCAGCACAAAGACAGAGAGCAGTGAAAGTGATGAAGAATTTGCTGCCTTCACTAGACACTTTCAGAAATTCTTGAAGAAGAAACAGTGGAGGTCAAGACCTTCTACTTCAAAGGGAAAGGAAGTCTTTTATCAGGAGAAAAAGCCTTCAAAGAAAGACAGGAAGAGGACAAAGTCAAGCAAGGCAACTGGTTCAAAGATAGTGTGCTATTACTGCAATAGACAGGACCATGTTATTGCAGACTGTCCTGAAAAGAGGAAAGAATCTAGTGACAAGAAAAAGACTTATTTCAAAGGCAAGAAAGAAAAGTCTTTTGTTGCTAAGAAGGAGAAGACTCTATCAGATATCTCTTCTTCAGAAACTGAGTCTGAAGCTGAGGCCTACATAGGGCTGTTTGCTGAAGAAGAAGAAGAAGAATTCATGCAGATCATGGAGTCTATTTATGAACAAGAAGACAGTCATTGCCAAGGGCTAATGGCTTTGACAGAGAGTGCCAAAATCCTGGAGCAGCCAGGACCCAGTAAGGTACAAGGTTCAAGTTCAAGTTCAGTTTCTTGTTCTAGTTCAGATTCAGATTCTTCTTCATCAAGTGATGAGAATGTATCTGAGTCTGAGGATGATATTCATCAGCTTATAGATGAATATAAAGTGTTGTTGCAAGCTTACAAGAAAAGCAAGTCCCTTGCCAAAAGTCAGGCAAAGGAAATTACTGATCTTAAAGCTGCTGCAACAGATTCTGAGAAGCAATTTGATCAAAAGCTTAATGAAATAGCCAGGCTGAAACACATAACAGTGATTCAGATGGGCACTATCACCTTTAAGAATGATCAAATCAAGAGTCTGGAGATAAATCTTCAGAAAGAGAGAGATCTTGTAGCTAGGTTTTCTAAACCTAAGTCAGTGCTACCTTTAATTGATGAATTTGTTCATCATAAAGGCAAGGCTGGACTGGGCTTTATTAGACCTGCAGGGACTGAGCAGTCCAAGTCTATGTCCAAGGGCAAAGCCCCAACATTCAACAAGCCTGCTGTAGACAAGACAGCCAAGGCAGTACCTAAGCAAAGATACAATAAGTTTGAATGTTGGTGCTGTGACAAAGTTGGCCATTTTGCAGTGGACTGTTGGCACAATGCTAATGTCAAATTGAGTACCAAACTACCTGTTGGAAAGCCAGTGGGTAGCTTTGTCAGATTGCAGACTAACAAGTACCAAGGACCCAAGAATTCTTTGGGTTCTAAGGTTCATTAATCTGTTTTGCAGGTGAGTCCAAGTGGTCATACCCCAATATGGTACTTGGACAGTGGATGTTCCAGACATATGACTGGAACAAGAGGATTACTAAAGGACTATATTCCAATAAAAGATGGTCCAAAAGTCACCTTTGGTGGTTCTGAAAAAGGAATCATCAAAGAGTTTGGTAACATTTCTAGCAACTTAGTTACCATTACTCAAGTGGCTTATGTTAAAGGGTTGAAACACAACCTAATAAGTATAAGTCAACTAAGTGATGTAGGGTATGACATCTCATTTGTTAAAAATGGTTGTCATATCAAGAGGTCAAGAGATCATTTTGACAGGTTATAGGAAAAGGAATGTCTACTGCCTAGACATTATGATTGAGAATAATGGTTCTCCAGTTTGTCTTGTAGCTGATGAGACAGTCTCTCATTGTGTCAAATGGCACAAGAGGCTTGCCCATCTTAACTACAAGACTATTAGCAAACTCTTTAGCAAAGAGTTAGTGAGGAATGATCCTCAAGTTAAGTGTGTTAAAGATGGTATTTGCTCAGCTTGTCAAAAGGGCAAGCAGACTAAATCCACCTTTAGAAGCATAGAAAACAAAGATGCTGTGAGGTATTTATACCTCTTGCACTTGGATCTCTTTGGTCCAATGTCAGTTCACAGCTTAGGTAGGAAGGTATATACCTTTGTAGTTGTAGATGACTACTCAAGGTTTTCCTGGGTGTTCTTCTTAAGACAGAAATCTGAAACTCCTAGTGTTTTCTATAGCTTTGTCAAGCAAATTCAGAATGAACTAAATAGTACAGTGGTCAAAATTAGAAGTGACCATGGTATTGAATTTCAGTCTGATAGCATGACAAAACTATGTGAAGACTTTGGGATATTTCAAGAATTCTCTTCACCTAGAACACCTCAGCAAAATGACATTGCTGAGAGGAAAAATAGGACCTTGATAGAGGCTGGTAGGACCCTATTAAGTGATACATCACTGCCAGAGTATTTCTGGGCTGAAGCAGTTAACACTGCATGCCATGTTATAAATAGGGCTACCATCACTAAAGGGCTAAACAAGACCCCCTATGAAGTTGTGAAAGGCAGGAAACCAAACCTGTCCTACTTCAGGATCTTTGGTTGCAAATGCTTCATACTTAACAATGGGAAGTCTTACTTAACTAAGTTTGCTGCCAAGTCCCAAGAGGGAATTTTTGTTGGGTACAGCAACAACAGTAAGGCTTATAGAGTCTACAACTTGACTACACAAGTTGTAGAAGAATCTGTGCATGTAGTTTTTGATGAGACTAAACTTATTAACAATGAGTTGTCTAGTAGTGTATGCAGCCCCACAGGTTTAACAAAGAAAATGGACAAGCTTACTATAGAAGAAGTACCTGCTACAAGACAGCAAGTAGAAGACAGTAGCTGTTCTCCAGGGGGAGAACTACATGTGCCAATTGCTGAAGAAATACAAGGAGTACAGTATGATGGAGATGCTGAAGAGGTTCAACCAGAAGTTAGGATGCCTCCAGCCAACAGGCATCTAAGAGATCATCCAGTAGAGCAGATTATTGGAGATCCAAGACAAGGAGTACAAACCAGGAGCAGATACATAAATGCAGCAATCTACTCCAGCTTTCTGTCTCAAGTTGAACATAAGAAATTTGAAGAAGCAATACTGGATCCACAATGGACTGAAGCAATACAAGAAGAGCTTAATCAGTTCAAGAGGTGCAAGATCTGGGAATTAGTTCCTAAACCTAAAGACCATAATATAATAGGAACTAAGTGGATCTACAGGAATAAGATGGATGAACAAGGGGTCATCATTAAAAATAAGGCTAGACTGGTTGCTAAAGGATATAGGCAAGAAGAAGGTATTGACTTTGATCAAACCTTTGCTCCAGTAGCCAGACTGGAAGCCATAAGAATGTTCTTGGCCTATGCAACCTATCAAGGATTCAAGGTTTACCAAATGGATGTCAAGTCAGCATTCCTAAATGGTAATCTTAAGGAAGAAGTCTATGTGGAACAGCCTTCAGGTTTTGTTGATCCAACTCTACCTCATCATGTCTATAGACTTAGGAAAGCTTTATATGGGTTAAAGCAAGCCCCTAGGGCTTGGTATGAAACCCTATCTAGTTTCCTCATTGAGAACAAGTTCTCAAGGGGGAAAATAGATAAGACTCTATTCCTTAGGGAATCTAGAGGCAAAGTTATACTAGTCCAAATATATGTAGATGACATTATATTTGAGTCTACTGAAAGCAGCCTTTGCAAAAAGTTTGCAAAACTGATGCAAGGTCAGTTTGAGATGAGTAGTATGGGAGAGCTGAAGTTTTTCTTGGGTCTCCAAGTTAAACAGACTGAAAGTGGTTTATCCATATGTCAGTCCAAATTCACCCGAGAACTCATAAGGAAGTATGGTATGGATTCATCTAGCACCATGAAGACTCCTATGGGGTCAAGTATGTCTCTTAGCAAGGATGATGCAGGGAAACCTGTAGATGAAACCTTGTATAGAGGGATAGTTGGCTCCCTATTATACTTGACTGCTAGTAGACCTGACATCATGTATGCTACATGTGTTTGTGCCAGGTATCAAGCCTGCCCTAAAGAGTCTCATTTGACAGCAGTCAAAAGAATATTGAGATATCTAAAGGGCACTCCCTATCTAGGCCTCTGGTACCCTAGGAATGGAGATTTTGATCTAACAGGTTATTCAGATGCAGACTTTACAGGATGCAAAGAAGATAGAAAGAGCACTACTGGAACCTGTCAATTCCTAGGTGGGAGACTAATTTCATGGAGTAGCAAAAAGCAAACTAGTGTGGCTATCTCCACAGCAGAGTCAGAGTATGTGGCTGCAGGAAGTTGCTATGCTCAACTTCTGTGGATTCAACATCAGCTAGAGGACTATGGATTTCAGGTAAGTAGAACTCCACTTTTCTGTGATTCTACAAGTGCTATTTCAATAGCTAATAACCCTGTATCTCATAGTAGAACTAAACATATTGAAATTAAATATCATTTTCTTAGGGAGCATGTAGAAAGAGAAGATATTTTATTAGAATATGTTAAAACTGATAATCAAGTAGCTGATATGTTTACTAAGCCCCTAGAAGAAGCTAAGTTCAATAGATTCAAAATTAAACTAGGAATGATAAACTTAGAATAAGTTTACAGAGTTAAAATTGGCTAAGTAAAAAGGTGTCGACACATAGACAAGTCTATGTCGACACAGAATAGTGGAGTCGACACTTCAGGAAAAAGGTGTCGCCACATCTAGGAATGTGGTGTCGACACTTCAGAATGTTAGTGTCGACACATGTTCAGAATGTGTTGTATTCTGGTGTCTTCAAGAGAAGGAGTCAAAGTTACAAAAAGGCTTTACAATCAATTGCACCACAGCCTATAGTTCAGCAAGCTCCAACTGCTGATTATAGTGCTTTAATGGTTGCACTACAGATAAAGTTAGATGAGCAAAGACAGGCAATAGAAAAGTATGTAGATGAAGGGAAGAAATCACTCCAATTTGATCTGGCCCAGGATATAAAATCCATCAAGTTTGAGATGAATCTCAACAAGAAGGAGATGACTGAATGTTTTCACAAAGGTAGCAATGCAGTGGTGTACTTGGCCACCCACCAGGAAAAGATCAAGGCACAGGTGGATGACATAGCATTGAAACAAGGATATGTTCTTGAAAATCAACTTAGAATGAATGACAATTTGACTGCCTCCCATAATGCTATAGTCACTGAGTTGAAGAACAAGGCTGCTGAACCTTCTACATCTTCTGCTACTATCAAAGCTGAATTTGACAAAGCCTTTCAAGAAGAAATTACTGCTATAAAGACTGCTATCCAAGCCTACCAGAAAGCTATATCTGAACAACTTCAAAAGCTCAAACCATTCTTTAAAGAGGGAATCAGATACTTGGATAATCAAATAAGATTTCAAAAGGATGATGTCAGAGATCATATGGCTAGAGAAGTCATAAAGGGGGAGAGAGTTTTAGTCAAAGCTAGCTCTGACCATGCAAAGTGGATATCAAATTCCATCAGAGCTACACTGGGCTATCCTCCACTTTGTGATGATGACAATGTGGCAGAATCTGGAATTCAACCTGCATATCTTGGAGGTGAGCAACCAGAGGTAGCTCAAGTGATCTATCCTCCACCAGATTTTGACATGGTGCAAGCTGACATTCATCAGATGTATAGCACAACTGAAGGGAAGTCTAATGTTATTCTGGATAAAGTGGTTCAACCTATTACTGAAGCCATGCAAGAGGCATTACAGAAAGAGGAAGAGACAAGGTTGTCTAAGAAGAGGTTTAGGGAACAAGCAGAATAAATGCCAGACTTTGAACAGTGGAGCCCTACCTCTACAAATATAATATTAACTGCCTGGAAAGCTGCAAAGGATAACACTCATGACAGGAACAAGTGGTTTTCTGAAGCTGAATGGAGAAAACATGAGATCAGACAAGAAGCCATTGTTCAATACAGATGGAAGGCAAAGATGGGAAAGCTACCTCCTACTGCAGTGGAGCCTAGCAAGTACTTTCCAAAGCCATATCACTATTTTGAAAGGCAGAAGATCAAAGCTAAAGAGCTCAAAAAGAAAGATCTAAAAGGCAAGAAGCCTGCTGATGCTGAAACTGTTGATGCCCCTGTCAAAGCTCAAGTTCAAGCTGGCAAGGGAATAGTTATCAAGGAACCTGAACAGAAATAGTTTAAGAATTTACTTGAAGATTATTTTGTAATCTTTTGAATGTAAAACATTTTTGTAAACTACTAAGAATGTATAAGACAAATGTTAGAACAATATATGATCAATATATTTCATGTTTGTTCTGTGAATGTGTCTATTTCTTATTTGTTCTGAAATGTTGAATTTGTATACATGTGAAATTAATACATGTTTATGTTTACCCTGCTGAATATAACCTGCTTTACATCATTTTGTAATTTTTAATTATGAATGGTGTATATCATTGACTAAGAGTTATGACTTCTCCAAATAGGGAGAGATTGTTGGGTACATTGGTTAAATGTACCTGATTTGAAGAAGCCTTCACCCAACTCAATGATATACATCATAATGTATTTGATGTATGTTGAGTTTACTTGTGCAGGTTAAGTAATCACTGTACTGAAGCAAAAAGTTTCTAAGTCCATGTGTCGACACCCAGAGGGAAAGTGTCGACACTTAAGAAGGCTTGTGTCGACACCCAAACAAGCAGTGTCGACACTTGGAGTCATTGTGTCGACACCTGGGATGCAGAGTCGACACCAGACAGAAAGTGTCGACACTTGGAGCTGTGTCGACACTCAGTGAAGAAAAGTGCAGACAGAAAGTGTCGACACAAGGAGTTGTGTCGACACCCAGTGAAGCTGTCTACACCAGAAAGTGTCGACACTTGGAGCTGTGTGGACACTCAGCAAAAGTCAGCAGAGACTAAGTTAAAGTGTTGACACCCAGAACAATGTGTCGACACAACAAGAAGAGTCAGCACTTGAAGAAAGTGTCGACACCAAAAACAAAGTGTCGACACTCAACAGAAGAGTCAACACATGAAGTAAGTGTCGACACCTAGAACAATGTGTCGACACTCAGCTGAAGACTCTACACTTGAAGAAAGTGTCGACACAAGGAGCTGTGTCGACACTTAGCAAAGAACAGAATTATCTCCAAAATATTCTAAGTACAAGTGTCGACACTAAGGGAATGTGGCGACACTCAGCTGAAGTCTCAACAGAAGAATCAAGTGTCGACACAAGGAGCTGTGTCGACACTTAGTAAGTATCAACATAAAAGACTATGTGTCGACACCAAGAAGCAGTGTCGACACTTAACAGATTCAACACAAGAAGATGTGTCGACACAAAGGAGATGTGTCGACACTTAGAAGAATTCAGCTGAAGATAGAAGATCAAGTACTTGTGTCGACACTCAATTTTAGTGTCGACACCTGAAGAAGAATCTGTGTCGAGACATACAAGGAGTTGTGTCGACACCTTGTAGACTTGTGTCGACACTTACACAACATGTGTCGACACTTGGACTATAAGTGTCGACACTTAAAGACAGAAAGTCTCGACACTTTCAGACAGTTAGAGATTTTCAAGAAATGACTGGATGACTTGACAGCTGCCGTTCCAGCCGGTCTACAGCACCTGTCAGAGATATCAGAAGTCAGTTATGGACCGGACCAGCCGGTTACCATGAAGAAGGCCTATAAATAGGCACCTACAGTTTACAGAAACAGTGGATCACATTATTGAAGAACAAGTTATTAAAGTGGTACACAGAGTATCAAATCAAGAAGATCTTGCAGTTCAAGTGCAGATCTAAGAAGTTGGAGAGAGAGGGCTCCATCCAAGAATCAGCCGTTGGAACTAGGCTAAGAAGAAGGGTTCAGATCTATTCTGAATTCTAAGTGGCAGAGGTCAAGGAACAACTACAGAAGGAGACAATCTTATTCAGTTCTACTCAAGAAGCTTTGAATAAAGCTAAGTCAGATTGTATCCAGCCGAGTTCTTCCAAGAACTCATCAAGAAACTCTCAACTCCCCTCTCTTGTTTCAGAGTTGTTGAGTTATTATTTCTATAATCATTTTTATCTTGTAGGATCCTTTGGATCTGAGTGAATTGTAAGCCTATAATTATAAAGGCTGAGGGTAGGGCCTTTGGCATGAGTGTAGGAGATTGTTATCTCTGAGTGTAGGCCTTGATTGGCTCAGTGTAGGCCTGGGTGGCTGAGTGTAGGCCTTTGTGGCTGAGTGTAGGCTTTGGGATAAAGCTGAGTTGTAAGGCTTTGGGCCTGAGGTGTAGGAACCAATTTGGGTTCTGAGACAGTGGAGGAGTTTGGCCGAATCTAGTACACTACTAGATAGGCTAAGGGGGAAAGTGGATGTACCCATATCTTGGGGAACCACTATAAACCACTGTGTCTGCTGCGCTGTGATTGTTGCTGTGTATGCTGTGTGTTTGCTGTGATAGAATAGTTAGAAATCTGTGTTATTAACTGTCTGCTGCCATTAAAGTTTAAAAAGGATTAGGTCACCTATTCACCCCCCCTCTAGGTGTTTAGGTACCATATCTTTCAGTTGGTCTTTGGCCAAGGACATCGGGCTTCGAGCAAAGAGGACTGCGCGGACTGCGATATGCGGACTGCAGGCAGTGCTTGGTTGATCAGTGGCTTTCCGGGTTTGCAAGCTTGAGTTAACAGGCTGGTTCTGTGCTCTATCCGCATGAGGAGTGGCAGACTGGCTAGTCCGCGGTGTCCACTGTTGCGGACTGGCCTTAGGAGTTTGGTTGTGGCCTTACCGAGCTCTGGTAGTTCAGCAGTGTTATTGCTGTGGCGGACTGGTGTTTGGAGTCCGGCAGATGGCTGTTGCGTTGGGAAGACGTGCGAGTAGTGTGTGGATTGCCTTACTCTGGCGAGGTGTTGGCGGACTGCATTCTGGTTGAGTGGCGGACGGAGCTATGTCCGCCGAGCTCGTGCTAGGTCTTTGGTGTTTTACTGGACTTGGCCACATTCTGTGACAAGACCAGTGTGTCCGCTGTATTCGCCAAGTCCGCTGTTGACCGGGCGGCCTGCCCTTGGTCGTGGACTTGTGGATGTTAGAGGTGTTTCTCTGGTAGTGTGCGGACAGTCACTGAAGGGGGATGTTGTTGTCCTGCGGTGTTTGCGGGCTCTGCGGGCTGGTGCCTTGTCCGCATAGCTTGGGCGGATTGATGAGAGTTCGCCTAAAGGTGCATCGTTTTCCTTCTGGCAGTTTGTTCCTTGAAATCCGGCTAAGTCCTTGCGGACTCAGCGGACGGGTGTTTAGTTAGCGCGCGGGCTGGGGCGGTGTCTCTATCCACTAGGGAGGTGACCACACTCTTCACCTCGCCTATAAATAGAACCCCCAGGCACGTCTACAGTAACTGATTGAACAGTAAGTGGGGGATCGATCAAAGTGCTGCGATCTTAGTTTTTCTGTCCGCGTGGATTGAATCAGAGTTAACTGTTGTTGTGTGTCGGTCGCGCTGCTAGCTTTAAGGAGCCAGGAGTTTGGCTTTGACTTCGGTCAAGTACTTGGAAGTATGCGGTCTCTGCGGTCTCAACAGGTCGCTCTGCAGCTTGTCAGTTCTATGCTTCAGTTTTGCCAAGTTTCAATAACCAGTCCGCCGGTCTCAGGCGGGTAGGCGGTCTGTTCTTCAGTTCATCAGCAGTACCCGAATAACGGAGTGTCCGCGCGGTCTTGCGGTCTCAGGAGGACTTCGTGTTCTATTCAGCGTATAGCAGCTAGAGTTCGGGCGGTTTCAGCAACGAGGCAGACTCGGTGGTCTCGGTGGTCTGCAATTCTGTTCGCACGGCTTGTTTTGGGCTTTCTGTTTTGTAGCTTGTGTACTGGCGAAATCATGTCTCGCCACGTATGTCTCGCCTTGTAAAGAAGTTAATGAATAAGATCTGCTTGTTCTTCTATGTGCATGTTGTGTCAAGTGTTGCTCATTGAGTTTTCCGCTAGATCAAAGTGTGAACTGGGTAGTGCTGAGAATATTAATTTGGCTTTGGGCTATCTTGCTGACCACTTTGAGAAAATTCAACATGGTATCAGAGGGAGGTTCAGTTGCTTGAGCGGTGTTCAACCAGTGTTGTTGCTCTGTTCTTGAGTGGTGATCAACCTGTGTTGGTGCTCTGTGCTTCTTAAGGCTTAACCAATCGTTTGTTGCAATGGAAGGAAGCTATGCAAGGGGTCTTGGCATTGATCTCTTGACAACGACTAACTATAAAAAGTGGAAGTCGTGCATGAAGAGTTATCTTCTTGGTGAGGAGATATGGGAGGTCGTCGGTGGTGATGACAGACAGGAAGTGACTGTTTCATTTGGAACTGCTGAGCAGGTGAGGCTCTGGATAAAAACCAATGCTAAGGTGGAGTTTGTTCTCAAGAGAGCTGTGTCACCAGAGCTGTTTGATAACATCATTGGATGTGAATCAGCTGCTGATATTTGGACAACGATTAATGCGTTGTTCAATAGGAATAACGTGGCGAGGCTCCAGTTCTTGGAAAATGAGTTGGCAAGGGCAACTCAAGGAGACCTGACCATCTCAAAATTTTTTCTGAAGATGAAGAGCTTGTTTGCTGAGCTGTCAGCTCTTGATCCTGATAAGCCTATTTCTGATTCTAAATTGAAGAGGCACATAATCCGCAGCCTGCGGAAGGAATATGTTGCTTTTGTTACGTCAGTTCAAGGTTGGTCCATTCAGCCATCTTTGTTGGAGCTTGAAAATCTGCTTGCTTCGCAGGAAAGTCTGGCAAGACAGATGGCTGGAGTCACTGTCTCTGAGGAGAGCAGTGAAGCACTCTTCATGGGCAAGAAGAAGAAGAGGTAGGAAGGGAAGAATAAGGAAGTCGCTGTTGAGAATGAGCCTTCAACTTCTTATCAGGTAGAAAGGAGCACTGCTCCTAAGAAAGACTGGAAGAATAACTTGAAGTGCTACAGGTGTCATCAGCGAGGACACTTCAAGCAGGACTGCAAGGTCAAACTGCAGCCTGGGCATGCTGCAGGCAAGGAGGAAGCTTGCTCTAAGAGTGAGGAAGCTAAATGGGCCGGAGCCTTCATGACGGGCACTTGTGTCCGTGCCTTGTCAGCTGAGGACTTCAACGGCGAATGGATCGTGGACTCCGGGTGTGGTCATCACCTCACCAGAGACAAGTCTAAGTTCTCTTCCTTGCAAGCATACTCAAGTAACAAAGCTATCATAACTGCTGATAATACTGTTTATGCAGTAGAGAAAGAGGGGGTTGTGTCTTTGGGTAGTGATCAGGGGCCACTCACATTAAGGAGTGTGTATCACGTACCGGGCATGAAGAAGAACCTCTTCTCTGTGACCAATGCAGTAGATGATGGTTATCACGTTCTGTTTGGGCCAGCAGACATGAAGTTCCTTCGCAATGTATCAACGGTTAAGGCTGATGTTGCTCATGTAGGAAGGAGAGTTAAGAACTTGTTTGTTCTTGCAACTAATTCTTATGTTGATCGAATGAGAGCCAACAATAGCATTGTTATCTGGCATGAGAGTCTGGGGCATGTAGGAATGGACAAGCTGAAGGCTATGACTAGTAGAAGTTTGGTGAGAGGTTTGCCTAAGTTGTCCTCCTTTGGTGACGGGCATGTTTGCGCGGGATGTCAATACGGTAAGGCACATCGCCTTCCGTTTGATAAATCACAAACAAGGAGCAAGCAACCATTGGAGTGCATTCATGGAGACTTGATGGGACCAACAGTCACTACCAGCCTTGGTGGAAGTAGATACATGCTTGTTCTGATTGATGACTACTCAAGATATACTTGGGTTTATTTCTAGAAGGAGAAGTCTGAAGCCTTCCGGTTGTTTGTGGAGTTCAAGGAGCTAGTAGAGGGCCGGCTTGGCTTGCGGATCAAGAAGCTTAGAACAGATAACGGGGGTGAGTTTGTTTCCTCCGAGTTTTCTAACTTCTGTAGGAAGCACGAAATTCAGAGAGAGCTCACTTGTGCTCACACTCCACAACAAAATGTAGTAGCGGAGGGTAATATCCATCATTTGACAGAGACTTGCAAATGCTGCCTTCATGCGAAAGACATTCCAAGGTCCTTTTGGGCGGAGGGGATGTCTTGTGCTTCTTATGTCATCAACCGGATGCCGCTTAGCCCGATCAACATGAAGACACCTTTTGAGTTATTGCTGAAGGAGAAGCCTAGTGTGGAACACCTTCGGGTGTTCGGTTCAACTTACTATGTGCATGTCCCGGATGCTTCACGCACTAAGCTGGATGCAAAGGCAAGGAAGCTTGTCTTTGTTAGCTACGATGAGCGGAAGAAGGGATGGAAATGCATGGATCCTGCGACGAAGAAGTTCGTTGTGTCAAGAGATGTTGTCTTTGACGAGCTAATGTCATATGAAGGTGGCTCGGTTGAGCTAACCGGAAGCAAGGTTGATGAAGAACCGATGGTGGCTGCTGAAGGCCTAGAAGAGGAGCTTGATATTTCACCGGCAGCTCCTGTTGCTTCAAACTCTGAGGCTGAGCCTTCTGGCTCAGGAAGTAGGGGGAGCACTGCTCAAAGCTTGCCCCAAGTAGGAGTTGAGCCTGAAGGAGCAACAGAGGTAGTAAGCAAGGAGCAGACCCTTCAGAGATCGAAGAGGGTTATTAAGCCACCGGCTCGTTACTGTGATGGGAATGCAGTGAGCTTTGTCTCCTGCTTCTTTGCATATCCTCTGGATGTGCGAGAGCCTGCAAACTTCAATGAGTCCACTGGAGTCAAGGAGTATGAAGATGCCATGAAGGAAGAGATTGCTGCTCTAAAGAAGAATGAAACCTGGGATCTTGTGCCCAAGGCTGATGGCATTACTCCAGTAACTTGCAAGTGGGTGTTTAAGTTGAAGAAGAAGGCTGATGGGAGCATTGATAGATACAAAGCTCGCCTGGTTGCTCGAGGATTCTCACAGCAAGCAGTATGGAGAAGACTATGAGGAGACATTTAGTCTAGTTGCAAAGATGACTTCCGTTAGAGTAGTGATCGCCTTGGCTGCTAGCAAGGCTTGGAGGATGTGGTAGCTTGATGTGAAGAATGCTTTTCTTTACGGATAAATTGACAAAGACATCTTCATGGATCAGCCACTTGGATTTGTTTCTGAAATTCATCCGGACTATGTCTGCAAGCTCAGGAAGGCTTTCTATGGGTTGAAGCAAACTCCTAGAGCTTGGTATGTAAAGATTGCAGAATATATCCAATTCTGCAGGTATCTTGCTTCCAACTCAGATTCTAGCTTGTTCGTCAAGAAGAAGGGGGAACTTCAAGTCTTGGTCCTGCTGTATGTGGATGATATGATCATCACAGGGAATTCGGAGGAGGAAGTAGCAAGGCTCAGTGATGAACTTTCTATACGCTTCGAGATGAAAGACTTGGGAGAGCTTGATCACTTTCTCGGTCTTGAAGTGGATAGGAAGAAGAGCGGTATACTCATTTGCCAAAGAGGATATGTAGATCGCAATGTGAAGCGGTTCGACATGGGCGAAGGAAAGAGTTGCTCTACTCCACTGGAACATGGGCTGAAGCTTCGACGATATGAGGGAAGGATTCTTCCTGATTCCTTGGTGTTCAGAGCTCTTGTTGGAAGCTTGATCTACCTGACGATTACAAGGCCAGACATTGCTTACGCTGTTGGTCAAGTAAGTCGGTTTATGGCTGAACCAAGGAAGTCTCATCTAGTGGCGGCAAAGAACATTCTGATGTATGTCAAGACAACTTCTGACATTGGGACTTCTATATAAAAGGGACTCGGATTTTGCCTTACTTGTGTACACAGATGCTGACTATGGCGGTGATTCGTATGATCGAAGGTCAACTTCAGGTTATGTGTTCGCTTGCGGATCAGCTAGCATCTCGTGGTGTAGTAAGAAGCAGGACTCGTTGTCCGTCTCAACTACGGAGGCAGAGTATAAGGCTTCGGCCTTGGCTTCTCGGGAAGCCATCTGGTTGAGGAGGCTTATAGAGGATGTGCATGAAGAAGTGCACGGGCCAACTTTACTCCGGGGTGACAATGAGAGTGCTCTCAAGCTGTTAAACAATCCAGTGTGTCACGCTAGGACCAAGCATATTGAGATCGATCATCACTGCATAAGGGAGAATGTGTTGGAGGGATCTCTTCTGGTCGGGCATGTTCGGAGTGAAGATAATCTTGCTGACATCTTCACGAAGCCATTGTCGAAGGGGCCTTTTGAGCGGTTGCGCAGCTTGCTGGGCTTGATCACCACTTCTCACTTCAAGGGGGAGTGCTGAAATTTGTGAAGTGAAAGTGGTTGATGGGAAGGCCGGGCGGCCTGAGCGGACAGAGTCCGCGGACTGGGCGGACTATGCGGGCTGTTGTTATGCGGCCTGCTGATAGGCCTGGTTGGACCTGGCTGTTCTTGTAGAGCAGCCTGAGCGGTCTGTGTTCGCGGCATGGGCGGACTGTTGGTTGCATTCTGGATGCTAGCTTGGCTGTTCTTGAGGAGTGGCTTGTACGGCCTAGTGTGCGGGATATACAGTCTGCTATGAGGACTGGTTGGTCTTTGTCCAAGGACATCGGGCTTCGAGCAAAGCAGACTGTGCGGACTGCGATATGCGGACTGCAGGTGGTGCTTGGTTGATCAGTGGCTTTGCGGGTTTGAAAGCTTGAGTTAACAGGCTGGTTCTGTGCTCTATCCACATGAGGAGTGGCGGACTGGCTAGTCCGCAGTGTCCGCTGTTGCGGACTGGCCTTAGGAGTTTGGCTGTGGCCCTGCCGAGCTCTGGTAGTTCAGCAGTGTTGTTGCTGTGGCGAACTGGTGTTTGGAGTCCGGCAGATGGCCGTTGCGTTGGGCAGACATGCGAGTAGTGTGTGGACTGCCTTACTCTGGCAAGGTGTTGGCGGACTGTATTCTGGTTGAGTTGCGGAAGGAGCTATGTCCGTCGAGCTCGCGCTAGGTCTTTGGTGTTTTACTTGACTTGGTCACATTCTGTGACAAGACCAGTGCGTCTGCTGTATTCGACAAGTCCGCTGTTGATCGGGCGGACTGCCCTTGGTCGTGGACTTGTGGCTGTTAGAGGTGTTGCTTTGGTAGTGTGCGGACAGTCACTGAAGGGGGATGTTGTTGTCCTGAGGTGTTTGCGGGCTCTGCGGGCTAGTGCCTTGTCCGCATAGCTTGGGCGGACTGATGAGAGTTCGCCTAAAGGTGCATCGTTTTTTCTTCTGGCGGTCTATTCCTTGGAATCCGGCTAAGTCCTTGCGGACTCAGCAGACGGGTGTTTAGTTAGCGCGCGGGCTGGGGCGGTGTCTCTATCCACTAGGGAGGTGACCACACTCCACACCTCGCTTGTAAATAGAACCCCCCGGCACGTCTACAGTAACTGAGTGAACAGTAAGTGGGGGCTCGATCAAAGTGCTGCGGTCTCAGTTTTTCTGTTCGCACGGATTGAATCAGAGTTAACTGTTGTTGTGTGCAGGTCGCGCAGCTAGCTTCAAGGAGGTAGGAGTTTGGCTTTGACTTCGGTCAAGTACTTGGAAGTGTGCGGTCTCTGCAGTCTCAACAGGTCGCTTTGCGGCTTGTCAGTTCTCTGCTTCAGCTTTGCCAAGTTTCAATAACCTGTCCGCCGGTCTCAGGCGGGTAGGCGGTCTGTTCTTCAGTTCATCAGCAGTACGTGAATAACGGAGTGTCCGCACAGCCTTGCAGTCTCAAGCGGACTCCGTGTTCTATTCAGCGTGTAGCAGCTAGAGTTCGGGCAGTTTCAGCAATGAGGCGGACTCGGCGGTCTCGGCGGTATGCAATTCTGTTCGCTCGGCTTGTTTTGGGCTTTCTGTTTTGTAGCTTGTGTACTGGCGAAATCATGTCTCGCCACGTATGTCTCTCCTTGTAAAGAAGTTAATGAATAAGATCTGCTTATTCTTCCATGTGCATGTTGTGTTAAGTGTTGCTCTTTGAGATTTCCGCTAGATCAAAGTGTGAACTATGTAGTGTTGAGAATATTAATTTGGCTTTAGGTTATCTTGCTGACCACTTTGAGAAAATTCAACAAAAACTAGGTGTTTTGCGAGGGCAATGGATGACTGGTTGTCGCAGAGGATCAGGATTACATCTTCTTCCTTCTCTTCGGTTTCTTTATCTTCTCCTTTGATTTCATTGTGAAGTCTTTGCAGCTAGGTAGCTTCGCAAGTAGCAGAACACAAAGCCATGTACTCCGCTTCAGTGGTGGAGAGGGACACTGTGTTCTGTTTTCTAGAACTCCATGAGATGGGCTTGCTTCCCGCAAGGAAAATGTAGCCTCCCGTGCTCTTCCTGTCGTCGGCGGAGCCGCCCCAATCTAAGTCGTTGTAGCTAGATAGGGAAGCATTTGCCTCATGTTGATAGAGGAGTCCAAAATCTTTAGTGCCTTGTATGTACCGGAGTATGCGTTTGGCTGCAAGCCAGTGACTCATTTTGGGGCGGCTTACATATCGAGCAACGATGGAAGTAGCATACTCAATGTCTGGACGAGTATTTGCAAGATAGAGCAGGGATCCGACTAGGCTCCTGTATTCTTCTTCCTTCACGTTTTCTTCTTCTTCATCTTTATTCAGTCTTTCACCTGCTAACATTAGAGTAATTGAGGGATTGCAATTTGACAAGCCATACATAGTTAGAAGGTCTGTAGCATATTTTTCTTGTGTAATGAGGATGCGCCCTGGAATTTGAGATACTTGTAGACCTAGAAAGATATTCAGCAGACATAGATCAGTCATTTCATATTTTTCTTTCATTCTTTCCTTGAAGTGGCTAACTTCAAATTCATTATCACCTGTTACAATCAAATCGTCAACATATAGGCAGACAATTAGCTGGTTACCTTTTTGTTTCTTAGTGTAGAGATATGCTTCACTGGGGCTACGAGAGAATTACCTCCCAGTCTACCAATGCAAGAAAAATGAAACGATTCAAGAATACTATGCCCGTATCACAAATATTACCAACCAGATTCGGAACTTAGGTGCTGACATCTCCGACACCCAAATAGTCTCTCGTCTCCTTCGCAACCTTCCATCGTGCTTTGATCGCGTGGTTGCCGCCATTGAAGAAGCTAATGATATTGACACTCTTACTCTCACCCGCCTCATGGCATCCCTTCAATCTCATGAAGACCGCATACATCAAGGCAAACAGACTCGTGATGATAACCCTCACAACAAACTTTTCATCTATGGAGGAGATGAAAAGTTTGTTGTGAGGGCTATCATCACAAGTCTTTTTGCCTTGATTTATGCGGTCTTCATGAGATTGAAGGGATGCCAAGAGGCGGGTGAGAGTAAGAGTGTCGATATCATTAGCTTCTTCAATGGTGACAACCACGTGATCAAAGCACGCTGGAAGGCTGCGAAGGAGACGAGAGACGATTTGGGTGTCGGAGATGTCAGCACCTAAGTTCCGAATTTGGTTGGTAATATTGTTGAATTTTCTCAAAGTGGTCAGCAAGATAGCCCAAAGCCAAATTAATATTCTCGGCACTACCCAGATCACACTTTGATCTAGCGGAAATCTCAAGGAGCAACACTTAACACAACATGCACATGGAAGAACAAGCAGATATTATTCATTAACTTCTTTACAAGGCAAGACATACGTGGCGAGACATGATTTCGCCAGTACACAAGCTACAAAATAGAAAGTCCAAAACAAGCCGAGCGAACAGAATTGTAGACCACCGAGACCGCCGAGACCGCCTAATCGCTGAAACCGCCCGAACTCTAGCTATTACACGCCAAATAGAACACGGACTCCGCCTGAGACCGCAAGGTCGTGCGGACACTCTGTTATTCGTGTACTACTGATGAACTGATGAACAGACCGCCTACCCGCCTGAGACCGGCGGACAGGTTATTGGAACTTGGCAAAGCTGAAGCAGAGAACTGACAAGCTACAGAGAGACTTGTTGAGACCGCAGAGACCACACACTTCCAAGTACTTGACCGAAGTCAAAGCCAAACTCCTGGCTCCTTGAAGCTAGTCGCACGACCTGCACACAACAACAGTTAACTCTGATTCAATCCGCTCGGACAGAAAAACTGAGACTGCAGCACTTTTATGAGCCCCCACTTACTGTTCACTCAGTTACTGTAGACGTATCGGGGTGTTCTATTTATAGGCGAGGTGAGGAGTGTGGTCAAAGCCCTATTGGATAGAGACACTGCCCCAGCCCGCGCGCTAATAAACACCCGTCCGCTGAGTCCGCAAGGACTTAGCCGGATTCCAAGGCAACCGCCAGAAGCAAGGCACTGATCACAACAAGGTGGACTTGCCTCACACTATGCGGACAAGATACAGTCCGCACAGTCCGCAACATCACCATATGGACAGCCACAACCCCTTCAGCAATAGTCCGCACACTAAAGAGGCAGTCCGTATAGTACAAGACCAAAGCCTCCATCCGCCACAAGTCCACGACCAAAGGCAGGGTTAGCAACAGTCCTCCCGGTCAACATCGGACTTGGCGGATACAGCAGACACACTGGACTTATCACAGAATGTGAGCAAGTCCAGTAACTCACAAAAGGCCTATCGCGAGCTTGGCGGACAAGGCTCAGTCCGCCAATCACCCAAAGCAAAATGCCAACACTCCTCCAGAGTTAAGGCAGAGTCCGCAAGCAATCCTCGCACGGCTGCCCAAACGGCCAACTGCCGGACTCCGACACCAGTCCGCGCAGACCTCCACAGCAGTCAGCACCTGCTGTACCACTAGAGTTCGGCAAGGGCCATAGCGAAACTCCAAGGTCAGTCCTCCACAGCGGACAACGCGGATACGTCAGTCCGCAACCCTCCCGGGGACAGGACCCAATCCGCCGGTTAACACACAAGCTAGCAACACGGCCACTGAACAGAGCACTGCCTACAGCCCGCAAACCTCTGTCCGCTCAGTCCGCTCCTTAATCAGGCAAGCCAGCAAGACAGCTAACGCCCTATTCGCATACAATAATCTGCCCAGGCCGCGGAATTAGTCCGCACCGGCCGCTCAGAAGAACAGCCAGGTCCCAGGCCGCATAACAGCAGCTGTCCGCCCAGTCCGCCTAGTCCGCCCAGACCGCGGACTCTGTCCGCTCAGACTGCCCGGCCTGCCCATCAACCAGTTTCACTTCATAAATTTCAACACTCCCCCATGAAGTGAGTAGTGGTGATCAAGCCCAGCAAGCTGCGCAACTGCTCAAAAGGCGCCTTCGACAGTGACTTCGTGAAGATGTCAGCAAGATTATCTTCACTCCGAACATGCCCGACCAGAAGAGATCCCTCCAACACCTTCTCCCTTATGAAGTGGTGATCGATCTCAATATGCTTGGTCCTAGCGTGACACACTGGATTGTTTACCAGCTTGAGAGCACTCTCATTGTCACCCCGGAGTAAAGTTGGCCCTTGCACTTCTTCATGCACATCCTCTATAAGCCTCCTCAACCAGATGGCTTCCTGAGCAGCCAAGGCCGAAGCCTTATACTCTGCCTCCGTAATTGAGACGGACACCGAGTCCTGCTTCTTGCTACACCACGAGATGCTAGCTGATCCGCAAGTGAACACATAACCTGAAGTTGACCTTCGATCAACTGAATCACCGCCATAGTCAGCATCTGTGTACCCAAGCAAGGCTAAATCCGAGTCCCTTTTATAGAGAAGTCCCATGTCAGAAGTTGTCTTGACATACTTTAGAATGTTCTTTGCCGCCACTAGATGAGACTTCCTTGGTTCAGCCATAAACTGACTTACTCGGCCAACAGTGTAAGCAATGTCTGACCTTGTAATCGTCAGGTAGATAAAGCTTACAACAAGAGCTCTGAACACCAAGGGGTCAGGAAGAATCCTTCCCTCATCTCGATGAAGCTTCAACCCATGTTCCAGTGGAGTAGAGCAACTCTTTCCTTCGCCCATGCCGAACCGCTTCACAATGCGATCTGCATATCCTCTTTGGCAAATGAGTATACTGCTCTTCTTCCTCTCCACTTCAAGACTGAGAAAGTGATCAAGCTCTCCCAAGTCTTTCATCTCGAAGCGTATAGCAAGCTCAGCCCTGAGCCTTGCTACTTCCTCATCCGAATTCCCTGTGATGATCATATCATCCACATACAGCAGGACCAAAACTTGAAGCTCCCTCTTCTTCTTGACGAACAAGCTAGAATCTGAGTTGGAAGCAAGATACCCGTAGAATTGGAGATATTCTACAATCTTTAAATACCAAGGTCTAGGAGCTTGCTTCAACCCATAGAGAGCCTTCCTGAGCTTGCAGACATAGTCCGAATGAACTTCAGAAACAAAACCAAGTGGTTGATCCATGAAGATGTCTTTGTCAATTTCTTCGTAAAGAAAAGCATTCTTCACATCAAGCTGCCACATCTTCCAACCCTTGCTAGCAGCCAAGGCGATCACCACTCTAACTGAATTCATCTTTGCAATTGGACTAAATGTCTCCTCATAGTCTTCTCCATACTGCTGTGGGAATCCTCGAGCGACCAGGCGAGCTTTGTATCTATCAATGCTCCCATCAGCCTTCTTCTTCAACTTAAACACCCACTTGCAAGTCACTGGAGTAATGCCATCAACCTTGGGCACAAGATCCCATGTTTCATTCTTCTTGAGAGCAGCAATCTCTTCCTTCATGGCATCTTCCCACTCCTTGACTCTAGTGTCCTCATTGAATTTTGCAGGCTCTCGCTCATCCAGAGGTCCTGCAAAGAAGCATGAGACAAGGCTCACTGCATTCCCATCATAGTAACGAGCCGGTGGCTTAATAACCCTTTTCGATCTCCGAAGGGTCTGCTCCTTGCTAACTACCTCCATTGCTTCTTCAGGCTCAACTCCTACTTGGGGCAAGATTTGAGCAATGCACCCCCTGCTTCCTGAGCCATAAGGCTCAACCTCAGAGTTTGAAGCAACATGAGCTGCTGGTGAAACAACAAGCTCCTCTTCCAGGCCTTCAGCAGCCACCATCGGTTCTTCATCAACCTTGCTTCCTATTAGCTTAACCAAGCCACCTCCATACGACGTCGGCTCGTCAAAGACAACATCTCTTGACACAATAAACTTCTTCGTCGCAGGATCCATGCATTTCCATCCCTTCTTCCGCTCATCGTAGCCAACAAAGACAAGCTTCCTTTCCTTTGCATCCAGCTTAGTCCGAGAAGCATCCGAGACATGCACATAGCAAGTTGAACCGAACACCTGAAGGTGTTCCACACTAGGCTTCTCCTTCAGCAGCAACTCAAAAGGAGTCTTCATGTTGATCAGGCTAAGCGGCATCCAGTTGATGACATAAGAAGCACAAGACATCCCCTCCGCCCAAAAGGACCTTAGAATGTCTTTCGCATGAAGCCAACATTTGCAAGTCTCCGTTAAATGACGGATCTTCCGCTCTGCTACTCCATTTTGTTGTGGAGTGTGAGCACAAGTGAGCTCTCTCTGAATTCCGTGCTTCCTGTAGAAGTTAGAAAACTCAGAGGAAACAAACTCACCCCCGTTATCTGTTCTAAGCTTCTTGATCCGTAAGCCAAGCCGGCCCTCTACTAGCTCCTTGAACTCCACAAACAATCGGAAGGATTCAGACTTCTCCTTCAAGAAATAAACCCAAGTATATCTTGAGTAGTCATCAATCAGAACAAGCATGTATCTACTTCCACCAAGGCTGGCAGTGACAGTTGATCCCATCAAGTCAACATGAATGCACTCTAATGGTTGCTTGCTCCTTATTTGCGATTTATCAAATGGAAGGCGATGTGCCTTACCGTATTGACATCCCGCGCAAACATGCCCGTCACCAAAGGAGGACAACTTAGGCAAACCTCTCACCAAACTTCTACTAGCCATAGCCTTCACCTTGTCCATTCCTACATGCCCCAGCCTCTCATGCCAGATAGCAGCGCTATCGTTGGCTCTCATTCAATCAACATAAGAATTAGTTGCAAGAACAAACAAGTTCTTAACTCTCCTTCCTACATGAGCAAGATCAGCCTTAGCCGCTGATACGTTGTGAAGGAACTTCACATCTGTTGGCCCAAACAGAACGTGATAACCAGCATCTACTGCATTGGTCACAGAGAAGAGGTTCTTCTTCATGCCCGGTACGTGATACACACTCCTTAACGTGAGTGGCCCCCGATCATTACCCAAAGACACAACCCCCTCTTTCTCTACTGCATAAACAGTGTTATCAGCAGTTATGATAGCTTTGTTACCTGAGTATGCTTGCAAGATAGAGAACTTTGACTTGTCTCCGGTGAGGTGATGACCACACCCGGAGTCCATGATCCATTCGCCGTTGAAGTCCTCAGCAGACAAGGCACGGACACAAGTGCCCGTCATGAAGGCTCCACCCCATTCTGCTTCCTCACTCTTAGAGCAAGCTTCCTCCTTGCCTGCAGCATGCCCAGGCTACAGCTTAACCTTGCAGTTCCGCTTGAAGTGCCCTCCCTGATGACACCTGTAGCACTTCAAGTTCTTCTTCCAATCCTTCTTTCGAGCAGCGCTCCTCTCCGGCTGATAAGATGTTGAAGGCTCTTTCTCACCAGCGATCTGCTTCTTCTTCCCTTTCCACCTCTTCTTCTTGCCCATGAAGAGTGCTTCACTGCTCTCATCAGAAACAGTGACTCCAGCCATCTGCCTTGCCAGACTTTCCTCCGAAGCAAGCAGATTTTCAAGCTCCAGCAAAGATGGCTGAGTGGCCCAGCCTTGAACTGACGTAACAAAAGCAACATATTCCTTCCGGAAGCCGCGGATTATGTGCCTCTTCAATTTAGCCTCAGAAATTGGCTCATCAGGATCAAGAGCTGACAGCTCAGCACACTAGCTCTTCATCTTCATAAAGAATTTTGAGATGGTCAGGTCTCCTTGAGTTGCCCTTGCCAACTCATTTTCCAAGAACTGGAGCCTCTCCACATTCTTCCTATTGAACAACTCATTGATAGTTGTCCAAATATCAACAGATGATTCACATCCAATGATGTGATCAAACAGCTCTGGTGACACAACTCTCTTGAGAACAAACTCAGCCTTAGCATTGGTTTTTCTCCTGAGCCTCACCTGCTCAGCAGTTCCGAAAGCAGCAGTCACTTCCTGTCTGTCGTCACCACCGATGACCTCCCATAGCTCCTCACCAAGAAGGTAACGCTTCATGCATGACTTCCACTTTTTGTAGTTAGTCGTGGTCAAGAGTTCAATGCCAAGACCCCTTGCATAGCTTCCTTCCATTGCAACAAACGATTGGTTAATACTTCAGAAGCACAGAGCACCAACACAGGTTGATCACCACTCAAGCACATAGCAACATGACAGGTTGAACACCGCTCAAGCAACTGAACCTCCCTCTGATACCATGCTGAATTTTCTCAAAGTGGTCAGCAAGATAGCCCAAAGCCAAATTAATATTCTCGGCACTACCCAGTTCACACTTTGATCTAGCGGAAATCTCAAGGAGAAACACTTAACACAATATGCACATGGAAGAACAAGCAGATCTTATTCATTAACTTCTTTACAAGTCGAGACATACGTGACGAGACATGAGTTCTCCAGTACACAAGCTACAAAACAGAAAGTCCAAAACAAGCCGAGGGAACAGAATTGCAGACCGCCGAGACCGCCGAGTCCGCCTAGTCGCTGAAACCGCCTGAAACCTCTTCTTCTTCTTGCCCATGAAGAGTGCTTCACTGCTCTCCTCAGATACAGTGACTCCAGCCATCTGTCTTGCCAGACTTTCCTGCGAAGCAAGCAGATTTTCAAGCTCCAACAAAGATGGCTGAATGGACCAACCTTGAACTGACGTAACAAAAGCAACATATTCCTTCCGCAGGCTGCGGATTATGCGCCTCTTCAATTTAGAATCAGAAATAGGCTTATCAGGATCAAGAGCTAACAGCTTAGCAAACAAGCTCTTCATCTTCAGAAAATTTTTTGAGATGGTCAGGTCTCCTTGAGTTGCCCTTGCCAACTCATTTTCCAAGAACTGGAGCCTCACTACGTTATTCCTATTGAACAACGCATTAATCGTTGTCCAAATATCAGCAGCTGATTCACATCCAATGATGT
This sequence comes from Platanthera guangdongensis, assembly GCA_039583875.1. Classification (NCBI taxonomy): domain Eukaryota; kingdom Viridiplantae; phylum Streptophyta; class Magnoliopsida; order Asparagales; family Orchidaceae; genus Platanthera; species Platanthera guangdongensis. Next base: position 7,654,749 of record CM077148.1, on the reverse strand, counting down.
TATCAAACAGCTTTGGTGACACAGCTCTCTTGAGAACAAACTCCGCCTTAGCATTGGTTTTTCTCCAGAGCCTCACCTGCTCAGCAGTTCCAAAAGAAGCAGTCACTTCCTGTCTGTCATCACCACCGACGACCTCCCATATCTCCTCACCAAGAAGATAACTCTTCATGCACAACTTCCACTTTTTATAGTTAGTCGTTGTCAAGAGTTCAATGCCAAGACCCCTTGCATAGCTTCCTTCCATTGCAACAAACGATTGGTTAAGCCTTAAGAAGCACAGAGCACCAACACAGGTTGATCACCACTCAAGAACAGAGCAACAACACTGGTTGAACACCGCTCAAGCAACTGAACCTCCCTCTGATACCATGCTGAATTTTCTCAAAGTGGTCAGCAAGATAGCCCAAAGCCAAATTAATATTCTCAGCACTACCCAGTTCACACTTTGATCTAGCGGAAATCTCAATGAGCAACACTTGACACAACATGCACATAGAAGAACAAGCAGATCTTATTCATTAACTTCTTTACAAGGACAGACATACGTGGCGAGACATGATTTCGCCAGTACACAAGCTACAAAACAGAACGCCCAAAACAAGTCGTGCGAACAGAATTGCAGACCACCGAGACCACCGAGTCTGCCTCGCTGCTGAAACTGCCCGAACTCTAGCTGCTATACGCTGAATAGAAGACGAAGTCCGCCTGAGACCGCAAGGCCGTGCGGACACTCCGTTATTCGCGTACTGCTGATGAACTGATGAACAGACCGCCTACCCGCCTGTGACCGGCAGACAGGTTATTGGAACTTGGCAAAGCTGAAGAAGAGAACTAACAAGCCGCAGAGCGACCTATTGAGACCGCAGAGACAGCACACTTCCAAGTACTTGACCGAAGTCAAAGCCAAACTCCTATCTCCTTGAAGCTAGCCGCGCGACCTGCACACAACAACAGTTAACTCTGATTCAATCCGCACGGACAGAAAAACTGAGACCGCAACACTTTGACGAGCCCCCACTTACTGTTCACTCAGTTACTGTAGACGTGCCGGGGGGTTCTATTTATAGACGAGGTGATGAGTGTGGTCACCGCCCTAGTGGATAGAGACACCGCCCAAGCCCGTGCGCTAACAAACACCCGTCCGCTGAGTCCGTAAGGACTTAGCCGGATTCCAAGGCAACTGCCAGAAGCAAGGCACTGATCACAACAAGGCGGACTTGCCTCACACTATGCGGACAAGATACAGTCCGCACAGTCCGCCCAGTCCGTAACATCACCATATGGACAGCCACAACCCCTTCAGCAATAGTCCACACACTAAAGAGGCAGTCCGCATAGTACATGACCAAAGACTCCATCCGCCACAAGTCCACGACCAAAGGCAAGGTTAGCAACACTCCGCCCGGTCAAGAGTGGACTTGGCGGATACAGCGGACACACTGGACTTATCACAGAATGTGACCAAGTCCAGTAACTCACAAAAGGCCTATCGCGAGCTTGGCGGATAAGGCTCAGTCCGCCAATCACCCAAAGAGAAATGCCAACACTCCTCCAGAGTTAAGGCAGAGTCCGCAAGCAATCCTCACACGGCTGCCCAAACGGCCAACTGCCGGACTCTGACACCAGTCTGCGCAGACCTCCACAGCAGTCAGCATCTGATGTACCACCAGAGTTCGGCAAGGGCCACATCCAAACTCCAAGGTCAGTCCGCCACAGTGGACACCGCGGACACGTCAGTCCGCAACCCTCCCGCAGACATGACCCAATCTGCCTGTTAACACACAAGCTTGCAACACGGCCACTGAACAGAGTACTGCCTACAGCCCGCAAACCTCTGTCCGCTCAAGACGCTCCTTAATCAGCCAAGCCAGCAAGACAGCCAACGCCCTATCTGCAGACAACAATCTGCCCAGGCCACGGACTTAGTCCGCACAGGCCGCTTAGAAGAATAGCCAGGTCCTAGGCCGCATAACAGCAGCTGTCCGCCCAGTCCGCCTAGTCTGCCCAGACCGCGGACTCTGTCCGCTCAGACCGCCTGGCCTGCCCATCAACCACTTTCACTTCACAAATTTCAACAAATATTTGTGATACGGGCATAGTATTCTTGAATCGTTTCTTTTTCTTGCATGCGGGTGGCGTCAAACTGTCTCCAAAGAGTGTTTACCTTGATGGAGAGGACCTTCTTGGAACCTTGAAATTCATATTGTAAAATATCTCATGCTGCTTTTGCAATTGAGGCTCCCATGATTCAAGGAAATATGGAATTAGCAACTTCATTTTGAATAAGTTGTTGGGTGTGGTTCCCATCAGAGTTGGTAAAAAAGACCGGGCGCGCTAGTTACCGCTCGTAATTTGGTCTTGTTTTTACCTACACACACAGACACAGACACAGACACACACACACACACACACACACACACACACACACACACACACACACACACACACACACACACACACACACACACACACACATATATATATATATATATATAATCCCAAACAAAAAAAACAAAAGAGGTACAGAGGTAGGGTTTTGAAAGCCGGTCGGCCGCTCCCCCTTTTCTGTTCGCGAAAATCGCAAGGCGCCGCTCTTCAACCTCTCGCGATTTCTAGAACCGCAAGGGCCGCCGCCCCTTCTTCCTCTTGGTCTGCTGAAACCGCAAGGAGATCCGCAATCCGCCGCTGCCCCCTTGCCGTTCATTGGATCCAAAGAGGCCGCCGCAGCACTTTTTCTATTCTTCTAGAGTCGCAGCAAACCGCCACCCCTTTCCTGCTTGATGCAGCCACGCCACTGTCGCCTCTCTATGGGGGTTGCACGTTGCTCCCTTTGTTGCGGCTCTGGAGGTGTAGCTGGCCATCGACATTGCTTTGGAGGCTGAATAACGGAGTTGTAAGGGACTGTGCATAGCCTCTGTCTTCGTGGCTTTGGAGGATGTCATCTTTGACGTTGTGACAGATTGTTCAATCCGTTCGGGTAATGACTTCTCTACCTTTATTGTATTTCTCTTTCGAATATTGTGCCTGTGTGGTTTGTTGGAAGAGATTGGTATAGTGGTGTAAATCCTTTGTGGATCGTGCTTGTGGTGGAGGAGTGGAGATCCTTTGTGGATTGGTCGACGGAAAGCCTGTAATCCATGCTTGTGGTTTTCACATACTTTTAGTGGAGGATTTCCGGGTTGGACTCCGATCGTCCCATGGATTTTCACCCATTTGGGTTTTCCACGTTAAAATTTTTGTGTGTGCTTTATTTGTTTTTCTTGCAATTTGTTCTTGCTTAAATTCCAACAAGTGCTCTGGTCGGGATTTTTTGCTCACATTTCCAACAAGTAGTATCAGAGGCAGGTTCTGAGACCGAGTTGTTTCAGTGACAGAGCAGATACCGGGCTGACCTTTGGGGTTTCAGAACGAGTCTATTGTTATCTTGGGTGTGCAATTGAGAGTGGTAGTTTATGACCATTGGCCCGCTGGCTATCCTCTCCAGTGGCATACTTTGAGATAGTTGGCTCAAAGATCAGTGGTTGGTCCGGCCCGTTGGCAGAGCAGAATGGAGTCCACATCAGGTTCAGAGCAAGTGGTAAAGTTGAATGGTGCCAATTATCACCAGTGGCATCTAGTGATGGAGGATATGATATATATGAAGGGTTGGCATGCTCCTGTCTTTGAGAAGATGTCAGAGGACATGGATCTGGAAAAATAGAAGGTGGAGCATCAGAAGCTGTGTGGGTTTATCAGACGGTTCGTGGAGCCGAAGGTCTACAACCATGTGGCTAGGATCAATGATGCAAAGGTTCTGTCGAAGACTCTCAAGACCTTGTATTCCAAGAGCACGGGAATCAACAAGTTGTGTTTGCTGAAGAAGCTTGGAGAGTTCAGATACCGGGAGGGCTCTCCTATTTTGATCATGTCAATGAGTTCCAGGGAATTATTGATCGTCTGACTGCTATGAAGGTGACATTCGAAGACGAGGTGAATGCATTGTGGCTTCTCAAGTCACTTCCAGACTCTTGGGAGATGGTCAGAGTTTCTCTGATCAATTCTTCCCCCCAGGTGATTGTTTCCATGGAGATCGCCAAGAGTGGGATCTTGAATGAGGAGGTGAGACAAAAGTCTCAGGGGACTTCAGGCCCTTCATCACGAGCTGACGTTCTCTTTACTGTTGGGTACATTGGTTCAAATGTACCTGATTTGAAGAAGCCTCACCCAACTCAATGATATACATCAAAATGTATTTGATGTGTTTTTGAGTTACTTGTGCAGATTAAGTATTTGCAGGAAATGATGAAAAAGTTTCTAAGTCCATGTGTCGACACCCAGAGGGAACGTATCGACACTTAAGAAGACCTGTGTCGACACCCAGGCAAGCAGTGTCGACACTTGGAGTCATTGTGTCGACACCAGGGATGCTGAGTCGACACCAGATAGAAAGTGTCGACACAAGGAGCTGTGTCGACACTCAATGAAGTAAAGTGCAGTAAAGCAGTGTCGACACTTAGCAGTTGTGTCGACACCCAGAGAAACTGTGTCTACATCAGAAAGTGTCGACACTTGGAGGCTGTGTCGACACTCAGCAAAAGTCAGCAGAAACTAAGTATAAGTGTCGACACCCAGAGCAATGTGTCGACACTCAGCAGAAGAGTAAACACTTGAAGAAAGTGTCGACACAAGGAACAATGTGTCGACACTCAGCTGAAGACTCAACACTTGAAGAAAGTGTCGACACAAGGAGCTGTGTCGACACTTAGCAAAGTTCAGAAATTTCTAAGTACAAGTGTCGACACTAAGGAGATGTGTCGACACTCAGCCAGAGTCTCAACAGAAGAAGTATGTGTCGACACAAGGAGCTGTGTCGACACTCAGCAAGTATCAACACTGAAGACATGTGTCGACACCAAAAAGATGTGTCGACACTTAACAGATTCAACACATGAAGATGTGTCGACACAAAGGAGTTGTGTCGACACTTACAAGAAGTCAACGAAGTTCTGAAGAACAAAGTGTTGTGTCGACACACATTATCAGTGTCGACACATAATGAAGAAGCAGTGTCGCGATATAAAATCTACAACACAAGGAGTTGTGTCGACACCTTGTAGACTAGTGTCGACACTTAGACAACTTGTGTCGACACTTGGTCTATAAGTGTCGACACTTAAAGACAGAAAGTCTCGACACTTTCAGACAGTTACAGAATTTTCAAGAACTAACTGGATGACTTGACAGCTGCCATTCCAGCCGGTCTACTGCACCTGTCAGTGTTATTAGAAACCTGTTATGGACCGGACCAGCCGGTTACCATGAAGAAGGCCTATAAATAGGCTTATACTGTCTACAGAACAAGTTGATCAAGTAGTTGTTGAAGTTGTTCAGATTGATTAGAATATCAACACAACAAGTAATACAAAGAAGATCTAGCTATCAAGTGAAGATCTAAGAAGTTGGAGAGAGAGAGATCCATCCAAGAAGTCAGCCATTAGAACCAGGCTGAGAAGAAGAGTTCAGATTAATTCTGAATCTTAAGTAGCAGAGATCAATGATCAAATGCAGAGGAATCAGTCTTATTGTGTTCTACATTCAAGAAGCTTTGAAGAAAGCCAAGTCAGATTGATTTCAGCTGAGTTCTTCCAAGAACTCATCAATAAACTCACATCTCATCTCTCTATTCTCTGAGTTGTTGAGTATACAATTTCTGTATTCAAATTATCTTGTAGGATCCTTATGGATCTGAGTCTTGTAAGCCTGTAATTATAAAGGCTGAGTGTAGGGATTGAGTGCCTGAGTGTAAGAGATTGAAATCTCTGAGTGTAGGCCTAGTGTGGATGAGTGTAGGCCTTGGTGGCTGAGTGTAGGCCTTGGTGGCTGAGTGTAGGCTTTGTGAAGAAGCTGAGTTGTAGGGCCTTGGGCCTGAGGTGTAGAAACCTATTTTGGGTTCTGAGATAGTGGAGGAGTTTGGCCGAATCTAGTACACTGCTAGATAGGCGAAGGGGGAAAGTGGATGTACCCAAACCTTGGGGAACCACTATAAAACTGTGTGTCTACTATGTGCTGTGATATTCTGTGATTGCTGTGTGATTGCTGTGTACAAATAGATATAACTCTGAGATAAAATCTGATTACTGCCTTAAAAAGTTAAAAAGATTCAAGTCACCTATTCACCCCCCCTCTAGGTGTTTAGGTACAATATCTTTCAAGTGGTATCAGAGGGAGGTTACTCAAAAAGGGACATAACTGTCTGAGTAGATCCTGTTGGCAGATTCAGTCTAAGTCAAATTACATAATCAAGAAAATCAAGAACCATGGGTTCCACTGAGAATCACAAGGAATTGGGATCCATGAAGTTACCCATATGTAGGAAAGAGATCTTTGGGATCTGGAAGGAAAGGGTGAGACTGTTTATGGAAGCCTCAGACCCTAGGATTTATATCACAGTAAAAGAAGGGCCATATGTGCCCATGAAGGTGTCAGTCTTAGATGCAAATCAGAGAACACCTAAGGATTTCTCTGAAATGACAAAGGATGAAATAATTCTAGCCACTATGGATAAGAGGGCTCAGAACATCATAGTAAGTGCCATAGATGATGCAACTTTTCAGAATCTGATACACTGTAAGACAGCTAAAGAAATGTGGGATACTCTTATTGTGTACATGGAGGGTTCTGAAGAAGTGAGGCAAGACAGAAAATCCTTGCTAAACCAAGAATATGAAAGTTTTAGACAAGGTAAGGTAGATAGCATAACTGAGTGCTATAAGAAGTTCTACAGGATTGTGAATGAGCTCATGTCCTATGGCAGAGAGTTCAGTAATTATGAACTCAATGATAAGTTTCTAAGGTCCCTAACAAAAGATTGGGACACCAAGATCTGTGCCATTAGGGAAATGGCAAAGCTGGGAGAAATTCCTCCACCAACACTGTTTGGCAAATTGCTGTCCTATGAAATGCAGTTAATGGTGAGGAAAGAAGAGGAGAAATCTACAAGAAGTGAATACAAAGAAAGAACAGTGGCCTTCAAAACAAAAGCCCCCAGAAAGTACAGAAATAAGTCACCAACTCCACCTCCAAAAGCAGCTGAATCTGAGTCAGATGAGTCAGTCAGCAGAAAATTTGAAAGCAGTGAAAGTGATGAGGACTTTGCTGCCTTCACAAGACATTTCCAGAAGTTCTTAAAGAATAAACAGTGGAGGACAAGGCCATGTACTTCACAAGGAAAAGAAGACTTTTATCAGAATAAAAAGTCTTCAAAGAAAGACAGGAAAAAGACTAAGTCTAGCAAAGCAACTCTTTCAAAAATAGTATGCTATTGCTGTAATAGACAAGGTCATATTGTTGCAGATTGTCCAGAAAAAAGGAAGCAGTCTAGTGACAGGAAAAGGACTCAATACAAGGGCAAGAAGGAAAAGTCTTTTGTTGCCAAAACGGACAAGAGCCTGTCAGATATTTCTTCATCAGAAACTGAGTCAGATGCTGGGGCATATATAGGACTGTTTGCTGAGAAAGAAGAAGAAGAGTTCATCCAGATTATGAATTCTATATATGAACAAGAGGACAGTCAGTGCCAAGGACTAATGGCATTGACAGCAAGTGACAAAATCCTGGAGCAGCCAGGACCTAGTAAGGTACAAAGTTCAACTTTAAGTTCAGTTTCTTGTGCCAATACAGAATCAGATTCATCATCATCAAGTGATGAGAGTGCATCTGAGTCTGAAGAGGATATTCATCAGTTGATAGATGAATATAAAGTTCTGTTGCAAGCTTATAAGAAGAGCAAGTCCCTAGCCAAAAGTCAGGCAAAGGAAATTGCTAATCTCAAAGCTGCTGCAACTGATTTTGAGAAGTTATTTGATCAAAAGCTTAATGAGATAGCCAGACTGAAGCACATAACTGTGATTCAGATGGGGACTATATCATTTAAGAATGATCAAATCAAGAGTCTGGAGATTAATTTTCAGAAGGAGAAAGACTTAGTTGCTAGGTTTTCTAAACCAAAGTCTGTTTTATCCATAATTGATGAATTTGTTCATCACAAAGGTAAAGCTGGACTGGGATTTACAAGACCTGCAAGGACTGTTCAGTCCAAGTCCAAGTCCAAGGACAAAGCCCCAACTCTTAACAAGTCAGCTGTAGATAAAATAATAAATACAGTTCCTAAGCAAAGGTACAATAAGTTTGAGTGTTGGTGCTGTGGCAAGGTAGGCCACTTTGCAATGGACTGTTGGCACAATGCTAGTGCCAAAGTGAGTAGCAAACTGCCTGTTGGAAAACCTGCAGGTAGCTTTGTTAGGATGCAAACTAACCAGTACCAAGGACCCAAGAATTCTTTGGGTTCTAAGGTTCATTAATCTATTTTGCAGGTGAGTCCAAGTGGCCATGCCCCAATATGGTACTTGGACAGTGGATATTCCAGACATATGACTGGAACAAGGGTTTACTAAAGGACTACACACCTATCAAGGATGGTCCAAAAGTCACCTTTGGTGGTTCTGAAAAAGGGATCATCAAGGGTTTTGGTAACATATCTAACTCATTTATTACAATTACTCAAGTGGCCTATGTTAAAGGTTTGAAACATAACCTTATTAGTATAAGTCAATTGAGTGATATAGGATATGACATCTCATTTGTGAAAGATGGTTGTCATATCAGGAGGTCAAATGATCAAGAGATCATTTTGACTGGTTATAGAAAAAGAAATGTCTACTGATTAGACATTATGGTTGAGAACAATGGTTCTCCAGTGTGTCTTGTAGCTGATGAGACAGTCTCTCATTGTGTCAAATGACACAAGAGGCTAGCCCATCTAAACTACAAGACAATTGGTAAACTCTTTAGCAAAGAGTTAGTGAGGAATGGTCCTCAAGTTAAGTGTATTAAAGATGGTATTTGCTCAGCTTGTCAAAAGGGCAAGCAGACTAGATCCATCTTTAGAAGCATTGAAAACAAAGATGCTGTGAGGTGCTTATACCTCTTGCATATGGATCTCTTTGGTCCAATGCCAGTTCACAGCCTAGGTAGGATGGTCTATACCTTTGTAGTTGTAGATGACTACTCAAGGTTTTCCTGGGTGTTCTTCCTTAGACAGAAATTTGAAACACCTAGTGTCTTCTATAGCTTTGTCAAACAGATTCAGAATGAACTAGCTAGTACAGTGGTCAAAATAAGAAGTGACCATGATACTGAATTTCAGTCTGATAGCATAACAAAACTATGTGAAGACTTTGGGATATTTCAAGAGTTTTCTTCACCAAGAACACCTCAGCAAAATGACATTGCTGAAAGGAAGAATAGAACCTTGATTGAGGCTGGTAGGACCCTATTAAGTGATACATCACTAACAGAATATTTCTGGGCTGAAGCAGTTAATATTGCATGCCATGTTATTAATAGGGCTACCATAACTAAAAGCCACAACAAGACCCCCTATGAGGTTGTGAAAGGCAGGAAACCAAACCTATCCTACTTCAGGATCTTTGGTTGTAAATGCTTTATACTTAACAATGGAAAGTCTTACTTGACTAAGTTTGCTGCCAAGTCCCAAGAGGGAATTTTTGTTGGGTACAGCAATAATAATAAGGCTTATAGAGTCTACAACTTGACTACACAAGTTGTAGAAGAGACTGTACATGTAGTATTTGATGAAACTAGACTTATTAACAATGAGTTGTCTAGTAGTGTATGCAGCTCCTCAGGTATAACTAAGAGTGAAAGGGGAAACTAGATCTGATATACTCTAGAGAGGGGTGAATAGAGTATATGGTGCTTTTAAAACACAAAGAAAAACTTTTGCAAAGCTTTACAACAATTGTTGTAATGAGTGTGAGCAGGGAAGCAGAAATAAAACTAATCACAAAACTAAGCTATGCAGAGACTAAGCACAAGAAAATCTAGGCCAGAAACAAAAAGAAAACATGCAGAACCAGATGACACAAGGAATTATAGTGGTTCCCCAAACTTGGGTACATCCACTCTTCTACCACCCTAGGTAGGAATCCACTGCAGGATGAGTTGATCAGGTGTCCTGGGCACCAATGAGCTTTTGATAAGGTACTCAAAAACCAAAACAGATTTTTTGATCAGGTGTCTTGCCACCAATGAGCTTTTGACAAGGTGCTCAAAAACCAAATTCAAACTTTTGAAGGGAGTTTGAAAAACCCTTTACAGAGTGGGGGTGAGAGAGTTATGACAGTCTTCTCTTTCTCAATCAACTGAGAAGACTAAGTGGATTGATTTCAAAGCTCCCCTTGAGTCCTTGATCTTCAGGAAGATGAGCTTTGCTGAGGGTGATAGGCCTTCAAAGATAGATCTCCAGCAAAAGATGATTTCAGCAAGCTGAAATGTTGAGTGTCTGGAGTCTTGAAATGATGTTGGGCTTGAACACTTTGAGAGCTGAAGAGATCTGAAGATTGTTTGAAAGCTTGATCTCTTTTTGATGAGTGTTCTTCAGAATTCTTGTTGACAGAATATTTTCAAGGAGTCTCTGTGTACTGAGTTGTGTCCTATTCTTGTCAATCTCTCTTTTTGTTCTTATCTATTCTCTGTCTTGATTCAAAAGCATTCTGTCTTTTATTCTCTGTGTCTGAATAGAATATCACTCTGTCAAAGATAGCCGTTGGTCTACATTGATTACAGCCTTAATTGCATAATTTGTTCTGAAGGAAAGTCCACTGAATTGTTCCTTGAAAAATCCCTTGAAACTTGCTCCAGAAGTAAATGAAAACGGCTGGCAGATCTTCTGAATTAAATGCAGAATAACTTCTATCTGATTTAAATTTGAATTCTGAAAGATAACTGAAATCGTCGAACTGAGCTCTGCTATCGTCGAGCTGAGCTCAGCGAACTGGAAAGTGCAAGCAGCAAAGAAATCGTCGATCTGAGCTCAAAGATCGTCGAACTGAGCTCAGAGATGAGGATCCAGTGCAGAGTCAAAATCGTCGACCTGAGCTCAGCGATCGTCGAATGGAGTTCGACGATATTGAGAAGTTGATCTCAGCGATCGTCGAGTGGAGCTCGAAGATATTATGAGGTTTGAGCTCAGCGATCGTCGAATGGAGCTCGACGATCTGTCGAAGTTGAGCTAGACGATCGTCGACCGGAGTTCGACGAAACGTCGTGCTGAGCTCGACGATTGGACTTAGTCTCCAGAAAAACTTTGGTTCTACAGGGCAGCTTCCAAACCTAGACTCATGATCCCTTAGACTCAATTCTAATTGACCTATTAAGCTATACAGAAGGTCAAACACAGATTCCTAGAGACATAGTGATCCTGACCCAAATTAGTAATAGGGTGTTCCAACAATCTCCCCCTATTTGGGTTAGGAAAACTATTTACAGACTTTGGAAAATCAAACAACATCATACAATCAGAAAAACATAAAAACAACAGTACCTAGACATTACAGAACCATCACAGAGATATATAAATATGATATCCAGAAAGCAGTTAGAAAAACCAAGAATTGTCACCTTACAGAGTTACTCTTTCTCTTTGCCTTTTACCATTTTGATTTCTCTGTTAGGATTTAAAGCTTCTTTGTTGGATCTAGTATCATCAGCTGCACCCAAATATGTTTGCTTTGAAGTCCTGGGAACCACTACAGCAGGATGCAATTCCATGTATCTGTCTGCATCAAAAAATTTACTGGAGGCATATCTTTCTAATTCTTTCTGTCTTTGTTCTGACATTGTAGATATATTAGAGGTGTCTAGGCCTTTCTCTCTTGCTTTCTTTATCTGGTCTAAAGCAGCCAACTCCTTCATTCTAGCAGTCCAAGCAACAGGATTCTTCTCAGGGTCCTCAAAAGGAACAGGTGGCTCATACCTGTTGGAAGAAGTATCTTGAGGAGTCCTGGCAGTCACAGTTTCTTTGAGCTTATAGGGGAATGGACCAGAAGAAGTATCAGATGAAGCATGTCCTCCCCTGGAGTAAGGATGCTGCCTGGAATGCCCTTTGGAGTAAACTTGAGTCTCTCTTTGATTTCCCCTATATCCTCCCCTTCTAGAGTAAGAGCCCCTAGACTGGCTTTCCATTTGATATGTTCTAGCATGGGGTTGGTAGGGAGCCTGGCTTCTAGCTGGGCCTGAACTTGCAGAGCTGCCACCTGCACCTGCATCAGGTGGAGGTGGTGGAGGAGGATGAGGGTGCTTGGACTGGGTGGAACCTTTCTCATACTTCCTTTTCTTCTTCATTGCCTTTAGCTGATTTTTAGAGAACTGCATCCAATGTTCAGTAATTGGGCAGTTGTGCAGAATATAGTAGGGAACATCATTGTCATCTCTAACTTTGGCAGGTGGAATCCTTTTCATTGCCTTACTTCTTGCCTTCCTTTTCCTTGCAATGGTGGCAGAAGAATCATCAGAGGCAGTGTTGTAGTCATTAGATTCAGAGCTTTGAGCATCATATAAAGCATCAATCCTTTTCATCAAATCTTCTTTTAGTTGAACAGCAGCAGATGGGGCAGAAGTAGAAGCAAAAGGAGCAACAGAGACAGATACAGCAGCAGATATAACAACAGATACAGGAGCAGCAGTAGAAGCAACACTGGTTATTTCAGGAATTATGGCAGCAGCAGGTTCAGAAACAACAACAACATCTACAGCAGGCTCAAAAACAACAGCCTCTGTCATCAGAGAATCCTAGGAAATGGGCTCATCAGAAACAATTTGATTTTCAGCAGCAGTTGGAACATTTTCTTCAGCAGCAGCAAGAACAATTTCAGAAGTAGATTCAGCCTTTTCTTTATCAGTAGCAGCAGCAGTCATCACTGAGAGTACAAAGGATGAAAGAATGTTGGGGTCACAGCCAGAGAAGGGCACCATTGCCTTAGACAGATCTTCTGAGGGCTGGACAGCAATAGCTTCTGGAAGGTAGCTATAATATGCAGTATCAAATGCAGATAGCAAAGACCTTAGGTCTATTGCTAAGACTGGAGTAGCAGCAGCAACTAGAGCAGAAGAGGCAGCAGACACAGGAGCAGCAGCAGCAGCAGCAGCACGAAGGCTGGCTTCATAGGGCATCTCCCCCTGCCTGGATGCAGATACCTCTGTATCAAGGCAAACTGCTGGTGGGGCTGCTTGAGGAAGGAGAGAAGAAAGCCTGGCAGAGAGGGCTGCCACTGATAAGTGTAGAGGAGCCAAAGAGGTCTCCAAGAGAAGTGAGAGCCTGGGGGCAATGAGCTCATACAACTTGTCAGCAAGGGCTGAAAGATCTACTTGCTCAAGAAGAGGAGCAGAGGTAGAGGGTACATGGATGGCTGAAGAAGCTGGAGGTGGAGGGCTGAATGGTGGAATGAATGGCTCAGGAGAGGGGATTGTGGAGATGGAGGACAAAGGGAGGGATATGGAGGGAGTGAAAGTGGGTTGGTCAATGATGTGGTGGAGAAGGTCTTGGAAAGATGTTGAAGAGGATGGTAATTCTGGAGGAGAGGAGGGGGAATCATCCATGTAGGATTCATCCAGAAGTGTGAATGATGGTATGGATGGAGATGATGTGACATCTGGAGGTGGATAAGAGAACAATGGGTGGAATTGGTCTACTGGAGGTGATGAAATTGTTGCTGGAGATGGAATAGATGTGGGAGATGGGCTGGATATGGTAATGGTGGATGGAACTGGAGTGGTGGATGGAGCTGGAGGTAGGGTTGAACTTGGAGGAGGAAGAGAAGCAGCACTAGCAGTAGGCAGGTCTTCTGCAGGAGCAGAGACCTGGGGGGGAGTGACTCTTGGAGTCCTGGTGCCTGAAGGAGCAGTTGAAGAGGTCCTGCTGGGTTTGCTAATTTGCCTGACCCACTTCCTAAAGAGGGCACAGGTGAGTCTCTTGGAGGCATTGATGTGCGCTCCAGAGGAGACCAGCAGAGCAGGGCACCTTTCCTGAAGGAAAACTCCAAGAATTCTTCCAAAATTTACAAAGGTTTTGTTAATCTTCTTCTTTATTAGGTCAAAGAAGACCTCTCCCCAGTTTAAGCTTTTCCTATCTACCAGAGCTCCCATGAGGCAGAGCTAATGTCTGGAGATGGTATCATGTGCAGAATGCTTTGCCAACAGCACCTTGCCTACAACATCAGCTAGAAACCTGTATTCAACTGACAAGTTCCTCTTAAACAACTTGCTAGGGTTTCCCTCTGGATGACCCATCCTGACAAGTATATCAGAAAATTCCTCTCCAGATAGTTCAACAGTGGCTTCACCATTTCTCAAGCCAAAAGCCTCTGTTAAAACTGTTGGGGTCAGAGGTACCTGGGTTCCAGCAATAGATCCAACTATGGTGTTGTTGTCTAGGTTGTGTGCAGTATACACCCATTCTTTGATTTCATCTGAGGCAAGTTTGATTCTTGTGGTCATGAGGGCAGACAAATGCTGATCTTTGAATAAACTCAGGATGTCCTGCAAGATTTGATCAGTGGTGTTGAAGGAGTCCAGATCAATGTCAAACCCTGCATCAAACTTCATTGCGGTGAGGACAACGACTGAGACGGCCATGGTACCTGCAAAAACTTAACAAACAAACCGAACAAGAGTAGAAATGTTTGGAGGGAAGAAAATTTTTTGCAGAGAAATTGAAAGCGCAAGAGAGAACGACGGCGAAAAATGAGTTTTATATTAGGGTTCGACGCAGAAATGGAAAGATCATTGAACTCAGTTCGACGATCGAGGCTTCTAAAGGAATCTGAAGAGACTCCAACATCGTCGATCTCCGTTCGACGATCTGGAAAGGCGTCGAGCTCCGTTCGACGATCGTTCAGTGAACAAAATCGTCGAGCGCCGTTCGACGATCGTTGACCAAAAGAGATAGTTCATACTATCTGAGGAGCGCTGAACTCCGTTCGACGATTCAGGAAATCGTCGAACTCCATTCGACGATCGTTGGGAAAATCGTCGAGCGCAGTTCAGAGATCAGAAAATTCTAGACACTAAGGAAAATCAGAATTTTTGCCTAGTCTTGGTCAATTTTTAGCTTTCAAAATCTTGGATATTATTTAAGACTTCCTCCATCTAACATTCCTAACTGATTTAGGAAGAAAGTGTGTTTCTTTTCATCCAAGGGCTTGGTGAAAATATCTCCCCTTTGTAAATCAGTTGGGATATAATGCAGTTCAATTTTATTCTTTTCAACATTGTCCCTTAAGAAGTGATGTCTAATCTCTATGTGTTTTGTCCTACTATGGAGGACTGGATTTTGAGCTATGGAAATAGCACTTGTATTGTCACAAAAGATTTTTGACTTCTCTAAGTTGTAACCATAGTCTAGGAGTTGATTTTGAATCCACAGTATTTGTGAACAACAACTGCCTGCAGCCATATATTCAGCTTCAGCAGTTGAAGTTGACACAGATGTTTGTTTCTTGCAAAACCAAGAGACAAGTCTATCACCAAGGAACTGACAAGTTCCACTGGTGCTTTTCCTGTCAATTCTGCATCCAGCATAATCAGCATCAGAGAATCCAGTTAACTCAAATGCTGAATCTTTTGGATACCAGAGACCTAGATTTGGACAACTTTTAACATACCTAAGAATCCCTTTACTAATGTGAGGTGTGACTCTCTAGGGCTAACTTGGAACCTAGCACATATACATGTAGCAAACATTATATCTGGTCTACTAGCTGTAAGATACAGTAAAGAGCCAATCATTGCTCTATATGTTGTCTGATCAACAGGTTTCCCATGTTCATCAGCATCTAATACAGCATTGGTAGGCATGGGTGTTTTCATACAAGATGCCTCAGACATGCCAAATTTCTTAACCAGCTCATTAGCATATTTGGTTTGAGAAATAAAGATGCCTTCAGCATGTTGTTTGACTTGCAATCCTAGGAAGAAGGATAGCTCACCCATGCTACTCATCTCAAATTTAGAATGCATTAGGTTAGAAAACCTTCTGCACAATTTTGAGTCAGTAGAACCAAAAATGATATCGTCTACATAAATTTGTACTAGTAGGGTATGGGACTTATGGGTTCTAATAAAAAGAGTTTGGTCTACTCTACCCCTTATAAAACCATTTTCCAAGAGAAAGCATGCTAGGGTCTCATACCATGCTCTAGGAGCTTGCTTGAGACCATATAATGCTTTATGTAATCTAAAAACATAATCAGGATGAGTTGGAGAGATAAAACCTGGAGGTTGTCTGACATAGACTTCCTCTTTGATGTCTCCATTTAAGAAGGCACTCTTGACATCCATCTGATAAACCTTGAAGCCTTTGTGAGCTGCATAAGCTAAAAATATCCTGATGGCTTCTAATCTTGCAACAGGTGCAAAGGTCTGGTCGTAGTCAATTCCTTCTTCTTGAGAATATCCTTGGGCAACTAGCCTTGCCTTGTTCCTTATTATTACTCCTTGATCATCCAGTTTATTTCTGAATACCCATTTTGTTCCAACAATGGAATGATTCTTAGGCTTTGGCACTAGTTCCCATACTTTGTTCCTCTCAAATTGATGCAACTCCTCTTGTATGGCAATGATCCAGTGTGGATCTTGCTCTGCATCTTGAATGGACCGAGGTTCAATTTGGAAAGGAAGCAGGTGTGCAACAGGTTTTGGTTGACCTGATTTCTGGTTTGCACACCAGCTGAGATTTCTCCAATTATCTAGGAAATTGGATGGTCTCTTGATGTTACTGAATCAACAGGGGGTGTTGATTGTTCACCAACCTGTGTTGTTGTTTCCTCTTGTGGTACAACAACTGGCTCTTTAGGTTGTGCTTCAGTATGTTGAGCCTTGCTTTCATCTTCACTGCTTTCTTCTTCTTGAGCAACTTGTAACTTGTTCATATCTTCAACTAGAGAGTGTTCCTGCAAGGGTTCTATGGTAGAAGAAATCTTCTCCTTGAAGGACATGTTAGTTTCATCAAAAGAAACATGAACAGATTCCTCAATTTTCAATGATGATTTATTATAGACCCTATAGGCCTTGCTGATCATGGAGTATCCCAGAAACACTCCTTCATCAGCTTTGGCTTGAAATTTTGCTAAATATTTCTTATCATTATTGTGAATATAGCAAGTGCAACCAAAAATTCTGAAATAGTCAACTTTAGGTTTCTTCCCTTTGAGTAATTCATAGGGAGTCTTTCCCTTCAGTTTATGTATCAGACTCCTGTTCAGCACATAGTTGGAGGTGTTCACTGCCTCTGCCCAAAAGGATAGAGGTAGATGAGCATCTGACAATAATGTAGTGGCAGATTCAATAAGGGTTCTATTTTTCCTTTCAGCTACCCCATTTTGTTGAGGAGTTCTAGGAGCTGAGAAAGTATGCCTGATCCCTTCACTCTGACAGAACTCTTGCATAAGAAGAGAATCAAACTCTGTCCCATGATCACTTCTGATCAGGGCAATATGAGTATTGAACTCAATCTGTATACATTTGAGAAACTCTGTCAAACACTTAAAGTTATCAGACTTCTTCCTTAGAAAGAACACCCAAGTGAATCTAGAGAAGTCATCTACAATTACTAAAGTGTAGGATTTCCCTCCTAGGCTTTGTACTGTGATGGGTCCAAATAGATCCATGTGTAACAGATACAATATCCTAGGTGAATCACTCTTATTAAGTGACTTAAAACTGTTTTTAGTTTGCTTGCCTAATTGACAAGCCTTGCATAGTCCTTCCTTCTTGTAGGGGCCAGAAGGTAGTCCTCTAACAAGGTTGTCCTTGGAGAGCCTAGCAATAGTTCTAAGGTTTAGGTGTCCTAGTCTCTTATGCCATAAAACATTTGGTCTACAAACTGAATTGAATAAACAGATATCTATAGTAGTTGAAAGAAAATCTACTAGGTAGATGTTACCTTTCCTTTTACCTGTCAACACAGTTGTGTTGTCCTCTGACTTGATTTTGCATAAGGTTTTGCTGAAGGTCACCTGGTAGCCTTCATCACATAGCTGACTGATGCTGATTAGGTTGTGCTTCAGTCTTTCCACATATGCTACCTTCTTGAAGGTTACAGAACCAATCTGGACTGCTCCATATCCTTTAGTTTGTCCAAAGTTGGAGTCACCAAAGATAACTTTGGGTCCAAGCTTGGCTCTAAAGGAATTTAGGTTGTCCTTGTTCCCTGTCATGTGCTTAGAGCACCCACTATCCAAATACCATTGCTGGTTAGATGTTGGATAGGTCTTCACCTGCACATAAAACAATTTACTTGTTTTTGACCTAGTTTACCTTGGGCCTAGGTTGATAACCTCTAAATTCAGAAATGAGAGACATCCCTGGCTGACTCTTATATCCTTCAGGATGATATCTCCTTGGAGGTATAATCCATTTAGTATAAGGGTTAAAGGTTTGGGATGAAAAACCCTTAGGATTCAATTTTGACTTGCCCTTGAAAAGATTTCCAGAGCTCTGACCTCTGTTCGACGATCTTGGAGCTGCGTTCGACGATCGTGGGTCAGATCGTCGAGCTCCGTTCGACGGTCGACTATGGCTGAGGTCAGGTATATGGGATCGTCGACCAGCGTTCGACGATCTTGGCTGAGATCGTCGATCAGCGTTCGACGATTTTTCCTGAGATCGTCGAGCTGCGTTCGCCGATCGTCGATCTTCATTCGGCGATCGTCGATCTCCGTTCGACGATTTGTGCTGGACTTTAGTTTTCTGAGGCAGATCAGAATTTTTCCTAGCAAACCTCTACAACTCCCTTTCCCTTGTCAGAAATGAACTTGATAGGGGTTGTTAGAACAATAGGTTGGCTGGATGAGGCACCCAAGCCCAGTGTACTGTTGAATCTTGAGTTCACTGTGCTTGTGATGTCCATCAGCTTGATGCTTCTCCCATTGAGAGATTCTTCAAGCTTCTTGGCCTCAGAGAGCTCACTCTTCAGTGAAGCTATCTGTTCCCTATAGTTCTCCAACTCCTGAGAGAGTTTGAGGTTTTCTGATTTTAAAACACTTTGTTCAGATAATTGATTTCTGAGAGAGATGATCTCTTTCTCAGACTTTAGCAGGTCTAAACATAGTGCTTTAAATTCAGATTTAAAATCTTCTGAAGTAAAATCAAAAGAGCTGATTACCTGATCTTCTTCAGGTTGAGTCTCTGAGTCTGACTCTGACTCCTCTTCCTCTGAGTTGTGTTGTGAGGCATTGATTGCCATCATGCAGAACTCCTTTTCCTCTGCATCATCCTCATCATCACTAGAGCTGGAGGAGGCTTCTGACTCCTCTTCAGTCTCACTCCAGAATTCAGCAACAAATCCTTTCCTTGTATGCTTATTTTTGCTGGAAGAAGGTTTGCTATTGCCACTCCTTTTGGAGCCTTTCTCCTTTCTTCTCTCTTTTCTTTCCCTTCTGTCCTTGTTTTTGTTCTTTGGATAGTCAGGAACTATATGCCCTGGTTTCCTGCAACCAAAGCAAATAATGTCTTTGTTATTGCCAATGGACTTGTCATACCTTGGCTTATCCTGCTCCTTGTATGATCTTCTTCTAAAGTCCTTTCTGGCCATCTTATAGAATCTTTTGGCCAACAAGCTGAGAAGTTCATCATTGCCTGTTCCTTTTTCTTCAGGCAGATCCTCAGTTGCCTTGAATGATATAGTCTTCTCCTTTCTTGTGGCTGGTGAAGCAGCCTTCTATTCTTCCTCTCTGTTCTTGATGAGTAGCTCATAAGATTTGAGCTTACCCAACAAGGCTTCAGTGGTGATCTCATTCAGACTTCTGGCATCTTTAATTGGCCAGATTCTTGAATCCCAAGTGCTGGGGAAGCACATTAGGATCTTGTCATTGAGTTCTGTCAGTGAGATCTCTTTGTCTAATGTCCTCAGTTCACTGACAATTAGACTCAGTCTGTTGTACATGTCTCCCACTGACTCAGTTTCTCCCTTCTTGAAGTTCTCATATTGGGAGATGAGATGGGATCTTCTGTCCTTTCTCTCATCAGCTGAGCCTGAAACTATTTCTGAGAGCTTGTCCCAGATCTCCTTGGCTGAAATTACATTCAGCTACCTTTTGAAAAATGTCATCTGACATTGTCTGAGCTAGAATGTTCATTGCCTTGGCATCAGCTACTTTCCACTTTTTGATGTCAGCATTTGTTCCTGATGGAGGTGGAACAGCATTTGTGCTTGTGCCCTCTGGAGGTCTTGGACACACTGTAAAACAGAATTAAAAATATCTTCGTCAATAGAATTCATGTAGAGTCTAATCCTTGCTTTCCAAAGTGCAAACTTTGACAGATTGCACACTGGAGGTCTGGTGCTAGCATAATCTTTGTTTTGGACCATGATTTGTGCAAACTAAATCTAATAATAAGATACAAAAGAAGGATCTAGTTTGGGATCTTTGGGGTTCAGGTGTTAGCCTGTACAACCAAACATATATGGTATGTTTAACCAACCTGGCTCTGATACCAATTGAAAGGGGAAACTAGATCTGATATACTCTAGAGGGGGTGAATAGAGTATATGGTGCTTTTAAAACACAAAGAAAAACTTTTGCAAAGCTTTACAACAATTGTTGTAATGAGTGTGAGCAGGGAAGCAGAAATAAAACTAATCACAAAACTAAGCTATGCAGAGACTAAGCACAAGAAAATCTAGGCCAGAAACAAAAAGAAAACATGCAGAACCAGATGACACAAGGAATTATAGTGGTTCCCCAAACTTGGGTACATCCACTCTTATACCACCCTAGGTAGGAATCCACTGCAGGATGAGTTGATCAGGTGTCCTGGGCACCAATGAGCTTTTGATAAGGTGCTCAAAAACCAAAACAGATTTTTTGATCAGGTGTCTTGCCACCAATGAGCTTTTGACAAGGTGCTCAAAAACCAGATTCAAACTTTTGAAGGGAGTTTGAAAAACCCTTTACAGAGTGGGGGTGAGAGAGTTATGGCAGTCTTCTCTTTCTCAATCAACTGAGAAGACTAAGTGGATTGATTTCAAAGCTCCCCCTGAGTCCTTGATCTTCAGGAAGATGAGCTTTGCTGAGGGTGATAGGCCTTCAAAGATAGATCTCCAGCAAAAGATGATTTCAGCAAGCTGAAATGTTGAGTGTCTGGAGTCTTGAAATGATGTTGGGCTTGAACACTTTGAGAGCTGAAGAGATCTGAAGATTGTTTGAAAGCTTGATCTCTTTTTGATGAGTGTTCTTCAGAATTCTTGTTGACAGAATATTTTCAAGGAGTCTCTGTGTACTGAGTTGTGTCCTATTCTTGTCAATCTCTCTTTTTGTTCTTATCTATTCTCTGTCTTGATTCAAAAGCATTCTGTCTTTTATTCTCTGTGTCTGAATAGAATATCACTCTGTCAAAGATAGCCGTTGGTCTACATTGATTACAGCCTTAATTGCATAATTTGTTCTGAAGGAAAGTCCACTGAATTGTTCCTTGAAAAATCCCTTGAAACTTGCTCCAGAAGTAAATGAAAACGGCTGGCAGATCTTCTGAATTAAATGCAGAATAACTTCTATCTGATTTAAATTTGAATTCTGAAAGATAACTGAAATCGTCGAACTGAGCTCTGCTATCGTCGAGCTGAGCTCAGCGAACTGGAAAGTGCAAGCAGCAAAGAAATCGTCGATCTGAGCTCAAAGATCGTCGAACTGAGCTCAGAGATGAGGATCCAGTGCAGAGTCAAAATCGTCGACCTGAGCTCAGCGATCGTCGAATGGAGTTCGACGATATTGAGAAGTTGAGCTCAGCGATCGTCGAGTGGAGCTCGACGATATTATGAGGTTTGAGCTCAGCGATCGTCGAATGGAGCTCGACGATCTGTCGAAGTTGAGCTAGACGATCGTCGACCGGAGTTCGACGAAACGTCGTGCTGAGCTCGACGATTGGACTTAGTCTCCAGAAAAACTTTGGTCTACAGGGCAGCTTCCAAACCTATACTCCTGATCCCTTAGACTCAATTCTAATTGACCTATTAAGCTATACAGAAGGTCAAACACAGATTCCTAGAGACATAGTGATCCTGACCCAAATTAGTAATAGGGTGTTCCAACAAAGAGGATGGACAAGCTCACTATAGAAGAAGAACCTATTGCAAGACAGCAGGTAGAAGACAGTGGCTGTTGTCCAGGGGGAGTATTACATGTACCAAATGCAGTAGAAGTACAAGGTGTACAACAAGATGAAGAAGTTGAAGAAGTTCAACCTGAAGTCAGGATGCCTCCAGCCAATAGGCATCTAAGAGATCATCCAGCTGAACAAATCATTGGTGATCCAAGACAAGGGGTACAGACAAGGAGCAGAAATCTGAATGCAGCAATCTACTCCAGTTTTCTATCCCAAGTTGAACCAAAGAAGTTTGAAGAAGCCATCCTAGACCCTCATTGGATTGAGGCAATGCAAGAAGAACTCAATCAGTTCAAGAGGTGTAAGGTCTGGGAGCTTGTTCCTAAACCTAAAGGCCACAATATAATTGGGACCAAGTGGATCTATAGGAACAAGATGGATGAACATGGAGTCATCATTAAGAACAAAGCAAGATTGGTTGCTAAAGGATATAGGCAGGAAGAAGGTATTGACTTTGATCAAACCTTTGCTCCAGTAGCCAGACTGGAAGCCATAAGGATGTTCCTGGCCTATGCAACCTTTCAAGGATTTAAAGTTTACCAAATGGATGTCAAGTCAGCATTTTGGAATGGTAATCTTAAAGAGGAAGTCTATGTGGAACAGCCCTCAGGTTTTGTTGATTCAACTCTACCTAATCATGTCTATAGACTTAGGAAAACATTATATGGGTTAAAGCAAGCCCCTAGGGCTTGGTATGAAACCCTGTCTAGTTTTCTCATTGAGAATAAGTTCACAAGGGGGAAAATAGACAAGACTCTATTCCTTAGGGAATCCAGAGGCAAAGTAATACTAGTCCAAATATATGTAGATGACATTATATTTGGGTCTACTGAAAGTAGCTTTTGCAAAAAGTTTGCAAAACTAATGCAAGGTCAATTTGAGATGAGTAGTATGAGAGAGCTTAAGTTCTTCTTGGGTCTCCAAGTAAGACAGACTGAGAATGGTTTATCCATATGCTAGTCTAAGTTCACCCTAGAACTCATAAGGAAGTATGATATGGATTCATCCAGTACCATGAAGACTCCTATGGGTCAAGTATGTCTCTTAGCAAGGATGATGCAGGGAAACCTGTAGATGAGTCTTTGTATAGAGGGATAGTTGGATCCCTATTATATTTGACTGTAAGTAGACCAGATATCATGTATGCTACATGTGTCTGTGCAAGGTATCAAGCATGCCCTAAAGAGTCTCATTTGACAGCAATCAAAAGGATATTGAGACATCTAAAGGGCACTCCTTATCTAGGCCTCTAGTACCCTAGGAATGAGGATTTTGAACTAACAGGTTATTCAGATAGAGACTTTGCAGGATGCAAAGAACACAGAAAAAGCACAACTGGAACCTGTCAATTCCTAGGTGGAAGACTGATTTCATGGAGTAGCAAAAAGCAAACAAGTGTGGCTATCTCCACTGCAGAATCAGAATATGTGGCTGCAGGAAGCTGCTGTGCTCAACTTCTATGGATACAACATCAGCTTGAGGACTATGGATTTCAGGTAAGTAGAACTCCACTCTTCTGTGATTCTACTAGTGCTATATCAATTGCACATAATCCTGTTTCCCATAGTAGAACTAAACATATTGAAATAAAATATCATTTTCTTAGGGAGCATGTAGAGAAAGAAGATATTTTAGTAGAATATGTTAAAATAGATAATCAACTAGCTGATATGTATACTAAGCCCTTAGAAGAAACTAAGTTCAATATGTTTAAAATTGAACTAGGCATGATAAACTTAGAATAAGTTTATAAAATTGGCTAAGTAAAAAGGTGTCGACCCACAGAGATATCTTTGTCGACACAGAAAATTGGTGTCGACACTTCAGGGAAAAGGTGTCGACACATCTAGGAAGTTGGTGTCGACACTTCAGAATATTAGTGTCGACACATGACAAGTAGGTGTCGACACATCCAAGGTGGTGTCGACACATAGGTTTTACTCAGAACTATCTAAGTAAAGTCTCGACTAAATGTCGAGTTATGTGGTGTCGACACATAAACAAGTGTCGACACATATTATCTGTCGACTAAACTTGTGTCGACACATAGGTGTCGAGACATTATAAGTCTGTGTCGACACTTATCGACAGTGTCGACACAATTTAAGTTAGCTGCCCGCCTTTTCATCTTCAAACCTAGAAAGGTATAAATAGGATTTTACCTTAGTCTGTCGACACACTTTCAAAAGTTTCGAGACCAAACTTGTGTGTCGACACCTCTCTTCTCTCAGTTCAAATTCTTCAAACCCTAATGGCGCCAAAGCTTGAGGAGAACGTTAATGAAGGTTATGAACTGGTGCGTGACGCGTTTGTTGATGCAGACCCGGAGATCAAGAATGTGATAACCCTAGTTGCAGACTCAGGGTTAGAATATCTTGTTTCTGAACCAACTAAAATCTGGAAGAAGGAAGTACTGGAATTCCTTAATGGAGCAAACCTAGACGACACTGGCTTCAAGATCAAGTCCAGGGTCCATGGTGAAAAGGTGAAGGTGTCACCTAAAAGTTTGAGGAAAGTACTACAGTTACCAAGAACTAAAGAAGAAGATGAAGTTACTGCTTCAAAGACCAGAGAAGCTCTAACTTGGTGTGGACTAGATTCTAAAATGAAAATTGGATCTGTTTTCAATAGAAAAGGCATGAACAGCCAAGGGAAATTCATGTCAGAAATTGTTGGCAAAGTGATTTTAAGCAAACCTGGAGGGCATGATAGGGTATCTGCCCATATGTTCAGCATTATGACCAGGATAATCTTCAATCTGAAAACTGACTGGTCTGTAGTGATCTTTGAGAAGATCAAGGAAAGCCTGAAGAAGCCCAACTTGGGCAGGATCTTAAGTCTATACCTTGCTGGAAGTATTCCAGAGGTAATGAGTCAATCTGCTGGAACAAAAATAAATCATATGAGGAAAATGGATATGAGGATATTCTCTAGATGGGACAGGGTGTTGTCTAAGGAGATGCCAACCCCTGAGAAGATAATTCCTGAGAAGGTATCACCTCAAAAGAAGAAGAGGAAAACTGCTCCAGTGGCTCAGGTTTCCACTAGCAGCTCTGGTAGTGAAGAGCAAGTGGTCTTCACACCTGATGAGAATGAAGAAGGAACTGCTGTAAAGTCTCCAGCTCCTCAAGATGTTGCTGAAATCCAGGGGGAGCCACTAGTTGTGGAAGAGCCCACTCCTCTTGAGATTGAGCAAGCAACCAACATCATCCTTGAGGTAATCACTGAGCTTAATGCTTTAGATTTCCCTATAATGGATAATGTATTGTCTGATTCCCTAATTTATGACAATCAGCAAACTCAGATTCATGGGTTACAGTTGAAGTTGTATCTGATCAAGTGGTATCTGATCAAGTGGTAGATGAGCAAAGAATTTCTCCTGCCCATTCTCCACAAGAATACACAATGGAAGATCTGTTCCTTAACCTGGATCAAACTGATTTTGACAAAGAAACTGCTGCTGAAGAGGAGAAGGCTCCAGTTGAGGGGGAGCAAGTAGTACATGTTGACGAGCCTGCAAGGAAAGAGACTGAGAAGGCACCAGAAGTGCAGAAGGAGTTACCTCAAAGCCCTAAGGAGAGGGTAGAGATAGCCAGCACTTCTGCTTCTGAGGATGAGGAGACTACAAGGGCTAAGAAAACGAAATTTCAAGTATTCAGAAGAAGGAGCCAGAGTTATAAAAAGGCATTGCAAACTGTTGCTCCACAGCCTATATCACAGCCAGCTCCAACTGTTGATTATAGTGCTCTCATGGTTGCAATGCAAATTAAACTTGATGAGCACAGGCAGGCCATTGAAAAGTATGTTGATGAAGGGCAAAAATCATTGTAGTTTGATTTGGCCCAGGATATAAAGTCAATAAGATTTGAGATGAATCTTAATAAGAAGGAGATGACAGACTGCTTCCACAAGGGAGGGAATGCAGTGGTGTACTTGGCTACACATCAGGAAAAGATCAAAGCTAAAGTAGATGACATTGCACAGAAGCAAGGATATGTTCTTGAGAACCAAATCAGAATGAATGATAACTTAACTACTTCTCATAATGCAATTGTCACAGAAATGAAAAACATAGCTGCTGGACTGACAACTTCTACTGCTACTGCTAAGGCAGATTTTGATACAGCACTGCAAGAAAGCTTAACTGGTATTACAACTGCTATTCAAGACGCTCAGAAGCTGATCTCTGAAAAACTCCAAAGGTTAAGACCTTTCTACAGGGATGGAGTCAATTATATAAATGCCCAAATCAGATTTCAAAAAGATGATTTAAGGGATCACATAGAAAGAGAAGTCATAAAGGGGGAGAGGGTCTTAGTCAAAGCTGGCTCTGACCATGCAAAATGGGTTTATAATTCCATCAGAGCCACTCTTGGTTATCCTACTCTTTGTGATGATGATAATATTGCAGAATCTGGAATTAACCCTGCATATCTTGGAGGTGAGCAACCAGAAGTAGCTCAAGTGATCTATCCTCCACCAGATTTTGATATGGTTCATGCTGATATTCAGACCATGTATAGTCCACCTGATGGTACTCAGAAGGTTATTCTAGAAAAGGTGATTCAGCCTGTCTCTGAAGCTTTACAGGAAGCTATCTTGAAAGAGCAAGCTGAAGAAGAAACCAGATTGTCTAAGAAGAGGTTCAGGGAGCAAGCTGAACAAAGACCTGACTTTGAGCAGTGGAGCCCCACCTCTAGGAACATTATTTTGACTGCATGGAAATCTGCAAAAGATAACATTCAAGACAGGAACAAGATGTTTTCTGAGGCTGAATGGAGAAAGCATGAGACAAGCCAGGAGGCTATAGTCCAATATAGAAGAAAGGCCAAGATGGGAAAGCTACATCCTACTGCCCAGGAGCCTAGCAAGTACTTTCCCAAGCCTTATCATTATTTTGAAAGGCAAAAGATCAAAGATGAAGAGCTTAAGAAGAAGGAGCTGAAAGGGAAGAAGCCTGCTGAAACTGAAGATGCTGAAGCCCCTGTGCAAGCAAGGATAAAATCTGGAAAAGGGATAGTGATCAAAGATGCTGATCAAGAATAGCATAGAAATTTTCTTAAGTTTACTATGTAATCTTTTGATAATAAACATTCTGTAAACTTTCGAAATATGAATATGACAAAGTATTGGAACAATGTGTTGTGTGATAAATTTGCTGTGTGTTAAATTTATTTCATAGTTGTTCTGAGATTATGTCTTTGTATACATGTTTGATTGATACATGTTTATGGTTACCCTGATTATATATTCCTGTTTTACATCATTTTGTAATTTTATTATGAATGGTGTATATCATTGACTAAGGGTTATGACTTCTCCAAATAGGGGGAGATTGTTGGGTACATTGGTTCAAATGTACCTGATTTGAAGAAGCCTCACCCAACTCAATGATATACATCAAAATGTATTTGATGTGTTTTTGAGTTACTTGTGCAGGTTAAGTATTTGCAGGAAATGATGAAAAAGTTTCTAAGTCCATGTGTCGACACCCAGAGGGAACGTGTCGACACTTAAGAAGACCTGTGTCGACACTTGGAGTCATTGTGTCGACACCAGGGATGCTGAGTCGACACCAGACAGAAAGTGTCGACACAAGGAGCTGTGTCGACTCTCAATGAAGTAAAGTTCAGTAAAGCAGTGTCGACACTTAGCAGTTATGTCGACACCCAGAAAAACTGTGTCTACATCAGAAAGTGTCGACACTTGGAGGCTGTGTCGACACTCAGCAAAAGTCAGCAGAAACTAAGTATAAGTGTCGACACCCAGAGCAATGTGTCGACACTCAGCAGAAGAGTCAACACTTGAAGAAAGTGTCGACACAAGGAACAATGTGTCGACACTCAGCTGAAGACTCAACACTTGAAGAAAGTGTCGACACAAGGAGCTGTGTCGACACTTAGCAAAGTTCAGAAATTTCTAAGTACAAGTGTCGACACTAAGGAGATGTGTCGACACTCAGCCAGAGTCTCAACAGAAGAAGTATGTGTCGACACAAGGAGCTGTGTCGACACTCAGCAAGTATCAACACTGAAGACATGTGTCCACACCAAAAAGATGTGTCGACACTTAACAGATTCAACACATGAAGATGTGTCGACACAAAGGAGTTGTGTCGACACTTACAAGAAGTCAACAAAGTGCTGAAGAACAAAGTGTTGTGTCGACACACATTATCAGTGTCTACAAATGAAGAAGAAGCAGTGTCGAGATATAAAATTTATAACACAAGGAGTTGTGTCGACACCTTGTAGACTAGTGTCGACACTTAGACAACTTGTGTCGATACTTGGTCTATAAGTGTCGACACTTAAAGACAGAAAGTCTCGACACTTTCAGACAGTTACAGAATTTTCAAGAACTGACTGGATGACTTGACAGCTGCCATTCCAGCCGGTCTACTGCACCTGTCAGTGTTGTCAGAAATCTGTTATGGACCGGACCAGCCGGTTACCATGAAGAAGGCCTATAAATAGGCTTATACTGTCTACAGAACAAGTTGATCAAGTAGTTGTTGAAGTTGTTCAGATTGATTAGAAGATCAACACAACAAGTAATACAAAGAAGATCTAGCTATCAAGTGAAGATCTAAGAAGTTGGAGAGAGAGAGCTCCATCCAAGAAGTCAGCCATTGGAACCAGGCTGAGAAGAAGGGTTCAGATTTATTCTGAATCTTAAGTAGCAGAGATCAAGGATCAACTGCAGAGGAATCAGTCTTATTGTGTTCTACATTCAAGAAGCTTTGAAGAAAGCCAAGTCAGATTGATTTCAGCTGAGTTCTTCCAAGAACTCATCAAGAAACTCACATCTCATCTCTCTATTCTCTGAGTTGTTGAGTATACAATTTCTGTATTCAAATTATCTTGTAGGATCCTTAGGGATCTGAGTCTTGTAAGCCTGTAATTATAAAGGCTGAGTGTAGGGCTTGAGTGCCTGAGTGTAAGAGATTGAAATCTCTGAATGTAGGCCTAGTGTGGCTGAGTGTAGGCCTTGGTGGCTGAGTGTAGGCCTTGGTGGCTGAGTGTAGGCCTTGGTGGCTGAGTGTAGGCTTTGTGAAGAAGCTGAGTTGTAGGGCCTTGGGCCTGAGGTGTAGAAACCTGTTTTGGGTTCTGAGATAGTGGAGGAGTTTGGCTGAATCTAGTACACTGCTAGATAGGCGAAGGGGGAAAGTGGATGTACCCAAACCTTGGGGAACCACTATAAAACTGTGTGTTTACTGTGTGCTGTGATATTCTGTGATTGCTGTGTGATTGCTGTGTACAAATAGATATAACTCTGAGATAAAATCTGATTGCTGCCTTAAAAGTTAAAAAGGTTCAAGTCACCTATTCACCCCCCCTCTAGGTGTTTAGGTACAATATCTTTCATTTACTAAGTCTAGGGGGAGAGGAAGGAGAAAAAGCCGTGGAAGAAAGGAGGACAGGAGTCATAGTAGGGGCAAGTCGAAGTCACGTTATCAGAACTTGGAATGCCACTACTGTCATAAGAAGGGCCACATCAAGAAATTATGCTACTCGTTGAAGAACGATCAGAAAAAGAAAGGGATTGCCACTGAGGGCAAAGATGAGGGTCACATGGCAACCACCATTTCGACTGAGGAGGGCGACATCATTATTGCTAACGACTACGTCACTGCTGCACTCGCGTGTGACGACTGATGCTGGATCATTGATTCTGGAGCCTCCGCGCATGTCTCCCACAACAGGGAGCTATTTGTCACTTACACCATTCAAGACTGTGGGGTGTTGGGATACGTCTAATGTACTTGGGCGTGGAGACATGTATTTGAAGACGAGCACTGGAGCCTTACTAGTTCTGAGGGATGCGCGACATGTGCCAGACATCTGTTTCAATCTCATTTCTGTTGGCAGACTTGTAGACAAAGGACACCTGAGTGTCTTTGGAGGAGACTTCTGGAAGCTGATCAAGGGATCACTTGTGATGGCTAGGGGTTATAGAGATTCTGGACTGTACTACATGGAGGGGAGGCCTGAAGCTGCTTAAGCCAATTCCGTAAGGGATGAGGCATCCACTTCCTTATGGCACAGGAGGCTAGCATATTTATCTTATGTAACGAGGATGCTCCCTGGAATTTGAGATACTTGTAGACCTAGAAAGAAATTCAGCAGACCTAGATCGGTCATTTCATATTTTTCTTTCGTTCTTTCCTTGAAGTGGCTAACTTCAAATTCATTATCACATGTTACAATCAAATCATCAACATATAGGAAGACAATTAGCTAGTTACCATTTTGTTTCTTAGTGTAGAGATATGCTTCACTGGGGCTACGAGAGAATTACCTCCCAGTCTACCAATGCAAGAAAAATGAAATGATTCAAGAATACTACTCTCGTATCACAAATATTACCAACCAGATTCGGAACTTAGGTGCTGACATCTCTGACACCCAAATCGTCTCTCGTCTCCTTCGCAGCCTTCCAACGTGCTTTGATCACATGGTTACCGCCATTGAAGAAGCTAATGATATCGACACTCTTACTCTCACCCGCCTCATGGCATCCCTTCAATCTCATGAAGACCGCATAAATCAATGCAAACAGACTCGTGATGATAGCCATCACAACAAACTTTTCATCTGTGGAGGAGACGAAAAGTTTGTTGTGAGGGCTATCATCACGAGTCTGTTTGCCTTGATTTATGCGGTCTTCATGAGATTGAAGGGATGCCATGAGGCGGGTGAGAGTAAGAGTGTCGATATCATTAGCTTCTTCAATGGCGGCAACCACGTGATCAAAGCACGCTGGAAGGCTGCGAAGGAGACGAGAGACGATTTGGGTGTCGGAGATGTCAACACCTAAGTTCCGAATCTGGTTGGTAATATTTGTGATACGGGCATAGTATTCTGGAATCGTTTCATTTTCTTGCATGCAGGTGGAATCAAACTCTCTCCAAATAGTGTTTACCTTGATGGAGATGACCTTCTTGGAACCTTGAAATTCATCTTGTAAAATATCCCATGCTGCTTTAGCAGTCGAGGCTCCCATCATTCGAGGAAATATGGAATTAGCAACTCCATTTTGAATAAGCTTTTGGGTGTGGTTCCCATCCGAGTCGGTAAAAACCACCGGGCGCGCTAGTTGCGGCTCATGATTTGGTCTTGTTTTTACCTACACACACACACACAAACACACACACACACACACACACACACACACACACACACACACACACACACACACACATATATATAATCCCAAACAAAAAAATAACAAAATAGGTGCAGAGGTAGGGTTTTGAAAGCCGGTCGGCCGCTCCCCCTTTTCTGTTTGCGAAAATCACAAGGCGCCGCTCTTCCACCTCTCGCGATTTCTGGAATCGCAAGGGCCATCGCCCCTTCTTCCGCTTGGTCTGCTGAAACCGCAAGGAGATCCACCGCCCTCTTCTGAGATCCTCCGCCCCCTTGCAATTCATTCGAGCCGAAGGGGCCGCCGCAGCACTTTTTTTGTTCTGCTGGAGTCGCAGCAAACCACCACCCCTTTCCTGCTTGCTGCAACCATGCCACCGTCGCCTCTGTAGGGAGGCTGCACGTTGATCCCTTTGTTGCGGCTCTGGAGGTGTAGCCGGTGTAACGCCCCCACCCGTCATATGGAATATAATGGTGGGTCCGGCCGGGGCCCCACGCCATATTTCACGGACAAGCGGCAGAATTACTTGTGGAAATCAAACTCTACTCATGCCCTAACTCAAAGCATTCTAGCGCAGCATTTTTAAGTTAAATGAACTCAGCTCAAAGAATGTCGACTACTATATAAATTTCACATTTATATATCAAAACCAGGAATGTATACAACTCACACACACTGGCCTTAAGGCCTTACAGGTTTCTCTTTACATTAATACATTTTCGTACATCGGCACGTAGGCAGACCATACATGAAATCCAAACACGCTTCACGCGGACTTCAAAGGCCTTTAGAAGCAATCCTTCCATTTCGCTCATTTCAATTCAAGCAACAGCACCTGCAATTAGTCATCCAATCCAAAGCAGAAAACAAAGTAACAGTCAGCTTTAGCTGAGCACTTATAACGACCCTACCCATTACCCGGGGCAGTGGTTCGTTCCCTGTATGCATTGCCATATCATAATCTTTAGCAATCTAGCAATCACAACCATAACACAAATGCCGGTGTCCGCCAGACGCTCCGTGCACTCAGGGCACCTTCTTGGTGTACCGGGTATCCCAGTCGTACACCGCCGATCAGAGGTTCTTCACTTATTGGTTGGGCGGTTCAATCCTAGTCCACCAGTACCGCAGACTGGCGACATCCCGTCCATACCACTCAGAGGTACTACCTCACAACATCCACAAACAAAACCAGAGCAGATCGACCCACACCATGTTGTGTGGCAAGCCGGGTTTATCAGTGCTCCCCAGACATTACCACCAATCGACCTCTCACCTATTTCTGATCGACCCATCCCTATGGTGTAGCAAGCCGGGTTTAACTTAGCTCCCCAAGATTTGCCACCAATCGATCGCTCATCTATCCAGATCAACCCACCCTAGTGGTGTAACAGGCCGGGTTTATCTCGCGCTCCCCAGGCGTGCTACCAATTGATCTCTCATCATAACCAGGAGCTTAATCAAAGCCTCCATACATCCGTAACCAACATTCATTCATCCATACAACCATTCAACCAAAGCATAAACCTTTCATAGCATCAAATCCACTGAGTCTTCTCCGGTTTACCCGTGATCATCACCAATCCAGACTACCCGTCTAGATGGGCTTCACACAACATGCCTATGCCGTACTCCATGTAACACCTCCCCTGTAATGACCGTATAATATGGGTCCGGCCGGGGCCCCACAACATACAAACGCCACAGCTTCAGTATTATAAAATGATATAGCTACCCAATCTCAAATCTCAAAACACAACACAGTGGAAACAACAAACAAGACTAGAAGTTATCCACGCCTACAAGAGTAACAAAATGGACTTAAGGCCTTACAACAAGAGTGAATCCAAACTCAAATAATACATCAGCCATGAAAGTGCATAAGCACACCTAGTCTACCTCGGCATGCAAGCCGGTCACCAAGGGCATCAAAACATACAATGTCATAAAGAGTAGAGCTACAACAAAAAAAGTTAACACTTCATGAGGCTTAGGCCTTTCTGGCCAGCGAGCTAGCTCCTGCTTGCGTTCCTTGCCCTGTAAAAATTATTAGTAACGTGAGTGAGCAAAGGCTGACCTCAAACTGTGTAACAAACACATCTCCTCCCGGCCGCCCCTAACGGACCCCGGGGTATTCCTCCAACCTGCAAGTTAGCACTTCGTATGCAATAATCATAAGCAAGAAAAGAAACTAAGGAAACAGGCTTGGATGTCTCAAACACCATACATGTTCTCTACTGTTGAGAATATAATAATAGGGCCTACTATGCAACATGAATGCAACACCCGGGCTTCACCCAAGGCACCCTATAGAGTATGCATCTAGCACAACATCACAACATTTGGGTACTCATTATTTCCCCATTGGCATAAAGCCGCAAACAAAGGGAAACCACAATCCCCCAATGGCATACACGCCGCCACACGGAACTCTTGCCAAGGCCCCACCCGCTCACGGTCGCAGACCCGGGCTTGCCGGCAAACTCTGACTTCTCATGGCAGGATTCCGTCCAACACACTTACCGATTCTAAGAACCCTTGCTGGACCCCACCCGCTCATGGCCTCATTGCTCGGGCTTGTCCCTTGCTCGACATTCTCGTCAGTCTCATACAAAGGGGACTAGTCTCGCCGGGACACTTTCCACACATGACTTGCACGTCACGGGATAGCCAGCCGACCACGGAGACACAGCAACGCCTTGGCACATCACAAACCAAGACATTTCCTCCTTAATCCCTCATACGTACTGCATCATTCCCGCGCATCAAGGAAACCATCTACCACTCATGCGGAGCTAACCTTGTTCACCAAGGAAACCATGTACCGCCAATGAGGAGCTAACCTTGTCCGGTACCGGCCACACGTACTCATGCAAGATAAAGGGAAGAACATCACAAACAACACGAACATCACAAACGGCCCCTTGCCGCAGCGGATTTCTACGAATCCTTAAACCTCATATGCAACATCACCGAGTCGGACTAACGGTCGCGACTACGGCTTCACCCACCATGCCTAATCCGCTAACAGAGCGGATCTCTAATGCAAAAATCATGCCGGGGACGGACTCAATCGACCCGGAGGTTCCTCTTGAATCTTGGCGACCCAAACCCCTCTCATTTGAGTGTTTGGTGCCCAAAAACTAGAAAAGAAATGATGTTAAAACATGCATCCTAAAACCGAGAGGAGAAGTGTCGTTACCTTCCGACGTTTCTTCCTAGCCATGGAAAAAATAGCCGGATGAAAACCTTCGCAACGATCTAGCCTCCACGGATCTGAACTCGGCTCGCGATTTGAAGTTCCGAAGCTCCGCCGGTGATCTAGGCTTCTTCTTCTTCCTTTGCTCTCCTCTCTCTCTTGACTTAGAAAGAGAACCACTCAAAAGAAAATGAGGGTTTCTAAGGGTCCAATCCAGTGTATATCCCATCAAGAACAACCCCCAGCCGTTGGATCCCAAATTAAAGAAGCGAACGACCTTGATTCAGGCCTGAAATGCTAAAACTGGCCCTAACACGGCCTGCGACACGCCCGTGTCCCCCATTCGCTGTCAAAATCGACGCGCCTGGAACAACACACGGGCATCCGACATGCCTGTGTTCGACCTGACACGCCCGTGTTCCAACTGACACGACCGTGTGGTCGGCCGTGTGCCTCCATCGACGCAGCCCCAAAAACAACCCGAGACTGACACGGGTACTGGACACGCCCATGTCCTTGCCCGTGTCTAACTCAACACGCCTGGGCTCCAGGCCGTGTTTGTAACACCCCAGTTTTTGAGAGAGGGTCGATTTGCGTTTCTGGCCAATTTTGGTTTCTGGCAGGGGGCACACGGCCCGGGACACCGCCCGTGTCCCAGGCCGTGTCAGGTTGGAGTCGACGACTTGGCCGCGTAGTTGACACCTTGCGCTCGGCGAAGTGTCGAGACAGGGCACACGGCCTGCGACACGGGCGTGTCGCAGGACGTGTCGAGCCCGTGTCGACACTCGGCCCGGGGTGTCAACATTTTTGCTCGACAATGTGTCGAGACAAGGCACATGGCCTAGGACACGGGCGTGTCCAAGGCCGTGTGGGTCGGTCGACGAACGTTAGTCGACGATTCTCACTCGACGAGTGTCGAGTGCCGAGTGCCGAGTGTCGAGACTGGGTCACATGGCCTGTGATACGGGCTTGTCACAGGGCGTGTCCCGCTTGGTCGACGATCTTCGCTCGACGTTTTTCCGCGGTTTCGACACAAAGGCTGTCGACAAGTGTCGAGACTTCGCACACGGCTTGGGACACGGGCGTGTCTCAGGCCGTGTCCTTCTCGGGTTGTTTTCGGGGCTGTGTCGATGGAGGCACACGGCCAACAACACGGCCGTGTCAGTTAGGACACGGGCGTGTCGGGTCGAACACGGGCGTGTCGAATGCCCGTGTGCTGTTCCAGGCGCGTTGATTTGAGACGGCGAATGGGAGACACGGCCCTGGACACGGGCGTGTGCCAGGCCGTGTTCGGCCCCGGTATTTTATTTTTCAGACGGATCGTGGCCATTCCTTCCCTTATTTTGGGATCTGATGGTTCAGGACTGCTCTTGGGAAGTCAAGTCCGAGAATAGGGTTGGAAACCCTCATTCTACTCCAAGCTTTCTCTTACTAAAATTTTAGAGAGAAGGGAGAGCAAGGAAGAAGGTGAAGGAGGGATTGGGCTGTAGGAGAGGCTTCGGTGCTCCAAATCGCGAGCCGAGTCCAGATCCGTGGAGGCTAGATCTTTGCAAAGGTTTTCATCCGGCTATTTTGCCATGGCAAGGAAGAGGAGTCGGAAGGTAACGACACTTCTCCTCTCGGTCTTAGGATGCATGTCTTTAGCATCATTTCTTTTCTAGTTTTGGGCACCAAACACTCAAATGAGAGGGGTTTTGGGTCGCCAAGGTTCAAGAGGAACCTCCGGGTCGATTGAGTCCGTCCCCGGCATGATTTGCATTAGAGATCCGCTCCGTTAGTGAATTAGGCATGGTGGGTGAAGCCGTAGTTGCGACCGTTAGTCCGACTCGGTGATGTTGCATACGAACTTTAGGGATTCGTAGAGATTCCATTGCGGCAAGATGCCGTTTGTGATGTGCTGATGTTTTCCCCTTTTTCTCGTGTGAGTACGTGTAGTCGGAACCGGACAAGGTTAGCTCCTCGTGGCGGTAGATGGTTTCCTTGGTGGACAAGGTTGGCTCTGCATGAGTTGTAGATGGTTTCCTTGGTGTGCGGGAACGCTGCAGTACAAATGAGGGACTAGGGTGGAATTGTCTTGGTTTGTGATGTGCCAAGGCATGGCTATGTCTCTGTGGTCGGCTGGCTATCCCATGACGTTCACGTCATGTGTGGAGAGTGTCCCGGTGAGACTAGCTCCCTTTTGTGAGACTGACGATAATGCCAAGCATGGGGGCAAGCCCGGGCAATGACGCCATGAGCGGGTGGGGTCTGGCAAGGCTTCTTAAAATCGGTCAGTTTGTGTTTGTTGGAATCCTGACATGAGACGTCAGAGCTTGTAGGCAAGCCCGGGTCTAAGACCTTGAGTGGGTGGGGCCTTTGCAAGAGTTCCATTTGGCGGCCTGTGTGCCGTTGGGGGGAATTGTGTTACCCCCCCCCCCCCCCTTTGTTTATGGCTTTATGCCAATGGGGAAATGATGAGTACCCATGTGATGTGATGATGTGCTAGATGCATACGAGATAGGGTGCCTTGGGTGAAGCCCGGGTTGTTGCATACATGTTGCATAAGTAGGCCCTTTTTATTATATGCTCAACTAGTAGAGAACATGTATGATGTGTGTGACATCCAAGCCTAATTCTATAGCTGCATTTTCTTGCTTATGAATATTGCATACGAAGTGCTAACTTGCAGGTTGGAGGAGTAACCCGGGGTCCGTTAGGGGCGGCCGGGAGGAGATGTGTTTGTTACACAGTTTGAGGTCAGCCTTTGCTGTCCCACGTTACTAATAAATTTTACAGGGCAATGATCGCATGTAGGAGCTAGCTCGCCGGACAGAAAGGCCTAAGTTTCATGAAGTGCTTCTCTCTTTTATAGCTCTACTTATATGATGTTGTATGTTTGAGACTCATGCTGTCCGGCTTGCATGCCGAGGTAGACTAGGAGTGCTATGCACTTTTTGACTGATGTATTATTTGAGTTTGGACACTTGTTGTAAGGCCATAAGGCCATTGTTTTAGACTCTTTTAGTGGTGGATAACTTCTAGTCTTGTTTGTGTTTCCGCTGTTTTGTGCAAAGAGTTTTGAGTATGGGTAGTTATATCATTTTATAATACTAAAGCTGTGGCGTCCGTATGTTGTGGGGCCCCGGCCGGACCCATATTATACGGTCATTACAGGGGAGGTGTTACAATTTGGTATCAAAGCGAGGTTAGATTCAAGGTCAATGCGTAGAGAAGTTATCCACATAAGAGTAACGCGGGACCATGCGTGTCCTTATGTTTAAATCTTGAGATTAGAGACTGATTCCTTGTTTCTTGTTTTCTTGAAGAGTGCAAGCAACGAGGCGGGTACGTCGAGAGCAAGAGAGGAACTCTCGACGAGCAGTGCCACTGCTCTAGGTCTTTTGGGCACGGGTGTAAACCCGACCGACTTCTACCGCATGATTGCAGAAGCGATGGTGGCATCCCAAGCTGCAGCAGCAGCTCAAGTAGCAACCCCTGCTACACAGGATACGGCGACGGCCGTGCCAGGAGGAGAAGCCAGGCGAGTGGAGCCTTTGGCGGAAAGGGTAGTTGTCGGACATGGAGACCGGCACTTGAAGTACTTCCTAAGCTTCCATCCCCCATCTTTCAAGGGAGTTGGTACGCCAACAGATGCAGAGGATTGGTGGGTTCGCATTCAAGAGCTTTTGAGGGCGGCAGAGACGCCAGAAGAAAAGAAATCTGAATATGCGTCGTTCATGTTAGAAGGAGATGCCAAGTTGTGGTGGGTGAGCCATAGCGGCCGCCAGTTCCCTGGACGCACCCCGTCGGTGGAGGAGTTTGGGGATGCGTTTCTAAAAAGGTACATTCCCGTTTCTACACGGTTGGCACTTTAGAGGCAGTTCCTGCACTTAATGCAGTGGGACAAGACGGTGGATGAGTATGTGCAGTAGTTCACCCATTTGGGTCGTTACGCGGGAACGACGATGGCAGATGATGTAGAGAGGGATAACCTCTTCTACCAGGGGCTGAGGGAGAACCTGAGACAACCCCTCATTTCCATGAAGAGGGATGGTTTTAATGAACTAGTTGAGGCTGCCAGGATATTGGAAAGTGATCTGGAGCGAACCCAACGTCGTAAGGGTTTTACTCCCAAGCAAGGGGAAGGGAAGCCTTCCCAATCCCATGGAAAGTCTGAAGGGAGTAGGTGGAGGAATAAGCCTCACACATCCAGGTCCGGCGAGAAGAGCAAGTGGATGCCTGGAGGTTCTCACTCTAGGGGACCGCCGACGTGTTACAACTGCGGTATGGTGGGGCACATAGCTCGTGTTTGTCCCCAAGGAGGAGCGGGGCAAGAGGCAAGGCAGGAGCAGACTGTGCGCTCCGGCCCCAGTGCTGCGGAGAAAGGGAAAATGGCAGAGTCGAGCGCTTCTCGGTTCCAACCGGTGCAACCAAGGGCTTACAACCTTGGACAGCAAGAAGCGATCCACCAAACCGATGTGGTGACAGGTATGAAGAAAATTTAAGTTGAAATTTTGTGCTTCATACTTTTAGACCCTTTTTGTGTGATGTCTATGTTGTATGCTTTGTTTTAGTTTCCGGATACCCCGCTAGGGTATTTTTCGATACGGGAGCATCGCACTCCTTTCTTGCGGAGAGCTTCATCCGGAGAATAGGAGTTGAGTTTTTCTCGGCGGACGCGGAGTTGAATGTGTGCATGCCCAATGGGTCATCCATGACCATCAGGGCCAAAGGGCGCATCTGTTGGGAGCTGGACGGAGTTGCCTTCGTTTTGGTAGCAGCGATTTTGCCTTTGGTTGAGTTCGATGTCATTTTGGGCATGGACTGGCTTGCAGAGCAGCGTGCCA
Organism: Platanthera guangdongensis; assembly: GCA_039583875.1. Taxonomy (NCBI): domain Eukaryota; kingdom Viridiplantae; phylum Streptophyta; class Magnoliopsida; order Asparagales; family Orchidaceae; genus Platanthera; species Platanthera guangdongensis. The sequence goes on along the minus strand of CM077148.1, from coordinate 7,615,578 downwards.
GTATTGATTGCCTATCTAAGGTAGTGACCCTAAAGAGCAAAGGGTAGGCGGAGGTCAAATTTGAGGGCCTTTGTGGAGTGGCCTATTCCCTGATTTCGGCCATGCAATTGATGCGAGCGGTTAACCAGGGTGGTGTAGCGCTTGTAGCGTTATTGTAGGTTCATCTCTCTCACCTATCTATTGAGGAAGTGCCCGTAGTGGCAGAGTTCAAGGATGTGTTTCCGGATGAACTTCCTAGAGCGCCTCCTCGGCGGGAGATCGATTTCTCGATCGAGTTAGTGCCGGAGGCTAGGCCGGTGTCACGTCCTCCGTTTAGGATGGCACCAAAGGAGTTGGCCGAACTCAAAGTACAGCTACAGGAACTGTTGGAGCAAGGGTATATTAGACTCAGTTCTTCACCGTGGAGCGCGCCGGTGTTGTTTGTAAAAATGAAAGACGGTAGCATGCGGCTATGCATAGACTACCGAGAGCTGAATAAATTGACCGTCAAGAACAAGTATCTGATTCCTCGGATAGATGAATTGTTCGACCAATTGGTAGGGTCAGTGGTGTATTCAAAATTGCACTTGAAGTCAGGCTATTATCAGCTGCGAATTTGGGATGAGGATATACCCAAGACTGCCTTTGGTACAAGGTGTAACAACACCATCCGTTCATATGATATATTCTAGAAGGTCCGACCGGGGCCCCACAGGATATACCACAAAACAGTCGGTGAAGGTACAGGATGATACCAGAGTAGCGCATCGCACCTATCACAAGCATTCTAGCGGAAGCCTAAACTACTTGAACTCCTCATGACTGTCCAAACATAAAACTCCACATTTTATATATATAGGAATGTCTTACAATATGAACAAGCGTTGGCCTTATGGCCTTACATAGCTTTCACACAGTGGCCTAAAACAGATTGGCGCGCAGGCCGGCCACAATAAAAGAAAACACTCAAAAGAACACAACTAGCCTTCGAGGGCTAGCAGCAGCAGCAGCAGCACCAGCAGGAACATCAACCTCTATGCATCCCGCTCGGCTCTCCAGCACCTGTGCAAGGACAATCCACCCACCGGTGGCAAACAAAAGCAACGGTCAGCGTTCAGCTGACCAAATTATAACGACCCTACCCCTTCTCTCGGGGCAGCGGTATTTTTCCCTGCAGGTATATCATATCACAAGTATGGCAAGCTATATCATCAAAAGGTGCTTTCACGCACACAAGCCATCACAACCGTTCGCCACCCGGCCCAACGGTCCGTGCACTCAGGGCACATTCTTGGTGTTCTGGCAACCTCTTGCCCACCACCGTATCAGGGTTATCACCCAACGGTAAATCTCTTGAGCATTTACTCCATGGCGTGCAGCCGGAGTTAGTCCTCGGACAACGGGATGGCCCGTAGCCCCCCGTTGTGTCATGGCGCGCAGGCCGAAGACTCTTGTTATGCGCTCCAATAGACCGCACTTTTTGGTCTCACGTCGGACGGACATAGCGCAGGTCGGATCCTCCACCCCCCGTTGCTCAAATCGCCTTGCCTTCTCCGAGTACAGCGTACTCATGGCTATATCAAAGGCGCGGGTAGGTCTCACCGATCCTGTTCTGGCATTCAAGCCTGGGTATTTATATATACCCATTTCCTCACAGCAATAGCGGGTCTTTCCTGGGCGCACCAGTACTTCCTGTGACTCGCTCCACAGGTTGACACCGCACAAGCACAAATGTCAGGGGTCTTTCCTGGGCACACCAGTACTTCATGTGACTCGCTTCACAGGTGGACACCCTATGACATCAAGCATCACAAAAAGGGCCTTTCCTGGTCCCACCAGTACTTCCTGTGCCTCATTCACAGGTTGGACCCAAAACCATCACAAGGCTATTTTCCTGGGCTACCACCCCAGTACTTCCTGCTACTCCTTTTCGCAGGCATAACCCGTAGACGCCGTACACTACACGTTATCACGGAGTCTTCTCCGGTTCGTATGCAACATCACCAATCCAGACTAACCTGTCCAGATGGGCTTCACACAGCATGCCTATTCCGTACTCCATTTCCGGATCTATATGCACAACAAAGGGGATTTCAAGAATCACCCAAACGACTCCCAAAAGCAGCCACCTCTTGGTGGGGGAATCAAAAGATATGCCAAAACGGAAGCCTTCACATGGCTAGGACGAAAAGTCGTTACCCTTGACGATCGCTTCGGTGCCATGGCCTCCAAGCTAGCTTGCAAGACTCGCAAGAGCGTTTCCTCCGCAACGCTGGCTTCGGATCTCTCGTCGGTAAACCGCAGCACCACCAGCAGCAGCCCCCTTTCCTTCTTCCTCCTCCTTTCTCTCTCTCTTTCTCTCTCTTGAAGAAAGATGAAGGCCAAAGTAAAATGAGTAATCCTTCTCTGATTTCGGCCTTGAAGGAAAAAGAGGAAGAGGCTTCAGCCCTTGGATCCAGACTGAAGGAATGGACGGCCACGATTCTGCCAAAAACACATATTTTGACCCGACACGGCCTCGAACACAGCCGTGTGCCTCAAGCGGTGGTCAACCGACTTATCCAAACCAGTGACACGCCCATGGGACACGCCCGTGTCATGGGCCGTGTCACCAACACGCCTTCAGACACACCCGTGTCTGTGGCCGTGTACCTGGGTGAAAAAAATCCCAAATCATCCCGAGACTTCACACGGCCTGTGACACGCCCGTGTCCCAGGCCGTGTGCCCAAACACGGCAAAAGACACGCCCTGTCGAAACCTTCGGCGGGCTGAGTTCGTCGCCTGATTTGACACGCCCTGTGACACTCCCGTGTCACAGGCCGTGTGCAACACTCGACACTCACTTCTCGACACTCGACGATCGTCGAGAAAAATCGTCGAGCATGCGACACGGCCCTGGACACGCCCGTGTCCTGGGCCGTGTGCCTCCCTCTCGACGCATCGTCGAGAGAAAAATCGTCGAGACAAAGCCCAATCGTCGACACAACCTCGACACGCCCTGCGACACGCCCGTGTCGCAGGCCGTGTCACTTGACACGCCCTGGGACACGCCCGTGTCCCAGGCCGTGTCACCCAAAAATTCCTGTTTCTGCACTTTGGGCTGTTACAATCCTCCCCTCCTACAGGAAATTTCGTCCTCGAAATTTAGAGACAGGAAAGCAACAGAAACCAGCAAGAAAAATGTTACAACATATAAAAGTTTGATGTTACAACATTCTCGCGACAGATTACACAAACAGCTCAGGGAACTCTACTCGCATGGTTTGCTCGCGTTCCCATGTCAGCTCTTCACGGCCGTAGTTGTCCCATCGGACTTTTACCAAACCGACCGTCTTGTTCCGCAACTGTTTCTCGGCTCGATCTTCGATCTGAATGGGTCTAACTCTCGTTGTTAGCCCATACTCCACCGGCACCCGATCATCCGCGATCACTTGAGCTGGATCTTTCACGGCCTTCCGAAGCACCGAGATGTGAAAGACATCATGTAACCCACCCAAGTCCGCCGATAGAGCTAGCCGATAAGCCGCTTCGCCAACTCGCTCAACCACTTCAAAAGGACCCAAATATCTTGGACTCAACTTTTTCAATCGTCGAATCCTGGAGACACCTTTGAATGGCTTGATCTTCAAGTAGACCCAATCGCCAACCGCAAATTCGACGTTCCGGTGATTGGCGTTGTAGTACTTCGCTTGTTGATCGTGAGCAATCAGCAATCTCTCTCGAATAGTCCGAATGGTTGAGTTTGCTTCATCCACCTCATTTGGTTTAACAACCCGGGCTTCACCTGCTTCTACCCAAGCCAAGGGAGTACGACACTTCCTTCCATATAGGGCTTCATATTTTGCCATCCCAATGCTTGCCTGGTAGCTGTTATTATACGCAAACTCGACCATATAGAGATGATCTTCCCATCTCTTTCCGAAGTCAAGGGCGCACATTCGGAGCATGTCCTCCATTGTTCTGTTGGTACGTTCAGTCTGGCCATCCGTTTGGGGATGAAAGGCCGTACTGAAAGTCAACTTCGTGCCCAACAGTCGGTGAACTAGCCTCCAATCATTTGACGTGAATCGCCCATCTCGATCACTTACGATGCTCCGAGGAACACCGTGAAGCCGCACAATCTGATCAACATATAATTTTGCCAAACTTTCAACTGAATCATCCCGCCTGTTCGGGAGAAAATGTGCTACTTTCGTTAGGCGGTCAACAATCACCCAAATGGAATCATTTCCTCGCTGCGATCTTGGCAACCCATGCACAAAATCCATGGAAATATCATCAAATTTCCACTATGGGATCGGCAGTGACTTCAAATAACCGCCCGGCTTTTGGCATTCCGCCTTCACCATCGCACATGTTTGACATTTGGCCACATAAAGGGCAACATCTTTCTTGAGCCCTGGCCACCAGAATAGCTTCTTCATATCGTTGAACATCTTTGTGCTCCCGGGGTGAATGGAATACTTGGTATAATGTGCTTCATACATCAGTTCTTCCCTCAGTTTCCCCACATTTGGGACGCACAACCGGCCCTCTTTTCGCAAAAGACCGTCATTCCAGGTGAATTTGCCTTCTGGTCCTTCATTCACATAGCGCAAGAGATCTTCATCCAACTCCGTTGCCCGTCGAACTCGGTCCGCAAGGTCACATTGCACCTCGGTCCAGTTCAAACATGCAGTGGTAGTGGAATTCTTGTCAACACAATAGATCTCCAATGCTTCCAACTCCTGGATAAGACGTTCATCATGCCTTTGTAACCAATTTGCTCTAGCCGGAACCCGCCGACTCAAGGCATCCGCGACAACATTCCCTTTCCCGGGTGTATAGTGAATCTCGAAAGTGTAGTCCCCAAGGAACTCCAACCACCTTCGTTGTCGCATGTTCAAATCTTTCTGCTCCAACAGATACTTTAGGCTCTTATGATCGGTATAGATCTCCACCTTCACGCCATAAAGGTAGTGTCGCCACAGCTTAAGTGCAAAAATCACCGCCGCTAATTCCAAATCATGGACGGGATAGTTACGCTCGTGCACCTTCAGCTGGCGTGAGCCATAAGCAATCACCTTTCCGCTCTGCAGAAGAACGCAGCCTAAGCCGCTCCCTGAGGCATCACTATAAATTACAAATCCATCGGTTCCACATGGCGAAGACAACACTGGTGCCATGGTCAACCGAACCTTCAGCTCTTCAAAAGCTCGTGCGCACTCTGGCGTCCAAACGAACTTCTGATCTTTTTGCGTCAGTGTGTTTAGCGGCAAAGCGATCCGCGAGAAGTTTTTCCACAAATCTTCTATAGTAGCCCGCAAGTCCAAGGAAACTCCTGACTTCGGCCACGGAAGACAACATTGGCCAATCTTGTATGGCTCTTATCTTCGCTGGATCCACTGCAATGCCCGCTCCACTCACCACATGGCCCAAAAATGCCACTGACGATAGCCAAAACTCGCACTTCGAGAACTTGGCATATAGCTGATTTTGCCTCAACGTGTTCAACACCAACCGCAAATGAATCTCATGCTCAGCTTTAGACTTCGAGTACACCAGGATGTCATCAATGAACACGATCACAAACAGATCTAGGTACTCACGGAAAATACGGTGCATCAGATCCATAAACACCGAAGGCGCATTGCACAATCCAAAGGGCATGACTGTGAACTCATAGTGCCCATAACGCGTTCCAAATGCGGTTTTGGGAATGTCACCTTCCCGAATTCTTAACTGGTAATAACCAGACTTCAGGTCCAACTTCGAATAGACGGTCGAGCCCACTAGCTGATCGAATAACTCATCAATCCGAGGTATAGGATACTTATTCTTCTCGGTCAGCTTATTCAATTCACGGTAATCAATACACAACCGTAACCCACCATCTTTCTTCTTTACAAAAAGCACAGGCGCGCTCCAAGGTGACATACTTGGGCGGATATAACCTTGCTCTAGCATTTCTTGGAGTTGAACCTTCAATTCAGCCATCTCTTTTGGCGCAACGCGATATGGCGAGCGGGCTACAGGTTTCGCACCTGGCACCAACTCAATTGTGAAGTCAATCTCCCGCTGGGGTGGTAGCCCAGGGAGATCCGCGGGAAACACATCAGTAAATTCTGCCACAATCGGAACCTCGCACAAAGTGGCCTTAGGCTCAACAGCCTGAATTAGTGCAAAGTAACACTCCGCACCCTTCCGAACAGCTTTGACTACCTGGAGTGCAGACATCAACGTCCCGCCTACTCCTCGCATACCCGCGAACTTGGTCTCCTGTTCGGTATTCTGGCCCAACGTGATTTCTTTGGACTGGCAATCAATCATAGCATGCTGCTCCGCAAGCCAATCCATCCCAAAAATCACATCAAACTCCGATATTGGCAAAACAAATGCGGTTAAACGAAAATCCCGACTTCCTAACTGAACCTCCACATCGTAAGCTTGATCCGCAAGCATCCAACAACCATTCGGCAACACCACTCTGACGCTATCTGCCTTTGGACGACTGGGTATCCCAAGCCGCGTAAGAAACTCACTAGACAGAAAAGAATGCGATGCCCCTGTATCAAACAGTGCTCGCGCCAGCGTGTCCCGAATCATCACAAAGCCTATGACAAACATGTCACACACACAAACCACAAACATAGGGGTACTAAGCTAAGCATACAAACAATAGCATATGCAAAACTAACCATACCTGTGACAACGTCACTCTGCTTGATGGCCTCTTGCAGGCCAAGATTGTAGACCCGGGGTTGCGCCTGCGAGGCAGAGGAATCCACCACCGCCTTTCCTTTCTCCGCATAAGATGCTCCCGCCTTCTTTTCACTCTTCGGCGGCATCCGACAATCTCGCGCAATATGCCCCATCCTACCACAATTGAAGCAGGTACGAGTGTCTGGCTTGGAGGTTGCCCCTGATGTTGCTCCCGTTGCAACTGATGAAGGAGCTTGTCCACTAGGCTTGGACTTCTTACCCCATCTCTTCTTATAAAATGATTTTCCCGATCGGGGCGCCTTCCACTCCGGTTGCGTCACAGCCAAAGCTCTCTTCCCTTGCACCCTCTTCATATCCTTTTCCAACGCGGTCGCAGTGTCAACCAACGCTTGGAAACCTTGGTTCACCGAACTGGACACAAGGAATCTCAACTCGTCCCTCAGTCCTTCATAGAACCGATTCGTCTTCCTCTGCTCATCAGCAAAAATCGAACCCGCATACCGCCCCAAGCGCGTAAATTCATGCAGGTACGCGTCAACACTGCCATCACCTTGAGTCAACCGTTGGAATTCATTTTCCATGGCTATCCGTTGAGCCACAGGAAGGTGCTTCGCAAGGAAGAGCCGGGAGAATTCTTCCATCGACACTTGGGTTAACGGACGACCCGCCAAATGATGCAACTCCATCACATCCCACCATAACCGAGCTTCTCCTTCAAGCAAGAAGGTGGCTAAGGTAACTTTCTGATGCTCCGCCGTTCCTATCGCCGTCATCACTCGCTTGACACGCGATAACCAATCCTCAGCCTGCGTCGGGGTTCCCGCTCCCGAGAACGTAGGCGGATGGAAACTCATAAACCGCATTTAGCTGCTTCTCAGCCGCTCGAGGAGCCACATCCACAACAGGTTCAGGCCTTGCCACCACCTGTTCTGGCCTCACAGCCGCTTGCTCCTGCCTAAGTGGCTGGCCTTGGATCATGGTAAATAAGGCCTCCGCAACTAAACGGACATGTTCCGCGGACAGGTGGAGGTGTAGGCACCGCGGCTGGTGCCGTACTTTCATCAGAACGCTGGGGCTCAGACGGCCCAGCTCCACTCCGTGTCACCTAAAGGTGGACAAGACACACACATTAGCGGTCGTACCCAAGCAAACAACACAAAATAGGAACACGCAGGTTCCTCAAACATACAAAATGCATTCCTATCATGGACATTCAGGAGTTCATTCGTAGACTTTGGTGTGCACAAACACGTGCTCGCCACCCCACAAAAGAAGTCGGCCACGACTTCGAGAGGGAAAGACCAAGACAACCGATACCAAAAATGTAACAACCCCATCCGTTCATATGATATATTCTAGAAGGTCCGGCCGGGGCCCCACAGGATATACCACAAAACAGTCGGTGAAGGTACAGGATGATACCAGAGTAGCGCATCGCACCTATCACAAGCATTCTAGCGGAAGCCTAAACTACTTGAACTCCTCATGAATGTCCAAACATAAAACTCCACATTTTATATATATAGGAATGTCTTACAATATGAACAAGCGTTGGCCTTATGGCCTTACATAGCTTTCACACAGTGGCCTAAAACAGATTGGCGCGCAGGCCGGCCACAATAAAAGAAAACACTCAAAAGAACACAACTAGCCTTCGAGGGCTAGCAGCAGCAGCACCAGCAGGAACATCAACCTCTATGCGTCCCGCTCGGCTCTCCAGCACCTGTGCAAGGACAATCCACCCACCGGTGGCAAACAAAAGCAACGGTCAGCGTTCAGCTGACCAAATTATAACGACCCTACCCCTTCTCTCGGGGCAGCGGTATTTTTCCCTGCAGGCATATCATATCACAAGTATGGCAAGCTATATCATCAAAGGTGCTTTCACGCACACAAGCCATCACAACCGTTCGCCACCCGGCCCAACGGTCCGTGCACTCAGGGCACATTCTTGGTGTTCTGGCAACCTCTTGCCCACCACCGTATCAGGGTTATCACCCAACGGTAAATCTCTTGAGCATTTACTCCATGGCGTGCAGCCGGAGTTAGTCCTCGGACACCGGGATGGCCCGTAGCCCCCCGTTGTGTCATGGCGCGCAGGCCGAAGACTCTTGCTATGCGCTCCAACAGACCGCACTTTTTGGTCTCACGTCGGACGGACATAGCGCAGGTCAGGATCCTCCACCCCCCGTTGCTCAAATCGCCTTGCCTTCTCCGAGTACAGCGTACTCATGGCTATATCAAAGGCGCGGGTAGGTCTCACCGATCCTGTTCTGGCATTCAAGCCTGGGTATTTATATATACCCATTTCCTCACAGCAATAGCGGGTCTTTCCTGGGCGCACCAGTACTTCCTGTGACTCGCTCCACAGGTGGACACCGCACAAGCACAAATGTCAGGGGTCTTTCCTGGGCACACCAGTACTTCCTGTGACTCGCTTCACAGGTGGACACCCTATGACATCAAGCATCACAAAAAGGGCCTTTCCTGGTCCCACCAGTACTTCCTGTGCCTCATTCACAGGTTGGAACCAAAACCTTCACAAGGCTATTTTCCTGGGCTACCACCCCAGTACTTCCTGCTACTCCTTTTCGCAGGCATAACCCGTAGACTCCGTACACTACACGTTATCACGGAGTCTTCTCCGGTTCGTATGCAACATCACCAATCCAGACCAACCTGTCCAGATGGGCTTCACACAGCATGCCTATTCCGTACTCCATTTCCGGATCTATATGCACAACAAAGGGGATTTCAAGAATCACCCAAACGACTCCCAAAAGCAGCCACCTCTTGGTGGGGGAATCAAAAGATATGCCAAAACGGAAGCCTTCACATGGCTAGGAAGAAAAGTCGTTACCCTTGACGATCGCTTCGGTGCCATGGCCTCCAAGCTAGCTTGCAAGACTCACAAGAGCGTTTCCTCCGCAACGCTGGCTTCGGATCTCTCGTCGGTAAACCGCAGCACCACCAGCAGCAGCCCCCTTTCCTTCTTCCTCCTCCTTTCTCTCTCTCTTTCTCTCTCTTGAAGAAAGATGAAGGCCAAAGTAAAATGAGTAATCCTTCTCTGATTTCGGCCTTGAAGGAAAAAGAGGAAGAGGCTTCAGCCCTTGGATCCAGACTGAAGGAATGGACGGCCACGATTCTGCCAAAAACACATATTTTGACCCGACACGGCCTCGAACACGGCCGTGTGCCAGGCCGTGTGCCTCAAGCGGTGGTCAACCGACTTATCCAAACCAGTGACACGCCCATGGGACACGCCCGTGTCATGGGACGTGTCACCAACACGCCTTCAGACACGCCCGTGTCTGTGGCCGTGTACCTGGGTGAAAAAAATCCCAAATCATCCCGAGACTTCACACGGCCTGTGACACGCCCGTGTCCCAGGCCGTGTGCCCAGACACGGCACAAAGACACGCCCTGTCGAAACCTTCGGCGGGCTGAGTTCGTCGCCTGATTTGACACGCCCTGTGACACGCCCGTGTCACAGGCCGTGTGCAACACTCGACACTCACTTCTCGACACTCGACGATCGTCGAGAAAAATCGTCGAGCATGCGACACGGCCTTGGACACGCCCGTGTCCTGGGCCGTGTGCCTCCCTCTCGACGCATCGTCGAGAGAAAAATCGTCGAGACAAAGCCCAATCGTCGACACAACCTCGACACGCCCTGTGACACGCCCGTGTCGCAGGCCGTGTCACTTGACACGCCCTAGGACACGCCCGTGTCCCAGGCCGTGTCACCCAAAAATTCCTGTTTCTGCACTTTGGGCTGTTACACAAGGTATGGACACTTTGAGTTTACGTCAATGCCGTTCGGACTGACGAACGCACCATCTGTGTACATGGATCTTATGAATCGAGTATTTCGGGAATACTTGGATTTTTTGTGGTTGTCTTCATTGATGACATCTTGGTGTATTCCAAATCGGAAGTGGAGCATGAGACCCACTTGAGAGTGGTCTTGCAAGTGTTGAGGGAGAATCAGATATATGCAAAGTTCTCCAAGTGCGAGTTCTGGTTAGAGAAGGTGGCATTTTTGGGACACGTGATTAGTGGGGATGGGGTGGCAGTGGATCCAACAAAAGTAGAATCCATCAGAGATTGGCCGGTTTTGAGGACCGTGGCGGAAGTCCGAAGTTTCCTTGGACTAGCCGGGTATTATAGGAGATTCGTGGAGAATTTTTCGCGGATAGCTCTACCCCTCACCTCACTCACTCGTAAAGATCATAAGTTTGTGTGGACTCAAGAGTGCAGTCAAGCATTTGAGGCACTGAAGGAGAGACTAATGATGGCTCCAATCCTAAGTCTACCGCAAGGGACCGAGGGATTTCAGATTTTCAGTGACGCATCGGGATGCGGTTTGCGTTGCGTTTTGGTGCAACATGGCAAGGTGATAGCTTTTGGGTCTAGACAGCTGAAGCCTCATGAGAGGAATTACCCCGTCCATGACTTGGAGTTGGCGGCGGTAATTTTCGCATTGAAAATATGGCGGCATTATGTGTACAGTGCAAAGGTGGAGATCTTCACGGATCATAAAAGCCTGAAGTATCTCTTGGATCAAAAGGACTTGAACATGCGGCAACGCATGTGGGTTGAGTTTCTTGGAGACTACGAAGTGGCGATTCAGTATATGCCAGGTAAAGCCAATGTGGTGGCGGATGCCTTGAGTAGAAAGTACTCGGGGCAAGGGAATTGGATCGAAGCTCATGATGAGCGGTTGGTACGGGAATGGGAGTCCCTTTGTTTGGAATGTGTTGCGAGAGGCGAGTCCAGCGTGGCTCGGTTGAACTGGATTGAAGTGCAGAACGACTTGACCGATCGCATTCGGGAAGCGACTCGGTTGGAAGTGGACTTTCAACCATTTGTGTTGGAGGCTCAAACGGGCGAGAGCAGCGCCTGGGAGATAATTGATGGGATTCTGAGGAAGGACGGAAGGGTTTGTATACCACAGTTCGGCAAACTCTGTGAGGAGTTGATGTTTGAGGCTCACTTCACAAAGTACTCCATTCACCCGGGCAGTACAAAGATGTACTTGGATATGAAGAAATCCTTTTGGTGGCCGGGGCTGAAGCGGGACGTAGCTTTATATGTGAATCGTTGCCAGACTTGCGCCTTGGTGAAGGCCGAATGTCAGAAGCCGGGCGGGTTCCTGAAGCCCCTTCCAATCCCTGAATGGAAATGTGATGACATCTCCATGGATTTCGTACATGGGTTGCCTAGATCGCAGCAGGGTAATGATGCTATTTGGGTGATCGTGGACCGCTTAACCAAGGTGGCCCACTTCATCCCAAATCGGAAAGTGGACGGCGTGGAGAAGCTGGTGGAGTTGTATGTTCGCAACATTGTGCGACTGCATGGGATTCCAAAGAGTATAGTCAGCGATCGAGATAGACGGTTTACGTCCAAGGACTGGAGACTGCTTCAGAAGAGCTTGGGCACGAATCTAAAGTTCAGTACGGCGTTCCATCCTCAAACTGATGGGCAAACCGAAAGAACGAACCGTACTATGGAGGATATGCTGAGAATGTGCATTCTTGACTTCGGCAAGAGGTGGGAAGATCACCTCTTCATGGTGGAATTCGCGTACAATAATAGTTACCAAGCAAGCATAAAAATGGCGCCATACGAAGCTTTGTATGGGAGACGGTGTCGAACACCGATGTCTTGGGCAGAGGCGGGAGACACCAAAATTTTGGGAAAGGAGGCGGTGGTTGACGCTTGTGAGTTGGTGTGGACCATTCAAGAGCGTATGAAAGTGGCGCAAGACCGGCAAGCAAAATACTTTAATGCTCGTCACAGGAAGTTGGAGTTTGCGGTAGGTGATTGATTCTATTTGAAGATCAAGCCGTTCAAGGGCATCTCACGGATTCGTAGACTCAAGAAGTTGAGTCCAAGGTTTTTGGGGCCTTTTGAAGTTGTTGAACGGGTGGGAGAAGCAGCCTATCGGTTGGCGTTGTCCACGGAGCTGAGTGGATTGCATGACGTCTTCCATGTCTCCGTCTTGAGGAAAGCCTTGGTGGAGGCTAGTATGGTGATCGAGCCGGCATCGGTGCCAATTGATGAAGACTTGAGGACACGAGTCCGTCCAATCGCTAAAGAGGATTCGGAGACTCGGCAATTGCGGAATAAAGAGGTTAAACTCGTGAGAGTCTGATGGGACAACTGCGGTCGTGAGGAGAAATCTTGGGAACGAGAGAAATCCATGCTAGAAGAGTATCCAGAACTCTTCATTTCAGGTACCATTTAAGTATGTTCCCTTTTGTTTTGAAATTTCGGGACGAAATTCTGTTAAGGGGGGAGAGTTGTAACACCCCAGTTTTTGAGAGAGGGTCGATTTGCGTTTCTGGCCAATTTTGGTTTCTAGCAGGGGGCACACAGCCCGGGACACGGGCATGTCCCAGGCCGTGTCAGGTTGGAGTCGACGACTTGGCCGCGTAGTCGACACCTTGCGCTCGGCAAAGTGTCGAGACAGGTCACACGGCCTGCGACACGGGCTTGTCGCAGGGCGTGTCCAGCCCGTGTCGACACTCGACCCGGGGTGTCGACATTTTTGCTTGACAATGTGTCGAGACAAGGCACACGGCCTAGGACACGGGCGTGTCCAAGACCGTGTGGGTCGGTCGACGAACTTCAGTCGACGATGCTCACTCGACGAGTGTCGAGTGTCGAGTGTCGAGACTAGGGCACACGGCCTGTGACACGAGCGTGTCACAGGGCGTGTCCCGCTTGGTCGACGATCTTCGCTCGACGTTTTTCCCCGGTGTCGACACAAAAACTGTCGACGAGTGTCGAGACTTTGCACATGGCTTGGGACATGGGCGTGTCCCAGGCCGTGTCCTTCTCGGGTTGTTTTCGGGGCTGTGTCGATGGAGGCACACGACCGACCACATGGCTGTGTCAGTTTGGACACGGGCGTGTTGGGTCGAACACGGGTGTGTCGAATACCCATGTGTTGTTCCAGGCGCGTCAATTTGATACGGCGAATGGGGGACACGGCCCTGGACATGGGCGTGTTCCAGGCCGTGTTCGACCCAGGTATTTTATTTTTCAGACGGATCGTGGCCATTCCTTCCCTTATTTTGGGATCTCATGGTTTAGGAATGCTCTTGGGAAGTCAAGTCCGAGAATATGGTTGGAAACCCTCATTCTACTCCAAGCTTTCTCTTACTAAAATTTTAGAGAGAAGGGAGAGCAAGGAAGAGGGTGAAGGAGGGTTTGGGCTATAGGAGAGGCTTCGGTGCTCCAAATCGCGAGCCGAGTCCAGATCCGTGGAGGCTAGATCTTTGCGAAGGTTTTCATCCGGCTATTTTGCCATGACAAGGAAGAGGAGTTGGAAGGTAACGACACTTCTCCTCTCGGTCTTAGAATGCATGTCTTTAGCATCATTTCTTTTCTAGTTTTGGGCACCAAACACTCAAATGAGAGGGGTTTTGGGTCGCCAAAGTTCAAGAGGAACCTCCAGGTCGATTGAGTCCGTCCCCGACATGATTTGCATTAGAAATCCGCTCCGTTAGTGGATTAGGCATGGTGGGTGAAGCCGTAGTCGTGACCGTTAGTCCGAATCGGTGATGTTGCATACGAACTTTAGGGATTCGTAGAGATTCCGTTTCGGCAAGATGCCGTTTGTGATGTGGTGATGTTTTCCCCTTTTTCTCGAGTGAGTACGTGTAGTCGGAACCGGACAAGGTTAGCTCCTCGTGGCGGTAGATGGTTTCCTTGGTGGACAAGGTTAGCTCTGCATGAGTTGTAGATGGTTTCCTTGGTGCGCGGGAACGCTGCAGTACAAATGAGGGACTAGGGTGGAATTGTCTTGGTTTGTGATGTGCCAAGGCGTGGCTATGTCTCCGTGGTCGGCTGGCTATCCCGTGACGTTCACGTCATGTGTGGAGAGTGTCTCGGCGAGACGATCCCCCTTCTGTGAGACTGACGAGAATGCCAAGCATGGGGGCAAGCCCGGGCAATGAGGCCATGAGCGGGTGGGGTCTGGCAAGGCTTCTTAGAATCGGTCAGTTTGTGTTTGTTGGAATCCTGACATGAGACGTCAGAGCTTGTGGGCAAGCCCGGGTCTAAGACCTTGAGCGGGTGGGGCCTTTGCAAGAGTTCCATTTGGCAGCCTGTGTGCCGTTGGGGGGAATTGTGTTACCCCCCCCCCCCTTTGTTTGTGGCTTTATGCCAATGGGGAAACGATGAGTACCCATGTGATGTGATGATGTGCTAGATGCATACGAGATAGGGTGCCTTGGGTGAAGCCCGGGTTGTTGCATACATGTTGCATAAGTAGGCCCTTTTTATTATATGCTCAACCAGTAGAGAACATGTATGATGTGTGTGACATCCAAGCCTGTTTCTGTAGCTGCATTTTCTTGCTTATGAATATTGCATACGAAGTGCTAACTTGCAGGTTGGAGGAGTACCCCGGGGTCCGTTAGGGGCGGCCGGGAGGAGATGTGTTTGTTACACATTTTGAGGACAGCCTTTGCTGACCCACGTTACTAATAAATTTTACAGGGCAAGGATCGCATGCAGGAGCTAGCTCGCCGGCCAGAAAGGCCTAAGCTTCATGATGTGCTTCTCTCTTTTGTAGCTCTACTTATATGATGTTGTATGTTTGAGACTCATGTTGTCCGGCTTGCATGCCGAGGTAGACTAGGAGTGCTATGCACTTTCTTGACTGATGTATTATTTGAGTTTGGACACTTATTGTAAGGTCATAAGGCCATTGTTTTAGACTCTTTTAGTGGTGGATAACTTCTAGTCTTGTTTGTGTTTCCGCTGTTTTGTGCAAAGAGTTTTGAGTATGGGTAGTTATGTCATTTTATAATACTAAAGCTGTGGCGTCCGTATGTTGTGGGGCCCCGGACGGACCCATATTATACGGTCATTACAGGGGAGGTGTTACAGTGTTCACTGTCTCGACACTTCGTCGAGCGAAGCTCGTCGACTACCTGATAAGGCCTTGTACTTGCCCGTGTCCTAGGCCGTGTGCCTTGTCTCGACACATCATCGAGCGAAATTCGTCGACTCCCCGGGCCGATCGTCGACACGGGCTCGACACGCCCTAAGACACGCCAGTGTCTCAGGCCGTGTTCTCTGCTCAACGATCGTCGACTCCAAAATCGTCGACCTCACGACCAAATCGTCGACTGGAGCCTGACACGCCCTGGGACACGCCCATTTCTCAGGCCGTGTGCCCCTACCAGAAACCAATTTTCCTTCTCGACGAACTCGGTTCGACACGGCCATGGACATGCCCGTGTCCTTGGCCGTATGACTCTCAGCTAAGACCCAAACTGGGCCAGAAATGCTGGTCGTCCCTCTACAAATTTTGGGGCGTTACAACTCTCTCCCACTTAAAATAATTTCATCCTGAAATTACAAAGCAAAAGGGAACAAAACTTAAATGGTACCTGATTTGAAGAGCTCTGGATACTCTTCTAGTATGTCTTGTTCTCGCTCCCAAGAGTGCTCCTCATGACCGCAGTTGTCCCATCGGACTTTCACGAGTTTAACCTCTTTATTCCGCAACTGCCGAGTCTCCAAATCCTCTATAGCAATTGGACGGACTCGCGTCCTCAAGTCTTCCTCTATCGGCACCGATGCCGGCTCTATCACCACACTAGCCTCCACCAAGGCTTTCCTCAAGACGGAGACATGGAAGACGTCATGCAATCCACTCAGCTCCGCGGACAACGCCAACCGATAGGCTGCTTCTCCCACCCTTTCAACAACTTCAAAAAGCCCCAAAAAACTTTGGACTCAACTTCTTGAGTCGGAGAATACGTGAGACGCCTTTGAACTGCTTGATCTTCAAATAGACCCAATCACCTACCGCAAACTCAAACTTCCTGTGACGAGCATTAAAGTATTTTGCTTGCCGGTCTTGCTCCACCTTCATACGCTCTTGAATGGTCCGTACCAAATCACAAGCGTCAACCACCACCTCCTTTCCCAAAATTTTGGTGTCTCTCGCCTCTGTCTAAGACATCGGTGTTCGACACCGTCTCCCATACAAAGCTTCGTATGGCACCATTTTTATACTTGCTCGATAACTGTTATTGTACGCAAATTCTACCATGAAGAGGTGATCCTCCCACTTCTTGTCGAAGTCAAGAATGCACATTCTCAGCATATCCTCCATAGTACGGTTCGTTCTTTCGATTTGTCCGCCAGTTTGAGGATGGAACGCTGTAATGAACTTTAGCTTCATGCCCAAACTCTTCTGAACCAATCTCTAGTCCTTGGACGTAAACCGTCCATCTCGATCGCTGAATATGCTCTTAGAAATCCCATGCAGTCGCACAATATTGCGAACATACAACTCCACCAGCTTCTCCACGCTGTCCTCCTTCCGATTTGGGTTGAAGTGGGCCACCTTGGATAAGCGATCCACGATCACCCAAATAGCATCATTACCCTGCTGCGATCTAGGCATACCTTGTACAAAATCCATGGAGATGTCATCAAATTTCCACTCAGGGATTGGAAGGGGCTTCAGGAACCCGCCCGACTTTTGACATTTGGCCTTCACCAAGGCGCAAGTTTGGCAACGATTCACATACAAAGCTAAGTCCCGCTTCAGCCCCGGCCACCAAAAGGATTTCTTCATATCCAAGTACATCTTTGTACTGCCCGGGTGAATGGAGTATTTTGTGAAGTGAGCCTCAAACATCAACTCCTCACAGAGTTTGCCGAACTGCGGTATACAAACTCTTCCGCCCTTCCTCAGAATCCCATCAATCATCTCCCAGGTGCTACTCTCGCCCTTTTGAGCCTCCATCACATATGGTTGAAACTCCACATCCAACCGAGTCGCTTCCCGAATGCGATCGGACAAGTCGTTCTGCATTTCAATCCAGTTCAACCGAGCCACGCTGGACTCGCCTCTCGCCACACATTCCAAACCAAGGGACTCCCATTCCCGTACCAACCGCTCATCATGAGATTCGATCCAATTCCCTTGCCCCGAGTACTTTCTACTCAAGGAATCCACCACCACATTGACTTTACCTGGCGTATACTGAATCGCCACTTCGTAGTCTCCAAGAAACTCAACCCACCTGCGTTGACGCATGTTCAAGTCCTTTTGATCCAAGAGATAGTTCAGGCTTTTATGATCTGTGAAGATCTCCACCTTTGCACCATACACATAATGTCGCCATATTTTCTACGCAAAAATTACCGCCGCCAACTCCAAGTCATGGACGGGGTAATTCCTCTCATGAGGCTTCAGCTGTCTAGACCCAAAAGTTATCACCTTGCCATGTTGCACCAAAACGCAACCCAAACCGCATCCTGATGCGTCACTGAAGATCTGAAATCCCTCGGTCCCTTGCGGTAGACTTAGGATTGGAGCCATCATCAGTCTCTCCTTCAGTACCTCAAATGCTTGACTGCACTCTTGAGTCCACACAAACTTATGATCTTTACGAGTGAGTGAGGTGAGGGGTAGAGCTATCCGCGAAAAATTCTCCACGAATCTCCTATAATACCCGGCTAGTCCAAGAAAACTTCGGACTTCCGCCACGGTCCTCAAAACCGGCCAATCTCTGATGGCTTCCACTTTTGTTGGATCCACTGCCACCCCATCCCCACTAATCACGTGGCCCAAAAATGCCACCTTCGCTAACCAGAACTCACACTTTGAGAACTTTGCATACGATTGATTCTCCCTCAACACTTGCAAGACCACTCTGAAGTGGGTCTCATGCTCCACTTCCGATTTGGAATACACCAAGATGTCATCAATGAAGACAACCACAAAAGAATCCAAGTACTCCTGAAATACTCGATTCATAAGGTCCATGAACACAGATGGCGCGTTCGTCAGCCCGAACGGCATCACCGTAAACTCAAAGTGTTCGTACCTCGTACCAAAGGCAGTCTTGGGGATGTCCTCGTCCCGAATTCGCAACTGATAATAGGCTGACTTCAAGTCCAATTTTGAGTACACCACCGACCCCACCAACTGGTCGAACAAGTCGTCTATCCGAGGAATCAGATACTTATTCTTAACGGTCAGTTTATTCAGCTCTCGGTAGTCTATGCGCAGTCGCATACTACCGTCTTTCTTCTTTACAAACAACACCGGCGCGCTCCACGGCAAATAACTGGGTCTGATATACCCTTGATTCAACAGTTCCTGTAACTGTATTTTGAGTAGAGCCAACTCCTTTGGTGCCATCCTAAACGGAGGACGTGACACCGACCTAGCCCCCGGCACTAACTCGATTGAGAAGTCAATCTCCCGCTGGGGAGGCGCTCCAGGAAGTTCATCCGGAAACACATCCTTGAACTCTGCCACTACTACGGGCACTTCCTCAATATACAACTGGGAGAGGCGAACCTCCAATAACGCTATCAGCGCTACACCACCCTGGTTAACCGCCCTCCTCAATTGCATGGCCGAAATCAGGGAATAGGCCACTCCACAAAGGCCCTCAAATTTGACTTCCGCCTGCCCTTTGCTCCTTAGGGTCACTATCTTAGATAGGCAATCAATACTGGCGCGCTGCTCTGCAAGCCAGTCCATTCCCAAAATGACATCGAACTCAACCAATGGTAAAACCGCTGCTACCAAAACGAAGTCAACTCCGTCCATCCCCCAACAGATGCGCCCTTTGGCCCCAGTGGTCATGGATGACCCATTGGGCATGCGGACTTTCAGCTCCGCATCCGCCGAGAAAGACTCAACTCCTATTCTCCGGATGAAGCTCTCCGCAAGAAAGGAGTGTGATGCTCCCGTATCGAACAATACCCTAGAGGGGTATCCGGAAACTAATATGAAGCCTACAACATAGACATCATACATAAAAGTCTAAAAGTATGAAGCACAAAATTAAACTTAAATTTCCTCATACCTGTCACCACATCGGTTTGGCGGATCGCTTCCTGCTGTCCAAGGTTGTAGGCCCTTGGTTGCACCGGTTGGAACCGAGAAGCGCTTGACTCCGCCATCTTCCCTTTCTCTGCGGCACTGGGGTCGGAGCGCAGAGTTTGCTCCTGCCTTGCCTCTTGCTCCGCTCCTCCTTGAGGACAAACACGAGCAATGTGCCCCACCTTACAGCAGTTGTAGCACGTCGGCGGTCCCCTAGAGTGAGAACGTCCACTCGCTCTTCTCACCGGACCTGGAAGTGTGAGACTTTTTCCTCCACCTACTCCCTTCAGACTTTCCCTGGGATTGGGGAGGCTTCCCTTCCCCTTGCTTGGGAGAGAAACCCTTACAACGTTATGTTCGCTCCAGATCACTCTCCAATATCATGGAAGCCTCAACTAGCTCATTAAAACCAGCTCTCTTCATGGAAATGAGGGGTTGCCTTAGATTATCCCTCAGCCCCTGGTAGAATAGGTTATCCCTCTCTACATCATCTACCATCGTCATTCCCGCATAATGACCCAAACGGGTGAACTCCTGCACATACTCGTCCACCGTCTTGTCTCGCTGCATTAAGTGTAGAAACTACCTCTGAAGGGCCAACCGTGTAGAAACGGGAATGTACCTCTTTAGAAAAGCATCCCCAAATTCCTCCATCGACGGGGTGCGTCCAGGGAACTGGCGGCCGCTATGGCTCACCCACCACAACTTGGCGTCTCCTTCTAACATGAACACCACATAGTCAGATTTCTTTTCTTCTGGCGTCTCTGCCGCGCTCAAAAGCTCTTGAATTCAAACCCACCAATCCTCTGCATCTGTTGGCGTACCAACTCCCTTGAACAACGGGGGATGGAAGCTCAGGAAATACTTCATGTGTCGGTCTCCATGTCCGACAACCACCCTTTCCGCCAAAGGCTCCACTCGCCTGGCTTCTCTGCATGGTACGGCGTTTGCCGTGTCCGGTGTAGCAGGGGTTGCTACCTGAGCTGCCGCTGCAGCTTGGGTTGCCACCATCGCTTCTGCAAGCATGCGGCAGAAGTCGGCCGGGTTTACACCCGTGCCCAAAAGACCTGGAGCAGTGGCACTGCTCGCCGAAAGTTCTTCTCTTGCTCTCGACGTACCCGCCTCGTTGCTTGCACTATTCAAGAAAACAAGAATCAAGGGATCAGTCTCTAATCTCAAGACTTAAACATAAGGACACTCATGGTCCCGCATTACTCTTATGTGGATAACTTCTCTACGCACTGACCTTGAATCTAACCTGGCTCTGATACCAAATTGTAACACCTCCCCTGTAATGACCGTATAATATGGGTCCGGCCGGGGCCCCACAACATACAGACGCCACAGCTTCAGTATTATAAAATGATATAGCTACCCAATCTCAAAACTCAAAACACAACACAGCGGAAACAACAAACAAGACTAGAAGTTATCCACGCCTACAAGAGTAACAAAATGGCCTTAAGGCCTTACAACAAAAGTGAATCAAAACTCAAATAATACATCAGCCATGAAAGTGCATAAGCACACCTAGTCTACCTCGGCATGCAAGCCGATCACCAAGGGCATCAAAACATACAATGTCATAAAGAGTGGAGCTACATCAAAAAAAGTTAACACTTCATGAGGCTTAGGCCTTTCTGGCTAGCGAGCTAGCTCCTGCTTGCGTTTCTTGCCCTGTAAAAATTATTAGTAACGTGGGTCAGCAAAGGCTGACCTCAAACTGTGTAACAAACACATCTCCTCCCGGCCGCCCCTAACGGACACCGGGGTATTCCTCCAACCTGCAAGTTAGCACTTCGTATGCAATAATCATAAGCAAGAAAAGAAACTAAGGAAACAGGCTTGGATGTCTCAAACACCATACATGTTCTCTATTATTGAGCATATAATAATAGGGCCTACTATGCAACATGAATGCAACACCCGGGCTTCACCCAAGGCACCCTATAGCGTATGCATCTAGCACAACATCACAACATTTGGGTACTCATCATTTCCCCATTGGCGTAAAGCCGCAAACAAAGGGGAACCACAATCCCCCAATGGCATACACGCCGCCACACAGAACTCTTGCCAAGGTCCCACCCGCTCACGGCCGTAGACCCGGGCTTGCCGGCAAACTCTGACTTCTCATGTCAGGATTCCGTCCAACACACTGACCGATTCTAAGAACCCTTGCTGGACCCCACCCGCTCATGGCCTCATTGCCCGGGCTTGTCCCATGCTCGGCGTTCTCGTCAGTCTCACACAAAGGGGACTAGTCTCGCCGGAACACTTTCCACACATGACTTGCACGTCATGGGATAGCCAACCGACCACGGAGACACAGCCACGCCTTGGCACATCACAAACCAAGACATTTCCTCCATAATCCCTCATACGTACTGCAGCGTTCCCGCGCATCAAGGAAACCATCTACCACTCATGCGGAGCTAACCTTATTCACCAAGGAAACCATCTACCGCCAATGAGGAGCTAACCTTGTCCGGTACCGGCCACACGTACTCATGCAAGATAAAGGGAAGAACATCACAAACAACACGAACATCACAAACGGCCCCTTTCCGTGGCAGATTTCTAAGAATCCTTAAACCTCGTATGCAACATCACCGAGTCGGACTAACGGTCGTGACTACGGCTTCACCCACCATGCCTAATCCGCTAACGGAGCGGATCTCTAATGCAAAAATCATGCCGGGGACGGACTCAATCGACCCGGAGGTTCCTCTTGAACCTTGGCGACCAAAACCCATCTCATTTGAGTGTTTGGTGCCCAAAAACTAGAAAAGAAATGATGCTAAAACATGCATCCTAAAACCGAGAGGAGAAGTGTCGTTACCTTCCGACTCTTCTTCCTAGCCATGGAAAAAATAGCCGGATGAAAACCTTCGCAACGATCTAGCCTCCACGGATCTGGACTCGGCTTGCGATTTGGAGTTCCGAAGCTCCGCCGGTGACCGGATCTAGGCTTCTTCTTCTTCCTTTGCTCTCCTCTCTCTCTTGACTTAGAAAGAGAACCACTCAAAAGAAAATGAGGGTTTCTAAGGGTCCAATCCAATGTATATCCCATCAGGAACAACCCCCAGCCGTTGGATCCCAAATTAAAGAAATGAACGGCCTTGATTCGGGCCTGAAATGCTAAAACTGGGCCGAACACGTCCTGCGACACGCCCGTGTCCAGGGCCGTGTCCCCCATTCGCCGTCAAAATCGACGCGCCTGGAACAACACACGGGCATCCGACACGTCCGTGTTCGACCTGACACGCTCGTGTTCCAACTGACACGGCCGTGTGGTCGGCCGTGTGCCTCCATCGACACAGCCCCGAAAACAACCCGAGACTCCCACGGGTATTGGACATGCTCGTGACCTTGCCCGTATCTAACTCAACACGCCTGGGCTCCAGGCCGTGTTCACTGTCTCGACACTTCATCGAGCGAAGCTCGTCGACTCACTGACACGGCCTTGGACACGCCCGTGTCCTAGGCCGTGTGTCTTGTCTCGACACATCGTCGAGCGAAATTCGTCGACTCCCCGGGCCGATCGTCGACACGGGCTCGACACGCCCGGATACACGCCCGTGTCTCAGGCCGTGTTCTCTGCTCAACGATCGTCGACTTCAAAATCGTCGACCTCACGACCAAATCGTCGACTGGAGCCTGACATGCCCTGGGACACGCCCGTGTCCCAGGCCGTGTGCCCCCTACCAGAAACCAATTTTCCTTCTCGACGAACCAGGTTCAACACGGCCATGGACACGCCCGTGTCCTTGGTCGTGTGACTCTCAGCTAAGACCCAAACTGGGCCAGAAACACTGGTCGTCCCTCTACAAATTTTGGGGTGTTACACTCCACACTTCCGGCTCTAGATGCAAACTCAACCACGGAATCGCTTACGAAATCCACCTCTTGGTGGAGGATCCCACGCATATGCATAAAGAAAGGACTTCGATGTCCAAGAAGGAGATCGTTACCCTTGAAGATCGCTTCGGCGCCATGAAGTAGCCGGATGGAAATCACCGCCTCGGCTTTGCCTTCACAAATCCGAACTCGGATCTAAATTCCGCACTCCGCAGCTCCTCCAGCAACAACTGGTGCTTTCCTTTCTCCTTTCCTTGCTTTTTCTCTCTCTCTCTCTCTCTCTCTCTTGGAGAAGAAGAATGGCTTAAGATGAGAATGAAGCTTATCATCCAAATTCGGCCTTATATCAGTAAGGAGAAATCTGAGCCATCAGATCCCATAGGAAGAAATGAACAGCCACAAATATTCCCTGAAAACAGCTCTTACACGTCTGACACGCCCTGTGACACGCCTGTGTCACAGGGCGTGTACCTTAAGCGGCACACAGACCGACTCATTCTGACTTATCCAAAATAGAACACGGCCAGGGTACACACCCGTGTCGGCCCAGTCACGCCCATGACACAGGGCGTGTAACCCACTCGACACCTACTCTAGAGAAAATCGTCGACCTATCGACATAGCGGGACACGCCCTGTGACACGCCCGTATCACATGCCGTGTACCCCTTACTTGCCACTCGACGATCATCGAGCGCAGTTCGTTGGCCAGAGGGGATACGCCCTAGATCACGCCCCCTGTCACGCCCCCTATCACGCCCGTATCATAGGGCGTGACCTCCCGAAAACTTCGTCGACCGAATTTCGTCGACCATGCGCCCAACTGCTCAACCCGAGCAGGACACGCCCTGGGACACGCCCGTGTCCCAGGCCATGTCACCCAATTTTTTTACCAATTCTAGAATTTGGGATGTTACAACCCTCCCCTCCTACAAGAAATTTCGTCCACGAAATTGCACAGAGGAAGGAAAACAGCAACCAAACTGTTATGACATCAAAATAATTTGTTACAACAACCGTTATACTGTACAACCTCCACATGTGCACATTAATCCACAGTTTCATCTAGTGATCTCTATCCACAAACATTCTATATACCCTCAAACAGCATATACATATATCATAATCGATCAATCACTTCGATTTCACCAAGTGTGCACCAACATTTCAACATGTAACACGACATATAACATATATGCACACAACCATCGCATTAGTCATTGCCTTATATACAACATTATTCACATCACCAAAGTGATACAAGTCATTATTCTTACTTCTGCTCAGCCTCCCGATTTTGCATTTCTCGTGTAAGAGCAAAATGAAACACTCGAGGCTGAATTTCACCAATTGCGCTTTGCGGCTCTTATACTTCCAAATTATGCAATCGAGGTTGCGTCCGGGATGTAGATAACTCGGCCACTGCTTTACCCTTTTCTTCATGCGACACACCGGTCTTTTTCTCACTCCCTGAAGGGGCATTCCAACAAAATTTAGCTATGTGTTCTTGCTTCCCGCAATTATAACATATACGTGTATCAAAACATCCTTGCCCATAGGTCGCCCCCGAAGAAACAGTCGACGGAGCTGAGTCGACAGGCCTAAACTTTTTCTTCTCTCGTTTTCTAAACTCCGATTGCTCCGACTGGGGCACTTTGAATTCTGGCTTCTCCACTGCTAGTCTCTTATTTTCTTGTACCCGCTTCAAGTCCTTCTCCAATGCCCGGGCCGTATCTAGCAACGCTTGGAAGCCTTGGTTCACCGAACTTGGGAGTGCCAACCTTAACTCATCCTGCAGTCCCTCATAAAATCGATTCGTCTTTCGCGCTTCGTCCGCGAAGGTAGACCCCGCATACCACCCTAGTCTGGTAAACTCATACAGGTACGTATCAATATCAGTCTCACCCTGCACCAGACGTTGAAACTCGTTCTCCATCTCAATCCACTGCGACACTGGCAAATACTTGGCGAGAAATAATTGGGAGAATTAATCCATATAAACCTCCTCTAAGCCTTGACCTGCTAAGTGATGCACTTTCATATCAACCCACCACAGTCTCGCATCTCCTTCCAGCAGAAAAGTGGCTAGGGTCACTTTCTGCTCCTCCGCAGTCCTGATTGCAGTCAGGATCCTCGTTACTCTAGTCAACCAATCTTCCGCCTGCGTTGGGGAAATCGCCTCACCAAACGTCGGTGGATGGAACTCCATAAAGCTTTTCAAGGACCCATTCGTTGTTTGCTCGTCCACCACCACTGTAGCACGCTCTAGCCTTGCACCAGTATGTACTGGCACTTCTGCAGGCCTTGCCTGTCCAGTAGGTTGTGCCTGTAGCACTGCAAGCACCATCTCCATCACCACCCGTATGGTCTCCGCCGAGGGAGGCATAGGCTCTTCAACGGGTGTTGCACTCTCATCGGATCGCTGGGGCTCCGACTGCCCAGCACCTCTCCTCGCCACCTAGCAATATACAAAACACCATTAAACAATCATGTCATAACGGTAATTATACATTGACTACACACTCACACACTTTACGTGCATGACATACATTCCTAGTGGACATTCGTGAGTTCACTTATGTTCTTCCTCCCAAACAATCTAAACCTGGCTCTGATACCACTTTGTAACGCCCCCACCCGTCACATGGAATATAACGGTGGGTCCGGCCGGGGCCCCACGCCATATTTCACGGACAAGAGGTGGAATTACTTGTGGAAATCAAAATCTACTCGTACCGTAACTCAAAGAATTCTAGTGCAGCATTTTTAAGTTAAATGTACTCAGCTCAAAAAATGTCCATTACTATATAAATTCCACATTTATATATCAAAACTAGGAATGTATACAACTCACACACACTGGCCTTAAGGCCTAACAGGTTTCTCTTTACACAAATACGTTTTCGTACATCGGCATGCAGGCCGGCCACACATGAAATCCAAACATGCTTCGCATGACCTTCAAGGGCCTTTAGCAGCAATCCTTCCATTCCGCTCATTTCAATTCAAGCAGCAGCACCTGCAATTAGCTATCAAATCCAAAGCGGAAAACAAAGTAACAGTCAGATTTAGCTGACCACTTATAACGACCCTACCCCTTACCCGGGGCAGTGGTTCGTTCCTTTTATGCATTGTCATATCATAATCGTTTTCAATCTAGCAATCACAACCATAACACAAATACCGGTGACCACCAGACGCTCCGTGCACTCAGGGCACCTTCTTGGTGTACCGGGTATCCCAGTCGTACACCGCCGATCAGAGGTTCTTCACTTGTTGGTTGGGCGGTTCAATCCTAGTCCACCAGTACCGCAGGCTGACGATATCCCGTCAATACCACTCAGAGGTACTACCTCACAACATCCACAAACACAACTAGAGCAGATCGACCCATACCATGTGGTGTGGCAAGCCGGGTTTATCAGTGCTCCCCATGCATTACCACCAGTCGACCCCTCACCTATTTCTGATCGACCCACCCCTGTGGTGCAGCAAGCCGGGTTTAACTTAGCTCCCCAAGCATTGCCACCAATCGATCCCTCATCTATCCAGATCAACCCAACCTAGTGGTGTAACAGGCCGGGTTTATCTCGCGCTCCCCAAGCGTGCTACCAATTGATCTCTCATCATAAACAGGAGCTTACTCAAAGCCTCCATACATCCGTAACCAACATTCATTCATCCATACAACCATTCAACCAAAGCATAAACCTATCATAGCATCAAATCCACAGAGTATTCTCCGGTTTACCCATGATCATCACCAATCCAGACTACCCGTCCAGATGGGCTTCACACAGCATGCCTATGGTGTACTCCACACTTCCGGCTCTAGATGCAAACTCAACCACGGAATCGCTTACGAAATCCACCTCTTGGTGGAAGATCCCACGTACATGCATAAAGAAAGGACTTCGATGTCCAAGAAGGAGATCGTTACCCTTGAAGATCGCTTCGACGCCATGAAGTAGCCGGATGGAAATCACTACCTCGGCTTTGCCTTCACAAATCCGAACTCGGATCTAAATTCCGCACTCCGCAACTCCTCCAGCAGCAGCTGGTGCTTTTCTTTCTCCTTTCCTTGCTTTCTCTCTCTCTCTTGGAGAAGAAGAATGGCTTAAGATTAGAATGAAGCTTATCATCCCAATTCGGCCTTATATCAGCAAGGAGAAATTTGAGCCATCAGATCCCATAGGAAGAAATGAACAGCCATAAATATTCCCTAAAAACAGCTCTTACGGGTCTGACACGCCCTGTGACACGCCCGTGTCACAGGGCGTGTACCATACGCGGCACACAAACCGACTTATTCTGACTTATCCAAAATAGAACACGGCCAGGGTACACGCCCGTGTCGGCCCAGTCACGCCCGTGACACAGGGTGTAACGGTCCAGGCCCATCCCATGGGAACCCGCTGGCACCGCCGGCCTACCAGGGTCCAGACCCGGGCCCACCACTAGTAGTCAGCCTTTCCCATTCAAGCCTGCAGGCCATGCACCCCAACCCCTCTCCGGCCTGTTTATCAGCACGGTAGGTTGTTGTCACTGGGTCTCGAACCCAGGACCTTGATAAGAGAGCTTTCCGCCACTCCCTCATCACCAACTGGGCTGCAGCTCAGTTGGTGATGAGGGAGTGGCGGAAAGCTCTCTTATCAAGGTCCTGGGTTCGAGACCCAGTGACAACAACCTACCGTGCTGATAAACAGGCCGGAGAGGGGTTGGGGTGCATGGCCTGCAGGCTTGAATGTGAAAGGCTGACTACTAGTGGTGGGCCCGGGTCTGGACCCTGGTAGGCCGGCGGTGCCAGCGGGTTCCCATGGGATGGGCCTGGACCGTTACAAAAAGTGCACTTTTATTGTAACGCCCCTAGCTGATCCAACGTGACGATGTCACGGCTCCGCTCTAGGCGACGCTACCGGGCTGCAGCCCAAGCACCCCAACCCCTCTCCCTCCACAGGCGGGTTGTTGGTGGCCACAACCTCCCTTTGATGAGGTAAATGCGATAGTCAAGCCCGCACTACGGGGACTTCCCAGGAGGTCACCCATCCCAGTACTACTCCAGCCCGAGCACGCTTAACTATGGAGTTCTTTCAACTCTCATCACCAATTGAGCTGCAAAGATCTCATCTTATAATTCTTTAGTCAATGAGTTAGACTCAACCCACTAGGAGACATGAATAATCACGATAACTTATAGTATGCCCTAGACTAAAATAGACCTCTGGTATGAACTTGGTTAAAGTAAGGAGATACCCAAAGAGAATAACAGAGGGATTTAACACGAGAATGACTACCTAAGACATAAACTCAGGTGTCCCTACGGACCCAATCAAGGATTACTCAAACCGGTAGGTCTGCCTTATGGAGAATTAAGGCCAATAATTTATTAGCAGACACCTTTTCTCAACCCTCGTACAAGTAACAAGATTACCTGGAGACAACCACCGTGACAAACACCGAGGGTCGGATAGGAATTCAAGTTCAGAAGAGACCCAATGGGGATTGAGAACATTTAGACCCAGATAAGGTTGTCGTAAATGGTGAATTAGAGTGTTTAAAGTATGGAGTATATCAACAGGTTGCAGGTTGGAACCCCAAGTCGAAGATTGACGCCCTCGGGATTGTGCACCCAGCTAGGACGGATATAACCTGGTAATATCAAAGATACTTAGCCCAAGGTAGGTATGGGCTTATCTTTTGTTTATTGGGGGCTTATCTTTTGTTTATTGGGGGCTTATCTTTTGTTTATTGGGGGATGATCTTTTGTTTATTGGGCAAGTAGTTATTGACTTAGGTTTCCCATAGACCTCATCTAGAAAACTTTGCGTCGTGAATATAGTGGAATGGAGTAAACCGTATTTATTGCTACTCTGGCATTTTCATAAGGATAAGAATCTGATTGTGAAGTAGAGAATTTATAGAGTCGTTGTCTACCCATACAAACAAGAAATTTAATCACCATAAGTTTGGTGTATCTCGGAAAGTGATTCTCCCTGGAGTGAAGAAGGGTGTCATGGATTTGGTGACACACGGTGAGGTCTGTCGGCCGATGAAGGTTAAGTGCAAGAATTTTTGGGAAAACTATTACAGCCTCTGCCCGAGTCAGAGTGGAAGTTCGAGGATATAATTAGAGGTTTTCACACATAGGATATCACTCAGTTTGTAACACACTGTGAAGCGTGCCAGCTAGTGAAGGCGGAGAGAAAAAACCCCGCAGGATTGTTACCACCACTCCCGGTACAGGAATGGAAGTTTGAAGACATCGCGATGGACTTTATTCATGGACTTCCCCGATCACGGACGGGAAACGACTCGATTTGGGTCATCGTCGATCGGTTGATGAAGGTGGCCAGATTCATTCTGATCAGGAAGGACGACTCTATGGGAGTATTAGTGCGGAGATTTGTGGAGCAGTTCGTTCGATATCACGGGGTGCCCAAGACGATCGTGTCGGATCGGGATGGCTGGTTCACTTCCAGGGAGAGGAGATCCGTGCAGGCTTACTTAGGCACACGATTGACCTTCAGCACTGCATTCCATCCCTAGACAGATGGGCAGATGGAACGCACCAATCGGACGCTGGAAGATCTTTTGAGGCTGTGTATTTTGGACCGCGGGGAACCGTGGGAGAAGCTCTTACCCCCTGGTCGAGTTCTCATATAACAACAGCTACCAGTCCAGCATCAGGATGATGTCTTACGAAGCCTTGTATGGAAGGAAATGCAGGACCCCGCTTTCTTGGATTCAGGACGTGGATCCGAAGGTGTTGGGATCGGATTTTGTTGAAGACACCGAGGCTCAGGTGTGGCTGATCAGAGACAGGATGCTAGAGGCGCAGAGCAGACAGGCTAAGTACTATGACGCCTGACATCGTCAGGTGGAGTTTCAGGTGAGGGACCGAGTGTTTCTGAAGATCCGTCCTATGCATGGAGTTTCACGGGTGCGTGGTCGGAAGAAGAAGCTCAGCCCTAGGTATATGGGCCCTTACAAGATCCTGGAGCGGATCGGAACCCTAGCTTACAGGCTGGAGTTGCCACCAGAGCTGGAAGCCTTGTATGATGTGTTCCATATTTCCTCGCTCAGGAGGGCTCTATTACGCCCGGAGCAACACATTTCGACCACAGATGGACCGGTAGCCTCAGACCGGTCAGTCCGCTTAGAGCCGGTACGGATCGACGACAAAGGAGTACGGATCTTGTGCCACAAGAAGATACCCTTAGTCAAGGTCTTGTGGAGGAACCACGGCCAGGAAGAGCATACCTGGGAACCGCAAGACCTGATGCGTCAAAAGTACCCAGAGCTGTTCAGTCAGGTATACCTCACAACCCCTCAAAATGTTTAATTTATTTTACTAGTAAGGCTGCTCTAGGAAGAGTAGAGGCTAATTTTTTTGTTTATTGGGATCTTGGTTTGCCAATTAGGCGAATTGGTCATCGATTTAGGTTTCCCTTTAAACTTAATTTATCAAACATGGCGTCGTGATGGGATGTTACAAGTTTCTTTTCTTTGGTAGAAATTCCCGTAGGCTTAACCTTGATTTCGGGGACGAAATCTTTGTTTTGTTTATTGGGATTTGTAACATCTCATTTCCAACTAGACCCCTAAAAGTGGTTTTGGTCATGACTAGGTCATGACAAAACCCTAGGAAGCCAGAAATGGGCCAAGAGATAGAAGGCCAAGGTGAGAATCACCATGGTCTGCCTATGGCACAACCTCATCACCCAACCTAGGGTTTGACCTTAGGACTTCACCATGACTCCATGACCCCACCACAACATCACTAACCCATTAGAGGGTCCACTAGAGCCTTAAGGGTCCATTGGAGTCAACCACATGTGGCCAATTTGACCTAGGACCACTTTAGGCCTAAATCGGCAATGTGCCCTAACTAAGGGTAGGAGCCCTAGTAAAGCCCAACTAACCCTACCATGGACTTCCTAGACCTAAAGTGGGGTCAATGGGTCTCTAAGGACCCAAGAAGGGCAGTCCAAGAGGTTAAGTTGACCAAAGTCAACTCTGACCCTAAATAGGTCAAACTTGTCTATATATGGTCAACTGACCTTCCCCAAGCCAAGTGGACCCCACCAAAGCCCACCTAACCCTAGCGTGAGGTTAATGGGTCACCTAGGACCCATTGGGGTCCACCCAAGAGGCTAAGTTGACCAAAGTCAACTCTAACCCTAAATGGGTCAACCTAACCTACATTGGGTCAAACTGACATACACAAGGGCCAATTGAAGTTACCTTAGCCAAGTGGACCCCACACTTACCTTCATAACCCTAGTGAGAGGCCAATGGGTCCCCAAGGACCCATTGGGACCAATCCAAAAGGCTAAGTTGACCAAAGTCAACTCTAGCCCTAAAATGGTCAAGTGTCCTACCTAAGGGTCAAGTGACCTCCAAGGGGCCAAGACAACCCTACCTAGGCCTTAGGGGAGTCCAATGGGTCACCAAGGACCCATTAGGGGCAAGCTCAAAGACCAAATTGACCAAGTTCAACCCTAGCCTAAGTTTGGGTCAAGCTAGCCCAAATGGGCTAACTCAAGCTCATACCCAATTCTCTTGGGCTAACCTTGCTTGGATGGGTGAAATAAACATGTGGGCTGCCTTAGGGTTAGGTAGGAGTCAAAAATTCAGATTGGTGAATGGGAGAGAGAAAGTGCTTCAAAGGGAAGAGAGAGAAAAAGAAGAGGAGAAATGGAGGAAGACTTGGGCTCATCCCTCCCCTTCCCCAACCTTCCCCAACCTCCCATTCAATTCCCTATGACCAGAGGAGTGCAACCAGCTACCCATTGAATGGTTTGAGCCACGTTTTTCCCCCTACCTACCATGGCCGCCAAGCTTGACCAAGAGCCAATAATGGCAAATGCATTTCCAGCCACCTAACACCTCTTCTCTTCATTTTAAAAGCTTCACTGGACTCCAAGGAGTCAGTCCCACACATTACCCGAAGGAGCCAAGGTGTTTCATAGTGTTGTTGTAGAAATCCGACCACCACCACCACCAAAAATGGCATCCCGGCGATCGGCAAGGATTCAAGCCACCAAAAAGGTCCTCCTCCACTTCTTCATCCATGGATAGATCATAGAAATGCTTAGGTCCAAGGTTCGGGCTCAATTGAGCCCGATCCAAGTTCAAATTTCATGGTTTTTCCGAAATTTTTCACCTCTCGGGTTCGCCGGAATAGTGCTCTCCGGCGGCCGTGCCGCCGCCCGGCGATAGCCCCCACCTCAACGAAGGTGGTGGCGGCGGTGGCCGGCCGGGGAGGTGGCCGGATCGCCGGCGGTGGCGTTTGGAAATTGCTCCAGGCGGGAGGAATCCGGACCGTTGGCTGAATGGAGAAGACAAACGGATGCCATCCACAGCTGCTTCAAGATTCGTGCTTTAATAACTTTAAACTTTAGGTTTAATTAATTTGGTTAATTCAAAATCTATCACAATGTTACTATTTAATGTTTTAATTGTTTAAAAATAGATAGAGGCACTGTATAAGAAATTGGTCAACATATTAATTGTAGCCCTTTGAGTCTAAGTTATTTTAAAATTTGTTTGAACCACGTTGGGTGCTTGGTTTGACCAGGGCACCCATTTTGGTGGGGCCTACACATAGGGCTAGGCAGAAATTCAATTGAGTGCCCACACTTTATCTTTGATCCACATGAGCTGTAATTTTGGAAGGGAGTCAATCTAGACCATATCTAGGCGTACACCAAAAATGGGAATTTTTGGGGACAATATTTCTATAGTTTTGGAAATTATTTAATGTCTCTATGATAATTTAATTAGGTGGTCTAATTACCTCCAAACCCTCCCAAATTTTGGTGAGTGGTCCCTGGGCTCATGTTATGTATCTGTATAAAGTTTCACCTAATTTGGATGTGTTTTGAATAGGTATTGACCCAACCCTAACTTTACCTTAATAAGGGTATTTTGGTCAAAAGTGCACTTTTGCTTTTGAGTGTCCAAATCACCTCCACAGAGGCTGAAATTTGGGCCACTGACTTGGTATGAAATTTAGCACCTTCCCATGGAATGTGGGGTAGAGTGGAATTGATTTGCCCTAAGTTCGTAGGCCAAACCCTTAGGAAGGACCTTTGTGCCTTGTGAAGGGCATGAGTCCTAAACACCTTGGATGAACTTCAAATTTTTTATGGAGGGTCATAGGATATATAAAACCCTCTGGTAATAATATTAAATAATTTTGAAAAGGGTAGGGTCCACAAAACCCTAACCCTAGCTTAGGTCATAAAACTTGTAGTGCTAGTTTAGGTTAGCTAAACTCCTTGAAATATAATCAAATTTGGGTAGTGTGGGAATAAGGATATTTTAAGCCTCTGATAATTTATTTGGGAAGTTTTGATCAATATTTGTAGCACTTCATTCGTAACCAATAGGATTGCCCTAATTAATAATTTGACTATTGTGATCTCACTGCCCATTGAAAGGTCATGAAAATTTGGCAGAGGTAGTTTTAGACCATATTGATATATGTGATTTCTGTGGACTTGCTTTACTATTTTGCTACAGTTGCGATCGATTTGGCCGGCAGGATCGGCGTTTTGTAGTGATGACCTTCCCGGGTGCGAAGGTGTCACCGCAAAGCGGCGGTTCTGGGCCTAAGACCCCGGTGTTTTAAAAAGAAAAAAAGGGGGGTCTTACACAGGGCGTGTAACCCACTCGACACCTACTCGAGATAAAATCGTCGACCTCTCGACATAGCGGGACACACCTTGTGACACGCCCGTGTCACAGGCCGTGTACCCCTTACTTGCCACTCGACGATCGTCGAGCGCAGTTCGTCGACCAGAGGGGACACGCCCTAGGTCACACCCCCTGTCACGCCCGTGTCACAGGGCATGACCTCCCGAAAACTTCGTCGACCGAATTTCGTCGACCATGCGCCCAACTGCTCAACCCGAGCAGGACACGCCCTGGGACACGCCCGTATCCCAGGCCGTGTCACCTAATTTTTTTACCAATTCTAGAATTTGGGATGTTACAGCCGGCCATCGGCGTTGCTTTGGAGGCTGAAGAACAGAGTTGGAAGGGACTGTGCATAGCCTCCGTCTTCGTAGCTTTTGAGGATGTCATCTTTGACGTTATGACAGATTGTTCAATCCATCCGGATAACAACTTCTCTACCTTTGTTATATTTCTCTTTCAGATATTGTGCCTGTGGGGTTTGTTGGAAGAGATTGGTGTAGTGGTGTAGATCCTTTGTGGATCATGCTTGTGGTGGAGGAGTGGAGATCCTTTGTGGATTGGTGGAGGTAAAGCCTGTAATCCGTGCGTGTGTTTTTCACACACTTTTAGTGGAGGCTTTCCGGGTTGGACTCCGATCGTCCTGTGAATTTTCACTCGTTTGGGTTTTCCACGTTTAAAATTTTTTGTGTGCTTTATTTGTTTTTCTTGATTGTGTTCTCGCTTAAATTCCAACAGGTGCTCTAGTAGGGATTGTTTGCTCACATTCCCAACAAGTGGTATCAGAGCCAGGTTCCGAGACAGAGCTGTTTCTGTGACAGAGCAGATACCGGGCTGACCTTTGGGGTTTTAGAACGAGTCGATTGTGATCTTGGGTGTGCAATTGAGAGTGGTAGTTTACGATCATTGGCCCGCTGGCTATCCTCTCCAGTGGCATACTTTGAGATAGTCGTCTCAAAGATCAGTGGTCGGTCCGGCCAGTTGGCTGAGCAGAATGGAGTCCACATCAGGTTCAAAGCAAGTGGTAAAGTTGAATGGTGCCAATTATCACCGGTGGCAACTAGGGATGGAGGATCTGATATATATGAAGTGTTGACATGCTCCTGTCTTTGAGGAGATGCCAGAGTACATTGATCTGGCAAAATAGAAGGTGGAGCATCAGAAGCTGTGTAGGTTTATCAGACGGTTCGTGGAGCCGAATGTCTACAACCATGTGGCTAGCATCAATGATGCAAAGGTTCTGTGGAAGACTCAAGTTCTTGTATGCCAAGAGAACGGGCATCAATAAGTTGTATTTGCTAAAGAAGCTTGGAGAGTTCAGATACTGGGAGGGTTCTCCTATTTTGGATCATGTCAACGAGTTCCAGGGCATTATTGATCGTCTAACTGCTATGAAGGTGACATTAAAAGATGAGGTGAATGCATTGTGGCTTCTCAAGTCACTTCCAGACTCTTAGGAGATGGTCAGAGATTCTCTGATCAATTCTTTCCCCCAGCAGATTGTTTCCATGGAGATCGCCAAGAGTGGGATGTTGAATGAGGAGGTGAGATGAAAGTCTCAGGGGACTTCAGACCCTTCTTCACGAGCTGACGTTCTCTTTACTAAGTCCAGGAGGAGAGGAAGGAATAAGAGCCGAGGAAGGAAGGAGGACAGGATTCAGAGTAGGGGCAAGTCGAAGTCACATTATCAGAACGTGGAATGCCACTACTGTCATAAAAAGGGCCACATCAAGAAATTCTGCTACTCGTTGAAGAACGATCAAAAGAAGAAGGGGATTGCCACTGAGTGCAAAGATGAGGGTCACACGGCAGCCACCATTTCGACTGAGGAGGTCGACGTCATTATTGTTGGCGACGACGTCACTGCTGCACTCGCGTGTGACGACCGATGCTGGATCGTTGATTATGGAGCCTCCGCGTATGTCTCCCACAATAGGGAGCTATTTGCCACTTACACCACTCAAGACTGTGGGGTGTTGAGGATGGGCAATGGGGATACGTCTAATGTACTTGGGCGTGGAGACATGCATTTGAAGACGAGCATTGGAGCCTTACTAGTTCTGAGGGATGTGCGACATGTGACAGACATCTGTTTCAATCTCATTTCTGTTGGCAGACTTGGAGACAAAGGACACCTGAGTGTCTTTGGAGGAGACTTCTGGAAGCTGATAAGGGGATCACTTGTGATGGCCAGGGGTTATAGAGATTATGGACTGTACTACATGGAGGGGAGTCCTGAAGCTGCTCAGGCCAACTCCGTCAAGGATGAGGCATCCACTTCCTTATGGCACAGGAGACTGACACACATTAGCCAGAAGGGTTTGGGATGCCAGGTGAAGAAAAAGCTGATTAGTCACATTTTTGTTGATCATTTGGAGAGGTGTGACCACTACATGGCTGAGAAACAGAACAAGATTTCATTTCACAGCCACACGTCCACCATGAGATCGGAGCCATTGGAGCTAGTTCGTACTGATGTTTGCGAACCTCTGAAGGTCCAGTCTAGAGGAGGATCTTTGTACTTCGTTAATTTCATCGACGATAATTTGAGGAAGCTTTCGGTCTATGCTATCAAGGCCAAAGATCAGGTCCTCGATACTTTCAGGAGATTCCATGCTGAGGTGGAGGGATGGTCTGGGAAGAGGCTGAGATACATCTGGTCCGACAACGGGGGAGAGTATATTGGTCCATTTGACGAGTACTGCAGGGTGTTGAATTCTGTGAAGTGAAAGTGGATGAATGGAAGGCTTGGGAAACCTATCCGCCGCGGACTACGCGGACTGAGGTTGGCGGACTGAATATGGTCGGCAGGGATGCTGCAGGCGGTTTGCTCTGTGGCGGCCTGGTGCGGTCTGTGGTCTTTTTCGCTCGCGGACTGCGCGGACAGCAGCGGCGGTCTGACAGGCCAGTGTGTATGCTCTATGCAGGCGGTTTACTCCCAGGAAGTAACCGGGGCGATAGGAATGTTATCCGCGGAGTCCGGCTTGAAGCGGACTGAAGAACTGGAGCTCGGCAGAACCGGTTTGGCAGTTGCCTTGGGTCTTGCTCTAGTGAAGCGGCAAGTGGAAGCCGCGGAGACCCGCCGCCGTAGCGCGCGGACAGAACTGGAGGTCGCCCGGTATGGCGGGCTAGATCCAGTGTCCGCCAGTAAGTGCGGACTGGCCCTTGCGGCCAGTGGACTGGACTTGGTGGGAATTGAACCAAGTCCAGGATGGCTCAGTCCGGGGAGATCGCGCAGTGGAGCCGCGGGCTGGTTTCTCAGTCCGCCAAGCGTAGTAGAAGTGCTTTGCCTTGTTTGCTAGCTTGGGATATGCGGACTGGGAGGATTGCCCGTGCAGGAGCGTGCGGACTGGAGCTGGTGTCCGCTAAGTCCGGAGATGCCTTGTGATGAGGCAATGGACTCAGGAGTTGCGGACTGGAGTCTGCTGTTAGCGGACTGGATTGGCGTGTCCGCTAAGTCCGGAGGTGCCTTGGCAATGAGGTAATGGACTTGGGATATGCGGACGATAGCTGGGTATCCGCTGAGTCCGGCAGGTGCCTTGATGGCGCGGTTGCGGGCTCGGTAGTTTTGCGGGCTGATGCCTTGTCCGCAGAATGGCGGATACGGCTTTGTGGAGTCCGGCTGTGGTGGTCCTGGCTTGGTCTCTGGCAGGCAAGGCGGACTGGATATTGGAGTCCGGCTTGGAGAAGCTGGGGCGGACTGGCTATCTGCACAGGGCGGCGAACTGGCATGTGTGTCCGCGGGCTGGCGGACACATAAGTTCTTGCTGCGGGTTGTGGCGGTGATCCTATCGGGAAGGGGGCGGTGACCATACTCATCGTCGTGCCTATAAATAGGACCCATGTCACATCAGAACTAATATAGGAACCTAGACCGAAGTAAGTGAACAGTGTTTGAGCTCGCGTAAGTTGCGCTGCGGCCTGGACTTGTGTGTCCGCGCGGATAGAGTTGACCCGGTTGTGCTGTGCAGGTTGTGCGGATAGCGCTGGAAAGCCAGGACTTGGCTCTGATTGCGGTCAGGGACAGTGCGGACACTCTGCGGTTTAAGCAACAGGCGGTAAACAGCAGGTCGCGGATAGTGACCAGGCGGTCTTCTCTTTGGCGACTTGGTTCGGGTTCAGGAGGTCGCCTGCATCAGGCGGACTGTTCCATTCGGTGGCGCAGCTTGTGCGGTCTGGCGGCGTGCAGACCGGCGGTGAAGAGCTAAGCATTGGAGTAAGGGTGAGTCCGCACGGCTTGGGTTGCAGTCTGGCGACCTGGCGGACTGAGCGGACTCCACAGCAGTAGGTCGGCGGCTTGATCGTTTGAGTCCGCGCGGCTTGTTTTTTGTTCTTGTCTTTGTAACTGTCTCTGCTCTCCCGGTGTTGGGTTTTGGTGAAGCATGTCTCGCCATGTATGTCTCGCCTTGTAAGAAGTTTGCTCTTGATCAATAAAGAAGCTTGTGCTGCATGTGTTGCTGGTTGTTACTGCTTTGTTGAGATAACCACTGTTAACTCCACGATCCGGAAAACTTTCAACATATAAGTGGGCGTTTTCTCCTTCGGTTTGTTGAGTGTTTCAGCAGGGTATCCAAGGGGGCGTCTGCGGTTTGTTGAATTTTAACATGGTATCAGAGCCAGGTTGTTGGAGTGGTCAAGCAGTGCTCAATGGAAGTAGTTGCTCTTCTGAAGAGGAAACCAGTGGTGGTAGAACCATGGCAGTGGAGGATGCAAGTTGTCTTGGTATTGATCTTCTTACAGAGGCGAACTGTGAACGGTGGAAGTCCTGTATGAAGAGCTTTCTTTCTTGGCGAGGAGGACTTTGGGAGGTTGTATGCGGAGCAGGAAGACAAGAGGATACTGCTGGCAATGCTGAGGCGATGAGAGCTTGGAAGGAGGCAAATGCGAAAGCGGAGTCTATTCTCAAGCAGATGATCTCATCGGAGCTCTTGGACCACATCAGTGGATGTCGGTCAGCTCTGCGGAGGTTTGGACTTCCCTTGATGGGTTGTTCAGGAAGAAGGTGAAGGAGGTTGCTGCTGATGATGGTCCCTCTACTTCATATCAGGAAGAAAGGAGTGTTTCTCCTAGGCGTGATAGAAGAGGAAGGAAGACCACGATGCTATAAATGCAAGCAGCAAGGTCATCTTCGGAAGGAGTGCAAGGTTACCTTGCTCTCGGCGAACGTTGCTCAGGTAGGGAGGAAGGAGAAGAACGTAGTTGGGACTTCAACTAGTTCTGGATCTGATCGGCTGGATGCCACTGATAGTGCAGCTATCTGGCATGAAAGACTGGGGCATGTAGGGATGGACAAGCTGAAAGCAATGGCGGAAAGAAGACTCGTAAGAGGCTTGCCTAGATTGTCATCCTATGGCGATGGTCGGGGGTGTGCGGGATGTCAGGAAAGTGGAGCCTATCGCTTCATGGTCGGTCACAAAGCACAAGCCAGGAGTAATGCACCATTGGCGGTTGTCCATTGTGCTCTGGTGGGACCGACCGTCACGGCCAGTCTTGGAGATGGAGGCAGCAGGTTCATGCTGATATTGGTTGATGACTATTCTGGGTATACTTGGGTATACTTTATGAAGACGAAGTCCAGCATGGTACGCTTGTTTTGTGGAGTTCAAGAAGCTTGTCGAAGGCCAGCTTGGCCGGAGGATCAAGGTGTTGAGGACAGGTTTCGGTGGTGAGTTTGACTCAACCGAGTTCTCACGCTTTTGCAGGAAGCAAGGGATCCGGATGGAGCTTTCTTGTGGACATACTTCACAACAGGGTAGTGTTGCAGCTCGGATGATCCGTTGGTTAACGGAGACCTGCAAGTGTTGGCTTCGGAGTAAAGGCGTTCCGAAGGCTCTTTGGGCGGAAGGAATGGCCTGTGCTGCTCATGTCATCAACCGGATGCCTCTTATTCCGATCATAATGAAGACTCCTTCTGAGCTAATGTTCGGAGTGAAGCCCTCAGTGAAGCACCTTCGGGTGTTTGGATCTACCTGCTATTTACACTCTCCGGGTGCTCTCAAAACAAAGCTAGTCTTTGTAGGGTATGATGAGCAGAGAAGAAGATGGAGGTGTATGGATCCTGCGACGAAGAAACTCATAGTGTCGAGAGACATTGTTTTCGATGAGTTGACGCCGTATTGGGGTAGCTCTTATGTGGAGCTAGAGATAAGCAGGTCAGATGGTGGGCTGAAGGAGGCTGCTGCTAAGGAAGTGGAGTTGTCTGAGTCACCAGGTGCTCCAGGTTGTTCTAGCTCCGGGCAAAGGCGTCAGAGTCGGGAAGAAGGAGGAGCGATGCTCCAGGCTCACCTTCTGACTCAAAGGCGGAGGCTTCCTGTTCAGGAAGCAAGGGGAGCGATGTTCCAGGCAGTTCATGTTCAAGAGGGAAGTCTTCTGGTTCTAGGTAGCAGGGGAGCGTTGCTCCAGGTGCTCTTGGTTCCAGTAAGGAGGGGCGTCTTGTTCAGAGAACAAAGGGAGCATTGTTCCGGGTTTGCCCGGGAACGGAGCTGGTTCAAAAGCAGCGGAGGTGGTTAGCCATGATCAGGTTCTTCGGAGATCGAAGAGGATCAGTAAGCCACCAGCTCGATATAGTGAAGGGAACACGGCGGACTTGGTCCCCGTGTTTCCTTGGTAGCCCTCAGGTCGAGCAAGGGACTTCTGGCTGTGATGACCCCACTAGAATCAAGGAGGTGGTTGACACCAAGTCTGATGAGGTGACTTCTCTCAGCGGCAACGAGGCTTGGGCTTCTGGATCCAAGGAAGTTGGTGATTCTCCTTTGATGCATGAGTGGAGGTTGAAGCTGAAGAAGGCAGAGGGAAGCATGGCTCCTTTTGGGAGATGTGATGGAGGGCTCCCTCATGGTCCATGATATGCGGGGCGAGGACTATGTCTTGGACATCTCTTCGTAGATGCTATCGGAAGGACCAGGTGCAAGGTTACGGGAGCTGCTGGAGTTATTCACCACTTCTCACTTCAAGGGGGAGTGTTGAATTCTGTGAAGTGAAAGTGGATGAATGGAAGGCTTGGGAAACCTATCCGCGCGGACTACGCGGACTGGGTTGGCGGACTGCTAGGTCGGCAGGGATGCTGCAGGCGGTTTGCTCTGTGGCTATGGCCTGGGCGGTCTGTTCGCGTGGCGGAGTCTGCGCGGACAGCAGCGGCGGTCTGACAGGCCAGTGTATGCTCAGCAGTAGCGGTTTACTCCCAGGAAGTAACCGGGCGGATAGGAATGTTATCCGCGGAGTCCGGCTTGAAGCGGACTGAAGAACTGGAGCTCGGCAGACCGGTTTGGCAGTTGCCTTGGTCTTGCTCTAGTGAAGCGGCAAGTGGAAGCCGCGGAGACCGCGACGGTCAGCGCGGACAGGAACTGGAGGTCGCCCGGTATGGCGGGCTAGATCCAGTGTCCGCCAGTAAGTGCGGACTGGCCCTTGCGGCCAGTGGACTGGACTTGGTGGGAATTGAACCAAGTCCAGGATGGCTCAGTCCGGGGAGATCGCGCAGTGAAGGGAGCGCGGCTGGTTTATCTCAGTCCGCCAAGCGTAGTAGAAGTGCTTTGCCTTGTTTGCTAGCTTGGGGATATGCGGACTGGAGGATTGCCGTGCAGGAGCGTGCGGACTGGAGCTGGTGTCCGCTAAGTCCGCGGAGATGCCTTGTGATGAGGCAATGGACTCAGGAGTTGCGGACTGGAGTCTGCTGTTAGCGGACTGGATTGGCATGTCCGCTAAGTCCGGAGGTGCCTTGGCAATGAGGTAATGGACTTGGGATATGCGGACGATAGCTGGGTATCCGCTGAGTCCGGCAGGTGCCTTGATGGCGCGGTTGCGGGCTCGGGTTTTGCGGGCTGATGCCTTGTCCGCAGAATGGCGGATACGGCTTTTGTGGAGTATCCGGCTGTGGTGGTCCTGGCTTGGTCTCTGGCGCAAGGCGGACTGGATATTGGAGTCCGGCTTGGAGAAGCTGGGGCGGACTGGCTATCTGCACAGGGCGGCGAACTGGCATGTGTGTCCGCGGGCTGGCGGACACATAAGTTCTTGCTGCGGGTTGTGGCGGTGATCCTATCGGGAAGGGCGGTGACCATACTCATCGTCGTGCCTATAAATAGGACCCATGTCACATCAGAACTAATATAGGAACCTAGACCGAAGTAAGTGAACAGTGTTTGAGCTCGCGTAAGTGCTGCTGCGGCCTGGACTTTGTGTCCGCGCGGATAGAGAGTTGACCCGGTTGTGCTGTGCAGGTTGTGCGGATAGCGCTGGAAAGCCAGGACTTGGCTCTGATTGCGGTCAGGGACAGTGCGGACTCTGCGGTTAAGCAACAGGCGGTAAACAGCAGGTCGCGGATAGCGACCAGGCGGTCTTCTCTTGGCGACTTGGTTCGGGTTCAGGAGGTCGCCTGCATCAGGCGGACTGTTCCATTCGGTGGCGCAGCTTGTGCGGTCTGGCGGCGTGCAGACCGGCGGTGAAGAGCTAAGCATTGGAGTAAGGGTGAGTCCGCCACGGCTTGGGTTGCAGTCTGGCGACCTGGCGGACTGAGCGGACTCCACAGCAGTAGGTCGGCGGCTTGATCGTTTGAGTCCGCGCGGCTTGTTTTTTGTTCTTGTCTTTGTAACTGTCTCTGCTCTCCCGGTGTTGGGTTTTGGTGAAGCATGTCTCGCCATGTATGTCTCGCCTTGTAAAGAAGTTTGCTCTTGATCAATAAAGAAGCTTGTGCTGCATGTGTTGCTGGTTGTTACTGCTTTGTTGAGATAACCACTGTTAACTCCACGATCCGGGAAAACTTTCAACATATAAGTGGGCGTTTTCTCCTTCGGTTTGTTGAGTGTTCAGCAGGGTATCCAAGGGGGCGTCTGCGGTTTGTTGAATTTTAACACAGGGACCATGGTATCCGACATGAGAAGACCCTGTCGAAGACGCCGCAGCTGAATGGCGTAGCTGAGAGGATGAATCGGACACTGTTGGAGAGGATTCAGTACATGCTATCTGAGTCGAAGCTGCCATGGATGTTTTGGGGCGAGGCTCTTCTTACTGCAGCGAATGTCATCAACCTCTCGCCGAGTTCAGCATTGCAGGAGGGTGTTCCAGATAGGGTCTGGTATGAGAAAGACCCCTCTTACAGTCACTTGCGGGTATTTGGCTACAAAGCCTTTGTGCACGTTCCCAGAGACGAAAGATCGAAGTTGGACTCGAAGCCCGACAGTGCATTTTCTTGGGGTACGGCTACAGTGGAGAGTTCAGGTACAGGTTCTTTGATCCAGTTGAGAAGAAGCCTGTACGAAGCCGTGATGCTGTGTTTTGTGAGGATCAGACTATTGGTGATCCTAAGGAGATTATTGAGTTTGAGCTTGACTCTCGTACTGCTATAGAGTCACCTATGGTTGCAGATGACGACACTGAGGAGGCTGTTGTGCTGAGCCAGCACAGGGTACTGATACCCTTCCGGATCATGATATCACCACTGATGGTGAACCAGGAGTCGTTGAGGATATTACTGATGATGTTCCTGCACCAGCCCCTGAGCCTGCCCTGCGGAGGTCATATCGGGCCAGACGTCAGTCCGCTAGATATTCTTCATCATAGTTCATACTGCTGACTGATGCGGGGGAGCCTGAGAGCTATGACGAGGCTGTGGAGAGTACTGAGAAGCGTCAGTGGATGGCTACTATGCAGGAGGAGATGTAGTCGCTGCAGAAGAACCACACATATGACTTGGTGAGATTGCCTAAGGGCAAGAAGGCCTTGAAGAATCAGTGGATTTTCAGGGTAAAACAGGGAGACTCCTCCACACCTCCCAGATACAAGGCCAGGTTGGTGGTGAAGGGTTTTGGACAGCGACAGGGTGTTGACTTCGATGAGATCTTCTCACCCATAGTGAAGATGTCATCCATTTGTGTTGTACTTGGCCTCACTATGAGGCTCGACTTGGAGATAGAGCAGATGGATGTCAAAACTACTTTTCTGCATGAAGATCTTGAGGAGGAGCTAATACTGAAGCAGCCTGAGGGTTTCAGTGTCAGAGGGAAGGAAGGTCTGGTGTACCGTTTGCAGAAGAGTTTATATGGCCTGAAGCAGGCCCCGCGATAGTGGTATTAGAAGTTCGATTCATTCATAGGGGAGATCGACTTCAGGAGGACCACCCTTGGCCATTGTGTATTTTTCAAGCAGTATGCTCCAGAAGACTTCATCATTCTGCTGTTGTACGTGGACAGCATGTTGTTTGTCGGGAGGAATACTGCTCCCATTTCTGAGTTGAAGCGGTAGTTAAGTTCTACCTTTGAGATGAAGGATCTGGGTGCTGCGAAGACTATTTTGGGGATCCACATTCGTAGGGACAGGGGAGACAGATTACTTTGGTTATCACATGAGCAGTACATCCACAAAGTTTTGCAGAGATTTGATATGGATCAGGCGAATAAGGTGAGCATGCCTCTTGCGGCTCACTTCAGGCTTACCGCTGATCAGTATCCCAGCACACCCGAGGAGATCGAGGCTATGCAGAAGGTTCCGTATGCATCTGTAGTTGGGAGCCTCATGTATGCGATGACATGTACACGTCCAGA
Organism: Platanthera guangdongensis; assembly: GCA_039583875.1. Classification (NCBI taxonomy): domain Eukaryota; kingdom Viridiplantae; phylum Streptophyta; class Magnoliopsida; order Asparagales; family Orchidaceae; genus Platanthera; species Platanthera guangdongensis. The sequence goes on along the minus strand of CM077148.1, from coordinate 7,570,923 downwards.
CATTGCGCATGCCGTTGGGACCATCAGTAGATTTCTCTCCAATCCTGGGAGAGAGCATTGGAGCGTAGTAAAGTGGATACTGAGATACCTGCAGGGGACTTTAAACTAGACGTTGAGATTTGGGGACAGTGAGCCAGAGCTGTTGGGCTACACTGATGCAAACATGGCTGGAGATGTGGATTCCAGGAGGTCGACGTTAGGGTACATGATTCTGTTTGCATGGGGAGTTATCTCGTGGGCATCGAGACTACAGAAGTGCATTGCACTGTCCACCATGGAGGATGAGTTTATTGCGGTTACTGAGGCTGTGAAAGAGTTGCTTTCGATGAAGAGATTCATCAAAGAGCTTGGACTCACTCATGACCGATACACACTCCTGTGTGACAGTCAGAGCGTTATTCACCTGGGGAAGAACCCCACGTTTCACTCGAGGTCAAAGCACATCGACACTCGGTATCATTGGATACGAGATGTCCTGGAGCAGAAGGAGTTTGATCTTCAGAAGGTGCATATAGATGATAATGGGGCAGACATGCTGACCAAGACCATGTCAAGGGGGAAGTTCGAGGATTGCGTTAGAATCGCCGGGATGGCGGTTTCTTCCGCCTCGTTGTGAAGGAGGAGATTTGTTGGGTGTGGTTCCCATCCGAGTCGGTAAAAACCACCGGGCGCGCTAGTTGCGGCTCGTGATTTGGTCTAGTTCTTACACCTGCACACACACACATATATATATATATATATATATATATATATATATATATATATATATATATATATATATATATATATATATATATATATATATATATATATATATATATGTATATATATATATATATATATATATATATATATATGTATGTATATATATATATGTGTATATATATATATATATATATATATGTATATATATATACATATATATATATAAATATATAATCCAAACAAAAAAAAACAAAAGAGGTGCAGAGGTAGGGTTTGAAAGCCGGTCGGCCGCTCCCCCTTTTCTGTTTGCGAAAATCGCAAGGCGCCGCTCTTCCCCCTCTCGTGATTTCTGGAACCGCAAGGGCCGCCGCCCCCTTCTTCCTCTTGGTCTGCTGAAACCGCAAGGAGATCCGTCGCCCTCTTCTGAGATCCGCCGCTGCCCCCTTGCCGTTCGCTGGAGCTGAAGGGGCCGCCGCTGCCCTTTTTCTATTCTGCTGGAGTCGCAGCAAACCGCCGCCCCTTTCCTGCTTGCTGCAGCCACGCCACCGTCGCCTCTTCAGGGGGTTGCACGTTGCTCCCTTTGTTGCGGCTCTGGAGGTGTAGCCGGCCATCGACGTTTGTTTGGAGGCTGAAAAACAGAGTTGGAAGGGACTGTGCATAGCCTCCGTCTTCGTGGCTTTGGAGGACGTCATCTTTGACCTTGGGACGGATTGTTCAATCCGTCCGGGTAACGATTTCTCTACCTTTGTTGTATTTCTCTTTCGGATATTGTGCCTGTGTGGTTTGTTGGAAGAGATTGGTGTAGTGGTGTAGATTCTTTGTGGATCGTGCTTGTGGTGGAGTGAAGATGCTTTGTGGATCGGTGGAGGAAAGCCTGTAATCCGTGCGTGTGTTTTTCACACACTATTAGTGGAGGCTTTCCGGGTTGGACTCCGATCGTCCCGTGGTTTTTCACCCGTTTGGGTTTTCCACGTTAAAAATTTTTTGTGTGCTTTATTTGTTTTTCTTGCATTGTGTTCTCGCTTAAATTCCAACAGGTGCTCTGGTCGGAATTGTTTGCTCACATTCCCAACATAAGCATGAGAGCACGAGCATCTTTCATGATCTCATCCTTGTAGGTCTTTAAAGCAGAGGCATCGACACCTTTGTCAGTAGGAACTGGAGGAGGGGGAACACCATTACGAACTACATCTCAAAGATCGTGAGAAATGAAAGCTGTTTTCATTTTTATGCTCCAAAACTCATAAGATTCACCAGTGAAAATGGTAATGGAAGAGGGGGTAGATGATGATGCCATGACAGAGGCCTGTAAAAGAAACAGACCAGAGATGGGAAAAAGGAAAGGAACGGAAATGCTTTGATACCACTATTACAAAATCAAAAAACAAAAATGCATGGGGAGGAGATAAACTTCTTCTTCTTAGATAGAAACCGTGACTCCAAAACATTACATAAGCCTGATTTATATAAAGAAAAGGCTTCATTAATGACTTTATTAATTACTGCAGGTGGCAGATGGAGAGTGGTGGATGAAAAGAGAGAGCACAACTTCAAAGAGAAAGGTGGCTAGGGTTATTTTCCAGCAGTACGGAAGGCCCAGCCTTCTTCTCCTTCGACGTCGGCGATCTTGTAACGGGTCAGTCCGTTACATCTGCTGCCGAACCCGGGCTGCAACAACTCTCCATGTACAAACCGAAGAGCTCAACAACTCTCCATGTCATAGTCAATGTACTATGGAACTCACGGAAGGGTTCTTTATTTCTATTCCCATACTTCGCCTTCAGAGAAGGAGGTCTTTTGAAAAATTAGGTCCTTGCTCTTTTTTCAGAATCTGAACAACCTCCGCCAATAGAAAAATTAGGTAATTATAATCATCATATCTAATTACTCATGGAGTACAATTTTGGACGGGGCAAGCTGGTAGTAGTGTTGCTGGAAGAAATTTTGGGGGAGGTTGTACAAGTCTATTCCAAGGACGGAAACGAGTTTGTGGCCGCCTCAACTATTAAAACTGACGTCGTGGATACGAACATTGCAGGTGGAAGTGTAACCTAACTCATAAGAATTAGGCTTAGCCATGGGAGATTATATGCCCAGAGTAACCGCCTTGTTGCAACATACAAGATAACCCCTACCACATAATGCTTGCCCTAAAAGGTCAACACCGCCACACAACATTTCAATTTATCTAAATTAAGTGGAAGTAAATAAAAAGAACTTTTGCATTGTACTTTGATCCATTAAGTTGTCGAAAAAAGTTATGAACTTTGTTTTATATTTGTTTTGCTTAATTCAAAGTGATATTATATGACTTTTTAAAAAAATGGGTTGCCAATAATCAATTGTCTGACATTATCGATTTGGTGAGCTGCTATTATAGTTGGATTGTCAATATTCAAAGCGGGACTGTCAATATAGAACCTTCTTTAATTAGATTGCTTTTTATTAATATTTTCTTTAAATTAATCATTTCTTAAGTTATTTATTTCAATATTGTAACATATATATATATATATATATATATATATATATATATATATATATATATATATATATATATATATATAGGGGGCGTATACTGTGCGGGCAAACATTAGGTGTGGGCGTACGGGCAATCCATTTTGGGGGTTAAGATGATCCCAAATCGAAAAGTGAACTCCACGAAAGTTGTAGATCTCGGCGAGAAGAACAACTTTCATGTTGACCACTTTTTGATATGGAAGCCGTCTTGTACCTCGATTTGGGCCCCGAAATCGGGGGCGGCGGAACTGCTACAGTAAAACGTTCCGCCGCCCCCGATTTCGGGGCCAAAATCGAGGACCAACACGGCTCTATATCAAAAAGTGGTCAACATGAAAGTTGTTCGTCTCGCGGAGATCTACAACCTTCGTGTTGATCACTTTTCGATTTGAGACCATCTTGATCACCAAAATAACTTGCTCGTACAGCCCGTACATGAGACATGCCCGTATAATATATATACTCTATAAATATATATATATATATATATTTTATCACTGCTAAATTTAGATATAAACAATTTGTAGTATCTAGGCTTTTTTTTAAATTATCATTAGCATAATTATGATGTAATAATTTTCATCCTCGCCGTTTACTAGTTTCTCGTCACCTCCTTGTTGGGCATGGGAGCATGCAAGTCCCACCAGAGCACCTGTAAATTAGTTCGAGCAAGTATCTGCACAACTGTTTAGCGGTATGCCGATACACTATCAAAAACATAGCACAAAATAGCAGCAATAAAAGTGATACAGAGATTTAACGTGAAAATCCAATAGGATGAAAACCACGAGACAACTGAAGTCCAACCCAGAAAGTCGTCACTAAAAATGTATGAAACAAATAGGCAATTACAAGCCTTTCCATTCTCGATCCACACAAGATCTTTACTAACTTCGCACCGCATAATATTATACAATAAATAATAGAAGAAAAATTACAAGTTACCGACAGTGGCGGACGAGATAGATTACACAAATCATATTCAAGATGCCTCTTCGAATCCTTGTCCAAATCTGCTTCAGATCCAATCCGTTTAGGCGAAGAATTACTCGTCAACATCGTAGAATGCCGTCTGAAAGCTCTCCCAAACTAAGTCGATTACTACAAAGGTCTCTCTAGAAATCTTCCAAGCCTTTAGTTTGGAGAGAAATAGATGTCTTGCCGCTCCTCTTTCATGCCTATTTATAGCATCAAAACAAAGGAGATAGATGTGGTAGATGACATGTGGATGAAGCTTCCCTCGGTCAAAGGACACATGTCATTTGACATGAAGTTTCCTTTAGATAATTTCCTAAAAGCTTCTTTTAAGAGCACATGTTGATTTTCAGGTCAAAGATGATCGACTTATTCTCTTTTCAAGAAGTTTTCTTCAAAAACACGTCAATTTCATGATCAAAAGTGGCTATCTTTTTTCACACTCGGGAGAAAATATCTCATCACCCCTCCTTTTCAGTTTCTGGCGACATTGGTGTTGACTAGCGACCTATTCCGAAGCCGGAGGCTAGAGTTCAGTTTTAATCTTTATCGAGCTCTGTGATGTTGAGAAATCTGTATCGAACTCGCTTTTGTTAAGAGTCGCCTCTAGTGAACTCTTGCCGTAGTTGGAGGAAGCTAATCATCCTTTCTCTCTTACTTATTTTCTAGTGTCATTTCCAGTGCATTATGTCCCTCTTTAACTGCTTTGCTTAGACTGTGGTATTTTTTCTCCTGCCTTCTTGATTGAAGTTGTATTTGATTTGGGGAGTGAGTTTGAGTTTCTTTTCATGTTGTAAAATATGGTACACATACAGACACAGATATAAAATATTGTAGTTAAACAAGAACAAAAAAATAGTCACGAAAATTATAGATTGAAAAATAAATGCAAATACAGTAGAAAAAACATGAGGAAAAAATGACCGTCCAGCGAATATGCCAAGGGTGCACCAGACATGTACGATCCGCGACGAGAATCTGAGATCTGGACTGCATTCGGTCTTGCAGAAGTACAAGGTTCACTGAACCTTCAACATCGAAGTCCGACGTTCAACCGCACCAAAACCGCAGAACAACGCCGCCACCGGAGAATAACCCCACCACCGGAGAGAAACCACCATCGAGGCTAACTGCACACGTGCACGCCGTTGACACCATGCCTCTCCCTCAAAAGAATGTCCACTGCAACACCGACGACAAACTCCAACAAGCCCGGTGGTAACACCCTCTCTCAATGCTGGCGGCTACCTCCTCCAAGACCGGAGACAACACCCAAGGCCAACAGCCTCTCCAAGTGAACGAGCAAGAGAGAGAGAGAAGAGAGAGAAGGACAGATCTTCTCTCCAAGACAGCTCTCCAATTCCTCACGGCGGACAAGGGGACAGTGAGATCTTCTTCCTCACAGGTGGAACAACCTCCTCCTTCTCACGTCAAATTAGATGGAGGGATTAATAAACCTAGGTTTTATAATCATCTAAAACTTAAGGTGTTAGTGGGTCTGAATTATGGTTGGATCCGGATCAAAACCAATAAGGGAAAATCACAATCCATCACAATTTGTCATTGGCGAAAGTTCCCGATAGCGTCAAACTTCTTCACCGAATATCTGGCCAACACGGTGTTCTTCCCTGCCATAGTTGTCTGCAGTACCTCTAGGTAATCTGAATAATTCATGGATCAGATCTGGGAAGATAGAGAGCAGACCGATATCGTCACCTACCGTTGAACCAAAACCTAAAACAAGAACGTCGAATCAGTCACCTACACGGAACCTGCCTCTAACACCACTTATTGTAAAATCCGGTACACACACAGACACAATTATAAAATATTGCAGGTAAACAAAAACACAAAAATAACCACAGGAATTATAGATTGAAATATAAATGCAAATACAGTAGAAAAAATAGGATGAAAAAATGACTGTCCGGTGAATACACCGAGGGTGCACCAGACAAGTACAATCCGTGACGAGAATCTGAGATCTGGACTGCAATCTGTCATGCGAACACACAAGGTTCACTGAACCTTCAACGTCAAAGTCCGACGTTCAATCGCACAACCACCGGAGAACAACTCCGCCACTAGAGAACAACGCCGCCGCATCAGAGAAACCATCGTCGAGGCTAACTGCACATGCGCACGCCGTCTACACCACGTCTCTCCCTCCAAAGAACGTCCACTGCAACGCAAACGACAAACTCTAACAAGCCCGGCAGCAACACCATCTCTCAACGTCGGTATCTACCTCCTCCAAGACCGGCAACAACACCCAATGCCAACGACCTCTCCGAGTGCACGAGCGAGAGTGAGAGAGGAGAGAGGGGCGGATCTTGTCTCCAAGGTGGCTCTCCAAATCCTCAAGGCGGACAAAGGGACGGCGAGGTCTTCTTCCGCACAGGCGGAACGGCCTCTTCCTTCTCACGGCTAATCAGATGGAGGGATTAATTGTTGAAATTTCTCAAGCTGATCAACTGGTAGTTCTGCTATCAAGCAAACACTTCCAAAGCTATCAAGATGGTCACTTGATCAAGCGGAAAGCGAGAAGTAGGCGCAGGAACACTCTAACCATAAACTGAGCTATGTAATCAATAACAACAGAGAGCAAGCACAGATCTTGTATTCATCAACTATCAATCTTTACAAGGCCAGGTATACACGGCGAGACATCATTTCGCCAAGTACAAATGAGAAGAAAATAAGCAAGAGAAATCTTCAAGCCGGGCAAACTGTCTCAGAGACCGCTAAGTCCACCGAGTCCGCCAAGACAGCCAAACCGCTGCTGCTATCACTGATCTACGGAGTCCGCACAAACCGCGGTCAACCCGTTATTCTGCTAAGATGCCCGCTCTACAAGCTGCTGCCGAACTGAAGGAACAGATCGCCAAGTCCGTTGAGACCGGCGAACTAGTTATTGAACTTGAACTTCAACTGCTGGAGAGAAGACTGGTTGGCCGCCAAGTGCGACCTGCTGCAAACCGTAGATTGTAAACCGCAAGATTCACTGCTTCCTGACCGCGATCAGAAGCAGACTCCTGGCTTCACAGTGCTAGCCGCATAACCTGCAAACAACATGCAGTTAAACCTTCTCAATCCGGGCGAACTAGAAAACCGAGGCCGCAACAATTCATCCGCGCTCAACTTACTATTCATTCAGTTGCTGTAGAAGTGACGGGGGGTCCTATTTATTGGTCGGGTGAGGAGTGTGGTAACCGCCCTAGTGGATAGAGACACCACCCCAGCACGCAGCTAGCATAACCCAGTCCGCCGAGTCCGCAAGGAAAAATCCAGACTCCAGCCATTCGCAAGGCGCCAAGTCAGAAAGCCAGTCCGCCATATGGCGGACACCGTACCAGTCTGCACGCTTTGCATCACGCGGACACAACAACATCCCACTCACTGCATCAGTCCGCATGCTACATGCAGACATGACACTAGCCCGCACAACTCGCAAACACCGCTTCAGCCTGCCACACGAGTCCACGACCAACAGACAATGATCGCCCGGTCAACAATGGACTCTGCGAGCACATCAAACACCCTAGAATTGTCACAGAGAGTGACCAATTCCATCAACCCACTAATCAACATGCATGAGCATGGCGGACACGAAGCCAGGTCGCATGCTCCAAGAACAGTCTGCCATCATAAATACGGCTAACACCCGCCACATCGCCAGAGATAGGCAAGGACCAATGCCGATCTCACAACCTCCAAACCCCGTCCGCCATAGCAAATTCCGCGGATGCCAACTGAGTCCGCCACATTCCCGCGGACTCTGCCAGTCTGCCCGGTTACTTCAAGGACAAGCTATCTATAGAACCCCTGACTGAGTTAACTGAACACCGCCACCAATTCTCCATAGATAGGCCGCTCAAGCCGCTCCAATAGTCCACCAAAGCCACCATGTCCACCTTGGCTACTGTACACCCAGGCCGTACTGACACTCTGCCCAGGCCGCGAACTCAGTCCACCCAGGCCGCGCGGTCTGCCCAAACAACCACTTTCACTTCATGATTTTCAACACTCCCCCTTGAAGTGAGAAGTGGTGATCAAGCCCAGCAATCGTCGTAACCGTGTAAACGGTACCTTCGGCAACGACTTCGTGAAGATGTTCGTGATGTTGTCCTCACTCCGCACATGCTCCACCATCAGAGACCCCTCCAACACCTTCTCCCATATGAAGTGGTGCTCAATCTTTATGTGCTTTGTCCGTGCATGACAAACTAGATTATTCACCAGCTTTAGGGCACTTTCATTGTCACCGCACAACAGAGTAGGACCGCGCACTTCATCATAGACGTCCTCTACTAATCTCCTGAGCTAGATGGCTTCCTGAGCTGCCAAAGTTGAGGCCTTGTATTTCACTTCCGTAGTAGAGACGGACACTGAGTCTTGCATCTTGCTGCACCAAGAAATATTGCCTGATCCACAAGTGAAGACATAACTGTATGTTGACTTCTGGTTGTTTGAATCTCCTCCGTAATCAGTGTCCGAGTATCCTTGAAGAATAAACTCCGTGCCTCTCCTATAAAGGAGACCCATGTCAGAAGTGGCCTTTACGTACATCAAGATATTCCTTGCCGCCATCAGATAAGGCTTCCTGGGTTCCGCCATATATCGACTTACTCGGCCAACCACGTAAGCAATGTCTGGCCTTGTAATCATTAGGTAAATAAGACTCCCAACAAGAGCCCGAAACACCAAAAGATCCAGAAGAATCCTCCCCTCATCTCGCCGATATTTGATGCCTGAATCAAATGGAGTAGTGCTACTCTTCCCCTCCTGCATGCTGAATCGCTGAACGATCCGTTCCGCATAGCCTTTCTGGGACACGAGGATGCCGCTCTCCTTCCTCTCCACCTCAAGTCCAAGGAAATGGTGGAGTTCACCCAGATCCTTCATCTTGAATCTGATAGCTAGCTCTGCCCTGAGCCTAGCTACTTCCTTCTTGGAGTTCCCTGTGATGATCATGTCATCCACGTACAACAACACCGAGACAAAAAGCTCCCCCTTCTTTTAGATAAACAAACTCGAGTCTGAGTTTGAAGCCAGATAGCTGCAGAACTGGAGGTATTCTGCAATCTTCCCATACCAGGCTCGAGGAGCCTGCTTCAAACCATAAAGAGTTTTCCGGAGCTTGCAGACGTAGTCCGGATGTTCTTTAGATACGTAACCGAGTGCCTGAACCATGAAGAAGTTCGTGTCAATCTCCCCGTAAAGAAAAGCATTCTTTACGTCCAGCTGCCACATCTTCCAGCCATGGCAAGCCACCATAGCTATCACCACTCGAACTGAAGTCATCTTTGTCACGAGACTAAATGTCTCCTCATAGTCCTCGCCGTACTGTTGCGAAAACCCTCGATCTACAAGGCGAGACTTGTACCGCTCGATGCTTCCATCCACCTTCTTCTTTAGCTTGTAGACCCACTTACAAGTGACAGGAGTAATGCCATCCATCTTGGGCACCAAGTCCCAAGTTTTATTCTTCTTGAGGGCAGTCATCTCCTCATCTATGGCATCATCCCACTCCTTTACTCTAGTGGCCTCTTCAAACTTTGAAGGCTCCCGCTCATCCAAGGGGCCTGCGAAGAAATAAGAAATGAAGCTCACCGTATTTCCTTCGCAATACCGAGCTTGTGGCTTAATGGTCCTCTTTGATCTCCGAAGAGGATACTCCTTACTCACCACCTTCACTGCTTCTTTAACACCAACTCTGTTCCCGGGCACACTTGGAGCATCGCTCTCCCTGCTTCCCGAACCAAAAGCTTCTGCCCTAGAGCTTGAAATAACCGAAGCTCCTGGTGATAAAGACAGATGTTGGGTATTGTATCCACAATTACCTGGATTTGAGGAAGCCACCTGTCAAGCTAAGATGAATTCACAATGTATTTGATGAAACCTCTTAAGTTGTGCTTGCAGTTCTTCCACGTTAAGTGCACACCAATGTCAGGGTGCAGTAGGTCAATATACACGGGTCTGCACGACGTAATCCCTCGTTGAGCAGATCAGTGTATTGGCCTACGTGTACTCTCTCTATTGGAGTGCGCTTACTTTCAAGTACAGGGCCGTGTTTATGCAAGAGAAGACAAGGAGCAAGGATGGGTCAAGGAGCAGCTCTTGTGTGGAAAGACGAAAATTCGTCTAAGTATAATTCGACGAGAATCACCAAGTGATTCTCGCCGAATCGTCGAGAATCATCAGTGATTCTCGCCGACTCCTTCCGGCTACCTCAAAACGGTGCCAAGTAAGATTCGGCGAGAATCACTAATGATTCTCGCCAAACCCATCGCTGAGCAGATCATGAATACCAAGTAATATTCGTTGAGAATCACTAAGTGATTCGGCGAGAATCACTAGTGATTCTCGACGAATCGTCGAGAATCACTAACTGATTCTCGCCGATTCGTCGAGAATCACCTCCGATTCTCGCCGATTCTTACTTGGCGTTTTCTCTGGAAGCTGCTGGACCGGATTCTGCCGCTGGACTATTTTGAACCGGTTTTCGGGTTTCTACGTATGGGACCCACAACGGTCATATTGTAAGTGTCTACAGTGTATAAATACATGGGTATTTTTGAACAGTAGAAGAGTGAAGAAGATAAGAAATACGCGAGCACGGACGAACCCTAAAATCGCCGCTTCCGCTCCGTCGCCGCCGCCGTCGCTCGCGAGAAGTTGTTCGCCGGTTGATCGTGGTTTCGCCCAGATCCTCCTGCGACAGAAGCCTAGCTAAGCTCAGCGTCTCACGTGTCTAACCAGAGATCTCTTGTCTCTCGATTTGTAGATCAGGAAAGTCTTCCCCATCCGAATCGATCGAGACGATTGATCTTAGTGTGACCGTTGGTAGACCTAGCTAGCTTCGCTATGAAGTTTGGATCTCTAAAGAAGTGCAGCCGCACATCGTCGTCGCCGCCGATCCCGTGAACCTTTCCGCCGCCCATCTTGCCGCCGCCGGTTCCGGAGAGATCCTCTCCAAGAGAGATCTAAGGTTGTGGACTCCTTGTGGACGTCAAGAACACGTCGTCAACAAAGAGGGACATCTTAGTCTCCAAATGAAGTTTGTATCTCGTGTACATTCTAGTTTTACTTCTGTTGTAAAGGAACGTTTGTTCCGTGTTGTAAGGGTTGGGTACAACCCGGTTTGTGGGAGTGGTGACTCCTACGTGTGGAAGGGTTCCTTCCGTTAGTGCAAGGATTGGATTTCAATCCTGTTGGAGAAGTGACCGAGTCGTCCCTTGTTGGGAGATAGGTCGAAGAGGGGAAAGTGGATGTACCCAAGTCGGGGAACCACTATAAATTGCTTGTGTATTCTGTGTGGTGTGCTGTTTATTTTTATTGTGCAGGTACAATCTTAAATTCCGCAAAGACGCTGCACGTCACCTATTCCCCCCCCATAGGTGAACATAGTTGACACTAGGTGGACTTTCAAGTGGTATCAAAGCGAGGTTACTCATCAAAAAGGTTTACACCTTGAGTAGTATCCTGCCACCAGTGTCAGAAGCATGGAGCTGGATTATGAGATATCGCCACTAAGACTCCCCGCATGCACAAAGGAGTATTATCCCGTCTGGAGGATGAGGGTGTCATGTCACTTGGAGGCCATCGATCCTCGAGCATCTTTCATCCTGGAAGAGGGTCCTTTCATTCCTATGAAGACCTCCTGCTCTGGAAAGAATATCGAAGTGCCCAAGTGCATTGCAGAGATGTCAGAGACGGAACTATCACTCTTTAACTTGGACAAGAGGATTCGTCAAATTATCTTGGATATCTGGTCTGGAGCTTCTCACTCTAGATTGGAAAAATGTAGGACGGCTAAAACTATGTGGGTGATGATCTCTGAGCTGATGGGGGGGTCAGAGAAAGCTGGAATCTGCTGTCAACCAGAGGATGAAGCCTATGTGGGGGTCCTCACCTCTGAGGATGAAGGCATGGATCTCTCGGACAACATCAGAGCTCCAGTGTCCGTGTCAGAGACTGAAGAGGCCAGTGAGGAAAGCAGCTCTAATGAGGATGAGACAGTGGTCACTGGCTCTAATGACAATAACACAGAAGAGCAGGTAACCTCTTCATCCTGCCCCGTATCTCTTGAAATTTCTGAAGACAGGAACTTCTTTCCTTCAGAAGATTCTGATTCCCTGAAGAGAGCCCTTCAGAAAAGCAACCTACTTGCTGAGGAGCAAGCTCAAGAGATTGCTCGACTGAAGATCTTGTTGGTTCTCCAATTGGCGTCCAACAAGGTCAAGGACTCTAAGATCTCAGCTCTAGAGAGTAGTCTAGAGAATGAGAAAAGAATAGTATCAAACTTTTCCAAGGTTGATGCTATAAAGAGAAAGCAAGAAAACGGGTGGATCTCCCGGATTATCAATTCGTGGAGAAATGGGGAAACGGTATTCCGACCCCCCACTCCAAGCAGGAAGGCAACTCATCATGCCTTCAGGTATGACCACAGGAATAGTCGTGGTCACTGCAAGGGTGATCTGTCCCCATGTGGAGACACCCGTAGTGCAAGGGCCGTCGTGGCCACCCATGAGAGAATACCGAAGGCTCATTCTGAGTGCTTTGTATTCACTGCCACTGCCTCAACTCGGTGTGAATCTGCATGTCCTAGCTCACAGAACACTTCTCACCACCCGAGGACACAGGATAGGGAGGTTAGAAGTCATGGTGTAAGTTTTCATGGGGCCTCTGGAAGGGGGATGCCTGAAAGGAGGGCACCACCTCCCCGGCCTCATGACACTCGCAACATGCATTCCTTATACCCTTCCACGTGTCACGATGGAAGAGGAAACTTTGTGAGGAGATCATGCCCTATCCCGTTTAGACCTAGGACCGTGACTACCTCAGTCACTAGATCAGGTCGGAAACGGCGATACAACATTCACCCGTGTTGGTGCTGTGGCAAAGTGGGATACTTTGCCATCGACTGTTGGCACAACCCCTCTATGCCGAAGGCAAGGGCTTATCCACATTCACGGGACAGAGGTAGTCTTCCTGACAGGTTTTCTGGGGGAAGGCAGTCGAGTGCTTATGCTAACAGGAACCTAGGACCCAATATGATTTGGGTTCATAAGGTAAAGTAATTCTTTCTTGCAGGGTAGTCTAGGTTCCCGTAAATATGAGGGGAACTAGACAGTAGGTGTTCCAAGATTGAATTGGAACATGCATCTGGAATAACAGAAGTGATATCTATATAAGCATTCTAACATCGAGCACCTGGTATGTTATAGTCAGAGAGACTAAATGTCAACTCTCATAATCCCAGGTACTTTTGATCAGTTCAAGGACTTGAGTCATATTGTATCCACATTTACATATATATCTATATATATGTATATTTATACTTATGCTTATACATATATGTGTGCACATCTAAGGATAGGTTAACTCGATACATACAAACCGTTTATACATCAATAAAGAGTTAACGAAGATATGTCATTGTGAATCTCGACAACTCACAATTGACATCAAGAAGTGTTTGGAAAAGCCCCGTTCAAACCCAAATAGATTGGCTTTAAGATATATATATATTTATAATTTTTAAATTGACTTGACATCAGAAGAATTCGAAAATGCTGCAATGCCTCTTAACTTGAAGATTCCTAGTAAAGAAACCTTTCGATTTCAACTTAGACAAAGAAACCCTTCGATTACAACTTAGACAAATTCCCACCGACTCTTAGCATAGGGATCCCGTTATAACTTGTTAAACCCTTATTAAAACCTATCGTTAACGCAAAGAAATCCCGCCGACCTTTCATTTCCACGGGAAACTTACCGCAGCATACTCGTCGAATGAGCAGAAATCCCGCCGACCCTTTATATATTTAGAATCCCGCCGACCCTTCACCTTCCATAGGAATCCCGCCGAAGGAGCAAACTCGCTGAATCCCGCCGAACTTCGCAGGAAACACGCCTAATCCCGCAAAGGTCTTCGCCGAGTCGTCTTCCCGCAAGGTTCCCGCAAAGGTCATCGCCGAGTCGTCTTCCCACAAGTGATTCTCGTCGAAGCCCGCAGGAAAACTCGCCGACTCTCTCCGCAGGGGAAACTCACCGGAAGGGAAGCTCGCCGAATCGGTCTCCATCGAAGGTCTCCCGCCGTATCCCGCTGGATGCTCGTCAAATCGCGCCGGAAACTCGTCGACTGCCGCAAGATTAACCAAAGGACGCTCACTCTGTTATTGGACGCTCTTCCGGTTTCGATTCTTGCTTCCAGGAATTTCTCCGCGTGCCCTCATCGGGTGTCCCTCATCTTCATCGCACTAACTCACCGTCTACACCTTTAGGTAACCCCCCCACCCTTACTTGGACTTGATCACTAGTGTCGCTTCCTTTTTGATTTTTGATTAAGCGTAGAGTAGGGCTTCTCTCCCTAGATCTGCAATGGCTCCAAGGACGACCGCTGGGTTGGTCACTGGTTGCGAGCTAGTTCGAACTGGGTTCTCTCATGCCTCTGACGAATTCAGAAACATCATTCTGATGCTGGAAGAGGCTAGGCTCTCATTCGTCCTGGAGCACCCGTGCAAAATCTTGGACAAAGAGGTGCTGGAGTTCTTCGCTACCGCAAGACTCCGGAATGGCGACTCTCTAATCAAAAGCAAGGTGGCTGGGGCGAAGGTCAAGATGTCTGCCAGCAAGCTGACCCGCTTCCTGCAGCTCTCTAGCTCGGAGCACGAGGACTATCTTCAGGAAGAAGACAAAAGCAGGACTCTCTTATTCTGTGGTCTCCTACGAGGAACTCGGTCAATAAAGCGCAAGGATATGAATGAAGAAGGGAAGCTTCTGTCAGATATAATCAGAAAAGTACTCATCTGCAAGCCAGGGTCTCATGATCATATCTCTGCAGACATGTTCAAGATCCTGGTGGCCATTGTCTGCAGAAAAAGGTTCAACTGGGGGGAGCTGCTGTTTGAGAAGATAAAGGACACTCTGCGATCTCCGAGCTTTGGCCGAATCATAAGTCTGTATCTCAATCAGCTGAATGGAGACAAGTATGACATGAGCAAAGGTGTTCCTATACACTACTTAAAGAAAATGGACTCAAGTGTGTTTGATAGATGGGAGAGGCGAATTGGGCCGGCTGCCGTGGAAGAACAAGAGGACATATCTCCAGCAGAAACCCCCAGTGAAATTCCTGATACTTTGACTGCAGGAATTGAGGGGGAGCCTCTACCCACTCAGACTGATATCGTAGCTGACATCTCCCAAATATCCAGAGATGCTGTGGCAGATATACCAGAAGACAGTGAAGCTGTGCCGGAGAATGAGGAGGCCCTGAACCGGAACGATCATGGAGCCGAAGCTGATGTACAGGGGATTGCTGACCAAGAGTTGGAAGAAGATGCTGATGAAGATGATGTCATGTATGATGAAGGAGAGGATGACGACAATGAGGGACAAGAAGTATTGGAGACTCAGAATCTCATTGAACCTTCATCTGACAAGCACGCACCTGAAATCATTCCTGAAAACATTGGTGCACGAGTGGAGGGGGAGTCCGAGAAATCTGTAGATGCTGCAAGTATTCCTCCCTTAGAGACTGTGCTCCTGTCCAGCTCTACAGGTGCATCTGATGAAGTGCAAGGCCAAGAAGTGCCTTCGGATCTTCCACTACGAGATAATCTAGCCACTCATACCGTGAGTACCATTCAGGGCATAGTGAATGAGCTTAAAGCCTCCTTTGATAAAGCTCAGAATAAAATGCTGCAAAGGATTAAGAAGTCTGAAAATCTCATGCTCAAGAACATGGTGGAGATCAATCATAAACTTGACATGATGGACAAGAAATTTGAAGAGAAGTATACAGCGGTCGGCCAAGCGGTCACTCTTCTTATGGCCGGTTTGAAAAAGAACACCGATACTCTTTCTGTCGTGAATCAAAATGCTCATGTTGTAGCAAACAACATTCAAAAGTTTGACGGTAATATGGTAACTCTCAACGCCAATCAGCAGGCCTTGGTCACAGAATTCTCCAGGACTTCAAAGCATATTGATGACTCGCTGCACTCATATGCAAATTCCATCGCAGTCGAAGCCAAAAAGGGGGAGAAGGAATATATAGCTAAGATGGCCGAGCTTCAAAACATCATGATCACAAACTTTGAACAGTCAAACAAATATGTCTATGACAGCTGCTGGTGGATGCTCCAACAGGCGTTAGGCGTCGATTTGAACCCTGAAGGTATTCATGCTCCTGAGACTACTACGGCTGCTGCGGGAGTAAGTGCTGCTGAGGGAGTAAGTGCTGCAGATGTTCCCATGAGTGAAGCTGATGCTAGGGCTATTTCTAAAGGAAAACTGATGAGCATGTTTGACCAAGAGGCCCTAGCAAAAGCCAGGGGAAAGAGAAAAGCTCAAGAAGGGACCTCCAAGGAGACACAAGCTGAAAAGAGAATTCGACTGAGTGAGGAGGAAGTAAGAAATGAAAAGTGGAGTCCAGTTTCAAAGAATATCATCTTGGACACCTTCTGGCTACAGGAAAAAGGAGAACTCAATCGAAACAAAGTATACAGCCAGTATGAGTGGGAAATGCACAAGACGTATGAAGCGAAACGAAACATCTTCTTCAGGACCAACACGGCAACAGATAAAGTTCCTCCTCCCAGATATTATCCGAAGCCTAAAGAGTATATGGAGAGGCAAAGGAAGAAGTATTTGGCGCAAAAACTCAAGGATGACTTAGCTAAGGAAAAATAGTCAACAATTTATAGCTTGTCATTCTCTCTCAAGAACATTTAATGCTTATTGTTATTATATGAACAATTCTGAGATTATACATGTATATATATATATTAGTATATATATTTGAATTTGTGGATGACTCAAGTATTGATCTGTTTGCTTATATTCTTTTGTGCTGCATGTTTAAATTTTGAATGCTGTTGTTATTATTTGATTAGTGTTATTCATCTTAGCTAGTAGGGTTTTGGCTTCGTCAAATAGGGGGAGATTGTTGGGTATTGTATCCACAATTACCTGGATTTGAGGAAGCCACCTGTCAAGCTAAGATGAATTCACAATGTATTTGATGAAACCTCTTAAGTTGTGCTTGCAGTTCTTCCACGTTAAGTGCACACCAATGTCAGGGTGCAGTAGGTCAATATACACGGGTCTGCACGACGTAATCCCTCGTTGAGCAGATCAGTGTGTTGGCCTACGTGTACTCTCTCTATTGGAGTGCGCTTACTTTCAAGTACAGGGCCGTGTTTATGCAAGAGAAGACAAGGAGCAAGGATGGGTCAAGGAGCAGCTCTTGGGTGGAAAGACGAAAATTCGTCTAAGTATAATTCGACAAGAATCACCAAGTGATTCTCGCTGAATCGTCGAGAATCATCAGTGATTCTCGCCGACTCCTTCCGGCTACCTCAAAACGGTGCCAAGTAAGATTTGGCGAGAATCACTAATGATTCTCGCCGAACCCATCGCTGAGCAGATCATGAATACCAAGTAATATTCGTTGAGAATCACTAAGTGATTCGGCGAGAATCACTAGTGATTCTCGACGAATCGTCGAGAATCACTAACTGATTCTCGCCGATTCGTCGAGAATCACCTCCGATTCTCGCCGATTCTTACTTGGCGTTTTCTCTGGAAGCTGCTGGACCGGATTCTGCCGCTGGACTATTTTGAACCGGTTTTCGGGTTTCTACGTGTGGGACCCACAACGGTCATATTGTAAGTGTCTACAGTGTATAAATACATGGGTATTTTTGAACAGTAGAAGAGTGAAGAAGATAAGAAATACGCGAGCACGGACGAACCCTAAAATCGCCGCTTCCGCTCCGTCGCCGCCGCCGCCGCTCGCGACAAGTTGTTCGCCGGTTGATCGTGGTTTCGCCCAGATCCTCCTGCGACAGAAGCCTAGCTAAGCTCAGCGTCTCACGTGTCTAACCGGAGATCTCTTGTCTCTCGATTTGTAGATCGGGAAAGTCTTCCCCATCCGAATCGATCGAGACGATTGATCCTAGTGTGACCGTTGGTAGACCTAGCTAGCTTCGCTACGAAGTTTGGATCTCTAAAGAAGTGCAGCCGCACATCGTCGTCGCCGCCGATCCCGTGAACCTTGCCGCCGCCCATCTTGCCGCCGCCGGTTCCGGGGAGATCCTCTCCAAGAGAGATCTAAGGTTGTGGACTCCTTGTGGACGTCAAGAACACATCGTCAACAAAGAGGGACATCTTAGTCTCCAAACGAAGTTTGTATCTCGTGTACATTCTAGTTTTACTTCTGTTGTAAAGGAACGTTTGTTCCGTGTTGTAAGGGTTGGGTACAACCCGGTTTGTGGGAGTGGTGACTCCTACGTGTGGAAGGGTTTCTTCCGTTAGTGCAAGGATTGGATTTCAATCCTGTTGGAGAAGTGACCGAGTCGTCCCTTGTTTGGAGATAGGTCGAAGGGGGGAAAGTGGATGTACCCAAGTCGGGGAACCACTATAAATTACCTGTGTATTCTGTATGCTGTGCTATTTATTTTTATTGTGCAGGTACAATCTTAAATTCCGCAAAAACACTGCACGTCACCTATTCCCCCCCATAGGTGAACATAGTTCACAATAGGTGGACTTTCAACAACTCCACCTGAAGATCTTCAGCAGCTTCCTCTTGCCCTTCATCAACCCTGCTCTCCTGCAGCTCAACAGTGCCACCTTCATACAATGTCATCTCATCAAAGACAACGTCTCTTGAAATAAATAACTTCCTTGTCGCAAGATCCATGCACTTCCAGCCCTTCTTCCGCTCATCATAGCCCTCAAAGACGAGCTTCCTCGCCTCAGCATCAAGCTTGGTCCTCTGAGCATCTGGGATATGAACATAGCAGGTTGATCCTATTGGGTACATTGAAAAATGTGTACCAGATTTGGAGAAGCCTCACCTAACTCAATGATATGCATCAAGTTATATTTGATGTTGTGTTTAGTTATCATGTGCAGGTTAAGTAAATGGAAAGGGAAAATTCACTAAGTACTTGTGTCGACACTTGGGAATGACTGTGTCGACACCAAGGGCCAAATTGTGTCGACATCCATAATTTGTGTCGACACACAGAAAATCTGTCGACAATGTTGTGTCGACACTAAGGGCCAGATTGTGTCGAAATTATCAGGAGTTGTGTCGACACACAGAGAAGCTGTCGACACATTCCAGAATTCTATCGACAACGACTGTGTCGACACACAGAACTTGTGTCGACACACACCAGAATTCTGTCGACACCAACTTCGTCAAGACAAGGAGTGTTTGTGTCGACAAACAGGACATGTGTCGACACATTCTACAGAAGCTGTGTCGAGAAGTAAAAGTGAAGCTGTGACGACAACAACAAGACTTGTGTCAACGATGGACTATGTGTGTCGACACATATGAAGTATTCACTAGACATTCTCTGCTGCTGAGTCAAAATCCAATGAAGGCTGAAGTAATATAACTAGAGACTTGATAACTGTCATTACTGACATTGCTGTCACATCTACCAGAGGTGAAAGAAGACTGTTTAAAACCGGAACAGCCGGTTACCATGGATGAAGCCTATATATAGATATGCTCTCTCAACAATTAAAACAACAACAACATATACAACACATATAGAACAGAGAAAAGTTAATCATGCCAATCAATTATAATCTCTGAAGGATTAAGAATCCAGAAGAAGAGAAAGAAACAGTCAACAGATTGTAGAGAGAGAAAAACAAGGAGAGAAGTTCTCATCCAGTGAAGGTAGATTCTGAACAGTCTGCCTGAAGAATTCAGATCAAGTCTGAAGAAGAATTCAGAGTAATTTCTGAAGGAAGCTGATTGAAGATCAACTCCAGCACCAAGAAGATCAACCCTACTTTGTTCAGATTCAAGAAGCTTTGTAGAAAGCTAAGACAGGTTAATCCTTAAGTAATCAGTTCTATCAAGAACTGATCAAGAAGACTTCAACCAATTCTCTCTCCATCTGGTTGAAGATATCATTATCTTTTCATCATTATTTTTTGTAGGATCTGTAATAGATCTGAGTGTATGAGATTTATATCTCTGAGTTGTAAGCCTAAATTATAAAGTCTGAGGTAGGACTGAGTGCCTGAGGTAGGGGAATCTGTTCCCTGAGTTGTAGGCCTGTAAAAGAGGCTGAGGTAGGGCTTTTGCATGAGTTGTAGGAGTGGGGTGTCACTCTGAGTTGTAGGCCTGTGGAAGAGGCTGAGGTAGGGCTTGTGCCTGCGTTGTAGGAGTGGGGATACACTCTGAGTTGTAGGAACCAGTCTTGGTTCTGAGCTGTAGGATCTGCGAATCTGAGAAGAAGGAAGGAAGTTAGGCCGAATCTAGTACACTGCTAGATAGGCGAAGGGGGAAAGTGGATGTACCCATCATTTGGGGAACCACTATAAACTTGTGTGCAATCTGTGAATGTTGTGTATATGTGAATGCTGTGTTGTATTTTCTGTTGAATAAATTGTTAAATTAGATAGAATTATCTGCCCAAGTCAGAAAAAGAATTGAACCTATTCACCCCCCTCTAGGTGTTTAGAACATCTTGAAACCAATTCTTTCAAGTGGTATCAGAGGCAGGTTACTCAAAGAATAGACTTAACCGTCTGAGTAGATCTCTATGGCAGAAATCTATTAGACAAAATGGGTTCCATTGAGGATCATAAGGAGTTTGGTTCCATGAAGTTACCTATATGCAGGAAAGAGATTTTTGGTATATGGAAAGAAAGAGTAAGACAGTTTATGGAAGCTTCAGATCCAAGAATCTACATGACAGTCAAAGAAGGACCATTCATCCCAATGAAAGTCTCAGTTCTTGATGCAAATCTCAGGACACCAAAGGAGTATTCTGAAATGACAACGGATGAGATCATCTTGGCCACTATGGATAAGAGAGCACAAAATATAATAGTCAGTGCCATAGATGATTCAACATTCCAAAATTTGATTCACTGCAAGACCTCCAAAGAAATGTGTGACACCCTGATTGTCTACATGGAGGGTTCAGAAGAGGTGAGAGAAGACAGAAAGTCTATGCTGAATCAGGAATATGAAAGTTTTATACAATCTAAAACAGATAGCATAACTGAATGTTATAAGAAGTTCTTCAAAATAGTTAATGATATGATGTCATATGGAAGAGTATTCAGTATATATGAGTTAAATGATAAGTTTTTGAGATCATTAACTAAGGACTGGGACACCAAGATATGTGCCATTAGAGAAGTGGTCAGACTAGCAGAAATTTCACCTCCAATATTATTTGGCAAACTGCTTTCTTATGAAATGCAGCTGATGGTCAGAAAGGTGGAGGAGTAAAGTAATAAAGTTGATTACAGAGATAAGTCAGTGACTTTCAAGACTGAAGCCATAAGAAAGGATAGGAGGGTGTCTCCATCTCCTCCTAGGAAAGCTGCAGAAGTAGTTTCAGAAAGTTCTGACAGTCACACATCAGATAGTCTAAATTCTAATGAAGACTTAGCAGCTTTCTCAAAATAATTTCAAAGGTTTTGAAGAAGAAACAGTGGAGATCCAAGTCATCCTCCTCATAATCCAAGGATGATTACTATCAGAAAAAGAAATCCTCTAGGAAGGACAGGTATAGCTCTAAACCTAGTAAATTATCTTCAACTAAGATTGTTTGTTATTGCTGCAACAGGCCTGGACATATGGTAGCTGATTGTACTAACAAAAGGAAAGAATCTAATGATAAGAAGAAACTGAAAAACAAGGGTAAGAAGGAGAAATCCTTTGTTGCAAAGAAGCAAAAAAACTGGTCAGATTCTTCATCATCAGATTCTGAGGCTGAAACTGAAGCTGAAACATACATAGTACTGTTGGAAATTGAAGAGGATGCAGAAGAGGCTGAGTTCTTGAAATTGCTGGACTCAGTAAATGGAATTGAAGAATATTGTTGTAAAGGGCTGATGGCCTTAACATAAGAAGATCAGTGCCAGGATTAGCCTAGACCTAGTAAGGTAAACAAGTCTTCAATATATTCTGATTACTATACTGGTTCAGAATTAGAAGCATCTACATCAGAGATGTAGATGAATCTGAATTTGAAGGAGATGTTCATTAACTTATTGATGAATATGGTGATCTGCTACAAGCACTTAAGAAAAGCAGAATCCTTAATAAAGCACAGGCCAAGGAAATTGCTGATCTTAAGCTGGATGCATTAGATTCAGAAAAAATACTGGATCTAAAGATGAATGAAGTAGCCAAACTGAAAAACATAACTGTTATTCAGATGGGTACTATTACATTCAAGAATGATCAAATCAAAAGTCTGGAAGTCAAACTTCAGAAGAAAAAGGATCTGATGGCTAAATTCTCTAAGTCAAAATCAGTCTTACCTTTAATTGATGACTTTATTCCCAAAAAGGTAAGACATGATTGGTCTTTGAGGGAAATACAAGGGCTGCCAATTCCAAAAGAAAAGGCAAAGCCCCAGTACAGCCTCTAGCCTTCAAACCCCTCATTTCCTTCAAAAAAGTGTGGCAGCCAACTAATAGATATGATCATGATATCATACATGGTAATGGTAAGCCTGATATTCTGAGTGACAAGGGTGTAGCTCCAACACTCAAGCAAAGAACCACTGTACCAACAGTGTTAAGAACAGTTGACAGCAATGCTGTTAAAACTGTACCTAAAAAGAGGTATAATAGATATGATTGTTGGTGCTGTGGAAAGATAGGGCATTATGTCATGCATTGCTGGCACAACACCAGTGTCAGGAAGAATGCCAGCTTACCTGTGAGGAAGGCTGCTGATAAGAATATTAATTTTCAATCTAACTTGAACCTAGAACCCAATAAACATTGGGGTTCTAAGGTAAATTAATTTTATTTGCTGCAGGTGGGTACAAGTTGTCATATCCCTATATGGTACTTGAACAGTGGATGTTCCAGGCACTCGACTGGAATAAGAAGAATGTTAAAATACTATACTCCCATAGAGAATAGACCCAAAGTGAGTTTTGGTGGATCAGAAAAAGGGGTCATAAAAGGGTTTGGTA
This sequence comes from Platanthera guangdongensis, assembly GCA_039583875.1. Taxonomy (NCBI): domain Eukaryota; kingdom Viridiplantae; phylum Streptophyta; class Magnoliopsida; order Asparagales; family Orchidaceae; genus Platanthera; species Platanthera guangdongensis. Next base: position 7,547,734 of record CM077148.1, on the reverse strand, counting down.
ACATTTCTTCTAGTTCTATAACAATCACTCAAGTGGCTTATGTAACAGGGTTGAAACATAACTTGATAAGAATAAGTCAGCTGAGTGATCTTGGGTATGACATCTCATTTATTAAGAACGTGTGTCAGATTAAAAGGACAAGTGATCAGAAGGTGTTCTTGTCTAGTTATAGAAAAAGGAATGTTTATTGTTTAAATTTTGATTATGAAAACATGAACTCTCCTGTATGTTTAGTTGCAGATGAGAAAGCATCTCAGTGTGTCCAATGACACAAGAGGCTAGCTCATCTGAACTATAAGACTATATGTCAGCTCTATAGTTTAGAGTTAGTGAGGAATGGTCCTCAATTTAAGTGCATAAAAGAGGTTATATGTTCAGCTTTGTTGGGTACATTGGTTTAAATGTACCTGATTTGAAGAAGCCTCACCCAACTCAATGATATACATCAAAATGTATTTTATGTGTTTTGAGTTTACATGTGCAGGTTAAGTATTTGCAGGAAAGATGTAAAAGTTTCTAAGTCCATGTGTCGACACCCAGAGGGAAAGTGTCGACACTTAAGAAGACTTGTGTCGATACCCAGGCAAGCAGTGTCGACACTTGGAGTCATTGTGTCGACACCAGGGATGCAGAGTCGACACCAGACAGAAAGTGTCGACACAAGGAGCTGTGTCGACACTCAGTGAAGAGAAGCCCAGTAAAGCAGTGTCGACACTTAGCAGTTGTGTCGACACCCAGTGAAACTGTGTCTACGTCAGAAAGTGTCGACACTTAGAGTCTGTGTCGACACTCAGCAAAAGTCAGCAGAGACTAAGTATAAGTGTCGACACCTAGAGCAATGTGTCGACACTCAGCAGAAGAGTCAACACTTGAAGAAAGTGTCGACACAAGAAAGAATGTGTCGACACTCAGCTGAAGACTCAACACTTGAAGAAAGTATCGACACAAGGAGCTGTGTCGACACTTAGCAAAGTTCAAGAATATTCTAAGTACAAGTGTCGACACTAAGGAGATGTGTCGACACTCAGCAAAAGTCTCAACAGAAGAAGAATGTGTCGACACAAGGAGTTGTGTCGACACTCAGCAAGTATCAACACTGAAGACATGTGTCGACACCAAGAAGCAGTGTCGACACTTAACAAGTTCAACACATGAAGATGTGTCGACACAAAGGAGTTGTGTCGACACTTACAAGAATTCAGCAATATACTGAAGTACAAGTACTTGTGTCGATACACATTATCAGTGTCGATATATGAAGAAGAAGCAGTGTCGAGATCTAAAATCTACAACACAAGGAGTTGTGTCGACACCTTGTAGGGCAGTGTCGACACTTAGTCAACTTGTGTCGACACTTGGTCTATAAGTGTCGACACTTAAAGACAGACAGTCTCGACACTTTCAGACAGTTACAGAATTTTCAAGAACTGACTGGATGACTTGACAGCTGCCATTCCAGCCGGTCTACTGCACCTGTCAGAGTTGTCAGAAATCAGTTAGGAACCGGACCAGCCGGTTACCATGAAGAAGGCCTATAAATAGGCTTATACTGTCTACAGAAAGAGATTGATTAGATGATCAACATATCAAGTTATACAAAGAAGATCTAGCTATTCCCTGAAGAATCTAGTGAAGATCTAAGGAGTTGGAGAGAGAGAGCTCCATCCAAGAAGTCAGCCATTGGAACCAGGCTGAGAAGAAGGGTTCAGATTTGTTCTGAATCTTAAGCAGCAGAGATCAAGGATCAACTGCAGAAGAGGTCAATCTTATTGAGTTCTACATTCAAGAAGCTTTGAAGAAATCCAAGTCAGATTGATTTCAGCTGAGTTCTTCCAAGAACTCATCAAGAAACTCACAACTCTTCTCTCTTTTCTCTGAGTTGTAGAGTTAACATCTTGTATTCATATTATCTTGTAGGATCCTTAGGGATCTGAGTGTTGTAAGCCTGTAATTATAAAGGCTGAGTGTAGGGCTTGAGTGCCTGAGTGTAGAAGATTGGAATCTCTGAGTGTAGGCCAGTTGTGGCTGAGTGTAGGCCTTGGTGGCTGAGTGTAGGCCTTGGTGGCTGAGTGTAGGCTTGGTGAAGAAGCTGAGTTGTAGGGCCTTGGGACTGAGTTGTAGGAACCTTGTTTTGGGGTTCTGAGTGTAAGATCTGAGGATCTGAGATAGTGGAGAAGTTTGGCCGAATCTAGTACACTGCTAGATAGGCGAAGGGGGAAAGTGGATGTACCCAAACATTGGGGAACCACTATAAACCTGTGTGTTCTCTGTGTGTATGTGGTTTGCTGTGATTGCTGTGTGATTGCTGTGCAAAAGTAGATATAAATCTGTGATAAAATCTGAATTCTGCCTAAAAAGTCAAAAAGATTTAAGTCACCTATTCACCCCCCCTCTAGGTGATTAGGTACAATATCTTTCAAGTGGTATCAAAGCGAGGTTACTCAAAAAGGGACATAACTGTCTGAGTAGATCCTGTTGGCAGATTCAGTCTAAGTCAAATTACAGAATCAAGAAACTCAAGAACCATGAGTTCCACTGAGAATCATAAGGAATTGGGATCCATGAAGCTACCCATATGCAGAAAGGAAATCTTTGGCATTTGGAAGGAAAGGGTGAGACTGTTTATGGAAGCCTCAGACCCCAGGATTTATATCACAGTGAAAGAAGGGCCATATGTACCCATGAAGGTATCAGTCTTAGATGCAAATCAGAGAACACCAAAGGATTTCTCTGAAATGACAAAGGATGAGATTGTTCTAGCCACAATGGACAAAAGGGCTCAGAATATTATAGTGAGTGCTATAGATGATGCTACTTTTCAGAATTTGATACACTGCAAGACATCTAAGGAGATGTGGGATACCTTGATAGTGTATATGGATGGTTCTGAAGAAGTGAGGCAAGACAAAAAATCCTTGCTCAACCAAGAATATGAAAGTTTTAGACAAGGTAAATCTGACAGCATAACTGAATGCTATAAAAAGTTTTATAGGATTGTGAATGAGCTTATGTCCTATGGCAGAGAGTTCAGTAATTATGAGCTCAATGATAAGTTTCTAAGGTCCCTTACAAAAGAATGGGACACCAAGATCTGTGCCATTAGGGAAATGGCAAAGTTGGCAGAAATTCCTCCACCAACACTATTTGGAAAACTATTATCCTATGAGATGCAGTTGATGGTGAGGAAAGAAGAGGAGAAATCAACAAGAAGTGAACATAAAGAAAGGACAGTGGCCTTCAAAACAGAAGCCCCCAGAAAGTACAGAGGTAAGTCACCAACTCCACCACCAAAAGTAGTTGAGACTGAGTCAGAAGATTCAGAAAGCAGAAAGTCTGAGAGCAGTGAAAGTGATGAGGACTTTGCTGCCTTCACAAGACACTTTCAGAAGTTCTTAAAGAAGAAACAGTGGAGGACAAGACCATCTACTTCACAGGGTAAAGAAGACTATTATCAGAATAAAAAGTCTTCAAAGAAAGACAGGAAAAAGTCCAAGTCTAGCAAAGCAACACTATCAAAAATTGTATGTTATTGCTGTAATAGACAAGGACATGTTGTTGCAGACTGTCCAGAGAAACGAAAGGAGTCTAATGACAAGAAAAAGACTCAATACAAGGGCAAGAAGGAAAAGTCTTTTGTTGCCAAAAAGGATAAGAGCCTGTCAGATATTTCTTTATCAGAAACTGAGTCAGATGCTGAGGCATATATAGGGCTGTTTGCTGAGGATGAAGAAGAAGAGTTCATTCAGATTATGAACTCTATATATGAACAAGAGGACAGTCAGTGCCAAGGACTAATGGAATTGACAGAAAGTGACAAAATCCTGGAGCAGCCAGGACCTAGTAAGGTACAACATTATTCTTTCAGTTCAATTTCTTGTGCTAGTACAGAATCAGATTCATCATCATCAAGTGATGAGAGTGTATCTGAGTCTGAAGAGGATATTCATCAATTGATAGATGAATATAAAGTACTGTTGCAAGCATTTAAGAAATGCAAATCCTTGGCCAAGAGTCAAGCTAAGGAGATTGCAAGTCTCAAAATGGCTGCAACTGATTATGAGAGGTTGTTTGATCAAAAGCTAAATGAGATAGCCAGACTGAAGCACATAACTGTGATTCAGATGGGGACTATATCATTTAAGAATGATCAAATCAAGAGTCTGGAGATTAATCTTCAGAAGGAGAAAGACTTAGTTGCTAGGTTTTCTAAACCTAAGTCAGTTCTACCCTTAATTGATGAATTTGTTCATCACAAAGGTAAAGCTGGACTGGGATTTACTAAACCTGCAGGGACTGTCAAGTCCAAGTCCAAGAGCAAAGCCCCAACTCTCAACAAGCCAGTTGTAGATAAAATATCTAAGACTATACCTAAGCAAAGGTACAATAAGTTTGAGTGTTGGTGCTGTGGCAAGGTAGGCCACTTTGCAATGGACGGTTGGCACAATGCTAGTGCCAAAGTGAGTGGCAAACTGCCTGTTGGAAAACCTGCAGGTAGCTTTGTTAGGAAGCAAACTAACCAGTACCAAGGACCCAAGCATTCTTTGGTTTCTAAGGTTCACTAATCTGTTTTGCAGGTGAGTCCAAGTGGCCATGCCCCAATATGGTACTTGGACAGTGGATGTTCCAGACATATGACTGGAACAAGGGGTTTACTAAAGGACTACACACCTATAAAGGATGGTCCAAAAGTCACCTTTGGTGGTTCTGAAAAAGGGGTCATCAAGGGTTTTGGTAACATATCTAACTCCTTTATTACAATTACTCAAGTGGCCTATGTTAAAGGTTTGAAACATAACCTTATTAGTATAAGTCAATTGAGTGATGTAGGATATGACATCTCATTTGTCAAAGATGGTTATCATATCAGGAGGTCAAATGATCAAGAGATCATTTTGACTGGTTATAGAAAAAGGAATGTCTACAGCCTAGACATTATGGTTGAGAACAATGGTTCTCCAGTATGTCTTGTAGCTGATGAGACAGTCTCTCATTGTGTCAAATGGCACAAGAGGCTAGCCCATCTAAACTACAAGACAATTGACAAACTCTTTAACAAAGAGTTAGTGAGGAATGGTCCTCAAGTTAAGTGTATTAAAGATGGTATTTGCTCAGCTTGTCAAAAGGGCAAGCAGACTAGATCCACCTTTAGAAGCATTGAAAACAAAGATGCTGTGAGGTGTTTATACCTCTTGCATATGTATCTCTTTGGTCCAATGCCAGTTCACAGCCTAGGTAGGAAGGTCTATACCTTTGTAGTTGTAGATGACTACTCAAGGTTTTCCTGGGTGTTCTTCCTTAGACAGAAATCTGAAACACCTAGTGTCTTCTATAGCTTTGTCAAACAGATTCAGAATGAACTAGCTAGTACAGTGGTCAAAATAAGAAGTGACCATGGTACTGAATTTCAGTCTGATAGCATGACAAAACTATGTGAAGAATTTGGGATATTTCAAGAGTTTTCTTCACCAAGAACACCTCAGCAAAATGACATTGCTGAGAGGAAGAATAGAACCTTGATTGAGGCTGGTAGGACCCTATTAAGTGATACATCACTACCAGAATACTTCTGGGCTGAGGCAGTGAATACTGCATGCCATGTTATTAATAGGGCTACCATAACTAAAAGCCTCAACAAGACCCCCTATGAGGTTGTGAAAGGCAGGAAACCAAACCTATCCTACTTTAGGATCTTTGGTTGTAAGTGCTTTATACTTAACAATGGAAAGTCTTACTTGACTAAGTTTGCTGCCCAGTCCCAAGAGGGAATTTTTGTTGGGTACAGCAACAACAGTAAGGCTTATAGAGTCTACAACTTGTCTACTCAAGTTGTAGAAGAATCTGTACATGTAGTATTTGATGAAACTAGACTTATTAACAATGAGTTGTCTAGTAGTATTTGCAGCCCCACAGGTATAACAAAGAAGATGGACAAGCTCACTATTGAAGAAGAACCTACTGCAAGACAACAAGTAGCTGATATTGGCTGCTGTCCAGGGGGAGTACTACATGTACCTAATGCAGAAGAAGTACAAGGAGTACAGCAAGATGAAGAAGTTGAAGAAGTTCAACCTGAAGCCAGGATGCCTCCAGCAAATAGGCATCTTAGAGATCATCCAGCAGAACAAATCATTGGTGATCCAAGACAAGGGGTACAAACAAGGAGCAGAAACCTGAATGCAGCACTCTACTCCAGTTTCCTATCCCAAGTTGAACCAAAGAAGTTTGAAGAAGCTATCCTAGACCCTCATTGGATTGAGGCAATGCAAGAAGAGCTGAATCAGTTCAAGAGGTGCAAGGTCTGGGAGCTTGTTCCTAAACCAAAAGACCACAACATAATTGGAACCAAGTGGATCTTTAGGAACAAGATGGATGAACATGGAGTCATCATTAAGAACAAAGCAAGATTGGTTGCTAAAGGATATAGGCAGGAAGAAGGTATTGACTTTGATCAAACTTTTGCTCCAGTAGCCAGACTGGAAGCCATAAGGATGTTCCTGGCCTATGCAACCTTTCAAGGATTTAAAGTTTACCAAATGGATGTCAAGTCAACATTTCTAAATGGTAATCTAAAAGAGGAAGTGTATGTGGAACAGCCATCAGGTTTTGTTGATTCAACTCAACCTAATCATGTCTATAAACTTAGGAAAGCTTTATATGGGTTAAAGCAAACCCCTAGGGCTTGGTATGAAACCCTGTCTAGTTTCCTCATTGAGAATAAGTTCACAAGGGGGAAAATAGACAAGACTCTATTCCTTAGGGAATCCAGAGGCAAAGAAATACTAGTCCAAATATATGTAGATGACATAATATTTAGGTCTACTGAAAGTTGTCTTTGCAAAAAGTTTGCAAAACTAATGCAAGGGCAATTTGAGATGAGTAGTATGGGGGAGCTTAAGTTCTTCTTGGGTCTCCAAGTAAGACAGACTGAGAATGGTACTCAGAAGGTTATTCTATAAAAAGTGGTTCAGCCAGTCTCTGAAGCTATGCAAGAAGCTCTGCAGAAAGAAGAAGAAACTAGATTGTCTAAGAAGAGGTTCAGGGAGCAAGCTGAACAAAGACCAGACTTTGAGCAGTGGAGCCCTACTTCAAGAAATATTATCTTAACTGCATGGAAAGCTGCAAAAGATAATATATAAGACAGAAATAAATGGTTTTCTGAACTTGAATGGAGGAAACATGAGACAAGGCAAGAAGCAATAGTCCAATATAGAAGGAAGGCCAAGATTGGAAAGCTACCTCCTACTGCCCAGGAGCCTAGCAAGTACTTTCCCAAGCCTTATCATTATTTTGAAAGGCAAAAGATTAAAGCTGAGGAACTTAAGAAGAAGGAGCTGAAAGGGAAGAAACTTGTTGATACTGAAGCTGCTGAAGCTCCTATGCAAGCCAAGATTCAGTCTGGAAAAGGGATTGTGATTAAGGAGGCTGAACAAAAATAGTATAGAAATTTTCTTAAGTTTACTATGTAATCTTTTGATGTTAACATTCTGTAAACTTTTGAAATATGAAAAAGCTGTTAGAACAATATGCTGTGTGATAAATTTGCTATGTGATAAATTTATTTCATAATTGTTCTGGGATGTTATCTGTGTATACATGTTTTGTTTGATACATGTTTATGTTTGCCCTGATATATAATCCTGCTTTACATCATTTTGTAATTTTATTATGAATGGTGTATATCATTGACTAAGGGTTATGACTTCTCCAAATAGGGGGAGATTGTTGGGTACATTGGTTTAAATGTACCTGATTTGAAGAAGCCTCACCCAACTCAATGATATACATCAAAATATATTTGATGTGTTTTGTGTTTACATGTGCAGGTTAAGTATTTGCAGGAAAGATGTAAAAGTTTCTAAGTCCATGTGTCGACACCCAGAGGGAAAGTGTCGACACTTAGAAGACTTGTGTCGACACACAGGCAAGCAGTGTCGACACTTGGAGTCATTGTGTCGACACCAGGGATGCAAAGTCGACACCAGAAAGAAAGTGTCGACACAAGGAGCTGTGTCGACACTCAGTGAAGAGAAGCCCAGTAAAGCAGTGTCGACACTTAGCAGTTGTGTCGACACCCAGTGAAACTGTGTCTACGTCAGAAAGTGTCGACACTTGGAGGCTGTGTCGACACTCAGCAAAAGTCAGGAGAGACTAAGTATAAGTGTCGACACCCAGAGCAATGTGTCGACACTCAGCAGAAGAGTCAACACTTGAAGAAAGTGTCGACACAAGAAAGAATGTGTCGACACTCAGCTGAAGACTCAACACTTGAAGAAAGTGTCGACACAAGGAGCTGTGTCGACACTTATCAAAGTTCAAGAATATTCTAAGTACAAGTGTCGACACTAAGGAGATGTGTCGACACTCAGAAAAGTCTCAACAGAAGAAGAATGTGTCGACACAAGGAGCTGTGTCGACACTCAGCAAGTATCAACACTGAAGACATGTGTCGACACCAAGAAGCAGTGTCAACACTTAACAAGTTCAACACATGAAGATGTGTCGACACAAAGGAGTTGTGTCGACACTTACAAGAATTCAGCAATATACTGAAGTACAAGTACTTGTGTCGACACACATTATCAGTGTCGACACATGAAGAAGAAGCAGTTTCGAGATCTAAAATCTACAACACAAGGAGTTGTGTCGACACCTTGTAGGCTAGTGTCGACACTTAGTCAACTTGTGTCGACACTTGGTATATAAGTGTCGACACTTAAAGACAGACAGTCTCGACACTTTCAGACAGTTACAGAATTTTCAAGAACTGACTGGATGACTTGACAGCTGCCATTCCAGCCGGTCTACTGCACCTGTCAGAGTTGTCAGAAATCAGTTAGGAACCGGACCAGCCGGTTACCATGAAGAAGGCCTATAAATAGGCTTATACTGTCTACAAAAAGAGATTAATTAGATGATCAACACATCAAGTTATACAAAGAAGATCTAGCTATTCCCCGAAGAATCTAGTGAAAATCTAAGAAGTTGGAGAGAGAGAGCTCCAACCAAGAAGTCAGCCATTGGAACCACGTTGAGAAGAAGGGTTCAGATTTGTTCTGAATCTTAAGCAGCAGAGATCAAGGATCAACTGCAGAAGAGGTCAATCTTATTGAGTTCTACATTCAAGAAGCTTTGAAGAAAGCCAAGTCAGTTTGATTTCAGCTGAGTTCTTCCAAGAACTCATCAAGAAACTCACAACTCTTCTCTCTTTTCTCTGAGTTGTAGAGTTAACATCTTGTATTCATATTATCTTGGATGACCCTTAGGGATCTGAGTGTTGTAAGCCTGTAATTATAAAGGCTGAGTGTAGGGCTTGAGTGCCTGAGTGTAGGAGATTGGAATCTCTAAGTGTAGGCCAGTTGTGGCTGAGTGTAGGCCTTGGTGGCTGAGTGTAGGCCTTGGTGGCTGAGTGTAGGCTTGGTGAAGAAGCTGAGTTGTAGGGCCTTGGACCTGAGTTGTAGGAACCTTATTTTGGGGTTTTGAGTGTAAGATCTGAGGATCTGAGATAGTGGAGAAGTTTGGCTGAATCTAGTACACTGCTAGATAGGCGAAGGGGGAAAGTGGATGTACCCAAATATTGGGGAACCACTATAAACCTGTGTGTTCTCTGTGTGTATGTGGTTTGCTGTGATTGCTGTGTGATTGCTGTGCAAAAGTAGATATAAATCTGTGATAAAATCTGAATTCTGCCTAAAAAGTCAAAAAGATTTAAGTCACCTATTCACCCCCCCTCTAGGTGATTAGGTACAATATCTTTTAAGCTTGTCAAAAGGCAAGCAGACCAAATCCTCTTTTCATAGTCTTGATACAAAAGACTCTGTGAGGTGTTTGTACCTCTTGCATATGGATCTATTTGGTCCTATGCCAGTTCATAGTCTAGGTAGGATAGTCTATACTTTTGTGCTAGTAGATGACTATTCTAGATTTACATGAGTTTTCTTTTTGAGGCAGAAATCTGAAACCCCCATTGTCTTACATAACTTTGTTAAACAAATTCAGAATGAATTTAAAAATTCAGTGGTCAAAATTAGAAGTTACCATGGAACTGAATTTCAATCTGGGTGTATGACAAGGTTTTGTGAAGAACTAGGGATTCATCAGGAATTCTCCTCACCTAGAACACCTCATCAAAATGGAATTGCTGAAAGGAAGAATAGAACTCTTATTGAGGATGATAGAACTCTACTAAGTGACACTTCACTCCCAGAATATTTCTGGGTTGAGTCAGTAAATAATTCTTGTCATGTTCTCAATAGAGCATCTATAACTAAGAAACCAAAAAGACTCCCTATGAGATTATGAAGGGCAGAAAACCAAACATATCCTACTTTAGGATCTTTGGTAGCAGGTGTTATGTGCTTAACACTAACAAGTCTCACCTAACTAAGTTTGTTGTTAAATCCCATGATTAGATATTTGTTGGGTACATCAATAACAGTAAGGCATATAGGGTCTACAACTTGACTACACCAGTTGTAGAAGAATCTGTTCATGTAGTGTTTGATGAATCTGAGCTAATTAACTGTGAGTTATCTAGCAATCCTTGTAGCTCAACAGGTTTAAAAGAAAAGTTGGACATGCTGACCATTAATGAAGACCAAACTGCAAGGCAGGATGTGGAAAATGATGGTTGCTGTCCAGGGAGAGTACAAGGTCCACAAGCTGACATTGAAGACAATGAAGTTCAGCATGGTGAAGAAATTGAAGAAGTTCAAATTACTGATAGAATGCCTCCAGCAATAAGGAATCTAAAGGATCATCGAGCACACCAAATCATTGGTGATCCCAGACATGGTGTGCAAACCAGAAGCAAACATATGGACACAGTGCTTTGCTAAAGTTTCCTGTCACAGTTGGAACCAAAGAGATTTGAAGAAGCCATACAAGACTCCAACTGGATTGATGCAATGCAGGAGGAGCTGAATCAATTCAGAAGGTATAAAGTATGGGAGCTGGTTCCAAAACCAAAGGATCATAATATTATTGAGACAAAGTGGACCTACAGGAACAAATTAGATGAAAATGGCATAATAGTGAAGAACAAAGCAAGACTGGTTGCCAAAGGTTATAGACAGGAAGAGTACATTGAATTTGATTAGACATTTGCCCCAGTGGCAAGGTTGGAAGCAATAAGACTATTCCTTGCCTTTGCTGCTTTCCAAGGTTTTAAAGTATACCAAATGGATGTCAAGTCAGCTTTCCTAAATGATAATTTCAAAGAAGAAGTCTATGTTCATCAGACCTCAGGTTTTGTTGATCCACTTTATCCTGATTATGTTTATAGACTTAAGAAAGCCTTATATGATTTGAAACAAGCCCCTAGGGCTTGGTATGAAACATTGTCTACTTTCCTCATTAAAAATAAATTTTAAGGGGGAAAATAGACAAGACTCTATTCCTTAGGGAGTCAAAGGGCAAGATGATCATAGTATAGATTTATGTTGATGACATAATCTTTGGATCTATAGAAAACAACCTTTGTAGGAAGTTTGCAAAACTTATATAAGGGAAGTTTGAAATGAGCAGTATTTGTGAGCTCAAATTCTCCTTGGGACTCCAAGTAAGACAGACTGATGATGGCTTGTCCATATCATAGTCTAAGTTCACCAAGGAGTTAATTAAGAAATATGGTATGGAATCATCCACCACCATGAGAACTCCAATGGGGATAAGTATGCCTTTAGGCAAAGATGATGCAGGAAAACCTGTAGATGAGTCTTTGTATAGAGGGATAATTGGCTCCCTCCTATACTTAACTGCTAGTAGACCAGACATTATGTATGCTACATGTTTCCGTGCTAGATACCAAGAAAGCCCCAAAGAATCTCATTATACTGCAGTTAAAAGAATATTGAGATATCTTAAGGGCACACCTAATCTTGGTCTTTGGTACCCTAAGAATAGAGACTTTCTACTGACTGGTTTTTCAGATGCAGACTTTGCAGGTTGCAAAGAAGATATAAAGAGTACCACTAGTACATGTCAGTTTCTAGGTGGTAGATTGGTGCCATGGAGCAGTAAGAAGCAAACTAGTATGTCAATTTTCAATGTAGAGTCTGAGTATATTGCTGCAGGTAGCTGCTGTGCTCAGCTTTTATGGATTCAACATCAACTTGAAGACTATGGTCTCATGGTAAGTAGAACTCCACTATTTTGTGATTCTACAAGTGCTATTTACATTACTAAAAACCATGTATCACATAGCAGAACAAAGCATATAGAAATTAGATTTCACTTCATTAGAGAGCATGTTGAAAAAAAAGATATTTGTTTGGAATTTGTTACCACAAATAATCAAATTACTGACATGTTTACTAAACCACTAGATGAAACTAAATTCAATTATTTCAAAATTGAATTAGGCATATTAAACCTAGAGTAACTTGGTAAATCTGGCTAAGTAATTCAATGTTGACATATAGTAGTTTATGTCGACACAAAAGGAAATCTGTGTCGACATATACTAGTTTGTGTCGACACTTAAGGTAAGTTGTGTCAACAAAACAAAATAGTGCTGAGATAGTGGTGTCGACACTCAGAATTTGGTGTCGACACATAAGAAGTTCTATCATTTAGATAGTTGTGTCGACACATACAGAAGTCTGTGTCGACACACATATATTAGAGTCGACTATTAAGAAGTCTGTGTCGACACATCGCAAACTGTGTCGACACATAGTGTTGTCTGACTCTGTCGAGACATTAGAAGTCTATGTCGACACAATCTCTACAGTGTCGACACATTAAGTATCTATTACCCGCCTTTTGACCGTCTGCATTGACAAACATATAAATAGGTCACAGAACAACTTTGTCGACTAGGCTCTCAACATTTTCGAGACCAAACCTTTGAGTCGACAAACCTTCATCTCTCTTCTCCTCAAATTTCTCGTCACCAATGGCGCTAAAGTTGGAGAACAACATCAACGAAGGCTATGCGTTAGTTCGCAATACTTTTGACTGTGCAGCGTCTGAGATTAGAGATGTGATAACCCTAATCCAAGAAAATGGTTTAGAATATCTCGTTTCCGAACCTACCAAAATCTGGAAGACAGAAATTCTTGAATTTTATACAAAAGCAACTTTGGATTCAACTGGATTGAAGATTAGGTCATCAATTCAAGGAAGCAAGGTGAAACTTACCCAAAAGCGTCTGAGAAAGACACTCCAATTGTGCAGGACTCAGGAAGATGATAAAGTCACATCTTCAATGATAAAAGAAGCTCTTCAATGGTGTGGCCTGCATCCCACCACTAAGATTGAATCATCAATGCAAAGGAAGGGGATGAAATCATAAGGAAAATTTCTCTCAGAGATTATGAGAAAAGTAATTCTCTGCAAACTAGGTGGACATGATAGGATCTCAGCCTATATGTTCAGCTTGATGACCAGAATTATTTTCAGAATAAAGACTAACTGGTATGCAGTGATCTTTGACAAGATCAAGGAAAGCCCGAAGAAACTTAATTTAGGTGGAATACTGAGTCTGTATCTTGCAATAACTATTCCTGAAGTGCTAAATCACATAACTGGATTTAGAATAAATCACATGAGAAGGATGGATATGAAAATACTATCCAGGTGGGAAAGAGTTTTGACAAAAGATGGTTTTACACCATAGAAACAACATCAACTACAAAAGAAAAAGACAACACTCAGGAAGCCTGAATCTTCTAGTGATTCAGAAGAACAAGTAATCTTCAGTTCAGATGAAGAACAACAAGAATCTACAAGGAAATCATCTGCTCCTAAGAATTTAGATGATAGTCAGATGCAGGGGGAGTATATTCCAGAAACACCATCCCACTAGATCAAGTTCATGATGTGCCTCCTCTAGGCGGAGCCAATGAGCTTTCACCAGCTCATCAAGAAGCCTTACCTCCAGAAGTTGCTCAAGAGATAGAGCATGATGCATTAGAGAGTGAAAAAGCCACTCAAACTATTCTTGAGGTAATTAGTGATATTAATCAATCTATACTAGATACTGAGCCAGATACACTAACTGTGCTTCTAACTGATATCGAACAGACACACCATGACAACATCCCTGCACAGGATGTATCTATGGATAATACATCTGCAATAGATGATACTCCATTAAATGTACAAGATACAGATATTTCTTCAGTTCAACTGCAACAAGAATTCACTCTTGAGGAATTATTCCCTGATTTACAAGAAGTAGGAAGTGAGGAAGTAGTGCCAAGACCTGAGGGGGAGGCACAAGGGACTCCGGGGGAGTTGCCAAGAACTGACAAGGAGCTGCCCTCAAGTCCAAAGGAAACAGTGAATATAGAAAGTTCTTCTGAATCTGATGATGGAGAAGCACTAAGAGCAAAGAAGAGAAAACTGATGGTTTACAAGAAGAAAAGCTCAACTTATAAGAAAGCTTTACAGACATCCTCACAACCCTCAGCACCAACAGTTGATTTCAGTTCACTGTTGGTTGCTCTGCAAATTAAAATGGATGAGCAAAGAACAGCCATGGAGAAATATATGGATGAAAGCCAAAAGGACCTTCAATTCACTTTGGCTCAAGATATAAAATCCATCAGATTTGGAGTAAACCAAAACAAGAAAGAGATGACAGATTGCTTCCATAAAGGAGGTAATACTGTAGTATATCTGGCCAAACAGCAACAAGAGGCAAGAACTCAAATTGATGACATAGTAGTAAAGCAAGGATATGTTCTGAAAAATTAGATTGGAATGAATGATAATCTTACTGAATCACATAATGTGATTGTTACTGAGTTAAAGAATAATGCAACTGCATTAACTGAGGAAAGGGCTAAAGAGAAGTCAGAGTTTGATAAGAAACTTTAAGAAGATTTAGCAACTTTCCAATCAGCCATTCAAGCCTCTCAGAAGATCATATCTGCTCAGCTACAGAAGTTTAAAGCTTATTATATAGAAGGAACCAATTATCTAGTTAATCAGATCAGGTTCCAAAAAGATGACTTAAGAGATCATATTGAGAGAGAAGTCATAAAGCGGGAGAGGGTGATAGTCAATGCTAGCTCAAAGCATGCCAAATGGATAACAAATGTTGTTAGAGCAACTCTGGGATATCCACCCCTATGTGATGATGATGATACAGCTGAGTCAGGTATTCAAGCTGCAGAAATTGAAGGGGGTCAGCAGGAGGTAGCTCAAATCATATACCCCCTTCTAATTTTGAAGGAATTCAACACATTGTGCAACAGATGTATAGCCCTCTAGAGGCTACTAAGAATGTTATATTTGAGAAAGTAAAAATGTCAGAGGCAGCACTGAATAAAGAGCAAGAGGCTCAACTCTCAAAGAAAAGGTTTAGAGAGCAGGTTGAACTAAAGCCTGATTTTGAAAGATGGAGTCCAACCTCCAGAGATATAATACTCACTGCCTGGCAAGCTGTCAAAGATAAAATGCATGATAGAGGCAAGTGACATTCTAAAATTGAGTGGAACAAATATCTGCAAAGACAAGATGTGATACATCAGTTCAGAAGGGATCACAAGGTGGGAAAATAGCTGCTACAGCTATAGAGCCCAGTAAATACTTTCCCAAGCCTTATCGTTATTTTGAAAGGAAAAAAGTTAAGGCTGAAGAACTTAAGAAGAAGGATCTCAAAGGCAAGAAGCCAGCTGAAGTTACTGAAGCTCCAGTACAAGCAAGGGTCCAGTCTGGAAAAGGCATAGTGATCAAGGAGCCTGATCAGGCTTAGAATAAATTGACTAGATTTTTATAACATTGTAATCTTCAGTTTTAAACTCCATGTAATCTGTTGTCAACAAACTTTTGCAAAGTTTAAACAAAACAATGATTCATGTTTGTTATGTTTGTATCATATTCTGTGATGATATTATTTAATTGTTTTGTTTATATGTTTCCCTGTCATTGAATGTTTTTATACATCATATTGTTAATTTTATTATAAGTGATGTATATCATTGACTAAGAGTTATGACTTCTACAAATAGGGGGAGATTGTTGGGTACATTGGAAAATGTGTACCAGATTTGGAGAAGTCTCACATAACTCAATGATATGCATCAAGTTGTATTTGATGTTGTGTTGAGTTATCATGCGCAGGTTAAGTAAATGGAAATGGAAAATTCACTAAGTACTTGTGTCGACACTTGGGAATGGCTATGTCGACACCAAGGGCCAGATTGTGTCGACATCCAGAATTTGTATCGACACAGAAAATCTGTTGACAATGCTGTGTCGACACTAAGGGCCAGATTGTGTCGACATTATCAGGAGTTGTGTCGACACACAGAGAAGTTGTCGACACATTCCAGAATTCTGTCGACAACGACTGTGTTGACACACAGAACTTGTGTCGACATACACCAGAATTCTTTCGACACCAACTTTGTCAAGACAAGGAGTGTTTGTGTCGACACAGAGGACTTTTGTCGATACATTCCACAGAAGCTGTGTCGAGAAGTAAAAGTGAAGTTGTGTCGACAACAACAAGACTTGTGTCGACACATGGACTATGTGTGTCGACACAAATGAAGTATTCATTCGACATTCCCTGCTGCTGAGTCAAAGTCCAATGAAGGATGAAGTAATACAACTGAAGACTCGACAGCTGTCATTACTGACATTGTTGTCACATCTGTCAGAGGTGTCAGAAGACTACTTAAAATCGGAACAGTCGGTTACCATGGATGAAGCCTATATATAGATATGCTCTCTCAACAATGAAAATAACAACAATATATACAACACATATAGAACAGAGAAAAGTTAATCAAGCCAATCAATTATAATCTTTGAAGGATTGGGAATCCAGAAGAAGAGAAAGAAACAGTCAACAGATTGTAGAGAGAGAAAAAAAAGGAGAGAAGTTCACATCTAGTGAAGGCAGATTCTGAACAGTCTGCCTGAAGAATTCAGATCAAGTCTGAAGAAGAATTCAGAGTAATTTCTGAAGGAAGCTGATTGAAGATCAACTCCAACACCAAGAAGATCAACCCTAATTTGTTCAGATTCAAGAAGCTTTGAAGAAAGTTAAGACAGGTTGATCCTTAAGTAATCAGTTCTATCAAAAACTGATCAAGAAGACTTCAACCAATTCTCTCTCCATCTGGTTGAAGATATCATTATCTTTTCATCATTAATTTTTGTAGGATCTGTAATATATCTGAGTGTAGGAGATTTATATCTCTGAGTTGTAAGCCTAAATTATAAAGGCTGAGGTAGGGCTGAGTGCCTGAGGTAGGGGAATCTGTTCCCTGAGTTGTAGGCCTATGAAAGAGGCTGAGGTAGGGCTTTTGCCTGAGTTGTAGGAGTGGGGTGTCACTCTGAGTTATAGGCCTGTGGAAGAGGCTGAGGTAGGGCTTGTGCCTGAGTTGTAGGAGTGGGGATACACTCTGAGTTGTAGGAACCAGTCTTGTTTCTTAGCTGTAAGATCTGCGGATCTGAGAAGAAGGAAGAAAGTTAGGCCGAATCTAGTACATTGCTAGATAGGCGAAGGGGGAAAGTAGATGTACCCATCATTTGGAGAACCATTATAAAACTGGTGTGCAGTCTGTGAATGTTGTGTGAATGTGAATGCTGTGTTGTATTTTCTGCTGAATAAATTGCTAAATTAGATAGAATTATCTGCCTAAGTCAGAAAAAATTGAACCTATTCACCCTCCCTCTAGGTGTTTAGAACATCTTGAAACCAATTCTTTCAGATCCAAACACACGAAGGTTTTCCACACTCGACTTCTCCTTGAACATCATTTCCACGGGAGACTTCATATTGATCGGACTTAGAGGCATCCAATTGATGACATAAGTTGCGTAGGCCATTCCTTCCGCCCAAAATGACCTGGGAATGCCCTTTGCATGAAGCCAACACTTGCAAGTTTTTGTCAAGTGACAGATCTTCCTTTCCGCTACTCCATTTTGTTGTGGAGTTTGAACACAAGTAAGCTCACTCTGGATCCTGTGCTTCTTGAAGAAGTTAGAGAACTCGGATGAGACAAACTCACCACCATTGTCTGATCTGAACTTCTTGATCCGCAAGCCAAGCCGGCCCTCAACCAGCTCCCTAAACTCCACGAACAATTAGAAAGATGCCGACTTCTCCTTCATGAAATACACCCAAGTGTATCTTGAGTAATCATCAATCAAGACCAGCATGTATCTGCTGCCTCCATGACTAGCGGTAACTGTTGGCCCCATCAGATCACCATGGATGCACTCCAATGGTGTCTTGCTCCTCGTTTGTGACTTATCAAACGGAAGGCGATGAGCCTTAGCGTACTGACACCCTGCGCAAATGTGGTCATCTCCGTAGGAGGATAACTTTGGCAAGCCTTTCACCAGGCTCCTTATTGACATAGCTTTCAGCTTGACCATCCCCACGTGCCCTAGTCTTTCATGCCATATAGTCGCGCTATCATTGGCCCTCATCCGATCAACATAAGTGCTTGTTGATAAGACAAACAAGTCTCTTACTCTTCTCCCTACATGAGCAACATTAGCCTTTACCGCTGATACGTTGCGGAGAAACCTTACTTCTGTTGGGCCAAACAGAACATGAAAGCCCGCGTCGACTGTGTTGGTCATTAAGAAGAGGTTCTTATTAATGCCAGGTACGTGATACACACTCCTTAATGTAAGTGGACACTGAGCACTATCCAAAGAAACAACGCCCTCCTTCTCTACAGAATGAACAGAATCAACAGCTGTAATAATTGCTTTATTACCTGAGAACGATTGCAGAGATAAGAACTTAGACTCGTCTCCAGTGAGAAGATGACCACACCCTGAGTCTACTATCCAATCATCTTGGTAGTCAATGGTGGAAAGAGCATGAACACACGTGCTTGTCAAGAAAGCTCCTCCCCACCCGGCTTCCTCAGTACTAGTACAAGCTCCCTCCTTGCCTGCAACATGCCCAGGTTGCAACTTGACCTTACAGTCGCGCTTGAAGTGGAATGCCTGATTGCACCTGTAACACATCAACTCTTTCTTCAAGTTCTTCTTAGGAGTAGAGCTCCTCTCTTGCTAATAAGAGGTTGAAGGCTCATCCTCAGCAGCAGGCTTCTTCTTCTTCTCCCATCTCTTCTTCTTCTTCTTGTCAGTGAAGAGAGCTTCACTACCTCCTTCAGAGATAGTCACCTCGACCATCTATCTAGCTAAGGTCTCCTGTGACGCTAGCAATTTTCCAGCTCCAGCAAGGAAGGTTGAGTTGCCCACCCCTGCACGGAAGTTACAAATGCAACATACTCCTTCCGCAAACCGCAAACTATGTGCCTCTTCAACTTTGCTTCAGAGATGAGCTCATCAGGGTCCAATGCTGACATTTCAGCGCATAGGTTCTTCAACTTGAGGAAAAACTTTGAGATGGAAAGATCACCTTGAGTTGCCTTAGCCAACTCATTCTCCAGGAATTGCAACCTTGCCACATTCTTCCTGTTGAACAAACCATCAATGGTTATCCAAATCTCCGCAGCAGACTCACATCCTAAGATGTGATCAAAGAGCTCATGTGAGACAAACTATTTAAGATCAAACTCTACCTTTGCATTAGTTATTCTCCAAACCCTCACCTTCTCAGCAGTGCCAGTAGCAGCAGTTACCTCTTGCTTGTCATCACCACCGACGACCTCCCACAACTCCTCGCCCAAGAGATAGCTCTTCATACATGACTTTCACTTCTTGAAGTTAGTCGCAGTAAGAAGTTCAATGCCAAAACCTCTTCCGTAAGCTCCTTCCATTGCAAACAATCACTGATCACAAAGATTTCAGAAGCGCCAAGCACAATCTGAGGTTGATCACAGCTCACTGCTCAAGTCACTGTTCTCTCTGATACCATGTTGAAATTTCTCAAGCTGATCAACTGGTAGTTCTGTTATCAAGCAAACACTTTCAGAACTATTAAGCCGATTACTTGATCAAGGGGAAAGCGAGAACTAGGCGCAGGAACAATCAAACCATAAACTGAGCTATGTAATCAGTAACAACAGAGAGCAAACACAGATCTTATATTCATCAACTATCAATCTTTACAAGGCCAGGTATATATGGAGAGACATGATTTCTTCAAGTACAAATGAGAAGAAAACAAGCAAGAGAAATCTTCAAGCCGGGAGGACTGCCTCATAGACCGCTGAGTCTGCCGAGTCCGCCAAGACCTCCAAACCGCTGCTGCTATCATTAATCTACGGAGTACGCACAAGCCACGGACAACCCATTATTCTGCTAAGACGTCCGCTCTACAGGCCGCCTCCGAACAGAAGGAACAGACCGCCAAGTCCGTCAAGACCGACGAACTGGTTATTGAACTTGAACTTCAACTGCTGGAGAGAAGACTGGTTGGCCGCCAAGTGCGACCTGCTGCAAACCGCCGATTGTAAACCGCAACCTTCACTGCTTCCTGACCGCGATCAGAAGCAGACTCCTGGCTTCACAGTGCTAGCCGCACAACCTGCAAACAGCAACCAGTAAAACCTTCTCAATCCGCGCGGACTAGAAAACCGAGGACGCAACAATTAATCCGCGCTCAAATTACTGTTTATTCAGTTACTATAGAAGTGACGGGGGGGGGGGGGGGGGTCCTAATTATAGGCCGGGTGAGGAGTGTGGTCATTTCCCTAGTGGATAGAGACACCACCCCAACTCGCAGCTAGCACAGACCAGTCCGCCGAGTACACAAGGACAAAGCCAGACTCTAGCCATTCGCCAGGCGCCAAGTCAGAAAGCCAGTCCGCCACCTGGTGGACACTGTACCAATCTGCACTTTTCATAGCACGCGGACACAACAACATCTCGCTCACTGCATCAGTTTGCATGCTACATGCGGACACGGCACTAGCCCGCACAACTCGCGAACACCGCTTCAGCCCGCCACACGAGTCCACGACCAACAAGCATTGATCGCCCGGTCAACAGCGGACTCTGCGAGCACATCGAACACCCTGTACTTGTCACAGAGAGTGACCAAGTCCATCAACCCACTAATCAACAGGCGCGAGCACGGCAGACACGAAACCAAGTCGCATGCTTCAAGAACAGTCCGCCATCATAAATGCAGCTATCACCCGCCGCATCGCCAGAGATAGGCAAAGACCATTGCCGATCTCACGACCTACAAACTCCGTCCGCCACAGCAAACTCCGCGGACGTCAACTGAGTCCGCCACATTCCCGCGGACTCTGCCAATCCGCTCGGTTACTTCAAGAACAAGCTATCTGCAGAACCCCTGGCCGAGCTAATTGAACACCGCCACCAGATCGCCACAGGCAGGCCGCTCAGGCCGCTCCAATAGTCCACCAAAGCCACCATGTCCACCCTGGCTACTGTCCACCCAGGCCGCATCGACAGTCCGCCCAGGCCGCGGACTCAGTCCGCCCAGGCCGTGCGGTCTACCCAAACAACCATTTTCACTTCATGATTTTCAACATTAATAAACCTAGGTTTTATAATCATCTAAAACCTAAGGTGTTAACGGGTCCGGATCCGGGTTGGATCCGGATCCGAACCAATAAGGTAAAACCACATTTCATATATAGTGTTCATTTGTGTAAAGAGACTTTTGTTTCATCCCTTGTGCCTAGAAGAATCCGGTGACAGATCAATATTGTTCAGCAATGTAGTGGAGTGTTGCAGAATTTTAATTCTTATTAAAACATAGCATATCTTTCCTTGCAGTCCAATAAAGCACCTATTTCAGTTTTAATCTTGCATTGATTTTAGGATTGTTGAGGGTTTGTTTTGGATTTCCCAAAGCTCCAACTTTGTTGAAGAATTTGTGATGTTTAAAAAGTAGTGTTTTGATTTCAAATAAAGTTTTTAACTCAAAAATGTTGTAAAGGACTGTTTAATATATTATTTGTTTTATCACTAATGAATTTTTTTTGGACATTGTTGATAATTGTTGAAATAAAATTTTGGTTTGTACATAACATTTTGATGTGAAAATAACAATATTGAGATGTACTTAACCATTGACTGTGCATAGTCGTTATTGATGTGTCTGCAACATCACTCTTGTTTTAATGTCCAACAAGTTGTACAACAATTTGGGATTAAATGACACAAAGATGAGAAGTTGTAACTCTAGCACGAGCGATTTTTACGTCCGGGCTCCAGTTATAAGCGGAACCTATCCTAGCCATTGAGATTTATCGAGAATACACATGACGCCCTATTATAGGCTCTGTGTATCAAATACAAAAAATTGAATATAAACAAAACATTGGCTTAAAGCGGACAATGAGACCAGCGTAAAAGGACAATGGTATAATTTGAATAGAAAAAAACATTGGATTAATGCAGACATGGTCCACCTAAAAATTAACTTCAATGCATACGTTTATATGTATGAGCATTTTAGAATTGAACTCTCTGCCCCACGAGACACTACTCAGATTGTTTACCTTTGTATTTGCACAGATGATGATTGATTGGGGCTAAAGTCCGCTCATCGACATAAAGGTCTGCTCATCCGTTCTCACGATGATATCAAGTGAGGATGAGGTCTGATATGAGCTCCTGCAAGGGCTGTGGAAAGTCGGAATTCTCATATTTCCCCATTAACATTGTTGGTACCAAGGTCGACTGTTGAAAATTATGAAGTGAAAGTGGGTGATGTAGTAGGCCGGGCGGACTGGGCGGTTTGAGTTAGCGGCCTGGGCGGACTGATGTTGCGGCCTGGGCGGACTGATGTTGCGGCCTGTGTAGTCAGTGGTCAGGGTAGTCTTGGCGGCTTGAGCATCTAGTGGAGCGGCCTGAGCGGATTGTATATGGCGGTCTGATGACGGTGCTCAGCTCGGTCTGCGGTCTTGCAGATAGCCGGTTCGTGGAGTAACCGGGGCGGATTGGTGGTTAATCCGCGGAGGTGTGGCGGACTCAGTTTTGAGACCGCAGAGTCCGTTATGGCAGACTGGTTTCGGAGATAGTAAGTTCGGCATTGGTCCTTGCCGAGTTCTCTGGTGATGCGGTGGGTGATAGCCGCATTCATGTTGGCGGACTGTCCATGGAGTTTGGCGGTCTGGTTCATGTCCGCCGAGCTCGTGATGTTTGATGGATTGGACTTGGTCACATTGTGACAAGTCTAGGTTGTTCGCGGTGTCCGCAGAGTTCGCTGTTGATCGGGCAATCTGCCTGTTGGTCGTGGACTCGTATGGCGAACTGTGGCGGTGTTCTCGAGCTGTGCGGACTGTCGCCATGTCCGCGTATAGCGTGCGGACTGATGCAGCATGGACTGGCTGTGTCTGTGTGCTGTGCAGTGTGGTGGGCTGGTGCAGTGCTTGCGAGTAGTGCGGGCTGGTGCAGTGCTTGCGAGTAGTGCGGGCTGGTGCAGTGTCCGCATATTGCGTGTGGACTGACGCAGTGAATGAGATGTTGTTGTGTCCGCGTGCTGCATTGTGTGCGGACAGGCGCGGTGTCCACCTTGGGGAGGACTGACCTTGTCTTGGCGCTTGGCGGGTTGTTTGGAGTCTGGCCAAGTTCTTGCGGATTCGGCGGACTGGGTTGTGCTAGCTGCGAGCTGTGGTGGTGACTCTATTCACTAGCGCGATGACCACACTCTTCACCCCGCCTATAAATAGACCCCCCAGGCACGTCTACAGTAACTGAGTGAACAGTAAGTTGGGCGTAGATCAATTGTTGCGGACTCGGGTTTTCAGGTCGCGCGGTTTGAGAAGTATTAACTGGTTGCTGTGTGCATGTTGTGCGGCTAGCACTGTGAAGCCAGACGTCTGGTTCTGATCAAGGTTAGGAAGCAGTGAATCGTGCGGTTTACAATCAGCGGTTGCAGCAGGTCCCGTGTGGCGGCCAACTAGTCTTCTCTCCTTCAATTGAAGTCTAAGTTCAATAACCAAGTCGCGGGCTTGGCGGTCTGTTCATCCAGTTCAGCGGCGGCTTGTAGAGCGGGCGTCAGCAGAATAACGGGTTGTCCACGCGGTTTGTGTGGACTCCGTAGAATCAGAGTAGCAGCAGCGGCCTGGAGGTCTCGACGGTCTCGGCGTACTCAGCGGTCTCTAAGGCAGTCCGCCTGGCTCAAGGTTACTTTTGCTTGATTTCTTCTCATTGTACTAGGCGAAATCATGTCTCGCCATGTATACCTCACCTTGTAAAGTTGATAGTGGATTAATGCAGATCTGTGTTGTTCGTCATTGCTACTGATACATAGCTTAGTTTATGGTTGGAGTGTTCCTGCGCATAGTTCTCATTTTCCGCTTGATCAAGTGATCAACTTGATAGTTTTGGAAGCGTTTGCTTGATACCAGAACTACTAGTTGATTGGCTTGTGAGATTTCAACATTGTATGAAAGGAAACAGTGGCTTGAGCAGTGTGCTGTGATCAACCTCAGATTATGCTTGACGCTTCCGGAAGCTTTTGTGATCAGTGGTGACTTGCAATGGAAGGAACTTACGGAAGAGGTCTTGGCATTGAGCTTCTTACTGCGACTAACTTTAAGAAGTGGAAGTCATGTATGAAGAGCTATCTCTTGGGCGAGGAGCTGTGGGAGGTTGTCAGTGGTGACGATAAGCAAGAGGTTACTACTGCTACTGGTACTGTTGAGGAAGTGAAAGTTTGGAGAAGAACTATTGCAAAGACATAGTTTGGTATCAAACGGGCTTTCTTACATGAGCTCTTTGATCACATCTTAGGATGTGAGTCTGCTGCAGAGATTTGACAACCATTGATGGTTTGTTCAAAAGGAAGAATGTGGCAAGGCTGCAGTTTTTGGAAAATGAGTTGGCTAACGCAACTCAAGGAGATCTCTTTGTCTCAAAGTTCTTTCTCAAGATGTAGAATATATGCGCTGAAATATCAGCATTGGATCCTGATGAGCCCATCTCTGAAGTAAAGCTGAAGAGACACATTGTTCGCGGTTTGTGGAAGAAATATGTGGCCTTTGTGACTTCCGTGCAAGGGTGGGCAACTCAACCTTCTTTGCTGGAGCTAGAAAACATGCTAGCGTCACAGGAGAGCTTGGCCAAGCAGATGGACGGTGTGACTATCTCTAATGGAGGTAGTGAAGCTCTCATCACTAAGAAGAAGAAGAAGAGATGAGAGAAGAAGAGGAAGTCTGCTGCTGAAGAAGGGTCTTCAACCTCTTATCAGCAAGAGAGGAGCTCTGCTCCTAGGAAGAACGGGAAGAAAGAGTTGAAGTGCTACAGGTGTTATCAAGCAGGCCACTTCAAGCGTGACTGCAAGGTCAAGTTGCAACATGAACATGTTGCTAGCAAGGAGGGAGCTTGTTCTAGTTCTGAGGAAGCCGGGTGGGGAGGAGCCTTCTTGACAAGCACGTGTGTTCGTGCTCTTTCCACCGTTGACTACCAAGATGACTAGATAGTTGACTCGGGGTGTGGTCATCATGATGCGGGTTAAAACTCCAAAAATTAGTTAGGCCACGCGGCGCCCTGGGCGGTTTATTTTAGAAAAAAGCGGATTTGGTTTTATTTAGAAAGACGGGGTACGCAGATTTATTATTTGGATATAAAACAGTGAAATCGAGTTTTAACGAAAGGAGGCAGTGCACCAATCGTGTGTAGTACAAGATATTCCGGTGTGAAATATCGAGGTCGTGTTGTTCTCGGGGTCAGATTGATTATTTCTACCCTTCCCTGGAGGGAACTATTATTTTACCGATATTTTATCTTGTCGGGATATTATTTATATATAAAAAAGACATAAAATAAAAGCTTTAAAGATTGAGCCGATGAATAACTTAGCGCAACTGTATCTGAAAGTATTTGAACAAAAATATACTTTTAATAAAAAGAGATCCCAAATTTCAAATTAATTAAGGCGGAGACTTGATCGTGGAGGTTCCACAAGAATGAGCTCACCTATCTCTAGGACAATCACTCACCTGAACATTAAGACTATTCGACCGGGCTCTCGTCCAACAAAGGATTGCTCTTAATGCCCACATTACGCTAAGAACTCCGCTATTGGGTAGGGAACCCAATCCGGTAGAGTTGCGCTCCTCCTCTCTCGATGGTTAGTGCGGAACTCCCTTTACCCAGGGGTGATCGATCCATACGCACGGCCTCTTGGCTAGCTAGCGTATGCACTAGGAAATAGAGCCCACACATCGTGTAATACCCCTATCCGTCACATGACATATAGTTGTAGGTCCAACCGGAGCCCGACGTCATATACTACGGACAGACGGAAGGGATACCAGATGAAACTATCCTTCCAATAACACACGTCCTACACAGAGTACATTCTAGCAGAAGTTTATTAAGACTTGCAAAGAAAAGAACTCAAGACAACAACATGAATGTCCACTAAATACCCAAAATAGGAATGAGCGTACAAAATACCCAAAGTACTTGATCTTATGACCTTATAAGAGTTTACTTAAATAAACAGTGTCTTCCAAACATCGGCACGCAGGCCGGTCACACAAAAGCATAACAAGTAAACAATCACATAGGCTTTTGAGGGCCGACTCACCAACAAGGCCTTTGGACCGCTATTTGCCACTAGGCTCCGCAGCACCTGCAATCAACAATCCACCGCAGCGGTGGCAAACAAAAGCAACGGTCAGCTAAAGCTGACCAAATTATAACAACCCCATCCCAAAATCGGGGCGGCGGTGCTCCTTCCCTGCATTTTATTAGTATAACAAAAACAAGATTGTGAAAGTACAATTTAAGCACACTTCACCACAAGCGTAGGCACGCACGATCACACACCCCGTGCTCTCAGGGCATATTCTCGGTAAACCCGGTCCACCACCGCCCCCAGGACAGAAACATCGTGAGCATTTGAGTCTTTCCGACCGAAGCCTAAGACCCTCCCTATATGCCATCGGTAGGCCCCTTAAACCGAACCACATAGAGCGGGAACGGTTCCACTCAACCCGTTGCTCACCTCGCCACGTCAATTTAAGTCATCGACGCGGGTCAAGCTTCCCCGAATCCCGAGTATCGATCACACAATATTACATAACCCAGTTATGTACAAGTTGGCTCCCAGGCCACCAAGATGGCATAACCACGCATCTGCCCTATTTTCCGAGTGCACCATGAGGTTAGTCCCCAAGGCTCCCTATTGCAATCTACCACATAGAAAACCCGAAAACAACCATCGGCTCTGAGTCTTCTCCAGCTATTCATGCATAATGAAACATCACCGATCCAGACCAACTTGTCCGGGTAGGCTTCACACACCATGCCTATGTCCGTACTTCGATTCCGGACTCAATATGCAAAACTAGGTGGACTATTCATATCCACCCGAAGGAACACCACACACTCGACGCATACTCGCGAGAGCGGGTTTCCTATGCAGAAAGGAAGAGGACTTCACATGTGCAAGAAGAGAATTGTTACCCTCGAGTTTCTCTTTGGCGCAATGAAGATCTAGACGGATGAAAAACACCGCAACGGCCTCGCCTCCGTAGATCTGGACTCAGCTTGCGATTTGGGGCTCCGAAGCTCCTCCGGCGGCAGGATCTCTCCTTCTCCTTCTTCCTTGCTCTCCCCTCTCTCTAAATCTTTAGAAAGAGAAAGCTCCAAGTGGAATGAGGGTTTCAAACCCTATTCCCGGACTTAACTCACCAAGAATAGCCATGGGCCCTTGGATCCCAAAAGAAGGAAATGGACTGCCACGATTCGCACTTAAAACCAATTTCTTGGGCCGAATACGGCCTGTGACACGCCCGTGTCACAGGCTGTGTCTCACGATCCAAAACCAATCATCGAACACAGAACAGGACACGGGATCAGACACGACCGTGTATTGCTTGACATGCCCTTGTCAGATTATGACACGCCCGTGTCACGGGGCGTGTCCCTCAAGTGCCACAGGAAACCATCACGTCCCAACCAGGACACGGGCTTTGACACGCCCGTGTATTAATTTACACGCCCGTGCGTTAGTCCGTGTACCACACCCGACACAGCCCGACCAACACAGAGAAGGACACGGCCACGGACACGCCCGTGTCCGACCTGGACACGCCCGTGTCCGATCTGGACACGCCCGTGTCCCAAGCTGTGTGTCTCACTCTACACCACTCTGCTGACACAGAGCAGGATACGGCCCTGGACACGCCCGTGTCTCAGGCCGTTTGCCCGACCGCCAAAGATCGTCGAACGCATTTCATCCACCACTCGGAAAGTTTGCCGAACACGAGCACGACACTGCCCTGGACACGCCTGTAACACCCCCTATCCGTCGCATAGCATATATCAGTAGGTCCGGCCGGGGCCCGACGCCATATACCACAGACAGACCGGGTGGTTACGCAATGGAAACCATCCAACCAATCCAACGTCCTACTTAGAGCATTCTAGCGGAAGCAGTTTTATAAGTTGCAATTAAAAGAACCCAGCACTAAGCATGAATGTCCACTAAACACCAAATAGGAATGTAGTACATACACAAGTACATGCCTTAAGGCCTTACAAAATGGTTTACTTCAAATTACATGTTTTACAAACCACGGCACGCAGGCCGGTCATACATGAATAAAAGCAAGTAAACACTTCAATTAGGCCTTCAAGGGCCGGCTTCGCAATTTGGGCTTTATCCCGCTATTGACCGCTTGGTCCAGCAGCACCTGCAAGCAACAAAACCACCGCACGGTGGTAAACAAAGGCAACGGTCAGCAATGCTGACCAAATTATAACGATCACGCCCCCAATTCGGGGCGGCGATGCTCCTTCCCTGCACTTATTAGCATAACCAAGCAGTACATAAATATACATTGCATCACAGGCATTGACACGCACAGCCACACGCCCCGTGCTCTCAGGGCACATTCTCGGTGAACCGGTCGATGTCACGTCAATTTAAGCCATAGACATTCCGATATCACCACCGCCACTTTGACGGCCAAACATATGAGCATTTTGTCTTCTTGACATGGGTCACGTCAATTTAAGCCATAGACCGCCGAAGACGCTCATCTATGCTAACATCTCTAACCGAATGACATAGAACGGGTACGGTTCCATCTAACCCGTGCTCACATCGCAACGACAATTTAAGCCATATGCGCGGGTCAAACTTCTCCCGAGTCCCGTTTCCATCACAATTCACATAACCCTGTTATGTTTCAAGTTGGCTCCCAGGACACCAAGCTGGCAAGATCACGCATCCGCCCAGTTTTCTGGGTGCACCTTAGGGTTAATCCCTAAAGCTCCCTGTTGCAATCTACCACGTAGAAAACCCGAAAAACAAACAATCGCGCGGAGTCTTCTCCGGCATTTATGCAATGCAACATCACCGATCCAGACCAACATGTCCGGATAGGCTTCACACATCATGCTTATGTCCATTCTCGTTTACGGACTCTACACAATGGGGACTTTACATATCTACCCGAAGGAACGCCTCCAACTCACCGCAAACTCGCGAGAGCGGGCTTCCTATGCAAAGAAGGAGAGCTTCACATGCTCAAGAAGAGAATCGTTACCCTAGCGTTCTTCCTCGGCGCCATGGAAATGTAAGAGGATGAAAAGCACCACACTCTCTTTGCCTCCGTAGATCCGAAGTCGGCTCGCGATTTGGAGCTTCGAAGCTCCTCCAATTGCTGGATATAAGTTTCTTCTTCTTCCTTTTCTCTCCTATCTCTCTTGACTTAGAAAGAGAACCACTCAAAAGAAATGAGGGTTTCAAGGGTCCAATCCCGTGTATATCCCATCAGGAACAACCCTCAGCCATTGGATCCCAAATTAAAGAAACAAACGGCCTTGATTCGGGCCTGAAATGCTAAAACTGGGCCGAACACGGCCTGCGACACGCCCGTGTCCAGGGCCGTTGTTAGAAAGTAGCGAAAAGAGAGAACAAGCGGATAAGCTTTTGAATAATTGAAATTTTATTATCCAAAAAAGATAACTATTACAAAGGTATGCCCTCCCTTATATTGAATGGAGGAGAGATGAGAGAATACAAATAAGAGATGTGGGACTAAAAATTTACAAGCTAAGCGGACTGTACAAAGTAAACCGCACAAGCCGCGCGGTTAGACAGAAGGACTAACCGCACGGCTACAACAAGAGAAGCAGATAGGTCGCCTGTGAAGATCGCTAGACCGCCCGGTTTACAAGCCGGCGAGTCAAACCGCCAGACCGCGCGGTCTTCAACCCGCCAAGACAGACCGCCCGGTCACCAACTTTAACACTCCCCCTCAAGCTGGAGCATATATATCAATCATGCCCAGCTTGTCGCAAACATGCAGAAATGAGGCGGAAACTGGCTTGGTGAAGATGTCAGCCAGCTCTTTATCAGACGTGACAAACGGAGTGCAAATTTGTTCTTTTAAAATCTCTTCATGAATGAAATGACAGTCAACCTCAATGTGCTTTGTTCTTTCATGGAATACCGGATTTTTGGAGATGTATATGTCGGCCTTGTTATCACAGAACATAGGTAGAGGATGGTTGTACACCTCTCCTAAATCTAGCATGAGAGCCCGCAACTATTTCAACTCACAAGTGGTTGACGCCATACTGCGATACTCAGCTTCTGCACTGGACCTGGAGACAACAGACTGCTTCTTGCTCTTCCAGCTCACCAGATTTCCCCCAACAAAGGTGCAAAAACCTGAGGTTGACTTGCGATCCCCTTTGTCATCAGCATAACTTGCATCTGAGTAGGCTTCAATCCTCAGATGACCATTCTTCTGAAAAAGTAATCCTTTCCTAGGCGTTGCTTTGACATACTCCAAGATCCGCAAGGCGGACTGTAGATGACACTCCCTAGGCGCTTGCATGAATTGACTCACCTTGCCCACAGCATAGGAAATGTCAGGTCTGGTCACTGTGAGATATATGAGCTTACCAACCAGACGCCTGTACCGCGAACTATCTGAAAGAGGAGGCGAATCGTCTGTCCAGATTTTGTCCTCCCCAGTAGCCATGGGGCATCGGGCAGGTTTTGCTCCAGTTAATCCTGCCTCTTTTAAAAGATCAAGGGCATACTTACGCTGAGAGAGAACTAAGGAGTCGGGCTTCCGAGAGAGTTCGATCCCCAGAAAGTACTTTGGAGAGCCCATATCTTTAGTGATCAGATGTTGGCGAAGATGTCGCTTTGTCAGGGCTACCCCTTCCTGGTCATCGCCAGTGAGAAGAATATCATCGACGTACACAGCAAGAACAACCAGCCCAGAAGGAGTTTTGCGAATAAAGAGAGAGTGATCAGCAGAGCTTCGCACAAAACCAACAGCCGCCACAATGCCGCTGAACTTGTCAAACAAAGCTCGAGGACTCTGCTTGAGGCCATAAATTGCCTTCTACAGCCGGCATACTCGTGTCTCCCCCTGAGCAACATACCCAGGAGGTTGCTCCATGTAAATGACCTCATGAAGATCACCATAAAGGAAGGCATTCTTGACGTCCAGCTGAGAAATCGGCCAATCCCGATTGACGGCCACAGAGAGAAGAACCCGGATAGTGCTGAGACGAGCCACAGGGGAGAAGGTGTCAAAGTAATCAACCCCATAGGTCTGAGTAAAGCCCTTAGCAACAAGGCGAGCCTTATACCGATCCACAGTGCCGTCTGGGCTAAATTTGACCACAAAGACCCAGCGACAGCCAACAACATCAGTACCGAAGGGAGGAGGAACAAGAGTCCAGGTACCCCGCTCAGTGAGGGTCGCCATTTCCTCATCCATGGCCATCTTCCAGTGAGGAATAGCAAGGGCCTCCTGATAGGAGCGGGGTGTGGCAGTGGCAGAGATAGCCAGTGCAAATGCCCTGCGAGAAGGGGTAAGACGATCATAGGAAACAACAACAGCAAGGGGGTGTAGGGTACACGTCCGCACCCCTTTGCGAAGAGCTATAGGAAGATCTAGGTCAGCCGGGCCCGCGGCATCCGGAGCATCCGTGGTAGAGAAAGCTGGCCCGGGAGAAGAGAGCGACGGCAGCGGAGATGAGGGAGAGGGTGGTGGAGAAGGGAGAGAGAGAGGTGGAGGAAGAGGAGGGGGTGGAGACGGTGTAGTAGGAGGCGAGGGAACGAAGGGAACGGCAGGAGAATCAGAAGCTGGGAGAAGAGGAGAGGAGTCATCCGAGAAGTAGGAGGTATTCTCGAAGAAGGTGACGTCAGCAGAGATGAACTGCTTACGAAGGACAGGATCAAAGCAACAGTAGCCTTTCTGAGTGGTGGAGTACCCCAGAAAGACACATTTGGTGGAGCGAGGGGAGAGCTTATCACGGGTGGCAGAAGGGGTATGCACAAAGGCAGTGCATCCAAAGATTTGGAGAGGAAGAGGAAACGGCTCCTTGCCCGGATACAAAATGGAGAACGGGGTTTGGCCGTGGAGAACCGTGGAGGGAATGCGATTGATGAGGTAGCAGGCAAGGAGAACAGCATAGCCCCAATAGGAGCGAGGAACATGCATCTGGGTCATCAAGGTGCGAGCGACATCGAGGAGGTGACGATTTTTGCGCTCGGCCACACCATTTTGTTGTGAAGTATAAACACAACTAGTTTGATGAAGAATCCCATTTTGCATGCAGAATGTAGAGAAGTCACGACTGAGATATTCTTGGGCATTATCAGATCGAAAAACTTGGATAGAAACACCAAACTGAGTTTTGATCATGAGATAGAAGGATGTCCATACAGAGAATAATTCGGAGCGATCTTTTAATAGATACACCCACGTACAGCGAGAGAAATCATCAATGAACGTGACAAAATAGGAACTACCTCGGCCAATGGTAAGTGTAGGAGAAGGACCCCAAATATCGGAGTGGATAAGATCAAACGGACGGGTAGAGCTACGAACGTGCTTTGGAGGGAAGGAGGAGCGGTGATGCTTGCCAAGCTGACAGGCCTCACAGTTGAGCGGAGGACTTTGAGGAGGAAGGTGGGGCAGAAGTTGACGAAGAAGACGGGGAGGAGCATGACCAAGGCGGAGATGCCATTGGAGAAGATCTGTGGAGGTGGAGGAGAAGGTGGAAAAAGCAGAAATGTTGTCCAGGAAGTATAAGCCGCCACTCTCAGTCCCAGTAGCAATCGTCCGTTGGGAGTCCGGATCCTGAAAAGAGCAAGAAGTAGAAGTAAATGTGACGGAACACTGTAATTGCTTGCAAAGAGAGGTAACAGATAATAAGTTGCACGGGAACTGGGGCACGTATAGAGTATCCGCCAAGTGAAGAGACGGAGTGACATGAACTATCCCTGTTCCATGGACTGGTGATGAAGAGCCATCAGCGAGAATAACCGGGGGCAAGCGAGCATGTTTTTCTAGGAGAGAGAAACACAGGAGATGGCTGGTCATATGATTCGTAGCACCAGTGTCGATCAGCCATTTGCCCTGAGTAACAACGTGTGCACGACCAGAAGACGTGACAACCGAGGCGAATGGCTTGGAGGAGGATATGAAAGCCATGAAGGGAGGAAGAAGAAACTGCAGCGGTCTCGGTGACAGCACACCAGCGGCAAGAAGGGCCACGACCAAGGTGCAGAGCACAAGCCGCGCGACTGAACCAGGAGGTCGCGACGACT
Source organism: Platanthera guangdongensis (assembly GCA_039583875.1). Lineage (NCBI taxonomy): Eukaryota > Viridiplantae > Streptophyta > Magnoliopsida > Asparagales > Orchidaceae > Platanthera > Platanthera guangdongensis. The sequence goes on along the minus strand of CM077148.1, from coordinate 7,514,319 downwards.
AACAAGCAGGAGCGGCTAAAGGAAGAAAGGCAGAGAGGCCGCTCAAACAAGGAAGAATCCGCGCGAACAGAGAGAAAGGCGCGGGGAGAGGAAAAGAGAGCAACCCGCATGAAACCGCAGCGGGTTAAAGGGAAGAAGCCGCGCGAACACGAGCGGCTAGGAAGCAGAACAAGGCACAGCGGGGAAGAGGTCGCGCGGACTGAAAAGGCCGAGCAAACAGAAGAAAGGAGAAGAGCAGGTGACCGCGACCAAGATGCAGGTGAGATAGGAACAACCCGCACGGTCAGGCAGATCACAGCAGCAAACCGCGAGTATAGAGACAAGCGGAAAAGGGGAAAGCAGAAGCGGATAGGGAGAACAAGTCCGCAGCGGGTAGAGACAAGGCCGCAACGACTAGGAAGTCGGAGAGGCAAGAAAGAACAAGGAGCGCGGCGACAAGGAAACAGGTCGCTGCGACGAATAGCAGTAGGAGAAGAGAACCAAGAAGAAGCAAGCCGCGCGAACAGGGCAGCGGACAGAAACAAGCCGCGCGAACAGGGCAGTGGACAGAAGAGAAGGCAAGTCGTGAAACAGGTCGCAGGAAGCAGAAAACAAGCCGCGAACAACAGAGAGCGCACAGAATCAGGAGGAAAGGACCGTGCCCTCTGATACCATGTTAGAAAGTAGCGAAAAGAGAGAACAAGCGGATAAGCTTTTGAATAATTGAAATTTTATTATCCAAAAAAGATAACTATTACAAAGGTATGCCCTCCCTTATATAGAATGGAGGAGAGATGAGAGAATACAAATAAGAGATGTGGGACTAAAAATTTACAAGCTAAGCGGACTGTACAAAGTAAACCGCACAAGCCGCGCGGTTAGACAGAAGGACTAACCGCACGGCTACAACAAGAGAAGCAGATAGGTTGCCTGTGAAGATCGCTAGACCGCCTGGTTTACAAGCCGGCGAGTCAAACCGCCAGACCGCGCGGTCTTCAACCCGCCAAGACAGACCGCCCGGTCACCAACTTTAACAGCCGTGTCCCCCATTCACCGTCAAAATCGACGTGCCTGGAATAACACACGAGCATTCGACACGCCCATGTTCAACCTGACATGCCCGTGTTCCAACAGACACAGCCGTGTGGTCGGCCGTGTGCCTCTATCAACACAGCCACGAAAACAACCCGAGACTCACACGGGTATTGGACACGCCCGTATCCTAACCCGTATCTAACTCGAACACGCCTGGGCTCCAGGCCGTGTTCACTATCTCGACACTTCGTCGAGCGAAGTTCATCGACTGCCTGACACGGCCTTGGACACGCCCGTGTCCTTGGCCATGTGCCTTGTCTCGACACATCGTCGAGCGAAATTCGTCGACTCCCCGAGCCGATCGTCGACACGGGCTCGACACTCCCTGAGACACGCCCGTGTCTCAGGCCGTGTTCTCTGCTCGACGATCGTCGACTCCAAAATCGTCGACCTCTCAACCAAATCGTCGACTGGAGCCTGACATGCCCTGGGACACGCCCGTGTCCCAGGCTGTGTGCCCCCTGCCAGATTCCAGATTTGGCCCAAAACGCCTCCCGTCGCTCTTTTGTGTTTCGGGGCGTTACAACTCTCCCCCTCTTAAAAGAATTTCGTCCACGAAATTACATAAAGGAAAGACAAGTACCAAAATTAAATTGTACCTGAGCGGAACAACTCCGGGTATTCGTCAAGCATAGTCTGCTCTCGTTCCCAAGAGAGCTCCTCTCGACCGCAATTGTACCATCGGACCTTGACCATCCTGATCTCTTTATTGCGTAGCCGCTTGACCTCCGAGCCTCAATCCGCATGGGCTTGACTTTTGTCGTCAACCCACTATCCACCAGCACTTGATCAACCGCGATCACTTGCGAAGACTCTTGCACCGCCTTCCGTAGCACCGAAATATGGAATACATCATGTAAACCACTAAGCTCCACCGAAAGCTTCAATCGATAGGCTGCTTCACCAACCCGCTTTAGAACCTCAAACGGCCCAAGGTACCTCGAGCTTAGCTTTTTCAACCGCCGCACCCGTGAGACACCCTTGAACAGCTTGATCTTTAAGTACACCCAGTCGCCCACAACGAACTCCACGTTCCTGTGCTTGACATTATAGTACTTCGCTTGCCGGTCCTGAGTGATTATAAACCTCTCCCGAATGGTTCGCACCAACGAAGTAGCATCCTCCACTTCTAATCGCTTATACAACTTTGACTCACCCGTTTCTAGCCAAGACAACGGCGTGCGACATCTTCTACCATATAGGGCCTCGAAGGGCGCCATTTGAATACTCGCCTGGTAGCTATTGTTGTACGCAAACTCCACCAAATAAAGATGGTCTTCCCATTGCTTTCCAAAGTCCAAGACACACATACAGAGCATGTCTTTCATAGTTCTATTGACCCTCTCGGTCTGCCCATCCGTTTGCGGATGAAAGGCTGTGCTGAATTTTAATTTTGTTCCCAACATTTGCTGCACTAGCCTCCAATCATTGGACGTGAACCGCCCATCTCGGTCACTCACGATGCTGCGAGGCACACCTTGAATCCGTACTATATTAACCACATATAGTTTTGCCAACTTCTCCACCGGATCATCCTTCCTATGCGGAATGAAATGCGACACCTTCGTTAGCCGATCTACGACCACCCAAATGGCGTCGTTCCCCTTTTGCGACCTTGGCAAACCGTGCACAAAGTCCATAGAGATGTCATCGAATTTCCACTCCGGAATAGACAAGGACTTCAGAAATCCTCCCGGCTTTTGGCACTCCGCCTTCACCAAGGCGCAAGTTTGGCACTTCGTCACATAGAGTGCCACATCCTTCTTCAAACCCGGCCACCAAAACAGTTTCTTTACATCGCGGTACATCTTCGTGATCCCCGGGTGAATCGAGTACTTGGTATGATGTGCCTCGTACAACAATTCCACACGCAAATTGCTCACACTTGGGACGCATAGATGACCGTCTTTCCAAAGCAATCTGTCCTCCACAACGAATTGGGAATTTGACCCATCCAGAGCCTCTACCATGAAATGCTCATATGGACATCCATATCCAAAGTCTGCTGAATCCGATCAGCCAGGTCATATTGGATTTCAGTCCAATTCAGTACTGCTTTAGCACTTGCTTGCTTATCTACACAAACAATCTCCAATGCATCCAACTCCCGAACCAACCGCTCGTCATGGATCGACAGCCAATTGGCTTGAGCTGGGGCCCGGCGACTCAACGCGTCTGCAACCGCATTACCTTTACCAGACACGTAGTGGATCTTGAACGTATAGTCCCCCAGGAACTCCATCCATCTATGCTGCCGCATATTCAGATCTTTCTGATTAATCAGATACTTCAGGCTCTTGTGATCGGTGTAGATATCAATCTTCACACCGTACAAATAATGCCTCCACAGCTTCAAGGCAAAAATCACGGCCGCTAACTCCAAGTCATGGACCGGATAATTCCTCTCGTGCACTTTTAGTTGTCTCGAGCCATAAGCTATTACACTTCCGTGTTGCAGTAGCACGCAACCCAAACCGCTTCCCGAAGCATCGCTATAAATCTCATAACCTTCAGTCCCACACGACGAACTCAGCATAGGCGCCATGGTCAACCGACATTTCAACTCTTCAAAGGCTCGCGCGCACTCCGGCGTCCAAACGAACTTCTGCTCCTTCCTCGTCAAAGTAGTGAGAGGTAATGCTATCCGCGAGAAGTTCTCTACGAAGCGCCTATAATAGCCGGCAAGCCCCAGAAAGCTCCGGACTTCCGCTACCGTAGAAAGCTCATGCCACTCCCGTATCGCAACAATTTTCGCCGGATCCACTGCAATACCATCCCCACTCACTATATGACCGAGGAATGCCACTGAGGATAACCAAAACCCGCACTTCGAGAACTTGTCATACAATTGATTCCTCCTTAGCGTCTCCAAAACCAAATGAAGATGCTTGAAGTGATCTTCCTCACTCTGCGAGTACACCAAAATATCGTCGATGAAGACGATCACAAAATGGTCCAAGTACTCCCTGAAGGTCCTGTTCATCAAATCCATGAACACTGACGGCGCATTAGTCAGCCGAAACGGCATGACCGTAAACTCGTAATGCCTGTATCTCGTACTGAACATTGTCTTCGGGATATCACTCTCCCTTATTCGCAGCTGGTAGTACCCGGACTTGAGGTCCAACTTCGAGTACACCGTCGACCCGACCAACTGATCAAAAAGATCATCGATCCGGGGGATCAGGTACTTGTTCTTTTCCATCAACTTGTTGAGCTCCCGATAATCAATACATAGCCTCAAGCTTCCGCCATTCTTCTTAACAAAGAGGACCGGCGAGCTCCAAGGCGAAGAACTTGAGCGCACATACCCTTGCTCCAACGACTCTTGCAGTTGAACCTTCAGCTCTGCCATTTCCTTAGGCGCTAGCCGATAAGGAGAGCGTGACACAGGATTTGCACCTGGTACGAGCTCTATCACAAAATCTATCTCCCGTTGAGGCGGGGCTCCAGGAAGATCTCTAGGGAACACATCAGGGTACTCCGATACCACTGAAATACTATCCAATGCGGGCTTCAGCTTTGCAACCTCCACTAGTGTAAAGAACAGTTCTGCGCCGGCACGAACCGCCTTCACCACCTGAAGAGCAGAAATCAACGTCTTGCTCGACCCCTTCAAGCCCGTGAAAGTCATCTCACGACTTGCTCCCAGCTTGACTTCCTTGCTACCGTAATCAATATAGGCTCGCTGCTCCGAGAGATAGTCCATGCCAAATATAACGTCGAACTCCACCAACGGAAGTAACGACGCCTGCAGATCGAACTCCTGATTCTCAATACGAATCTTAACATCGCAGATCCTATCCGCACGCATCGAACACCCATTGGGCAACAACACATCCAACTTATCCTTCGCCATCGAAGAAGGTACTCTGATGCGTGATATAAATCCTTCGGACAAGAAGGAGTGTGAAGCTCCTGTATCGAAGAGTGCTCTTGCCGGATTTTCACAAATCAAAACAAATCCTAAACAAGCAGTGGTAAGGTAACATGTGCATAACAAATATTTCAAGAAATTAACTTGCTATAAATTAAACCGTACCTGTCACCACATCCGTCTGTTTGATGGCCTCCTGTTGGCCAAGATTGTACACCCTCGGTTGGGCCGGAGCATAGTGGGACGCGGTTGACTCCATCGCCTTGCCCTTCTCTTCGTAAGTTGCTCCCGGCTTTCTTTTGGACTTGGGACGTCCGCTCCAACAGTCGCGGGAAAAGTGCCCCGTCTTTCCACAAGTAAAACATGCACCCGGGGTACGACCCGTAGTCGCCCCAGAAGCACCAGAAGAGGGAGCTGGACCCGAAGTCCTATGCTTCTTGTGGAATCTTCGATAGCCGGACTTTGAAGTAGTCGGCACCTTGAATTCAGACTTCTTGTCACCCAAGCTTTTCTTTGCTTGTACATTCTTCATATCCTTCTCCAAGGACCGGGCCGTGTTGACCAAGGTCAAGAAACCCCGCGTCATCAGCCCCGAGAGTAGTAACCTCAACTCATCTCTCAACCCTTCGAAGAATCGATTCGTCTTGCGCTCCTCATCCGAGATGGTGGAGCTAGCATATCGACTCAATCGAGTAAACTCATGGAGAGATTCATCCATGCTCTTCTCACCCTGAACCAACTTCAGGAACTCGTTCTCCAACGCTATCCTCTGCGCCGAAGGGAGATATCTAGCCAAGAACAATCTCGAGAACTCCTCCATCGAGACATTAACAAGTTACCTACCTCTCAATAGGTGCAGCTCCAATCCTTCCCACCACAATCTCGCTTCACCGTCAAAAAGGAACGTAGCAATGGTGGTCATTTGACACTCCTCCGTCTCCGTTGTTGTCATGACTCGCTTCACCCTGGAGAGCCAGTCTTCCGCTTGAGATGGGGTTCCCAACCCCGAGAATACCGGAGGATTAAAGCTCATGACATGCTTGAGCTGTCTCTCGGTTGCCCTCCTTGGCAGCAACGGCTCCACTACCACCTGTTCCACTCTCCTCGGCTCAACCTCTGGAAGAGGTTCCTGCTCCATCGCAGGAGCGGGCTGCTGCATTTGCCTTGCAGGCTGCGCATTAATCATCGCCAACACTGCTTCGGCCACCAATCGTATGGTCTCAGCCGATGGAGGTGTTGCAGGAGCAACATCTGGTGCACTGCTAGCCTCAGAAACTCGACGTTCCGACGGCCCAGCACCACTTCTGGTCACATATAGTGGTACAAAACATCGTTAAGCGACCAAATAAAATTGCAAACGTAAATTATAGGAACACGCAGGTTCCCCAAACACGTGTATTTTCATTCCTAAGTGGACATTCATGGGTTCTTTTACTGTTATAACGATGACGCACACACATGTGCTCACCACCCCTTAAAAAGAATTCGCACACGAATTCATTTTAAGCCTGACCGAAACCAGTAGGCTGATACCAAATTGTAACACCCCCTATCCGTCGTATAACATATAGCAGTAGGTCCGGCCGGGGCCCGACGCCATATACCACAGACAGACCGGGTGGTTACTCAATGGAAACCATCCAACCAATCCAACGTCCTACTCAGAGCATTCTAGCGGAAGCAGTTTTATAAGTTGCAATTAAAAGAACCCAGCACCAAGCATGAATGTCCACTAAACACCAAATAGGAATGTAGTACATACACAAGTACAGGCCTTAAGGCATTACAAAATGGTTTACTTCAAATTACATGTTTTACAAACCACGACACGCAGGCCGGTCATACATGAATAAAAGCAAGTAAACACTTCAATTAGGCCTTCAAGGGCCGGCTTTGCAATTTGGGTTTTAGCCCGCTATTGACCGCTTGGTCCAGCAGCACCTGCAAGCAACAAAACCACCGCACGGTGGCAAACAAAGGCAACGGTCAGCAATGCTGACCAAATTATAACGATCCCGCCCCCAATTCGGGGCGGCGATGCTCCTTCCCTGCACTTATTAGCATAACCAAGCAGTATATAAATATACATTGCATCACAGGAGTTGGCACGCACGGCCACACACCCCGTGTTCTCAGGGCACATTCTCGATGAACCTGTCGATGTCACGTCAATTTAAGCCATAGACATTCCGATCTCACCACCGCCACTTTGACGGCCAAACATATGAGCATTTTGTCTTCTTGGCATGGGTCATGTCAAATTAAGCCATAGACTGCCGAAGACCCTCATCTATGCCAACGACTCTAACCGAACGACATAGAACGGGTACGGTTCCATCTAACCCGTGCTCACATCGCAACGACAATTTAAGCCATATGCGCGGGTCAAACTTCTCCCGAGTCCAGTTTCCATCACAATTCACATAACCCTGTTATGTTTCAAGTTGGCTCCCAGGCCACCAAGCTGGCAAGATCACGCATCTGCCCAGTTTTCCGGGTGCACCTTAGGGTTAATCCCCAAAGCTCCCTGTTGCAATCTACCACGTAGAAAACCCGAAAAACAAACAATCGCACGGAGTCTTCTCCGGCATTTATGCAATACAACATCACCAATCCAGACCAACATGTCCGGATAGGCTTCACACATCATGCCCATGTCCGTGCTTATTTACGGACTCTACACAACGGGGACTTTACATATCTACCCGAAGGAACGCCTCTAACTCACCGCAAACTCGTGAGAGCGGGCTTCCTATGCAAAGAAGGAGAGCCTCACATGCTCAAGAAGAGAATCGTTACCCTAGCGTTCTTCCTCAGCGCCATGGAAATGTAAGCGGACGAAAAGCACCGCACTCTCTTTGCCTCCGTAGATCCGAAGTCGGCTCGCGATTTGGAGCTTCGAAGCTCCTCCAATGGCCGGATCTAAGTTTCTTCTTCTTCCTTTGCTCTCCTCTCTCTTGACTTAGAAAGAGAACAACTCAAAAGAAATGAGGGTTTTAAGGGTCCAATCCCGTGTATATCCCATCAGGAACAACCCCAAGCCGTTGGATCCCAAATTAAAGAAACGAACGGCCTTGATTCGGGCCTGAAATGCTAAAACTGGGCCGAACATGGCCTGCGACACGCCCGTGTCCAGGGCCGTGTCCCCCATTCGCCGTTAAAATCGACGCGCCTGGAAGAACACACGGGCATTCGACACGCCCGTGTTCGACCTGACACGCCCGTGTTCCAACAGACATGGTCGTGTGGTCGGACATGTGCCTCCATCGACACAGCCCCGAAAACAACCCAAGACTCACACGGGTATTGGACACGCCCCGTGTCTAACTCGAACACGCCTGGGCTCTAGGCCGTATTCACTGTCTCGACACTTCGTCGAGCGAAGTTCGTCGACTGCCTGACACGGCCTTGGACACGCCCGTGTACTTGGCCGTGTGCCTTGTCTCGACACATCGTCGAGCGAAATTCGTCGACTCCCCGGGCCGATCGTCGACACGGGCTCGACACGCCCTGAGACACGCCCGTGTCTCAGGCCGTATTCTCTGCTCGACGATCGTCGACTCCAAAATCGTCGACCTCTCGACCAAATCGTCGACTGGAGCCTGACACGCCCTGGGACACGCCCGTGTCCCAGGCTGTGTGCCCCCTGCCAGATTCCAGATTTGGCCCAAAACGCCTCCCGTCGCTCTTTTGAGTTTCGGGGCGTTACAATGCCTGTGTCCTAGGCCGTGTGACCCTTACCAGGTCCCAAACTCGGCTCTAAACGCTGCCCGTCCCTCTTTTGAGTTTCAGAGCGTTACACATCGATATGTGGTTCTACGCGTCGTAAACCCGGAGTAAACCTTAAGTAATTTAATTAATTAGAAAAACAGGACCTTTAATTATTTAAGGCGATTGTATCTGTCCCAATGCACTTCGATACAGAGGGCTAAGAGCGGTTAGCCACTCATCCGAATGGGGACGGCTTGCGATGAGAAAGCGATAAAATAAAGCAGAAAATGAAAGCTGAAAATGAAAGCAGTAAAATAAAGCAGGAAAGAAAGTATTAAATTGCGAGTTCTACTCAAACGAGTAGGCGGTAAATGAAAGCGAGTCCTACTCAAACAAGTAGGAGGAAATAAATGCACACAGACACACACACTCTACAGAAAATAAAACATACAGACACACTCTACATAAAGTAAAACACACGCACACACTCGACTTAAATTGAAAACGCACGCACACACTCGACTTAAAGTGAAAACGCACGCACTCTACATGAAATAAAAAAACTCACACACACAAGTCCTACTCAAAATAAGTAGGTGGAAAATTAAAACAAGTTCTACTCAAATGAGTATGAGAAAATAAATGCACACACCCACGCACTCGTCCGAAATAAAAACGCACACACACTACTGAAAATGAAAACACACACACACACACACACACACACACACACACACACACACACACACACACACACACACTACAGGAATGAAAAACACACGCACTCTACAGGAATGAAAAACACACGCACTCTACAGGAATGAAAAACACACACTCACACAACAGAAATATAACTCATATACTCAACAAAAATGAAATCTAACTCATACACTCACACACTCTACAGAAATGAATAAAAGCTATAAAAATTATCTCATACACGCACGCACACAAGCAAAACAATAAGAAAAACAAAGTGATTGAAAAATTAAAACAACTACATTTCTACCGCTAGAATGTGGTAGAAATGCATAAAAAAGATAAAATAAAAATTAAAGCAGCAAAAAGTTTTGCAAATAAAGAGAAAATCGAAGTGCTCGAAAAATTAAAACGAATACATTTCTATCGCTAGAATGCGGTAGAAATGAATAAAATAAAGACAGAAAAATTAAATGAGCAAAAGTTTTTGAAAATAAAAGCAAAAGTAGAAGTGTTTGAAAAATTAAAACGATGAGATTTTCATTCTTATAGTTTTATAAAAGAGCCTAAAAAGTGTAAATAAAGCAGAAAACGAACAAAAAAAGGTTTTACAACCTAAAAAACCTAAGTTAAAGAAAAATCAAAATCACTTTTAAGATACCTTTATAACATCATAAAAATGAAATAAAAAGTAGTAAAAACTAAACTATGACGACTATGAAAACTATTAAAGCATAAAACTAAACTCTCTCTCTCACACACACGTATAAAAAAGAAGAAAATAAAGATAAAACAAAATAAAAATAAGATTGCTTAAGGAGAATTGCTTAGATCCATTCCAAACCCTTATAAAGAGAAGAAAAAAACACATTTTATTAAAATAAGCACGAGTTACAAATGAACTAAAACAAAAACTAAAGAGAGGGAGTGAGAATTTCCCTTACAAAGCTTTGGAAGTATCTAAGCAGCATATCCTCATAGGCAAAATGGTCCAAAAAAGAGAGCAAGAGTTCATACAACAGCTTCCTATATATAGGCAAAAAAAATCAAAGTACGCACCCTAGGTCACGGGCGTGTACTGGGGACATGTAAGCACTGTTGGCGAGTCAGTTCTGAGATTTGACGGCTGTTTGACTTTGTGGCTATACAAGTGGCGGTCACGGGCGTATCTCTGCTGACACGGGCATGTCAGGAAGGTGGAACTGGGGATGTGTCGTGTCAATGAGTCGCAGCACTATCTTGTCGGGCCAGGTGGAGAAGTCACTCCCGTGTCGCATCTTGACACGGGCGTGTAAGGCGGGTTCGACGAACTTCGAGCGCAAATTGTCGAGTGGGCGTGACACGGGTCTTGATCACGGGCGTGTCACATCGGACACGGGCGTGTCGCAGGGCGTGCCATGATTTTTCTTCAACAGGGGCTGAGTTTACGGGAATTGAAGGTACACGCCCAGGTCACGGGCGTGACCTGAAGTACACGGGCGTGTACTATGCAATTTTTTGCAATTTCCTGAAAAAATTCAGAAAACAAATAGAGGCTAAGTTACAATAATATTTACCAAATATGAGAATTTTATTGAACAAAATTGAGTAAAAATAATGAAAATAAATGAAAACGACTTAATTAATGTACATAAAAATATGTATATTTACACTCATCACATCACCTCACTGGAGATGAGTCGAAGTTCTCAGGTAATGAAGCAATTATTACAGCTGATGATTCTGTCCATTCTGTAGAGAAGGAGGGTGTAGTTTCTTTGGATAGTGCTCGGGGTCCGCTTACTCTAACGAGTGTGTATCACGTACCCAGCATGAAGAAGAACCTCTTCTCGGTAACCAATGCAGTCGATGCGGGTTTTCATGTTCTGTTTGGCTCAACAGAAGTTAGGTTTTTCCTCAACGTATCAGCGGTAAAGGCTAATGTTGCTCATGTTAGGAGAAGAGTAAGAGACTTGTTTGTTTTATCAACAAGCTCTTATGTTGATCAGATGAGGGCCAATGATAGCGCGACTATCTGAAATGAGAGACTAGGGCACGTAGGGATGGACAAGCTGAAAGCTATGTCGATGAGGAGCCTAGTGAAAGGCTTGTCAAAATTGTCCTCCTACGGAGAAGGCCACATTTGCGCGGGATGTCAGTACGGTACGGCTCATCGCCTTCCGTTTGATAAGTCACAAATGAGGAGCAAGGCATCATTGGAATCCATTCATGGTGACTTGATGGGGCCAATAGTGACAACTAGTCTTGGAGGCAGCAGATACATGATGATATTGATTGATGATTACTCAAGATACACTTGAGTGTATTTCATGAAGGAGAAGTCGGTAGCTTTATAATTATTTGTGGAGTTCAAGGGGCCGGTTGAGGGTCGGCTTGGCTTGTGGATCAAGAAGTTCAGATCAGATAATGATGGTGAGTTTGTCTCATCTAAGTTCACTAACTTCCGCAGGAAGCAAGGGATCCAGAGATAGCTTACTTGTGCTCATACTCCACAACAAAATGGAGTAGCGGAGAGGAAGATCCATCACTTGAAGAAAACTTGTAAGTGCTGGCTTCATGCAAGGGGCATTCCCAGGTCCTTTTGGGCGGAAGGAATGGCTTGCGCAACCTATGTCATCAATCGGATGCCTCTAAATCCGATCAACATGAAGTCTCCTATAAAAATGATGTTCAAGGAGAAGTAGAGTGTGGAACATCTTCGGGTGTTCAGGTCAACCTGCTATGTTCATATCCCGGATGCTCAGAGGACCAAACTTGATGCAAAGGCAAAGAAGCTTATATTTATGGGCTATGATAAGCGGAAGAAGGGTTGGAAGTGCATCCTACGACAATGAAGTTCTTTGTTTCAAGATACGTTGTCTTTCATGAGCTGACATCGTATGAAGGTGGCACTGTTGAGCTGCAGGAGAGCAGAGTTGATGAAGGGCAGGAGGAAGCTACTGAAGATCTTCATGTGCAGCTGTCTGCTTTACCAGGAGTTCCAGTTGTTTCAAGCTCTGGGGAAGAAGCTTTTGGTTCGGGAAGCAGGGGGAGCGATGCTCCAAGTATGCCCGGGAACAAAGTTGGTGCTGAAGAAGCAGCGAAGGTGGTGAGTAAGGAGCAACCTCTTCTGAGATCAAAGAGGACCATTAAGCCACCAGCTCGGTATTGCGAAGGAAACACGGTGTGCTTTGTTTCATGTTTCTTCGCAGGCCCCTTAGATGAGCTGGAGCCCTCTAAGTTTGAAGAGTCCACTGAAGTAAATGAGTTGGTTGATGCCATGAATGAGGAGATGGCTGCCCTCAAGAAGAATGAAACTTGGGACTTGGTGCCCAAGGTAGATGACATTACTCATGTTACTTACAAGTGAGTTTACAAGCTGAAGAAGAAGGCAAATGGAAGCATCGAGCGGTACAAGGCTCGACTTGTTGCTCGTGGATTTTCTCAACAATACGGCGAGGACTATGAGGAGACATTTAGTCCGGTGGCGAAGATGACTTCAGTAAGGGTGGTGATAGCTTTGGCGGCTTGCCAGAGTTGGAAGATGTGGTAGCTGGATGTAAAGAATGCTTTTCTTTACTGGGAGATTGACATGGACATCTTCATGGACCAGCCACTCGGTTATGTTTCTGAAGAACATTCGAACTACGTCTGCAAGCTCTGGAAAGCCCTTTATGGCTTGAAGCAGGCTCCTTGAGCCTGGTATGGGAAGATTGAAGAATACCTCCAGTTCTGCGGGTATCTGTCTTCTAACTCAGACTCGAGCTTGTTCGTCAAAAAGAAGGGGAAGCTTCTTGTCCTGGTGCTGTTGTACGTGGATGACATGATCATCACGGAGAATTTCAAGGAGGTAGTTGCTAGGCTCAGGGCAGAGCTAGCGATCATATTCGAGATGAAGGATATGGGCAAACTCCACCATTTCCTTGGACTTGAGGTGGAGAGGAAGGAGAGTGGAATACTCGTTTCCCAGAAGGGTTATGCAGAACGAATCGTTCAGCGATTCGACATATAGGAGGGGAAGAGTAGCTCTACTCGATTTAAATCAGACATCAAACTACGACGGGATGAGGGGAGGATTCTTCCGGATCCTTTTGTGTTTCGGGCTCTTGTTGGGAGTATTATTTACCTGATGATTACGAGGCCTGACATTGCTTACGCGGTTGGCCGAGTAAGTCGGTATATGGTGGAACCCGGGAAACCTCATCTGATGGCGGCAAAAAATATCTTGAAGTATGTGAAGACCACTTCTGATATGGGTCTCCTATATAGGAGAGGCACGGAGTTTGTTCTTCAAGGATACTCAGATGCTGATTACGAGGGAGATTCAAATGAACGGAAGTCAACATCCGGTTACGTCTTCACTTGTGGATCAAGGAGTATTTCTTGGTGCAACAAGAAGCAAGACTCAGTTTCCGTCTCTACTACGGAAGCCGAATACAAGGCTTCGGCCTTGGAAGATCGGGAAGCCATCTGGCTCAGGAGACTAGTAGAGGACGTCTATGAAGAAGTGCACAGTCCTACTCTGCTGAGCGGTGACAATGAGAGTGCCTTGAAACTAGTGAATAATCCAGTTTGTCACTCTCAGACCAAGCACATAGAGATTGAGCACCACTTCATTCGGGAGAAGGTGTTGGAGGAGTCTCTTATGGTGCAGCATGTGCGGAGTGAGGATAATATCGGGGACATTTTCACGAAGTTGTTGCCAAATTTACCGTTTACATGGTTACGAGGATTGCTGGGCTTGATCACCACTTCTCACTTCAAGGGGGAGTGTTGAAAATTATGAAGTGAAAGTAGGCGATGGAGTAGGCCGGGCAGACTGGGCGGTCTGAGTTAGCGGCCTGGGCGGACTGATGTTACGGCCTGGGTTGTCAGTGGCCAGGGTAGTCTTGGCAGCTTGGGCATCTAGTGGAGCTGCCAGAGAGGATTGTATATGACGGTCTGATGACGGTGCTCAGCTCGGTCTGTGGTCTTGCAGATAGCCGGTTCTTGGAGTAATCGGGGAGGATTGGTGGTTAATCCGTAGAGGTGTGGCAGACTTAGTTTTGAGACCGCAGAGTACGGTATGGCGGACTGGTTTCGGAGATAGTAAGTTCGGCATTGGTCCTTGCCGAGTTCTCCGGTGATGCGGTGGGTGATAGCTGCATTCATGGTGGCGGACTGTCCATGGAGTTTGGCGGTCTGGTTCGTGTCTGCCGAGCTCGTGACGTTTGGTGGATTGGACTTGGTCACATTGTGACAAGTGTAGGTTGTTCGCGGTGTCCGCAGAGTCCGCCGTTGACCAGGGCGATCTACCTGTAGGTCGTGGACTTGTGTGGCGAGATGTGGCGGTGTTCTCAAGCTGTGTGGACTGTCGCCATGTCCGCGTATAAAGTGCGGACTGATGCAGCATGGACTGGCTATGTCTGTGTGCTATGCAGTGTGGCGGGCTGGTGCAGTGCTTGCGAGTAGTGCGGGCAGGTGCCGTGTCCGCATATTGTGTGCAGACTGACGCAGTGAATGGGATGTTGTTGTGTCCGCGTGCTACATTGTGTGCGGACAGGTGCGGTGTCCACCTTGTGGCGGACTGACCTTGTCTTGGCGCTTGGCGGGTTGTTTGGACTATGGCCAAGTCCTTGCGGACTCGACGGACTGGGTTGTGCTAGCTGAGAGCTGTGGTGGTGACTCTATTCACTAGGGCGGTGACCATACTCCTCACCCCGCCTATAAATAGACCCCCCCCCCCCCCGACACGTCTACAGTAACTGAGTGAACAATAAGTTGGGCGTAGATAAATTGTTGCGGACTCGGGTTTTCAGGTCGCGCAGTTTGGGAAATATTAACTGGTTGCTGTGTGCAGGTTGTGCGGCTAGCACTGTAAAGCTGGGCGTCTGGTTCTGATCATGGTCAGGAAGTAGTGAAGCTTGCGATTTACAATCAACGGTTGCATCAGGTCGCGTGTGGTGTCCAACCAGTCTTCTCTCCTTTAATTGAAGTCTAAGTTCAATAACCAAGTCGCGGTCTCCGCAGGCTTGGCGGTCTGTTCATCCAGTTCGGCGACGGCTTGTAGAGCGGGCGTCAGCAGAATAACGCGTTGTCCGCGCGGTTTGTGCGGACTCCGTAAAATCAGAGTAGCAGCAGCGGCCTGGCGGTCTCGGCGGATTCAGCGGTCTCTAAGGCAGTCCTCCTGGCTCAAGTTTACTTTTGCTTGATTTCTTCTCATTGTACTTGGCGAAATCATGTCTCACCATGTATACCTTGCCTTGGAAAATTGATAGTGGATTAATGCAGATCTGTGTTGTTTTTCATTGCTACTGATACATAGCTTAGTTTATAGTTGGAGTGTTCCCCGCCTATTTCTCATTTTTCGCTTGATCAAGTGATCAGCTTGATAGTTTTGGAAGCGTTTGCTTGATACTAGAACTACCAGTTGATTGGCTTGTGAGATTTCAACATTGACATCAAATCTTTGCGCACCACTGCGATAAGGGTCGGACGACGGAGGATTGGAAGCTCGGAATCGAAAACACCTACGAACAGCAAAGTAATAGAAAAGTCGTCAAGCAACAACACCAGACTTGGCCTGCCGTGGCAAATGCCTCACTTGCGGAGGACTCTCTATTGAATGAATCGCGGTTATAAGGAAAGGAAAAAGGAAATTTGTGCGAGCAGCAGACCGCAAAGACTGCAACTCTTAACAAGCGAGCTACTGGATTCGAGTCAGCCTGCTTTGGGAGTGCTACTCCACCTATTTATAGGCTCGGATAACCATCTGCCCGGGGTACAGGAGAACCAGACAGAGGTGACGGGAAATTAAACATAAGGAAAAAACTAACAGTCAGACCGCAAGAGCGAGGGGTTAGCCCTTGCTGTCTGAAGCTCTTGCCGGGCGGTTGTTGGTTGTGAACATAATCCTCACACTTTTTTAAATTTCTGAAAATTTCGAAAAATGTTAGTTTAAAATCGCGAGACCGCAACCACCTTTAATGCTGGGAGCTCTATAAATATCTCTAAGGGCTCCATCGTTTTTAGAAAAAAAATTCGTCACAGGGCGTAATTCTTCACTAGCGGTTAACATTTTCCAGGCCGCAATGACAAGTCTCGGAATATTCATGTCATCTGTCTTGACCCGCGGGGAGAAGATCAAGTCGCGAGAAAAGGAAAAGAAAGTTGTAGCTGAGAAACCTGACAGCTCTGACGGATTGAAAAACTGCTGTCCGGATAGATCTGTTTTAAAATAGATCTCTGGGGAGCAGTTTTGAAAAGCTGCAGAGTGTTTGGGTGTTCTGTGCAGAAGTGCGCTTTGAAGAGCGATTTTCTATTTTTAGCTGTTTGGAGAAACAACTTTTGAAAGCTTGGAAGAGTTGGTGCTGGTGGATTGGGTGCGGGAGACCTGACCCGTGTCACTGGATTTGTATACATGTCTTCTCAAGCCTAAGTGGTTCAACAGCAAATACAATACACAATAAATAGAAACAAACAAGTATATATAAACTGGGACATCTGCTCCGGCCAATGGCTTAATTTAACAGTAAATCTATGGTCGAATGAGAACAATGGGGACTGAAATCATTCCACAAAATCAAATTATTGATCTAGGAGGACATGTAAAGCTTGACATCTATTAGACATATGCATCAATAAAACAAAGCAGGTAACAATTGGAAATTTCCTGATGGCGCAGACAAAGGATGCATATTTTAGCAAGTAGTGAGGAAGAAAATCCTGAGCTGCTCGAAGGAGAACTCTTGGAATGGCGGAAGTTTGGAGGCATCCTGTTGAATTTTATCAAAGTGGTCAGCAAGATAGCCTAAAGCCAAATTAATATTCTCGGCACTACCCAGTTCACATTTTGAACTAGCGGAAATCTCAAGGAGCAACACTTAACACAACATGCACATGGAAGAATAAGCAGATCTTATTCATTAACTTCTTTACAAGGCGAGATATATGTGGCGAGATATGATTTCGCCAGTACACAAGCTACAAAATAGAAGGTCCAAAACAAGCCGAGCGAACAGAATTGCAGACCGCCGAGACCGCCGAGTCCGCCTAGTCGCTGAAACCGCCCGAACTCTAGCTGCTACACGCCGAATAGAACACGGAGTCCGCCTGAGACCGCAAGGCCGTGCGGACACTCCGTTATTCCCGTACTGCTGATGAACTGCTGAACAGACCGCCTACCCACCTGAGACCGGCAGACAGGTTATTGGAACTTGGCAAAGCTGAAGCAGAGAACTGACAAGCCACAGAGCGACCTGTTGTGACCGCAGAGACCGCACACTTCCAAGTAATTGACCGAAGTCAAAGCCAAACTCCTGGCTCCTTGAAGCTAGCCGTGCGACCTGCACACAACAACAGTTAACTCTGATTCAATCCGCGCGGACAGAAAAACTGAGACCGCAACACTTTGATTGAGCCCCCACTTACTATTCACTCAGTTACTGTAGACGTGCCGGGGGGGGGGGGGTTCTATTTATAGACGAGGTGAGGAGTGTGGTCACCTCCCCAGAGGATATAGACTGTTGGAACACCTTATTACTGATTTGGGCAAGGATCACTATGTCTCTTAGGAAACCTGTCTTGACCTCATTGTATAGATCTAAAGGTCAATTAGAATTGAGTCTAAGGGTTAGTAGTTAGGTTTGGAAGCTGCCCTCAAGACAAGGTTTTTTCAGTTTTGGAGACCAAGTCATTTTGTCGAGCTCAGTACGACGAATCGTCGAACTCCATTCGACGATCGTTGAGCTCACTTCGACAAATCGTCGAACTCCATTCGACGATATCTGAGCTCAACTTCAACAAGTCGTCGAACTCCATTCGACGATCTTCGAACTCAGATCGATGTTCAAGACTCCAGTTTGAATCTCTATCTCTGAGCTAAGTTCGACGATAGTTGAGCTCAGATCGACGATCTCTGTTTCTATCTAAGTTCAGTCTCTGAGCTCAGTTCAACGATAGTGGAGCTTAGTTCGACGTTTTTCTGAAGAGTTAGACATTTTTCAAGATTCAAATTCAGACAGTTGTGGAATTATTCTCAGCATTTATGTCAAAGATCTTATAGCCGTTTTTAATTAATCTGGAGTAAGTTTCAAGGAATTTTCAAGGAATGCTTTATTGGACTTTCCTCCAGAAGACAAATGCATTTAAGGAAGTCATTTATGACAGACTAACGACTATCTTGGACAGAGGATCATTTTTATTCAAATCAAAGGAATAAAAGATCAGTTTTTCATTCTCTTCTCAGAGTTAGACACACAACTTCTGCAACAACAATTCTCTGCAACAACAAGAATTACAACACTTACAATAACAATTACACAAGAGAAAGAAAGAGAGTTGCAGACATTCTCAGTCTCAAAAATTCATACAAGAACACACATCACAAAAGGAGATCAACTAACTGAAATTTTCAGATCTCTCTTGATTCAAGTATTCAAAGGCCATCATCATTCAAGACTCTAGACACCTCACATTTCAGTTGTTGCTAAAATCATCTTTTGCTGGAGATCAAATCATCTGAAGGCCTATCACCCTACTGCAAAGCTTCACTTCCTAAACAACTCAAGATCTCAGGGGGAGCTTTGACAACATCCACTATCTTCTCTCTGACTGTTGATAGAGAAGATCATCTCATCCTTTTCTCTCTCTCTCTACTGTAAAGGGTTTTTCAAATTCCCTTCAAAAGTTTGTGATTGGTTTCTGAGACCTTATCAAAACTCAGTGGTGGCAAGACACCTGATCAAAAAATCTGGTTTGGTTTTTGAGCACCTTATCAAAAGCTCATTGGTGCCCAGGACACCTGATCAGCTCATCCTGCATTGGATTCCTACCTAGGGTGGTAGAAGAGTGGATGTACCCAGATTGATTGGGGAACCACTATAGCTCCTTGTGTCATCTAGTTGCTTGTCTTTCTTTTGTTTCTGGCTGTGATTTGTGATTGCTTTGTGATTGATTTGTGATTGATCTGTGATTGTTCTGTGCTTAGATTTACTTTTTGTTATTTGCTTCCTTGTTCACTTAGGAATACAACAACTGTTGTAAAAAGTTTTTTAGCAAGCACCATACTCTATTCAACCCCCCCCCCTCTAGAGTATATCAGATCTAACTTGCATTTTCAATTGGTATCAGAGGGAGGTTGGTTAAAATACCACACCTTAGTGGTTGTAAAAGCTAACACCTGAACCCAAAGATTCCTCTAGTTAGATCTGCTTGTTTAAGTTTATTATTAGAATTATTTCTTCACAAAACATAGCCCAAAACAAAGATTATGCTAGCACCAGACCTCCAGTGTGCAATCTATCTAAGTTTGCACTTTGGAAGGCAAGGATTAGACTGTACATGAACTCTATTGATGAGGACATTTTCAATTCTGTTTTGACAGTGTGTCCAAGACCTCCAGAGAACACAAGTACAAGTGTTGTTCCACCTCCATCAGGAACAGATGCAAAAATAAAGAAATGGAAATTGGCAGATGCAAAGGCTATGAACATTCTAGCCCAGACTATGTCTGATGAGATATTTCAAAAGGTAGCTAAATGCAACTCAGGAAAGGACATCTGGGAAAAGCTATCTGAAATAGTCTCAGGATCTGCTGATGAGAGAAAAGACAGAAGATCTCACCTCATAACCCAATATGAGAATTTCAAGAAAGGAGAAGCTGAGTCAGTAGCAGACATGTATAACAGACTCAGTCTCATAGTCAATGAGCTGAAAACTTTGGACAAAGAGATCTCATTGACTGAGCTAAATGATAAAATCCTAATGTGCTTCCCAAGCACTTGGGACTCTAGGATCTGGCCAATCAAGGATGCCAGAAGTCTAAATGAGATCACCACTGAAGCTCTCTTGGGCAAGCTCAAGTCTTATGAGCTGCTCATTAAGAATAGAGAAGAAGAGCAGAAGGCTGCCTCACCAGCCACAAGAAAGGAAAAGTCAATAGCTTTCAAAGCCACTAAAGATCAGCCTGAAGACAAGGTCACAAGCAATGAGGAATTGCTAAGTCTACTGGCCAAAAGATTTTACAAAATGGCCAGAAAGGACTTCAGGAAAAGATCATACAAAGAGCATGACAAGCCAATATATGATAGATCAAATAACAAAGAGATTATCTGTTTTGGTTGCAGGAAAACAGGCCACATTGTGCCTGACTGTCCAGAAAATAAAAACAAGGACAGAAAGGACAAGAAAGAAAGAAGAAAAGACAAGGACTTCAAGAAGAATAGCAATGACAAACCCTCCTCCAGCAAGAACAAACACACAAGGAAGAGATTTGTTGCTGAAACTTGGAGTGAGACAGAAGAAGAATCTGAAGCTTCATCCAGCTCAAGTGATGATGAGGATGATGCTGAAGAAAAGGAATTCTGCATGATGGCTATCAATGCCTCACAACACAATTCTGATGCAGAAGAGTCAGAGTCAGACTCAGAGACTCAAATTAAAGAGGACCAGGTAATAAGTTCTTTTGATTTTAACTCTGAGGACTTCAAGTATGAGTTTAAAGCACTATGTTTAGACTTATTAAAATCTGAGAGGGAAATCATTTATCTCAGAAATCAATTATCTGAATACAGTACGTTAAAATCAGAAAACCTCAAACTCTCTGAGGAGTTGGAGTGCTGTAGGGAGCAGATAGCTTCACTGAAAAGTTGGCTATCAGAGGCTAAAAAGCTTGAAGAATCCCTTAATGAGAGAAGTATCAAGCTAATGGACATCACAAGCACAGTGAACTCAAGGTTCAATACTACACTGGGCTTGGGTGCTTCATCTAGCCAACCTATAGTATTAACAACCCCAATCAAGTTCATTTCTGATAAAGGTAAGGGAGTTGTAGAGGTAGCTAGGAAAAATTCTAACTTACCTAAAAAAACAAGAGTTCAACAGAAATCGTCGAACGGAGCTAGACGATCGCCGAACGGAGATCAACGATCTCAGGCAAAATCGTCGAACTCAGGTCGACGATCTCTAAACCCTGAACTCTGCCACAGTCGATATTCGAACGGAGCTCGACGATCTGACCCAAGATCGTCGAACTCAGCTCAACGATCGTCGAGCAGAGATCAGAGCTTTGAAAACTTATTCAAAGGTAAATCAAAATCCAAACCTAGGGGTCCTTCATCCCAAAGATTTAACCCTTATACTGAATGGATAATACCTCCAAGGAGATATCATCCTGAAGGTTATAAGAGTCAACCAGGGATGTCATTTATTTCTGAATTTAAAGGTTATCAACCTAGGCCCAAGGTAAACTGGGTAAAAAACAAGTAAATTGTTTTATGTGCAGGTGAAGACCTATCCAACATCAAACCAGCAATGATATTTGGATAGTGGGTGCTCCAAGCACATGACAGGAAGCATGCACAATTTTACATCCTTCAAAGCCAAGCTTGGACCCAAAGTCATATTTGGTGATTCAAACTTTGGACTAATAAAAGGATATGGTGCAGTCCAGATTGGCACAGTCATATTCAAGAAAGTAGCCTATGTGGAAGGACTGAAGCACAACTTGATCAGCATCAGCCAACTATGTAATGAAGGCTACCAAGTGACTTTCAGCAAATCCTTATGCAAGATCAAATCAGAGGACAACACAACTGTGTTGACAGGTAAAAGGATAGGTAACATCTATTTAGTAAACTTTCTTTCAACAGAAGTAGATATTTGCCTGTTTAATTCTATTTGTAGACCTAATGAGTTATGGCATAAGAGATTAGGACATATAAACCTTAAAACCATTGCTAGGCTATCCAAGGACAACCTTGTTAGAGGACTACCTTCTGGCCCCTACAAGAAGGAAGGACTCTGCAGGGCTTGTCAATTAGGCAAGCAAACCAAAAATAGTTTCAAATCACTTAATAAGAGTGATTCACCTAGGATTTTGTATCTGTTACACATGGATCTTTTTGGACCCATTACAGTACAAAGATTAGGAGGGAAATCTTACACTTTAGTGGTTGTAGATGACTTCTCTAGATTCACATGGGTGTTCTTTCTGAGGAAGAAGTCTGATAACTTTAAGTGTTTGACAGAGTTTCTCAAATGCATACAGACTGAGTTCAATACTGTTGGAACACCCTATTACTAATTTGGGTCAGGATCACTATGTCTTTAGGAAACCTGTTTTTGACCTCCTTGTATAGATCTAAAGGTCAATTAGAATTGAGTCTAAGGGTTAGTAGTTAGGTTTGGAAGCTGCCCTCAAGACCAAGGTTTTTCTGTTTGGAGACTAAGTCATTTCGTCGAGCTCAGTACGACAAATCGTCGAACTCCAGTCGACGATCATCTAGCTCAACTTCGACGGATCGTCGAACTCCATTCAACGATCGCTGAGCTCAACTTCAACAAATCGTCGACCTCCATTCGACGATCTGCGAGCTCAGTTCGACGATCTTGACTCCAGTATTGATTCTCTATTTCTGAGCTCAGTTCAACGATAGTTAAGCTCAGATCGACGATCTCTGTTGCTGTCTAAGTCCAAATCGCTGAGCTCAGTTCGACGATAGTAGAGCTCAGTTCGACGCTTTTCTGAAGAGTTCAATGTTTTTCAAGATTCAAATTCAGAACAGTTAAGGAGTTATTGTCAGCAATTAATTCATAAGATTTTGTAGCCGTTTTCATTTATTCTGGACCAAGTTTCAAGGGATTATCAAGGAATGTTTCTTTGGCCTTTCCCCAGAAGATAATTGCATTTAAGGAAGTCAATTAATGACAAGCTAACAGCTATTCTTGACAGAGGATCATTTCTATTCAGAAACAAAGGGAATAAAAGACAAGCTTTTTTTTGAATACTGATAACAGACAAGAGATCAATCTGTAAAGAAGAAGAACAAAAATATTCTCTACTACAATTCTTCTCTGGAACTACATCTCTTTCTCAACACCAACTGTTCACAAGAAAAAAGAAAGAAAGCTGTAGACATTCTCTGTCTAAAAGAATTCATACAAGAACACACAACCAAGGAGATCAACCAACTGAAATCTTCAGATCTCTGTTAATTCAAGTGTTCAAGGCCATTTCATTCAAGACTCCAGACACCTAACATTTTAGCTGTTGCTGAAATCATCATTTGCTGGAGATCAACTTCTGAAGGCCTATCACCCTACAGCAAAGCTTCATTTCCTGAACATCTCAAGAACTCAGGGGGAGCTTTGACAACATCAAAATCCACATAGTCTTTTCAGCTGCTTTGAGAAAGAGAAGACTTCCATCACTCTCTCATCCCCATCTCTATAAAGGGTTTTTCAAACTCCCTTCAAAGGTTTGTGCTTGGTTTTTGAGCACCTTATCAAAAGCTCATTGGTGGCAAGACACCTGATCAAAAAATCTGATTTGGTTTTTGAGCACCTTATCAAAAGCTCATTGGTGCCCAGGACACCTGATCAACTCATTCTGCAGTGGATTCCTACCTAGGTGGTAGAAGAGTGGATGTACCCAAGTTTAGGGAAACCACTATAGCTCCTTGTGTCTTCTGGCTTGCTTATCTTTATTTTTGTTTCTGGCTGTGATCTGTGATTAGTTAGGATCTGTGATTAGTTTCTTTTGTAGATTGTAATTAAATAACTGCTGTGTTTAGATTTATTATTTGCTTCCCTGTTCACTCAGATTGCAACAATTGTTGTAAAAAGTTTTTAAGCACCATACTTTATTCACCCCCCTCTAGAGTATATCAGATCTAGCTGCACTTTCAGTTGGTATCGAAGCGAGGTTGGTTAAATACACCACACCTTGGTGGTTGCACAGGCTAACACCTGAACCCAAAGATCCCTCTAGTTAGATCTGCTTTTGTAGATTTTGTTATTAGATCATTTCTTCACAAATCATGGCCCAAAACAAAGATTATGCTAGCACCAGACCTCCAGTGTGCAATCTGTCCAAGTTTGCACTTTGGAAAGCAAGGATTAGACTATACATGAATTCTATTGACGAGGATATTTTTAATTCTGTTTTGACAGTTTGTCCAAGACCTCCAGAGAACACAAGCACAAATGCTGTTCCACCTCCATCAGGAACAGATGCTGACATTAAGAAGTGGAAGGTAGCAGATGCAAAGGCTATGAACATCTTAGCCCAGAATATGTCTGATGACATTTTTCAAAAGGTGGCTGAATGTAATTCAGCAAAGGAAATCTGGGATAAGCTGCCTGAAATAGTCTCAGGATCAGCTGATGAAAGAAAGGACAGGAGATCCCACCTCATATCCCAATATGAGAATTTCAAGAAAGGAGAAGCTGAGCCAGTAGCTGAAATGTATAACAGGCTCAGTCTAATAGTCAATGAACTCAAGACTTTGGATAAGGAGATCTCACTGACTGAACTTAATGACAAAATCCTAATGTGCTTCCCAAGCACTTGGGATTCAAGAATCTGGCCAATCAAGGATGCCAGAAGTCTGAATGAGATCACCACAGAAGCTCTTTTGGGTAAGCTCAAATCTTATGAGCTGCACATTAAGAACAGAGAAGAAGAGCAGAAGGCTGCCTCACCAGGCACAAGGAAAGAAAAGACAATAGCCTTCAAAGAAACTAAGATCAGCCTGAAGACAAAGTCACAGGCAATGATGAGCTGCTTAGTCTATTGACCAAACGATTTTACAAGATGGCCAGAAAAGACTTCAGAAAGAGATCATACAAGGAGCATGATAAGCCAAGGTATGATAAGTCAAATAATAAAGAAATTGTTTGCTTTGGTTGCAGGAAACCAGGGCACATTATACCTGACTGTCCAGAAAACAAAAACAAGGACAGAAGAGACAAGAAAGAAAGAAGAAAGGACAAAGACTTCAAGAAAAATGGTAATGGCAAACCCTCCTCAAGCAAGAACAAACACACAAGGAAGGGATTTGTTGCTGAATCCTGGAGTGAGACTGAAGAGGAATCAGAAGCTTCATCCAGCTCAAGTGATGATGAAGATGATGCTGAAGAGAAGGAGTTCTGCATGACGACAATCAATGCCTCTCAATATAATTCAGATGCAGAAGAGTCAGAGTCAGACTCAGAGACTCAACTTGAAGAGGACCAGGTAATTAGTTCTTTTGATTTCAATTCAGAGGACTTTAAGTCTGAGTTTAAAGCATTATGTTTAGACTTACTAAAATCTGAGAAGGAAATTATCTCTCTCAGAAATCAATTGTCTGAACATAATATCTTAAAGTCAGAAAACCTCAAACTCTCTGAGGAGTTGGAGTGCTGTAGGGAGCAGATAGCTTCACTGAAAGGTGAGCTATAAGAGGCTAAGAAGCTTGAAGAATCCCTTAATGGGAGAAGTATCAAGCTGATGGACATCACAAGCACAGTGAACTCCAGATTCAATAGTACACTGGGCTTGGGTACTTCATCCAGCCAACCTATGTTCTAACAACCCCAATCAAGTTTATTTCTGATAAAGGGAAGGGAGTTGTAGAGGTAGCTAGGAAAAATTCTGATCTGCCTAAGAAAACTAAGTTCCAGCAGAAATCGTCGAACGGAGCTCGACGATCGCCGAATGCAGATTGACGATCTCAGGCAAAATCGTCGAACTCAGGTCGATGATCTCTAATTCCTGAACTCTACCATAGTCGACCGTCGAACGGAGCTCGACGATCTGACCCAAGATCATCGAACGCAGCTCCACGATCGTCGAGCAGAGATCAGAGCTCTAGAAATTCCTTCAAGGGCAAATCAAAATCCAATCCTAGGGGTCCTTCATCCCAAAGCTTTAACCCTTATACTGAATGGATAATACCTCCAAGGAGATATCATCCTGAAGGTTATAAGAGTCAACCTGGGATGTCTTTTATTTTTGAGTTTAAAGGTTATCAACCTAGGCCCAAGGTAAACTGGGTCAAAAACAAGTGAATTATTTTATGTGCAGGTGAAGACCTATCCAACATCAAACCAACAATGATATTTGGATAGTGGGTGCTCTAAGCACATGACAGGAAACAAGGACAACCTCACATCCTTTAAAACCAAGCTTGGACCCAAAGTCATATTTGGTGATTCAAACTTTGGACAAACTAAAGGATTTGGTGCAGTCCAGATTGGGACAGTGACAATCAAGAAGGTAGCCTATGTGGAAGGACTGAAGCACAATTTGATAAGTATCAGTCAACTATGTGATGAAGGCTACCAAGTGACTTTCAGCAAAGCTTCATGCAAGATCAAGTCAGAGGACAACACAACTGTGTTGACAGGTAAAAGGAAAGTAACATCTATCTAGTAGATTTTCTTTCAACAGATGTAGATATTTGCCTGTTTAATTCTGTCTGTAGACCTAATGTTTTATGGCATAAGAGACTAGGACATTTAAACCTTAGAACCATTGCTAGGCTATCCAAGGATAACCTTGTTAGAGGACTACCTTCTGGCCCCTACAAGAAGGAAGGACTCTGCAGGGCTTGTCAATTAGGCAAGCAAACTAAAAATAGTTTCAAATCACTTAATAAGATTGATTCACCTAGGATCTTGTATCTGTTACACATGGATCTTTTTGGACCCATTACAGTACAAAACCTAGGAGGGAAATCTTACACTTTAGTAGTTGTAGATGACTTCTGTAGATTCACATTGGTGTTCTTTCTGAGGAAGAAGTCTGATAACTTTAAGTGTTTGACAGAGTTTCTTAAATGTATACAGATTGAGTTCAATACTCACATTGCCCTGATCAGAAGTGATCATGGGATAGAGTTTGATTCTCTTCTTATGCAAGAGTTCTGTCAGAGTGAAGGGATCAAGCACACTTTCTCAGCTCCTAGAACTCCTCAACAAAATGGGGTAGCTGAAAGGAAAAATAGAACCCTTATTGAATCTGCCACTACATTGTTGTCAGATGCTCACCTTCCTCTATCTTTTTGGGCAGAGGCAGTGAACATCTCCAACTATGTGCTGAATAGAAGTTTAATACATAAACTAAAGGGAAAGACTCCCTATGAATTACTCAAAGGGAAGAAACCTAAAGTTGATTATTTTAGAATTTTTGGTTGTATTTGTTATATTCATAATAATGACAAGAGATATTTAGCAAAATTTCAAGCTAAAGCTGATGAAGGAGTGTTTCTGGGATACTCCATGATCAGTAAGGCTTATAGGGTTTATAATAAATCATCTCTTAAAATTGAAGAATCTGTTCACATATCATTTGATGAATCTAACATGTCTTTCAAGGAGAAGAATACTTCTACCATAGAACCTTTGCAGGTACATTCTCTTGCTGAAGATTTGAACAGGTTACAGGTTACTCAAAAAGAGGAAAGTAGTGAAGATGAAGAAAGCATTCAACATATTGAAGAGAAACAACTTGAAGAGCCAGTTGTTGTACCACAAGAGGAAACAACAACACAGGTTGGTGATCAATCAACACCCCCTGTTGATTTAGTAACATCAAGAGACCATCCAATTTCCCAAGTAATTGGAGACATCTCAGCTGGTGTGCAAACCAGAAATCAGGTCAACCAAAACCTATTGCACACTTGCTTCCTATCTCAAATTGAACCTCAGTCCATTCAAGATGCAGAGCAAGATCCACACTAGATCATTGCAATGCAAGAAGAGTTGTATAAATTTGAAAGGAACAAAGTTTGGGAACTAGTGCCAAAGCCTAAGGATCACTCCATTATTGGAACAAAATGGGTGTTCAGAAACAAATTGGATGATCAAGGAGTAATTGTAAGGAACAAGGCAAGGCTAGTTGCTCAAGGATATTCTCAAGAAGAAGGCATAGACTATGACCAGACTTTTGCACCAGTTGCAAGATTGGAAGCCATCAGAATCTTCGTAGCTTATGCAGCACACAAAGGCTTCAAGGTATATCAGATGGATGTAAAAAGTGCATTTCTAAATGGAGACATCAAAGAAGAAGTCTATGTCAGACAACCTCCAGGTTTTATCTCTCCAACTTATCCTGATTATGTTTTAAAGTTGAACAAAGCATTATATGGTCTCAAGCAAGCTCCTAGAGCATGGTATGAGACTCTAGCATGCTTCCTTCTGAAAAATGAATTTATAAGGGGTAGAGTAGACCAAACTCTTTTCATTAGAACCCATAAGTCCCATACCCTACTAGTACAGATTTATGTAGATGATATTATTTTTGGTTCTACTGACTCAAATTTGTGCAGAAGGTTCTCCAACCTAATGCATTCTAAATTTGAAATGAGTAGCATGGGTGAGATATCATTCTTTCTAGGATTGCAAGTCAAACAACATGCTGAAGGCATCTTTATTTCTCAAACCAAGTATGCAAATGAATTGGTTAAGAAATTTGGTATGTCTGAAGCATCTTGTATGAAAACACCTATGCCTACTAATGTTTTATTGGATGCTAATGAACATGGGAAACCTGTTGATCAGACAACATATAGAGCAATGATTGGCTCTTTACTGTACCATTACAGCTAGTAGACCTGATATAATATTTGCTACATGTATATGTGCTAGATTCCAAGTAAGCCCTAGAGAGTCACACCTAACATTAGTAAAAAGGATTCTCAAGTATGTTAAAAGTTGTCCAAATCTAGGTCTCTGGTATCCAAAAGATTCAACATTTCAATTAACTGGATTTTCTGATGCTGATTATGCTGGATGCAGAATTGATAGGAAAAGCACCAGTGGAACTTGTCAGTTTCTTGGTGATAGACTTGTCTCCTGGTTTTGTAAGAAACAAACTTTTGTGTCAACTTCAACTACTGAAGCTGAATATATGGCTGCAGGCTGTTGTTGTTCACAAATCTTATGGATTCAAAATCAACTCCTAGACTATAGCTACAACTTAGAGAAGTCAAAAATCTTTTGTGCTAACACCAGTGCTATTTCTATAGCTCAAAATCCAGTACTCAATAGTAGGACAAAACACATAGAAATTAGCCATCACTTCTTAAGGGATAATGTTGAGAAGAATAAAATTGAACTTCAATATATCTCAACTGATTTACAAAGGGGAGATATTTTCACCAAACCCTTGGATGAAAAGAAACACACCTTCTTCCTAAATCAGTTAGGAATGTTAGATGGAGGAAGTCTAAAATAATATCCAAGATTTTAAAACATTAAAAATTGACCAAGACTAGGTCAACATCTTGATTTTTCTAAGTGTCTAGAGTGTATTTCTGGTCTCTGAACTGCGCTCGACGATTTTCCCCCAGATCGTCGAACGGAGATCGACGATTTCCGAAATCGTCGACCTGAGTTCAGCGCTTCTCAGATAGTGCTCAACTATCTTTCAGGTCAACGATTGTCGAACGACGCTCGACGATTTTGTTCTCTGAACGATCGTCGAACAGAGCTCGACGCTCTCCAATATCGTAGAACGAAGATAGACGATATTGAAGACCTTTCAGATTCCTTTAGTAGCCCCGATCGTCGAACTGAGTTCAACGATCTTTCCTTTTCTGCGTCGAACCCTAATATAAAATTCATTTTTCGGCCATCATTCTCCTTTTGCGCTTTCAATCTCTCTACAAAAATTCTCTTTCCCTCCAAACATCTCTACACTTGGTCGTTTTGTTTGTTGATTTTTGCAGGTAACCATGGCCGTCTCTGTTGCTGTTCTAGCCGTAATAAAATTCGATGCTGGATTTGATATAGACATGGAGTCCTTCAGCACCACTGATCAGGTTTTTCAAGATATTCTGGAACTGTTCAAGGAGTAGAAGCTTGTTACCATCATGTCGACAAGAATCAAGTTGGATGCTGATGAGATTAAGGAGTGGGTGTACACTGCCCACAACCAGGACCAAAACACAGTGGTTGGTTCCATTTCTAGAACCCAGGTACCTTTGACTCCTGCTATTCTGACAGAGGTTTTTGAGTTAAGTTCTGGAAGAGATTCTGCTGAGTTATCTGGAGAGGAATTTTCTGATTTACTTGCAAGAATGGGTCATTCTGATGCTAACCCTAGCAAGTTGCTGAAAAAGAACTTAGCTGTGGAATATAGATTTTTGGCTGATGTAGTGGGAAAGGTTCTGCTGGCCAAGCATTCAGCACATGATACTATCTCTAGGTATCAGCTGTGCTTGATGGGAGCCATTGTGGATAAGAAACAGTTGAACTGGGGAGAGGTCTTCTTTGACCTGATTAAGAAGAAAATAAACAAGAATTTAGTTAATTATGGGAGGATCCTAGGGCTCTTTCTTCACAACAGATGCCCTGCCCTGCTAGTCTCTTCTGGGATGCATATCAATGCCTCAAAGAGGCTGTCCTGTGCCTTCTTTGGCAAATGGGACAGGCAGATAACCAAGCCCAGCAGGCCTTCTGCAAGCACAACTTCAGGCACAAGGACTATAATAGTCTCTTCCCCTCAAGTCTCTGCCCCTGCAGATGACTTGCCTGCTGCTGCTGCTGCTTCTCCTCCTCCTCCTATTCCATCTCCACCAGTCACATCCACCATTCCAATCTCATCCACCATCATCATTTCCAGCCCATCTCCAACATCAATTCCATCTCCAATCCCAACACTTCCAACAACAGAAGAAATTTTCCACCCATTATATCACTACCCTCAACCAGACATTGATACATCATCCAACATTCCATCATTCAATCTTCTCGATGCTTCCCTTATGGATGATTCACCTTCATCCCCTCCTGATCTACCCTCCTCATCCACAACATATTAACAGCTTCTACAAGATATCATTGATCAACCCTCATTCACACCCTCTATCTCCATACCACTTTCTTCCATTTCCACAATCCCCACACCTCAACCTTCACTTCTTCCATCCACCAGCTCTCCTCCAACATCACCAGTTGCTCCACCATACATCTCTACCTCTGCTCCAGTCCCTGCTGAGCAAGTAGACATTCCTGCCTTAGCTGACCAACTGTATGAACTGATATCTCCCAGGCTCTCACTTCTACTGGAGACCTCCTTAGCTCCAATACTTCAGTCAGTTGCAGCCCTCTCTGCCAGGCTATCCTCTCTCTTTCCTCAGGCAATCCCTTCATTTGGTTGCCTTGATCCAACTCTCTCTGAATCCAGGCAGGGGGAGATGCCTCATGAAGATGTGAGTTTGCCTGCTGCTGCTGCTGTTGTTACTTCAGTTCTTGCTGCTGCTGTTGTTACTAAAGCTCCAGTTTCAACATCACCTCAAGTTATTGTCTTCTTAGTGGACCTCAGGTCCTTATTATCAGACTTTGATTCAGTGTATTTCAGCTTTCTTCCAATAAGCACTGCAGTCCATCCCTCAGAGGATCTCTCCAAGGCCATTGTGCCCTTCTCAAGATGTGATTCCAGCTTAATTAGCTCTTACATAAATTCTCTATATACTGCTGAGCCTTCTGTTTCCAGTGATGCTGCTGCTACTCCTGCTGTAAATATTGTTGTTGTTTCTGTTGCTGCTGCTGTCAGTGATGATGCTGCTGATGTTCCAGTTTCTGAGGATATGCAGACAGAGGCATATGAATTTGAGCCTACTGTTATTGCTGATGTTATTCCTACTGTTATTACTGATGCTGAGGTTCTTGTATCTGAAAGTATTTTCTCTGAATCTGTTGCTGCTCCAGTTACTGCTGATATTACTGCTGCTATATCTTCTAAAAGTATTGCTCCAGAAAGTTCTGTGTCTGTTGTTACTACTGCTACTGCTACAACATCTGCCAGTACAATATCTGTTGTATCTGCTGCTGCTACAACTGTTGTCTCATCTGCTCCAACCCAACTTCAGAAAGAGTATTTGAAAAAGATTGATGCCTTATATGATGAGCAAAGCTCTGAAAGTGATGAATTTAAGACTGATTCTGATGATTCTTCTCCCACTATAGCCAGAAAAAGAAAGGCAAGGAGCAAAGCTATGAAAAGGGTGCCTCCAGCCAAAGTCAAAGACACCAATGACATACCTTATTACATTCTTCATGACTGCCCCATTACTGAACATTGGATGCAGTATTCCAAGAACCAATTGAAAGCTATGAAGAAGAAGAGGAAGTATGAGAAAGGATCTTCTCAGTTTCATCATCCACATCCTCCTCCACCACCTTCCTCCTGATGCAGGTGTAGGTGGAAGCTCAACTACTCATCCTTCTACTAAAAGCCAAACCCCCTATCAGCCTCATGCAAGATCTCAATATAGGGGAAGCCAGTCCAGAGGTTCTCAATCTAGAAGAGGAAACTATAGAGGAAGCCAAAGGGAATTCCAAGTGTACTCAAAAGGCTATTCAAGGAAACATCCATACTCCAGGGAAGGACAAGCTTCATCAGATACAACTTCAGGTCCTTTTCCCTACAAGTTGAAAGAAGCAGTCTCATCCAGAGCTCCTCCAGACAATCCTTCCAACAGATATGAGCCTCGAGTGCCCTTTTAAGATCCGGAGAATAAACCTACTGCTTGGACTGCTAGAATGAAAGATTTAGCTGCCTTGGATCTGATCAAGAAAGCCAGAGAGCAAGGCAAGGATACCTCCAGCATTACTACCCTATCTGAACAAAGAAAGAAGGAATTGGAAAGATATGCCTCCAGCAAATTCTTTGATTCTGAAAGATATATGGAGCTGCATCCTGAAGCTGTGGTACCAAGGCCCAAACAACAAACTTCTCTAGGTGCAGCAGATGACAGAAGGTCAAAGAAAGAAGCTCTTAATCCTAATAGAGAAATTAAGCTTATAAAGAGCAAGGAGAAGGAATAATTCTGTAAGGTGACAATCATTCTGATTTCTGTCTGAGATAATATATCTGTGATTCTGCTATGTTGTTGTTTATTGTTGCTTTATATGTTGTTCTTTAATTTTTCCAAGTTCTGTAAATAGTAATCCTAACTCAAATAGGGGGAGATTGTTGGAACACCCTATTACTAATTTGAGTCAGGATCACTATGTCTTTAGGAAACCTGTTTTTGACCTCCTTGTATAGATCTAAAGGTCAATTAGAATTGAGTCTAAGGGTTAGTAGTTAGGTTTGGAAGCTGCCCTCAAGACCAAGGTTTTTCTGTTTGGAGACTAAGTCATTTCGTCGAGCTCAGTACGACGAATCGTCGAACTCCAGTCGACGATCGTCTAGCTCAACTTCGACGGATCGTCGAACTAAATTCGATGATCGCTGAGCTCAACTTCAACAAATCGTCGACCTCCATTCGACGATCTGCGAGCTCAGTTCGACGATCTTGACTCCAGTATTGATTCTCTATCTCTGAGCTCAGTTCAACGATAGTTGAGCTCAGATCGACGATCTCTGTTTCTGTCTAAGTCCAAATCGCTGAGCTCAGTTCGACGATAGTAGAGCTCAGTTCGACACTTTTCTGAAGAGTTCAATGTTTTTCAAGATTCAAATTCAGAACAGTTAAGGAGTTATTGTCAGCAATTAATTCAGAAGATTTTGTAGCCGTTTTCATTTATTCTGGACCAAGTTTCAAGGGATTATCAAGGAATGTTTCTTTGTACTTTCCCCAGAAGACAATTGCAATTAAGGAAGTCAATTAATGACAGGCTAACGGCTATTCTTGACAGAGGATCATTTCTATTCAGAAACAAAGGGAATAAAAGACAAGCTTTTTTTGAATACTGATAACAGACAAGAGATCAATCTGTAAAGAAGAAGAACAAAAATATTCTCTACTACAATTCTTCTCTGGAACTACATCTCTTTCTCAACACCAACTGTTCACAAGAAAAAAGAAAGAAAGCTGTAGACATTCTCTGTCTAAAAGAATTCATACAAGAACACACAACCAAGGAGATCAACCAACTGAAATCTTCAGATCTCTGTTAATTCAAGTGTTCAAGGCCATCTTCATTCAAGACTCCAGACACCTAACATTTTAGCTGTTGCTGAAATCATCATTTGCTGGAGATCAACTTCTAAAGGCCTATCACCCTACAGCAAAGCTTCATTTCCTGAACATCTCAAGAACTCAGGGGGAGCTTTGACAACATCAAAATCCACATAGTCTTCTCAGCTGCTTTGATAAAGAGAAGACTTCCATCACTCTCTCATCCCCATCTCTATAAAGGGTTTTTCAAACTCCCTTCAAAAGTTTGTGCTTGGTTTTTGAGCACCTTATCAAAAGCTCATTGGTGGCAAGACACCTGATCAAAAAATCTGATTTGGTTTTTGAGTACCTTATCAAAAGCTTATTGGTGCCCAGGACACATGATCAACTCATTCTGCAGTGGATTCCTACCTAGGGTGGTAGAAGAGTGGATGTACCCAAGTTTAGGGAAACCACTATAGCTCCTTGTGTCTTCTGGCTTGCTTATCTTTATTTTTGTTTCTGGCTGTGATCTGTGATTAGTTAGGATCTGTGATTAGTTTCTTTTGTAGATTGTAATTAAATAACTGCTGTGTTTAGATTTATTATTTGCTTCCCTGTTCACTCAGATTGCAACAATTGTTGTAAAAAATTTTTAAGCACCATACTCTATTCACCCCCCTCTAGAGTATATCAGATCTAGCTGCACTTTCAAATACTCACATTGCCCTGATCAGAAGTGATCATGGGACAGAGTTTGATTCTCTTCTTATGCAAGAGTTCTGTCAGAGTGAAGGGATCAGGCACACTTTCTCAGCTCCTAGAACTCCTCAACAAAATGGGGTAGCTGAAAGGAAAAATAGAAGCCTTATTGAATCTGCCACTACATTGTTGTCAGATGCTCACCTTCCTCTATCCTTTTGGGCAGAGGCAGTGAACACCTCCAACTATGTGTTGAATAGAAGTTTAATACATAAACTGAAGGGCAAGACTCCCTATGAATTACTCAAAGGGAAGAAACCTAAAGTAGACTATTTTAGAATTTTTGGTTGTATTTGTTACATTCACAATAATAACAAAAAATATTTAGCAAAATTTCAAGCTAAAGCTGATGAAGGAGTGTTTCTGGGATATTCCATGATCAGTAAAGCTTATAGGGTATATAATAAATCAACTCTTAAAATTGAAGAATCTGTTCATATATCTTTTGA
Source organism: Platanthera guangdongensis (assembly GCA_039583875.1). Classification (NCBI taxonomy): domain Eukaryota; kingdom Viridiplantae; phylum Streptophyta; class Magnoliopsida; order Asparagales; family Orchidaceae; genus Platanthera; species Platanthera guangdongensis. Next base: position 7,479,133 of record CM077148.1, on the reverse strand, counting down.
TGAATCTAACATGTCTTTCAAGGAGAAGAATACTTCTACCATAGAACCTTTGCATGTACACTCTCTTGCTGAAGACTTGGACAGGTTACAAATCATTCAAAAAGAGGAAAGCAGTGAAGATGAAGAAGACTTTCAACATCTTGAAGAGAAACTTCTTGAAGAGCCAGTTGTTGTACCACAAGAGGAAACAACAACACAGGTTGGTGAACAATCAACACCTCTTGTTGATTTAGTAACATCAAGAGACCATCCAATTTCCCAAGTGATTGGAGACATCTCAGCTGGTGTGCAAACCAGAAATCAGGTCAACCAAAACCTGATGCACACTTGCTTCCTTTCTCAAATTGAACCTCAATCCATTCAAGATGCAGAGCAGGATCCACACTGGATCATTGCAATGCAAGAAGAGTTGCATCAATTTGAAAGGAACAAAGTTTGGGAACTAGTACCAAGGCCAAAAGATCACTCCATTGTTGGAACAAAGTGGGTGTTCAGAAATAAGTTGGATGATCAATGAGTCATTGTAAGGAACAAGGCAAGGCTAGTTGCTCAAGGGTACTCTCAAGAAGAAGGGATAGATTATGACCAGACTTTTGCACCAGTTGCAAGGTTAGAGGCCATAAGAATCTTCTTAGCATATGCAGCACACAAAGGTTTCAAAGTATACCAGATGGATGTAAAGAGTGCTTTTCTCAATGGAGATATCAAAGAAGAAGTCTATGTCAGACAACCCCCATGTTTTATCTCTTCAACTCATCCTGATTATGTTTTCAAATTGCATAAAGCATTATATGGTCTAAAGCAAGCTCCTAGAGCATGGTATGAGACCCTAGCATGCTTTCTTCTGAAAAATGAGTTTATAAGTGGTAGAGTAGACCAAACTCTTTTTATTAGAACCCATAAGTCCCATACCCTACTAGTACAAATCTATGTAGATGATATTATATTTGGTTATACTGATTCAAATTTGTGCAGAAGGTTCTCCAACCTAATGCATTCTAAATTTGAAATGAGTAGCATGGGTGAGCTATTCTTCTTTCTAGAATTGCAAATCAAACAACATGTTGAAGGCATATTTATTTCTCAAACCAAGTATGCAAAAGAATTGGTTAAGAAATTTGGTATGTCTGAAGCACCATGTATGAAAACACCTATGTCTACCAATGCTGTATTAGATGCTGATGAACATGGGAAACCTGTTGATCAGACAACATACAGAGCAATGATTGGCTCTTTATTGTACCTTACAGCTAGTAGACCTGACATAATGTTTGCTACATGCATATGTGCTAGATTCCAAGTGAGCCCTAGAGAGTCACACGTAACCTTAGTAAAAAGGATTCTTAGGTATGTAAAAAGTTGTCCAAATCTAGGTCTCTGGTATCCAAAAGATTCAGCATTTTACTTAACTGGATTTTCTGATGTTGATTATGCTGGATGCAGAATAGACAGGAAAAGCACCAGTGGAACTTGTCAGTTTCTTGGTGACAGACTTGTCTCCTGGTTTTGCAAGAAACAAACATCTGTGTCAACTTCAACTGCTGAAGCTGAATATATGGCTGCAGGTAGTTGTTGTTCACAAATATTGTGGATTCAAAACCAACTCCTAGACTATGGCTACAACTTAGAGAAGTCAAAAATATTTTGTGATAATACCAATGCTATTTCTATAGCCCAAAATTCAGTCCTCCATAGTAAGACAAAACACATAGAAATTAGGCATCACTTTCTAAGGGATAATGTTGAGAAAAATAAAATTGAACTTAAATATTGTTGAAGCCAAAATTTGACTTCAACAAATGTTCGCAAAAAAGGGGCGTAGCCGACACCTACTTGGCCTAAGCTCCGACCTCCGACTGGTCGTGAAGGACTAAGAAAGACTGGCCCAAAGCCGCAGCAGGGAGGTCCCACCGCTTACCCGGAAGGTCACAGAGAGCTTCCCCTCCAAAGCCAAAAGCTGGGCTTGGAGTTCCTCAGAAGACAGTGCCGATGATTCCCTTTTGGAGTCAGAAAAAAGTCCCTTCTGAAGAACCCCTATGGGCTTATTTATAGATTTTCAGAATCTGAACTGCCAATAACAAAACTGCACCGGTCTGAAATTACCGGGGTACCCTTGGCTGGGTCTGCCAACAGCCAAACTCCACTGTTCTGAGGAGCTATATGCAGTCCACTAAGGGTAAGAGGGTAAAAATACCCGGGGTAGAAGAGTAAAAACCCCTGTTTGATAGGGAAATATAAAAAAGGCCTCTTCTCGCCCTGGCGAGTGGAAAGGCACCTGCCGGCGAGAGGGACCCCACTCCCGTCTCACCGGCGCCTCTCGCCCTTTGCTGCGAGATCTCCTTGCTGCTGGAGGCTCTCTCGCCCATGGAGGCCCTCTCGCCTCTGGAGACCCTCTCGCCTCTGGATGGGGTATCTTGCCTATTGGAGAGTCCATCATCTCGCCGCTTGCGAGCGGGCCCCCTGGTCCCATTTGCCCATCTCGACCTATTTGCTTCTTGAGGGCTCTTTGCGAGCCCGAGCTTGTACACAATCCCCGCTCTTTTTGAGATTGTTCTAAGCTCAAAAAGAATGTTCAACCGAGGCTCGTTATTTAAGGCGCATTTAAAAAACGCATTTATGAGGAATCTTTTGAGGCCCCCACCGGGGCCTATAAATATATGACTCCTGCCCCGCACACCTGGCGCCCTGCTCTGCGTATTCTTCTTCCCTATTCTTGAGTCTTTTGGAATGACGCACAGGCAGAGCTTCCGTGAACGTCTCGCACTGGTGCGAGAGCAGCATAAGGCCAACGTGGCTTCTTTTACCTCTTCTTTAGTTCGCCCTCTCGCCCCGTCATCTCGCCTAAAAAAGACGAAGGCTGGGGGTCCGTCACCTGCCGCAGGAGATCTGTCTCGCGTCGCTTTGGAAACCATCCCCACTCCTCCTGCGTCTTCCAAGGAAAAAGAGGTGGGTACTTGCTTTTACCACTGTTATCTCCACGATCGGGTGCTCTCTTTTGTTGACTAGTGTTTTTCCAGGGGGCTCTCGTGGTTCCGCAGCATCCGAAGAGTCCGCGAGATGGTTCTGCCGCCCACCGCGAGGAGTTCGATTCGCAGCCCTCTTCTACTCCCCCAACTACTCCTAGCGAGAGGAGGAACGACCCTTCCCCGGCCGCCGATACCTCTCGCCCTCCTGGTAAGGGACCTTCCCTCGCCCTTATGAATCCCCTTCGCTATTCTCACTCCCTTCTGCGAGTGCCCCTTCCACCTTGCCTCTGCACCCCTTGCGCACATTCTCGGGCCAACTCTCCTGCTGAGGAGCAGCCAAAGCGACTCTCCGTCTCGCCTCCTCCTGTAGACGGGATTGAAGATTATCTGGGTGACCCTTCAAATCCGGCGGAGATGAAGCGCAAGACGGCTGAGCTTTTTCGGAAGCACGCGCGCATCATCCACTCCTTGATGCTGGATAAGCAGGCCGCGGAGAAACGCATCAAATCGCTGGAGAACGAGTGCGCTCGCCTATCCTCCGGAGTTAATGCCGAGCTAGATGTCGATGGTACCAACCCTGAAGCCATCATTAATGAGACTGATATGCAGCTCAGTCTCGCGCGCCGCGGTCTTGAATCCATTCGCTCCTTCCACTTGCGAAGTAGACCTCCTAGTGGGGGAGCTCGCGGTGGCCGCTGGGAATGGCGCCCGTATTGAAAGACGTCCGTCTCGCTACTTTTCCTTTTCCTCTTCTCGCAAAAGCTGTAATAATAGTCGTGCGGCGTCGTCTCGCCAAGATGTGTACGAAACTGGGTGCCCGTTGTTCGCGGGACGGTCTTTGAACATATATATTTTTATTGCTGATATTTCATTCCTTTTTTAACTCTTTTTAATTTGCGTCATATATATATATATATATATATATATATATATATATATATATATATATATATATATATATATATATATATATATATATATATATATATATATATATATTCCTGATTGTGATGGGTCGCGTCGATCGAGGTTTAGGAGAGAGAAAAGGACATCGACTCTTCCCCTCCCCTCATGTTTTTCCCGCCCATTAATCATTGGTTATGTATCAGTTATAAAAATGTCTACTCCGGGATTAGATACCGCACTTTCCGCTTCTGCTGTTACCCAAGCTCTTGGCTCTCTGACCCTTCCGTCTCGCCGGACCCTCTCGCCTTCCTCTCTTGGATCTCTCGCCAATTTCTTTCTTTGTCTCGCCGAAGACCATTTCGTCGAAGAAGATGGGTAAGAAGAAGGTTGAGGAGGGTGAGGGGCGCAGCTGCTGTGGGAAGAGGTTTACCGACCATGACTTCCCGCTCAGCAGGCTCCCTCAAGAAGATCACGACAGGTTTGCCCGCGAGTATCTGGGGGAAGGGGTCAAGTCGCGTCCCCCCAAAGTCGGCGAGTGCATCAACACCTACTACCCGGGGGAACTCGCCTTCCCCGTCTCGCATTTTGAGGGGGGGGGGTGCGGCTGCCCCTTTGGCCTGAGGTGAAGCAGGTCTTCAAATACTTTGGCGTCGTCCCGGCACAGTTCAACCCTAACGCCATCTCGGTGTTGGTCGTGTTCGCCTGTTATTGCGTCGGGAATGCATCGAGTTCAGCTTGACGGCCTTCCGCAAGCTTTTTATCTACCATGCTAACGCCGATGGCGTCTCGTACTTTACTGGGCAGGGGCTTAAGGTATGCGAGACGCCCAACAAGAACCACCATTGGCTCACTCGGTTCGTCTTCATCCAGGGAGACCGTACTGACTTTGGCGGCATCCCTCTCGCGCCGGTCTCTCCGCCCGAGAGTTTCTACGCCACCCCCCAAGTCAGTGGCCCAGAGAAGCTGCTGTGCGAGTACTTAGTCGACAAGAATTTCGAGGTCAACTTCTTGCGGCGAGGTCTCAACTCGCTTCTCCTAGTGCTCCCGGGCGAAGGTATTCTTATCTTATCCTTTCGTTCCTCTCTTCTCGCTATTTGTCATTTCGCTTCTTTATAACCCCTGCTTGCTTTTAGGTGAGCGAATTGTTCCTGCACTCCCTCCTTACAAGAGCAACATCCACCCCGCCAAGGTTCTTGATCTCGCCAACGCAGCGGCAGAGGCGGCGAGAGAGTCCCTGGCGGCCATCCCGCCGAAGAGGCCCGGAGACGACACGGTCCACTCTCGCTCCAGCCCTCCCAAAAAGAAGATGAAAAAGGCTGTAGTTATTTCTAAGGAAAGGAAGAAAGCTCCCCAAGGGAGCCCTATTTCTATAGGGGAAACTCCATCGCCCCTCTCGCCTAGCCACCAGGCCGTCTCGCCTACCCGTTGGACGGTACTCTCTGATCAACCTGCTGCCGCCTCCAACCTGCCCGCCACGACGTCCATCCCGCGAGCTGTTGTTCCTGAACAGGCGGCTGCCGCCTCCTCTCGCGAAGGCGACTCCTCTGGCCGTCCCGCTCCCTCTTCTCACATTAATTACAACCTGGGTCCCGTGGTTCATGATGCCGTCGGCGACCCGGTTCTGCTGTGGGGGCGGGACGCCAACCGTGTGTCCATCTCCACCCTCCTTCCATCTTGGAAAGAGCAAGAGGTCCCTACAAGTCATGCCTTCGCCATAGGGTACGGCCTCTATGGCGGCCTTGACGTCGTTTTGCCTGAAAGCGAGTCCACCAAGGATCTTGTGCTGAAAACGTCTCATCACCAAATGCGGGCCTTGGTGTTCTCGCACCGCTCCTCTCGCCGCCTCATTTACATCAATTCAAAGTGGAAGGCCAACGAGGAGAACCTGGAGGCGGAGCGGGAGAAGTCCATCGGGCTAGCGAGAAGGTTATCTGATGCCGAGTCCCTCCTCGCGAAGGCCCAAGGAGGCGTGGTAAGCCATAACGTTTTCCTTGGACCTTTCTTTTTCCATCATTCTCGGCTAACTGCTAGGTCGTCCCGCAGGATGCCGAGACGGCGGAACAACTGCGCTCGCGCGTGGCGGCTTTGGAGGAGGAGGTCCAGGCATTGACGGCTGAGAACTCGCGTCTTCAGGCTGATGCTGCGTCGTCGTCTCGCCGTAAGCCCTTCCGGACACCTCCGCCACATTACTCTTACGAAGAAGTCGAGGAGCAGTGCCGAGACGCTGGTGTTCGTGCGGCAGAGCTGGTGCTGCAAATGATGAAGGACCTGGGGGTTGTGAAGGATGAATCCGAGACTGTGACTGCGCGTGACTTGGTTCCTGAGCTATATAGCGAGGAGAGCGATGATTCTTCATCTGGCGAGGAGGACTGATGTGCTGCCTCCAAGATTTAGAATCACTCTTTCCTTCTTTCATTTTTGTAAAAAACTTTAAACCATATTTTTGTGGTCTGTCAAGTGACGAGCGAGTGCTCATTTTTGTTGTCTCTATTTTTGTTTTCTATTCTGTGAAGTTAATCCCTGGTTTGTTTCGGCCTGCAGTTCGGTACTACCTCTTCGTCTCGCCGCGTAACCTTTCTATATCTGCCTTTTTCATGTTCTACGCGAGACGGCTTCTTGACACGCTTACGGCCGCGAGTTGGCGCAATACCTTGCCTCGCGAGTGTCCTTTCGCTAGCGGCGAAATGGTCCTCAAAAACCATCTGCCGCGAGTGCCGCCAGCTGCCTTACTCCACACCCCCTTTTTCCTTAGTTTATTTTTGTACCTTAGGACTAAGCTGAGATACTAAAGGTGTAATGTCGCTTAAGGGGACTTTTTACCCTATTCTGCCAAAATGAATTCACTGTCCTGTCAGTTCGATGCTGATGGAGATAGTTCGATCCAAACCCATCTCCCACAGGCGATCCCTCGGACCTGCTAGCTAGATGAGAGCCTGCGCAGCGGGTCTACCTGGGGCCGAGCCGAGCTCGGGGTGCCGAAGAAGATCTCAAGCCAAAACCTATCCACCACAGGCGAGCCTTCGGACCTGCCAGCTAGATGATAGCCTGCGCAGCGGGTCTACCTGGGGCCGAGCCGAGCTCGGGGTGCCGATGAAGATCTCAAACCAAAACCTATCCCCCACAGGCGAGCCTTCGGACCTGCCAGCTAGATGAGAGCCTGCGCAGCGGGTCTACCTGGGGCCGAGCCGAGCTCGGGGTGCCGATGAAGATCTTAAACCAAAACCTATCCCCCACAGGCGAGCCTTCGGACCTGCCAGCTAGATGAGAGCCTGCGCAGCGGGTCTACCTGGGGCCGAGCCGAGATCGGGGTACCGATGAAGATCTCAAACCAAAACCTATCCCCCACAGGCGAGCCTTCGGACCTGCCAGCTAGATGAGAGCCTGCGCAGCGGGTCTACCTGGGGCCGAGCCGAGCTCGGGGTGCCGATGAAGATCTTAAACCAAAACCTATCCCCCACAGGCGAGCCTTCGGACCTGCCAGCTAGATGAGAGCCTGCGCAGCGGGTCTACCTGGGGCCGAGCCGAGCTCGGGGTGCCGATGAAGATCTCAAACCAAAACCTATCCCCCACAGGCGAGCCTTCGGACCTGCCAGCTAGATGAGAGCCTGCGCAGCGGGTCTACCTGGGGCCGAGCTGAGCTCGGGGTGCCGATGAAGATCTCAAACCAAAACTTATCCCCCACAGGCAAGCCTTCGGACCTGCCAGCTAGATGAGAGCCTGCGCAGCGGGTCTACCTGGGGCCGAGCCGAGCTCGGGGTGCCGATGAAGATCTTAAACCAAAACCTATCCCCCACAGGCGAGCCTTCGGACATGCCAGCTAGATGAGAGCCTGCGCAGCGGGTCTACCTGGGGCCGAGCCGAGCTCGGGGTGCCGATGAAGATCTCAAACCAAAACCTATCCCCCACAGGCGAGCCTTCGGACCTGCCAGCTAGATGAGAGCCTGCGCAGCGGGTCTACCTGGGGCCGAGCCGAGCTCGGGGTGCCGATGAAGATCTCAAACCAAAACCTATCCCCCACAAGCGAGCCTTCAGACCTGCCAGCTAGATGAGAGCCTGCGCAGCGGGTCTACCTGGGGCCGAGCCGAGCTCGGGGTGCCGATGAAGATCTCAAACCAAAACCTATCCCCCACAGGCGAGCCTTCGGACCTGCTAGCTAGATGAGAGCCTGCGCAGCGGGTCTACCTTGGGCCGAGCCGAGCTCGGGGTGCCGATGAAGATCTTAAACCAAAACCTATCCCCCACAGGCGAGCCTTCGGACCTGTCAGCTAGATGAGAGCCTGCGCAGCGGGTCTACCTGGGGCCGAGCCTAGCTCGGGGTGCCGATGAAGATCTCAAACCAAAACCTATCCCCCACAGGCGAGCCTTCGGACCTGCCAGCTAGATGAGAGCCTGCGCAGCGGGTCTACCTGGGGCCGAGCCGAGCTCGGGGTGCCGATGAAGATCTCAAACCAAAACCTATCCCCCACAGGAGAGCCTTCGGACCTGCCAGCTAGATGAGAGCCTGCGCAGCGGGTCTACCTGGGGTCGAGCCGAGCTCGGGGTGCCGATGAAGATCTCAAACCAAAACCTATCCCCCACAGGCGAGCCTTCAGACCTGCCAGCTAGATGAGAGCCTGTGCAGCGGGTCTACCTGGGGCCGAGCCGAGCTCGGGGTGCCGATGAAGTTCCCTCTTCCTGTCATCGGGACTTCTTAATAAACAAAAGACAAGGAATAACGCGAGAAGTATGTTATATTGATCATGCTTTGAGTACATATCTACTGCTCTCCCTTCTCATGGGTAGAAGCGTTTTAAGTCATCCCCACTCCAGGAATGGTTCAAGGTCCTACCCTCCACATCCTGGAGGTAGTAACCCCCCGCTTTCAACACTCTCTCTACAATATAAGGTCCCTCCCAATTTGGATTGAGCTTTCCCACCGGGGCCGACCTCCCTGCCGCATCAACCTTTTTTAGTACTAGGTCTCCTTCCGCGAATTACTTTATCCTGATATGCTTGTCGAAGTGTTTTGCCATTCGACGCTTGATCTCTTCCTGTCTGATGGCTGCTACGTCTCGCAGCTCCTCTGCCAGGTCTAGTGAGAGGCGCATGCCTTCTTCGTTTTCCATCCTCCATGCCTCGTCTCCATCACCTGCAGCCGCAACTCGTGGGGATCGGACCTCGAACTCCACCGGTAGTACCGCCTCACAACCAAGGGAAATCTTGAAAGGGGTCTCGCCAGTGGCCGTGTTCGGGGTTGTTCTCAGAGTCCACAGGACCGAGGGGAGCTGCTCTACCCAATTTCCTCTCAGATTCTCCACCTTCTTCTTTAGCAAGTTAACGATAATCTTGTTTGCCGCCTCCACCTGACCGTTGCTCCTGGGGTGGTGGACGGAGGCAAACCTGAGGTCGATGCCCAGCTGAGTGCAGAAGCTGATGAACTCTTCACTAGCAAACTGGGGGCCGTTATCCGTGATGATGGCCTGAGGCAGCCCATGCCTGCAGATGATCTCCGCCCAGACGAAGTTCCTGATGACTTGAGAGGTCGCCTTCGCTAGCGCCTTAACCTCCAGCCACTTGGAGAAGTAATCTATCATAACCAGGAGGAATCTTCTTTGTCCACTAGCTGGAGGGAAAGGCCCAACTAAATCCATTCCCCAAATGGCGAAAGGCCATGGTGCTGTGATGCTTCGGAGCCTTTGAGCCGGCAAGAGTTGGAGGGGGGCGTAGAGCTGGCATTTTCGGCATTTCCTCGCAAACTCTGTCGCGTCCTTCCTCAGGGTGGGCCAGAAGTACCCCTGTCTGACCACCCTTGCTTCCAACGTCCTCCCTCCATAATGACTACCACATTCCCCGGAGTGCACCTCCTCCAAAATGTGTCTGGTCTCCTCCTCCGTCACGCATCAAGCTAAGAGACCCGAAAGCATCCTCCGGTGCAATCCTCCTTCATGCATGAGATAATGAGCCGCCTTGTGGCGGAAGCTTCTTGCCTCCTTGACCCCCTCAGGGAGGGTTCCTGTCAGAAAGAAGGTAACAAAAGGATCTACCCATGAGGGCCGCCGATCCACCTCCATTAGCTCCCCCTCTTCGATCGCTGGATGGAATAAATCAGTCAGGGCACCCCCTTCCCAAGGTCTGAACTTAGCCAATCGATCGGCAGCAGTGTTCTCTTCTCTTTGGACGTGCTGGATGGAGAACGTCCGGAACCCACCGATGATTGTCCTCACCTTGGAAAAATATTTCACAAGGGTGGGCTCCCGAGCTTCGAACTCTCCACGTATCTGAGATGCCACCACCAATGAGTCTGTGAAAACCTCAACGTCCTTAATCTCGAGTTCCTTAGCCAAACGAAGGCCGGCTATCACTGCCTCGTACTCTGCTTGGTTGTTGGTTGTGGCGAAATGCAAGGCGACCGCTTGTTTTATGGTTACCCCCTGAGGACTTGTTAGTACCGCCCCTGCTCCAAGGGAGTGCTTTCCCGAGGCCCCGTCGACCATTATCCTCCATGCTTCTGGTGGCCGCGGCTCCTCGGCCCCTACCTCCGCGACGTAGTCCGCCAAGAAGTCGGCCACCACCTGTGCCTTAATGGAGAGCCTTGGTACGAACAAAATGTTGAATTCACTCAACTCGATAGACCACTTGGCCAGCCTACCTGAATGCTCTACTCCTTCAAAAATCTTTCGGAGAGGATTGTCCGTCACCACCCTAATCGAATGTGCTTGGAAATATGGCCGGAGCTTCCTGGCTGAAATAACCAAGGCGTATGCCAGCTTTTCTAGGATAGGGTAACGAAGCTCCGCCTTCCTTAGGATCCTGCAAACATAATAAATGGGCAGCTGCTTTTTTCCCTCTTCTCTGACTAGGACGGAGCTCACCGCCTCTGCTCCCACTCCTAGGCACAAGGTCAGATCTTCCCCCTCTTTTGGGCTTTGAAGCAGAGGAGCCAGGGAGAGTTGCTCCTTCAGCTTTTGAAAAGCTTCTTCGCACTCCGCAGTCCATTCAAATCTCTGATTCCCTAGTAGCACTTTAAAGAAAGGTGAGCACTTCTCTCCTGACCTGGAGAGGAATCTGCTAAGGCCGGCCAGCTTTCCTGTCAAGCGCTGCACCTCCTTAGCATTTCGCGGTGGTTCTAGCTCCAGAATGGCTCTTACTTTATCAGGATTAGGTTCTACCCCTGCCGGGGTCAGAAGGTGCCCAAGGAATTTCCCACGACTTGCCCCAAAAACACATTTTAAGGGGTTCAACCTCATTTTGAACTTCCTCAAGGTGGCGAACGTCTCCTCCAGATCCTGGAGATGCGAGTTCACTCCCTTGCTCTTTACCATGAGATCATCAACGTAGACTTCTAGGTTCCGACCCCTCTGGCCCTGGAAAACTCGATCCATCATCCGTTGGTATGTCGCTCCGGCATTTTTTAAACCAAAGGGCATCATGTTGTAACTAAAGCACCCTTCCCTTGTGATGAAGGAGACGTCCTTGACATCAGGAGGGTGCATCCGGATCTGATGGTAACCTGAAAAAGCATCCAGAAAACTCATAACAGAAAAACCAACGGCTGAATCAACCAGCGCGTCGATTCGAGGCAGGGGGTAGCAATCCTTAGGGCATGATTTATTCAATAAAGAAAAGTCAATACACATTCTCCATTTTCCTCCCCCCTTCTTCACCATTACTACATTGGAGATCCAGCCTGGATACTGGATCTCTGAGATGAAGCCCGCCTCCAGGAGCTTCTTGACCTCCTCGTGAATGGGCCCCTCCAGCTTGGCGGCGATGGCTCTCATCTTCTGACGTATGGGGCGCGTCCGAGGGTCCAGATTTAGGCGGTGGCAGGCCACGTCCGCATCAATGCCCGGCATGTCCGCCGCGCTCCAAGCGAAGACGCCGACGTTGCTCTGAATGCAGGCCCGCATCCACTCCTGGTCTTCGGGGCTCAAGCCCCCGCTGATCCGCACCCTTTGTACCTGCCCCCGGCTGGTGTGGACCTCCATCTCCACCACTTCTTCGGCCACCTCCAGCCGCGACTGCTCCCAGTCGTCCCTTGCATCTTCTTCCTGCTCCGGCTCTTCCTCCCCTCCTGCTCCCTCAACTTCCATCACCTCGTCCTGCTGCAGCTCAATTTCCATGCCCCTTCGGGCTTCCTCCTCAGCCCCTTCTCCTTCCACTTCCTCCTGCCTTCCCTTCTGTGGCTCCAACTCCCCGCTCCTTCGGACCTCCTGCACACCTCCTCTTCTCTGCTCCTCCTCAATCTCCATGGCCCCCTCCGGGCTCTCTTGCTGCTGCTCGACCTCTACACCCCCCTGGGCCTCCTGCACATCTCCTCCTTGCTGCTTCTCAGTCTCCTCTCCCCCGACTTCCTCTTCGGTTCCTTCTCTCGTTTCCTCTGGGCTCACCTCCTTTTCCCCGACAGCTTCTTCACGCGCTGCTATCTCCTTTTCCAACCTCTCTGCTTCTGCCATCCAAGATATGGTGTTGACCGTTGTGACGTAGCACTGTCTTGCCACTTTTGGATCCCCACTGACCCTGACCTGCACCCCTCCATTGTTAAATTTGAGACATTGATGGAAAGAGGATGGGACGCAGCGAAAGGCGCTGATGAGAGGACGCCCAAAGATGGCGCTGTAGCTGCTCGGGGCGTCTACAATTACGAACCGGCAGTTCCGTGGCATGCCTCCCAGCCTCACGTGCAGCCCTACTCCCCCTTCCACTTTCTTTCTCTCCCCGGAGAATCCGAACAACGGTCCATCCGAGGCCAAGATCCTTTTGGCTTCCACCTGCATCTCATCGAAGGCCCTCTTAAAAATCACATTTATGGAGCTCCCATTATCCACCAGGATCTTGGAGACCGTAAAGTTTTCCACCGCTGTCTGGATCACCAAGGCGTCGCAGAACGGGTCCTCATACTCTGGCATATCCTCTGAAGAGAATGTAATTTTTTTCTAGCGGGGGTGGGGTTTGGGAGGTTGAGGCTACCCCCTTCCGAAACATGGTCTGGAGGCTCCCCTTCCGGGTGGCCTCGATCCCAATCCCCCCATGGATGGCCCCTATTCCCCCCGAGTTCCCACATCCACTCGGTCCTCGCACCTATCCTCCGCCTCCCCTTGCTGCACTTCCACGATCCTTACCGGCGGATCCTGCCTCCTCAATCCTCTGGCCTCTCTCATCTCCAAGAACTCTGGGCATGTGGCCGTTGCGTGACCTCCCTCCTGATGGAAGTCACAGAAAGCCAACGCCACCCCACCCCTTCTTCCTTCTCCTCTTCCTCTTCTTCCTCTGCCTCGAGCTCCTCTTCCCCGACCAATCCCCATTGCCTCCTTCTGATGCTGAAAACGATCCCTCACTCCCTATCTCCATGCCGGTTGATCGAACCTCCTTGGCTCCCGGAAGTTATCTCTTCCCTGGAAGCCTCCTCCTAACTCCTGGGGGCGACCCTCATGAGGCCTCCAACCTATCCGGTTGTTCGGCTCTCGGGCCCCCCGGTGATTCTGTCCTTGGTGCCCCTGGCCTCGGGGTTCCTCCCTCCTTCTCTCTTCTCTCTGCTCCCTCTGCTCCTTTTGCTTTCCCGCTCCTGGTTCCTTTGCGTCGTCCTCCGCCAACCTGGCTAACCTCCTTGCAAACGCCGGATTGGCCCTCTCAAAATCCGTCTCCTTCGCCGCCCTCTCCATAAGCTCCTCAAAAGAGAGGGGGCACCCTTTTCAACTCCATGCTAAAGAAGCATGGCCTCAGTCCCAGGGTGAATGCAAGCATCAGCGTATACCCAGGGACCTCCTGGACCTGGAGGATCTCCTCCTGAAACCGATCCACGTAGTGTCCCAACGTTTCATCCTGGCTCTGCCTTACCGAGAACAAGCACTCCGCCTCCTTCTTACGCTTCTTCGATGTTGAAAACCTCAATAAGAAACCCCTCCGAAGATCCTCGAAACAATAAATCGACCTTGCCGGTAACTGATGGAACCAGTCTCGCGCCTTCTCCTTCAAGGTGATGGCAAACAGTCGACACTTAAATGCGTCCGTCATTTGTCTTATCGAAACCACATCTTCAAACCATTGCACATGCTGTACAGGATCATCCTTCCCTGAGTAGTAGGACATGTCGGGCTCCCGGAACCCTTCCGGCACCGGAGCCGAGATGACGAGTTCACTGAACGGGCTCTCGCCGACTGCTTGCCGAGAGGGCACATCTCGCGGCCTCGGCTGGCTGGCCTGATCTGCGAGACCGTGCCCATGGAAGAGCTCTCGCACAACTGCCTCCTTTTCGCCGTCTTCTGCAGGGATCTCCTTCCCGGGGCGCTGGCCTGGGAAGATTTCTCACGCCGCCACGTCCCTCTCGCCCGCCTCCGCGTGGACCTCCTTCCCCGGGCGCTGACCAGGGGCGTTCTCGCCTAAGAGCGGGACCGGCTCGATCGGGACCTGAGGCGTCGCCCACTCGCTCCTTGCCGAGAAGGACAAGCTTATGGTTTGCATGACCTCTCGCCTAAAGTCCTCCAGCATTTTCCTCGCCGCCTCTTCTACCTGGGAGGGGGAACCTCCAGAACCAGATCCTTCTCCTTCACCTCCTGCCATAGGACCAAACTCAAACTTTTCTTGAACCGGCTACCTCCACGCTCACCGCACCAGAACTGTTGAAGCCAAAATTTGACTTCAACAAATGTTCGCAAAAAAGGGGCGTAGCCGGCACCTACTTGGCCTAAGCTCCGACCTCCGACTGGTCGTGAAGGACTAAGAAAGACTGGCCCAAAGCCGCAGCAGGGAGGTCCCATCGCTTACCTGGAAGGTCACAGAGAGCTTCCCCTCCAAAGCCAAAAGCTGGGCTTGGAGTTCCTCAGAAGACAGTGCCGATGATTCCCTTTTGGAGTCCGAAAAAAGTCCCTTCTGAAGAACCCCTATGGGCTTATTTATAGATTTTCAGAATCTGAACTGCCAATAACAAAACTGCACCGGTCTGAAATTACCGGGGTACCCTTGGCTGGGTCTGCCAACAGCCAAACTCCGCTGTTCTGAGGAGCTATATGCAGTCCATTAAGGGTAAGAGGGTAAAAATACCCGGGGTAGAAGAGTAAAAACCCCTGTTTGACAGGGAAATATAAAAAAGGCCTCTTCTCGCCCTGGCAAGTGGAAAAGCACCTGCCGGCGAGAGGGACCCCACTCCCGTCTCGCCGGCGCCTCTCGCCCTTTGCTGCGAGATCTCCTTGCTGCTGGAGGCTCTCTCACCCATGGAGGCCCTCTCGCCTCTGGAGACCCTCTCGCCTCTGGATGGGGTATCTTGCCTATTGGAGAGTCCATCATCTCGCCGCTTGCGAGCGGCCCCCCCTGGTCCCATTTGCCCATCTCGACCTATTTGCTTCTTGAGGGCTCTTTGCGAGCCCGAGGTTGTACAAATATATCCCAACTGATTTGTAAAGGGGAGATATTTTCACCAAACCCTTAGATGAAAGGAAACATACATTCTTCCTGAATCAGTTAGGAATGTTAGATGGAGGAAGTCTAAAATAAGATCCAAGATTTTCAAAAATCTAAAAATGACCAAGACTAGGCAAACATATTAATTTTTCTAGTGTATAAGAGTGTTTCTGGTCTCTAACTGCGCTCGACGATTTTCCCCCAGATCGTCGAACGGAGATCGACGACTTCCGAAATCGTTGAACAGAGTTCAACGCTTCTCAGATAGTGCCAAACTATCTTTCTCAGGTCAGCGATCGTCGTGCGGAGCTCGACGATTTTGTTTTCTGAACTATCGTCGAACGTAGCTCGATGCTCTCCAATATCGTCGAACAGAGATCGACGCTATTAATGACCTTTCAGTTTCCTTTAGAAGCCCAGATCGTCAAACAGAGTTCAACGATCTTTCCTTTTCTACGTCGAACCCTAATATAAAATTCATTTTTCGGCCGTCGTTCTCCCTTTGCGCTTTCATACTTTCTGCAAATTTTCTCTTTCCCTCCAAACTTCTCTACACTTGGTCGTTTGTTTGTTAGTTTTTGTAGGAATCAATGGTCGTCTCAGCTGCAATCCTGGCCGCAATGAAATTTGATGCAGGTTTTGATATCGACATGGACTCTTTCAATAACAACGATCAAATTTTCAAAGATATTCTGGAACTTTTCAAGGAACAACAGCTAGTTACCATAATGACTACCAGGATCAAATTAGTTGCAGATGAGATCAAGGAATGGCTGTATACTGCCCACAATCAGGATCAGAATACAGTAGTTGGAACAATCTCAGGAACCCAGGTATCCCTAACACCTGCTGCTTTGACAAAGGTTTTTGAATTGAAATCTGGAGAAGACTCTGCTGAACTTTCTGGAGATGAGTTTTTTGATATTCTTGAAAGGATGAGTCACTCAGAAGCAAACCCTAGCAAATTGCTGCAGAAAAATCTGTCTGTTGAGTACAGATTTCTAGCTGATGTGGTTGGAAAAGTATTGTTGGCCAAACACTCAGCTCATGATACCATATCCAGGTATCAGCTCTGCTTGATGGGTGCCCTTGTGGACAAGAAACAACTGAACTGGGGAGAAAGTTTCTCTGATTTGATTAAGAAGAAGATTAACAAGAATTTTGTCAATTTTGGAAGGATCTTAGGGCTATTTCTTCAGAACTGATGCCCTGCACTGCTTGTTTCAAATGGGATGCACATCAATGCCTCCAAGAGGCTCACTTGTGCCCTATTTGGAAAATTGGACAGGCAAATTGTGAAGCCCAGCAGGCCTTCTGGCATTTCTACTTCAGGCACAAGGACTGTCTCAGTCTCTTCCCCTCAAGTTTCTGCCCCTGCAGAAGACTTGCCTTCTTCTTCTCCTCCTCCTCCACCTCTTGTTTCATCTCCAACAGTCACCCCCACCATCATAATTTCCACCCCATCTCCAACTTCCATTCCTTCTCCAACTCCACCTCTCACAGAAGAACTCTTCCATCCTCTACATCAATACCCACACCTAGATATTGATTTATCCTCTCACATTCCATCTTTCAACCTTATAGATGATTCCTATATGGATGATTCTCCCTCATCCCCTACTGAGCCACCATCTTCATCCACCTCATACCAACAACTACTTCAAGACATAATTGCACAACCATCCTTCACACCATCTGTTTCCATTCCATTATCTTCCATTTCCACAATTCCCATCTCTCAACCTTCATTTCCACCATCCACAAGTTCTCCACCAACATCTCCTGCTGCCCCACCTTCAATTCCTACCTCTGCTCAAGTCCCACTTGAGCATGTAGTTCTTCCAGCTCTTGCAGACAGGCTGTATGAGCTGATAGCTCCCAGGCTATCACTCTTGATGGAGGCCTCTTTGGCTCCACTGATAAAAACAGTTCAAGAACTGTCTGTCAGGCTTTCTTCCTTTCTTCCTTCTTAGGCAATCCCTTCTTATGGGTGCCTTGATCCAGTTGCCACTGAATCTAGGCAGGGGGAGATGCCTCATGAAGTTGAAAGATTGCCTGCTGCTGCTGTTACTTCAGTCCAAGCTCAAGCTCCAGTACCTCCAGTTGCAGTTATCACAGTGGACCTCAAGTCACTGTTATCAGTTTTTGATTATGTTTATTTCAACTATCTTCCAGTACAGCACACTGAAGACCAGCAATCTGAAGATCTCTCTAAGGCCATTGTGCCTATTTCAAGCTGTGACACCAATTTAATATATTCTTTTGTAAATTCCCTATATACTGCTGCTCCTTCTATTTCTGTTGCTCTTACTGCTGCTGCTCCTACTGCTAATGATGATATCTCTGTTAGTTCTGTTACTGCTGTTTTAGTATCTGAAGATATGCATATGACAGAGGCATTTGATCTTGAGCCTGCTGTTACTGCTGCTATCACTCCTTCTGAAGTTGATTTTCCAGTTTCATCTGATACTACTGCTGCTGTACCTTCTGTTTCTGAAAGTGTTGTTTCTGAAAATGTTGTATCTGAATCTACTGCTGTCATAACTTCTTCTGCCAGTGCTACTTCTATTCCTCTTCCTGTTGTTGTTGCTGCTACTATTGCTGTTTCTGCTGTCTCTCCTGCTCAGTCACAACAACAAAAAGATTACCTCAAAAGGATTGATGCAGTGTATGATAATCCTCCATGCTCAGACAGTGATCAGTTCATGACTGACTCAGATGATTCCTCTTCTACAATTGCAAGGAAAAGGAAGGCCAGAAGCAAAGCAATGAAGAGAGTTCCTCCAGCAAAAGTGAAAGACACAAATGACATTCCATACTACATACTGCATAATTGCCCTATCACAGAACATTGGATGCAATACTCCAAAAATCAATTGAAGTCTATGAAGAAGAAGAGAAAATATGATAAAGGATCATCCCAGTTCAATCCTCCTCCTCCTCCTCCTTAACCTGATGCAGGTGCAAGTGGAAGTTCTGCATCTCAACCTTCTGCCAGAAGCCAAACCTCTTATCAACCTCAAGGAAGATCCCAATACAGAGGAAGTCAATCTAGAGGCTACCAGTCAAGAAGAGGAAATTACAGAGGAAATCAAAGAGAATTCCAAGTTTACTCCAAAGGATATTCCAGGCAACATCCTTACCAAAGGGAAGGACAAGGTCCAACTGACACAACTTCTGGTCCCTTTCCTTATAAGCTCAAAGATTTAGTCTCTTCCAGAGCTCCTCTAGATAATCCTTCAAATAGATATGAGCCTCCTGTTCCATTTGAGGATCCTGAAAACAATCCTACTTCATGGACAGCTAGGATGAAAGAATTGGCTGCTTTAGATCAGATCAAGAAAGCCAGAGAACAAGGAAAAGATACTTCCAATATCACTACATTATCAGATCAAAGAAAGAAGGAACTTGAAAGATATTCATCCAGCAAATTCTTTGATTCAGAAAGCTACATGAAGCTGCATCCAGAAGCTGTAGTGCCCAGGCCAAAGCAACAAACCTCTTAGGTGCAGCTGATGATAGAATATCTAAGAAGGAAGCTCTCAATCCCAACAGAGAAATAGTACTTATAAAGAGCAAGGAAAAAGAATGATTCTGTAAGGTGACAATATATTTTGTTTTCTGAACTATCTGAGATAATGTATGTGATTCTGCAATGCTTTGTTTGTTGCATTTCTGCTTTGTATGCTTTTATTTTTCCAATGTCTGTAAATAGTAATCCTAACCCAAATAGGGGGAGATTGTTGGAACACCCTATTACTGATTTGGGCAAAGATCACTATGTCTCTTAGGAAACCTGTCTTGACCTCATTGTATAGATCTAAAGGTCAATCAGAATTGAGTCTAAGGGTTAGTAGTTAGGTTTGGAAGCTGCCCTCAAGACCAGGTTTTTTCAGTTTTGGAGACCAAGTCATTTCGTCGAGCTCAGTACGACGAATCGTCAAACTCCATTCGACGATCGTTGAGCTCACTTCGACGAATCGTCGAACTCTATTCGACGATCTCTGAGCTCAACTTCAACGAGTCGTCGAACTCCATTCGACGATCTTCGAGCTCAGATCGACGTTCTTGACTCCAGTTTGATTCTCTATCTCTGAGCTCAGTTCGACGATAGTTGAGCTCAGATCGACGATCTCTGTTTCTATCTAAGTTCAGTCTCTGAGCTCAGTTCAACGATAGTGGAGCTCAGTTCGACGTTTTTCTGAAGAGTTAGACGTTTTTCAAGATTCAAATTCAGGTAGTTGTGTAATTATTCTCAGCATTTATGTCAAAGATCTTGTAGCCGTTTTTAACTAATCTGGAGCAAGTTTCAAGGAATTTTCAAGGAATGTTTTATTGGACTTTCCTCCAGAAGACAAATGCAGTTAAGGAAGTCATTTATGACAGGCTAACAGCTATCTTGGACAGAGGATCATTTCTATTCAGATCAAAGGAATAAAATATCAGTTTTTCATTCTCTTCTCAGAGTTAGACACACAACTTCTGCAACAACAATTCTCTGCAACAACAAGAATTACAACTCTTACAACAACAATTACACAAGAGAAAGAAAGAGAGTTGCAGACATTCTCAGTCTCAAAAATTCATACAAGAACACACATCACAAAAGGAGATCAACTAATGGAAATTTTCAGATCTCTCTTGATTAAAGTGTTCAAAGGCCATCATCATTCAAGACTCCAGACACCTCACATTTCAGCTGTTGCTGAAATCATCTTTTGCTGGAGATCAAATAATCTGAAGGCCTATCACCCTACTGCAAAGCTTCACTTCCTGAACAACTCAAGATCTCAGGGGGAGCTTTGACAACATCCACTATCTTCTCTCTGACTGTTGACAGAGAAGATCATCTCATCCTTTTCTCTCTCTCTCTCTCTATTGTAAAGAGTTTTTCAAACTCCCTTCAAAAGTTTGTGATTGGTTTCTGAGACCTTATCAAAACTCAGTGGTGGCAAGACACCTGATCAAAAAATCTTGTTTGGTTTTTGAGCACCTTATCAAAAGCTCATTGGTGCCCAGGACACCTGATCAACTCATCCTGCAGTGGATTCCTACCTAGGGTGGTAGAAGAGTGGTTGTACCCAGATTGATTGGGGAACCACTATAGCTCCTTGTGTCATCTAGTTGCTTGTCTTTCTTTTGTTTCTAGCTGTGATTTGTGTTTGCTTTGTGATTGATTTGTGATTGATCTGTGATTGTTCTGTGCTTAGATTTACTTTATGTTATTTGCTTCCCTGTTCACTTAAGAATACAACAACTGTTGTAAAAAGTTTTTTAGAAAGAACCATACTCTATTCACCCCCCCCCCTCTAGAGTATATCAGATCTAACTTGCACTTTCAGAGACACCGCCCCAGCCAGCGCGCTAACTAAACACCCGTCCACTGAGTCCGCAAAAACTTAGCCGGTTTCCAAGGAACAAACCGACAGGAGTAATAACGATGCACCTTTAGGCGAACGCTCATCAGTCCGCCCAAGCTATGCAGACAAGGCACCAGCCCGCAGAGCTCGCAAACACCGCAGGAAAGCATCCCCCTTCAGTGTCTGTCCGCATATACAAGAGGCAGTCCGCACACCACCAGAGCAATGCCTCTACCTGCCACGAGTCCACGACCAAGGGCAGTCCGCCCGGTCAATAACGGACTTGGCAAATACAGCAGACACACTGGTCTTGTCACAGAATGTGACCAAGTCCAGTAAAACACCAAAAGACCTAGCGCGAGCTCGGCGGACATAGTTCCGTCCGCCAATCATCCATAACACAGACCGACAACATATTGCCAGAGTAAGGCAGTCTGCATGCTACTCGCACGTCTGCCCAATGTAACGGCCATCTGCCGGACTCCAAACACCAGTCCGCCACAACAACAACACTGCTATACTATCAGAGCTCGGCAAGGTCACAGCCAAACTCCTAAGGCCAGGCCGTAACAGCGGACACAGCAGACTAGCCAGTCCGCCACTCCTCATGCGGATAGAGCACAGAAACAGCCTGTTAACTCAAGCTTGCAAACCTGCAAATCCACTAATCAACCAAGAACTGCCTGCAATCTGCATATCACAGTCCGCTCAGTCCGCTTTGCTCGAAGCCCGATGTCCTTGGCCATAGACCAACCAGTCCTCATAGTAGACTACACAGGCCGCACACTAGGCCGCACAAGCCGCTCCTCAAGAATAGCCAAGCTAGCACCCAGAACTCAACCAACAGTCCGCCCATGCCGCGGACACAGACCGCTCAGGCCGCTCTTGAAGAACAGCCAGGTCCAACCAGGCCTATCACCAGGCCGCATGACAACAGCCCACACATTCCGCCCAGTCCGCGGGCTCTATCCGCTCAGGCCGCCCGGCCTGCCCATCAACCACTTTCACTTCATAAATTTAAACACTCCCCCTTGAAGTGAGAAGTGGTGATCAAGCCCAGCAAGCTGCGCAACCGCTCAAAAGGCCCCTTCGATAGTGGCTTCATGAAGATGTCAGCAAGATTATCTTCACTCCGAACATGCCCGATCAGAAGAGATCCCTCCAACACCTTCTCCCTTATGAAGTGGTAATCGATCTCAATATTCTTGGTCCTAGCATGACACACTGGATTGTTTACCAGCTTGAGAGCGCTCTCATTGTCACCCCGGAGTAAAGTTGGCCTTTGCACTTCTTCATGCACATCCTCTATAAGCTTCCTCAACTAGATGGCTTCCCGAGCTGCCAAGGCTGAAGCCTTATACTCTGCCTCCATAGTTGAGACGGACACCGAGTCCTGCTTCTTACTACACCACGAGATGCTAGCTAATCTGCAAGCGAACACATAACCTGAAGTTGACCTTCGATCATCCGAATCACCGCCATAGTCAGCATCCGTGTACCCAAGCAAGGCAAAATTCGAGTCCCTTTTATAGATAAGTCCCATGTCAGAAGTTGTCTTGACATACTTCAGAATGTTCTTTGCCGCCACTGGATGAGACTTCCTTGGTTTAGCCATAAACCGACTTACTCGGCCAAAAGCGTAAGCAATGTCTGGCCTTATAATCGTCAGGTAGATCAGGCTTCCAACAAGAGCTCTGAACACCAAGGGGTTAGGAAGAATCCTTCCCTCATCTCGTCGAAGCTTCAGCCCATGTTCCAGTGGAGGAGAGCAACTCTTTCCTTCGCCCATGCCGAACCACTTCACAATGCGATATGCATATACTCTTTAGCAAATGAGTATACCGCTCTTCTTCCTCTCCACTTCAAGACCGAGAAAGTGATGAAGCTCTCCCAAGTCTTTCATCTCGAAGCGTATAGCAAGCTCAGCCCCGAGCCTTGCTACTTCCTCCTCTGAATTCCCTATGATGATCATATAATCCACATACAGCAGGACCAAGACTTGAAACTCCCCCTTCTTCTTGACGAACAAGCTAGATCCGAGTTGGAAGCAAGATACCCGCAGAATTGCAGATATTCTGCAATCTTCCCATACCAAGCTCTAGGAGCTTGCTTCAACCCATAGAGAGCCTTCCTGAGCTTGCAGACATAGTCCGGATGAACTTCAGAAACAAATCCAAGTGGCTGATCCATGAAGATGTCTTTGTCAATTTCTCCGTAAAGAAAAGCATTCTTCACATCAAGCTGCCACATCTTCCAACCCTTGCTAGCAGCCAAGGCGATCACCACTCTAACTGAAGTCATCTTTGCAACTTGACTAAATGTCTCCTCATAGTATTCTCCATACTGCTATGAGAATCCTCGAGCAACCAGGCGAGCTTTGTATCTATCAATGCTCCCATCAGCCTTCTTCTTCAACTTAAACACCCACTTGCAAGTCACTGGAGTAATGACATCAACCATGGGCACAAGATCCCAGGTTTCATTCTTCTTGAGAGCAGCAATCTCTTCCTTCATGACATCTTCCCACTCCTTGAATCCAGTGGCCTCATTGAAGTTTGCAGACTCTCGCTCATCCAGAGGACCTGCAAAGAAGCATTAGACAAAGCTCACTGCATTCCCATCACAGTAACGAGCCAGTTGCTTAATAACCCTCTTTGATCTCCGAAGGGTATGCTCCTTGCTTACTACCTCTGTTGCTCCTTCAGGCTCAACTCCTACTTGGGGCAAGCTTTGAGCAGTGCTCCCCCTGCTTCCTGAGCCAGAAGGCTCAGCCTCAGAGTTTGAATCAACAGGAGCTGCTGGTGAAACAACAAGCTCCTCTTCCAGGCCTTCAGCAGCCACCATCGGTTCTTCATCAACCTTGCTTCCAGTTAGCTCAACTGAGCCACCTCCATACAATGTCATCTTGTCAAAGACAACATCTCTTGACACAACGAACTTCTTTATCGCAGGATCCATGCATTTCCATCCCTTCTTCCGCTTATCGTAGCCAACAAAGACAAGCTTCCATGCCTTTGCATCCAGCTTAGTCCGTGAAGCATCCGGGACATGCACATAGCAAGTTGAACCGAACACCCGAAGGCGTTCCACACTAGGCTTCTCCTTCAGCAACAACTCAAAAGGAGTCTTCATGTTGATCGGGCTAAGCGGCATCCGGTTGATGACATAAGAAGCACAAGACATCCCCTCCACCCAAAAGGACCTTTAAATGTCTTTTGCATGAAGCCAACATTTGCAAGTCTCCGTTAAATGACGGATCTTCCGCTCTGCTACTCCATTTTGTTGTGGAGTGTGAGCACAAGTGAGCTCTCTCTGAATTCAATGCTTCCTGCAGAAGTTAGAAAACTCGGAGGAAAAAAACTCACCCCCGTTATCTGTTCTAAGCTTCTTGATCCGCAAGCCAAGCCGGCCCTCAACTAGCTCCTTAAACTCCACAAACAACCAGAAGGCTTCAGACTTCTCCTTCAAGAAATAAACCCAAGTATATCTTGAGTAGTCATCAATCAAAACAAGCATGTATCTGCTTCCACCGAGGCTGGAAGTGACAGTTGGTCCCATCAAGTCGCCATGAATGCACTCCAATGGTTGCTTGCTCCTTGTTTGTGATTTATCAAGCGGAAGGTGATGTGCCTTACCGTA
Source organism: Platanthera guangdongensis (assembly GCA_039583875.1). Classification (NCBI taxonomy): domain Eukaryota; kingdom Viridiplantae; phylum Streptophyta; class Magnoliopsida; order Asparagales; family Orchidaceae; genus Platanthera; species Platanthera guangdongensis. The sequence goes on along the minus strand of CM077148.1, from coordinate 7,454,886 downwards.
TTGACATCCCGCGCAAACATGTCCGTCACCAAAGGAGGACAACTTAGGCAAACCTCTCACCAAACTTCTACTAGCCATAGCCTTCAGCTTGTCCATTCCTACATGCCCCAGCCTCTCATGCCAGATAGCAGCGCAATCGTTGGCTCTCATTCGATCAACATAAGAATTAGTTGCAAGAACATACAAGTTCTTAACTCTCCTTCCTACATGAGCAACATCAGCCTTAACCGCTGATACGTTGCGAAGGAACTTCACGTCTGTTGGCCCAAACAGAACGTGATAACCAGCATCTACTGCATTGGTCACAGAGAAGAGGTTCTTCTTCATGCCCGGTACGTGATACACACTCCTTAATGTGAGTGGACCTGATCACTACCCAAAGACACAACCACCTCTTTCTCTACTGCATAAACAATATTATCAGCAGTTATGATAGCTTCGTTGCCTGAGTATGCTTGCAAGGAAGAGAACTTCAACTTGTCTCCGGTGAGGTCATGACCACACCCGGAGTCCACGATCCATTTGCCGATGAAGTCCTCAGCTGACAAGGCACGGACACAAGTGCCCGTCATGAAAGCTCCGCCCCATTCAGCTTCCTCACTCTTAGAGCAAGCTTCATCCTTGCCTGCAGCATGCCCAGGCTGCAGTTTGACCTTGCAGTCCCGCTTGAAGTGCCCTCGGTGATGACACCTGTAACACTTCAAGTTCTTCTTCCAGTCTTTCTTAGGAGCACTGCTCCTCTCTACCTGATAAGAAGTTGAAGGCCCATTCTCAGCATCGACTTGCTTCTTCTTCCCTTCCCACCTCTTCTTCTTCTTGCCCATGAAGAGTGCTTCACTGCTCTCCTCAGAGACAGTGACTCCAGCCATCTGCTTTGCCAGACTTTCCTGCGAAGCAAGCAGATTTCAAGCTCCAGCAAAGATGGCTGAGTGGCCCAACCTTGAACTAACATAACAAAAGCAACATATTCCTTCTGCAGGCCACGGATTATGTGCCACTTCAATTTAGCCTCAGAAATAGGCTCATCAGGATCAAGAGTTGACAGCTCAGCACACAAACTCTTCATCTTCAGAAAGAATTTTGAGATGGTCAGGTCTCCTTGAGTTGCCCTTGCCAACTCATTTTCCAAGAACTGGAGCCTCGCCACGTTCTTCCTATTGAACAACTCATTAATAGTTGTCTAAATATCAGCAGCTGATTCACATCCAATGATGTGATCAAACAGCTCTGGTGACACAGCTCTTTTGAGAACAAACTCCGCCTTAGCATTGGTTTTTCTCCAGAGCCTCACCTGCTCAGCAGTTCCGAATGCAGCAGTCACTTCTTGTCTGTCATCACCACCGACGACCTCCCATAGCTCCTCACCAAGAAGATAACTCTTCATGCACGACTTCCACTTTTTGTAGTTAGTCGTGGTCAAGAGTTCAATGCCAAGACCCCTTGCATAGCTTCCTTCCATTGCAGAAAATGATTGGTTAAGCCTTCAGAAGCACAGAGCACCAACACAGGTTGATCACCACTCAAGCACAGATCAACAACACTGGTTGAACACCGCTCAAGCAACTGAACCTCCCTCTGATACCATGTTGAATTTTCTCAAAGTGGTCAGCAAGATAGCCCAAAGCCAAATTAATATTCTCGGCACTACCCAGTTCACACTTTGAATTAGCGGAAATCTCAAGGAGCAACACTTAACACAACATGCACATGGAAGAACAAGCAGATCTTATTCATTAACTTCTTTATAAGGCGAGACATACGTGGAGAGACATGATTTCGCCAGTACACAAGCTACAAAATAGAAGGTCCAAAACAAGCCGAGTGAACAGAATTGCAGACCGCCGAGTCCGCCTAGTCGCTGAAACTGCCCGAACTCTAGCTACTACACGCCGAATAGAACACGGAGTCCGCCTGAGACCGCAAGGCCGTACGGACACTCTGTTATTCGCGTACTGCTGATGAACTACTGAACAGACCGCCTACCCGCCTGAGACCGGCGGACAGGTTATTGGAACTTGGCGAAGCTGAAGCAGAGAACTAATAAGCCGCAGAGCGACCTGTTGAGACCGCAGAGACCGCACACTTCCAAGTACTTGACCGAAGTCAAAGCCAAACTCCTGGCTCTTTGAAGCTAGCCGCGCGACCTGCACACAACAACATTTAACTCTGATTCAATCCACGCAGACAGAAAAACTGAGACCGCAGCACTTTGATTGAGCCCCAACTTACTGTTCACTCAGTTACTGTAGACGTGCCGGGGGGGGGGGGTTCTATTTATAGACAAGGTGAGGAGTGTGGTCACCTACCTAGAGAATAGAGACACCGCCCCAGCCCGCTCGCTAACTAAACACCCGTACGCTGAGTCCGCAAGAACATAGCCGGATTCTAAGGAACAAACCGCCAGGAGTAATAGCGATGCACCTTTAGGAGAACGCTCATCAGTCCGCCTAATCTATGCGGACAAGGCACCGGCCCATAGAGCCCGCAAACACCGTAGGACAGCATCCCCCTTCAGTGTCTGTCCGCACATACATGAGGCAGTCTGCATACCACCAGAGCAATGCCTCTACCTGCCACGAGTCCATGACCAAGGGCAGTCCGCCCGGTCAACAGCGGACTTGGCGAATACAGCGGACACACTGGTCTTGTCACAGAATGTGACCAAGTCCAGTAAAACACCAAAAGACCTAGCGCGAGCTCAGCGGACATAGCTACGTCCACCAATCATCCAGAACACAGACCGCCAACACTTTGCCAGAGTAAGGCAGTCCGCACGCTACTCGCACGTCTGCCCAACACAAAGGCCATCTGTCGGACGCCAAACACCAGTCCGCCACAGCAACAACACTGCTGTACTATCAGAGCTCGGCAAGGCCACAACCAAACTCCTAAGGCCAGTCCGCAATAGCGGACACCACAGACTGGCCAGTTCGCCACTCCTCATGCGGATAGAGCACAGAAATAGCCTGTTAACTCAAGCTTGCAAAGCCGCAAAGCCACTGATCAACCAAGCACTGCCTGCAGTCCGCATATCGCGGTCCGCTCAGTCCGCTTTGCTCGAAGCCCGACGTCCTTGTCCATAGACCAACCAGTCCTCATAGTAGACTGCACAGGCTGCACACTAGGCCGCAGAAGCCGCTCCTCAAGAACAGCCAAGCTAGCACCTAGAACGCAACCAACATTCCGCCCATGCCGCAGACACAGACCGCTCAGGCCGCTCTTGTAGAACAGTCAGGTCCAACCAGGCCGCATGACAACAGCCCCCACAGTCCGCCCAATCCGCGGACTCTGTCCGCTCAGGCCGCCCGGCCTTCCCATCAACCACTTTCACTTCACAAATTTCAATACGTCCAACTTCTCCTCTCGCATTGCAACACTAAAACCACCATTATCGGAAAACTCCATCTCTCGCGACAAACAGAAAAAAAGAAATCAGGGCTTCTTTAGCCACGTCTTTGTCCCCCATGTTCTTCATTGCAGAGAACGAAGAAGATCAAGGAGGAGGAGGAGAAGAAGATCAAGGAGGAGGAGGAGGAGGAGGAGAAGAAGAGGAGGAGGAGAAGTGTAACACCCCCTATCCGTCACGTAGTATAAAGCACTAGGTCCGGCCGGGGACCGACGCCGTATGCCACAGACAGACTGGGTGGTTACTTATGGAAACCATCCAACCAACCTCAATGTCCTACACAGAGCATTCTAGCGGAAGCAGTTTATAAGAGTTGTAAACAAGAACCCAGCATCAAAGCACGAATGTCCACTAATATGAAATAGGAATGTTATACAAAATACCCAAAACAAGCCTTAAGGCTTTACAAAATGTTTCACTTGAATATTACATGATTTACAAACCACGGCACGCAGGCCGGTCATACATGAATAAAGCAGTAAACATTTCCATTTGGGCCTTCGAGGGCCGGCTTCGCAAAAAGGGCTTTAGCCCGCTATTGACCGCTTGGTCCAGCTGCACCTGCAAGCAACAAACCACCGCACGGTGGCAAAACAAGGCAACGGTCAGCAATGCTGACCAAATTATAACGATCCCGCCCCCAACTCGGGGCGGCGATGCTCCTTCCCTGCATTTCATTAGCATAAGCGAGCAATGTATATCAATAGCCATTTCAACACAGACGTTGGCTCGCACGGCCACACGCCCCGTGCACTCAGGGCACATTCTTCGGTGAACCGGTCGATGTCACGTCAATTAAAGCCATTAACATTCCGGACTCACCACCGCCACTTAGACGACCAAACCTATGAGCAATTTGTCTTCTTGGCCTGGGTCACGACAATTTAAGCCATTGACCGCCGAAGACTCACATCTATGCCAACGGCAAGTGCCACGTAACCTTAGGTCTCTTTAACCGAACGACACAGAGCGGGTACGGTTCCATCTAACCCGTGCTCACATCGCAACGGCAATTTAAGCCATTTGCGCGGGTCAAACTTCCACCGAGTCCCATTCTATCACAAGTCACATAACTCGGTTATGTTCAAGTTGGCTCTCAGGCCACCAAGTTGGCAAGATCTCGTATCCGCCCAGTTTTCCGGGTGCACCTTTGGGTTAGTCCCCAAGGCTCCCTGCTGTAATCTACCGCGTAGAAAATCCGAAAAACAACCAATAACACGGAGTCTTCTCCGGCCTTATGCAATGCAACATCACCGATCCAGACTAACATGTCCGGTTAGGCTTCACACATCATGCCTATGTCCGTTCTCGCATACGGACTCTAAACAACGGGGACTTCACATATCTACCAGAAGGAACGCCTCCAACTCTCCGCAAACTCGCGAGAGCGGGCTTCCTATGCTAGGAAAGAGAGCTATTCGTGCTCAAGATGAGGATCGTTACCCTTGAGTTCCTCTTTGGCGCCATTGAAAAGTAATCGGATGGAAATCACCGCACTAGCGTTGCCTCCGTGGATCCGGAGTCGACTTGCGATTCGGAGCTCCGAAGCTCCTCCAATGGCGGATTTAGCTCCTTCTTCCTCCCTTGGCTCTCCTCTCTCTCCAAGGATTTAGAAAGATGATAAGGTATGAAAAGTGATGGTTTTCCAAGTCCACTCACGGGTATATCCTCTCAAGAACAACCCCCAGCCGTTGGATCTTCAGTTAAAGAAATGAACGGCTTCGATTCGGGGCTGAAATGCCCAATCTGGACCGAACACTGCCTGGCACACGCCCGTGTCCAGGGCCGTGTGCCGCATTCGCCGTCAAAATCGAATCACCTGGAACCTCACACGGGTATCGAACATGCCCGTGTTCGAGCTGACACGCCCGTGTTCCACCTGACACAGCCGTGTGGCCGGCCGTGTACCCCATGATTTTTCCCCATTTTCAACCCGAGCACTGCACGGGTTCTAGGACACGCCCGTGTCCTTACCCGTGTCACCTTGACACGCCTGGGCCCCAGGCCGTGTACATGGGACACTTCGTCGAGTGAAGATCGTCGACCTGATGACACGGCCTTGGACACGCCCGTGTCCTAGGCCGTGTGCCTTGTCTCGACGATCGTCGAGCGAATCTCGACGACTCCCTGGGACGATCATCGACACGGGTCGACACGCCCTGCGACACGCCCGTGTCGCAGGCCGTGTGCCCACTCTTGACGAATCATCGAGTAAATCTCGACAACTTCGCGGCTAAGTGTCGACACGGGTCAACACGCCCTGCGACACGCCCGTGTCGCAGGCCGTGTGCCCACTCTCGACGAATCGTCGAGTAAATCTCGACGCCTTCGCGGCTAAGTGTCGACACACGCTTGACACGCCATGGGACACGCCCGTGTCCCAGGCCGTGTGCCTGCTGCCAGAACCCAAACTGGTCCAAAACGTCCCCCTTTTGCTTCTTTGAGTTTCGGGGCGTTACAACTCTCCCCCTCTTAAAAGAATTTCGCCCACGAAATTAAGTAAAGGAAAGACACGTACAAAACCAAAATTTGTACCTGAGCGGAACAACTCCGGATACTCGTCAAGCATAGTCTGCTCTCGCTCCCAAGAGAGCTCCTCACGACCGTAATTGTCCCACCGGACCTTGACCATCCTGATCTCTTTATTGCGTAGCCGCTTGACCTCCGAGTCTTCAATCCGCACGGGCTTGACCTTTGTCGTTAGCCCACTATCCACCGGCACTTGATCGACCGCGATCACTTGCGTAGGCTCTTGCACCGCCTTCCGAAGCACCGAAATGTGGAATACATCATGTAAACCACTAAGCTCCACTGAAAGCTTCAACCTATAGGCCGCTTCACCAACTCGCTCCAGAACCTCAAACGGTCCAAGGTACCTCGGGCTTAGCTTTTTCAATCGCCGCACCCGCGAGACACCCTTGAACGGCTTGATCTTTAAGTATACATAATCGCCCACAGCGAACTCCACGTTCCTATGCTTGGCATTATAGTACTTTGCTTGGCGGTCCGGAGCGATAAGCAACCTCTCCCGAATGGTTCTCACCAAAGAAGTAGCATCCTCCACTTCCGATCGCTTATACAACTTTGACTCACCCGTTTCTAACCAAGACAACGGCGTGCGACATTTTCTACCATATAGGGCCTCGAAAGGCGCCATTTGTATACTTGCTTGGTAGCTATTGTTGTATGCGAACTCCACCAAATAAAGGTGGTCTTCCCATTGCTTTCCGAAATCCAAGACACACATGCGAAGCATGTCTTCCATAGTTCGATTGACCCTCTCGGTCTGCCCATCCGTTTGCGGATGGAAGGCTGTGCTGAACTTCAGCTTTGTTCCCAACATTTGCTGCACCAGCCTCCAATCATTGGACGTGAACCGCCCATCTCGGTCACTCACGATGCTGCGGGCACACCATGAAGCCGTACTATGTTATCCACATAAAGCTTTGCCAGCTTCTCCACCGGATCATCCTTCCTATGCAGAATAAAATGCGACACCTTCGTTAATCGATCAACAACCACCCAAATGGCGTCGTTTCCCTTCTGCGACCTTGGCAAACCGTGCACAAAGTCCATAGAGATGTCGTCAAATTTCCACTCCGGAATAGGCAAGGACTTGAGAAATCCTCCCGGCTTTTGGCACTCCGCCTTTACCAAGGCGCAAGTTTGGCACTTCGCTACGTATAGCGCCACATTCTTTTTCAAACCCGGCCACCAAAACAGTTTCTTCACATCACGGTACATCTTCGTGCTCCCGGGTGAATCGAGTACTTGGTATGGTGTGCCTCGTACAACAACTCCACCCGTAAATTGCCCACACTTGGGACGCACAATCGACCGTCTTTCCAAAGCAATCCGTCCTCCACGACGAATTGGGAATTTGACCCATCCAGAGCCTCTATGATGAACTGCTTCATATGAGCATCCATATCCAAAGCCTGCCGAATACGATCAGCCAGGTCATATTGGACTTCAGTCCAATTCAGAACTGCTTCAGCACTTGATTGCCTGTCCACACAGACAATCTCCAACGCCTCCAACTCTCGCACCAACCGCTCATCGTGCACCGATAGCCAATTGGCTTGAGCTGGGGCTCGGCGACTCAACGTGTCCGCAACCGCCTTTCCTTTGCCAGGCACGTAGTGGATCTTGAAGGTATAGTCCCCCAGGAACTCCATCCACCTACGCTGCCGCATATTCAGATCTTTCTGATCAATAAGATATTTCAGGCTCTTATGATCGGTGTAGATATCAATCTTCACACCGTACAAATAGTGTCTCCACAGCTTCAAGGCAAAAATCACGGCCGCTAAATCCAAGTCATGGACCGGATAATTCCTCTCGTGCACTTTTAGCTGTCTCGAGCCATAAGCTATCACGCTTCCGTGCTGCAGTAGCACGCAACCCAAACCGCTGCCTGAAGCATCGCTATATATCTCATAGCCTTCGGTTCCACATGGCGAACTCAGCACAGGCGCCGTGGTCAACCGACACTTCAATTCCTCAAAAGCTCGCGCGCACTCTGGCGTCCAAACGAACTTATGCTCCTTCCTCGTCAAAGTAGTGAGAGGTAACGCTATCCGCGAGAAGTTCTCTACGAAGCGCCTATAATAGCCGGCAAGCCCCAAAAAGCTCCGGACTTCTGCTACCGTAGCAAGCTCAGGCCACTCCCGTATCGCAACAATTTTCGCCGGATCCACAGCAATACCCTCTCCACTCACTATATGACCGAGGAACGCTACTGAGGATAGCCAAAACTCGCACTTCGAGAACTTGGCATACAACTGATTTCTCCTTAGCGTCTCCAACACCAAATGAAGATGCTTGAAGTGATCTTCCTCACTTTGCAAGTACACCAAAATATCGTCGATGAAGACGATCACGAAATGGTCCAAGTACTCCCTGAACGTCCCGTTCATCAAATCCATGAATACTGACGGCACATTAGTCAGCCCAAACGGCATGACCGTAAACTCATAATGCCCGTATCTCGTACTAAACGCTGTCTTCGGGATATCACTCTCCCTTATACGCAGCTGATAGTACCCAACCTTGAGATCCAACTTCGAGTACACCGTCGACCCGACTAACTGATCAAAGAGATCATCAATCCGGGGGATCGGGTACTTGTTCTTCTCCATCAGCTTGTTTAGCTCCCGATAATCAATACATAACCTCAAGCTTTCCGTCCTTCTTCTTAACAAAGAGGACCGGTGCGCTCCAAGGCGAAGAACTCGGGCGCACATACCCTTGCTCCAACAACTCTTGCAGTTGAACTTTCAGCTCCGCCATTTCCTTAGGCGCCAGCCGATAGGGAGATCGTGACACAGGCTTTGCACCTGGCACTAGCTCAATCATAAAGTCTATCTCCCGCTGAGGCGGGGCTCCAGGAAGATCTGTGGGGAACACATCAGGGTATTCCGATACCACTGAAATACAATCCAACGCGGGCTTCGGCTTTGCAACCTCCACTAGTGTAAAGAACAGTTCTGCACCAGCACGAACCGCCTTCACCACCTGAAGAGCAGACATCAATGTCTTGCTCGACCCCTTTAAGCCCGTAAAAGTCGTTTCACGACTTGCTCCCAGCTTGACTTCCTTGCTACCACAATCTATATGGGCCTGCTGCTCCGAGAGCCAGTCCATGCCAAATATGACGTCGAACTCCACTAACGGAAGTAAAGACGCCCGCAGGTCGAACTCCTGCTCCCCAATACGAATCTTAACATCGCAGATCCGATCCGCTCGCATCGAACACCCATTGGGCAACAACACATCCAACTTATCCTTCGCCATCGAAGAAGGGACTCCGATGCGTGATATAAATCCTTCGGACAAGAAGGAGTGTGAAGCTCCCGTATCGAAGAGTGATCGTGCCGGATTTTCACAAATCAATACAAATCCTAAACAAGTAGTGGTAAGGTAACATGTGCATAACAAGTATTTAAAGAAATTGACTTGCTATAAATTAAACCGTACCTGTCACCACATCAGCTTGTTTAATGGCCTCCTGTTGGCCAAGATTATAGACCCTTGGTTGGGCCGGAGCATAATGGGATGCGGTCGACTCCACCGCCTTTCCCTTTTCTTCATAAGTAGCTCCCGGCCTCCTCTCGGACTTAGGACGTCCGCTCCAACAATCACGGGCAAAGTGCCCCGTCTTTCCACATGTAAAACACGCGCCCGGGGTCCGACTCGTAGTCGCCCCAGAAGCACCAGAAGGAGCTGGACCCGAAGTCCTATGCTTCTTGAAAGCCCTCCGATAGCCGGACTTTGAAGTACTCGGCACTTTAAACTCAGATTTCTTCTCACCCAAGCTTTTCTTCGCTTGTACATTTTTCATGTCCTTCTCCAAGGACCGGGCAGTATTGACCAAGGTTAAGAAACCCTGCGTCATCGGCCCCGAGAGTAATAATCTCAACTCATCTCTCAAGCCTTCGTAGAAGCGATTAGTCTTACGCTCCTCGTCCATGATGGTGGAACTAGCATAACGACTCAGACGAGTAAACTCGTGGAGATATTCATCCACGCTCCTCTCACCCTGTACCAACTTCAGGAACTCATTCTCCAACGCTATCTTCTGCGTCGAAGGGAGGTATCTAGCCAAGAACAATCCCGAGAACTCTTCCATCGGAACGTCTATCAGTTGTCTACCCCTCAAATGATGCAGCTCCAATCCTTCCCACCACATCCTCGCTTCACCGTCCAAAAGGAACGTAGCGATGGTGGTCATTTGCCACTCCTCCGTCTCCGTCGCTGTCATGACTCTCTTCACCCTGGAGAGCCAGTCTTCAGCCTGAGATGGGGTTCCCAACCCCGAGAATAACAGAGGGTTAAAGCTCATTACATGCTTTAGCTGCCTCTCAGTTGCCCTCCTTGGCACTACCAGTTCTACAACCACTTGCTCCACCCTCCTCGGCTCAGCCTCTTGCAGAGGTTCTTGCTCCATCACAGGAGCGGGCTGCTGCGCCTGCCTTCCAGGCTGCGCATTTATCACGGCCAACACCGCTTCAGCCACCAATCGTATATTTTCAACCGACAGAGGTGTTGCAGGAGCAACATCCGGTGCACTACTAGCCTCAAAAACTCGGCGTTCTGACGGCCCAACACCACTTCTGGTCACCTATAGTGGTACAAAACACCGTTAAGCGACCAAATAAATTGCAAACAGCAATTATAGGAACACGCAGGTTCCTCAAACACGAGTATTTTCATTCCTAAGTGGACATTCATGGGTTCTTTTACCATTATAACGATGACGCACACAATGTGCTCACCACCCCTTAAAAAGAATTCGTCCACGAATTCAGTTTAAGCCCAACCAAAACCAGTAGTCTGATACCAAATTGTAACACCCCCTATCCGTCACGTAGCATAAAGCAGTAGGTCCGGCCGGGGCCCGACGCCGTATGCCACAGACAGACCGGGTGGTTACTTATGGAAACCATCCAACCAATCTCAACGTCCTACACAGAGCATTCTAGCGGAAGCAGTTTATAAGAGTTGTAAACAAGAACCCAGCATCAAAGCACGAATGTCCACTAATATGAAATAGGAATGTTATACAAAATACCCAAAACAAGCCTTAAGGCTTTACAAAATGTTTCACTTGAATATTACATGATTTACAAACCACGGCACACAGGCCGGTCATACATGAATAAAGCAGTAAACATTTCCATTTGGGCCTTCGAGGGCCGGCTTCGCAAAAAGGGCTTTAGCCCGCTATTGACCGCTTGGTCCAGCTGCACCTGCAAGCAACAAACCACCGTACGGTGGCAAAACAAGGCAACGGTCAGCAATGCTGACCAAATTATAACGATCCCGCCCCCAACTCGGGGCGGCGATGCTCCTTCCCTGCATTTCATTAGCATAAGCGAGCAATGTATATCAATAGCCATTTCAACGCAGACGTTGGCTCGCACGGCCACACACCCCGTGCACTCAGGGCACATTCTCGGTGAACCGGTCGATGTCACGTCAATTAAAGCCATTAACATTCCGGACTCACCACTGCCACTTAGATGGCCAAACCTATGAGCAATTTGTCTTCTTGGCCTGGGTCACGACAATTTAAGTCATTGACCGCCGAAGACTCACATCTATGCCAACAGCAAGTGCCATGTAACCTTAGGTCTCTTTAACTGAACTACACAGAGCGGGTACAGTTCCATCTAACCCGTGCTCACATCGCAACGGCAATTTAAGCCATTTGCGCGGGTCAAACTTCCACCGAGTCCCATTCTATCACAAGTCACATAACTCGGTTATGTTCAAGTTGGCTCTCAGGCCACCAAGTTGGCAAGATCTCGTATCCGCCCAGTTTTCCGGGTGCACCTTTGGGTTAGTCCCCAAGGCTCCCTGCTGCAATCTACCGCGTAGAAAACCCGAAAAACATCCAATAGCACGGAGTCTTCTCCGGCCTTATGCAATGCAACATCACCGATCCAGACTAACATGTCCGGGTAGGCTTCACACATCATGCCTATGTCCGTTCTCGCATACGGACTCTAAACAACGGGGACTTCACATATATACCCGAAGGAACGCCTCCAACTCTCCGCAAACTCGCGAGAGCGGGCTTCCTATGCTAGGAAAGAGAGATATTCGTACTCAAGATGAGGATCGTTACCCTTGAGTTCCTCTTTGGCGCCATTGAAAAGTAATCGGATGGAAATCACCGCACTAGCGTTGCCTCCCTGGATCCGGAGTCGGCTTGCGATTCGGAGCTCCGAAGCTCCTCCAATGGCGGATTTAGCACCTTCTTCCTCCCTTGGCTCTCCTCTCTCTCCAAGGATTTAGAAAGATAATAAGGTATGAAAAGTGAGGGTTTTCCAAGTCCACTTACGGGTATATCCTCTCAGGAAGAACCCCCAGCCGTTGGATCTTCAGTTAAAGAAATGAACGGCTTCGATTCGGGGCTGAAATGCCCAATCTGGACCGAACACGGCCTGGCACACGCCCGTGTCCAGGGCCGTGTGCCGCATTCGCCTTCAAAATCGAATCACCTGGAACCTCACACGGGTATCGAACACGCCCGTGTTCGAGCTGACACGCCCGTGTTCCACCTGACACGGCCGTGTGGCCGGCCGTGTACCTCATGATTTTTCCCCATTTTCAACCCGAGCACTACACGGGTTCTAGGACACGCCCGTGTCCTTACCCGTGTCACCTTGACACGCCTGGGCCCCAGGCCGTGTACACGGGACACTTCGTCGAGTGAAGATCGTCGACCTGATGACACGGCCTTGGACACGCCCGTGTCCTAGGCCGTGTGCCTTGTCTCGACGATCGTCGAGCGAATCTCGACGACTCCTTGGGACGATCGTCGACACGGGTCGACACGCCCTGCGACACGCCCGTGTCGCAGGCCGTGTGCCCACTCTCGACGAATCATCGAGTAAATCTCGACAACTTCGCGGCTAAGTGTCGACACAGGTCGACACGCCCTGCGACACGCCCGTGTCGCAGGCCGTGTGCCCACTCTCGACGAATCGTCGAGTAAATCTCGACGCCTTCGCGGCTAAGTGTCGACACACGCTTGACACGCCTTGGGACACGCCCGTGTCCCAGGCCGTGTGCCTGCTGCCAGAACCCAAACTGGCCCAAAACGTCCCCCTTTTGCTTCTTTGAGTTTCGGGGCGTTACAAGAAGAGAAAGAGGAGGAGAAGGAGGACCAGCGCTGACAAGCTCGTGCCGGATCAGACGGCGAGAAAATTTCGCGGTCGCGCGCGAGGGAGCTCTGGCGTGATTGGCTGCGGGAAACGGGCTCTGGTGTGAAACCTGTGGATTTAGGGTTCCTTTTTAGATTGTCGAGTTCGAAAGGAAATAGGAGAAGAAGCGCGAGCATGGACAGAATCTTCGAAACACGATTTCATTAAGGAGCTGTCCCAAACAGCGGCAATAACAGCTCTGATGGCTGAGAAAGAGCTTCTCCAGCAGCCAGAGCTCTCCCAAACAAACCCTATGAAGGTTTCTTTGATAACTGATGAGACCGCGGAGGCTCCCGCGATTGCTTCCCCTGCCTCTGATATAGACGTGACGGTCTCAGCCTCTGGGACCAATACAATGAGATTAGTGAATCTCTGAAGGAGGCTCTCGACAACGTAGCGGCTGAGGTCCCTGATGTCCAGGTCCTGGAAGTAAAAGCTGGCGAGAAGCAGGCTTCTCGAATCCTTTCTGAAGGGGATGAGAAGAAGAAGCTCAGGGAATGGTTCACCGTGGATAAGGCGGCTAGGGAGAAGGAAGATGCGAACAATCGGGTTGCGAAGACTATGCAAATCATTGCTGAGCTCCTGCGCTCAGGTAAGTTCCAATTGGCACCGAAAAGTATCAAGCTTTCGCCCTGTTTTGGTTAATAGACTGGTTTCCATCATAACAGAGACTTGAGCACATCGTTCTTTCTACTAAATAGTTGGTCGCAAGGAGAAAAAAAGCTCATCGAAACTAAGGCGGCCAACATAGTCTAATTGAACCGGAGCGATTTAGGCGCCCTGTTTTGGTTAATCACCAGGTCGCTATTGCAACAGGGCAACAAGGAACCTCGCGGTCTTGCACTTTTATAACCTTGTATGTTGTTGGAAACGTGAAACATGCCCAGTTCAACTCAACACCACCAGGCCACTTCTAAACCGCCACAGTTCGCGCGTTCTGTCCCCCCCTTCAGGCGAGTAGCCTACTCGCGAGACCGACCTCCAGCGAGACTACCACACCGACCTCCTACCCGCGCGGTTTACCACCCACACGGCGAGCTCCTAACTCCACGCGCGAGCTACACCCAGGAGAGTCTGGCACTGCGAGACCAACCCGGCGAGACCTCAACACGCGGGCGCTCAAAAACCCAAACACACCACTCGCAGCGAGGCCGCCAAACCGCGAGTCCACCGTTGGCGACTACACCCCTGCGTGCACACAAGCCGCGAGACCACCTTCTCGCGGCGAGATCAAACCGCAACCGCTTCTTCTCGCAGCGAGATCAAACAAACCGCCCGGCCTCTCGTCCTAACCGCCCGGTTTGTCCTCACAAGACACTCCTAGGACTGCAGCGCTCTCACACCCTTACAAAGTCTAAAGTTGGGAGGGTTTTTCACTTTTTTCAACAACTACAAACATGTACAAGGGGGGGCCTTTATATAGGCAAAAAGAAAACTCTCCAACTACCCCATAAATGCAACCACTCTCTCTCTTCATTAAATGAATACAACTATACATATTAAAATAAACTCTCAAAAAGACTTTTGACATGTTGACCTGGTCAACCAAGTCAAACTCCAACAAACTCCCCCTCAAACTTGGCAGCCCATGCCAAGTTTGCTCCTCATCTTCACAAACGTCTCCACCTTCAAAGCCTTGGTGAAGATATCCGCAACTTGTTCTTCGGTCGGGCAATACTTCACTTCCACTGTCTTCAACTCTACTTGCTCCCTTAGGAAATGATACCTTGTAACACCCCTATCCGTCGCATAGTATATAGCAGTAGGTCCGGCCGGGGCCCGACGCCATATACCACAGACAGACCGGGTGGTTACTTATGGAAACCATCCAACCAATCTCAACGTCCTACACAGAGCATTCTAGCGGAAGCAGTTTATATAAGTTGTAAACAAGAACCCAGCATTAGAGCACGAATGTCCACTATTACGAAATTTGGAATGTTATTACAAAAATACCCAAAACCGGCCTTAAGGCCTTACAAAGTGTTTCACTTGAAAATTACATGATTTACAAACCACGGCACGCAGGCCGGTCATACATGAACAAAGCAGTAAACACTTCTACTTGGGCCTTCGAGGGCCAGCTTCGCAAAAAGGGCTTTAGCCCGCTATTGACCGCTTGGTCCAGCTGCACCTGCAAGCAACAAACCACCGCACGGTGGCAAAACAAGACAACGGTCAGCAATGCTGACCAAATTATAACGATCCCGCCCCCATCTCGGGGCGGCGATGCTCCTTCCCTGCATTTCATTAGCATAAGCGAGCAATTTATATAACCATAACCATTTCATCACAGGCATTGGCTCGCACGGCCACACGCCCCGTGCACTCAGGGCACATTCTCAGTGAACCGGTCGATGTCACGTCAATTAAAGCCATTAACATTCCGGACTCACCACCGCCACTTAGATGGCCAAACCTATGAGCAATTTGTCTTCCTGGCATTGGTCACGTCAATTAAAGCCATAGACCGCCGAAGACTCACATCTATGCCAACGGCGAGTGCCACGTAACCTTAGGTCTCTCTAGCCCGAACGACATAGAGCGGGTACGGTTCCATCTAACCCGTGATCACATCGCAACGAAAATTTAAGCCATTTGCGCGGGTCAAACTTCCACCGAGTCCCATTCTACCGCAAGCCACATAACCCCGTTATGTTCAAGTTGGCTCTCAGGCCACCAAGTTGGTAGGATCTCGTATCCGCCCAGTTTTCCGGGTGCACCTTTGGGTTAGTCCCCAAGGCTCCCTGCTGCAATCTACCGCGTAGAAAACCCGAAAAACAACCAATAGCACGGAGTCTTCTCCGGCCTTATGCAATGCAACATCACCGATCCAGACCAACATGTCCGGGTAGGCTTCACACATCATGCCTACGTCCGTTCTCGCATACGGACTCTAAACGACGGGGACTTTACATATCTACCCGAAGGAACGCCTCCAACTCTCCGCAAACTCGCGAGAGCGGGCTTCCTATGCTAAGAAAGAGAGCGACTCATGCTCAAGATGAGGATCGTTACCCTTGAGTTCCTCTTTGGCGCCATTGAAAAGTAATCGGATGGAAATCACCGCACTTGCGTTGCCTCCGTGGATCCGGAGTCGGCTTGCGATTCGGAGCTCCGAAGCTCCTCCAATGGCGGATCTAGCTCTTCTTCTTCTTGCCTTAGCTCTCCTCTCTCCAAGGATTTAGAAAGAGAACAAGTGAAGAAAAGTGAGGTTTTCCAAGTCAACTCACGGGTATATCCTCTCAGGAACAACCCCCAGCCGTTGGATCTCAACCTAAGGAAACGAACGGCTTTGATTCGGGGCTGAAATGCCCAATCTGGACCGAACACGGCCTGGCACACGCCCGTGTCCAGGGCCGTGTGCCGCATTCGCCGTCAAAATCGAATCTCCTGGAACCTCACACGGGTATCGAACACGCCCGTGTTCGAGCTGACACGCCCGTGTTCCACGTGACTCGGCCGTGTAGCCGACCGTGTACCCCATGATTTTCCCCCATTTTCAACCCGAGCACTGCACAAGTTCTAGGACACGACCGTGTCCTTGCCCGTGTCACATTGACACGCCTGGACCCCAGGCCGTGTACACGGGACATTTCGTCGAGGGAAGAACGACGACTTGATGACACGGCCTTGGACACACCCGTGTCCTAGGCCGTGTTCCTTGTCTCGACGATCGTCGAGTGAATCTCGACGACTCCCCGGGACGATCGTCGACACGGGTCGACACGCCCTGCGACACGCCCGTGTCGCAGGCCGTGTGCCCATTCTCGACGAATCGTCGAGTATAACTCGACGACTTCACGGCTAAGTGTCGACACGCCCTGCGACACGCCCGTGTCGCAGGCCGTGTGCCCACTCTCGACGAATCGTCGAGTAAAACACGACGACTTCGCGGCTAAGTGTCGACACACGCTTGACACGCCCTGAGACACGCCCGTGTCCCAGGCCGTGTGCCTGCTGCCAGAACCCAAACTGGCCCAAAACGTCCCCCTTTGCTCCTTTGAGTTTCGGGGCGTTACAACTCTCCCCCTCTTAAAAGAATTTCGCCCACGAAATTACATAAAGGAAAGACATACAAAACCAAAATTTGTACCTGAGCGGAACAACTCCGGATACTCGTCAAGCATAGTCTGCTCTCGCTCCCAAGAGAGCTCCTCATGACCGCAATTGTCCCACCGGACCTTGACCATCCTGATCTCTTTATTGCATAGCCGCTTGACCTCCGAGTCCTCAATCCGCACGGGCTTGACCTTTGTCGTTAGCCCACTATCCACCGGCACTTGATCAACCGCGATCACTTGCGTAGGCTCTTGCACCGCCTTCCGAAGCACCGAAATGTGGAATACATCATGTAAACCACTTAGCTCCACTGAAAGCTTCAACCTATAGGCTGCTTCGCCAACTCGCTCCAGAACCTCAAACGGTCCAAGGTACCTCGGGCTTAGCTTTTTCAATCGCCGCACCCGCGAGACACCCTTGAACGGCTTGATCTTTAAGTATACATAATCGCCCACAGCGAACTCCACGTTCCTGTGTTTGGCATTATAGTACTTTGCTTGCCGGTCCTGAGCTATAAGCAACCTCTCCCGAATGGTTCTCACCAAAGAAGTAGCACCCTCTACTTCCGATCGCTTATACAACTTTGACTCACCCGTTTCTATCCAAGACAACGGCGTGCGACATCTTCTACCATATAGGGCCTCGAAAGGCGCCATCTGAATACTTGCTTGGTAGCTGTTGTTGTATGCGAACTCCACCAAATAAAGGTGGTCTTCCCATTGCTTTCCGAAATCCAAGACACACATGCGAAGCATGTCTTCCATGGTTCTATTGACCCTCTCGGTCTGCCCATCCGTTTGCGGATGGAAGGCTGTGCTGAACTTCAACTTAGTTCCCAACATTTGCTGCACCAGCCTCCAATCATTGGACGTGAACCGCCCATCTCGGTCACTCACGATGCTGCGGGGCACACCATGAAGCCGTACTATATTATCCATATAAAGCTTTGCCAGCTTCTCCACCAGATCGTCCTTCCTATGCGGAATAAAATGCGACACCTTCGTTAATCGATCAACAACCACCCAAATGGCGTCGTTCCCCTTTTGCGACCTTGGAAAACCGTGCACAAAGTCCATAGAGATGTCGTCAAATTTCCACTCCGGAATAGGCAAGGACTTAAGAAATCCTCCCGGCTTTTGGCACTCCGCCTTTACCAAGGCGCAGGTTTGGCACTTCGCTACGTATAGCGCCACATCCTTTTTCAAACACGGCCACCAAAATAGTTTCTTTATAT
The DNA here is from genome assembly GCA_039583875.1 of Platanthera guangdongensis. Lineage (NCBI taxonomy): Eukaryota > Viridiplantae > Streptophyta > Magnoliopsida > Asparagales > Orchidaceae > Platanthera > Platanthera guangdongensis. The sequence continues at coordinate 7,436,471 of CM077148.1, read as the reverse complement.
CACGGTACATCTTCGTGCTCCCCGGGTGAATTGAGTACTTGGTATGGTGCGCCTCGTACAACAACTCCACCCATAAATTGCCCACACTTGGGACGCACAAACGACCGTCTTTCCAAAGCAATCCGTCCTCCACGACGAATTGGGAATTTGACCCATCTAGAGCCTCTATAATGGACTGCTTCATATGAGCATCCATATCCAAAGCCTGCCGAATCCGATCAGCCAGGTCATATTGGACTTCAGTCCAATTCAGAACTGCTTCAGCACTTGATTGTCTATCCACACAAACAATCTCCAACGCCTCCAACTCCCGCACCAACCGCTCATCATGCACCGATAGCCAATTGGATTGAGCTGGGGCTCGGCGACTCAACGCGTCCGCAACCGCATTCCCTTTGCCAGGCACGTAGTGGATCTTGAATGTATAGTCCCCCAGGAACTCCATCCATCTACGCTGCCGCATATTCAGATCCTTCTGATCTATCAGGTACTTTAGGCTCTTGTGATCGGTGTAGATATCAATCTTCACACCGTACAAATAGTGTCTCCACAGCTTCAAGGCAAAAATCACGGCCGCTAACTCCAAGTCATGGACCGGATAATTCCTCTCGTGCACTTTTAGCTGTCTCGAGCCATAAGCTATCACGCTTCCGTGCTGCAGTAGCACGCAACCCAAACCGCTGCCCGAAGCATCGCTATATATCTCATAGCCTTCGGTTCCACATGGCGAACTCAGCACAGGCGCCGTGGTCAACCGACACTTCAGTTCCTCAAAAGCTCGCGCACACTCCGGCGTCCAAACGAACTTATGCTCCTTCCTCGTCAAAGTAGTAAGAGGTAACGCTATCCGCGAGAAGTTCTCTACGAAGCGCCTATAATAGCCGGCAAGCCCCAAAAAGCTCCGGACTTCTGCTACCGTAGCAAGCTCAGGCCACTCCTGTATCGCAACAATCTTCACCGGATCCACAGCAATACCCTCTCCACTCACTATATGCCCGAGGAACGCTACTGAGGATAGCCAAAACTCGCATTTCGAGAACTTGGCATACAACTGATTTCTCCTTAGCGTCTCCAACACCAAATGAAGATGCTTGAAGTGATCTTCCTCACTTTGCGAGTACACCAAAATATCGTCGATGAAGACGATCACGAAATGGTCCAAGTACTCCCTGAACGTCCTGTTCATCAAATCCATGAATACTGACGGCGCATTAGTCAGCCCAAACGGCATGACCGTAAACTCATAATGCCCGTATCTCGTACTAAACGCTGTCTTCGGGATATCACTCTCCCTTATCCGCAGCTGATAGTACCCAGACTTGAGATCTAACTTCGAGTACACCGTCGACCCGTCTAACTGATAAAAGAGATCATCAATCCTAGGGATCGGGTACTTATTCTTCTCAGTCAGCTTGTTTAGCTCCCGATAATCAATACATAATCTCAAGCTTCCGTCCTTCTTCTTAACAAAGAGGACCGGTGCGCTCCAAGGCGAAGAACTCGGGCGCACATACCCTTGCTCCAACAACTCTTGCAGTTGAACTTTCAGCTCCGCCATTTCCTTAGGCGCTAGCCGATACAGAGATCGTGACACAGGCTTTGCACCTGGCACTAGCTCGATCGTAAAATCTATCTCCCGCTGAGGCGGGGCTCCAGGAAGATCTGCGGGGAACACATCAGGGTATTCCGATACCACTGAAATACAATCCAAAGCGGGCTTCGGCTTTGCAACCTCCACTAGTGTAAAGAACAGTTCTGCACCAGCACGAACCGCCTTCACCACCTGAAGAGCAGACATCAATGTCTTGCTCGACCCCTTTAAGCCCGTAAAAGTCGTCTCACGACTCACTCCCAGCTTGACTTCCTTGCTACCGCAATCTGTATGGGCCTGCTGCTCCGAGAGCCAGTCCATGCCAAATATGACGTCGAACTCCACTAACGGAAGTAAAGACGCTCGCAGGTCGAACTCCTGCTCCCCAATACAAATCTTAACATTGCAGATCCTATCCGCTCGCATCGAACACCCATTGGGCAACAACACATCCAACTTATCCTTCGCCATCGAAGAAGGGACTCCGATGCGTGATATAAATCCTTCGGACAAGAAGGAGTGTGAAGCTCCCGTATCGAAGAGTGCTCGTGCCGGATTTTCACAAATCAATACGAATCCTAAACAAGTAGTGGTAAGGTAACATGTGCATAACAAGTATTTAAAGAAATTGACTTGCTATAAATTAAACCGTACCTGTCACCACATCAGCTTGTTTAATGGCCTCCTGTTGGCCAAGATTGTAGACCCTTGGTTGAGCCGGAGCATAATGGGATGCGGTCGACTCCACCGCCTTTCCCTTCTCTTCATAAGTGACTCCCGGCCTCCTCTCGGACTTAGGACGTCCGCTCCAACAATCACGGGCAAAGTGCCCCGTCTTTCCGCATGTAAAACACGCGCCCGGGGTCCGACTCGTAGTCGCCCCAGAAGCACCAGAAGGAGCTGGACCCGAAGTCCTATGCTTCTTGAAAGCCCTCCGATAGCCGGACTTTGAGGTAGTCGGCACTTTAAACTCAGATTTTCTATCACCCAAGCCTTTCTTCGCTTGCACGTTCTTCATGTCCTTCTCCAAGGACCGGGCAGTATTGACCAAGGTTAAGAAACCCTGTGTCATCGGCCCAGAGAGTAGCAACCTCAACTCGTCTCTCAACCCTTCGTAGAAGCGATTAGTCTTGCGCTCCTCATCCATGATGGTGGAGCTAGCATAACGACTCAACCGCGTAAACTCGTGGAGATATTCATCCACGCTCCTCTCACCCTGCACCAACTTCAGGAACTCATTCTCCATTGAAATCCTCTGAGTAGAAGGGAGGTATCTTGCTAAGAACAATCCCGAGAACTCTTCCATCGGAACGTCTATCAGTTGTCTACCTCTCAAATGATGCAGCTCCAATCCTTCCCACCACATCCTCGCTTCACCGTCCAGCAGGAACGTAGCGATGGTGGTCATTTGCCACTCCTCCATCTCCGTCGCCATCATGACTCTCTTCACCCTAGAGAGCCAGTCATCAGCCTGAGATGGGGTTCCCAACCCCGAGAATAACGGAGGGTTAAAGCTCATTACATGCTTTAGCTGCCTCTCAGTTGCCCTCCTTGGCACTATTGGTTCTACAACCACTTGCTCCACCCTCCTCGGCTCAGCCTCTTGCAGAGGTTCTTGCTCCATCACAGGAGCGGGCTGCTGCGCTTGCCTTCCAGGCTGCGCATTAATCACGGCCAACACCGCTTCAGCCACCAATCGTATATTTTCAGCCGACAAAGGTGTTGCAGGAGCAACCTCCGGTGCACTACTAGCCTCAGAAACTCGGCGTTCTGACGGCCCAACACCACTTCTGGTCACCTATAGTGGTACAAAACACCGTTAAGCGACCAAATTGTATTGCAAACAGCAATTATAGGAACACGCAGGTTCCTCAAACACGAGTATTTTCATTCCTAAGTGGACATTCATGGGTTCTTTTACCATTATAACGATGACGCACGCAAAGTGCTCACCACCCCTTAAAAAGAATTCGCCCACGAATTCAGTTTAAGCCCGACCAAAACCAGTAGTCTGATACCAAATTGTAACACCCCCTATCCGTCGCATAGTATATAGCAGTAGGTCCGGCCGGGGCCCGACGCCATATACCACAGACAGACCGGGTGGTTACTTATGGAAACCATCCAACCAGTCTCAACGTCCTACATAGAGCATTCTAGCGGAAGCAGTTTATATAAGTTGTAAACAAGAACCCAGCATTAGAGCACGAATGTCCACTATTACGAAATTTGGAATGTTATTACAAAATACCCAAAACCGGCCTTAAGGCCTTACAAAGTGTTTCACTTGAAAATTACATGATTTACAAACCACGGCACGCAGGCCGGTCATACATGAACAAAGCAGTAAACACTTCTACTTGGGCCTTCGAGGGGCAGCTTCGCAAAAAGGGCTTTAGCCCGCTATTGACCGCTTGGTCCAGCTGCACCTGCAAGCAACAAACCACCGCACGGTGGCAAAACAAGGCAACGGTCAGCAATGCTGACCAAATTATAACGATCCCGCCCCCATCTCGGGGCGGCGATGCTCCTTCCCTGCATTTCATTAGCATAAGCGAGCAATTTATATAACCATAACCATTTCATCACAGGCATTGGCTCGTACGGCCACACGCCCCGTGCACTCAGGGCACATTCTCAGTGAACCGGTCGATGTCACGTCAATTAAAGCCATTAACATTCCGGACTCACCACCGCCACTTAGACGGCCAAACCTATGAGCAATTTGTCTTCCTGGCATTGATCACGTCAATTAAAGCCATAGACCGCCGAAGACTCACATCTATGCCAACGGCGAGTGCCACGTAACCTTAGGTCTCTCTAGCCCGAACGACATAGAGCGGGTACGGTTCCATCTAACTCGTGCTCACATCGCAACGACAATTTAAGCCATTTGCGCGGGTCAAACTTCCTCCGAGTCCCATTCTACCGCAAGCCACATAACCCCGTTATGTTCAAGTTGGCTCTCAGGCCACCAAGTTGGCAAGATCTCGTATCCGCCCAGTTTTCCGGGTGCACCTTTGGGTTAGTCCCCAAGGCTCCCTGCTGCAATCTACCGCGTAGAAAACCCGAAAAACAACCAATAGCACGGAGTCTTCTCCGGCCTTATGCAATGCAACATCACCGATCCAGACCAACATGTCCGGGTAGGCTTCACACATCATGCCTACGTCCGTTCTCGCATACGGACTCTAAACGATGGGGACTTTACATATCTACCCGAAGGAACGCCTCCAACTCTCCGCAAACTCGCGAGAGCGGGCTTCCTATGCTAAGAAAGAGAGCGACTCATGCTCAAGATGAGGATCGTTACCCTTGAGTTCCTCTTTGGCGCCATTGAAAAGTAATCAGATGGAAATCATCGCACTTGCGTTGCCTCCGTGGATCCGGAGTCGGCTTGCGATTCGGAGCTCCGAAGCTCCTCCAATGGCGGATCTAGCTCTTCTTCTTCTTGCCTTAGCTCTCCTCTCTCCAAGGATTTAGAAAGAGAACAAGTGAAGAAAAGTGAGGTTTTCCAAGTCAACTCACGGGTATATCCTCTCAGGAACAACCCCCAGCCGTTGGATCTCAACCTAAGGAAACGAACGGCTTTGATTCGAGGCTGAAATGCCCAATCTGGACCGAACACGGCCTGGCATACGCCCGTGTCCAGGGCCGTGTGCCGCATTCGCCGTCAAAATCGAATCTCCTGGAACCTCACACGGGTATCGAACACGCCCGTGTTCGAGCTGACACGCCCGTGTTCCACGTGACACGACCGTGTAGCCGGCCGTGTACCCCATGATTTTCCCCCATTTTCAACCCGAGCACTGCACGGGTTCTAGGACACGCCCGTGTCCTTGCCCGTGTCACATTGACATGCCTGGACCCCAGGCCGTGTACACGGGACATTTCATCTAGGGAAGAACGACGACTTGATTACACGGCCTTGGACACGCCCGTGTCCTAGGCCGTGTTCCTTGTCTAGACGATCGTCGAGTGAATCTCGACGACTCCCCGGGACGATTGTCGACACGGGTCGACACGCCCTGCGACACGCCCGTGTCGCAGGCCGTGTGCCCATTCTCGACGAATCGTCGAGTATAACTCGACGACTTCACGGCTAAGTGTCGACACGGGTCGACACGCCCTGCGACACGCCCGTGTCGCAGGCCGTGTGCCCACTCTCGACGAATCGTCGAGTAAAACACGACGACTTCGCGGCTAAGTGTCGACACACGCTTGACACGCCCTGGGACACGCCCGTGTCCCAGGCCCTGTGCCTGCTGCCAGAACCCAAACTGGCCCAAAACGTCCCCCTTTGCTCCTTTGAGTTTCGGGGCGTTATATACCTTGTCTCGATATGTTTGCTACGTCCATGTAGCATGGGATTCTTCGCGAGCTGGATGGCCGACATGTTGTCCACCATCATAGTCGTTGGCCCATCCACTCCATGCTGCAAACTCTCCAACAGATTCCTTAGCCAGATGGCTTGGCAGGTGCCAGCTGCTGCTGCAATATACTCAGCCTCGCGGGACGATAGAGCTATCGTTGCCTGCTTCTTCGAGCTCCAAGAGAACACCCCCGTTCCCATGCTGAAGGCATATCCGGAAGTGCTCTTCCGATCGTTCACATCCCCGCCGTAGTCACTATCCGAGTATCCTACCGGTGTCAGCTCTTCTCCAGTAGCATATTTCAGCCCATGGCCTCTGGTCCCGTTGATGTACCTCAGGATCCTCTTCGCTGCCGTGAAGTGGTCTTCCTTTGGCTCCTCCATATGCCTCCTCACCACTCCGACCGCATACATGATGTCCGGTCGGGTGAAGGTAAGGTAGCGTAGACTGCCCACCAAACTCTTGAATAGGGTAGAATCCACCGCTCCTTCTTTAGAATCTTTCTTCAGCTTCAACCCTGGGTCAGCAGGAGTGGAGATAGGCTTGCTATCCTCCATCCTGAACTTCTTCAAGATCTCCTCTGCGTACTTCTTCTGGGATATCAAGATCCCATCTTCTCCCTGCTTCACTTCCACTCCCAGGAAGTAGCTCAACTCTCCCAAGTCTATTATTTCAAATTCCTTCTTCATCATGCCCCGGAACTCCTCATACATAACAGCATTGTTTCCCGTGAAAATCATGTCATCCACATAGAGGCACACAATCATCATGTTACCCTCCTGGTCCACCTTGGTGTAGAGGGCGTGCTCATGCGGGCCCTTCTGATAGCCATGCTTTTGCAAGTAAGCATCTATCCTTCCGTTCCACGCTCTTGCCCCTTGCTTCAGTCCGTAGAGTGCTTTATCTAACTTGCAGACTTTTCTCTCCTGCCCCTTCACAACGTACCCTGGAGGCTGCTCGATGTGCACATCTTCCTCCAAGTACCCGTTCAAATATGCCGAGACCACGTCCATCTGCATGATTCTCCAACCATGGTGAGCCGCTAGCGCTATGATCAACCGGATGGTGTCAACTTGCACTACGGGGGCAAACACTTCATCATAGTTCACGCCTTGGACTTGGCGATAGCCCTTCACCACTAGCCTGGCCTTGTGCTTCTCCACTCCGCCATCCTTGTTCTTCTTTATTTTGTATACCCACTTCACCCCGAGGGGTTTGTGGCCAGCAGGAGGGTCGACCAATTTGCAGGTCTCGTTCTTCTTTATGGAAGCGATCTCCGCATCCATCGCCTTCCTCCAACTCTTCTCCTTGGTAGCTTCCTCATAGGAGCACGGCTCGACATCTGCTAATAGACAATACAAAGAAAAATTGTTAAGTACCGGTGTCGTCTCCTCATATATCTCATCCAGCCTCCGCATCCTGGGCTGAGGACGGTAGTCCTTGCTCCCACTAGTACTTGTTCCTCCAGGGCTGCTTCCACTCGTGCTCGCACCACTAGAGTAAGGGGTGAGAGCTCCCCCTGAACTTCCGCTTGGTGGTGATGGTGGCTCCGCTCCACCCATCTCCGCTTCGGCCTCTCCTCCACCTTCTTCATCATCCTCGAAAAACATCCCCTTGATGTTCTTCACTGCCTCATCCCAGCTCCAGCAGCTTCCTTCTTCAAATACCACATCTCATGAGATGATGGCTTTCTCCATCTCCGGATTGTATAACTTGTAAGCCTTGCTCGCAGGAGCGTAGCCCACAAAAATACACTTTTCGCTTCGATCGTCCAGCTTCTTCCTCCTTTGGTCCGGGACGTGGGCATAAGTCACACACCCGAAGACCCTTAGGTGCTTCACACTTGGTTTCCAACCACTCCAAGACTCAAATGGTGTCTTGAACTTCACACTCTTGGTAGGGCACTGATTCAGCACATACACAGCCATCTGTACTGCTTCCGCCCAGAACTTCTTCGGTAGTCCCTTACCCTTTACCATGCTCCGTGCCATGTTCATGATTGTGAGATTCTTCCTTTCTGCCACGCCATTATGCTGAGGCTAGTAAGCCGCCGTTAGTTGATGAGAGATTCCCCATTGCCTACAGTACTCGTCGAACAGCCTAGAGGTGTACTCCCCACCTCTATCCGTTCTAAGTACTTTCAGCGGTTGACTACTCTCCTTCTCAGCCATCGCCCGGAACTCCTTGAACTTCTCCAACACCTCAGCCTTCTCCTTCAAAAAATACACCCAACACTTTCTGCTGAAGTCGTCGGTGAATGTGATGTAGTACTTGCTTCCACCGATTGAAGTTGTTTCAAATGGACCAGCGATGTTCGAGTGAACCAACTCCAATGGCCTCGTCGCCCTTCGGGACTTGCCACCCTCAAATGTCTCTCTTCTCTGCTTCCCCTTGGTGCATGCCTCACAGACCCTATGAGGAGGTGTGATCATAGGCAGTCCTTCCACCATCTTTGATCCAGACAACAACTTCAGGCCTGTGAACCCCAGATGCCCCATCCGGTGGTGCCACAGCCAAGCTTCCTCCTCTTCTTCATTCCTCACGAGACATGCCGTCTCCTTTATATCCATGCTCAAAGTGAAGAGACGGTTCGCCGTCATCTTTACCCTCACTACTTCTTTCCCATGACCGTCCTTCATGGCCAGGGTGCCATCCCGCAACAAGACCCGGTAGCCCTTCTCCACCAGCTGCCCAAGACTTAGGATATTACTCCTCAAGCCCGGCACATAAAAGACGTCGTTGATGAGAACCTCCTTTCCACTCAACACAACCGCCACAACTCCTCTTCCTTCCACTTCTATCTTTGAGGCGTCGCCGAAACTCACCTCACCACCATTTGGTTCAAGGCTGGTAAACAGCTCCCTCTCACCGCACATGTGGTTGCTGGCTCCGGTGTCGAAGTACCACACTCCATTCCTTTCGCCTCCAACACCTTGGATAGTAAGGAACATCATCGGGTCGCCTCCCGTGTTGCTTGTCTCCGCATAGTGGTTGGCCTCTCCTCCCTTCCGAGGAGCCCAACAATCATAGCTCATGTGCCCGAACTTGCCACAGTTGTAGCATTGAGTCTGGGACATGTCTCCTCTACCTCCTCTACCTTGGCCTCTGCCTTTGTCTTTTCCTCCTCTGCCTTGGCCTCTGCCTTGGCCTCTTCCTCTACCTCCGGCGTTCCAACCTTGGTTCTGCTCGAACTCCTTCTGGTGTGGTTGACTTCTCCCTTGATCTCTACCACCTCTTCCAGCTCTACCTCTTCCTTGGTAGCCACGGCCACGCTGTCCACCACCTCTTCCTGAGCTCTCTCCGAAGTTCAGCTGAGTCTGGAGTGCTTTTCCCAAGCCACTCACGTCTTCATCGTCTTGCGCCATTCTGTACTCATGGGCTTGCAGTGAGCCTATCAATTCATCCGCCGTCATCACCGTGAGGTCCTTCGATTCTTCGATGGCCACCACCACGTGTCGAAACATTTTTGTCATAGAGCGTAGGAGCTTCTCCATGAAGCTAACCTCGTCTATGGTCTCCCCATTTCTCTTCATCTCATTTGTGAGCGTCCGTAGGCGGGTCACATAGTCGCCAACCTTCTCCGACCCTTGCATCCTTATCATCTCATACTGGCCTCGGAGGGATTGCAACTTAACTTTCTTGGCCTTGTCTACTCCCTGCATGGAGCACTGCAAGATCTCCCATGCCTCCTTCGAAGTCTCGGCGTCCGAGATCTTTTCGAACGTAGCTTCATCTACACCTTGATACAAAATGAACAACGCCTTCTTGTCCCTCTTCTTAGCTTCTCTCAATGATGTCCTCTGTGCGTTCGTTAACGCGGCTTCTGCTTCGGCAGTCAGCACCTCCACACCATCCTCTACTACCTCCCACAACTCCTTGGAGGCTAGTAGTACCCTCATCTGGATGCTTCAGTTCCCATAGTTGGTCTTCGTCAACTTGGGGACTTGCCCCGGCACGGCACCTCCAAACTCCATCTCTCCCCTACTTCAAACCTTCCGAGGGTCTCGAACCTCGCTTTGATACCACTTGTTGGAAACGTGAAACCGGCCCAGTTCAACTCAACACCACCATTCCACTTCTAAACCGCCACAGTTCGCGCGGTCTGTCCCCCCCTTCAGGCGAGTAGTGTAATGCCCCGGATTTTTGATTACGTACGCATGATGGGCGTTACGTTGGTTTTGACTGTAGTTTGAGCATGGTTTTTCCTGCGGGCTGGCGAGTGGCTGTTTTGTTTGCCGAGTTGCACGATTCCCCAGCAAACCGGAGTCCATATGAGGGACTCGGTGAGGCCTCTTAGGGAATGCTTGCACTTTTTCGCGCCCGGGTAATGTAGCTCAAAATAAGTTGCTGGTTCAGGAAACAAAAAAAGGGTAAAAAGTGCTTGAGGCAAAAATGGTCTAGGACGTCTCAGAAACATTTTTCACAAAAGGGAAAAATGGTCGTTTTTGTGCGAGACACGCCCCCTGACACGGGCGTGACCCAGGCCGTGACCTAGGCGTGACCTCCTTGACTCGACGATTTTTTCTTGCGTCGAGTTGAGCTCGACGAATGGAGTACACGCCCCGTGACACGGGCGTGTCACGGGCCGTGTCCCGCTTCGTCGAGTTTCGAGTATCGAGCGTCGAGTATCGAGCGTCGAGTATCGAGTGTCGAGTGTCGAGAGAGGGGACACGGCCTGTGACACGGGCGTGTCACAGGGCGTGTCAAGATGGGTTGAGTGTCGACACTTTCTGTCGACGAGGTGTCGAGACACGGGCTACACGCCCTAGGTCACGGGCGTGACCGACCCGTCACGGGCGTGTACCCGGCCGTGTACCGTGTGGATAAACGTGGAATTGCCGCCTTTCGGCGCCGCTTATGGTACACGCCCTGTGTCACGGGCGTGACACAGGGCGTGACCGGCCCGAAAATCGACTTTTTCCAGTTTTTTTGTGCCGTTCATTTCCTTGATCCTGCATCGAACGGTTCAGCTCTGTTCTGGAGGAAATAAGTCCGAAACAGAGACTTGGGTTTCTCATTTCATCTTCATCTTCTTCTTCTTCATTCTCAAAGAGAAAGCAAGAGAGCAAGGGAGCAAGCAAGGCAAGGAAAGAGGAGAGCAGCCGTCGCGGCATCGTCTCGGTTCAGGCAAGCGGTGTTCTCCACCCTTGCCAATCTTCGTTCTTGCTTCAATTTTCCATTTTCCTAGCTTTCGATCTTGTGTTGAATTCTTCCTTAAATTCCTCTTTCAATTCCCCTATGTGTATTTGTTCTTCTTGATTCAAATTATGATCAATCCTCTTGTTTGTTAATTTGATACATGTAGCAAATTCCTTATGCTAAATGACCTTGCTAATTTCCTATGCTAAAATTTCCTATGCTAAATTCAAATTAGCTAATTCCTTATGCTAATTCCCTAGGCTAAACGACTTTGCTCTCTCATGTTTAGATTTGTGATTCATGTCGTTAACAACTTTCCCTATGCTAGATTATTTCATGTAGCTAATTTGGTTCTTATTCATGTAGCCTATCAGATAGAGGTGATTTTTCCTTGATCAAAAACATATGATTGTGTTCCAAATATGTGGTTTATGTACTTATGTTAATCAAACTCTATATGTAATTCTTCTTGGATACAAGGCCTATGACCTTTTTCATGTGATGAAGTTCGTCAAACTCTACGTTGGAAATTGGTAGTCGTGTGTAAGGGCGATGAAAGGAAACGTGTTACCTTGGGTTATGGGGCGTTTTGCGAGGCAAATTCGTGAAGCATGGCAGGAGCGTTTGTGTGAGAATTTTGCAAGGGGTGGTGTGGTTTCAGCCCGTGGCCACCGGGTTTTGTTTTTGTGGTTAGAGAGACCACTTTGGCCCCAATTTGGGCTGGTTTTGTTTGGTGCGTTCCACTTTAGGGCCGCCACCGATAAGACCCTTGCGAAATTGAACTTAACCGCTGCTTATGCTTCACTTGTCTAGTAGGTTCTTGTCCTATGACTGATGGAATGGGCATGTGTTTTGCCTTTTGCTCCCGCGGGTTGAGCAGGATTTGATGAACTTGTACGCACTTGGTGCGTTTGGCATATGTTTTGGGTGCGTTTTCCACTTGTTTTATGCACTCTTTTTTACTTGTATGAAGCATTGCTACGGGGTCGGTAAGCCCCTTCTTGATCCATTATGAATTTTATGCTCTCTTTTGTATAGTTTGGATGATTGCTGAGGTATTCTTTCTTGAATGCCTCAGGTGCAGGTTGTAGCCGGTTGAGCGGCTAGGTTGGTTAGTGGAGTTGCTGTGGAGCTTGCCGAGCTTCTTTGGCGAGGTAGTGCTTCTCTTTGTTGTACAGACCTACATATACCCCAATGGGATTGTGTCAGCTTGTTGGCGCCCATTGGTGGTTTTCTTACTTGTGATGGATGAATAATAGACTGCTATGTGACTCATGTGGATGATGTCTTTTTGCTCTTGGGAAGGATTTATGATAGGTTGCATTAGATATTTTTCAACTAAACAAAAACCTATTATGTATATCATGCATCCATGTTTTAATCAACTAAGACTTATTTTCAAATAACGTAAATAAAGAGGATTTCTTATAGTAGTATCATGATAGGCTGCATATAGGAGCTCACTATCAATAAACAAAGTATTTCCGCCGCGTACTAATACAGTTTTACTATTTAAGGCCGAGGGATACGGCCATTCAGTTCAAAAGTTTTCTTCCATTCCACGGTTGAATTTCAACTTATAAAGTGAACGTCAAGAGTTGCCTGAGCATGTGCAGTTATCCCCTGCACGACGTGGCATCATAACCCGTAGTTCCTCTTGCTCTAATATGATGTACTCGTTGAGGAAATGCGGGTTGTGACAGTTGGTATCAGAGCCAGGTTTGCTTGACATTTGGTCGGGCAAACTTTCTCTTTGATTTTGTGTTTCTAAGCATCATCTCATACACACACCGAGGTGCCATCAGTATGTCTGGGCCGAAGCACGTACACTACACTCATGGCATGAACAGAAGTATACAGGGCATATTATGTAGTATGGGATGCATAATATGTGGTTGTATATGGATCCACCATAGGGGCAACATGTGAGGGTTATGTAGTATGGGATGTATAACCTCACCACATGGATGCGACTAGCACGTTTTCTTTTATTCGTTGCATGCAATGCTATGTAGTATGGGATGCATAGCATTGTGATGCATACGACCGCTCATGGCATGCATTAAGGCTTTTTTTTAGATTGCATAGCACAGCATGCATAACATAACATTGCATGAGCACAACGTGCCAAGCTAAGACGTACATGATGACACCTGTACACACATGGTTTTGGGTCAAAGAAAGTCATGCATTCATGGTTTAGGCACAAGTTCGTGGGATGACAGTGAGTCATCTTTAGGCTAGGCATACCATCATTCTCAAACTCCCAAAGCAAGTTAGCAGTTGATGTTCATCTTTCTTTATGTATGGTCGGTGCATAGCCGTTGTGTGTTTTGTTGGGTTTGAGCTTGATAAGAGTGAACGTGATATAGGATGTCAAAGCGTCCAGTGACAAGGCAAACTCCCCAATCCGAGGGCGAGTCTTCGGGCGCGCAGAATAATGCGCTGATGGATAGTCTTCGCCAAAGTAATGAGGCTTTAACGAGGCAGGTGCAGGAGGTCCAGTCCCAGCTCCAAGCTATGTCATCCGCGATGTCTGGGCTGGCACCAAGAGGACAAGAGGCAGTTAGAGTCCCCACTAGTTCGACTCCTTCAGTGGCAGTGACACCCCCAGTTGTAGTTCCTCCTGCGATGACTTTCATCTTGCAGTTTCAGCGACTTGGACCACCGACGTATGATGGAAAAGCAGACTTCGTGATCTTGGATGATTGGGTGATTACGTTGGAAGAAATGTTTGAGTATGCTGGTATGACCGAGGACCAGAAGGTTATGCTTGCTGCCTATCAACTTAAAGGGTTGGCGAAAGGTTGGTGGTTACGAGAAAAGGAAGGCCTAGGGGCGGGCTGTTCGTGGGAAGTGTTTAGAGAAATGGTACGGCGCAAGTTTCTACCGGCAGTGGAAAGGGACCGCCTGATGAATGACTTCTTGTACTTGAAGCAGAGAAAACTCACAGTTAGTGAGTATGAAATTGAGTTTAACAAGTTAAGTCGGTTCGCTCCGAGCTTGGTGACTACGGAAGCTGATCGAGTCAAGAGATTTTTGGGCGGACTCCGCAGCGACGTGCAGCTTGGTGACTACGCAAGTGCTTATGGAGCGACAAGTTACACTACGGTGGTTGAGGCGGCGTTGAAGGTAGAAGCTATCGAAAATGCCAAACAAAGAGGGCAGCAGATGAGGCAGGGCAAGAGACAGCTGGTGGGAGAGAAAATGTCCCACGAGTCAGACGTAAAGAAGAAGAAGGAACTATGTAGCTTCTGTGCCCGAGCCGGTCACCCGTTTTAAAAATGTTTCAAGCGGTTGGGAAAGCAAAAGAAGGAGCAGGTGCACGCCATTCAGGGTGCGCCAACCAGAGACTTGGAGTGTACATTTTGTGGGAGAAGAGGTCATGATGTGAGCCGCTGCTGGGCCAAAGACAAGGTATGCTTCCAGTGTGGCAGACCAGGACATCTTCGCGCAAGGTGCCCACAGGTTCAAGCTGTGTTGCAACCCGCACCACTCCAGGCTTTGCCTCCGCCTCCGCGCTTGGACAAAGGCAAAGGGAAGTTGAATGTGGTCTCTTCAGAGGAAGCGCAGATGTCACCGCAGGTTATCTCAGGAAACTTTAAGGTAAAGAACCGTTGGGCGCGTGTTCTCTTTGATTCTGGCGCGACCCATTCATTTGTGGCTCGAACCTTTCTGGATCGATATCATTTGACACCAGAGCGAGTGGGGAATGCGTTTTTGGTGAAATTTCCTTCAGGCGCTTCTGTGGTGGCTGACTGGGGTCTTCTTGATTGTCCCATTTTGTTGGGGGATTTCATAGCAAGAGTTGATTGCAAGGTGATCGATTTGGACGATTTTGACGTCATTCTGGGCATGGACTGGTTAGCCCGTTATGATGCCGTCATCCAGTGCAGAGGAAAGCGCTTGGATTTTATTAAGGATGATGGTCAGCCAGGAAGTGTGTATGGTGATTCTTGTCAGGATTCTCCAGGGATTTCGGCGGTATGTGTTCGGACGTTGTTTGTTTCCGACTGTTGTGCTTGTTTTGTCTCCATTGTGGGGACGAGTGCTGTTTTGCCGCTTTTGGAGGAGATATCTGTTGTGCGTGAATTTCCAGATGTTTTTCCTACTGACCTTCCTGGTCTACCCCCTAATCGTGATGTCGAGTTTGTTATTGATTTGGAGCCGGGTACGCGACCGATTGCGAAAGTGCCGTACAGAATGGACCCGCGTGAGCTAGCAGAATTGCGTACACAGTTGGATGACTTATTGGCAAAAGGGTTTATCCGGCCGAGTTCATCACCTTGGGGTGCACCGGTGTTATTTGTGAAAAAGAAAGATGGGTCGATGCGCCTTTGCATCGATTACCGGGAGTTGAACAAGGTGACAATAAAAAATAAGTACCCACTGCCAAGAATCGATGATTTGTTTGATCAACTGCGTGACAGTTCTGTATTTTCGAAGATTGATCTCCGCTCGGGCTATCATCAGCTCAAGGTCCGGGAGTCTGATATTCCGCGGACTGCATTTCGATCACGACATGGTCATTTTGAATTCCTTGTGATGTCGTTTGGTTTGACCAACGCTCCATCAGCCTTCATGGATATGATGAACATGGTGTTCAAGGACTACTTGGATAAATTTGTGGTGGTTTTTATTGATGATGTTCTTGTCTACTCCCGCAGTGCTGAGGAGCATGAACAGCATCTGCGATTAGTATTGGCCACTTTGCGAGATCAACGGTTATTCGCCAAGCTAAGCAAATGTGAGTTTTGGTTGCCGCAAGTTGCTTTTCTGGGTCATGTCATTAATCACCATGGTATTTCAGTGGATCCCGAAAAGATTTCTGCGGTCATGGAATGGAGAAGACCGGAAACACCCAAGGAGATTCGAAGCTTCTTGGGCTTGGCCGGCTATTATCGCAGATTTGTCGAAGGTTTTGCGACGGTGGCCGCACCTTTGACTCGATTAACCCAGAATAATGTAGCATTTGAATGGAATGACAAGTGTGAGACCTCATTCCTGGAACTCAAACATAGGTTATATACCGCTCCTGTGTTGGTCTTGCCGACAGAAGGAAAAGATTATGAAGTGTTTGTGGATGCGTCGCGCGTTGGACTTGGATGTGTGTTAATGCAAGACAAAAAGGTGATTGCGTATGGGTTTCGGCAGTTGAAAATTCATGAAAAGAATTACCCAACGCATGATTTGGAGTTTGCAGCGGTGATATTTGCATTGAAGTTGTGGAGACACTTGCTATATGGTGTACAGTGTAAAATCTTTACAGATCATAAAAGCTTGAAGTATGTCTTCACGCAGAAAGAACTTAATTTGCGCCAACGGCGATGGCTTGAGTATGTAGCTGATTATGATGTGGACATTCAGTATCATCCGGGAAAAGCGAATGTTGTAGCCGATGCTTTGAGTCGGAAGACGGGGACATTATTTCATCTTTCCGTCGACCGTCTTGTAGAGGAATTTCTATTGATGGATATTGCGGTGGGCAAATATGACCCGCAAAGTCAGTCGGCAATAGAAGAACCGTCATGGCTGGTGCTTGCAAGATAACATCAAAAAGATGATCCTGATCTTTTACATTTATTTCTTCGGACTGAAAAGGATGAATTACCAGATTTTGTGATTGATGGTGCAGGCACGTTAAAGTATCGTGGGCGATTTTGTATTCCCGCGATTGGGGATATTCGCGAGATGGTGTGTAAGGAAGCCCATGGCGCAAGTATGGCCTACCATCCAGGCTCAACAAAAATGTACCGTGATTTGAAACAAATTGTCTGGTGGTATGGAATGAAAAGAGATATAGCACAATTTGTCTCGGAATGTCATACGTGCAAGCGGGTGAAAGCTGATCATGGGAAGCCTGGTGGCAAGTTGACACCATTGGAGATTCCAACCTGGAAGTGGGAAAGCATCTCGATGGATTTTATTACTGGTTTACCAAGATCTCCCCGAGGACATGACTCCGTGTGGGTGATCGTGGATAGGTTGACCAAGTGTGCTCATTTCATACCCTTTAAGGTCAACTACCCGATGAAGACCATAGTGGAGCTCTATTTGAACGAGATTATCCGACTGCATGGTGTGCCTATGAATATCATTTCAGACCGAGATTCCCGCTTTACCTCTCGTTTTTGGCGCAGTCTACAAGAGGGTTTGGGGACAGATTTGCGATATTCCACGGCTTATCATCCTCAGACGAATGGCCAAACCGAAAGAGTAAATCAAATTGTAGAAGATATGATTCGATGTTACATTCTTGAGTATGGCGGAGCATGGGATGAACGTTTGCGGCTTATGGAATTCGCGTATAATAATAGCTATCAAGAAAGCTTGCAAATGGCTCCGTTCGAAGCGTTATATGGGCGACGATGTCGGACCCCACTCTTTTGGACTGAGGTTGGTGAGCGGCCTTTGTTGGGTCCAGAGGCGCTCGAGGATATGGAAGCTGCAGTACGACGTATTCGGGAGAAGCTCCGAATCGCCCAAGAGCGATATGAAAAGTATGCCAACCGACGAAGGTCGGAATTAGAATTTGCGGTGGGGGATTCTGTTTTCGTGAAAGTCTCCCCAATGGTTGGGATTAAACGGTTTGGGAAAGAGCGCAAATTAGACCCAAGATTTGTGGGTCCCTTCACGATTCTTGCGCGAGTTGGAGCATCCGCCTACAAACTGGAATTACCCGTGAACTTTCCTGGTGTTCACAATGTGTTTCATGTTAGCCAACTTCGCAAGTGTGTGCGGAATGACAAGCAAGTGTTGGACGTTGTGCCGCAATTAGCGCCCAACCTTTCTTATGAGGAGATGCCCATCCGGATATTGGACTCCCAAGATCGCGTGTTGCAGAAAAAGAAGATTCCTATGGTAAAGGTGTTATGGAAAAATCAGGATGTGGAAAGCGCGACGTGGGAACTCGAATCAACAATGAGGGCGGCTCATCCTCATTTGTTCCCGTAGATAAGCTGGTATGTGACTTGGTGTTTGATTGCATTCATGTTTTTAATTGGTTTTGTGAAAGTTTCGAGGCGAAACTTTTTGTTAGGGGGAGTGATTGTAACGCCCCGGATTTTTGATTACGTACGCATGATGGGCGTTACGTTGGTTTTGACTGTAGTTTGAGCATGGTTTTTCCCGCGGGCTGGCGAGTGGCTGTTTTGTTTGCCGAGTTGCACGATTCCCCAGCAAACCGGAGTCCATATGAGGGACTCGGTGAGGCCTCTTAGGGAATGCTTGCACTTTTTCGCGCCCGGGTAATGTAGCTCAAAATAAGTTGCTGGTTCAGGAAACAAAAAAGGGTAAAAAGTGCTTGAGGCAAAAATGGTCTAGGACGTCTCAGAAACATTTTTCACAAAAGGGAAAAATGGTCGTTTTTGTGCGAGACACGCCCCCTGACACGGGCGTGACCCAGGCCGTGACCTGGGCGTGACCTCCTTGACTCGATGATTTTTTCTTGCGTCGAGTTGAGCTCGACGAATGGAGTACACGCCCCGTGACACAGGCGTGTCACGGGCCGTGTCCCGCTTCGTCGAGTTTCGAGTATCGAGCGTCGAGTATCGAGTGTCGAGTGTCAAGAGAGGGGACACGGCCTGTGACACGGGCGTGTCACATGGCGTGTCAAGATGGGTCGAGTGTCGACACTTTCTGTCGACGAGGTGTCGAGACACGGGCTACACGCCCTAGGTCACGGGCGTGACCGACCCGTCACGGGCGTGTACCCGGCCGTGTACCGTGTGGATAAACGTGGAATTGCCGCCTTTCGGCGCCGCTTATGGTACACGCCCTGTGTCACGGGCGTGACACAGGGCGTGACCGGCCCGAAAATCGACTTTTTCCAGTTTTTTTGTGCCGTTCATTTCCTTGATCCTGCATCGAACGGTTCAGCTCTGTTCTGGAGGAAATAAGTCCGAAACAGAGACTTGGGTTTCTCATTTCATCTTCATCTTCTTCTTCTTCATTCTCAAAGAGAAAGCAAGAGAGCAAGAGAGCAAGCAAGGCAAGGAAAGAGGAGAGCAGCCGTCGCGGCATCGTCTCGGTTCAGGCAAGCAGTGTTCTCCACCCTTGCCAATCTTCGTTCTTGCTTCAATTTTCCATTTTCCTAGCTTTCGATCTTGTGTTGAATTCTTCCTTAAATTGCTCTTTCAATTCCCCTATGCGTATTTGTTCTTCTTGATTCAAATTATGATCAATCCTCTTGTTTGTTAATTTGATACATGTAGCAAATTGCTTATGCTAAATGACCTTGCTAATTTCCTATGCTAAAATTCCCTATGTTAAATTCAAATTAGCTAATTCCTTATGCTAATTCCCTAGGCTAAACGACTTTGCTCTCCCATGTTTAGATTTGTGATTCATGTCGTTAACAACTTTCCCTATGCTAGATTATTTCATGTAGCTAATTTGGTTCTTATTCATGTAGCCTATCAGATAGAGGTGATTTTTCCTTGATCTAAAACATATGATTGTGTTCCAAATATGTGGTTTATGTACTTATGTTAATCAAACTCTATATGTAATTCTTCTTGGATACAAGGCCTATGACCTTTTTCATGTGATGAAGTTCGTCAAACTCTACGTTGGAAATTGGTAGTCGTGTGTAAGGGCGATGAAAGGAAACGTGTTACCTTGGGTTATGGGGCGTTTTGCGAGGCGAATTCGTGAAGCATGGCGGGAGCGTTTGTGTGAGAATTTTGCAAGGGGTGGTGTGTTTTCAGCCTGTGGCCACCGGGTTTTGTTTTTGTGGTTATAGAGACCACTTTGGCCCCGATTTGGGCTGGTTTTGTTTGGTGCGTTCCACTTTAGGGCCGCCACCGATAAGACCATTGCGAAATTGAACTTAACCGCTGCTTATGCTTCACTTGTCTAGTAGGTTCTTGTCCTATGACTGATGGAATGGGCATGTGTTTTGCCTTTTGCTCCTGCGGATTGAGCAGGATTTGATGAACTTGTACGCACTTGGTGCGTTTGGCATATGTTTTGGGTGCGTTTTCCACTTGTTTTATGCACTCTTTTTACTTGTATGAAGCATTGCTACGGGGTCGGTAAGCCCCTTCTTGATCCATTATGAATTTTATGCTCTCTTTTGTATAGTTTGGATGATTGCTGAGGTATTCTTTCTTGAATGCCTCAGGTGCAGGTTGTAGCCGGTTGAGCGGCTAGGTTGGTTAGTGGAGTTGCTGTGGAGCTTGCCGAGCTTCTTTGGCGAGGTAGTGCTTCTCTTTGTTGTACAGACCTACATATACCCCAATGGGATTGTGTCAGCTTGTTGGCGCCCATTGGTGATTTTCTTACTTATGATGGATGAATAATAGACTGCTATGTGACTCATGTGGATGATGTCTTTTTGCTCTTGGGAAGGATTTATGATAGGTTGCATTAGATATTTTTCAACTAAACAAAAACCTATTATGTATATCATGCATACATGTTTTAATCAACAAAGACTTATTTTCAAATAACGTAAATAAAGAGGATTTCTTATAGTAGTATCATGATAGGCTGCATATAGGAGCTCACTATCAATAAACAAAGTATTTCCGCCGCGTACTAATACAGTTTTACTATTTAAGGCCGAGGGATACGGCCATTCAGTTCAAAAGTTTTCTTCCATTCCACGGTTGAATTTCAACTTATAAAGTGAACGTCAAGAGTTGCCTGAGCGTGTGCAGTTATCCCCTGCACGACGTGGCATCATAACCCGTAGTTCCTCTTGCTCTGATACGATGTACTCGTTGAGGAAATGCGGGTTGTGACAAGTAGCCTACTCGCGAGACCGACCTCCAGCGAGACTACCACACCGACCTCCTACTCGCGCGGTTTACCGCCCACACGGCGAGCTCCTAACTCCAAGCGCGAGCTACACCCAGGAGAGTCCGACACTGCGAGACCAACCCGGCGAGACCTCCACACGCGGGCGCTCAAAAACCCAAACACACCACTCGCAGCGAGGCCGCCAAACCGCGAGTCCACCGTCGGCGAGTACACCCCTGCGTGCACTCAAGCCGCGAGACCACCTTCTCGCGGCGAGATCAAACCGCAACCGCTTCTTCTCGCAGCGAGATCAAACAAACCGCCCGGCCTCTCGTCCTAACCGCCCGGTTTGTCCTCACAAGACACTCCTAGCGCTGCAGCGCTCTCACACCCTTACAAAGTCTAAAGTTGGGAGGGTTTTTCACTTTTTTCAACAACTACAAACATGTACAAGGGAGGCCTTTATATAGGCAAAAAGAAAACTCTCCAACTACCTCATAAATGCAACCACTCTCTCTCTTCATTAAATGAATACAACTATACATATTAAAATAAACTCTCAAAAAGACTTTTGACATGTTGACCTGGTCAACCAAGTCAAACTCCAACATATGTTACGATTTTCTTTAAGTAATACAGGTATTTTTCTTAGTTGCAGCTCCAAATGAATCAGTGGCCTCAACAGAGCCTGACGAGTTCTTGCCGCCGCCACCGCCACTACCGCCTCCTCGACTACCCAGCTAACTATATATGGAGAGCCAGTCTATGCTGGATGAGCTGAAAAATCAGCTCAAATTTATGAAGGTTCTGGTAGAGCAGGAGCGGTAGGCCGCGCTAAAAAGAGAGAAAGCCCTTCGTGCCGAGCTGGAGAAGGAAATGAAAGAAAGGTTGGGGAGACAGAATGCTCATCAGAACCAGGTCACAACGGTCTCATCTTTTCTCGAAAGGGAGAAGAAAGATAGGAGGTGGTCTGAATATGACACCAAATATTACAAGGAAAAATATCTGAATCTGTAGAGAAAGACCAAGAGTCAGTGACCTATAACAGCGAGCACCGAAAGACCTCGCCAGCCAGACTACGTGGCCGGAGGCTTCCAATCTTCCGGCCGGCAGTTGGAAATGAATAGCCAGTGCCACACGACAAACTGAGTGCATCTGCAGAACCCATAATCTCCCTAAGCCGCGTGGACCGCGATCTTTCCCGCATTCATTGATCCCATAATATGATCCATCATCACTAATGGCAGATCTATGGAGCTCTTCTCAAGCTGGTGATCAAGCGGCTCACGTTGGAAGAGATAGGAATGATAGCACTGACCACACTGATCGTGGTTAATGATTTAAATAAACTCATGTAATATTATTCGTTGGATGATACTGCTTTGAGATCAAATTGTTTTATCCAAATTGATTTTATTCTTGCTTTTCTTACTCGCTAAAGTGTTGAGAATTTTCTTGACTAATTGTTTTAACCCATACTAACTGGCAAACAAGGATTGCGACCTGTATAGTTATACACAGTCCATCTTTTTCTACAAATAGAATTACCTATCTTTACTCATAGCGCGCAATGCACTTGAAACAAAAGTCTATGCGGTCGGCAAAAAGGGTGTCCGCGCGAGTTGATGCTGTTGTTGCCTTCCATGCCGCGGACCACAAGAAATCTCGCCTTACTGAGGTCGATCTTTGGAACTTCATCGAGAAACGTATGCAGAACTCGCCACTGCATGTTCGCCTTCCTGAGAATCAGGAGAGGATCAACACTTCGCCGTTGAACCAGATCACCATACCTATTGATCACTTCGAGTGCGGCTTCAAGTTCCTTATCATGTGAGAGGTCGCAGAGATATTTGAGCACTATGGAGTAGTTCCTGGTCAGCTCGCTCCCAAAACGATTGTCATGATCTTTAGCTTTCTACCCCACATGTTATTTGAAAGGAATGCTTACTCTATGAATATATTTAGGAAGATATTCTCGGTGTGGTCTATTACATTGTCCGACATAGATACCTTCAAGTTTATCCTTTACTTCTACTACAAGGGAATGAAAGTTGTGAACCTGCCGAACAAGGTTCACAATTGGTCATCTTGCTACCTGATATTCGAAGGTGACTTTGGGCTGCAACATATGCATCCGGAAGAGCGTGCAGACAGTGACTTCAAGACTTGCAAGTTGTTGTATATCGAGAGAAAAAAAATTCGAGTTCGTGTGGGACGTGCGATGTAAGACCCCCTCCCCCTTACCAAGGAGGTTACCCGGTCTTATGCCCAGAACCGCTGCCTTACGGTGACACTAACACACGTGCTAGTCGACACTGCAAGATGTCAATCCTACCGGCTAGTACGATCATTTACCTGTAGGCCAATTGAGAATAGAAGTATGACAAATAGTTATGTAAAAAACTAGCAAGTCCACAAGTCACAGTCATAACATCATAAGATATATAAATGAAAAGTACAACAGTCCACAATGAATACAAAAAGAGAGAAGAGCTTATGCCCGGTACATGCCAAATAGAATCAAATCTCTCTCTCACCACAACACTATGCGGAAGCGGTAACTGAAACACTCATCATCACCTGACGCCGAACTGTGGTAGTAGTAGTGCGCGGTAACTGCTCCTCAAGTCCTGCCACCTCATCCTGCTGGTCGCGCTGGTGCTTCATCTCCTCGAGCTCCTAAAATGTTACGGTCACTGTCACAACCCGCATTTTCTCCGAAATTAGGAAGTATCAGAGTAGGAGAAAACACGCGTTGTGATGCCACGCCGGGCAGGGGATAACTGTCGACGCTCAGGCAACCACCAACTACTAAGACTATGAAAAAAAATCATAAGCTTTAATGATGTGAAAATCAATTGTATTTTAGAGGCCGTATCCCTCGGCTCAGTGAATCAGCTAGTCCACAATTAAAAACTATACTTATACGTAGCGGAAAATACTTTAGTTACATTTGACATCCTAAAAGAGTGCATAAGTGTCCCCAGAGGACAACTTATACTATGCATACCCTACATTTATTTTATACCATATATACGAAAATAATCTTTTACGTCGTTTGGAAAGTAGTGTTGAGTTTTATAAAGCATGCTGATCATGAGATATATATAATAGTGCTTTTAGGTTTTAAAAGTAACTGACAAGCTAGCATAAATCTCCCCAAGAGCAAGTTGAATAAAATCCAAAATAGGACATCTAGCAGTGTAAGCAAAGTACAAAGCATCTAAAAGAGAAACCACCAGTGGGCGTCAACAACTGACACTAACCCACTGGTGAGTAGGCATATCTGTACTACAAGTATATAGAAAACTACCTCCCAAGAGTGAGGAAGAGAAAATCACAGCTGCAGCTAAAGCACTAGCAAGCTCCAGAAGTAACCTAGCCACACAGTCGGCTATAAACTTGAACCTGAGGCATTCAACGAAAAGAACACCTCAACAAAACAATTATCAACAGGAAAGAAGACAATTAAGTTTAACAAGAGAGCATTAGCATGAGGCTTACCAAGCCCAAAATTGTGAATGCTAGCAACATAAGCTAAATGAGGGAAAGTAAACCAGTAAAGGAAAATATTCATCAAAGGTTGAGTAAAAAGGGGTGCACCAAGTGCACGGATGAAGCCAACCTTCAAGCATCTCTGCAAGAAGGATTGTCAAAATAAATAAATCCTAACATAGAGTTAGAGCAGAAAGAATCACCAAATACTGGAGATGGACAAAATCATCAACAAGGGCCTAAGCTGGTGGCAACATGTCCAACCAAGTCTATCAGGCCTAAATATCTACAAGGTGCTGTGGTGGTGGTATCAGTCCAACTCAACCAAATAGCCCATAATGTCTTAGCATGACATGAAATAAACACAAGTGTGGCGGTATCGGTCCGACCCACCTCAAAAACCACGTCCTACTCCAGTACTAAGTGACTCGGGAAAACCCTCGCAAGTGGTTCCATGAACCACCAAGAAGTCACACTGAACCCTAAACACTCTAGAGCAACCCACCTAAGAGCCTTATATACATATCAACGGACTAAACATCGAGTTTGTCCAAGCAAGTAGTTTGACACAAATAAATTGAAAGTGATACGATATTGAATTTATGTAAGTAGCTTGATACTAAACGCTTACCAATAACGTGATATTAAATATAACCAAGTAGCTTGATCTCCAACTAAACCTATATGATTAGCTTGGTACAAAACCTGTTGGGTACATTGGAATATATGTACCTGATTTGAAGAAGCCTCACCCTACTCAATGATATACATCAAGATGTATTTGATGTGCTTTGAGTTTCTTTGTACAGGTTAAGTAACTGCAGGTTTGCATGAAACGTTTCTAAGTCTATTTGTCGACACCTAGAATAAAGTGTCGACACTTAAGAAGGCTTGTGTCGACACCCAGAGAAGCAGTGTCGACACTTAGAGTAATTGTGTCGACACCAGGAATGTAGAGTCGACACCAGAAAAAAAGTGTCGACACATACAGGCAGTGTCGACACACAATGAAGAAATGTCTACATAATCAGTGTCGACACTTAGAAACAGTGTCGACACCCAGAGAAACTTTGTCGACAGCAAAAGTGTCGACAATAGGAGGCTGTGTCGACACTCAGCAAAACTTCAACAAAGTTTAAGTACAAGTGTCGACACAAAGGAGATGTGTCGACACTCAGCAAAGTCTCAACACATGAAGAATGTGTCGACACAAAGGAGATGTGTCGACACTCAGCAAAAATTTCAACATAGAAGGCATGTGTCGACACAAAGAAGATGTGTCGACACTTAGCAAGTTGCAACACAAGAAGATGTGTCGGCACAAAGGAGTTGTGTCGACACTTAGCAGAAATCAATTAAGTATCAAAGAAGAAGGACTTGTGTCGACACACAGGATCAGTGTCGACACATTCTGAAGAAGCAGTGTCGAGAAGCAGTTTTTATAATACAAGGAGTTGTGTCGACACCATGAAGGCTAGTGTCGACACTTAGTCTACTTGTGTCGACACTTAGTCCATTTGTGTCGACACATAAAGACTATCTGTCTCGACACTTTCAGACAGTGACAGAGATTTCAAGAAGTGACTGGATGACTTGACAGATGCCATTTCAACCGGTCAACTGCTACTGTCAGAGCTGTCAGAAGATCGTTAGAAACCGGATCAGCCGGTCACCATGAAGAAAACTTATATAAAGGCTTATTCCTTCAACAGAAGGAGATGATTGATTGAAGTGAAAAATAACACAACAAGAAGAAGACCTTCAAGTGAAGATCTAAGAAGTTGGAGAGAGAAAGCTCCTTCTAAGAAGACAGCTATTGAACCAGGCTGATAAGAAAGTTTCAGATTGAGATCTGATTCTCAAGTCAACAGTTGATTGAAGATCATCTGCCTAGAGATACAACCCTACTATGTTCTAATTCAAGAAGATTTGAAGAAAACCAAGGGAGGTTGATCTCTGCAAAGTTCTTTCAAGAACTCATCAAGAAGCCAGTCAACTCATCTTTCTCAATCAGAGTTGTGGTTATTAATCTTTGTACTCTTTATTTTCTGTAGGATCCTAAGGGATCTGAGTTGTAAGCCTATATTTATAAAGGCTGAGTGGTAGGGCTTGTGTGCCTGAGTGTAGGAGATACATTTCTCTGAGTGTAGGCCTTGTTGAAGGTTGAGTGTAGGCCTTGTTGAAGGCTGAGTGTAGGTCTTGGTGAAGACTGAGTGGTAGGGCCTTGGTGCCTGAGTGGTAGGAGTAGGATCACTCTGAGTTGTAGGAACCTGTTTGGGTTCTGAGCTGTAAGATCTATGGATCAGGGAAGTAGTGGAGAAGTTTGATGAATATAAAGTATTGTTGCAGGCTTTGAAGAAAAGCAAACTCTTGACCAAAACTCAGGCTAAGGAGATTGCTAGTCTTAAAGAGGCTGCAACAGACTTTGACAAGTTATTAAATCAGAAACTAAATGAAATAGCCAGACTGAAGAACATTACTGTTATTCAGATGGGGACTATTACATTCAAGAATGATCAAATCAGAAATCTGGAGATTAGTCTTCAGAAGGATAGAGATATTGTAGCAAGTTTTTCTAAACGAAAATCTGTTCTAGCTTTGATAGATGAGTTTGTACCTCATAAGGGTAAAACTGGATTGGGGTTTACAAAACATGTCAGGACAGTAAAGTCCAAGTCTAAGGGCATAGCCCCAGTACTCAACAAGAAGACTGTTGTAGATAAAACAGCCATGGTTGTACCTAAACAAAGGTACAACAGATTTGAGTGCTGGTGTTGTGGCAAGGTAAGCCACTTTGACATAGATTGTTGGCATAATTCAAGTGCCAAGGTGAGTAGCAAACTGCCTGCTAGAAAAGCTACAGGTAGTTTTGTTAAGAGTCAGACTAACTTGCACCAAGGACACAAGAATTATTTGGGTTCTAAGGTTAAGTAATCTGTTTTGCAGGTGAGTCCAAGTGGCCATGCCCCTATATGATACTTGGACAGTGGATGTTTTAGGCACATGACTGGAACTAGGGGATTGATGAAGGACTATACACCAATCAAGGATGGTCCTAAGGTTACCTTTGGTGGTTCAGAAAAAGGAATCATCAAAGGCTTTGGTAACATTTCTAGCAACCTTATTACAATTACTCAAGTAGCTTATGTAAAGGGTTTGAAACATAACCTCATTAGCATAAGTCAGCTGAGTGATTTAGGATATGACATCTCATTTGTCAAGGATGGTTGTCATATTAGTAGGTCAAGTGATCAAAAGATCATTCTGACAGAATATAGGAAGAGAAATGTCTATTGTCTAGACATTATGTGTGAGAACATAGTTTCTCCTATTTGTCTTGTAGCTGATGAGAAAGTCTCACATTGTGTTAAATGACACAAGAGGCTGGCTCATCTTAACTATAAGACAATTGGACAACTCTTTAACAAAGAGTTAGTGAGGAATGGTCCTCAGGTTAAGTGCATAAAGGTTGGGATATGCTCAGCTTGTCAGAAAGGCAAGCAGACCAGATCCACCTTTAATAACATTGAGAACAAAGATGCTGTGAGGTGCCTATACCTCTTGCATATGGATCTTTTTGGTCCTATGCCAGTTCACAGCCTAGGTAGGAAGGTCTACACATTTGTGGTTGTAGATGATTATTCAAGGTTTTCCTGGGTATTCTTCATAAGGCAAAAATCTGAAACTCCTAGTATCTTTTATACTTTTGTCAAACAAATTCAGAATGAGTTAAATAGTACAGTGGACAAAATAAGAAGTGACCATGGTACTGAATTCCAGTCTGATAGTATGACAAAGCTATGTGAAGAGTTTGAGATATTTCAGGAATTTTTCTCACCAAGAACACCTCAGCAAAATGGTATTGCTGAAAGGAAAAATAGAACCTTGATAGAGGCTGGTAGAACCCTATTGAGTGACACATCTCTCCCAGAATATTTCTGAGCTGAGGCAGTAAATACTGCATGTCATGTAATTAATAGGGCTACTATCACCAAAAGCCACAATAAGACCCCCTAGGAGATTGTGAAGGGCAGAAAATCAAATCTATCCTATTTCAGGATCTTTGGTTGTAAGTGTTATATCCTTAACAATGGTAAGTCTTATCTAACCAAGTTTGCTGCCAAATCCCAAGAGGGGATCTTTGTTGGGTACAGCAACAACAGTAAGGCTTATAGGGTCTACAACTTGATTACTCAAGTTGTAAAAGAGTATGTTCATGTAGTTTTTGATGAAGCTAGACTCATTAACAATGAATTGCCTAGAAGTGTTTGCAGATCCACAGGTGTGACTGAGAAGATGGACAAACTTACTATTGAAGAAGGTTCTACTGCAATTCAGCAAGTGGATGATAGTGGCTGCTGTCCACGGGGAGTACAAGATACTCCTATTGCTGAAGAAGACCAAGAGGAGCAGCTGAATGAAGAAGCTGAAGGTGTACAACCTGAAGACAGGCTGCCTCCAGCAAATAGGCATTTAAAAGATCATCGAGCCAATCAAATTATTGGAGATCTCAGACAAGGGGTACAAACAAGGAGCAGGAATCTAAGTTCAGTTCTCTACTCCAGCTTTCTATCCCAAGTAGAGCCAAAGAAATTTGAAGAAGCAATCCTAGACCCTCATTGGATTGAGGCAATGTAAGAGGAGCTGAACCAGTTCAAAAGATGCAAAGTCTGAGAGCTAGTTCCTAAACTAAAGGATCACAACATAATTGGAACTAAGTGGATCTTTAGGAACAAGTTGGATGAAAATGGAGTAATTATAAAGAACAAAGCTAGACTTGTTATAAAAGGATATATGCAGGAAGAAGGTATTGATTTTGATCAGACCTTTGCTCCAGTAGCAAGACTGAAAGTAATAAGGATGTTCCTTGCCTTTGCAACATTCCAAGGATTTAAGGTCTATCAAATGGATGTTAAGTCAGCTTTTCTGAATGGAAACCTGAAGGAAGAAGTCTATGTTGAGCAGCCATCAGGTTTTGTAGATTCTCTTAAACCTGACTATATATATAGACTTAGGAAGGCTTTATATGGGTTAAAACAAGCCCCTAGGGCTTGGTATGAAACCCTATCTAGTTTCCTCATTGAGAATAAATTCACAAGGGGGAAAATAGACAAGACTCTATTCCTTAGGGAATCCAGAGGCAAGATTATCTTAGTCCAAATATATGTAGATGACATCATATTTGGGTCTACAGAAAGTAGTCATTGCAAAAAGTTTGCAAAACTTATGTAAGGACAATTTGAAATGAGCAGTATGGGGGAACTTAAGTTTTTCTTGGGTCTCCAAGTTAGACAGACTGAGGATGGTTTATCCATATTCCAGTCTAAGTTCACCCTAGAATTAATAAGAAAGTATGGTATGGAATCATCCACTACCATGAAAACTACTATGGGGTCAACAATGTCTTTATGTAAAGATGATGCAGGGAAACCTGTAGATGAAACTTTGTATAGAGGGATAGTTGGCTCTGTAACATCCCATGTTACTTCTGGACCCCTCAACTTAGATTGGGTTAGGCCTGGGTGAGATTTAAAGAAGACCAACTATGTTTGACCCTAGGTAGTGGGTGGTAACCATGTGGGGCCCACTATAAGACCATAGTCAAACTAGGTCAAACTAGCCTAGGTGGGGACCCTAGCAACTCCATGACCCCACCACATTTCCCTAACCCTAAAGACAATCTAAGTGGACCCTATGTCATATCACTAGGTCAACACTTTGACCTAAATTGACCAAAGTCAACCTTGGGCTTAATTGGTCAAACCCACACTCATAAGCTCAATTAGCCTAAGTAGGGCACCCCCTTGACCAAACCCAAGTTGGGTGGTGCCACTAGACCCATTTCCACCAAGTAGGGTCAGCCCACCCACCATGGTTGACCAAGTCAACTCCCCAAGTCAACAAGTCAACAAATTGACCTAAAGGAGTGAAATGAAGACCAAGCCATTTTCCCTTGGACCAAGCCCACCAAAATTGGCCCATGGCCAGCCCAAGTGAACAAGACCAGTCCTACCCCTCTAAATCAGGAGAGAGAATACATGCAAGGGGGTAAAATTGGGATTTTAAGGGTAGGAGGAGAGAGAAAATGGAAAGAGAGGAAATGGTGGCCACATGGCCACCCCATCAGCTGGTTTTATCTGCCCAAAACTAGGTGACCGACCTCCCCTCTCCATTTCCAACAGAAAACCAGGGTTGTGTGCCACTTGGCAGCTGGGCGGAGCAAACAAAGCTCAAACCGAGCTCACATAGGAAATACCTCCCCATATACTCCACCTCAGTCCAAATAGACCTCACCAACAGCTTCAGGAGATAGAAGGGAGTGGAAATCGAGTGCTGGATCATGGAGAATGGTGGAGAATCGAGTTTTCGGGGTGGAGCTCGCCGGCGCACCACCACCACGGCAAACCGCCGCCTGACCCGCAGCCAAGCCCCAATTCAGGTGCGTTTCACCTCACCTCTTCCTGTACTAGATTTCTAGATCTATTTAGGGAGATATCGGGCTCAATCGAGCCCGATACCATGAGAGAAAAATGGAGAAAATCGAGCTTTTTCTTCTTGCTTGGGTTCGTCGGAGGAGACAACTCCGGCGGCCCCACCGCCGGGAAACGCTAGCCCCCACCTTAACGAAGGTGGTGGCGATATCCGCCGGCGGTGGTGGTGGCTCAGCTGGCCGGAAAACGCCAGCCAACATCGTCCAGGAAAATGCAATCGTAGCCGTCAATCCATCGGGGACGATGAACCGATCCCGTCGGTTTAGACTTTAAGATTCGTGCAATGATAATTAATATGATTAAATTTTATATGATGAATAGTGAAATCCCTGTCACACAAATACAGCCACTTTGCATGTTAATTTTAGGCCTCTTAGGGGAATTTCCAGAACTTAGTCTCTTAATGAAAATTGTAGCTGATGGTCTTATCTTTAAATTGCCACCATAAAGATGTGATTTGGTGTAGTGTACAGTCCTGTAGGACATTTCTCCTAGTACTGGTCCTAGAGTAGGGCAGAAATTAAATTGGATGCCCAGGTCAAACCATTAGTCACCATGGACCCAAATTTTGGGCACATGCATGATTATGGCATACTTAGCCCCTGTCAAAAATTAGGAATTTGTAGAGAATATTTTCCTATAGTTTTTGCCAAAATATCAAAATACAAATAAATGAAATATAAGGAGTTTTACACCTCCCCATGGTCCCAAATCTTGGTGGTAGGTCAATGGGGGCATACTTGGTGCATGATGAAAATTCCAGCACCTTGGGTTCACTGCATGTTGGAGAATCCACTTGCATGTGTTAGCTCATGTTTTGCCTTGGTGTGCAAATAGCAAAAACTCAAATATGGTGTATTTAGCCCAATGGTGACATGTAAAGATCTTGGAACTAATTATAGTGGTTCATTAGGGTAAATTTCATCCCTCAAATTAATCATGGAATTTTTGGAATCAAAAATTCCATTTATTGGAATTTATTTTAAATATAGCTATTTTGGAAATAAAATTGGAAAATAGGTTTTCCTCAAGTACAAATCCTAAAATTTTGCCAAGGCATAGATAATGTTACATTTGACTTAGGAAAAATATGATCCCTCTGTGTTGAAGAACGTTTAGAGTAGATATCTTAAATTGCCCATTTTACCCTTATCTTATTAATTCTTGAAATGAAGGATATGTACCTCAGAAAAATTTGGAATTTATTCTACTGCTATAAAATGGTATTTTTAGTTTTGTATGCATTTATCAGAATTAATGGATGCATTGTTAGTTGTTAAATTAATACAATGGCAGTTTTGGTAAATATGTTATAATGGACTTTTATAGGCCATTACACAATAAAAATTGATGAGACTCTGCCAACAATCATAAATTAGTGTTCTAAATGTTATGTAATTTTCCTGGAAATTTTGATTACATATTGCCTATACTTCATTTGGAAAATGGAATTTATGTGAATTTGGTATTAAATAAGAAATGAGAATAAATAATTAAAGGAAAATTATTAAACTCTGTAAGAAGCAATATTGTATCATTATACAACTCAGG
Organism: Platanthera guangdongensis; assembly: GCA_039583875.1. Lineage (NCBI taxonomy): Eukaryota > Viridiplantae > Streptophyta > Magnoliopsida > Asparagales > Orchidaceae > Platanthera > Platanthera guangdongensis. The sequence continues at coordinate 7,404,087 of CM077148.1, read as the reverse complement.
AAAAATTTCCTAGGTCATAGGATGTTAAATCATACTACTTCATGTGTAAAGTGACCTAGTGTTTAAATTAAAAGATTTAATTAAAGGACTATTTGGCCAAGAAAAATTATGAGAATTCATAGGGTAGTTCCCTTAGTCCATACCACCCTAGGATAAATATTTAGAGGCAAGATGCCTTAAGGTTTGGAAGATTACATTTTTAGGGTAATCATAGGACATGGTCTGCATATAACACAAATAGATCTTGCCTTAGGGATTACCCGGAGATTGATTATCGGCTGAAATAAGAGAGTTCAACATGAATAACCCTGATGGGTAGAGTTGTCTTAGTGAGGGATCAAAAGTGCAAGTCTTAGTGAGCAACTGGAGTGGGGGTCGGCGGAAGACCGTCGGCTTCCCGGTAACACCTTAAGTCACTAGGGTTGTACTAGAGCAATAAGGAGAGCTGGGGAGATACATGGGTAGCCATCAACTAAAATAAGTATCCTTGAGAAAGGGAACGCTGGGCGTAATCCCAACACAGTTCCTAGTGCCCCTTGAGAGCCCTTCACAGGAAATACCGGGGGCAGTCCTGGGATTAACCTTAAATCTCTAAGTATAATAACCCGTAGACAAGAGTAGTTTAATAGGTTAGGACATTGTTGTACCTTCTCGCCCATGTAGGGTTAGAGAGATTCATGATATATGCTCACCCGTTTTGGGTTTGAGGGAGTTGGTATAAAGGCACTAATGTGCGATCTCACCCGTTTTGGGGTTTGAGGGAGTTGGTATAAAGGCACTAATGTGCATGCTCACCCGGGTTTGGGTTTGAGGGATTCAGGACGGGTTTGGTCCTACGAGCGGGAGGCTCGGAATGAAATACTTGCATGTGCATAAATATCGTGGCGGGGCATGCGGTACTGGTCGTTCGTCACACCGATGGCAGTACGGTGCACCAAGCGGTTGTGGGAGTTAGAGGGGCCAGTGGGTTGTTTTACACTGCGGTCTGGAGGACGATCCCCGATAACACACATCCGACCCAACAAGACTGACGGGTTTGTCAGCAAAGTACGTACGCGAGACTCTAGAGTGCACCTTGGACGTGTACAGAGGCGTATGAGAGGGGTCTAAGGCTTGGTAGTGTGCATACCGGTGTAGAAGCGGAGACGCCCGCTCTGCTGCTGCCGTAGCCACAGCGGTGGTACCCGAGAGTGATGCTAGCTCTCAAAAAGTGGGAACTAAAGGTCTGTGATCACAGAGTCGTTGTGTGTGAGTTGCACTTGCCTGCGCATAAAATTGCGTCATATCATTCATTCATATTAGGTCATACGCTTCATAGATCCTTATCATATAAATTAGTATGGGCTCTTTTATATGATAAGTTAAATTTCTGGAAACCCTAACTTATATATTTGTATGGGCATTTATATAAGTTAGGGTACGTTTGTGATGATAGCATAGTGGTAGTTTAGTTTATTTACTTGTTCATATTACTGTTCTTTACTTTCCTTTACTGCACTGCTCTTACTTATTACTTGTACCGTACTTAGAACTGCTAGAGTAGAACTATATTACTTATTACAACTCTAGTTAGATACTGTCACCTGCTTCCACTTTGCTACCCCTTTTGTTGTCCTCCGCTTCGTCCTCCCGCTCGGTGCCTAGGAGCTGCGGGGCGAGGTGCGGAGGAAACGACTTAGTATTTTTGACTAATGGTCGGTGACCAACTATTTTTAGGAGCCCGGGGAGATGGAGCAGCAGCACGTCGAGGAGGCAGGACATGAGGAGCAGATACCGCTTCAGCAGGCTACTACCACTACTGTGCGTCCTCAGGTGGGACGAGATCTGATGTTCTAGTTTAGCTTCCGCATTTATTATTTTATGAGAGAGTGATTTTGATGTACTAGGCATAAGCCCTTTTTACTCTTTCATTTGTACTCTTCTGTGGACTATAGTGATGTACTTTTCATTTCATTTACATGATTGTACCATGTGACTTGTGGACTGATGGTTTTATATACAGTTTTACTTCTTTCTTCTCATATTGGCCTACAGGTTAAATGATCGTACTAGCCGGCAGAATCGGCGTGTTGCGGTGTCGACTAACCCGTGAGTTAGTGCCACCGTAAGACGGCGGTTCTGGGCATAAGACCCGGTAGCCCTCCTTGGTAAGGGGGAGGGGGTCTTACAAACTGGTATCACTTGAACAACGATCATATGAGAAAGAAGTCCACAACATGGGACCACCCCCGCCCGAGCATTAGTTTGCGGACAAACTATGCAGCGGAAGCAGTGGTGTGCCCATGTACAAAAGTCACATAAATGGTCCACAAAGTACAATGAGTTAGGCCAGTTTTGTTTTTAACCTTACTTTTATGCAACCTCCACAGGTCTCCGCGCCGCAAAATGTGGCTCCTCCCCCTCCAGCTGCCACTCCATTCCTACATACGGAGATGGGGCAGACCTTGACGGCGATTCTGGATGCCTTCAGATCCCAGCAAGTCCCGGCTCCACAGCCAAATCCGGGGTCGAGCTGGCTGAGTGCATTCAAGAGCCTGTCTCCACCGACGTACCGTGGGACAGAGGATGCAGTGAAGATGGAAGAATGGCTGGAGGCCATACACGAGATCTTAGCAGGCATCAACTGCCCAGTCGGCGAGGCAGTACCCCTAGCCACCTCTGTGCTAGAGGACCATGCGAAGAGATGGTGGAAATCAGTCCGGGAGTCTACATATGCGGACTTTGACCTGTCAGAGATATCATGGGAGGAGTTTGGCGATGTGTTTCTAGAGCACTTCGTCTCTCCTACGGACAGAGATGCCTTGGAGGAGAGGTTTTTGAACCTCAAGCAGGGGACTAGATCGGTGATAGAGTATCAGAGAGAGTTCTCCCATTTGGCCAGGTTCGCGGGAATTCAGGATACCGATGATAGGAGGTATGCCAAGAGGTTCTACCGGGGTCTCAGGGACGATTTGAGGCAGGCCTTGCTATTCATTTCTCATGGCACATCTAGGCAGATCATCGAGATGGCGAAGAAGCTGGAGGATGACCAGCTGATGGTGCGAGCCGGAGGGAAGAGACCATTTGATGGGTCGACATCAGGAGAGAGCAGTAGGGGCTCTCAGAGAGGCAGGACCATCGGATACAGGAAGGGTGGGGGACGTCGTCATCCCAACTTCATGCAGGAGCAGGGGCCTCCTCCAGCATTGGCTCCCCCACCTCTACAGATGCATGATCCGAGGAGACAGGATGACCGAGGCCACCGACAAGTGGTTTGTTACGGATGCCGCCAGCCCGGGCACATCAGGTCGGAGTGCCCGCACCGATTCCATCCCCCTCCTCCTCCTCCACTTCCAGTGGCCCCAGTACAGCAGGGCCGAGGACGGGGCCGAGGACTAGGCCGAGGCCGGGGATATCATGGCAGGAGACGCGAGCAGGAGCTGATATACGCCTTGGACCTCATAGAGCCGAGGAACCCCGAGGAGGTTATCACAGGTACTTAAAGTTAATTATTGATTTTCTTGAATTTTCAATTATATATAGTACCTGGAACTATAGGATAACAATTAACTTTCACGTAAACAAACCTCAGGCATAGTTATGATCAGCGGCAAGCCCGCTCATACTCTCTTCGACACGGGTGCTTCGCACTCGTTCGTATCCGAGGCCTTCATCGACGGACTCGATGGCTTGGAGAGGTTTCCTGGACTAGAGATGAGGGTGCGTCTACCCGATGGGTCGGAGCTGCGGACCACTGCACATTGTGATATGGAGGCCGAGATTGGCGGCAAGGCATTTGAGGCGCCGGCAACTATTCTGAAGCTGCAAGACTTTGACTTGATTTTGGGCATGGCCTGGTTGTATCGGAACCATGCCCAGATAGATTGTCCGTCCAGGAGGATCACGCTAAGGCATGGCGACTCTCATGTTATCGTTGAAGGTATCCAGCCTATCTGCCACCTACTGTTATCTTCTGTACAGGCTGTGAAGGCCCATGAGCAGGGTGAAGAAGTTTATCTTGTATGCTTCGAGATGGTGGGAACAGAGGCGACTATCTCAGATATTCCGGTGGTCCGGGATTTCTCCGACGTATTCCCGGAGAAATTGCCCGGGCTACCACCTGCTAGAGACTTGGATTTCAGGATTCAGCTTGTACCGGGAGCGAGGCCGGTGTCCCGGGCACCCTATAGGATGGCTCCCAGGGAGTTAGCAGAGTTCAGGACTCAACTGTAGGAGCTAGTCGAGTCAGGATTTGTGCGGCCCAGTTCATCGCCATGGGGAGCGCCAGTTCTCTTTGTGAAGAAGAAGGACGGATCACTGCGATTATGTATAGATTACCGGGAGCTGAACCGGTTAACGGTCCGCAACACCTATCCTCTGCCTCAGATAGATGAGTTATTTGACCAGCTACAGGGAGCCTTCTAGTTCTCCAAGCTAGATTTGCGATCCGGCTACTACCAGCTCCGTATCAGGGAAGAGGACATACCAAAGACGACATTCAGTTCACGCTATGGATTATACGAGTTCACGGTGATGCCTTTTGGGCTCACGAATGCTCCTGCCGCATTCATGAGTCTAATGAACCGTGTATTCGAGCCTTTCTTAGACCGCTTCGTGATTGTATTCATCGACGACACCCTTATATATTCTCGGACTCAGGAGGAGCATACGGAGGACCTGGCACAGGTCTTGCAAAGGCTGAGGGAGACCCAGATGTATGCAAAATTTTCAAAGTGCCAGTTCTGGTTGCAGGAGGTGGCTTTCCTGGGGCACACGATCAGTGGGGATGGATTAGCAGTGGACCCGGCCAAGATAGAGACAGTGAGGGATTGGCCACGGCCGAAGACCGCATCTGATATCCGCAGTTTCTTGGGACTAGCAGGGCATTATCGCAAGTTTGTGGAGGGGTTCTCGAGGATAGCACTCCCCCTCACGTCCTTGACGAAGAAGGACACAGATTTTATTTGGTCAGAGCGGTGTGAGACGGATTTTCCGGAGCTGAAGGACCGACTCATCTCATCCCCCATTCTTGCGCTTCCATCCGGGAGCGAAGGATTCCAGATCTACACGGACGCCTCTTATCAGGGGATGGGTGCAGTCCTGATGCAGCATGGACACGTTATTGCTTATGCTTCGAGACAGTTGAAGAAGCATGAGCATAACTATCCAGTACATGACCTGGAGCTCGGGGCTGTGGTTTTCGCCCAAAAGATATGGAGGCATTACTTATACGGGATTCATTGTGACATCTTTTCAGATCACAAGAATCTCAAGTATATCGATACGCAGAAGGACCTAAACCTGAGACAGAGGAGGTGGCTGGAGTTCCTCTGTGATTATGATTACAAGATCCACTATCATCCGGGGAAAGCGAACACGGTAGCAGATGCTTTGAGCAGGAGGGCCGGCACTTCTGGACCGGAGCCCCGATTGATGTCTATAGAGATGCTACAGATGATGGAGGACATGCACATTACCATGGTGTCCGAGACCGAGCCAGTAGTATATATAGAGTATTTGAGCTCAGTGATCAGTGGCGATGATATACAGGAGCGCATCCGAGCACATCAGAGGCTGGATGCTGCGTTACAGCCGATTTTCAGTGCCCTAGAGAGGGGCAAGGTCGAGGACTACACGCTACAGGATGATCTTCTTCGGTTCCGGGGGCGCATCTACATACCAGCAGGGGGCAGTATCCGGGAGGACATACTCAGAGAGGCACATTGCTCGAGATATTCGGTGCACCCCGGCATCACCAAGATGTAGGCAGATTTGCGGAGGTCTATGTATTGGCCCGGGATGAAGAGGGAGATCACGGATTTTGTGACCCATTGTGAGACCTGCCAGCGTGTGAAGGCAGAATGCAAGAGCCCGGGAGGTTTACTACAGCCACTGCCAGTTCCAGAATGGAAGTTCGAGGACATTGCTATGGACTTTGTACACGGATTGCCTCGCTCCCACTCTGGGCATGACTCTATATGGGTTATAGTGGATATATTGACCAAGGTAGCGCGGTTTATTCCAGTTCGAAAGGATGCCCCAGTTGCAGTTCTGGTGAGATTATTTGTGGAGCAGTACGTCAGATATCATGGCATCCCCAGGACGATTGTTTCGGACCGTGATGGTCGGTTCAATTCGAGCGAGTGGAGGGCCATGCATGCTTACTTGGGATCTCGGCTTACTTTTAGTACCGCCTTCCATCCGCAGACCGACGGACAGACCGAGCGGACCATCCGGACCATGGAGGACCTGCTCAGACTATGCATATTGGATACGGGGAAGCCTTGGGAGAGGCTGCTGCCATTGATTGAGTTCTCGTATAATAACAGCCACCAGGCTAGCATCAGGATGGCTCCATACGAGGCACTTTATGGGAGGAAATGCCGGACACCGCTATCATGGGTTCAGGATGTAGATACCAGGGCTCTTGGATCTGATTATATAGAGGATACTAAGGCTCAGATTCGATTGATCAGAGATCGGCTACTAGAGGCCCAGAGCAGGCAGGCAAAGTATTATGATGCTCAGCACCGGAAGGTGGAGTTCCAGGTTGGAGACAGGGTATTCTTGAAGATACGTCCAGTACACGGTGTCTCTCGGGTGCGGAGGCACAAGAAGCTCAGTCCACGATACATGGGGTCATACCTGATCCTGGAGCGGATCGGCCCCTTGGCTTACCGACTGCAGCTGCCACCAGAGTTGGGTGCATTACATGACGTCTTCCATGTCTCTTCCTTGCGAAGAGCTCTCCTTCGGCCGGAGCAGCACATTACTACTACAGCCGGACCGGTAGAGCCTGACAGATCAGTGAGATTGGAGCCGATCCGGATTGACTATACAGCCATCCGAGTGTTGCGGAAGAAGAAGGTCCCTCTTGTGAAGGTGCTGTGGTCCAACCATGGACGGGAGGAGCACACTTGGGAGCCGAGGGATCTGATGCTGGAGCAGCACCCGGAGCTATTCGCATCGGGTACTTTCAAGTTATGTTTTTTAAAATTTCTTAAAAATCCTTGCAAATAGAACCCCGTGGACCCGAACTTAAATTTCGGGGACGAAATTATTTTCTTGTTTATTGGAATTTGTAACATCCCATGTTACTTCTGGACCCCTCAAATTAGATTGGGTTAGGCCTGGGTGAGATTTAAGGAAGACCAACTATGTTTGACCCTAGGTAGTGGGTGGTAACCATGTGGGGCCCACTATAAGACCATAGTCAAACTAGCCTAAGTGGGGACCCTAGCCACTCCATGACCCCACCACATTGCCCTAACCCTAAAGACAATCTAAGTGGACCCTAGGGCATATCATTAGGTCAACACTTTGACCTAAATTGACCAAAGTCAACCTTGGGCTTAATTGGTCAAACCCACACTCATAAGCTCAATTAGCCTAAGTAGGGCACCCCCTTGACCCAACCCAAGTTGGGTGGTGCCACTAGACCCATTTCCACCAAGTAGGGTCAGCCCACCCACCATGGTTGACCAAGTCAACTCCCCAAGTCAACAAGTCAACAAATTGACCTAAAGGAGTGAAAAGAAGAACAAGCCATTTTCCCTTGGACCAAGTCCACCAAAATTGGCCCATGGCCAGCCAAAGTGAACAAGACCAGTCCTACCCCTCTAAATCAGGAGAGAGAATACATGCAAGGGGGTAAAATTGGGATTTTAAGGGTAGGAGGAGAGAGAAAATGAAAAGAGAGGAAATGGTGGCCACATGGCCACCCCATCAGCTGGTTTTATCTGCCCAAAACCAGGTGGCCGACCTCCCCTCTCCATTTCCAGCAGAAAACCAGGGCTGTGTGCCACTTGGCAGCTGGGCGGAGCAAACAAAGCTCAAACCGAGCTCACATAGGAAATACCTCCCCATATACTCCACCTCAGTCCAAATAGACCTCACCAACAGCTTCAGGAGATAGAAGGGAGTGGAAATCGAGTGCTGGATCATGGAGAATGGTGGAGAATCGAGTTTTCGGGGTGGAGCTCGCCGGCGCACCACCACAACGGCAAACCGCCGCCTGACCCGCAGCCAAGCCCAATTCAGGTGCGTTTCACCTCACCTCTTCCTGTACTAGATTTCTAGATCTATTTAGGGAGATATCGGGCTCAATCGAGCCCGATACCATGAGAGGAAAATGGAGAAAACCGAGCTTTTTCTTCTTGCTCGGGTTCGCCGGAGGAGCCAACTCCGGCGGCCCCACCGCCGGGAAACGCTAGCCCCCACCTAACGAAGGTGGTGGCGATATCCGCCGGCGGTGGTGGTGGCTCAGCTGGCCGGAAAATGCCAGCCAACATCGTCTAGGAAAATGCAATCGTAGCCGTCAATCCATCGGGGACGATGAACCGATCCCGTCGGTTTAGACTTTAAGATTCGTGCAATGATAATTAATATGATTAAATTTTATATGATGAATAGTGAAATCCCTGTCACACAAATACAGCCACATTGCATGTTAAGTTTAGGCCTCTTAGGGGCATTTACAGAACTTAGTTTCTTAATGAACATTGTAGCTGATGGTCTTATCTTTAAATTTCCACCTTAAAGATGTAATTTGGTGTAGTGTACAGTCCTGTAGGACATTTCTCGTAGGACTGGTCCTAGAGTAGGGCAGAAATTAAATTAGATGCCCAGGTCAAACCATTAGTCACCATGGCCCCAAATTTTGGGCACATGCATGATTAGCGCATACTTAGCCCTTGCCAAATATTAAGAATTTTTAGAGAACATTTTCCTATAGTTTTTGCCAAAATATCAAAATACAAATAAATGAAATATAAGGAGTTTTACACCTCCCCATGGTCCCAAATCTTGGTGGTAGGTCAATGGGGGCATACTTGGTGCATGATGAAAATTTCAGTACCTTGGGTTCACTGCATGTTGGAGAATCCACTTGCATGTGTTAGCTCATGTTTTGCCTTGGTGTGCAAATAGCAAAAACTCAAATATGGTGTATTTAGCCCAATGGTGACATGTAAAGATCTTGGAACTAATTACAGTGGTTCATTAGGGTAAATTTCATCGCTCAAATTAATCATGGAATTTTTGGAATCAAAAATTCCATTTATTGGAATTTATTTTAAATATAGCTATTTTGGAAATAAAATTGGAAAATAGGTTTTTCTCAAGTACAAATCCTACAATTTTGCCAAGGCATATATAATGTTACATTTTACTTAGGAAAAATATGATCCCTCTGTTTTGAAGAACTTTTGGAGTAGATATCTTAAATTGCCCATTTTACCCTTATCTTATTAATTCTTGAAATGATGGATATGTACCTCAGAAAAATTTGGAATTTATTCTACTGCTATAAAATGGTATTATTAGTTTTTTATGAATTTATCAGAATTAATGGATGCATTGTTAGTTGTTAAATTAATACAATGGCAGTTTTGGTAAATATGTTATAATGGAATTTTATAGGCCATTACACAATAAAAATTGATGAGACTCTGCCAACAGTCATACATTAGTGTTATAAATGTTTTGTAATTTTCCTGGAAATGTTGATTACATATTGCCTATACTTCATTTGGAAAATGGAATTTATGTGAATTTGGTATTAAATAAGAAATGGGAATAAATAATTAAAGGAAAATTATTAAAATCTGTAGGAAGCAATATTTTATCATTATACAACTCAGGAAAAATTGCCTAGGTCAGAGGATGTTAAATCATACTACTTTATGTGTAAAGTGACCCAGTGTTTAAATTAAAAGATTTAATTAAAGGACTATTTAGCCAAGAAAAATTATGAGAATTCATAGGGTAGTTCCCTTAGTCCATAACACCCTAGGATAAATATTTAGAGGCAAGATGCCTTAAGGTTTGGAAGATCACATTTTTAGGGTAATCATAGGACATGGTCTTCATATAACACAAATAGATCTTGCCTTAGGGATTACCAGGGGATTGATTATCGGCTGAAATAAGAGAGTTCAACATGAATAACCCTGGTGGGTAGAGTTGTCTTAGTGAGGGATCAAAAGTGCAAGTCTTAGTGAGCAACTGGAGTGGGGGTCGGCGGAAGACCGTCGGCTTCCCGGTAACACCTTAAGTCACTAGGGTTGTACTAGAGCAATAAGGAGAGCTGGGGAGATACATGGGTAGCCATCAACTAAAATAAGTATCCTTGCGAAAGGGAACGCTGGGCGTAATCCCAACACGGTTCCTAGTGCCCCATGAGAGCCCTTCATAGGGAATACCGGGGGCAGTCCTGGGATTAACCTTAAATCTCTAAGTATAATAACCCATAGACAAGAGTAGTTTAATAGGTTAGTACATTGTTGTACCTTCTCGCCCGTGTAGGGTTAGAGAGATTCATGATATATGCTCACCCGTTTTGGGTTTGAGGGAGTTGGTATAAAGGCACTAATGTGCGATCTCACCCGTTTTGGGGTTTGAGGGAGTTGGTATAAATGCACTAATGTACATGCTCACCCGAGTTTGGGTTTGAGGGATTCAGGACGGGTTTGGTCCTGCGAGCGGGAGGCTCGGAATGAAATACTTGCATGTGCATAAATATCGTGGCGGGGCATGTGGTACTGGCCGTTCGTCACACCGATGCCAGTACGGTGCACCAGACGGTTGTGGGAGTTAGAGGGGCCAGTGGGTTGTTTTACACTGCGGTCTGGAGGACGATCCCCGATAACACACATCCGACCCAACAAGACTGACGGGTTTGTCAGCAAAGTACGTACGCGAGACTCTAGAGTGCACCTTGGACGTGTACAGAGGCGTATGAGAAGGGTCGAAGGCTTGGTAGTGTGCATACCGGTCTAGAAGCGGAGACGCCCGCTCCGCTGCTGCCGTAGCCACAGCGGTGGTACCCGAGAGTGATGCTAGCTCTCAAAAAGTGGGAACTAAAGGTCTGTGATCACAGAGTCGTTGTGTGTGAGTTGCACTTGTCTGCGCATAAAATTGCATCATATCATTCATTCATATTAGGTCATACGCTTCATAGATCCTTATCATATAAATTAGTATGGGCTCTTTTATATGATAAGTTAAATTTCTGGAAACCCTAACTTATATATTTGTATGGGCATTTATATAAGTTAGGGTACGTTTGTGATGATAGCATAGTGGTAGTTTAGTTTATTTACTTGTTCATATTACTGTTCTTTACTTTCCTTTACTGCACTGCTCTTACTTATTACTTGTACCGTACTTAGAACTGCTAGAGTAGAACTACATTACTTATTACAACTCTAGTTAGGTACTGTCACCTGCTTCCACTTTGCTACCCCTTTTGTTGTCCTCCGCTTCGTCCTCCCGCTCGGTGCCTAGGAGCTGCGGGGCGAGGTGCGGAGGAAACGACTTAGTCTTTTTGACTAATGGTCGGTGACCAACTATTTTTAGGAGCCTGGGTAGATGGAGCACCAGCACGTCGAGGAGGCAGGACATGAGGAGCAGATACCGCTTCAGCAGGCTACTACCACTACTGTGCGTCCTCAGGTGGGACGAGATCTGATGTTCTAGTTTAGCTTCCGCATTTATTATTTTGTAAGAGAGTGATTTTGATGTACTGGGCATAAGCCCTTTTTACTCTTTCATTTGTACTCTTCTGTGGACTATAGTGATATACTTTTCATTTCATTTACATGATTGTACCATGTGACTTGTGGACTGATGGTTTTATATACAGTTTTACTTCTTTCTTCTCATATTGGCCTACAGGTTAAATGATCGTACTAGCCGGCAGAATCAGCGTGTTGCGGTGTCGACTAACCCGTGAGTTAGTGACACCGTAAGACGGCGGTTCTGGGCATAAGACCCGGTAGCCCTCCTTGGTAAGGGGGAGGGGGGTCTTACAGGCTCCCTACTATATTTGACTACAAGTAGACCAGATATCATGTATGCTACATGTGTCTGTGCTAGGTACCAAGCTTGCCCTAAAGAATCTTATTTGACAGCAGTCAAAAGAATTTTGAGATATCTTAAGGGCACACCTTATCTAGGCCTTTGGTACCCTAGGGATGGAGATTTTGAACTGACAGGTTATTCAGATGTAGATTTTGCAGGCTGCAAGGAAGATAGGAAAAGTACAACCGGTACCTGTCAATTTCTAGGTGGAAGGCTGGTGTCTTGGAGTAGCAAGAAGCAGACCAGTGTGACTATCTCCACAGCTGAGTCAGAGTATGTTGCTGCAGGAAGCTGCTGTGCACAACTACTATGGATACAACACCAGCTAGAAGATTATGGTATTCAAGTAAGTAGAACACCTTTATTTTATGATTCTACTAGTGCTATTTCTATTGCAAATAATCATGTTTCTCATAGTAGGACTAAGCACATAGAAATAAAGTACCATTTTCTAAGAGAACATGTGGAAAAAGAAGATATTTCCCTAGAGTATATAAATACAGATAATCAGCTAGCTGATATGTATACTAAGCCCTTAGATGAAACCAAATTCAATAAATTTAAAATTGAATTAGGGATGATAAACTTAGAATAGTTTACAAAAATTGGCTAAGTAAAATGGTGTCGACACACAGAGTTGTCTGTGTCGACACATAGTAGTGGTGTCGACATTTCAGAGAAATGGTGTCGACACCTCTAGGAAGTCTGTGTCGACACTTCAGAGAATTAGTGTCGACACATGCAGGGTAGGTGTCGACACATCCAGGGTGGTGTCGACACTTAGGATTTACACAGAATTAATCTAGTAAAGTCTCGACTAAGTGTCAAGCTGAGTGGTGTCGACACATATATTCTGTCGACTATACTTGTGTCGACACATAGTTGTCGAGACATTAGCAGTTGGTGTCGACACTTTTCAACAGTGTCGACACAATTTAAGTATTTTGACGCGCCTTTTCACCTTCGATTCTAGAAAGGTATAAATAGGTTTTCCCCAGTGTTTGTCGACACGCTCACCTTAGTCTTGAGACCAAACTTGTGTGTCGACATCTCTCTTCTCCAAATTCAAAATTTCTTCAAACCCTAATGGCGCCCAAGCTAGAAGAGAATGTTAATGAAAGATATGAGCTCGTGCGACATGCCTTTGATGACGCGGAACCCGAAATCAAAGGTGTGGTAACCCTAATTGCCGAGAGTGGATTGGAATACCTTGTATCAGAACCAATCAAGATCTGGAAGAAAGAGGTCCTTGAATTTTTGAGTGCAGCTTCATTTGATGATACTGGACTCAAGATTAAGTCCAGAGTTCATGGGACCAAAGTCAAGGTCACACCAAAGAGTCTAAGGAAGGTACTTCAACTATCAAGAACAAGCGAGGAAGAAGATGTATCTGCTTCTAAGACTAGAGAGGCATTGAGATGGTGTGGACTGGATTCAAACCTGAAAATTGGATCAGTTTTCAATAGAAAAGGAATGAACATCCAAGGAAAATTCTTGTCTGAAATAGTTGGCAAGGTCATCCTGAGCAAGCCTGGAGGACATGACAAAATTTCAGCTTATATGTTCAGTTTGATGACAAGGATTATCTTCAAACTTAATACTGATTGGTCTGCAGTTGTGTTTGAGAAGATAAAAGAAAGTATGAAGAAGCCCAATTTGGGTAGAATACTGAGTCTATACCTAGAAGGAAGTATTCCTGAGGTGATGAATCAGGCTGCAGGTTCTAAGATAAATCACATGAGGAGAATGGATTTGAGAATTTTCTCTAGGTGAGATAGAGTCTTGACAAAAGAAATGCCTACTTCAGAAAAGGACACTCCTCAGAAGAAGAATAAGAAGATAGCCATAGTGGCTCAAGAATCCTCCAGCAGCTCTGAAGAGCAAGTAGTGTTTACTCCTGATGATGAAGAGACAGGAAATGCTGGACAGTCTCCAGCAAGACAAGAAGATGCACAAAGGCAGGGGGAGCTACCCTTAGCAAACCAAGCTCACCTGGATCCACTCCAGGGGGAGCCTTTACTTGTGGAAGAGGCAACTCCACTATAGAGTGAACAAGCTACCCAAACCATTCTAGAGGTAATCACTGAAATTAGTCAATTAGATTTCACTATTGAGGATGAAGTTTTGACTGTTTCATTACCTATTGTTCATCAGCAAACACAGATACAACCTCAAACACAAGATGTTGTCATGGAGGACACATCTGTCGCTGATAAAGTGGTAGATGAGATCAGAGATTCTCCAGCCCATTCTCAATAGGAATTCACCTTAGAGGAGTTATTCCCTGATCTTGTACAGACAGATCTTGAGAGAGAGATAGCTGCTGTTGAGGGGGAGAAAGTAAATATTGAGGGGGAGCATGTGGAGACTGTAGAGGAAACTGCAAGGAAAGAGACTAAGGAGCCAAGAGATGCTGAAAGGCTACCAAGGATTGAGAAGGATTCATATCCTAGTCCTAAAGACAGAGTGGATATTGCTAGCACTTCTACATCAGAAGATGGAGAGGCTGTTAGAGCCAAGAAGAGCAAGTTCCAGGTCTTCAAGAGAATAACCCAGAACTATAAGAAAGCCCTACAGATAATTACTCCACAGCCTGCCCCATCTACTGACTATAATTCACTGATGGTGGCTTTACAGATTAAGCTGGATGAGCAAAGACAAGCTCTAGAAAAGTATATGGATGAAGGGCATAAGTCACTTCTGTTTGATCTGACACAAGACATCAAATATATCAGATTTGAAGTGAATCTCAACAAGAAAGAAATGACTGACTACTTCCATAAGGGAGGAAATGCAGTAGTGTATCTAGCCACTCATCAAGAGAAGATCAAAATACAAGTGGATGATATGGCAGTGAAGCAAGGATATGTTCTAGAAAATCAAATAAGAATGAATGAAAACTTAACTGAATCACATAATATGATAGTCACTGAAATGAAGAATCTTGCTTCTGCCCATACTGCAGCCCTGACTACAGCCAAGGCAGAATTTGATCAGGCATTATAAGAAGGTCTCACTGCTGTTACTTCTGCCCTCCAGGATTCACAGAAGCTAATCACTGAAAAGCTCCAAAGGATGAAACCTTTTTATAAGGATGGAGTAAACTATCTGAATGCCCAGATCAGGTTCCAGAAAGATGATCTTAGGGATCACATAGAGAGAGAAGTCATAAAGGGGGAGAGGGTATTAGTCAAGGCAGGCTCTGATCATGCCAAATGGATTTCAAATTCCATTAGAGCCACCCTTGGATATCCACCCTTATGTGATGATGACAATGTTGCAGAGTCTGGAATCAATCCTGCATACTTTGGAGGAGAGCAGGCTGAAGTAGCTTAAGTGATATACCCTCCACCAGACTTTGACATGATACATCAAGAGATACAAACTATGTACAGTCCTCCTGAGGGTAATCAGAACATTATCATTGAGAAAGTTGTTCAGCCTGTGCCAGAGGCTATACTAAAAGAGCAAGAGGCCTTATTAACAGAACAAGAGGCTCAATTGTCTAAGAAAAGATTCAGAGAGCAAGCTGAATTAAGGCCTGATTTTGAACAATGGAGCCCTACTTCCAGGAATATCATCTTGACTGCATGGAAGGCTGCTAAGGACAATGTCCTGGATAGAGGCAAGTGGTATTCTGACCTGGAGTGGAGGAAGCATGAGAATAGGCAAGAGGCCATTGTACAATATAGAACAAAGGCTAAACTGAGAAAGCTACCTCCTAATGCACAGGAGCCTAGCAAGTATTTTCCCAAGCCTTATCATTATTTTGAAAGGCAGAAGATAAAGGCTGAAGAGTTGAAAAAGAAAGATCTTAAGGGGAAGAAGCCTACTGCTGCTGATGACACTGAAGCCCCAGTTCAAGCAAAGATTCAATCTGGAAAGGGGATTGTAATCAAGGAACCAGAGCAGCCTTAGGATAGCATTTTCTTAAGTTTACAAGTTGTAATTTGTAGTAAACTCTATGTAAACTTTTATTTAATGTAAATGTTGGAATTTCTAAGAACAATGTTATATGTTCATCTATTACATTTATTGTTCTGAGCTAATGGTATATACATGTTATGTTCATGCATGTTTAAGTATTTTCCCTATCATATATTACTGTTTTACATCATACTGAGAATTTGTTATGTATGGTGTATATCATTGACTAAGGGTTATGACTTCTCCAAATAGGGGGAGATTGTTGGGTACATTGGAATATATGTACCTGATTTGAAGAAGCCTCACCCTACTCAATGATATACATCAAGATGTATTTGATGTGCTTTGAGTTTCTTTGTGCAGGTTAAGTAACTGCAGGTTTGCATGAAAATTTTCTAAGTCCATGTGTCGACACCTAGAAGAAAAGTGTCGACACTTAAGAAGGCTTGTGTCGACACCCAGAGAAGCAGTGTCGACACTTGGAGTAATTGTGTCGACACCAGGAATGTAGAGTCGACACCAGAAGGAAAGTGTCGACACATACAGGCAGTGTCGACACACAATGAAGAAATGTCTACATAATCAGTGTCGACACTTAGAAGCAGTGTCGACACCCAGAGAAACTTTGTCGACAGCAAAAGTGTCGACACTAGGAGGCTGTGTCGACACTCAGCAAAACTTCAACAAAGTTTAAGTACAAGTGTCGACACAAAGGAGATGTGTCGACACTCAGCAAAGTCTCAACACATGAAGAATATGTCGACACAAAGGAGATGTGTCGACACTCAGCAAAAGTTTCAACACAGAAGGCATGTGCCGACACAAAGAAGATGTGTCGACACTTAGCAAGTTTCAACACAAGAAGATGTGTCGACACAAAGGAGTTGTGTCGACACTTAGCAGAAATCAACTCAGTATCAAAGAAGGACTTGTGTCGACACACAAGATCAGTGTCGACACATTCTGAAGAAGCAGTGTCGAGAAGCTGTTTCTACAACACAAGGAGTTGTGTCGACACCATGAAGGCTAGTGTCGACACTTAGTCTACTTGTGTTGACACTTAGTCCATTTGTGTCGACACATAAAGACTATCTGTCTCGACACTTTCAGACAGTGACAGAGATTTCAAGAAGTGACTGGATGACTTGATAGCTGCCATTTCAACCGGTCAACTGCTACTGTCAGAGCTGTCAAAAGATCGTTAGAAACCGGATCAGCCGGTCACCATGAAGAAAACTTATATAAAGGCTTATTCCTTCAACAGAAGGAGTTGATTGATTGAAGTGAAAAATAACACAACAAGAAGAAGACCTTCAAGTGAAGATCTAAGAAGTTGGAGAGAGAAAGCTCCTTCTAAGAAGACATCTATTGAACCAGGATGATAAGAAAGTTTCAGATTGAGATCTGATTCTCAAGTCAACAGTTGATTGAAGATCATCTGCCTAGAGATACAACCCTACTGTGTTCTAATTTAAGAAGCTTTGAAGAAAGCCAAGGGTGGTTGATCTCGGCAAAGTTCTTTCAAGAACTCATCAAGAAGCCAATCAACTCATCTTTCTCAATCAGAGTTGTGGTTATTAATCTTTGTACTCTTTATTTTCTGTAGGATCCTAAGGGATCTGAGTTGTAAGCTTATATTTATAAAGGCTGAGTGGTAGGGCTTTTGTGCCT
The DNA here is from genome assembly GCA_039583875.1 of Platanthera guangdongensis. Taxonomy (NCBI): domain Eukaryota; kingdom Viridiplantae; phylum Streptophyta; class Magnoliopsida; order Asparagales; family Orchidaceae; genus Platanthera; species Platanthera guangdongensis. Next base: position 7,386,648 of record CM077148.1, on the reverse strand, counting down.
GAGTGTAGGAGATATATTTCTCTGAGTGTAGGCCTTGTTGAAGGCTGAGTGTAGGCCTTGTTGAAGGCTGAGTGTATGTCTTGGTGAAGACTGAGTGGTAGGGCCTTGGTGCCTGAGTGGTAGGAGTGGGATCACTCTGAGTTGTAGGAACCTGTTTGAGTTCTGAGCTGTAAGATCTGTGGATCAGAGAAGTAGTGGAGAAGTTTGGCCGAATCTAGTACACTACTAGATAGGCGAAGGGGGAAAGTGGATGTACCCAGACCTTGAGGAACCACTATAAAAGCTGTGTGTACTTTATGTGTGATTTATTCTGTGAATGTTGTGTTATATGTGCTGAATTGCTGTAGAGAATTGCATAAACAAGTCTAATAATTCAGTGTTTCTGCCTTTAAAAGTTAAAAAGATTAGGTGCACCTATTCACCACCCCTCTAGGTGTTTAAGCACTAGTTCTTTCAAAACCCTAATAGTTAACTTGCTACAACCATAAACATTTAGCTTGATACAACCCATAAACAATTAACTTGGGTGGTTTGATACCAAACATTAGCAAGGGGCTTGGCACTAATTGCAAGCAAGAGGATTGACACACAAAAAATAAAATGACAAGAGGTTTGGGTGGTTTTGATACCAATCTGATTTTAGAGCAACCATGGGACAACTATAATAAAACTCTTGAAACTAATTATAACAAAACCACAACAATGGTTTACACCCAAAGAAAACCGCAAACAACTAAATATTTCATGAATGAACAAAGCTTGAAACAAGGGCACTCGGATTATATCCTATCGGGGCAAGATCCCTTGCAAAAAGAAAAAAAAATGAAAATCTTAAAACCACATACCCAAGGAATGAAATCAACAAAATAAAAAGGGGAGGTATAAGACGCTTTGTACCGATTTTCTTGCGTATAATCAAGTAAAAATGAAAATACAAAAGACTTCTCATGAATCAAGCAAGCAGGACAAGACATGGAATTACTTTGGCAAGGGTACACTTGCCTTGATCTTAGGAGAAATTTGGCCAGCAACAAATCTTTGAAAACCTAGAAAAAGAAAAAGAAAAAAAAATCTGGGCACTATTTAGCAAGGAAACCGCAGCCCTAGGCTTGGAGAAAAGGATGGTGAACTCTCAAAAAGTTTACCTCGGAATGAAGGTCTTGCCTAGAGGAGCTCGGATCCGGCCTCAAACAAAACTTTCGAGCTTTACGGGGCAAGGGCTGGACGGTCGGGGCTCACGTTGCTTCCGCCTCTTCGTTCTTCCCGCAGGAACAGAACCGCCGGGTTTGGGGAAAGAGACAACCTAAACCTAAATCAACCGTATATATAACCTACTTACTAACTACTAATTTAATTTAGTAAAAGATATAATGGCAGCCAACCTTATAACCCACAGTTATATATAGTCAGCACATAATTGGCATACACACTTATATAACAGCACGCTATATGCGTAAATCAACATTTATATGCATACTAATACTAATAGCACACTAATATACATAAATTAACATTAACACGAAATTGTATATTAACATTAGCATTAACCGTCATATAATAGTATACACATGTAAATCTACACTTATAAATATATATATATACCGCACACACCCATATAAACACGCACATAAATATTTTTATAACGCTTCACACATACGTGCACGTATGCATTTATAAACCGGCACGCCTAAACCATTCACCAAATTAAAATGCGTAAATATATATATACGCTTAAGAAAAAAAAAAGATGACCAGCTAACTAGCAACCGCCGAAACGATGCCAAAATGAACGACCTCGAACTTCAACCAAACTCGCACCGTAGCTAAACTCTCAGGCTATGAAAACAACGGCGAAACCGAAAACAACCTCTGATGATCAAACACTCTGGCTAACACCTCCCGAAGCCAAAGCACAAGCATTCCCTGAGAGGCTCAACTGAGTCTCCAAAACAGGCTCCGGCTAGCTGGGGAACCCTGCAAACAGGCTACAACCACTAAGAACACCTAACGAGGTACTCAAACAACGGCACAAGGCGGAAACGCGTCAACGTAACGCAAAAGGAATATTAAATAAATACAGAAAAAACAGGCGGCGTTACAGACACTCCCCCCTAAAAGAAAGTTTCACCCCGAAACTTTACGCACAAGCTTCTAACAAGGAAGAAACAAAAATAGACTAGCAAGAGCTATAAAGAGAACGCAAAACATACCAGACACAAAATCAAGGAAAGAGATGAGGGTGAGCCTCCCTCATTGCCGACTCCAACTCCCAAGTCGCGCTTTCCACCTCCTGGTTCCTCCATAAGACTTTGACCATGGGAATGGTCTTCCGCCGCAACACTCTATCCTGGGAATCCAGAATGCGGACCAGACTTTCCACAAAAGTCAGATTTGGCTCCAACTGAGGCACATCATCCAACACTTGCCTACTATTCCGCACGCACTTCCGCAGCTGGCTCACATGGAAAACATTATGCACACCTGAAAAGGTTGCTATCAAATCCAACCTATAAGCTGTCACGCCAATACGCTCCACTATCTTGAATGGGCCCACAAACCTTGGGTCCAACTTATGACTCTTGCCGAACCTCTTTACTCCAACCATCCGGGACACCTTCAAGAATACCATATCCTCCACTGAAAATTCCAAATCGGATCTACGCCGGTTGGCATTCTTATCATATCTCTCCTGAGCTAAACGAAGCTTCTCCCGAATAAGCTTCAAAGCAACTTCCATTTCCTCGAGCGCATCAGGACCCAACAAAGGCCTCTCACCAGCCTCAGTCCAAAACAACGGTGTTCTGCAGCGCCTCCCATACAAGGCTTCAAAAGGAGTCATTTGTAGGCTCTCCTGATAACTGTTATTATATGCAAATTCCATCAGCCTCAAGCTCTCATCCCACGCTCCACCGTGGTCCAGAATATAACAGTGGATCATATCTTCCACAATCTGGTTGACTCGCTCTGTCTGCCCATTAGTCTGCGGGTGGTATGCGGTAGAATATCTCAAGTCTGTTCCCAAACCCTCCTGAAAACTCTTCCAGAAACGGGAAGTAAATCTGGAGTCTCGGTCTGAAATGGTACTAACGGGAACTCCATGCAATCGAATGACTTCGCTCAAATACAGCTCCGCTATCTTTTTCATCGGATAATCAATCTTATACGGCACAAAGTGAGCACACTTTGTCAGTCTGTCCACTATCATCCAAACAGAGTCAAAACCTCTAGGAGACCTCAGTAAGCCCGTAATGAAGTCCATAGAAATGCTCTCCCATTTCCAAGTCGGGATCTCTAATGGAGTCAACTTGCCACCAGGCCTTCCATGATCGGCCTTAACTCTCTTGCATGTATAACACTCCGAAACAAACCGTGCTATATCCCCCTTCATGCCATACCACCAGACAATCTTCTTCAAGTCGTGATACATCTTAGTTGAGCCCGGGTGGTAGGCAACACTCGAGCCATGCGCTTCCTTACACAACATGACTCGAATGTCCAAAACAGCGGGGACGCAAAACCTGCCACGGTACTTCAAAGTACCCGCATCATCAATAGAAAAATCTGGCAATTCTCCCCTTTCAGTCTGGAGATACAGGTGCAAAAGATCTGGATCTTCCTTCTGGTGTAGCCTGGTAAGTGAAATCCAAGAAGGCTCTGCCACAGCCAAAGTGCTCTGCAAGTCACAGCACCTCACCGAGATGTCCATCAAGAGGAACTCTTCCACCAAGCGCTCAACAGAGAGGTTAAAGATCTTTCCCGTCTTACGGCTCAGGGCATCAGCCACCACATTAGACTTGACTGGATGATACTGGATCTCCACTTCATAATCTACAATATACTCTAACCAATGCCGCTGGCGCAAATTCAGCTCCTTCTGGGTGAAGACATACTTTAGGCTTTTATGATCAGTGAAGATCTTGCACTGCACACCATAAAGTAAATGTCTCCATAGCTTCCGGGCAAAGATCATTGTTGCGAACTCAAGATCATGCGTAGGGTAGTTCCTCTCATGAGTCTTCAATTGCCTCGACCCATACGCAATCACCTTCCCTTCTTGCATCAACACACCTCCGAGTCCAACATGCGAGGCATCCACATACACATCATAGTCCATGCCCTCCGTAGGTAATGTCAACACAGGAGCAGTGCACAATCTCCTCGTTAGCTCCAAAAAGGCCTCCTAGCATTGCTCGCTCCAAATGAAGGCCGCATTCTTCTGCGTCAGCTTAGTCAAGGGCGCTGCCAGTGTAGAAAAGCCCTCCACGATCTTCTATAGTAGCCGGCCAACCTCAAGAAGCTCTTAATCTCCTTGGGTGTGCTCGGCCTAAGCCAATCCATCACTGCAGAAATCTTTTCCGGGCCAACCGAAATGCCGCCTTTGTTCACCACATAACCCAGGAAGGAAACCTGGGGCAACCAGAATTCACATTTACTCAGCTTGGCGAATAACTGATGGTCTCTCAAAGCAGATAAAACCAAACGTAGGTGCTGATCATGCTCCGCAGCATCCCGAGAATAAATCAGAACGTCGTCTATAAATACGACCACAAACTTATCCATAAAATCCTGGAACACCCGGTTCATCATGTACATGAATGCTGATGGCGCGTTGGTCAAACCAAACAACACAACCAGGAATTCGAAATGCCCATGCTTCGATCTGAAAGCAGTCCGTGAAATGTCTGACTCCCGGATCCTGAGCTGATGATATCCTGATCGAAGGTCAATCTTAGAAAATACTGAGCTACCACGCAACTGATCGAACAAGTCATCGATCCTAGGAAAAGGATACCTGTTCTTAATGGTGACCTTGTTCAGATCTCTGTAGTCGATGCAAAGGCGCATCGACCCATCTTTCTTCTTCACAAAGAGGATAGGGGCACCCCAAGACGACGAACTCGGCCTTATGAAACCCTTCTCCAACAACTCATCCAGCTGGGTATGCAACTCCTCCAGCTCTCGCGGGGCCATCCGGTACGGCATCTTAGCAATAGGACGCGTACCCGGCTCCAAATCAATCACAAACTCGACATCTATGACAGGAGGAAGACCGGGAAGGTCGCTAGGAAACACATCAGGAAACTCACGAGCAACAGGAATCTCATCCAACCGCGACAAACTGCTAACAGTCCCCAGTACTGAGACTAAGCAAGCAAAACAATCAGAACTAAATAACCTCTGAATACATACCGCAAAAATCGCCGGAGAGACCTGGCGCGGATCACCATAAATACTCCCAGGCTGACCATTGTCCTTCTTGAAATCCAAGCGCTTACCCCTGCACTGGATCACCGCATCATATCGGGATAACCAATCCATGCCTAGGATAACATCGAAATCCTCCAAGTCAATCATCTTCAGATTTGCCTTAGCTAAAAAATCCCCCAACATAATAGGACAATCATGAATGCCCTGATCCGATATCACAGAATCACCCGAGGGGAACTTGACGCAAAAGGCATCAGGGACACGATCTAGATCCAACTAGAACCGCTCTACAAAGGCCCTAGCCACAAATGAGTGAGTAGCACATGAGTCGAAGAGAACGCGCGCCCAGCGGTTCTTTACCTTAAAACTCCCTATATATAAAATTTGTTTTTTCGCACGCATTAAGGAAATAATAGCAAAACTAAAACTGCAGCTAAAACATAAAGACTAGAGAGAAAGTCTAACCTGAAATGACTTGCGTCGAAGTTTGAGCCTCCGCTGACGATATCACATTCAGCTTCAATTTGCCTTTATCCATATACTGAGGCGGTGGCAAAGCCTGAAGAGGAACTGGTCGTAGCACATACTGGAGCTGCGGGCACCTTGCCTTGGTATGCCCCTTCTGTCCACACTGATAGCAGACCTTATCTTTCAACCAGCAGCAGACAACATCATGCCCCTCTTTCTTACACAAGGTACACACCACGTTCTGCCTGGGAGCGCCCTGAATAGCATGAACTTGCTCCTTCTGCGCTGCCAGCCTCTTGAAACATTTCTCCACGGGATGGCCCGGCCGGCCAAAGAGGCTACAGACCTCCTTGCTCCTCTTCCTTGAAGGAGAACTAGATACCTGGGGGCTCTTCCCTTCAGTCGCCTTCCTCTTTTCATTCCTTGCCTGCTGCCCTCTTTGCTTAGCATTTTTGATGGCCTCCACTTTCAAATCAGCTTCTACCGCACCAGCATAACTCACCGTTCCATAAGTAACCTCTAACTGTTGAACATCACTTCTCATGCCTCCAAGGAATCGCTTCGCTTTATCTTCCTCGAAACTCACCAAACTGGGGGCAAACCAACTGAGTTTGCTGAACTCAATCTCATACTCGCTGACCGCGAGCTGCCTCTGCTTCAGATGCAAGAAATCGTTCATCAATCTGTCCCGCTCAACTGTAGTTAGAAACTTCCTCATCGATATCTCCTTGAAGGAATCCCAAGAGCATCCTCCTACCATCCACTCCTTCTCTCTCATCCACCAACTCTTTGCCAACCCCTTTAGCTGGTAGGCGGCAAGCATCACCTTCTGATCATCAGAAACTCTAGAATACTGAAACATTTCCTCTATGGAAATCAGCCAATCATCCAGGATCATTAAATCCGCCTTCCCATCATAGGTAGGGGGTCGAAGTTGCTGGAACTGAGAGATGAAGGTCATCTCTGGGGGCACCACAACTGGAGGCACCAAAGGGGCAGTAGGTGCAGGAGGTATTAGAACAGCTGTACCCGCAGCAGGATCCTGCGCTCTCGGGGCTAGTCCTGCCACTATAGATAACAAGGCCTAGATCTGAGACTGAACATCCACCATCTGCCTCGATAAGGCCTCATTGCTCTGCCTCAGACTTGCCACAACTGCATTGCTTTGCGCTCCAGAAGACTCACCCTCAGATTGGGGAGTCGACCTCGTCACTCTACGCTTAGGCGCCATGCTAAAAAAGAATAAACAAAATAATAATCAGAAACTAGTCCAACTACCAGGACTAAACAAACAAGTACAGACAAACCTACATAAGTACATGCTTCAAATACCAACTTGATCTGGGGTTTTCAATTATAATGTTATGCCTAACTTAAGATGGTTCACCACCATCATACTAAATCAGGTGCCTAGACCATGAATGCATGTATTTATATTCTTTTTAACTCAAAACCATGTGTGTACATATGTCATCCTGCAAGTCTTTAACTTGGCACGTTGTGCTTATGCAATGTTATGCTATGCATGATTGTGTTATGCATTCTAAAAAGGCCCTAATGCATGTTATGAACGACGTACACATGAAAATGTTATGCATCCCATACTACATAACATTTCCATGCAACGAAAAGGAAAACATGCTAGCCGCATTCATGTGGTGAGCTTATGCATCACATACTACATAACCCTCACATGTTGACTCCTATGGTGGATCCATATACAAACACATATTATGCATCCTATACTACATAATATGCCCCATATACTTCATGTTATGCTATGAGTGTAGTGTTCGTTCTTCAGGCAAGACGTGCTGATGACATATCGGTGTGTGTATGTTATGATGCTAAACATCTAATACCTACAAGGAAAGGTTACCCGACAAATTATCAAGCAACCTCCCTCCGATACCAACTGTCATAACCCGCATTTTCTCCGAAATTAAGAAGTATTAGAGTAGGAGAAAACATGCGTTGTGATGTCACGTCGGGCAAGGGATAACTACCGACGCTCAGGCAACCACCAACTACTAAGACTATGAAAAAATCATAAGCTTTAATGATGTGAAAATCAATTGTATTTTAGAGGCCGTATCCCTCGGCTCAGTAGATCAGCTAGTACACAAATAAAACTATACTTATACGCATCAGAAAATACTTTAGTTACATTTGACATCCTAAAAGAGTGCATAAGTGTCCCCAGAGGACAACTTATACTATGCATACCCTACATTTATTTTATACCATAAATACGAAAAAAATCTTTTACGTCGTATGAAAAGTAGTGTTGAGTTTTATAAAGCATGTTGATCATGAGATATATATAATAGTGCTTTTAGGTTTTAAAAGTAACTAGAAACCTAGCATAAATCTCCCCAAGAGCAAGTTGAATAAACTCCAAACCATGACATCTAGCATTATAAGCAAATTACAAAGCATCTAAAAGAGAAACCACCAGTGGGCGTCAACAACTGACACTAACCCACTGGTGTGTAGGCATATTTGTACTACAAGTCTATAGAAAACTACCTCCCAAGAGTGAGGAAGAAAAAATCACAGCAGCAGCTAAAGCACTAGCAAGCTCCAGAAGTAACCTATCCGCACAGTCGGCTATAAACCTGAACCTGAGGCATTCAACGAAAAGAACACCTCAGCAAAACAATTATCAACAGGAAAGAAGACAATTAGGTTTAACAAGAGAGCATTAGCATAAGGCTTACCAGGCCCAAAATTGTGAATGCTAGCAACATAAGCTAAATGAGGTAAAGTAAACCAGTAAAGGAAAATATTCATCAAAGGTTGAGTAAAAAGGGGTGCACCAAGTGCACGGATGAAGGCAAGCTTCAAGAATCTCTGCGAGAAGGATTAGCAAAATAAATAAATCCTAACATAGAGCTAGAGTAGAAAGAATCACCTAATACTGGAGATGGACAAAATCATCAACAAGGCCCTATGCTGGTGGCAACATGTCCAACCAAGTCTATCAGGCCTGAATATCAACAAGGTGTTGTGGTGGTGGTATCAGTCCAACTCAACCAAATAGCCCATAATGTCTTAGCAAGACATGAAATAAACACAATGGTGGAGGTATCGGTCTAACCCACCCCAAAAACCACGTCCTACTCCAGTACTAAGTGACTCGGGAAAACCCTCGCTAGTGGTTCCATGAACCATTAAGAAGTCACACTGAACCCTAAACACTCTAGAGCAACCCACCTAAGAGCCTTATATACATACCAACGGACTAAACATCGAGTTTGTCCAAGCAAGTAGTTTGACACAAATAAATTGAAAGTGATACGATACTGAATTTATGTAAGTAGCTTGATACTAAATGCTTACCAATAACGTGATATTAAATATAACCAAGTAGCTTGATCTCCAACTAAACCTATACGATTAGCTTGGTACAAAACCCTAATAGTTAACTTGCTACAACCAAAACATTTAGCTTGATACAACCCATAAATAATTAACTTGGGTGGTTTGATACCAAACATTAGCAAGGGGCTTGACACTAATTGCAAGCAAGAGGATTGACACACAAAAAATAAAATGACAAGAGGTTTGGATGGTTTTGATACCAATCTGATTTTAGAGCAACCATGAGACAACTATAAAGCAACCATGGGACAACTATAATAAAAATCTTGAAACTAATTATAACAAAACCACAACAATGGTTTACACCCAAAGAAAACCACAAACAACTAAAAATCTCATGAATGAACAAAGCTTGACACAAGGGCACTCGGATTATATCCTATGGGGCAAGATCCCTAGCAAAAAGAAAAAAATTAAAACCTTAAAACCACATACCCAAGGAATGAAATCAGCAAAATAAAAATGGGAGGTATAAGAGGCTTTGTAGCGATTTTCATGCGTATAATCAAGTAAAAAATAAAATACAAAAGACTTCTCATGAATCAAGCAAGCAGGACAAGACATGGAATTACTTTGGCAAGGGTACACTTGCCTTGATCGTAGGAGAAATTCGGCCAACAACAAATCTATGAAAACCTAGAAAAAGAAAAAGAAAAAAAAACCTGGGCACTATTTAGCAAGGAAACCGCAGCCCTAGGCTTGAAGAAAAGGATGGTGAACTCTCAAAAAGTTTACCTCGGAACGAAGGTCTTGCTTAGAGGAGCTCGGATCCGGCCTCAAACAAAAATTCCGAGCTTTACGGGGTAGGGGCTGGACGGTCGGGGCTCACGTTTCTTCCGCCTCTTCGTTCTTCCCGCAGGAACAGAGCCGCCGGGTTTGGGGAAAGAGACAACCTAAACCTAAAACAACCGTATATATAACCTACTTACTAACTACTAATTTAATTTAGTAAAAGATATAATGGCAGCCAACCTTATAACCCACACTTATATATAGTCAGCACATAATTAGGCATACACACTTATATAACAGCACACTATATGCGTAAATCAACATTTATATGCATACTAATACTAATAGCACACTAATATGCATAAATTAACATTAGCACAAAATTATATATTAACATTAGCATTAACCATCATATAATAGTATACACATGTAAATCTACACTTATAAATATATATATATACCGCATACACCCATATAAACACGCACATAAATATTTTTATAACGCTTCACACTTACGTGCACGTATGCATTTATACACCGACACGCCTAAATCATTCACCAAACTAAAATGCGTAAATATATATATATATATATATAGGCTTAAGAAAAAAAAAGAAAAAAAAGACGACCCACTAACTAGCAACCGTCGAAACGATGCCAAAATGAACGACCTCGAACTTCGACCAAACTCGCACCGTAGCTAAACACTCAGGCTACAAAAACAACGGCCAAGCCGAAAACAACCTCCGACGATCAAACACTCGGGCTAACACCTCCTGAAGCCAAAGCACAAGCATTCCATGAGAGGCTCAGCCGAGTCTCCAAAACAGGCTCCGGCTAGCTGGGGAACCCTACAAACAGGCTACGACCACTAAGAACACGTAACGAGGTACTCAAACAGCGGCACAAGCCGAAAACACGTCAACATAACGCCAAAGGAATATTAAATAAATACAAAAAAACCGGTGGCGTTACAGTCACAACCGACTGTTAGTCAAATAGACTAAGCCATTTTTTCTCGCCTCACCCCCGCGACTCATAGGCACTGTACGGGAGGACGAAAGCGGAGGACAATAAAGCATAAACAAAAAAAAGCAGGTGACGATGGATCTTAGTCTATCATGGTTATATTTCTAACAGTTATAACATTACTCTAGCAGGTTCTCTATAGCACATGTAAAGTAAGTAAGCAGTACTGAAAAGGAGTGCCGTAAGTAAAGTAAAAAATGAGCAGAAAGTAAACTATCTACTGTTACACTAACATCATAGGAGTACCTTAACTTATATGAATGCCCATAAAACTTATAAGTTAGGGTTTCAGAAATATAACTTATCATAAAAAAGAGCCCATACTGATTTATAGGATAAGGATCTGCAATGCATATGCCTAAGTATGGATGCATGCCATGATGAGTTATGCAGGTTATGATTCATACAAGTGCAACTCCCACACACGACTCTGTGATTACAGACCTTTAGTTCACACGTTTTGGAGTTAGCTGAACTTTTTGGTACCACTATTGTGGCTACGACAACAGTGGAGCAGGCGTCTCCACTTCCTAGGCGGGTATACACACTACTAGGAGTAGACCCTTTGTACACATCCTAGGTGCACTCTAGAGTCCTTGCGTACTAATTTGTTGGCTATCTCCACCAGTATTGTTGGTCGAGTGTGCATTTTTGGGGATCGTACTCCAGACCACAGTGTAAAATAACCCACTGGCCCCTCAAACCCTCACATCTCGCTAGTGTCACCATACTGCCATCGGTGTGACGACAAACCAGCACCGAATGACCCGCTACTAATATGTTCTATGCACATGCAAGTTATTTCCGATCTAAGCCTCCATCTCGAAGGACCAACCCGTCCTAAAGTAACCATCTGAGCCTCCAGCTCGCAGGACTAAACCCGTCCTGGTATCCAACACCCGAGCCTCCAGCTCCCAAGAATAAACCCGTCATGTATCCAAATATCCGAGCCTCCAGCTCGCAGGACTAAACTCGTCCTGTATCCTCCACCCTATATGGGTGAGTTTGCCACATTGTTCCTTATACTATTAGAGTACTCTTGTATAATTCTTGTTATACATAGCAGTTTAGGGTTAATCCTTGTACTGCCCAGGGCATGTCCGGTGAAGGCTCTCGAGGGCACTAGGAACTACGATGGGCTGAATCTCAAAGCTCCCTTTCTCAAGGAAACATACTTTTATTAGTGTCTACACATTATTAATAGAACAATCTCATTGTTGCTCTTGTGTAGGCCTAATGGTTTAAAGTACTTATTGGGAAAGACGACGTTCTTTCGACGACCCCTGTTATAATTGTTCTCTTTGTGGCTTGCACTCTAACACGCGTTACTATGTAGTGATCTATTTGTGATCCTGACTAGGGTTTCAAAATTCCCAATGCATCTCTTAGTTCAGATGCATCTCATTATCCTGGGTGTCCTAATGTTACACATCACTTTTACTAAACGTAACCCATGACCTAACTCTAACACATATGAGATGACTTCCAATTCCTTTGGGCAATGACCTCCAAATTTTTATCATGGGTTTTTCATGTGTATAATACTGATTATAAAGAATTCCATTATTTTTTTAATTATTTTGTACTATAGTTTAAATTAATTAATTAAGTGACCTAGGTCACTTTGAACATGAACTATTATAATCAGTAGTCCATTATATCTAAATAAATTATTCGAAGTTCATCTAGGTTTAAAATGTCTGTTCACCAAATATCCTAATTTTTCAACTTGTTTTAGCCCTTATTTTCCATTTATGATTAAAATCACATTATCTCCCTTTTTCAAATGAAATACTAAAAATAATCATGTAAAAATTCTGGGAATATTTGTACTCACCGATATTGACAGGATAATACACAAAACAAATTTTAATAATTCTACCTAATGGTTTGACCTAAGATATCCACAACTTAAAATAAATACAAGAATGCCACTATTAGAATATTCATCATAAATAATCATCCAAAAATCTTAATGAAATTCACAGGGGTTCCAAATATAGAAATAAGGGCCTAGACATTTTCTCATAATTTTACATGAATAATAATCATGTTTTTAATCAAAGTCACATAGGGTAAAAATGTAATTACACTATTTAGACATGAAATAATTCTAAAAAATGCTCATAAATTTTTCTAGAGAAGTGAAACAACCTATTACGTCTTGGGCCAACAATTTGGAATTTTCTAAGTTCAGTAGCCCTATTTTTCATTTTAACACCTAAATGTGCTATTTTTGAAATAAATCCAACTTATGAGATTTTTGATTTTGAAAATCCCAATTTTCTCATGAAAGGAGTATTTTACCTCCATAAGCCTTCTTTGTACAAAAATACATGGATATGCAATGGGCCAAAAGAGCTAAATTCTCACTTTTTTTTAATTTTACTATTTGCACACCGTTCACTATTTTACCTTCACCGTGCATGTTGGTTTCTCTAACATGTAGAGGTCCAAATGGCTCCAAATTTTTACCAAGGCCAAAGGATGACCTTAGAGCCATGACACCCAAATTTGGGGGCATTTGGAATATGGAATTACCCTAAATTTCATTTATTAAATAATCATATTTCTACCAAACACTAGAGAAATTTTCCTCCAAAAATTATTATTTTTGGGCATAGTCTATGTCTAGTGTACCTACATGCATGACATAAATTTCAATGCATGTGGACTTATGATTTATCCTAGGCATCCATTTGATGTTCTGTCCTAGCCTAGGAGCAGTCCTAGGAGAATGACTTTACAAGGAGCTACATTGCTTCAAATTGCAAGTTTAGGGTGTCAAAACAAAAGCAAACTCTAGGGCTACATTTTCTATGTTGAAAGTTTCCTCAGAATACAAAGCCTAAAATTAGCATGCAAGTGACTGTTTAACATGTGACAAAATATAACATTTAATAATAATAATACTATAGTTTCATTAATTCAAAAAATGAGCGACATCGGTTTATATTCCCCAATAAACAACAACAAAGATTGATCCCGCCTGTAGCATTTTTAACCCTAGATTCCGGCCACCTGGGCCGTCGCCACATTCGACAATTGTCGCCACCACCTCCGTTGAGGTGGCGGCCAGCCTTTCCCGGCGATATGGTCGTCAGAGGCGGCTCCTCCAACGAACCCGAACAAGAAGAAAAGATCGGCATTTTCTCACATTCCTCTTATGGCATCAGGCTCAATTGAGCCTGATTTCTATCCTAAAAGATCTAGAAGACTAGCACAGAGGGAGGGGATGACAAACAGACCCTTAGACAAGCTTGGAGGCGGGTTTGGTGGTGCTGCGCCATGGCCGACGGTAGCTCCGGCGATCTAGCTCCAAATCTTGTTTCTCTACCAAAAGATTAGCTCCAACAGTGATTTTGCACTCCTCTGGATGTTCTGAAGGTGTCGATGAGCTCAAATGAAGGTGGGGTTGGCTGGTAGTGGGGTTTTGCTTAAGGAGGTAGCCGACCTTGAGCTTTGGTTGCTCCTCCTTTCTTCCAAGTGTCCACCATCCCCCAAAATCTGCTGGAAAACAGTTTGCGAGCTCAGCCAAAGGCTTGGGCAGAGAGAAGGAGGGCCAAGTGGCCTCCACTCCTTATTTTCCTCTTACTCTCTCTCCTCCACTTGGGTAATTTCCTAAAATACCCCCATGCATGTCACTACCCTCCAAACCCAGAGTGTAGGGGCTGTAATTGGGCACTTGGGCTGTTCATGGGTCTTGGCTCATGGGCTTAGCCCATTGGGAATGAGCTTGGCTTTCATTTTTCCCCTTTAGGCCTTATGTTGACCAAGTTGAATTTTATGGTTTACTTGGTCAATTTGGTGAGTGGGATGACCCCACTTGATGGTCATGGACCTTATGACATCACCCAACATGGGTTGGGCCATGACGATGCCCCACTTAGGCTAATTGGGTCTATGTGTGTGGTTTTGACCAAATTAGGATTAGGTTTGACTTTTGTCAAATTGGGTGAATAAGTGACCTTATGATGGGGCTTTTAGGTCACTTAGATTTCTTTTAGAGTTAGGTACATAATGATGAGGTCAACTTATATCCAAGGTTTTAATTTGGGTTAGTTTGATCTAAGCTGACCTAAACCCTATAGTGGGCCCCATGTGAGTCTACCCTATCTCCTTGGCCCTAGGGTCAAACTTAGCCTAATCCCTTCCCCCCACCATATGTCCTAACCTAATATAAGTTTAGGGGTCCAGTAGGGAATGAGATGTTATTATCATTTGAGAAAGAAGTCCACAACACTGGGACACCCCGCTCGAGCATTAGTTTGTGGACAAACTATGCAGTGGAAGCATTGGTGTGTCAATGTGTAAAATGTCACAGAAAATAATCCATTTAAACAATGAGTTAGACCAACCTAATTCGGACACGACTTTAATTTGACTTACCAACAGGATTTCGTGGCGTATCTTGGTCTAAAATTGACCTCAGATATAGATTGGTTAAGGTACGAAGATACCCAAATGTACTGAAGGAATAATTAAATGCAAGAGTCACTTCTTAAGGTTTAAACTTCGATATCCCTACTCCACCTATCGAGTGATATTATCACTTCTTACCCAAGCTGATAGGACCGCCTCAAGGAGAATTGGTACTTATAATATATTAGTGGAATAGTAGGGTACTCGTAAACTTAACCCTCATACTGATGACTTGATTACGTTAAAACAACCATCGTGACAAATACCAAATGTCGAATAAGAATTCATGTTTCAAAAGAGAACAATTTTGGTTGGGTCACATATTGGCCTTGAGAAGATTGTTGTAAATATCAACCTTAAGGGCCTAAGGTATACAATATATCAATAAGTATGAAGGTAGAACTCCAAGTCAAATATTGTTAACCCTGAGGATTAAGTGCATGTGTAGGATGAATGCACTATAGATATCGAAGAAACTTAGCAGAAAATTTATGAGGGCCGATCCTTTTATTTATTGGGCTAATTTGATACCGACCTGATTTCTCTAGACCCTATTTATAAAACATCGTGTCGCAAACATAATGATCTTGAAGAATTGGTATTTGAACATTACCCGGATGAAAATCGAGACTTATGTATGGATAATTGGTAAGATGATCAACCCTCACTTGAAGTTTGGGATATACGGTAAAGTGTTTGTTTTAAGATAGTGTGTGACCTAGAGGGGGCTGAATAGGTCCAATTTAAATCTTGGCTACTTTTAAATCACAGAAATTTACTTTGAGTGAATAAATCCAATCACAACATTCAAGAAAAGCAGAATGAATCTAAATATAACAGTTACAACACAGCACAACACATCAACGCAACACATCAAATCAGTACAACACAGCATAACACACACAGTTTTATAGTGGTTCCCCAATTTATGGATACATCCACTTCCCCCCCTTCGCCTATATAGCAATGAACTAGATTTGGCCAAAACTTCTTCTTATTTTTCCTCATATCTTACACCTCAGAGCCCAAATGACTTCTACAACTCAGACAATGCAATGTCCTACCTCAGATCTTCAAGATCCTATAACTTAAATTTCTCACCAAGAATCCTACCTCAGAGTGCACTTTCACTCCTACTCCACAGGCAAACTCTTGCCCTACAAACTTAGAACCTTCCAGTTCCTACAGATCAGAGAAATTTCCCTTTCTCCTACCTCAGGCACGCAACCCTACCTCAGCCTTTATAATATAGGCTTATATTTTAGAGAAATTAATCCCTACCCTCAGATCTAGAAATAGATCTTACAAAATTATAATATCAAAAAGAATTTTGTGTTTTGAAATGTCACCCAGTAAGAGATAGATTGGTGACTTATTCTTGATCAGATCTCAATGTGGAATCTTATCCCTTAATCCTTACTGTGAAGAAAATGATCCAACCCTTCTTAGCTTTTTCAAAGCTTCTTGAAGGAGAAGTTAGGGTTGAAATTAGCTGGAAAGGATAGAAGATGATCCTCAATCAGCCTTATTTCCTTCTTCTGGATTCTATGAATTTTCTCTGATAGATTTGGAGAAGAAGAATGCAAATTGATTCTTTTTTGTTTCTGTCGATTTGATCTTCTTTTATAGGCTTTGGCAAAGGGTGACCGACTGCCCCGGTAAATTTACTGACATCTGACATTTCTGACAGCTATCAGAACTTCAGGCCTTGAATTCTGTACTTAGTAGAAAATCTATTCAGAGAGCTTTTGCATGAAGGTGTTGACACTTCTATACTTTGATTGTGTCGACACCAGTCCTGGGTGTCGACACTCCTCTTATATTGATATCGATACCAATCTGTGTGTCTCGACATAGCTAGCTTCTTGTCTCGACACAACTTATGTAAAATGTATGGACATTGGTCCTGAGTGTCGACACATCTGATTTATTGTCTAATGGTGTCATCCCAAGTCCTGGGTGTCGACATAGCTTGCGTTCAAACTTCTGTATAACTTGAGTAAAGTGTGTCGACACTAGTCCTGAGTGTCAATACAGTTGCATTCAGTTTCGACACAAATTTTGTAAAGTGTGTCGACACTAGTCATGAGTGTCAACATAGTTGCTCTCTTGTTTCACAGTCTCGACACAACTTTCTTCCTATCTCAACATGATTTGAATAAGGGTGTCTAAACTAGTCCTGATTGTCGATACAGCTTGATTCCTTGTCTCAGCATAACTTTTACAAAGGTGTCGATAATTGTCTAGTGTCTCAACACTTTTGGACTTACTTTATTTTTCCTGCACAAATAAACTCAACATACATCAAATACAAATTTGTGTATATCATTGAGTTGAAAAGGCTTCTCCAAATCATGTACACAATTCCCAATGTACCCAACAATCTCCCCCTATTTGGAAAAGTCATAACCCCAATTCAATGATAAACACAATGATACCAAAATATGATGATAAAGTTATAAAATCAACAGCGCTGAACAAAATAAAAGGTAATACAACTGAAAGCACAGATAGAATTCAGTGCAACCAAACTTTTCATTATATCTAGTCAAAAGATTACAGTTATCAGATTTGTTATACTATTCTTTTAAAGCAAAATTTACATAAAGTTCAAAAATAAAATATCCTAGGAAAGATCTAGCTCTTTGATCACAATGCCTTTTACTGATTGAATCATGACTTTAACTTCAGGCTCTTTGTCATCAGCTATCTCTTTCCCTTTATCAACCTCGGCCTTAGAGATCTTTTCCTCCTTGAGCCTTTGCCTCTCAAAATAGTGATATGGCTTGGGGAAGTATTTACTGAGCTCAACAGAAATAGCTGGAATCTTTCCTGCCTTTAGATCATGTCTGAATTTTTGAATGACCACTTACTGCTTTAAATGCTTAGCCCATTCTTGCTCAGTGTACCATTTTACCATGTCAATCGCATTAGCATTAGCTGTTTTCCATGCACTAAGGATAATTGATCTGGAGGTTGGGCTCCATTGTTCAAAGTCTGGCCTAGCATCTGCTTGTTCCCTGAACCTTTTCTTTGACAACTGAGCTCATTTTTCTTTCAGTAAAGCAGATGAATTCATCTCCACCTCTTCACATACTATATTTTGAGCTTATGGTGGAGGACTGTATATAGATTGGAAGGCAGCTTGGATAGCCTCAAATGGAATTTGTGCTGCAGGATTGTACATGGATTGTCCTGAACCCTGAATAGCTTCAAATTGAGTTGGATGACAACTAGATTCAGTAGTTTGGTCTCCATCATACCATCGGGGCGGATGACCTAAAGTGTCTCTGATGTTGTTGGAGATCCAAGTTACATGCTCAGAGCTAGCCTTTATCATTACCCTTTCCCCATTTATGACTTCTCTTTCTATATGATCTCTCATATCATTCTTGTGAAACCTTACTTGTCCATCCAGATAATTGATTCCTGAGGTCATAGTATTTTTTACTTTCAGTAAATTGTTATCCAAACTTTTGTCAGAAGCCTTAATATCCTTAATCAAGGAAGCTGATTGAGTTCTCAACTGAGTTTCCATCTCCTTTATGATAGATGTTATCTTGGTTTCTAAAGTAGTAGTCTGCTCGGTCAGCTTGACTAGTGTTTCAGTATGCATTACAGTCATATTCTCATCCATTATTCTTTGATTTTCAAGGACATAACCTTGTTTTATAATCAACTCATCTTCAGTTTTCTTTGCCTCTTGCTGTTGTTTTGTAATATACACCACAACATTTGCTCCCCTTTGGAAGAAATCTGTCATATCTATTTTTAGAAGATTTACTTCAAATCTTATAGATTTTATGTCCCAAGCTGGTTGAAACTACAGTTCTTTATTCCTTTTATCTACATACTTTTCCAGTTGAGTCATTTGCTAGTCTAACTTAATTTGTAGTTGAACTAGCAGAGAGCATGAATCCACTGGATGAGCAGATGCTGGACCAGATTGTATAAGCTTCTTATAGCTCTTACTTCTCTATTTTAGTTCTGATAGTTTTCTTTTCTTCAATAGAGTGACTTCTTCTTCCTCAGAGTCAGAAGTACTTACCACATCAACGAATTTTTGCTGTTCATCACCTTCAGTATTTGGGGCAAGATCTGGCAACTCTCCCTCAACTATTTCAACTATTCATTAATATTGATATTTTCTAAATTAACATCTTCTTCCTGAATTTCAGCATCAGGAACTGGGTGTTCTGGAGTTGCAGATAACTCCTCCTGAATATAAGTTTCCGTATCCAAAAGAATTTCTTTTTTAGTCACCTTAGAGACTGTATCTTCATGTTCTCTATCAGTCTTTTCTTGTTCAAGATCTTGTACTACTTCTATTATTATTGTATGTACTGTATCTATGTCAATATTAGGCAGATCATTTAGTTTCTCCCCCTCAACTTGATTCTTCTCTTGTACTATCTCCCCCCGCACTTGATCACTAGTTCCAGATGAGGGCCTTGGAGATTTCTCAACTATTGTATCATCTTGTTTGTCAGAGCCAGAACTTTCTTGTTCTCCAAATTCACTGGTAGAAACATCATTCATAACTATAGTCTTCTTCCTCTTCTCCTTCTTCTTCTTAGGGTATGGTGTTTCTTTTGTAAAAACTTTGTCCCATATAGATAAAATCTTCATGTCCATCCTTCTCATATGATTTATCTTTGATCCAAGCTTAAGATTGAGACTGTCGGGTATGACTTGGACGAAGTATATACTCAGAAATCTGTCCATATTAGGTTTCTTGATACTTTCTGCTATTTTATCAATGACAATCTTGCTCCAGTTTGTCTTGATCTTGAATATTATTCTGATCATCAGCTCAAACATGAATACTGAGATCCTGTCATGTGCCCATGTCTTGCATGTAACGCCCCCACCTGTCACATGATATATAACGGTGGGTCCGGCCGGGGCCCCACGCCATATAGCACAGACAAGCAAAGGAGTCACGTGTGGTAATCAAACTCTACTCGTGTCCTTAACTCATTCCATTCTAGCGCAGCATCTTTTATGTTAGCATGAACTCAAACAAGAATGTCCACCCATATATAAATAGCACATTTATATAAAAACACCAGGAATGTATACAACTCACACACCCTGGCCTTATGGCCTTACAAATTCCTCTTTACACAACAATAATTTCGTACATCGGCACGCAGGCCGGCCACACATGAAATCCAAACAACACTCTCCGCATGGCCTTCAAGGGCCTCATCAAGCTGCCATTTCACTTATGCTTTCCAAACCGCAGCACCTGCAATTCATCATCCAAACCAACATAGAAAACAAAGTAACGGTCAGCATTGCTGACCCATTATAACGACCCTACCCCCTACCCGGGGTAGTGGTTCCTTCCCTGTATACATTGCTTCCTTTTTCATCAAGCATCAGCAAACATCACCAAATCATATCACAAGTAGATCATTCTCTTTATGCCACTTAACTAACAAACACATCACATCACAAACGCTGGAGTCCACCAACGCTCCGTGCACGCAGGGCACCTTCTTGGCGTACCGGAATCCACCGTCGTACACCACTGTCTCTCGAGGTGTTAACTTGTTGGTTGACCGGCCCTAGTCCACCAGCTCGCAGGCTAGCGACATCCCGCCCAAGCCACTCAGAGGTCCATCCTCACAGCATCCAAACAACCAGAGCAGGTCGACCCACACCACGTGGTGTAGCACGCCGGGTTTATCCAAGCTCCCCTGGCAATGTCTACCCATCGACCCCCCTCCTAATCCAATCGACCCACACACTGTGGTGTAGCAAGCCGGGTTTATCTAAGCTCCCCAGGCGTTGCCACCAATCGATCCTTCCCTTAACTGGATCAACCCACCCTAGTGGTGTAACAGGCCGGGTTTATCACAAGCTCCCCAGGCATGTTACCAATTGATCATCTCATAACTAGGAGCTTCACCAAAGCCTCCTTCCAATCATCACATCCAGACATTCATCACAGCAGAAACCCATTTTGCACATCATCAAAGCCACAGAGTCTTCTCCGGTTTACCCATGAACATCACCAATCCAGACTACCGGTCTAGATGGGCTTCACACAGCATGCCTACGCCGTACTTCATCATTCCGGCTGTAGATGCAGACTCAACTAGATGCAGACTCAACAAAGGAATCTCTTCCGCGATCCACCTCTTGGTGGAGGATTCCAAGCACATGTATAGAGAAAGGACTTCGATGTCCAAGAAGGAGATCGTTACCCTTGAAGATCGCTTCGGCGCCATGAAGTAGCCGGATGGAACTCACCGCCTCGGCTCTGCCTTCACGAATCCGCTCTCGGATCTTCGATCCGCACTCCGGAGCTCCTACAGCAGCTGAAAAACTCCTCCCTTCTCTCTCCCTTAGCCTTTCTTCTCTCTCCTTTAGAATGGAAATGAAAAAGAAGAAGGAGAAGAAGATAAGGGCATTTATCTTCTAATTCTCGGCCTTCCCAACACCTGGACAAAGCCCAGCCATTGGATCCAGGAAGAGGGAAACAAACGGCTCAGATCTGGCCAGAAAACCCAAAACACGGCCTGACACGCCCTGTGACACGCCCGTGTCACAGGCCGTGTCCCCCTAAGCGGCAGACAACCGACTCAATCCAACCAGTACACGCCCGTGTGACACGCCCGTGTCACGGCCGTGTACCCGACACGCCCTCAGACACGCCCGTGTCTGAGGCCGTGTACCTCAACAGAAATAATCCCAATCCAACCCGAGACTTCACACGGCCTGGCACACGGCTTGGCACACGCCCGTGTTCATGGCCGTGTGCACCCGGACACGCCCGTGTTCTTCTAACACGGCCTAACCCGAGATGTCGAGCTAAATTCGACGCCCACTGACACGCCCTGTGACACGCCCGTGTCACAGGCCGTGTCCTCACGGGAAACCCGATACTCGACGATCGTCGAGAATACTCGCCGAACAAACGACACGGCATCCGACACGGCCGTGTCCTGGGCCGTGTGCCCCATTCTCGACGATGTCACGCAAAACTCGTCGACACCGAGGCCCGATCGTCGACACAACCCGACACGCCCTGCGACACGCCTGTGTCGCAGGCCGTGTCAACTGACACGCCCTGGGACACGCCCGTGTCCCAGGCCGTGTCACCCAAGCCTGAACCCAATTTTGCTCAAAATGACCCTCTTGACTTCAGGGTGTTACAATCCTCCCCCTTCAAATAATTTCGTCCTCGAAATTTGACGTCAAATAGCCAATTAGGCACAATTATCACCAAAGCGTACACCGCAATTCTCCGCACACACTACCAAACAGACAACACAACAAACATCCCTAACTTCCACTTGTGCACATGCAGCCACATACAACCTCAAAACAAAATAACCGAATTGATGGATGCCAGCACAAGCACAAGAGCTCGACAACTATAGATATCAAAACATTATTAAAGTGATACATCAACATCATGTCCATCAACCAGCCAGTTCAACCAAAAGTGAAGCACATCAGCTATTAGTCATCACACTTGCTAGCAACACATAGTTACATACACAACTTAACATTGAAATCATTCACATCACCGCTCACTTCTGCTCAGCCTCGCGATTTTGAAATTCACGATTTAACGATAAATGAACCGCTCGAGGCCAAATGTCACCAACTGAACTTTGCGGCTCCTGTACTTCCATTGCATGCAATCTAGGTTGCGTCCGGGGTGCAGATGATTCGGCCACTGCTTTCCCTTTTTCTTCATATGACGCACCTGTCTTTTTCTCACTCCCTGGAGGGACATTCCAACAGAATTTTGCGATGTGTCCTTGTCGCCCACAGTTATAGCATACACGTCCTGGCCCATACGTTGCCTCCGAAGAAACAGTCGACGGTGCGGATTTCACCAGCCTAAATCTTTTCTTCTCTCGTCGTCGAAAAGTCTCCTGGACTCGCTTCATATCCTTCTCCAAGGCACGAGCTGTATCGACCAACGCCTGAAAGCCTTGGCTCACCGAACTCGAAAGTGCCAACCTCAAGTCATCCCGCAGTCCTCCATAAAACCGATTTGTCTTTCGCGCTTCCTCCGCAAAGGTCGATCCTGCATATCTCCCCAACCTTGTAAATTCATGCAGGTAGGTATCAATATCTCGCTCACCCTGCACCAAGCGGAGAAACTCATTTTCCATCGCAATCCTCTGCGACACTGGCACATACTTGGCTAAAAATAGTTGGGAGAATTCCTCCATCGAAATCTCCGTTAAACCTCGACCTGCCAAGTGGTGCACTTCAATTTCCTCCCACCATAATCTCGCATCACCGTCTAACAGAAACGTGGCCAACATCACTTTCTGTTCCTCGACCGTCCTGATTGCGGTTAGGATCCTTTTTACTCTTGCCAACCAATCTTCTGCCTGCGTTGGTGAAAGCGCTCCACCAAACGTAGGTGGGTGAAAGTGCATAAAACGTGACAAGGCATCGTCACTTGCTTGCACTTCCACCACCTCGGCAGCATGCTCTTGCCTTCCACCAGATCTTGCTTGTCCCGTTGGGTGTGCTTGTAACACTGCAAGTACTGTCTCCGCCACCACCCGTATAGCCTCTGCCGAGGGAGGCATCGGCACTTCCACGGGTGCTGCACTTTCATCCGACCGCTGAGGCTCAGACGGCCCAGCTCCATCCCTCGCCACCTATTAATGTACAGAACACCATTAAATTCGTCCAAATCATAACGGTACTGGTACATTGACTACACACTCACGCACATCATGTGCATGACATACATTCCTAGTGGACATTCATGAGTTCAATTATGTTCTCTCCTCCCAAACAATCTAAACCTGGCTCTGATACCACTTTGTAACGCCCCCACCTGTCACATGATATATAACGGTGGGTCCAGCCGGGGCCCCACGCCATATAGCACAGACAAGCAAAGGAGTCACGTGTGGTAATCAAACTCTACTCGTGTCCTTAACTCATTCCATTCTAGCGCAGCATCTTTTATATTAGCATGAACTCAAACAAGAATGTCCACCCATATATAAATAGCACATTTATATAAAAACACCAGGAATGTATACAACTCACACACCCTGGCCTTATGGCCTTACAAATTCCTCTTTACACAACAATAATTTCGTACATCGGCACGCAGGCCGGCCACACATGAAATCCAAACAACACTCTCCGCATGGCCTTCAAGGGCCTCATCAAGCTGCCATTTCACTTATGCTTTCCAAACCGCAGCACCTGCAATTCATCATCCAAACCAACATAGAAAACAAAGTAACGGTCAGCATTGCTGACCCATTATAACGACCCTACCCCCTACCCGGGGTAGTGGTTCCTTCCCTGTATACATTGCTTCCTTTTTCATCAAGCATCAGCAAACATCACCAAATCATATCACAAGTAGATCATTCTCTTTATGCCACTTAACTAACAAACACATCACATCACAAACGCTGGAGTCCACCAACGCTCCGTGCACGCAGGGCACCTTCTTGGCATACCGGAATCCACCGTCGTACACCGCTGTCTCTCGAGGTGTTAACTTATTGGTTGACCGGCCCTAGTCCACCAGCTCGCAGGCTAGCGACATCCCGCCCAAGCCACTCAGAGGTCCATCCTCACAGCATCCAAACAACCAGAGCAGGTCGACCCACACCACGTGGTGTAGCACGCCGGGTTTATCCAAGCTCCCCTGGCAATGTCTACCCATCGACCCCCCTCCTAATCCAATCGACCCACACACTGTGGTGTAGCAAGCCGGGTTTATCTAAGCTCCCCAGGCGTTGCCACCAATCGATCCTTCCCTTAACTGGATCAACCCACCCTAGTGGTGTAACAGGCCGGGTTTATCACAAGCTCCCCAGGCATGTTACCAATTGATCATCTCATAACCAGGAGCTTCACCAAAGCCTCCTTCCAATCATCACATCCAGACATTCATCACAGCAGAAACCCATTTTGCACATCATCAAAGCCACGGAGTCTTCTCCGGTTTACCCATGAACATCACCAATCCAGACTACCGGTCTAGATGGGCTTCACACAGCATGCCTACGCCGTACTTCATCATTCCGGCTCTAGATGCAGACTCAACTAGATGCAGACTCAACAAAGGAATCTCTTCCGCGATCCACCTCTTGGTGGAGGATTCCAAGCACATGTATAGAGAAAGGACTTCGATGTCCAAGAAGGAGATCGTTACCCTTGAAGATCGCTTCGGCGCCATGAAGTAGCCAGATGAAACTCACCGCCTCGGCTCTGCCTTCACGAATCCGCTCTCGGATCTTCGATCCGCACTCCGGAGCTCCTACAGCAGCTGAAAAACTCCTCCCTTCTCTCTCCCTTAGCCTTTCTTCTCTCTCCTTTAGAATGGAAATGAAAAAGAAGAAGGAGAAGAAGATAAGGGCATTTATCTTCTAATTCTCGGCCTTCCCAACACCTGGACAAAGCCCAGCCATTGGATCCAGGAAGAGGGAAACAAACGGCTCAGATCTGGCCAGAAAACCCAAAACACGGCCTGACAAGCCCTGTGACACGCCCGTGTCACATGCCGTGTCCCCCTAAGCGGCAGACAACCGACTCAATCCAACCAGTACACGCCCGTGTGACACGCCCGTGTCACGGCCGTGTACCCGACACGCCCTCAGACACGCCCGTGTCTGAGGCCGTGTACCTCAACAGAAATAATCCCAATCCAACCCGAGACTTCACACGGCCTGGCACACGGCTTGGCACACGCCCGTGTTCATGGCCGTGTGCACCCGGACACGCCCGTGTTCTTCTAACACGGCCTAACCCGAGATGTCGAGCTAAATTCGACGCCCACTGACACGCCCTGTGACACGCCCGTGTCACAGGCCGTGTCCTCACGGGAAACCCGATACTCGACGATCGTCGAGAATACTCGCCGAACAAACGACACGGCATCCGACACGGCCGTGTCCTGGGCCGTGTGCCCCATTCTCGACGATGTCACGCAAAACTCGTCGACACCGAGGCCCGATCGTCGACACAACCCGACACGCCCTGCGACACGCCTGTGTCGCAGGCCGTGTCAACTGACACGCCCTGGGACACGCCCGTGTCCCAGGCCGTGTCACCCAAGCCTGAACCCAATTTTGCTCAAAATGACCCTCTTGACTTCAGGGTGTTACAATCCTCCCCCCTTCAAATAATTTCGTCCTCGAAATTTGACGTCAAATAGCCAATTAGGCACAATCATCACCAAAGCGTACACCGCAATTCTCCGCACACACTACCAAACAGACAACACAACAAACATCCCTAACTTCCACTTGTGCACATGCAGCCACATACAACCTCAAAACAAAATAACCGAATTGATGGATGCCAGCACAAGCACAAGAGCTCGACAACTATAGATATCAAAACATTATTAAAGTGATACATCAACATCATGTCCATCAACCAGCCAGTTCAACCAAAAGTGAAGCACATCAGCTATTAGTCATCACACTTGCTAGCAACACATAGTTACATACACAACTTAACATTGAAATCATTCACATCACCGCTCACTTCTGCTCAGCCTCGCGATTTTGAAATTCACGATTTAACGATAAATGAACCGCTCGAGGCCAAATGTCACCAACTGAACTTTGCGGCTCCTGTACTTCCATTGCATGCAATCTAGGTTGCGTCCGGGGTGCAGATGATTCGGCCACTGCTTTCCCTTTTTCTTCATATGACGCACCTGTCTTTTTCTCACTCCCTGGAGGGACATTCCAACAGAATTTTGCGATGTGTCCTTGTCGCCCACAGTTATAGCATACACGTCCTGGCCCATACGTTGCCTCCGAAGAAACAGTCGACGGTGCGGATTTCACCAGCCTAAATCTTTTCTTCTCTCGTCGTCGAAAAGTCTCCTGGACTCGCTTCATATCCTTCTCCAAGGCACGAGCTGTATCGACCAACGCCTGAAAGCCTTGGCTCACCGAACTCGAAAGTGCCAACCTCAAGTCATCCCGCAGTCCTCCATAAAACCGATTTGTCTTTCGCGCTTCCTCCGCAAAGGTCGATCCTGCATATCTCCCCAACCTTGTAAATTCATGCAGGTAGGTATCAATATCTCGCTCACCCTGCACCAAGCGGAGAAACTCATTTTCCATCGCAATCCTCTGCGACACTGGCACATACTTGGCTAAAAATAGTTGGGAGAATTCCTCCATCGAAATCTCCGTTAAACCTCGACCTGCCAAGTGGTGCACTTCAATTTCCTCCCACCATAATCTCGCATCACCGTCTAACAGAAACGTGGCCAACATCACTTTCTGTTCCTCGACCGTCCTGATTGCGGTTAGGATCCTTTTTACTCTTGCCAACCAATCTTCTGCCTGCGTTGGTGAAAGCGCTCCACCAAACGTAGGTGGGTGAAAGTGCATAAAACGTGACAAGGCATCGTCACTTGCTTGCACTTCCACCACCTCGGCAGCATGCTCTTGCCTTCCACCAGATCTTGCTTGTCCCGTTGGGTGTGCTTGTAACACTGCAAGTACTGTCTCCGCCACCACCCGTATAGCCTCTGCCGAGGGAGGCATCGGCACTTCCACGGGTGCTGCACTTTCATCCGACCGCTGAGGCTCAGACGGCCCAGCTCCATCCCTCGCCACCTATTAATGTACAGAACACCATTAAATTCGTCCAAATCATAACGGTACTGGTACATTGACTACACACTCACGCACATCATGTGCATGACATACATTCCTAGTGGACATTCATGAGTTCAATTATGTTCTCTCCTCCCAAACAATCTAAACCTGGCTCTGATACCACTTTGTAACGCCCCCACCTGTCACATGATATATAACGGTGGGTCCGGCCGGGGCCCCACGCCATATAGCACAGACAAGCAAAGGAGTCACGTGTGGTAATCAAACTCTACTCGTGTCCTTAACTCATTCCATTCTAGCGCAGCATCTTTTATGTTAGCATGAACTCAAACAAGAATGTCCACCCATATATAAATAGCACATTTATATAAAAACACCAGGAATGTATACAACTCACACACCCTGGCCTTATGGCCTTACAAATTCCTCTTTACACAACAATAATTTCGTACATCGGCACGCAGGCCGGCCACACATGAAATCCAAACAACACTCTCCGCATGGCCTTCAAGGGCCTCATCAAGCTGCCATTTCACTTATGCTTTCCAAACCGCAGCACCTGCAATTCATCATCCAAACCAACATAGAAAACAAAGTAACGGTCAGCATTGCTGACCCATTATAACGACCCTACCCCCTACCCGGGGTAGTGGTTCCTTCCCTGTATACATTGCTTCCTTTTTCATCAAGCATCAGCAAACATCACCAAATCATATCACAAGTAGATCATTCTCTTTATGCCACTTAACTAACAAACACATCACATCACAAACGCTGGAGTCCACCAACGCTCCGTGCACGCAGGGCACCTTCTTGGCGTACCGGAATCCACCGTCGTACACCGCTGTCTCTCGAGGTGTTAACTTGTTGGTTGACCGGCCCTAGTCCACCAGCTCGCAGGCTAGCGACATCCCGCCCAAGCCACTCAGAGGTCCATCCTCACAGCATCCAAACAACCAGAGCAGGTCGACCCACACCACGTGGTGTAGCACGCCGGGTTTATCCAAGCTCCCCTGGCAATGTCTACCCATCGACCCCCTCCTAATCCAATCGACCCACACACTGTGGTGTAGCAAGCCGGGTTTATCTAAGCTCCCCAGGCGTTGCCACCAATCGATCCTTCCCTTAACTGGATCAACCCACCCTAGTGGTGTAATAGGCCGGGTTTATCACAAGCTCCCCAGGCATGTTACCAATTGATCATCTCATAACCAGGAGCTTCACCAAAGCCTCCTTCCAATCATCACATCCAGACATTCATCACAGCAGAAACCCATTTTGCACATCATCAAAGCCACGGAGTCTTCTCCGGTTTACCCATGAACATCACCAATCCAGACTACCGGTCTAGATGGGCTTCACACAGCATGCCTACGCCGTACTTCATCATTCCGGCTCTAGATGCAGACTCAACTAGATGCAGACTCAACAAAGGAATCTCTTCTGCGATCCACCTCTTGGTGGAGGATTCCAAGCACATGTATAGAGAAAGGACTTCGATGTCCAAGAAGGAGATCGTTACCCTTGAAGATCGCTTCGGCGCCATGAAGTAGCCGGATGGAACTCACCGCCTCGGCTCTGCCTTCACGAATCCGCTCTCGGATCTTCGATCCGCACTCCGGAGCTCCTACAGCAGCTGAAAAACTCCTCCCTTCTCTCTCCCTTAGCCTTTCTTCTCTCTCCTTTAGAATGGAAATGAAAAAGAAGAAGGAGAAGAAGATAAGGGCATTTATCTTCTAATTCTCGGCCTTCCCAACACCTGGACAAAGCCCAGCCACTGGATCCAGGAAGAGGGAAACAAACGGCTCAGATCTGGCCAGAAAACCCAAAACACGGCCTGACACGCCCTGTGACACGCCCGTGTCACAGGCTGTGTCCCCCTAAGCGGCAGACAACCGACTCAATCCAACCAGTACACGCCCGTGTGACACGCCCGTGTCACGGCCGTGTACCCGACACGCCCTCAGACACGCCCGTGTCTGAGGCCGTGTACCTCAACAAAAATAATCCCAATCCAACCCGAGACTTCACACGGCCTGGCACACGGCTTGGCACACGCCCGTGTTCATGGCCGTGTGCACCCGGACACCCCCGTGTTCTTCTAACACGGCCTAACCCGAGATGTCGAGCTAAATTCGACGCCCACTGACACGCCCTGTGACACGCCCGTGTCACAGGCCGTGTCCTCACGGGAAACCCGATACTCGACGATCGTCGAGAATACTCGCCGAACAAACGACACGGCATCCGACACGGCCGTGTCCTGGGCCGTGTGCCCCATTCTCGACGATGTCACGCAAAACTCGTCGACACCGAGGCCCGATCGTCGACACAACCCGACACGCCCTGCGACACGCCTGTGTCACAGGCCGTGTCAACTGACACGCCCTGGGACACGCCCGTGTCCCAGGCCGTGTCACCCAAGCCTGAACCCAATTTTGCTCAAAATGACCCTCTTGACTTCAGGGTGTTACATTGCACAACAACATTTTGCCTACTATTTCAGACAAAAATTTTCCTTGATTATTCATACCCTTCCTGTTTAAGTTACCTCCAATCCTAGTGGTTGGATTCAATCCACACCACACCAATACTTCAGCAGTTCGGGCGGTGTCTATTGCATCTTCCTGATCGATTCTTGGTAATTGAAACACTTTGGCCAACTTCCTGGTTGTGATTTTTACCTTTGCTCCATTTACCCTTGACTTGATCTTTTTGAGTTAGAATCTAGTTTGGTATTAGAGAAGAACTCTAAAACTTCTCTTTTTCAGATGTATGACGGTTCTGAAAGAAGATATTCTAACCCAACATCTGTGATTAGGTCAATAACATTCCTAATTTCCTCTTGTGCTGAGTCGAATCCATTTCGCACAAGCTCATAGCCTTCAAAGATGTTGTTGACATTCTTGGGAGCCATTGGGGTTGAGAGAAATTAAGGAAGAGATGTGTCCACTAAAGGAGTTCTAGGTCTCGACACACATGAATCAATCTATCAAGATTTCAGGTTAGTATAGTCGATTGCTTCTTTCACACCCTATTTATAGTAGATGTAGTTTAAGTCGAAAAGGCGCGCACTATTTAGTCTATTTCAAGTTTTGGGTAAAACCTAGTATCGACACAAGAAAAACTAGACTGTCGAGATGTGTCGACTCAAGACGACACAAGGATCATGGTTCTTGACACATATCTTAGGGTCTCAACACCCTTATGTCTCGACACTTATTTTAGTGTCTCGACATTATGCACTTAAGCAGCGTCGACACACTTTCTGGTGTCTCAACACAATTACTATATATAGTGTCGACACACTTTCAAGTGTCTCGACACTTTCTCATCTGTCTCATCACATTCACTGGTGTCTTGACACACATTGTTTTTGACTTAGTCAAAATTATGTTCTCTAAAATATAGATTCTTCATATTTATGATGTCTTACTTATTTATTTAGGTTGGTAGAGTTTGTTACTTAACTTATACAAGTTAATCAGGGATTTTTAGGGACCAATGAAAATGATTATTCTATATTTAACACTCATAGTTCAAACTTGAAGAAATTGAACTTGTTCTCATCTAAGGGTTTTGTGAATATATCAGCAATTTGATTTTCAGTTGGAGTATAATTTAAGCAGATATTGCCTTTTTCAACATGTTCTTTAAGAAAATGATATCTGATTTCTATATGTTTAGTTCTACTGTGAGAAACATGATTATTAGCAATTGAAATTACACTAGTAGAATCACAATACATAACAGATTTACTTAGTTATACACTGTAGTCCAGAAGTTGATGATGAATCCATAGTAACTGTGCGCAGCAGCTTCCAGCTGATATATACTCAGACTCTGTTGTTTAAATAGCTATACTTGTTTGTTTCTTACTGCTCCAACTGATGTGTCTTCTCCCCAAAAACTGACAAGTTCCTGATATACTCTTTCTGTGATCTTTACATCCTGTAAAGTCTGCATCTGTATATCCAGTTAGATCAAAATTTCCATTCCTAGGATACCAAAGCCCAAGATTGGGTGTGCCCTTTAGATATTTCAGTATTCTTTTAACAGCTGTATAAGGAGACTCTTTAGGGTATGCTTGTTACCTAGCACAAACACATGTTGAAAACATGATATCTTGTCTACTAGCTGTAAAATAAAGGAGTGATCCAATGATACCTCTATACAAGGATTCATCCATTGGTTTTCCAAATTCATCCTTGTGTAGGGATACTGAAGAACCCATTGGAGTTCTCATAGTAGAAGAATTTTTCATACCATACTTCTTAATCACCTCCTTTGTGAACTTGGACTGAGAGATGAATATACTATCTTCAGATTGTTTAACTTGGAATCCCAAGAAGAACTTCAGCTCACCCATGCTGCTCATTTCAAACTTGCCTTGCATTAACTTGGCAAATTTTCTACATAGCAGAATATTTGTAGACCTAAAAATGATGTCATCTACATAAATATGGACTAGAATATTTGAACCTTTGATGTTCCTTAGGAATATTGTTTTATATATCTTTCCCATAGAGAACTTGTTCTCTATGAGAGAGGTAGACATGGTTTCATACCAGGCTCTGAGTGCCTGTTTTAACCCATACAATGCTTTATGTAATTTGAAGACATGAGTGCTAAGTTTAGGATTCACAAACCCTGGTTGTTATTCTACATTGACTTCTTCCTTCAATGTACCATTTAGGAATGCAGGTTTTACATTCATCTGGTAGACTTTATATCCTTTGTAAGCTGCATGTGCTAAAAATAGTCTTATGGCTTCTAGCCTAGCTACTGGTGCAAATATTTGGTCAAAGTTTATTCCTTCCTCGTGTCTGTATCCCTTAGACACAAGTCTTGCTTTGTTTTTAATTATTACACCATTCTCATTTAATTTATTTTAAAAAATCCACTTTGTTTCTATGACATTGTGATTTCTTGGTCTAGGAATTAAACTCCAGATCTTACATCTCTCAAATTGATTAAGCTCTTCCTGCATTGCCATAATCCATTTAGGGTCTGAATTGGATTCTTCAAACTTCTTAGGTTCTATCTGTGAGAGAAAGCTCGAGAATAGAACCTCATTATGATGTCTACTCCTAGTAGTCACTCCTAGCTTGTCATCACCTATTATTTGATCAATAAGATGATCTATGTGGTGTCTAATAGCTACAGGCAGATTCCGACCATCACCTAATTCTTTAGGTGGAGGGGGATGAATCTCTTCCTCCCCCTGGGCAGTGACTGTGTCTTCTATAGGAATTACAATATTATTTCTAGCCTCTAATTCTACGTCAGATGTATCTCCTATATTTAATGTTTGCATCTTAGAGTCAATATCTCTTAGACTAGAATTGCAAGACAGTTTATTATGTAAGATAGAAGTTTCATCAAAAACAACATTGATAAATTCTTCTACCACTTGATGTTTCAAGTTATAGATCCTATATGCCTTGCTATGATTACAGTAGCCTATAAAGATACCTTTATAGGACTTTTCTGAAAACTTAGTTTGATAAGTTTTCTCATTGTCTAAGACATAACACTTACTTCCAAAGATTTTGAAATAGGACAGACTTGGTTTTCTGCCTTTCATTAGTTCATAGGGAGTCTTATTGTGACTTTTGTTGATCAAAGCCCTATTCTTAACATAACAAGCAGTGTTTACAGCCTCAGCCCAAAAATATTCTAGGAGAGATTTGTCACTTAACATTGTTCTAGCAATCTCAATAAGAGTTCTATTTCTCCTTTCAAAAACTCCATTTTGCTGCGGTGTTCTAGAAGAGGAGAATTCCTAAAGGATCCCTAGATCTTTACAAAAATTTGTCATTCTTTCAGATTGAAATTATGTGTTATGGTCACTTTTGAACTTGACCACAGAACATCCCTTTTCATTTTGAATTTGTTTGACAAAATCAGCAAGAATGTCTAGATTTTCAGACTTTCTCCTTAGGAAGAATACCCAAGCAAATCTAGAGTGATAATCTACAATCACAAAGGACCAAATAGGTCCATATGAAGTAAGTACAGAAACCTCTCAGTGTCATTAGACTGAATACCCTTAAAGGAGACTTTTGTCTGTTTGTATTTTTGACATGCTGGACACAAGCCTTCTTTGAAGCATTTTAGCTGGGGAACAATTCTAATTAAGTCCATAGAGAACAGCTTGCTTATAGCTTTATAATTTAAGTGAGCTAGCCTCTTGTGCCATTTCACACACAAAGAGTCTTTCTCACTTGCTACCAGGCAAATAGGTGAATTCTCATTTATACTTAAGAAATTTAAATAATAAATGTTATCACTCCTACTGCCAGACAAGAGGATCTTTTGACACTTGCATTCCTTATCAAACACTTATCATTGTGGAAAATGATTTCAAAACCTATATCACAAAGCTGACTTATGCTTATCAGATTGTGGTTCAAGCCTTCCATATAAGCCACTTTTGTGATTGTCACTAGACCATTAGAAATATTACCATATCCCTTGGTGAGTACTTTTTCTGAACCTCCAAGGATAACTTTTGGTCCATCCTTTATTGAAGCATAGTCCCTTAGCAGAATTCTTGTTCCAGTCATGTGTCTTGTACAACCACTGTCCAAGTACAATATTGGCATTTCTGTGGTACTTGGAATCACCTACAATCACAAAATTAATAGAACTTAGGCACCCAAATAGTTTTTGGGCCTTTGTTCCTGTTAGGCTTAGATGTGTGAAGCACATCAGGCTTTCTGAACAAATGAGTTTGTGACTTAACTGAGAGTATTGTTGGATTGTACCAACAATCTAGGGCAAAATTCCCAACCTTCCCATAATACCACCATTCAAATCTGTTATATATTCTACTAGGCTGCACCTTTGAAGTTGTACTTTTGGGAAACTTAGAGTTGATATTCAGATTTCATGGTAGTGGTGCAATATTGATGCCCTTACCTTTCAGGCTTAAGTGATGTGAACTGGGACTAGATCCAAGGATTCCTTGGATCCTTGTATTGATCACTCCTTGTGGTGGTCTTTGGGCCTTATAGCCATTAGGTTTTTGTCCTTTCCCGTAGGGCTCTTTATTGACCTTATTGGCGGTGCACTCAGAACTCATGTGTCTAGGAACACATGTACCCTTGCATTTGTTAGAAAATAAATGCTTGGTTTGTTGCTTAGCTGGACCCATTGGGGCTTTACCCTTAGGCTCAGGTTTCTTATTGACCTTATTTTTCTCAACATATCCTACACCACCTCTAAGTGGTGCAGAAAATATATCAATAATAGGCAGCACAGACTTAGGTTTTAAGAACTGTTTCAAGAGTTGACTTTCCTGAAGAAGCTATGCTTCTAGGTCCTTGACAGTCTTGGCTTGTTCTGCAATAGTCTCAATCTGACTATCTATTTTATTGGTCAAGTTTATGAGCTTCAGTTTTTGAAAGTCCAACTTAATGTTGGCCCTCTACAACTGTAAAGGTAGTGCCCTCAAAGTGTCTAGTTCAGCTTGTTCCTTAACTAGCTCTTTGCTTGAAATCAAAGCCTTCAACAACTTCCCATATCTGTTGATGAGTATGTTGAAATCTGCTACAGAATTTGAACCATGTTTACTATTATTAGAGGAGTATGAACATAATTCATTCTCTGATGCTGATCTAGAGCCTGAGGCATGACTAGTAGTATGAGGTTTTACCTTAACAGGATTTAAACAATCCTGATCTTCTTCTTCTGCTAGAGTCACCAGCCCTTGATCAATATAGTCATCATTATCATTGGATGATAATGTGGTTCTTCTTCTGTTGCTTGCCTCCTCAATAGCCATTAAGTCCATAAGAGTCTCATCTATTCAGATTCAAATGAGCATGTCGCACTGTCTGAAAGAGTGGTTTGCTTCTTGGCCAAGAGGCTTTTGTCAACATTCTTGTGTTGTCCAGTTGTAACACTCCCTATCCGTCACATAGTATATAGCAGTAGGTCCGGTCGGGGCTCGACGTCATATACCACAGACAGACTGAAGGGTTACGTAATGAAACCATCCTGTCAATAACCAACGTCCTACACACAGTACATTCTAGCGGAAGCATTTTAAATGTTGCATAAGAAGAACCCAGCCACAACACGAATGTCCACTAACAATAACCCAAAAAGGAATGAACGTACAAAATACACAAAGTACCTTTGCCTTATTGCCTTACAAGAGTTTACTCAAATAGATAGTGTCTTCCAAACATCGGCACGCAGGCCGGTCATACATGAAAATAAAAGTAAACATCAGCAAAGGCCTTTGAGAGCCGGCTCAGCAACAAGGGCTTTTGCCCCCTATTTGCTGCTAGGCTCCGTAGCACCTACAAGCAACAATCCACCGAAGCGGTGGTAAACAAAAGCAACGATCAGCTAACGATGACCAAATTATAACGACCCCGCCCCTTTACTCGGGGCGGCAATGTTCCTTCCCTGCAGTGCATTAGTAAAACCAAACAAGATAGTGAAAGTACAATCTAAGCACACTTCACCACAGGTGTAGGCACACACGGCCACACACCCCGTGCTCTCAGGGCACTTATATGGTGAACTCGGTCCACCACCGCCCCTAGGACGGCAAACTCGTGAGCATTTGAGTTTTTTCGACAGAAGTCACGTCAATTGAAGACATCTACAGCCTAAGACCCGCCCTCTATGCCATTGGTAGGCCCCTAAAACCGTACCACATATGGCGGGTACGGTTCCACTCAACCCGTTGCTCACCTCGCCACAGCAATTAAGTCATCGGCGAGGGTCAAGCTTCCCCGAATCTCGAGTATCGAACACATAATATTACATAACCCAGTTATGTACAAGTTGGCTCCCAGGCCACCAAGATGACAGAATCACGCTTCTGCCCAATTTTCCAGATCCACCTTGGAGTTAGTCCCCAAGGTTCCCTGTTGCAATCTACCGCGTAGAAAACC
Organism: Platanthera guangdongensis; assembly: GCA_039583875.1. NCBI lineage: Eukaryota > Viridiplantae > Streptophyta > Magnoliopsida > Asparagales > Orchidaceae > Platanthera > Platanthera guangdongensis. Next base: position 7,349,891 of record CM077148.1, on the reverse strand, counting down.
CGAAAAACAACCATCGACATGGAGTCTTCTCCGGCCACTCATGCAATACAACATCACCGATCCAGACTAACATGTCCGGGTAAGCTTCACACACCATGCCTATGTTCATACTTCGATTCCGGACTCTACATGCAAAATAATGGGGACTATTCATGTCTACCCGAAGGAATACCTCACACCCACAGCATACTCACGAGAGCGGGCTTCCTATGCAAAAAAGGAAAGAGAACTTCACATGTCCAAGATGAGAATCGTTACCCTAGCATTTCTCTTTGGCGCCACGAAGATCTAAATAGATGAAAAGCACCGTAACGGCCTCGCCTCCGTAGATCCGAACTCGGCTTGCGATTTGGGGCTCCGAAGCTCCACCGGCGGCCGGAACTCTCCTCCACCTTCTTTCTTGCTATACCATATCTCTAAAGCTTTTAGAAAGAGAAATGCAAAGTTAAATGAGGGTTTAAAACCCTATTCCCGGATATAACCCAACATGATACAGCCTAGGCCCTTGGATCCCAAAAGAAGGAAACAGACGACCACGATTCGCACTTAAAATCAGTTTCCTGGGCCGAATGCGGCTTGTGACATGCCCGTGTCCAAGGCCGTGTGACTCAATCGATGCCGAAACTGTCACACCCAGAACAGGACACGAGCTCTTAACATACCCGTGTCAAACTTGACACGCCCGTGTCATTCAGTACACGCCCGTGTAGCGGGGTATGTTCCTCCATCGATACAGGACCAAACACAACCCGAAGAGAACACGGGTCCTCGACATGCCCGTGTAGATTTTGACACGCCTGTGTTAGATAGAACACGCCTGGGATCCAGGCCGTGTTCCTCCCCCGACACAGCATGACTCAGAACCCGAGCAGGACACGGCCTGGGACACGCTCGTATATCAGGCCGTGTTCGCTGTCTCGACGATCGTCGACTGCATTTTCATCGATCACTCGACAGATCATCGAACCCGAGCACGATACGGCCCTATGACACACCTGTGTCCCAGACCATGTGACCCCTACCAAGAACCAAACTTGGTTCTAAAAGCAGTATGTCCCTCTTTTGAGTTTCGGGGCGTTACAACTCTCTCCCTCTTAAAAGAATTTCATCCCGAAATTATATAAATGGAAATATACACAAAACTTAAACGGTACCTGAGTGGAATAACTCTGGGTACTCCTCAAGCATGGTCTGCTCTCGCTCCCATGAGAGCTCCTGCCGACCGCAGTTGTCCAACCGGACCTTGACCATCCTGATTTCTTTGTTACGCATTCGCTTGACTTTCGAGTCCTCAATGCGAACGGGCTTGACCTTCGTGGTCAACCCATTATCAACCGACACTTGATCGATCATAATCACTTGCGAAGGCTCTTGCACCGCCTTCCGTAACATCGATATGTGGAATACATCGTGTAGACCACTTAGTTCTACTGATAGCTTCAATCGATAAGTTGCTTTGCCAATCCGCTCCAGAACCTCAAACGGTCCAAGGTACCTCGGGCTTAGCTTCTTCAAGCATCGTACCCGCGAGACACCCTTGAACGACTTAATCCTCAAATACACCCAGGCGCCAACCGCGAACTCAACATTCTGATGCTTGACATTATAGTACTTAGCTTGCCGGTCCTGAGCGATTATCAATCGTTCTCGAATAGTTCGTACCAATGAAGTTGCATCCTCCACTTCTTGGCGCTTGTACAGCTTCGACTCACCCGTTCCCAACCAAGACAACGACGTGCGACATCTCCTACCATAAAGGGTCTCGAAGGGAGCCATTTGAATGCTCGCTTGGTAGCTATTGTTATAATCAAATTCCACCAAGTACCGGTGATCTTCCGACTGCTTCCCGAAATCCAAGACGTACATGCAAAGTATGTCTTCCATCGTCCTGTTGACCCTCTCGGTCTGACCATCCGTCTGTGGATGAAAAGCTGTATTAAACCTCAACTTGGTCCTCAACATTTGTTGCACCAACCTCCAGTCATTGGACGTGAACCGCCCATCACGGTCACTCACGATGCTACGGGGCACACCGTGAAGTTTAACAATGTTATCCACATAGAGTTTTCTTAATTTCTCCACAGAATCATCCTTCCTATTCGGAATGAAGTGCGACACTTTCGTCGAAAGATCTACGATCACCCAGATGGCGTCGTTTCCCTTCGGCAACCTTGGCAACCCGTGCACAAAGTCCATAGAAATATCGTCCAACTTCCACTCCGGGATAGGCAAGGACTTCAAGGAACCTCCAGGCTTCTGGCACTCCACCTTCACTAAGGCGCACATTTGACACTTTGCCACATAAAGTGCCACATCGTTCCTAAGTCCTGGGCACCAGAACAACTTCTTCATATCATGGTACATCTTCGTGCTCCCTGGGTGAATCAAGTACTTGGTATGATGAGCCTCGTACATCAAATCCACCCGCAGTTTACCCACACTTGGGATGCATAGACGATTGTCCTTCCATAACAATCCATCTACAACATCAAATTGGGAATTTGACCCATCCAAAGCCTCAACCATGATTTGCTTCATGTGGCCATCCAAATCCAGAGCCTGACGAATCCGATCAGCCAGGTCATACTGAACTTCTGTCCAGTTAAACAGCGCTTCAACACTAGTCTGCTTGTCAACACAAGAGATCTCCAATGCCTCCAACTCCCGAATTAAACACTCATCATGAACCGATAACCGGTTAGCTTGTGCGGGAGCCCTCCGAATCAATGCATCCGCAGCTGCATTGCCTTTCTCAGGCACATAATGAATCTTGAATGTGTAGTACCCCAGGAACTCCATCCATCTTTGCTGCCGCATGTTTAGATCCTTTTGATCCAACAAGTACTTCAGGCTCTTGTGGTCGGTATAGATATCGACCTTCACAACGTACAGGTAGTGCCTCCATAGCTTCAAGGCAAATATCACGGCCGCTAACTCCAAGTCATGGACCGGATAGTTCCTCTCGTGCACTTTCAGCTATTGCGAGCCATACTGTTGGGTACATTGGAATATATGTACCTGATTTGAAGAAGCCTCACCCTACTCAATGATATACATCAAGATGTATTTGATGTGTTTTGAGTTTATGTGTGCAGGTTAAGTAATTGCAGGGAAAGCATAAAAGTTTCTAAGTCCATGTGTCGACACCAAGAAGAAAAGTGTCGACACTTAAGAAGGCTTGTGTCGACACCCAGAGAAGCTGTGTCGACACTTGGAGTAATTGTGTCGACACCAGGAAGGCAGAGTCGACACAAGAAGAAAAGTGTCGACACATACAGCCAGTGTCGACACAAAGTGAAGAATTGTCAACATTATCTATGTCGACACTTAGAGGCAGTGTCGACACCCAGAGAAACTTTGTCGACAGCAGAAGATGTGTCGATACTAGGAGGCTGTGTCGACACTCAGCAAACTTCAACAAAGTTCAAGAAGATGTGTCGACACTAGGAGGCTATGTCGACACTCAGCAAACTTCAACAAAGTTCAAGTACATGTGTCGACACTAAGAAGATGTGTCGACACTCAGCAAAGTTTCAACACAAGAAGATGTGTCGATACAGAGAAGATGTGTCGACACATAGCAAGTTTCAACACAAGAAGATGTGTCGACACAAAGGAGTTGTGTCGACACAAAGGAGTTGTGTCGACACATAGCAGAAATCAACTAAGTATTGAAGAAGAAGTACTTGTGTCGACACATTCAACAGAAGGCTTGTGTCGACACACAGAATCAGTGTCGACACATTCTGAAGAAGCAGTGTCGAGAAGCTGTTACAACAACACAAGGAGTTGTGTCGACACCATCAAGGCTATTGTCGACACTTAGTCTACTTGTGTCGACACTTAGTCTATTTATGTCGACACATAAAGACTATCTGTCTCGACACTTTCAGACAGTGATAGAGATTTCAAGAAGTGACTGGATGACTTGACAGCTGCCATTTCAACCGGTCAACTACAACTGTCAGAGCCGTCAGAAAGTTGTTAGAAACCGGATCAGCCGGTCACCATGGAGAAAGCTTATTTAAAGACCTTTCTCCTTCAACAAAAATGTGAATCAGTGATCAATGAGTTGAAAAACAACACAAAAAAAGAGAAGACCTTCAAGAGAAGATCTAAGTAGTTGGAGAGAGAGAGCTCCTTCTAAGAAGACCAGCTGTTGAACCAGGCTGATAAGTAAGATTCAGATTGAAATTAGAATCTCAAGATAGCAGTTGATTGAAGATCATCTGCATAGAGATACAACCCTACTGTGTTCTAATTCAAGAAGCTTTGAAGAAAGCCAAGGGAGGTTGATCTCTGCCAAGTTCTTCCAAGAACTCATCAAGGAACCAGTCAACTCATCTCTCTCTTTCAGAGTTGTGTTTATATACTTTGTGAACTTTATTTTCTGTAGGATCCTAAGGGATCTGAGTTGTAAGCCTATTTTATAAAGGCTGAGTGTAGGAGACAATGTGCTCTGAGTGTAGGTCTTGTTGAAGACCGAGGTAGGGCCTAGTGCCTGAGTTGTAGGAGACCTTATTCTCTGAGTGTAAGTCTTGGTGAAGACTGAGTGGTAGGGCTTTTGTGCCTGAGTTGTAGGAGTAGGATTACTCTGAGTTGTAGGAACCTGTTTTGGGTTCTGAGTTGTAAGATCTGAGGATCTGAGAAGAAGTGGAGAAGTTAGGCCGAATCTAGTACACTACTAGATAGGCGAAGGGGGAAAGTGGATGTACCGAGACCTTGGGGAACCACTATAAAATCTGTGTGTACTCTGTATGTGATTAATTCTGTGATTGTTGTGTTATCTGTGCTGAATTGCTGTAGAGAATTGCAAATACAGGTCTTATAATTCAGTGTTTCTGCCTTTAAAGTTAAAAAGATTAAGTTCACCTATTCACCCCCCTCTAGGTGATTAGGCAATAGTTATTTCAAGTGGTATCAGAGGGTGGTTACTCAAAAAGGGACATAACAGTCTGAGTAAGATCCTGTAGGCAGAATCAGAGTAATCAAGAATCAAGAAAATGGGTTCTACTGAGAATCACAAAGAGCTAGGATCCATAAAATTGCCAATCTGCAGAAAAGAGATTTTTGGCATATGGAAAGAGAGGGTTAGACTCTTTATGGAAGCATCTGACCCAAGAATATACATCACAGTCAAAGAAGGGCCATATGTGCCAATGAAAGTATCTATTCTGGATGCAAATTAGAGAACTCCCAAACACTATTCAGTAATGACTAAAGATGAGATTATTCTGGCCACTATGGACAAGAGGGTCTAGAATATTATCGTTAGTGTAATTGATGAAGTAACATTTCAGAATTTAATTCACTGTAAAACTTCTAAAGAAATGTGGGACACTTTAATAGTTTACATGGAAGGGTCTGAAGAAGTAAGACAAGACAGGAAGTCCTTGTTAAATCAGGAGTATGAAAGCTTCAGACAAGGAAAGTCTGATAGTATTACTGAATGCTACAAGAAATTCTATAGGATTGTTAATGAGTTGATGTACTATGGAAGAGAATTCAGCAACTATGAGCTGAATGACAAGTTTTTAAGATCCCTGACTAAGGACTGGGATACCAAGATTTGTGCCATTAGGGAAATGGCCAAATTAGCTGATATATCTCCTCCAACTTTGTTTGGAAAACTGTTATCTTATGAGAGGCAGTTAATGGTTAGAAAGGAGGAAGAGAAGACTACTAGAGTGGAGTACAAGGAAAGAGTTGTGACCTTCAAGACTGAAGCCACTAAGAAGTATAGAAGCAAGTCTCCATCTCCACCTCAAGTAGTTGCAGAGACTGTCATAGAAAATTTAGATAGTAAGAATTCAGAAAGCAGTGAAAGTGATGAAGACTTTGCAGCTTTCACTAGGCATTTTCAAAAGTTTCTGAAGAAGAAGCAGTGGAGGTCTATGCCATCCATTTCACAGACAAAAGATGACTATTATCAGAACACGAAGTCATCAAGGAATGACAAAAGAAAGTCCAAGCCAAGTAAAAATACATCCTCAAAGATAGTATGTTATTGTTGCAATAGACAAGGACATATAGTAGCTGACTGTCCAGAAAAGAGGAAAGAGTCAACTGACAAGAAGAAGACTCAATTTAAGGGCAAAAAGGAAAGGTCCTTTGTTGCCAAGAAGGATAAGAGTTTGACTGATCAGTCATCTTCAGAAACAGATTCAGAAGCTGAAGCCTATATTGGACTGTTTGCTGAGGAGGAAGATGAGTTCATGAATTTAATGAACTCAATTTATGAGCATGAGGATAATCAGTGCAAAGGGCTGATGGCATTATCTGAAGGAGACAAAATCCAGGATCAGCCTGGACCAAGTAAGGTACAAAGTTGTTTTTCAAGTTCAATTTCTTGTACTGAGTCAGAATCAGATACATCTGCATCAAGTGATGTGAGTGGGTCTGAATCTGAAGGTGATATTAATCAATTAATTGATGAATATAGGGACTTGTTGCAGGCCTTAAAGAAAAGCAAAACCTTGGCCAAAAATCAGGCACAGGAGATTGCTAGTCTTAAATTGGCTGCTACTGATTCAGACAAGTTGTTTGATCAGAAACTGAATGAAATAGCCAGACTGAAGAACATTACAGTTATTTAGATGGGAACTATTACATTTAATAATGATCAAAATAGGAATCTGGAGGTTAGACTTCAGAAGGAGAAGATATTGTGGCTAGCTTTTCTAAACCCAAATTTGTTTTACCCTTGATAGATGAGTTTGTACCTCATAAGGGTAAGGCAGGATAAGGATTTACAAACCCTGCCTGGACTGCTAGGTCCAAGTCTAAGGGCAAAGCCCCAGCACTAAACAAAAAGCCTGCTGTAGATACTTCAGGCAGGGTTGTACCAAAACAAAGGTACAATAGGTTTGAGTGCTGGTGTTGTGGCAAGGTAGGCCACTTTGCCATAGATTGTTGGCACAATTTAAGTGTCAAGGAGAGTAGAAAACTGCCTGCTAGAAGAGCTACAGTTAGTTTTGTTAAAAGTTAGACTAACTTGCACCAAGGACCCAAGAATTATTTGGGTTCTAAGGTTAAGTAATCTGTTTTGCAGGTGAGTCCAAGTGGCCATGCCCCTATATGGTACTTGGACAGTGGATATTCCAGGCACATGACTGGAACTAGGGGGTTGAAGTATTAAACCGGGCGGCCTTGCGGTTTGATCCAGCAGTTTGTTGACCGAGCGGTCTGGCGGTCTCACTCTGAAGCCTGGATACCGGGCGGTCTATCGGTCTCCCATTGCGGCCTGTTCTATCCTGCTGGAGTTGCCGAGCGGTTAACCCATCCGTCTAACCGCGCGGCCTGTGCGGTCTTCTTTATTTCTAGCCGCTCAGTACTGTAAATGTTTAGTCCCACATTATTTGTATACTCTCTCTCATATCTCCTCCATTCTATATAAGGGAGGTCATACCTTTGTAAATGATATCTTTTTTGGATAATAAAATTTCAATTATTCAAAAGTCTATCCGTTTGTTCTTTCTTATTCGCTACTTCTTACATGGTATCAGAGGACACGGTCATTTCCTCCTGATTCTGTGCGCTCTCTGCTTCTAGCGGCTTGTTTTCCGCTATCCACGACCTGTCTCGCGGCTTGCCTTCTCTTCTGTCCGCTACCCTGTTCGCGCGGCTTGTTTCTGTCCGCTGCCCTGTTCGCGCGGCTTGCTTCCCCTTGGTTCTCTTCTCCTGCTGCTATTTCTCACCGCGACCTGTTTCTTGCCTCTCCGACTTCCTAGTCGTTGCGGCCTGTTTCTGTTCGCCCGGCCTGCGACTTGTTGTAGTCGCTGCTTCTTTCCTCCCCTTCTCTTCTGTTCGCTCGGACTTTTCAGTCCGCGCGACCTCTTCCCCGCTGTGCCTTTGTCTGCTTTCTAGCCGCATGTGTTCGCGCGGCTTCCTCTTTTCTATCCGCTGCGGTTTCTTGCTGTGTTCTATGACGACTTCCGGACTCACCACTACTCCTGCAGCTCCTCCTCCTCCTCCGCCTTCGGGCAACCTTGGCACCGTTTCTAAGCTTGTTGGCTCCAACTATCCGGATTGGAGTGTTTCTTTCACTTTTCTCCTTCGCTCTCAATGCAAGCATCATCACCTCACCGATGACCCTCCTCCTCGTACCTCTCCTGAGTTTGATGATTGGGATGCGAGTGATGCTCTTGTCCGCACCTGGCTGGCCAACAGCCTTTCTGATGAGTGCCTTCCCGTCATTCGCCATGATGAGACGGTCAAAGCCGCCTGGCTTCACCTCGCTGCTCTCTACTCGAAGGGGGGCCAGACGTCCCGCATTTATACTCTCTATGCGGACCTATTCGCCCGCCCTTCCATGTCTCCTACTGCAGCTTATCAGCAGGTTCAGGCTCTTGGTGCTGAAATCCTCCAGAATCGCCCCTTCTCCGCGGACTTGGCCGACCAGCACAAACACTTCCAAGAACTCCTGATTGTTTGTTATCTTCTTCGTCTTCCCGATTCTTATGATATGATCCGCCAGTAGATCTTGGGTGAGGCGGAATCTCCTACTCTGGATGCCACTGCGGCTCACATTGCCGCTATTACTTCGCTGCTCCAGCGGCCTCTGTTGGCCTCCCCCCCTTCCCAGGACTCCTTTGCTCACCAAGCTCAGAGGGGGGGCCCTAGTAGCCGGGGCCACTCCAGCGGACGGGTCTCATCCCGGTTCCTCTGCTCTCACTGTGGTCGTACCGGCCATTCTGTTGACCGCTGCTGGCAGAAACATCCTCATCTTCGCCCTTCCGGTGATGCTCTTTCTTCGGCCTCCGCCTCTTCTCGGCCGTCTGCCTCTGTGGCCACGACGTCAGGTAGTGCCCACGTTGTTACCCAAGGTAAATGGCTGATCGACTCCGGTGCTACAAATCATATGATGGGCAACCCTCATTGCTTATCCCGTCTTGAGACACATGACCGCTTACCCCCGGTCCGTGTGGCGGATGGTTCACCATCCCCGGTTCATGGGACGGGCATGGTTCAACTCACCCCATCGCTTTGCTTGGAGGACACCCTCTATGTCCCGAAGTTCCCGTGCAATTTGTTATCAGTCACTACTTTATGCCGGCAACTTCAATGCTCCGTCTTATTCTCTCCCACTACTTGCTCTTTTCAGGACCCGAGGACCCAGCGGACGATTGCTACTGGGACTGAGAGTGGCGGCCTCTACTTCCTCGACGATGTTTTCGCTCTGTCCGCCTACTCCTCCTCCTCCTCCACAGATCTCCTTCAATGGCATCTTCGCCTTGGACATCCTCCTCCTCGGATTCTTCGTCAGCTTCTGCCCCACTTACCTCCTACCAGTTCTCCGCTCAACTGTGATGCGTGTCAGCTTGGCAAACATCATCGCTCCTCCTTCCCACCGAAGCAAGGCCGTGGCTCCTCTCGCCCGTTTGATCTTATTCATTCTGATGTATGGGGTCCTGCTCCTAACCTCACTGTTGGTCGGGGCAGTTCCTATTTTGTCACTTTTATAAATGATTTTTCCCGCTGTACCTGGGTGTATCTGTTAAAAGATCGCTCTGAACTTTTTTCTATTTGGCAATCGTTTTATTTTATGATTCAGACTCAATTTGCTACTTCTATTAAAGTTTTAGGTTCTGATAATGTCAAGGAATATCTGAATCATCAGTTCGCCTCTTTCTTTCACCAACATGGCCTGCTTCATAAAACGACTTGTGTTTACACCTCCCAGCAGAATGGGGTGGCGGAGCGTAAAAACCGTCACCTGCTTGATGTTGCTCGTACTCTCATGACGCAGATGCACGTCCCTCGCTCCTATTGGGGCTACGCTGTGCTCCTCGCCTGCTATCTCATCAATCGCCTTCCCTCCACAGTTCTCCACGGCCAGACTCCCTTCTCCATTCTCTACCCCCACAAGGAACCTTTTCCTCTCCCTCTCCGTGTCTTTGGCTGTACGGCCTTTGTTCACGCTCCCTCCGCTACCCGCGACCAGCTTTCCCCCCGCTCCACCAAATGTGTCTTTTTGGGGTACTCTACTACTCAAAAAGGCTATTGCTGCTTTGACCCCCTTCTCCGCAAGCAGTTTGTCTCCGCGGATGTGACCTTCTTCGAGAATGCTTCCTATTTCTCTCCTACATCTTCTCTTCCTTCTCCTCCCTCCGTTCCTTCCACGCCTCTCGACGTTTTCCCACCTCCGTCTCCTCCTCCACTGACTCCTTCCCAGTCCGTCTCCCCTCCCACCCCTCCACCCTCCTCTCCGCTGCCGTCTCTCTCTAGTCCCGGGCCAGCCTTCTCCGCCACGGATGCTCCGGTCGCTGACGCTCCAGTCGCTGACGCTCCCGTCGACCTGGATCTTCCCATTGCTCTTCGCAAAGGGGTGCGGGTGTGTACTCAACACCCGCTTGCGGCAGTTGTTTCCTATGATCAGCTTTCTCCTTCTCGCAGGTGTTTTGCCTTGGCTATCTCGGCTACTTCTACTCCCCGCACCTACCAGGAGGCTCTTGCTCTCCCTCATTGGATGTCGGCCATGGATGAGGAGATGGCTACTCTTACTGAACGGGGTACTTGGACCCTGGTTCCTCCTCCCGTGGGCACTGATGTGGTTGGCTGTCGCTGGGTCTTCATTGTGAAGTTTCGCCCCGACGGCACTGTGGATCGCTACAAAGCCCGGCTGGTGGCCAAGGGCTTCACTCAGACTTACGACATTGATTACTTTGATACCTTTTCTCCGGTTGCTCGCCTCAGCACCATCCGGGTTCTCCTTTCTGTGGCTGTTAACCGGGATTGGGCTATTTCCCAGCTTGATGTGAAGAATGCCTTTCTCTATGGCGATATTCAGGAGGACGTCTATATGGAGCAACCTCCTGGGTATGTTGCTCAGGGGGAGACACGTGTATGTCGTTTGAAGAAGGCCATTTATGGCCTCAAGCAGAGCCCTCGGGCATGGTTCGACAACTTCAGTGGTATTGTGGCTACCATCGGCTTTCGCAGGAGTTCGGCCGATCACTACTTATTCATTCGCAAAACGGCCTTGGGACTGGTGGTTTTGGCTGTATATGTGGATGATATTCTTCTTATTGGCGATGACCGAGATGGAGTGGACTTGACGAAGAAGCACCTCTGTCAGCACTTGGTCACAAAGGATATGGGCTCCCCGAAATACTTTTTGGGGATAGAAATCTCTCGGAAACTTGATCGTTGGTTCTCTCCCAACGGAAGTATGCCCTTGATCTTCTATAAGAAGCAGGACTGACAGGTGCCAAACCGGCTCGGTTTCCCATGGCTATTGGAGAAGACAAAACGTGGACGGATGACTCGCCTCTTCTATCTGATGTCACAAGGTACAGACGTTTGGTAGGCAAACTCATCTATCTCACGGTGACTAGACCCGACATCGCCTATGCTGTAGGCAAGGTCAGTCAGTTTATGCAAGCTCCCAGGGACTGCCATCTTCAGTCCGCCCTGAAGATTTTAGAGTATATCAAAGCAGCACCAGGCAAAGGGTTACTCTTTCAGAAGAATGGTCATCTGAGGGTTGAGGCCTACTCAGATTCAAGTTACGCGGATGACAAAGGCGATCGTAAATCCATATCAGGTTTCTGTACCTTTGTTGGAGGTAATCTCGTGAGTTGGAAGAGCAAGAAATAGTCTGTTGACTCCAGATCCAGTGCAGAAGCCGAATACCAGAGTATGGCATCAACCACGTGTGAGTTAAAGTGGTTGCGGGCTCTCATGCTTGACCTGGGCGAGGTATATGACTGTCCTCTCCCTATGTTCTGTGACAACAAGGCCACTATATACATATCCAGAAATCCGGTCTTCCATGAAAGAACAAAGCATATAGAGGTTGACTGTCACTTCATTCGGGAAGAGATTTTGAAGAAACAGATTTGTACTCCTTTTGTCACCTCTGACAAGGAATTGGCAGATATCTTCACCAAGCCGGTTTCTACTTCCTTCTTCCACATTTGTGACAACCTGGGCATGATTGATATTTATGCTCCAGCTTGAGGGGGAGTGTTGAAGTATTAAACCGGGCGGCCTTGCGGTCTGATCCAGCGGTTTGTTGACCGAGCGGTCTGGCGGTCTCACTCTGAAGCCTGGAGACCGGGCGGTCTATCGGTCTCCCATTGCGGCCTGTTCTATCCTGCTGGAGTTGCCGAGCGGTTAACCCATCCGTCTAACCGCGCGGCCTGTGCGGTCTCCTTTATTTCTAGCCGCTCAGTACTGTAAATGTTTAGTCCCACATTGTTTGTATACTCTCTCTCATATCTCCTCCATTCTATATAAGGGAGGTCATACCTTTGTAAATGATATCTTTTTTTGATAATAAAATTTTAATTATTCAAAAGTCTATCCGTTTGTTCTTTCTTATTCGCTACTTCTTACAAGGATTATACATCTATCAAAGATGGACCTAAAGTTACCTTTGGTGGTTCAGAAAAATGGATCATCAAAGGCTTTGGTAACATTTCTAGTAACCAAATTACAATTACTCAAGTGGCTTATGTAAAGGGTTTGAAACATAACCTCATTAGCATAAGTCAGCTGAGTGATTTAGGATATGACATCTCATTTGTCAATGATGGTTGTCATATCAGAAGGTCAAGTGATCAAAAGATCATTCTGACAGGGTATGGGAAGAGAAATGTCTATTGTCTAGACATTATGTGTGAGAACATTGTTTCTCCTATTTGTCTTGTAGCTGATGAGAAAGTCTCACATTGTGTTAAATGGTACAAGAGGCTGGCTCATCTTAACTATAAGACAATTAGCAAACTCTTTAGCAAAGAGTTAATGAGGAATGGTCCTCAGGTTAAGTGTATAAAGGATGGGATATGCTCAGCTTGTCAAAAAGGCAAGCAGACCAAATCCACCTTTCATAGCCTTGAGAACAAAGATGTTATGAGGTGTTTATACCTCTTGCATATGGATCTTTTTGGTCCTATGCCAGTTCACAGCCTAGGTAGGAAGGTCTACACATTTGTGGTAGTTGATGACTACTCAAGGTATTCCTGGGTGTTCTTCCTAAGGCAAAAATCTGAAACTCCAAGTATCTTATATAGTTTTGTTAAACAAATTCAGAATGAATTGGACAGTATAGTGGTCAAAATTAGAAGTGACCATCGTACTGAATTTCAGTCTGACAGTATGACAAAACTGTGTGAATAATTTGGAATATTTCAGGAATTTTCCTCACCAAGAACACCTCAGCAAAATGGTATTGCTGAAAGGAAAAATAGAACCTTGATAGAGGCTGGTAGAACCCTGTTGAGTGACACATCTCTCCCAGAATATTTCTGGGCTGAGGCAGTTAACACTGCTTGTCATGTGATCAACAGGACTACTATCACCAAGAGCCACAAGAAACACCCTATGAGATTGTGAAGTGCAGAAAACTAAATCTATCCTATTTCAGGATCTTTGGTTACAAGTGTTATATTCTTAACAATGGTAAGTCTTATCTAACCAAGTTTGCTGCCAAATCCCAAGAGGGAATCTTTGTTGGGTACAACAACAATAGTAAGGCTTATAGGGTCTATAACTTGATTACTCAAGTTGTAGAAGAGTCAGTACATGTAGTTTTTGATGAAGCAAGGCCCATTAACAATGAATTGACAAGAAGTGTTTGTAGCTCCACAGTGTAACTGAAAAGATGGACAAGCTTACCTTAACAGAAGGTTCTTCTGCAAGTCAGTAAGTGGAAGATGGTGTCTGTTGTCCAGGGGGAGTACAAGATACTCCTGATGCTGAAGAAGACCAAGAGGTACAGTTGAATGAAGAAGCTGAAGGTGTACAACCAGAAGACAGGCTGCCTCCAGCAAATAGGCACTTAAGGGATCATCCAGCCAATCAGATAATTGGAGATCCCAGACAAGGTCTGCAAACAAGGAGCAGGAATCTAAGTACAGTTCTTTACTCAAGTTTCCTATCCCAAGTTGAGACAAAGAAGTTTGAAGAAGCAATCCTAGACCCTCTTTGGATTGAGGCCATACAAGAGGAGCTGAATCAATTCAAAAGATGCAAGGTCTGGGAGCTAGTTCCTAAACCCAAGGACCACAACATTATTGGAACCAAGTGGATCTTTAGAAACAAGTTGGATGAAAATGGAATAATCATAAAGAATAAAGCTAGACTTGTTGCAAAGGGATATAGGCAGGAAGAAGGTATTGATTTTGATCAAACCTTTGCTCCAGTAGCAAGACTGGAAGCAATAAGGATGTTCCTTGCCTATGCAACATTTCAAGGATTTAAGGTATATCAAATGGATGTTAAGTCAGCTTTTCTGAATGGAAATCTGAAGGAAGAAGTCTATGTAGAGCAGCCATCAGGTTTTGTAGATTCTCTTAAATCTGACTATGTATATAGACTTAGAAAGACTTTGTATGAGTTAAAACAAGCCCCTAGGGCCTGGTATGAAACCCTGTCTAGTTTCCTCATTGAGAACAAATTCTCAAGGGGGAAAATAGACAAGACTCTATTCCTTAGAGAATCCAGAGGCAAGATTATCTTAGTCCAAATATATGTAGATGACATAATATTTGGGTCTACAGAAAGTAGTCTTTGCAGAAAGTTTGCAAAACTCATGCAAGCACAATTTGAAATGAGCAGTATGGGGGAACTTAAGTTCTTCTTGGGTCTCCAAGTTAGACAGACTGAAGATGGATTATCCATATGTCAGTCTAAGTTCACCCTAGAATTGATAAGGAAGTATGGTATGGAATCATCCACTACCATGAAAACTCCTATGGGGTCAACAATGTCTCTAAGCAAAGATGATGCAGGGAAACCTGTAGATGAAACTTTGTATAGAGGGATAGTTGGCTCCCTACTGTATTTGACTGCTAGTAGACTAGATATCATGTATGCTACATGTGTCTGTGCTAGGTACCAAGCTTGCCCTAAAGAATCTCATTTGACAGCAGTCAAAAGAATTTTGAGATATCTTAAGGGCACTCCTTATCTAGGCCTTTGGTACCCTAGGAATGGAGATTTTGAACTGACAGGTTATTCAGATGCAGATTTTGCAGGCTGCAAGGAAGATAGGAAAAGTACCACAGGAACCTGTCAATTTCTAGGTGGAAGGCTGGTGTCATGGAGTAGCAAGAAGCAAACCAGTGTGGCTATCTCCACAGCAGAATCAGAGTATGTTGCTGCAGGAAGTTGCTGTGCTCAACTTCTATGGATTCAACATCAGCTAGAAGATTATGGTATTCAAGTAAGGAGGACACATTTATGTTGTGATTCTACTAGTGTCATTTCTATTGCAAATAATCCTCTCCCATAGTAGGACTAAGCATATAGAAATTAAATACCATTTTCTAAGAGAACATGTGGAAAAAGAAGACATTTCCCTAGAGTATGTTAAGACAGATAATCAGTAGCTGATATGTTTACTAAGCCCTTAGATGAAACCAAATTCAATAAATTTAAAATTGAATTAGGTATGATAAACTTAGAATAGTTTACAAAATTAGCTAAGTAAAATAGTGTCGACACACAGAGTTGTCTGTGTCGACACATAGAAGTGGTGTCGACATTTCAGAGAAATGGTGTCGACACATCTAGGAAGTCAGAGTCGACACTTCACAGAAGTAGTGTCGACACATGCAGTGTAGGTGTCGACACATCAAAGGTGGTGTCGACACTCAGAATTTACACAGAATTAGTCTAGTAGAGTCTCGACTAAGTGTCGAGCTGAGATATATAAGTGTCGACACATATATTCTATCGACTATATTTGTGTCGACACATAGTAGTCGAGACATTATAAGTAAGTGTCGACACTTTTCAACAGTGTCGACACATTTCAAGTATGTTAACGCGCCTTTTCACCTTCAATTCTAGAAAGGTATAAATAGGTTTTCCCCATTGTTTGTCGACACTCTCACCAAAGTTTCGAGACCAAACTTGTGTGTCGACATCTCTCTTCTCTAAATTCAAAATTTCTTCAAACCCTAATGGCGCCCAAGCTAGAAGAGAATATTAATGAAGGATATGAGCTCGTGCGTCACGCCTTTGATGACGCGGAACCAGAAATCAAAGGTATGGTAACCCTAATTGCCGAGACTGGACTAGAGTATCTTGTATAAGAACCAATCAAGATCTGAAAAAAGGAGGTCCTTGAATTCTTGGGTTCAGCTACTCTTAATGAATCAGGACTCAAGATTAAGTCCAGTGTTCATGGGACAAAAGTCAAGGTCACACAGAAAAGTCTAAGAAAGGTACTTCAACTACCAAGACCAAAAGAGGAAGAAGATGTATCTGCTTCTAAGATTAGAGAGGCATTGAAATGGTGTGGTTTAAATTCAAAACTGAAGATAGGATCAGTTTTCAACAGGAAAGGCATGAACATGCAGGGCAAATTCTTGTCTGAAATAGTTGGCAAGGTAATTCTGAGCAAGCCTGGAGGACATGACAGAATTTCAGCTCATATGTTCAGTTTGATGACAAGGATAATCTTCAAACTTAATACTGATTGGTCAGTAGTTATGTTTGATAAGATAAATGAGAGCCTGAAGAAACCCAATCTGGGAAGAATTCTGAGTTTATACTTAGCTGGCAGTATACCTGAAGTGATGAACCAAGCTGCAGGTTCAAAGATAAACCACATGAGGAGAATGGATGTGAGAATTTTCTCAAGGTGGGATAGAGTATTGACAAAGGAACTACAAACTCCAGAAAAGGAAACACCTCAGAAGAAGAAGAAGAAGAATACATCCATTGTGGCTCAAGAATCCTCAAGTAGCTCAGAGGAGCAAGTGGTGTCTAGTTCTGATGATGAAGAGGGAAGAAATGCTGAATAGTCACCAGCAAGACAAGAAGATGCACAGAGGCAGGGGGAGCTACCATCAGCTAGCCCTATTCACCTGGATCCACTCCAGGGGGAGCCTCTACATGTGGATGAGCCAACTCCATTAGTGAGTGAAAGGGGTACCCAAACCATTCTAGAGGTAATTACTGAAGTTAATCAATTAAATTTTCCTATTAAGGATGAAGTTTTGACTGATTCATTACCTGGTGTTAATCAGCAAACACAGATATATAGTCAACCCCAGGATGTGGTCATGGAGGACACATCAGTTGCTGATAGAGAGGTATTAGATTCTCCTGAGCACAGAGATTCACCAATCCAACCTCAACATGAGTTTACTCTAGAAGAGCTATTCCCTGATCTAATACAAACTGACTTAGAGGGGGGAAAACAGCTGTTGAGGGGGAGCAGGTACACTTTGAGGGGGAGCATGTAGAGCATGTAGAGGAGCCTACTACAAAAGAAACTGAAGAGCAAAGAATTGCTGAGGAGCTACCAAGGACTGAGAAGGATTTACATCCTAGTCCTAAGGATAGAGTATATATTGTCAGTACTTCTGCTTCAGAGGATGAAGAGGCTGCTAGAGTTAAGTAGAGGAAGTTCCAGGTCTTCAAGAGAAGAAGCCAGAACTATAAGAAAGCACTCCAAACAATTGCTCCACAGCCTGCCCCAACTACAGATTATAGTTCTCTGATGGTAGCATTTGAAATCAAGATGGATGAGCAAATAAAAGCTTTAGAAAAGTATATGGATGAAGGGTATAAATCCCTGCAATTTGATCTGGCGCAAGACATCAAGTCTATCAGATTTGAAGTGAATCAACACAAGAAGGAAATGACTGATTGTTTCCATAAAGGAGGCAATGCAGTGGTCTATCTGGCTACACATCAAGAGAATCTCAAGAAATAGATTGATGATCTGGCAGTCAAACAAGGCTATATCCTGGAAAACCAGATAAGAATGAATGACAATTTAACTGAATCACACAATATGATAGTCACTGAAATGCAGAATCTAGCTGCTGCTCAAACTACAGCAAGGACTGCTGCCAAAGAAGGATTTGATAAGAAATTACAGGAGAGTCTCACTGCTGTGAAAACTGCCATTGAAGATTCTCAGAAAGCTATTTCTACCCAGCTTCAGAAGTTCAAACCTTTTTATAAGGATGGAGTAAACTATTTGAATGCTCAAATAAGATTCCAGAAAGATGATCTTAGGGATCATATAGAAAGAGAAGTCATAAAGGGGGAGAGGGCTTTAGTCAAGGCAGGCTCTGATCATGCAAAGTGGATTTCAAACTCCATCAGAGCTACCCTGGGATATCCACCTTTATGTGATGATGATAATGTGGCAGAATCTGGAATTAATCCTACTTATTTTGGAGGAGAGCAAGCTGAAGTAGTTCAAGTGATATACCCTCCTGCTGATTTTGACATGATACATCAGGAGGTACAGTCTATGTATAGTCCTCCTGAGGGTAATCAGAATATTATCTTTGATAAAGTAGTACAACCTGTGCTAGAGGCATTACTAAAAGTGCAAGAGGCTTTATTAAAGGAACAAGAGGCTCAATTATCTAAGAAAAGGTTCAGAGAGCAGGCTGAATTAAGGCCAGATTTTGAACAATGGAGCCCCACATCCAGGAATATCATATTGACTGCTTGGAAGGCTGCTAAGGACAATATCCTGGATAGAGGCAAATGGTATTCTGACCAGGAGTGGAGAAAACATAAGAATAGGAAAGAGGCCATAGTACAATATAGAAGGAAGGCTAAACTGGGAAAGCTACCTCCTAATGCACAGGAGCGTAGCAAGTATTTCCCTAAGCCTTATCACTATTTTGAAAGGCAGAAGATAAAGGCTGAAGAGCTGAAAAAGAAAGATCTCAAAGGGAAGAAGCCTGTTGATGACAATGATGCTCCAGTTCAAGCAAAGATTCAATCTGGAAAGGGGATTGTTATCAAGGAGCCTGAGCAGCCATAGGATAAAAATTTTCTTAAGTTTACAATTTGTAATCATTTGCTTTTAACTCTATGTAAACTTTTGATTAATGAAAATGTTTGGAGTTGTAAGAACAATGTTATATGTTCAATCTATTACATTATTATTCTGAGATAATTAATTATACATGTTTTGTTTATACATGTTTAATATTTACCCCGTCATATAATACTGTTTTACATCATACTGAGAATCTGTTATGTATGGTGTATATCATTGACTAAGGGTTATGACTTCTCCAAATAGGTGGAGATTGTTGGGTACATTTGAATATATGTACCTGATTCGAAGAAGCCTCACCCTACTCAATGATATACATCAAGATGTATTTGATGTGTTTTGAGTTTATGTGTGTAGGTTAAGTAATTGCAGGGAAAGCATAAAATTTTCTAAGTCCACGTGTCGACACCAAGAAGAAAAGTGTCGACACTTAAGAAGGCTTGTGTCGACACCTAGAGAAGCTGTGTCGACATTTGGAGTAATTGTGTCGACACCAGGAAGGCAGAGTCGACACCAGAAGAAAAGTGTCGACACATACCGGCAGTGTCGACACACAGTGAAGAATTATCAACATTATCTGTGTCGACACTTAGAGGTAGTGTCGAAACCCAGAGAAACTTTGTCGACAGCAGAAGATGTGTCGACACTAGGAGGCTGTGTCGACACTCAGCAAACTTCAACAACGTTCAAGAAGATGTGTCGACACTAGGAGGCTGTGTCGACACTCAGCAAACTTCAACAAAGTTCAAGTACATGTGTCGACACTAAGAAGATGTGTCGACACTCAGCAAAGTTTCAACACAAGAAGATGTGTCGACACAGAGTAGATGTGTCGACACTTAGCAAGTTTCAACACAAGAAGATGTGTCGACACAAAGGAATTGTGTCGACACACAGCAGAAATCAATTAAGTATTGAAGAAGAAGTACTTGTGTCGACACATTCAACAGAAGGCTTGTGTCGACACACAAAATAAGTGTCGACATATTCTGAAGAAGCAGTGTCGAGAAGCTGTTACAACAACACAAGGAGTTGTGTCGACATCATCAAGGCTAGTGTCGACACTTAGTCTACTTGTGTCGATACTTAGTCTATTTGTGTCGACACATAAAGAATATCTGTCTCGACACTTTCAGACAGTGACAGAGATTTCAAGAAGTGACTGGATGACTTGACAGCTGCCATTTCAACCGGTCAACTACAACTGTCAGAGCCGTCAGAAAGTTGTTATAAACCGGATCAGCCGGTCACCATGGAGAAAGCTTATTTAAAGACCTTTCTCCTTCAACAAAAATGTGAATCAGTGATCAATGAGTTGAAAAACAACACAAAAAAGAGAAGACCTTCAAGAGAAGATCTAAGTAGTTGGAGAGAGAGAGCTCCTTCTAAGAAGACCAGCTGTTGAACCAGGCTGATAAGTAAGATTCAGATTGAAATCAGAATCTCAAGATAGCAGTTGATTGAAGATCATCTGCATAGAGATACAACCATACTATGTTCTAATTCAATAAGCTTTGAAGAAAGCCAAGGGAGGTTGATCTCTGCCAAGTTCTTCCAAGAACTCATCAAGAAACCAGTCAACTCATCTCTCTCTTTCAGAGTTGTGGTTATATACTTTGTGAACTTTATTTTCTGTAGGATCCTAAGGGATCTGAGCTGTAAGCCTATTTTATAAAGGCTGAGTGTAGGAGACAATGTGCTCTGAGTGTAGGTCATATTGAAGACTGAGGTAGGGCATAGTGCCTGAGTTGTAGGAGACCTTGTTCTCTGAGTGTAAGTCTTGGTGAAGACTAAGTGGTAGGGCTTTTGTACCTTAGTTGTAGGAGTGAGATCACTCTGAGTTGTAGGAACCTGTTTGGGGTTCTGAGTTGTAAGATCTGAGGATCTGAGAAGAAGTGGAGAAGTTAGGCCGAATCTAGTACACTACTAGATAGGCGAAGGGAGAAAGTGGATGTACCCAGACCTTGGGGAACCACTATAAAATCTGTGTGTACTCTGTGTGTGATTAATGCTGTGATTGCTGTGTTATCTGTGCTGAATTGCTATAGAGAATTGCAAATACAGGACTTATAATTCAGTGTTTCTTCCTTTAAAGTTAAAAAGATTAAGTTCACCTATTCACCCCCCCCCCTCTAGGTGATTAGGCACTAGTTCTTTCACATACATTATAACACTTCCATGCTGTATCAGAATACAACCCAATCCACTGCCCGAAGCATCACTGTAGATCTCAAAGCCTTCAGTCTCACTCGGCGAACTTAGAACAGGCGCCGTGGTCAACCGAATTTTCAACTCTTCGAAAGCTCGTGCACACTCAGGCGTCCAAACAACCTTCTGCTCTTTCCTCATCAGAGTCGTGAGGGGAAACGCTATCTGCGAGAAGTTCTCCACGAAGCGCCTGTAATAGCCGGCAAGCCCCAGAAAACTCCGGACTTCCGCTACCGAAGATAGGATAGGCCACTCCCGTAGCAACTATCTTCGCCGGATCCACCGCAATTCCATCTCCACTAATTATGTGACAAAGGAACGCTACCGAGGACAACCAAAACTCACATTTGGAGAACTTGGCGTATAGTTGGTTTCTCCTCAGCATCTCCAACACCAAATGCAGATGCTTAAAGTGATCCTCCTCACACTGCGAGTACACCAATATATCATCGATGAAGATGATCACAAAGTGGTCCATGTACTCTCTGAAAGTTCTGTTCATCAGATCCATGAACACTGACGGCGCATTAGTCAGCCCAAACGACATGATGGTAAACTCATAATTCTCGTAGCACGTGCTGAATGCTGACTTGGGGATATCACTTTATCTTATCCTCAACTGATAATATCCGGACTTAAGATCCAATTTCGAGTACATCGATGACCCGACTAAATGATTGAACAGATCATCAATCCTCGGGATTGGGTACTTGTTTTTCTCCGTTAACTTGTTCGGCTCTTGATAATCGATACAAAGTCTCAAGCTTCCGTCCTTCTTCTTAACAAAAGGACCGGTGCGCTCCAAGGAGATGAACTTGGACGCACATAACCTTGTTCCAACAATTCTTGAAGTTGAACCTTCAGCTCTGCCATCTCCTTAGGCGCTAGCTGATATAGGGAGCGTGACACAGGATTCGCACCTGGCACTAGCTCAATGGTGAAGTCAATCTCCCGCTGAGGTGGGGCTCCAGGAAGATCGCCAGGGAACACATCAGGGTACTCGGATATCACTTGAATGTTGTCCAAAGTAGGCTTAGGCTTTGTAGCCTCCACTAGCATGAAAAATAACTCTGCATCAGCACAAACTACCTTAACCACCTGAGGAGCAGTCATCAAAGTCTTACTCGACCCTTTCAAGCCCGCAAAAGTCATCTCACGACCAGTTCCCAATTTGACCTCCTTGTGATTGCAAACAATGTATGCCTGCTGCTCCGAGAGCTAGACCATACCAAAGATCACATCGCACTCTACTATCGGCAATAGCGACACTCGCAAGTCATCAACGTGACTTCAATGCCTTACCTTTACGCAACAAACTCTATCCGCGCGCATAGGGCACAAAGTATTTAAAGCTAACCTACTATACATACCTGTCACCACGCCAAATTGCTTCATGGATTCCTGCTGGCTAAGCTTGTACACTTTTGGCTGGGTTGGAGCATGATGCGATGCGGTTGACTCCGACCCCTTGCCCTTCTCTTCATAGGTAGATCCAGGTTTCCTTTCAGACTTCCGACGTCTGCTCCAACAGTCTCGTGCGAAATGTCCCGGCTTTGCACAGTTAAAACATATAATTGCCTTCCTCCAAACGACTGCTCCAGATCCAGTCTTCTGTGCCACTGGGAGACCACTACATGCTTTGACACTCTGTCCTATGACTGCTCCTATCATAGCTTTCTTTAACTTCTGTGCGCCATTATGACAATCTCGGGCAAAGTGTCATCCCTTGCCACAATTAAAACAATCATATGGAGCCTGTCCAGTAGACATTTTAGACTTCTTTTTCCTCCTCCTTCGGTATGTTGACTTTGAAGGATCTGGAGAGTTTAGTACCCTGAACCCCAACGTCTGATTGGCTTTTGTCATATCTACTTCCAAAGATCTAGCCGACTCCACCAAGGCTCAGAATCCCAATAATTTTTGTCATAGCAATAAAACTCGTAACTCGCCGCGCAGGCCATTATAAATGTATCAACCATAGACTGCTCGCTCTCCACTTCAGAGCCTGGGTAGCGTCTTATCATAAGATACCCCTGCAAATATTCCTCAACTGACTGCATACCCTGCACTAGAAGCATGTTCAACTGCTGACCCAATGGTCCTTTAAATGTCGTTTGCTCCATCACACCACCCGGCGTTGGAGTTATCTCAGGAATAGGGGACTGCACCCATCTTCCATTTTGTGCATCCATCACAGCGAAGACTGCTTCAACCACCATTCTTATGGTTTCAGCGGAGGGAAGGGCTGCAGTCACGTCATTAGGTGCACTACTTTTCTCAGAAAGAGAGCGATCTGACCTCCCTGCGCCACTCCTAGTCACCTATAGTCGTATAACACACCGTTAAGCGACTAAACAAAATTGCAAAAAGTAATTATAGGAACACGCAGATTCCTCAAACATGTGTATTTTCATTCCTAAGTGGACATTCATGTGTTCTTTTTATGTTATAACGATGACGCACACACATGTTCTCACCACTCCTTAAAAGAATTCGTCCACGAATTCATTTAAGTTGACCGAAACTGGTAGTCTGATACCAAATTGTAACACCCCCTATCCGTCACATATCATATAGCAGTAGGTCCGGCCGGGGCCCGATATCATATACCACAGACAGACCGAAGGGTTACGCAATGAAACCATCCTGCCAATAACCAACGTCCTACACAGAGTACATTCTAGCGGAAGCACTTTAAATGTTGCACAAGAATAACCTAGCCACAGCACGAATGTACACTAACAATAACCGAAAAAGGAATGAATGTACAAACTACACAAAGTACCTTGGCCTTATGGCCTTACAAGAGTTTACTCAAATATATAGTTTCTTCCAAACATCGGCATGCAGGCCGGTCACACATGAAAATAAAAGTAAACATCAGCAAAGTCCTTCGAGGGCCGACTCAGCAACAAGGGCATTTGCCTGTTATTTGCCGCTAGGCTCCACAACACCTGCAAACAACAATCCACTGAAGCGGTGGCAAACAAAAGCAACGGTCAGCTAAAGCTGACCAAATTATAACGACCCGCCCCTTTACTCGGGGCGGCGATGCTCCTTCCCTGCAGTGCATTAGTAAAACCAAACAAGATAGTGAAAGTACAAGTTAAGCACACTTCACCATAGGCGTAGGCACACACGGCCACACACCTCGTGCTCTCAGGGCACTTATATGGTGAACTCGGTCCACCACCGCCCCTACGACGGCAAACCCGTGAGCATTTGAGTCTTTCCGGCAGAAGTCACGTCAATTAAAGACATCGACAGCCTAAGACCCGCCCTCTATGCCATCGGTAGGCCCCTAAAACTGAACCACATAGAGCGGGTACAGTTCCACTCAATCTGTTGCTCACCTCGCCACGACAATTTAAGTCATCGGCGCGGGTCAAGCTTCCCTGAATACTGAGTATCGAACAGACAATATTACATAACACAGTTATGTAAAATTTGGCTCCCAGGCCACCAAGATGACAGAATCACGCTTCTGCCCAATTTTCCGGGAGCATCTTGGAGTTATTCCCCAAGGTTTCCTGTTGCAATATACCGCATAGAATACCCGAAAAACAACCATCGGCACAGAGTCTTCTCCGACGACTCATGCAATGTATCATCTTCGATCCAGACCAAATTGTCTGGGTAGGCTTCACACACCATGACTGTTAACCCTGAAATCAGTGATCCTTCCCAAGGCAACCAACTTGCTAGTCGCGGCCTGCTCCAGGTTCCTCCTAGAGGTCACGACATCTTTGGATGAGCGGACAGGCTTTTCTGTATGCTCAGGCCGCGCGACTTGGGCGGTCTCAGCGGTCTGACCGCCCAGGCCGCGCATTGCTCCTTTGATCGGCAGGGG
This sequence comes from Platanthera guangdongensis, assembly GCA_039583875.1. Lineage (NCBI taxonomy): Eukaryota > Viridiplantae > Streptophyta > Magnoliopsida > Asparagales > Orchidaceae > Platanthera > Platanthera guangdongensis. The sequence continues at coordinate 7,325,067 of CM077148.1, read as the reverse complement.
CCGCAGACTGCTTCTTCAGTCCTCCCTTGGAGGCCTTGCTCCTTGTCAGCTAAACCGCAAGTGTCCCAATAGGTCCCCCTTTTGCCGGACTTGGATTCCTATCCGCCAAGGTCGACAACAAGCCACAGACTACTTCAGCCCACTCCTGTAGGTCACTCATCAAGTTGACCAGACCACCTCACCATTAAGCGGCTTTCCTCCAAGCCGCCCAACATCAACAGTGGCGATAACCTGCTAGCTCGTAACAATGCAATATCATCGAACTGCCAGGTCGCCAATCCCAGGCCGCCCAACAGGGGTGGCAGTCTGCTCCTTCTAACGCGTCCAGCAGCATGGGCAACCTTCTTCTTCAGTTCGCCTGAGGAAGCGCGGACACTCCAGATCTCCGGCTACCCGTTTGGATCAGCGTACATATCCCGTTCAGCGCGAGGTGGGTGGACTCAAAGTGCAGTCAAATCTTCCAGTTTGCCTACTTTGGTGAACCCCAGCTCCAGCTTCAGCAACAAGCTTGTCTAACAGCATAGACAGACTCCGTTCATCATTCTCTGCGGACTCAGCGGATTCCTGTCGCAGTCCTCCATCTAGCCTCCACCCACTTGCCAGCAGCGGGCGTGGTCCCTCAGCCTGCACCATCTTGGCGCGGGCTCGCTCAGCTCGGCAGGGGCGGACTCGTTGCGCAGTCTGCCACTCAGCCCCCAGCACTCGCCTCCTAGCAGCTGGCATGGTGCTTCAGCCCGCAGTCTTGGCGCTGGCTCGGTCAGTTGATCGCGGACTTCCATCAGTCCGCCTGCAGCAGCGACAGACTCTTTCCAATCCTACATTAGAAAAGCCAGTTCCAGAAGCAAATACCTGTCCTCTCGGCCTCATGCGGACTACCCGGACTCTGCGGACTCAAGCCTCTACTCGCACAAGTTACCGTCTCACCGGGGGTAACGTCACCGAAAGCCGTTACGTCCTCGAGCCTATAAATAGACCCCCATGTCTCTCATTTGGGAGGTCTCATCGCTCTCGCGCCTAAAGTCAGCCCACCGCAAGCTCATGATTTCAATCCCTGCGGACTCCAGATCTCAGTCTGCATGGCCTCTCTAGCAACCTCTCTACCTGTAACTGTGCGACCTACCGGCCTCAGCTCCTAGTCTGCGCGACCTCCTCTATGGTATCTCCTTTCCTTAGCCGCCAGCTTCCTCAGTTTACCCTTTATTTACTTTCTTTAAAAGGTGTATTGCAAGCTGTAACCCTCAATATTAATTAAAAGAAAGCCCGCCGCAAGAGTGACATTCAAGCCGCAGCGGGAGAAGTCTGTTTTTGCCGCTGCTAGTGGCCCCTCTCTCTTCTTCTCAGCTCAACTTAACTCCCTCGGCATTCAACCTGCAAGCACGACCGTCAGAGTATCCGTCTGCTCGATAGATCTTGATTAACTTCCTCCGTTAACCATCAACTTCTCCCATATCCCCGCAATCCTTGAGCAAGCGTTTGCTCCACTCTCGAGCACTGAGAAGCTTCCTCCCCTCCTCTGTCCCCGCAACCTTCTTCAATCACCTAGCATGTGAGATCGAACACAACTCGTTAACTAGTTAGTGCCATTTTCGAGCATCAACAGTTAACAAGCGACCTTCAGATCCGAACAAAATGTGAAAATCAACGGTTACTCATGTCAGACCGTCAACCCTCTCAAAGCATTCCTCCCACCAGCGAAGACGCTCTCTGGGAAGCCCTCTTGCTGACACATCGGGAAACTTCCCTGCAGATAGCTGCAATTAATGACACCTTTGGCACTATAATTTAGCGACTAGACTCTCAACCTATAGCAACGCCAGTTGCTACAATCAATCCAACAATGGGAAATTCACATTTTAATCCCCCAACTTTTCTACCAGTTGATCCTTATGCTTATCCGACAAATTATCCATCTAGGCAGGTGACAGTCCCTTTGCAGTTTCCAGTTATTAAATAAAGGGAGAGTGTCTACAAACTCAGTCCTCAAACCACCGCGTGCTCCTCCAATCACCCGAGGAAGTTACCTGAATTTACCACTAAGAGGAAGAGAGGCCCAAAAGTTTTGCTCCCTACCGGACAACCTCCAAAGTCTCCCCCAAAGTGTCTTCAATCACAAGCGAAGAAAGGAAGATATTTCCGACGTCGTCAACGTCTCTTCCCAAGCAAAGAGTCCGAAGTTGATAGCACATTGGGTAAAGCAACTCACATCATGAAGAGTAAGCTAAATGTTGGAACCTTAGGTTCTGATTTGGGTTAGGATCACTATTAGGATGATTAGTTTGACCCAAAATGTATAGTCTAAGGGTCATAGAGCTTTCCAAGTATTCCTCAGAAAGAATCCCAGAAGAAGTGCAGAAGAATTCCAGAGAAAATCAATTTTGAAGTTCAGAAATTTTAGCTCTCAGAAATAGTCGAACGGAGTTCAACTATTGCAGTCTAGAAATAGTCGAACGGAGTTCAACTATTGCAGTCCAGAAATAGTCGAACGGAGTTCAACTATTGCAGTCCAGAAATAGTCGAACGAAGTTCAACTATTGCAGTCCAGAAATAGTCGAATGGAGTTCAACTATAGTCGAACGGAGTTCCACTATAGTCGAACGGAGTTCAACTATTTCTGTGTTCAGCTCTAAGAGAACAGATAACTCCGATGCAGGTCAACTATAGTCGAACGGAGTTCAACAATAGTCGAACGGAGTTCAACTATAGTCGAACGCAGATTGGAGAAGCTTTTTAGATTAAATTTTGGTGATTTCCTGTGCAGTTATTGGAGACAGCTGGCTAGAGTTATTCAAGGCTTAAGTAAAGGAATTTACAGCTAATATATTTAATGCTAAATATTCTTATGAATATAGCCGTTGGGAGGCTGCATTAAATATGAATCAATTCAGAGGTTTATTGTCAGTTACCTTTCCAAGACAGTTTCCTTTCTTGAAAATGTCTCTGCCGCATCAGACAAGAATTAAAATGACTTTCCTCAGCCCAGTGGATACATATATATATTTTATATAGCAAGATAGAAAAGATATATAGCAGAGAGGCTCAGAAATAACAACAAGAGATAGAGAGAGAAAAAGCTTTCAAGAGACAACATATTCAGATTTGTCTACAGAGCTTGCTGGAGATTTTCATCTAGTTGAAGGCCTACACCCTGAAGCAAAGCTTCCCAGCATTCATGAACTAATACATATTTTCAGGGGGAGCTTTGACACCATCAATCACATAGTCTTCTCAGTTGTTTGAGAAAGAGAAGACTTCCATCACTCTCTCATCCCCACCTCTGTAAAGGGTTTTTCAAACTCCCTTCAAAAGTTTGTGTTTGGTTTCTGAGACCTTATCAAAACTCAGTGGTGGCAAGACACCTGATCAAAAAATCTGGTTTGGTTTTTGAGCACCTTATCAAAAGCTCATTGGTGCCCAGGACACCTGATCAACTCATCCTGCAGTGGATTCCTACCAGGGTGGTAGAAGAGTGGATGTACCCAAGTTTAGGGGAACCACTATAAATTCTTGTGTCGTCTGTGTGCTTGCTTTTCCTTCTTTATCTTTGTGCTATGATTTTTTACATTAACTCTAGTTTAGAAGAAAGTTAAGATCTAACTGCTCTCTTTCAATTGGTATCAAAGCGAGGTTGGTTAAAAATACTACATCTTCTAGGTTGGTTAATATACCAGACCTTAAGTGGTTGTACAGGCTAACACCTGAACCAAAAGATCCTTTGGTAGATCTTAACAATCTTTTGAGTTTTCTCATGGCACAAATTGCAGATTTTTCAAGCACCAGACTGCCCATGTGCAATCTAGACAAACTTGCACTATGGAAGACAAGGATTAGATTTTATATGAACTCTATTGATGAAGCCATTTTCAATTCTATTTTGACAGGTCCTTATCAACCATTGGAAACAACAAGCATGAATGTTGCTCCATCACCTCAATGGACAGAAGCTCAAAAATTGCTAAAGATTGCTAATGCAAGAGCAATGGACATCCTTGCTCAATCAATGTCTGATGATATTTTTGAAGGAGTTATTGAATGTACTTCAGCAAAAGACATCTGGGACTCCCTCACAGCAATGGCTGCTGGATTAACAAAAGAAAAAACATTAAATACTGAATCTTGGAGTGACTCTGAAGCTTCATCCTGTACAACTGAAGATGAAGAAGAGTCAAGAGCAAGAGAGTTTTGTCTAATGGCAATAAATGCTTCATGCAGTAGACATGATGAAGAATCAGTCTCTGATGAAGAATCAGAATGTGAATCAGAAGAGGATCAGGTTATCTCTTCCCTTGAATTTGACAACATAATTGAATTTTTACAAATTAAAAAATTTCAGAAAATTTATGTTCAACATAGTTCGTCGAACGAAGCTCGACGAAAACTACACTCTTCGTCGAACTCAGGTCGACGATCTCTGAACAGAGAGTTCTGGTCAGAAAATCTTGATCGACGAAATAAATACCCTTTGTCGAACCGAGAACGACGAACGTCGAACTCAGATCGACGAAAATATTTTTCGTTGAACTCAACATTTCAAAACAGAAATTTTTATTCTTCTATTTCAAATTATTATTGTGAAAGAAAAATAAGACCCAAGGCAAATCTGGGTCCAGAATTCCTAACATCTCCTTTCAGGAAAATTGTTCAGAAGGCTACAACTATAGGGGGAGATTATCAGAATCTCAGAATGAAAATGAACAAAAGTGCAGCTGTCACTTTATTAGATTCTATGCAGCTGCCCCTTAGTTTCTGTTTGTATTTCTTTTATTTTGAATCTCTTTTTAACAAAGCACCCATGTACATCTGCTATTATATTATAATTCAGGCAGATCTTTTTGATTTGTATTTTGTTTTTATGTAAATAGTATCCTCACCCAAATAGGGGGAGATTGTTGGAACCTTAGGTTCTGATTTGGGTTAGGATCACTATTAGGATGATTAGTTTGACCCAAAATGTATAGTCTAAGGGCCATAGAGCTTTCCAAGTATTCCTCAGAAAGAATCCCAGAAGAAGTGCAGAAGAATTCCAGAGAAAATCAATTTTGAAGTTCAGAAATTTTAGCTCTCAGAAATAGTCGAACGGAGTTCAACTATTGCAGTCTAGAAATAGTCGAACGGAGTTCAACTATTGCAGTCCAGAAATAGTCGAACGGAGTTCAACTATTGCAGTCCAGAAATAGTCGAACGGAGTTCAACTATTGCAGTCCAGAAATAGTCGAATGGAGTTCAACTATAGTCGAACGGAGTTCAACTATAGTCGAACGGAGTTCAACTATTTCTGTGTTCAGCTCTAAGAGAACAGATAACTCCGATGCAGGTCAACTATAGTCGAACGGAGTTCAACGATAGTCGAACGGAGTTCAACTATAGTCGAACGCAGATTGGAGAAGCTTTTTAGATTAAATTTTGGTGATTTCCTGTGCAGTTATTGGAGACAGCTGGCTAGAATTATTCAAGGCTTAAGTAAAGGAATTTATAGCTAATATATTTAATGCTAAATATTCTTATGAATATAGCCATTGGGAGGCTGCATTAAATATGAATCAATTCAGAGGTTTATTGTCAGTTACCTTTCCAAGACAGTTTCCTTTCTTGAAAATGTCTCTGCCGCATCAGACAAGAATTAAAATGACTTTCCTCAGCCCAGTGGATACATATATATATTTTATATAGCAAGATAGAAAAGATATATAGCAGAGAGGCTCAGAAATAACAACAAGAGATAGAGAGAGAAAAAGCTTTCAAGAGACAACATATTCAGATTTGTCTACAGAGCTTGCTGGAGATTTTCATCTAGTTGAAGGCCTACACCCTGAAGCAAAGCTTCCCAGCATTCATGAACTAATACATATTTTCAGGGGGAGCTTTGACACCATCAATCACATAGTCTTCTCAGTTGTTTGAGAAAGAGAAGACTTCCATCACTCTCTCATCCCCACCTCTGTAAAGGGTTTTTCAAACTCCCTTCAAAAGTTTGTGTTTGGTTTCTGAGACCTTATCAAAACTCAGTGGTGGCAAGACACCTGATCAAAAAATCTGGTTTGGTTTTTGAGCACCTTATCAAAAGCTCATTGGTGCCCAGGACACCTGATCAACTCATCCTGCAGTGGATTCCTACCAGGGTGGTAGAAGAGTGGATGTACCCAAGTTTAGGGGAACCACTATAAATTCTTGTGTCATCTGTGTACTTGCTTTTCCTTCTTTATCTTTGTGCTATGATTTTTTACATTAACTCTAGTTTAGAAGAAAGTTAAGATCTAACTGCTCTCTTTCAGTGTGGGATCTTTTCAGCCTGCTGATTGAATGGTCAGAAACTCTGATCAATACTGCAAGTATCACAGAGAAATGGGTCATGCAATAGAGCATTGTCGAGCTCTTCAATAATTAATGCAAGAAATGTTGAAGGAGGGTAAATATCAATATCTGCTCCAGAAGGGTAACCCATCTCATCCATAAGTATCCAAAGCTCCTTGCATTCAATAGCGGTTACTCTTGCTCTACTTTACATGTTTCAAATGCTCTCTTTACAAAACACTTCTAAGTGTTCATGCATTTCAATAAAGCTTATATCAGGGATCCCGTACTGACACAGTTCCCTTTTTGTAATGCTTCCTCCTCTATTTTCTCTTTACCAAAGAGATCGCTGAACCTCTGAGATATCGCCAAGTCTTGTTGTTCCCTCCGTAGACTGTTCTCTGGCACAACTGCTACGACCACATACTGTGGGGAGTGTTCGCGTATGTGCAATGGGAGCCGTTCAATCTATGAAGTTGGGCTTCAAGCTACCGATCCTAGCCGACATCTAACACAGAGTGTGTGCCAGGGAGGCCCCATGTGTTAGCTTTACTGTGTTTCGTTAAGTATACATTACAATTACGATGATCTTTGCTGGACAAGCAGTGACGATCAAGCGTAGACTTGTCTCTTTGATCATCTCATAACTATGATGGCCGAACACTCTATGGTACTCTCAATCCATGCTTTCGCGGGTCCCACAACCCCAATGATCTTTCCACAGACAAGCAATGTTGTAGGCCACTTGGCGCAACTAGTCTCATTGATCAGTGATGATTGTACCCGAGGCATGAGAGCAGTGCATATGCCGTTTCCTCCATAGGATTTTGTGTATGTCTCACTTTTGTGCTATGTCAAGGGAGTATATCTAGTCTGCTCTAAGTAGGACTATACTTGTGATGATATTTCTTGGTCATCTTCGAGTATAGTCCTCTTTGTTCTCAACTTCCTCTTTTTCACAGGTGAACAGGTTAGATCCGACCTCGCAAAAGGATTAACAAACATTCATTTTGCTTATGCTCATCTTATATGAAAGAATTGGTTTCAATATACCTTAAACACCTAGGGGGTGGGGGGTGAATAGGTGCAATTATTATTTTATTCAGACAAATAAATTATATCACAGTTAGACAACCTATGCTACAACTATCATAACACAGATTAAAACAAACACATCCAACACAACATACACACAGATTTATAGTAGTTCCCCAAGAGATGGGTACATCCACTTTTCCCTTCGCCTATCTAGCAGTATACTAGATTCGCCATAACTCCCTTCTTTCTTCTCACATCTTCAGATCTTACAATTCAGAACCCAGAATGGTTCCTACAGCTCAGACTTCAGCAAGTACTACAACTCAGATTCTTTCAGATAATCCTACCTTAGAGTGAGTCCACACTCCTACATGTTGAATTTTGTGAAGTGGAAGTGGGTGATGGGACAGGCCGGGCGGCCTGGGGCGGACAGCTTTGGCGGACTAGGCGGACTGGGTGGACTGTGATGTGCGGCCTGGTGGAAGGTCTAGTGGAAAGCCGGCTGTCTTCTGAGCGTCTTGTTGCATGGAGTCCGCGGACTATGCGGCCTGGTTTCTGCGGATAGGGTGTGCTGATTGGCTTTGCCAAGGAGCGGCCTGAGCGGATGGAGGCTTGCGGACTGGTGCATTGCTCAATGGTCGCGGGTGCAAGCTTGTGCTGACAGGCGGGTTGGCTCATGTTCGCGGGAAGCTTGCGGACTGGCATGTCCGCAGTTTGGGCTGTTGCGGACTGAGCTTAGAGCTTGGCTGAGGCCTTGTCGAGCTCTGGTGGCACAGCAGGTGCTTTGATGTGGAGGTCTTTGGCGGACTAGTTTTGGAGTCCGGGGATGGCTGCTGCGTTGGACAGGAGTGCGAGGAGCTCGCGGACTGATGTCGGTCTGTGCTAGGGTGTTTGGCGGACGGGTGTTTGTGTCCGCCATGCTCGCATTGGCCTTTGATAGTTTTGGACTTGGTCACACTTTGTGCCAAGACCATGGTGTCCGCGGTATCCGCCAAGTCCGCTGTGACCGGGCGGACTGTTGCTATCTGCCTTTGGTCGTGGACTTGTGGCGGATTGAGGTGTGAGTCTTGCGGACTGCCTCTGGTTGGTTCGGACTGCCATTGAAGGGGGTTGCTGTCCTGTAGTGGTTAGAGCTTGCGGGCTGATGCCTTGTCCGCATAGCTTGGGCAGACTGGAGAGGGTTCGTCAAAGGGTGCCTTGCTCCTGGCGGTTTTCCTTGGTATCCGGCTAATTCCTTGCGGACTCGGCGGACGGAGTTTTTCTATCGCGCGGGCTGGGGCGGTGTCGCTATCTCTTGGGTTGTGACCACACTCCTCACCTTGCCTATAAATAGGACCCCCTGGCACATCTACAGTAACCTAAGTAACTTGAGTGAACAGTAAGTTGGGTTGAGCGAAGTGCTGCGGTCTTTGTTTGTCAGTCCGCGCGGATTGTTTCAGGCTGACGGTTTGCTGTGTGCAGGTCACGCGGGTAGCTTCAAGGAGCGAGGAGTTTGGCTGTGACTTCGGTCAAGTACTTGGAAGTGTGCGGTCTCTGCGGACTCAGCAGGAGGTCGCTCTGCGGCTTGTTAGTTCTGTTTCATCTTTGCCAGCTTCAATAACCTATCTGCCGGCTTCAGGCGGGTAGGGGTGTTCCTCAGTTTAGGTTCAGCAGAAGGCGAATAACGGTGTGTCCGCGCGGCCTCGCGGCTTTGGCGGACTCCGTGGCTATTCGGCAGATTGCAGCTTAGCTTGGGCGATCTCAGCGGACTCGGCGACCTCGGCAACCTCGCGGTCTCGGCGGACTCCGGTGATGTCCGCCCGACTTGTTTTTGGTGCTTTCTGTTTACAGCTGTTATACTAGCGAAATCATGTCTCGCTATGTATGCCTCGTGTTGTAAAGAAGTGAATGTATAAAAGACCTGCTTGTGCTTCCATTGTTTGTTGGGATTAACCTCTGTTCCTTGGTTTCCACTGGTTCAACGTGAGAACTGGGTAGTTCCGAAGATATTAATTTAGCGTTTGGGCTATCTTGCTGACCACGTTGAGAAAATTTAACATGGTATCAGAGGGAGGTTTCTGAGGTTCAGTTGCGTGAGCGGAAGTCAGCCAGTGTTGTTACTCAGTGATTGAGTGGTGATCAACCTGTGTTGTTGCTCGGAGCTGCTGAAAGGTTGCCAACAGGTGTTGCAATGGAAGGGAGCTTTACAAGAGGCCTGGGCATTGAACTCTTAACGCCGACTAACTTCAAGAAGTTGAAGTCGTGCATGAAGAGTTATCTTCTTGGCGAGGAGCTGTGGGAAGTCGTCGGTGGTGACGACAGGCAGGAAGTGACTGCTGCTTTCGGTACTGCTGAGCAGGTGAGGCTCTGGAGAAGAACAAATGCTAAGGCGGAGTTCATTCTGAAGAGAGCTATGTCTCCGGAACTGTTTGATCACATCGTTGGGTGTGAGTTGGCTGCTGATATTTGGACAACCATTGATGAGTTGTTCAATAGGAAGAATGTGGCGCGGCTTCAGTTCCTGGAGAATGAGTTGGCCAGGGCAACTCAGGGAGACCTTTCCATCTCCAAGTACTTCTTAAAGATGAAGAGCTTGTGTGCTGAGCTGTCGGCACTGGATCCTGATGAGCCTATCTCTGAGGCTAAGATGAAAAGGCACATTATCCGCGGCTTGCAGAAGGAGTATGTGGCCTTTGTTACATCTGTTCAAGGGTGGGCTACTCAGCCGTTGTTGCTGGAGCTGGAGAATCTGCTTGCCTCGCAGGAGAGCTTAGCAAGACAGATGGCTGGAGTGAACCTGAATCAGGAAGGCAGCGAAGCTCTCTTCTCAGGCAAGAAGAAAGGATGGGAAGGGAAGAAGAAGAAGAAGGTGCAGGCCGCTGGTGAGAAGGAGACTTCAACTTCATATCCACCGGAGAGGAGCAATGCTCCTAAGGACTGGAAGAAGAACCTGAAGTGCTACCGGTGTCATCAGCGAGGGCACTTCAAGCGGGACTGCAAGGTCAAACTGCAGCCTGGGCATGCTGCGGGAAAGGAGGAAGCTTGCTCGAGAAGTGAAGAAGCAGGATGGGGCGGAGCTTTCATGACGGGCACTTGTGTCCGGGCCTTGTCTGCTGAGGACTTCAACATCGAGTGGATCGTGGACTCCGGGTGTGGTCATCACCTCACCGGAGACAAATCGAAGTTCACCTCCATGCAGGCTTACTCAGGTAATGAAGCTATTATCACTGCTGATAATACTGTTTATGCAGTAGAGAAAGAGGGGGTCGTGTCTTTGGGTAGTGATCAGGGGCCACTCACGTTAAGGAGTGTGTATCACATGTCGGGCATGAAGAAGAACCTCTTCTCGGTGACCAATGCGGTGGACGCTGGGTATCACGTTCTGTTTGGGCCAACAGACGTGAGGTTCCTTCGCAACGTATCAGCGGTAAAGGCTGATGTTGCTCATGTTGGGAGGAGGGTGAAGAACTTGTTTGTTCTTTCCACCAGTGCTTATGTTGATAAGATGAGAGCCAATGATAGTGCTGCTATCTGGCATGAGAGGCTGGGGCATGTTGGCATGGACAAGCTGAAGGCGATGGCTAGTAGAAGTTTGGTGAGGGGGTTGCCGAAGCTGTCCTCCTTTGGTGATGAGCATGTTTGTGCGGGCTGTCAATACGGTAAGGCACATCGCCTTCCGTTTGATAAATCTCAAACAAGGAGCAAGAGACCACTGGAGTGTATTCATGGCGACCTGATGGGACCGACAGTTACTGCCAGCCTTGGTGGAAACAGATACATGCTTGTCTTGGTTGATGACTACTCAAGATATACTTGGGTGTACTTCTTAAAGGAGAAGTCGGAAGCCTTCCGTTTGTTCGTGGAGTTCAAGGAGTTGGTAGAAGGCCGGCTTGGCTTGCGGATTAAGAAGTTTAGAACTGATAACGGGGGTGAGTTTGTCTCCTCCGAGTTTTCTATCTTCTGCAGGAAGCGCGGGATCCAACGGGAGCTTACTTGTGCTCACACTCCACAACAAAATGGGGTAGCAGAGCGGACGATCCTTCATCTGACGGAGACCTGCAAATGCTGGCTTCATGCGAAAGATATCCCAAGGTCCTTTTGGGAGGAGGGGATGTCTTGTGCTGCTTATGTTATCAACCGGATGCCACTCAGCCCTATCAACATGAAGACTCCTATTGAGCTGTTGCTAAAGGAGAAGCCGAGTGTGGGACACCTTAGGGTGTTCGGTTCTACTTGCTACGTGCATGTCCCGGATGCTTCACGGACAAACCTGGATGCGAAGGCAAGGAAACTTGTCTTTGTTGGCTATGATGAGCGGAAGAAGGGATGAAAATGCATGGACCCTGTGATGAAGAAGTTCGTGGTGTCAAGAGACGTTATCTTTGATGATCTGACGTCATATGGAGGTGGCTCGGTGGAGCCAACTAGAAGTAGCAAGGTTGATGAAGCACCGGTGGTGGCTGCTGAAGGCTTGGAAGAGGATCTTGCTGTTTCACCAGCAGCTCCTGTTGCTTCGAACTCCGAGGCTGAGCCTTCTGGCTCAGGAAGCAGGGGGAGCACTGCTCAATGCTTGCCCCAGGTAGGAGTGGAGCCCGAAGAAGCAACGGAAGTCGTGAGCAAGGAGTCGTGTCTTCGGAGATCGAAGAGGGTGGTTAAGCCACCGGATCGGTATTGTGATGGGAATGCAGTGAGCTTTGTATCCTGCTTCTTTGCAGGTCCTCTGGATGAGCGAGAGCCTGCAAACTTCAACGAGGCCACTGGAGTGAAGGAGTGGGAAGATGCCATGAAGGAAGAGATTGATGCTCTGAAGAAGAATGAAACCTGGGACCTTGTGCCCAAGGTTGATGGCATTACTCCGGTTACTTGCAAGTGGGTGTATAAGTTGAAGAAGAAGGTTGATGGGAGCATTGATCGTTTCAAGGCTCGCCTGGTCGCTAGAGGACTCTCACAGCAGTATGGAGAAGACTATGAGGAGACATTCAGTCCAGTTGCGAAGATGACTTCAGTAAGAGTGGTGATCGCCTTGGATGCTAGCAAGGGATGGAGGTTGTGGCAACTCGATGTGAAGAATGTCTTTCTTTACGGAGAGAATGACAAGGACATCTTCATGGATCAGCCGCTTGGTTTTGTCTCTGAAAAGCATCCGGACTATGTCTGCAAACTCAGGAAGGCTCTCTATGGATTGAAACAAGCTCCTAGAGCTTGGTATGGGAAGATTGCAGAGTACTTGCAATTCTGTGGATACCTTGCTTCTAACTCGGATTCAAGCTTGTTCGTCAAGAAGAAGGGAGAGCTACGAGTCTTGGTCCTACTGTATGTGGATGACATGATCATCATAGGGAATTCGGAGGGGGAAGTAGCAAGGCTCAGAGCAGAGCTTGCTATACGCTTCGAGATGAAAGAATTGGGAGAGTTGCATCACTTTCTCAGTTTGGAAGTGGAGAGGAAGGAGTGCGGGGTTCTCATTAGCCAGAAAGGGTATGCTGATCGCATTGTGAAGCGGTTTGGCATGGGCGAAGGGAAGAAGTGCTCTACTCCACTGGAATCTGGGCCGAAGCTTCGACGAGATGAGGGAAGGGTTCTTCATGATCCCTTGGTGTTCAAGGCTCTTGTGGGGAGCTTGATCTACCTGACGATTACAAGGCCGGATATCGCTTATGTCGTTGGCCGAGTAAGTCGGTATATGGCTGAACTAAGGCAATCTCACCTAGTGGCGGCAAAAGGAATTCTGAAGTATGTCAAGGCTTCTTCTGACATGGGACTCCTCTATAGAAGGGATGTGGAGTTTGCGTTGCTCGGGTACACGGATGCTGACTATGGAGGTGATTCGGATGATCGAAGGTCTACTTCAGGTTATGTGTTCACTTGCGGTTTAGCTAGCATCTCGTGGTGTAGCAAGAAGCAGGACTCGGTGTCGGTTTCAACCATGGAGGCGGAGTATAAGGCTTCGGCCTTGGCTGCTCGGGAAGCCGTTTGGTTGAGGAGGCTTATAGAGGATGTTCATGAAGAAGTGCAAGGGCCTTCTTTACTCCGGGGTGACAATGAGAGTGCTCTCAAACTGGTTAACAATCCAGTGTGTCATGTCAGGACCAAGCATATAGAGATTGATCACCACTTCATCAGGGAGAAGGTGTTGGAGGGGTCTCTGCTGGTCGGGCATGTTCAGAGTGAAGATAATCTTGCTGACATCTTCACGAAGCCACTGTCGAAGGGTCCCTTTGAACGCTTGCGCAGCTTGCTGGGCTTGGTCACCACTTCCCACTTCAAGGGGGAGTGTTGAATTTTGTGAAGTGGAAGTGGGTGATGGGACAGGCCGGGTGGCCTGGGGCGGACAGCTTTGGCAGACTAGGCGGACTGGGCGGACTGTGATGTGCGGCCTGGTGGAAGGTCTAGTGGAAAGCCGGCTGTCTTCTGAGCGGCTTGTTGCATGGAGTCCGCGGACTATGCGGCCTGGTTTCTGCGGATAGGGTGTGCTGATTGGCTTTGCCAAGGAGCGGCCTGAGCGGATGGAGGCTTGCGGACTGGTGCATTGCTCAGTGGTCGCGGGTGCAAGCTTGTGCTGACAGGCGGGTTGGCTCATGTTCGCGGGAAGCTTGCGGACTGGCATGTCTGCGGTTTGGGCTGTTGCGGACTGAGCTTAGAGCTTGGCTGAAGCCTTGTCGAGTTCTGGTGGCACAGCAGGTGATTTGCTGTGGAGGTCTTTGGCGGACTAGTTTTGGAGTTCGGGGATGGCTGCTGCGTTGGACAGGAGTGCGAGGAGCTCGCGGACTGATGGCGGTTTGTGCTAGGGTGTTTGGCGGACGGGTGTTTGTGTCCGCCATGCTCGCATTGGCCTTTGATGGTTTTGGACTTGGTCACACTTTGTGCCAAGACCATGGTATCCGCGGTATCCGCCAAGTCCGCTGTGACCGGGCAGACTGTTGTTATCTGCCTTTGGTCGTGGACTTGTGGAGGATTGAGGTGTGAGTCTTGTGGACTGCCTCGGATTGGTGCGGACTGCCATTTAAGGGGGTTGCTATCCTGTAGTGGTTGGAGCTTGCGGGCTGATTCCTTGTTCGTATAGCTTGGGCGGACTGGAGACGGTTCGTCAAAGGGTGCCTTGCTCCTCGCGGTTTTCCTTGGTATCCGGCTAAGTCCTTGCGGACTCGGCGGACGGAGTTTTGCTATCGCGCGGGCTGGGGCGGTGTCTCTATCTCTTGGGCAGTGACCACACTCCTCACCTTTCCTATAAATAGGACCCCCCTGGCACATCTACAGTAACCTAAGTAACTTGAGTGAACAGTAAGTTGGGTTGAGCGAAGTGTTGCGGTCTCTGTTTGTCAGTCCGCGCGGATTGCTTCAGGCTGACGGTTTGCTGTGTGCAGGTCGCGCGGGTAGCTTTAAGGAGCCAGGAGTTTGGCTGTGACTTCGATCAAGTACTTGGAAGTGTGCGGTCTCTGCGGACTCAGCTTCAATAACCTGTCCGCCGGCTTCAGGCGGGTAGGGGTGTTCCTCAGTTCAAGTTCAGCAGAAGGCGAATAACGGTGTGTCCGCACGGCCTCGCGGCTTCGGCGGACTCCGTGGCTATTCGGCGGATTGCAGCTTAGCTTGGGCGATCTCAGCGGACTCGGCGACCTCGGCAACCTCGCGGTCTCGGCGGACTCCGGTGCTGTCCGCCCGGCTTGTTTTTGGTGCTTTCTGTTTACAGCTGTTATACTAGTGAAATCATGTCTCGCTATGTATGCCTCGTGTTGTAAAGAAGTGAATGTATAAAAGACCTGCTTGTGCTTCCATTGTTTGTTGGGATTAACCTCTGTTCCTTGGTTTGCGCTGGTTCAACGTGAGAACTGGGTAGTTCCGAAGATATTAATTTGGCGTTTGGGCTATCTTGCTGACCACGTTGAGAAAATTTAACACTACACAAAGGCTAGCAAGCCCTACCTTAGCCCTTATAACCATGCCTACAACTCGGATTACAAAAATCCTACAACTCAGATTCTTTCAGAGAATCCTACCTCAGATCTATAAAAGATCTTACAAAATTTGATTGAGAGAATGATTATTTCTTCACCCAAGAGAAAGATGAATGGATGAAGACTTCTTGATCAGTTCTGGAATGAACTGACTACTTAGGATTCGACCTGTCTTAGCTTCATCAAAGCTTCTTGAATCTGAACAAAGTAAGGTTGATCTTTCTTGAAAAGTTGGAGTCGATCCACAATCCAGCTCTCCCCTTCTTTCAGATGTAACTCTGAATTCTTCTTGCAGACTTGCTCAAGATCTGCCTTCTCTTTAACAGAGACTTTTGGATTTCAGTATGAAACAGCTACTTAGTTCTTCACGCCTTTCTTTCATAGAACAAGTCTTTATATAGATCTCATCCGAGGTTACCGGCTTATCCGGTTTATAACTTCCTTCTGACAGATGTGACAGCTTTGTTAGTTACGACAGCTGTCAAGTCTTCACTCTTGGCATTTGAAAATTTATCACTTTTACCTCAGCAGAAAGTGTCGAGACAAAACTACATATGTGTCTACACAAATGGAACATGTGTCGACACAATTCTTGATGATGTTGACATAGCTCATAGAATGTCGACATAACTCTTCTTTATTTTCTCGACACAACTTCTGAAGAATATGTCGACACAAGTCCTGTGTGTCGACAGAATCTGCTTCCAGTCTTGACATACTTGGTGTCGACAGAATTCTTGAGTGTGTCGACACAAGTCCTGTGTGTCGATACAATCTGCTTCCAGTCTTGACATACTTGGTGTCGACAGAATTCTTGAGTGTGTCGACACAAGTCTTGTGTGTCGACATAATTACTGTAGACTGAATTTCTATATGTCGACACAAGTCCTGTGTGTCGACACAATTGTTGTAGACTGAATTTCTGTGTGTCGACACAAGTCCTGTGTGTCGATACAATTGATGTAGACTGAATTTTTATGTGTCTACACAAGTCCTGCGTGCCGACACAATTGCTGTAGATTGAATTTCTGTGTGTTGACAAAAGTCCCGTGTGTCGACACAATCTGGCTCCTGGTGTCGACACATTTCCTTCACAAGTGTTTATACTTGTACTTAGAATATTTTACTGCATTTCTTTATCCTGCATATTGAAACTCAACACCCAATCAAATACACAATGATGTATATCATTGAGTAAAGTGAGGCTTCTCCAAATTAGGTACACAGTTTCCAATGTACCCAACAATCTTCCCCTATTTGGAGAAGTCATAACCCTTAGTCAATGATATACACCACTTATAATAAAACAAGGATTATGATGTAAACAGTCATTTCAAAGAAAAGGCTAACCATAAGTAGACATAACATGTAACAATATTATCACAAAATATGTTATAATATAGTAATCATGCATCACATAAATTTAAATATACAATATTAAATCATGACTAAACCAAGGAATTCATTTATATATGTTTAGCAATTCAGAATAACAAGGATTTAGTCCAAAACTATTACATATGCCTAAACCTAGTCAATCTAACTCTAGGATTGATCATGTTCCTTAATGATGATTCCTTTGACACACTGAATCCTAGCTTGTACTGAAGCTCTAGTGTCCGCAGCCAGCTTCTTTCCTTTAATATCCTTCTTCTGGAGCTGTTCCACCTTGATCCTTTGCCTTTCAAAGTAATGAAACAGCTTTGGGAAATACTTGCTAGGCTCCACCGGGTTAGCAGGTATCTTCCTAACTGTAAGGTCTCTTCTGAACTGGTATATAGCATCATACCGCTCCTGAAATTTGTTCCATTCTTGTTCAGAATACCACTTCCCTCTATCATGCATATTTCCTTTAACAACATGCCAAGCAGTCAGAATAATATTCCTAGAGGTTGGACTCCATTGTTCAAAATCAGGCTTTAATTCTGCCTGTTCTCTGAACCTCTTCTTAGATAGTTGAGCTTCTCTTTCTCTTTGAAATGCAGCTGCAGACATTTCTACCTCTTCAACAATAACATTTTGTGCCTCCTTTGGAGGACTATACATTTGTTGTACTGCATACTGAGTTCCTTCAAAGTCTTGAGGTGGATAAATGACTTGGGCTACTTCCTGCTGAACCCCTTCAATGTAAGCAGGTTGAATTCCTGATTCTGTAGTGTTGTCATCATCATAAAGGGGTGGTTAACCAAGAGTTGCTCTGATGGTATTGTTTATCCATTTAGCATGATCTGAGCTTGCTTTGACTAATACTCTCTCCCCCTTTACGACTTCTCTTTCTATATGGTCTCTTAGATCATTCTTCTGAAATCTTACCTGATCAGCTAGATAATTTGTTCCTTCTTTATAGTAGGATTTGAACTTCTGCATTTGATCAAAGATTGCCTTTTGAGATGCCTGGATAGCGGTTTGGACAGCAGCTAAATCCTCCTTGATTTGTTTGTCAAACTCAGACTTTACTGTAACCATTTGTTCAGTGATAGCAGTTGCTTTACTCCTGAGTTTTGCTAGAATAGCATTATGGGATTCTTTGAGATTTTCATTCTTTCTGATTTGATTTTCTAGGACATAACCTTGTTTTACTGCAATGTCCTCTATTTCAGTCTTGGCCTCCTGTTGTTGTTTGGCCAAGAAGACTACAACATTACCTCTAGTTTGGAAGCATTCTGTCATTTCCGATTTGTGCAAATTTACTTCAAACCTAATGGATTTGATATCCTGGGCCAAGAGAAATTGTAGATCTTTATTGTTCTCATCCACATATTTTTCCAGAGCAACTCTTTGCTCATCCAATTTCAATTGCAGTTTCACTAAAAGTGAACTGAAGTCTACTACAGGAGCTGGTATTTGTGGGGCTGTCTTCAAGGCTTTCTTATAGCCTGAGCTCCTCTTCCTGAGCTCCACAAGCTTCCTTTTCTTTGCCCTAGAGGCTTCTTCATCTTCAGAGGAATTAGATGAGCTAGCTATATCCACTATTCCTTTTGAACTAGAGGCAATGATTGGCATCTCCCCCTCAGTTCTTGACATCTCCCCCTCAGTTCTTACTCCTTGCAAGTCAAGAAATAATTCTTCTAGTGTTACTTCTTGTTGCATCTGAACTAGAGGAACAATTTTCTCATTCTCAACAGATGGATCTACTTGGAATGCAGAGTTTTCTTCCATGGGTATTTCATTCTCAAGAACTTTGTCTTGGTTATGTTGATCAAGAACATTCATGAGCACGTCCTGTGCTTCATTCTCAGTGTCGTTGGCAGCATGATTTATGTTCTATACTACCTCCATTATAGATAGATTGGTTGTTTCACTGTCTAATTCAGTTGTTTGGACATTTGTAATTGGCTAATTATCTCCCCCTGAAGTTGATAGCACATGTTGATCTGGAACTCTAATAGTCTCCTCCTGGAACTGATCCACAGAGATGTTGTGTGCAGGAATGTGCTCCCCCTACAACTTACCATCATTGACAGTTTTTAGAGTATGAGATTTTCTTATGCTTTCTGGTCCATCTTCATCTGAGCTGAAGATAACTTCCTCCTCTAAATCACTGGAAGATTCAGCTGTTTTGGTTGGAGGTTTCTTCTTCTAAACCATTTTTATGTGTTTCTGAGATGTAGAGACATCCATGGTCAACACTCTATCCCACCTGGACAATATTCTTAAGTCCATTCTCCTCGTATGATTTATCTTAGTACCAGACTTCAGGCTTAGGTTTTCTGGAATACAAGTAGCCGGATAGAGGCTCAGTAGTCTACCTAGATTGGGCTTCTTAATCCCTTCCTTAATTTTCTCAAACATAACTACAGCCCAGTCAGTCTTTACTTTGAATATAATCCTGGTCATGAGACTGAACATGTAGGCTGAGATCCTATCATGTCCTCCAGGCTTACACAAAATTACCTTTCCCAGAATTTCCGAGAGGAATTTCCCTTGGGAGTTCATTCCCTTCCGAATTATTGCTCCTCCAATCTTGGTGGATGGAGATAAGCCACACCAGGTTAGTGCACTAGCTGTCATCGAAGAATCTAGTTCATCTTCTTGTTTAATTTTGGGAAGATGAAAGATTTTCCTTAGACATTTGATTGTGACTTTGAGCTTTCGACCTTGAATTGTGGATTTGATTTTGGGGCCAGCTGAATCTAGAGAAGCATTCAAGTAGAACTCAAGAACTTATTTCTTCCATATTCTGGTTTATTAAGACACCATATATTCTAATCCAACCATTGTGATTTAATGAATTACCTCCTTGATGTCTTGATTTGCATCATCAAAAGCTTGTCGAACCAGCTCATAACCCTCGTAGATGTTCTCTTCCATCTTTGGCGCCATTGTTTTTCGTTCTGTATCGCACAATCGACGGGATTTTGCTTTCTCCTATTTATAGGATTCTAGAGGAAGGAAGGTCAAAATACGTGCATAAACTTAGAATCTTATGTGTCGATACTGGGTTGCTTGTGTCGACTCAGACTATTTAGTTTGCGACGGAGAATCTAAGGTCTCGACAGCACTGTGTCGACACAAAGTTGTCTTTTATCGACACAACTAGTTAATAGTGTCGACACACATCTTGTAGTGTCGACACAGTTTATTACATAAAGTTATACAGCTGTGTCGACACAAAGTTTTCTGGTGCTAACATAGCTAGTTGATAGTGTCGACACATTCCTTGTAGTGTCGACACAGTTTTAACTTAGCCGAAATTTTACAGATTTTCTAGAAACCTAGAAATTCTACCTTCCTTTTGATTTTCTAGATTTATCAGATTATTCTAGGTTCAACATACCTAATTCAATTTTAAAGTAATTGAATTTAGTTTTATCCAGTGGTTTGGTGAACATGTCAGTAATTTGATTGTCAGTGTTGACAAATTTTAAACTTATGTCTTCTTTTTCAACATGATCTCTAATGAAATAAAACCTGATTTCTATGTGCTTAGTTCTGCTATATAAAATAGGATTTCTAGTAATAGATATAACACTAGTAGAATCACAATATAATGAAGTTCTACTTACCTTGATGTCATAGTCTTCAAGTTGATGTTGCATCCATAACAGCTGAGCACAGTAACTGCTTGCAGCTACATAATCTAACTCAGCAGTGGATATAGCCACACTTGTCTACTTTTTACTGCTCCATGACACCAATCTTCCAACTAGGAACTGACATGTGCCAGTGGTGCTTTTTCAATCTTCTTTGCATCCTGCAAAGTCTGCATCTGAATAACCTATTAGCAGAAAATCGCTATTCTTAGGGTACCAAAGGTCAAGATTTGGTGTGCCCTTAAGATATCTCAAAATTCTTTTGATAGCAGAATAATGAGATTCTTTTGGGCAAGCTTGATACCTAGCACAGACATATGTAGCATACATGATGTCTGGTCTACTAGCTATTAAGTAAAGAAGGTAGCCAATTATCACTCTATACAAAGACTCATCTATAAGTTTTCCTGTCTCATCTTTGCCTATAGGCATATTTGACCCCATTGGAGTTCTCATGGTGGAGGATGACTCCATGCCATATTTCTTAATTAACTCCTTGGTGAACTTAGACTGAGATATGGACAAACAATCATCAGTTTGTCTAACTTGGAGTCCTAAGAAGAATTTCAGCTCACCCATGCTGCTCATCTCAAACTTCCCCTGCATAAGTTTAGCAAACTTTCTACATAGGTTGTTTTCAGTTGATCCAAAGATAATGTCAACAACATATATCTGGACTAGGATGATCTTGCCTTTTGATTCCCTTAGGAATAGAGTTTTGTCTATTTTTCCTCTTGAGAATTTGTTCTCAATGAGGAAGGTAGACAGTGTTTCATACCAAGCCCTAGGGGCTTGTTTCAATCCATGTAGAGCTTTCTTAAGCCTATAAACATAGTTAGAATAAAAAGTATCTACAAATCCTAAAGGTTGTTCAACATAAGCTTCCTTTTTTAAGTTACCATTCAAAAATGCTGACTTTACATCCATCTGAAATACCTTGAACCCTTGATAAGCTGCATAGGCAAAGAACAACCTTATTGCTTCCAACCTTGCCATTGGGGCAAATGTCTAGTCAAAGTCTAGTTCTTCTTCCTGCTTGTAGCCTTTTGCTACCAATCTGGCTTTGTTCTTGACTATAATGCCATTTTCATCTAACTTGTTCTTGTAGATCCACTTAGTCCCTATGACATTGCGATTCTTTGGTTTTGGAACCAACTTCCAGACTTTACATCATCTGAATTGATTCAGCTCTTCCTGCATGGCATCTATCCAATTTGGGTCTTGTAAGGCCTCTTCAAATTTCTTGGGTTCCATCTGGGACAAGAAGCTTGAGCATAGAACTGTGTTCAAGCTCTTGCTTCTGTTCAGAACACCATGTTTTGGATTACTAATGATTTTGTGTGCTGGATGATCCCTTAGATGCTTAATTACTGGAGGCAATCTATCCACAACTTGATTTCCTCCATTCTCCCCACCAAGCTATACTTCATTGTCTTCATCATCAGCTTGTGGGTCTTGTACTCCCCCTGGACAACATCCATCATTTTCCTCATGCTGTCTTGCAGGTTAGTCTTCACTAATGATTAGCTTGTCCATCTTTTCCTTCAAACCTGTAGAGTTAGAAGAAGTGCTAGACAGCTCACAGTTGATTAGCTTAGATTCATCAAAGACTACATGGACAGATTCTTCTACAGCTTGAGTAGTCAAGTTGTAGATCTTGTATGCCCTACTATTTTTGCTGTACCCAACAAATATCCCTTCTTGAGACTTGGAAACAAACTTAGTTAAATAAGACTTGCCATTGTTAAGTATATAAAACTTGCTACCAAAGATCCTAAAATAGGATATGTTTGGTTTTCTGCCCTTTAGAATCTCATAGAGAGTCTTCTTGTGGATTTTGTTGATGGAAGCTCTATTGAGAACATGACATACAGTGTTTACTGCCTCAGTCCAAAAATATTCTGGGAGATATGTGTCACTGAGTAGTGTTCTACCAGCCTCAATAAGTGTTCTATTTTTTCTTTCAGCAATTCCATTTTGCTGGGGAGTTCTAGGCGATGAGAATTCTTGATAAATTCCAAGTTCTTCACAAAACTTTGTCATGCATTCAGACTGAAACTCAGTCCCATGATCACTTCTAATCTTAACCACAGAACTGTTGAATTCATTCTGTATTTGCTTAACAAATGTTTGGAAGACAGTTGGAGTTTCAAATTTATTACTCAGAAAGAGTACCCTGGCAAATTTGGAAAAGTCATCAATAACCACAAAGGTATAGACTTTCCTACCTAGACTATGAACTGGCATAGGACCAAATAGATCCATATGCAGGAGGTACAAACACCTCACTGAATCTTTGTTATCAAGACTGTGGAAGGAGGTCTTAGTCTGTTTGCCCTTTTGACAAGCTGAATATATACCCTCCTTGATGCACTTGACCTGAGGACCCTTCATCACTAACTCTTTACTAAAGAGTTGAACTATAGTCTTGTAGTTAAGGTGAACTAGCCTCTTGTGCCATTTGACACAATGATAAGCTTTCTCATCTGTAACTAGGCAATTAGGAGAATCTTTATTCTCACACACAAAATTTAAACAATTGACATTTCCTTTTCTATAGACTATCAAGATAACCTTTTGATCATTTGTCCTTCTAATCTGACACCCATTCTTAATAAAAGAAGTGTCATAACAAAGATCACTTAGTTGACTTATGCTTATTAGATTATGTTTTAAACCATTCACATAGGCTATTTCAGAGATAGTGATTGAGTTATTAGAAATTTTACCAAAACCTTTGATTACTCCCTTTTCTGATCCACCAAAGACAACTTTGGGTCCATCCATTGTGGGAGTAAAGTCCTTTAGCAAACTTCTAGTTCCAGTCATGTGCCTGGAACATCCACTGTCCAAGTACTATATTGGGGTATGGTCAATTTGACTCACCTGCATTAAATAAAATTACCTAACCTTAGATCCCCAATAGTTATTGGGTCCTAGGTTCAGGTTAGATTGAAATTTGACATGCTTGCCTGCAGCCTTTCTGACAGGTAAGCTAGCATTTTTATGGACACTAGTGTTGTGCCAACAATCAATGGCATAATGGCCCACTTTGCCACAACACACACACTCATATCTATTGTATCTTCTTTTAAGTACAGGCTTAACAACATTGCTGTCAGCTGTCCTCGACTCTGTAGGAACAATGGTCTTTTTATTAAGTGCTGGGGCTGGTGCACCAAACACTGATGATTCTTGAAGAACATGGTGTGTTTGTTCATGTGCTGCCCTATTGGCATTTGCACCCTTGTCATCCTGATCATCATGCTTACAGTGACTATATGTGATGTCATGGTCATACCTATTAGTAGGTTTCATCACTTTCCTGAAAGGAATAGGGGGTTTGGAGGCAAGAGGCTGAACTGGGGCCTTGCCTTTCCTTTTGGAATTAGCTACCCTTGTTCTTCCCTTGAATCCTAATCCTTTCTTACCCTCTTGGGCAATGAAGTTATCAATTAAGGGTAAGACTGACATTGGCTTTGAAAATTTAGCCACAAGATCCCTCTCTCGTTGAAGTCTGATTTCTAGACTCTTGATGTGATTATTTTTGAAGGTAATTGTTTCCATCTGAATGATTGTGATTTTTTTCAGTTGGCTTACTTCCTTCAATTTTAGATCCAGCTCTTTTGTTGATTCTGAAGTAGCTATCTTGAAAGAGGCAATTTCCTTAGCCTGCTTTTTGGCAAGGATTCTGCTTTTCTTAAAAGCTTGCAATAGATCACCATATTTATCAATTAGTTGATCCACATCCCCTTCATATTTAGAATCATCCTCATCATTTGATGTTGATGCTTTTGATTCTGTTCCAGTATAATAATCAGAAATTGAAGATAAATTGTTTACATTACTAGGACCAGGATGATTCTAACACTGATCTTCCTCAGACATAGCCATCAACCCTCTATAATAATGATCTTCAATCCCATTTATAGAGTCCAGTATTTGCAGGAATTTAGTCTCTACAGAATCCTCTTCAGTTGTGAACAGTCCAATATAGGCTTCAGCTTCAGCCTCTTCTCCTGAACCTGATGATGAGGAGTCAGTCCAACTTTTCTGCTTCTTTGCAACAAAGGATCTATCCTTCTTGCCCTTATTTTGATGCTTCTTCTTGTCATTAAAATCCTTTTTTTTATCAGGACAGTCAGCTATGACATGTCCAGACCTGTTGTAATAATAACAAACAATATTAGAAGAAGTTAGTTTGCTTGGTTTAGTGTCATACCTGTCTTTCTAAGAAGATTTTTTTCTAGTAGTAGTCATCCTTGGACTGTGAGGAGGATGGCTTGGTTCTCCACTGTTTTTTCTTCATGAATCTTCAGAATTGCCTTGTGAAGGCAGTAACGTCTTCATCAGAATTAGGGTTGTCTGATGTGTTGTTGTCAAAATTATCTGAGTTAACTCCAGCAGCTTTCCTAGGAGGAGATGGAGATATCCTCCTGTACTTCTTTGTGGCTTCAACCTTGAAGGCCACAAATTTCTCTTTGTACTCAGACCTATTGCTTTTCTCCTCCTCCTTTCTGGCCATAAGCTGTATCTCATATGATAGCAATCTTTTAAATAGGTTTGGAGGAGATGTGTCTGCAAGTTTGGCCACTTCCCTGATGGCACATAACTTATTATCCCAGTCCTTGGTTAGTGATCTGAGAAACTTATCATTGAGCTCATATGTACTGAAGACTCTTCCATATGTCATTAGCTCATTAACTATTCTGACAAACTTCTTATAGAACTCAGTTATGCTATCTGTTTTGGTTTGTTTAAAACTTTCATATTCTTGATTTAGCATAGAATTTCTATCCTTTCTTACTTCTTCTGTTCCCTCCATGTAGACAATCGAAGTGTCCCACGTCTCCTTGGAGGTTTTGCAATGAACCAAGTTTTGGAAAGTTGAGTCATCTATAACACTAACTATTATGTTCTGTGCTCTCTTATCCATAGTGGCTAACATGATCTCATCCTTTGTCATTTTAGAGTAACTTTTTGGAGGCTTGAGGTTGGTATCAAGAACTGAGATGTTCATAGGAATGAATGGTCCTTCTTGAATTGTGATATAGATTCTTGGTTCAGAAGCTTCCATGAATAATCTGACTCTCTCTTTAGATATTCCAAAGATTTCCTTTCTACATATGGGTATTTTCATGGATCCAAGTTCCTTGTGATTTTCACCTGAACTCATTTTGGCTAACTGATAACTGCCTTGGAGATCAACTCAGACTATTGAGTCTATTCTTGAGCAACCTCCCCCTGATACCACTTGAAAGAATTGGTTTCAATATACCCTAAACACCTAGTGGGGTGAATAGGTGCAATTCTTATTTTATTTAGGCTGATAAATTCTATCACAGTTAGACAACTATGCTACAACTATCACAACATAGATTAAAACAAACACAGCCAATACAGTATACACACAGATTTATAGTGGTTCCCCAAGAGATGGGTACATCCACTTTCCCCCTTCACCTATCTAGCAGTATACTAGATTCGGCCTAACTCTCTTCTTTCTTCTCAGATCTTCAGATCTTATAACTCAGAACCAAGAATTGTTCCTACAGCTCACACTTCAGCAAGTCCTACAACTCAGATTCTTTCAGAGAATCCTACCTCAGAGTGAGTCCACACTCCTACACAAAGCCTAGAAAGCCCTACCTCAGCCCTTATAACCAAGCTTACAACTCAGATTACAAAAATCATACAACTCAGATTCTTTCAGAGAATCCTACCTCATATCTATAAAAGATCTTACAAAATTTTATTGAGAGAATGATCATTTCTTCACCCAAGAGAAAGATGAATGGATGAAGACTTCTTGATCAGTTCTAGAATGAACTGAGTACTTAGGATTTAACCTGTCTTAGCTTCATCAAAGCTTCTTGAATCTGAACAAAGTAAGGTTGATCTTTCTTGAAAAGTTGGAGTCGATCCACAATCCAGCTCTCCCCTTCTTTCAGATGTAACTCTGAATTCTTCTTGTAGACTTGTTCAAGATCTGCCTTCTCTTTAATAGAGACTTGTTGATTTCAGGATGAAACAACTACTTAGTTCTTCACGCCTTTCTTTGACAGAACCAGTCTTTATATAAATCTCATCCGAGGTTACCGGCTGATCCAGTTTATAATTTCCTTTTGACAGATGTGACAGCTTTGTTAGCTATGACAGCTGTCAAGTCTTCACTCTTGACATTTGAAACTTTTTCACTTTTACCTCAGCCGAAAGTGTCGAGACAAAACTACATATGTGTCTACACAAATGGAACATGTGTCTACACAAATGGAACATGTGTCGACATAATTCTTGATGATGTTGACATAGCTCATAGAATGTCGACACAACTCTTCTTTATTTTCTCGACACAGCTTCTGAAGAATGTGTCGACACAAGTCCTGTGTGTCGACACAATCTGCTTCCAGTCTTAACATACTTGGTGTCGATAGAATTCTTGAGCGTGTCGACACAAGTCCTATATGTCGACACAATCTGCTTCCAGTCTTGACATACTTGGTGTCGACAGAATTCTTGAGTGTGTCGACACAAGTCCTGTGTGTCGACACAATTGCTGTAGACTGAATTTCTGTTTGTCGACACAAGTCCTGTGTGTCGACATAATTGCTGTAGACTGAATTTCTGTGTGTCGACGCAAGTCCTATGTGTCATCATAATTGTTGTAGACTGGATTTCTGTGTGTCGACACAAGTCCTGTGTGTCGACATAATTGCTGTAGACTAAATTTTTGTGTGTCGACACAAGTCCTGTATGTCGACAAAATCTGGCTCCTAGTGTCGACACATTTCCTTCACAAGTGTCGACACTTGTACTTAGAATATTTTACTGCATTTCTTTATCCTGCATATTGAAACTCAACATCCAATCAAATACACAATGATGTATATCATTGAGTAAAGTGAGGCTTCTCCAAATCAGGTACACAGTTTCCAATATACCCAACATTATATGCGTTGCCTGTATAATCTCTATCAGATGATGACTTACAAGCTCTCTACTTATATAAGCTACATTACTCTTATCAAATGTTAATGGCATCAAACATTGATCAAAGAATCTAACTCTCTTTGATCATCAAGTCTTGCTATTGAAATCTGGTTAAGATTGGCAGAATTCGTCAAGCATCTTCTCTGCTAATCTAATCATGTCCATCCTATCATATCAACAGTCGACATTCGACTTATTGATCTGGACTTCGTGTTAAAGATGATATCTCTAATATAGTAAGAAGATCAGTATTTTGGTTTGATCTTCATTCGACTATCAACATAGTGCACCGGGCATTTCCTCTGCTATTAGATCGTGACTATCTTATCTCATCAACAGTTAGTGTTCGCAACCCCCGCTCAGGTACTTGCAGCTTAGGTTATTATATTATGTCTGTTGTTCACTCTTCTCTTTGCAGTGATTAGCAGGTATTTGCAAGTCCCCTTCAGGTACTTGCAACCTATTTTCAAATTTTATGTCTGCTGCTCACTCTTCTCTTTGCAGTGATTAGCAGGTATTTGCAAGTCCCCTTCAGGTACTTGCTATTTACCCTTATATGTATTATGTCTACTGCTCAGTAGTCTCTTTGCAGTGATTAGCAAGTGTTTGCAAGTTCTGTCCAGGTACTTGCACCTCTCTTATATATGTCATATCCATATATAACCTCTCTTTTTCAGAGACTAGCAGACGCTTGCAAGTCTATCTCAGGTACTTGCGAACTCATTTTTCTTGCGTACTCCTCACTTTTCTTTTTGCAGAGGATACCAGGTGCTTGCAAGCCTTCTCCAGGTATTTGCAAGATTATTATTCTTCTATATTTTCCTCTCACCTTCATTTTGCAGAACTCAGTGAAAGACACATCTTCATTTTGCAAAGGCAAAACCTAGGTACACACAAGATGTACCTTCCATAAACGACTACACTAACTTTTTCTTTGCAGGAAAAAGTGCAGGCAGTAGCAACTTCCTAAGGAGAGACATCAGGTTCAATCTCTCCTTATCTCTTCCTCCTTCTTTGGGGTGGATCACGATTTTTGTGGGTCTCCAACTTTTTCGAAGTTCCCTTCTGAACTTAAAAAAGTGCGGGGATTATGTTAACCCCGAAATCGGCGATCCTTCCCAAGGCATCCAGCACGCTAGTCGCGGCCTGCTCCAGGTTCCTCCTTGAGGTCGCAACATCTTAGGATGAGCGGACAGGATTTTCTGTCCGCTCAGGCCGCCCGACTTGGGCGGTCTCAGCGGTATGACCGCCCAGGCCGCACATTGCTCCTTTGATCGGTAGGGGCCGCAGACTGCTTCTTCAGTCCGCCCCTGTAGGCCTCGCTCCTTGTCAGCTAAACCGCAAGTGTCCCAACAGGTCCCCCTTTTGCCGGACTTAGATTCCTATCCTCCCAGGTCGACAACACTCCGCAGACTACTTCAGCCGACTCCTACAGGTCACTCATCAACTAGACCAGACCGCCTCACCATTAAGGGGCCTGCCTCTAGGCCGCCCAACATCAATAGTGACGACAACCCGCTAGCTCGCAACAAAGCAAGATTAGCGACATGCCAGGTCGCTAAGCCCAGGCCGCCCAATAGGGGTGGCAGTCCGCTCCTTTAAATGCGTCCAGCAGCATGGTCAACCTTCTTCTTCAGTCCGCCTGAGGAAGCGCGGACACTCCAGCACTCAACTACCTGCAAGGATCGGCGGACATGTCCCGTTCACCGCGAGTTGGGCGGACTCGAAGTGCAGTCAAGTCTTCCAGTCCGCCTACTTTGGTGAACCCCAGATCCAGCTTCAGCAGCAAGCTCGTCTAACAGCATAGACGGACTCCGTTCATCATTCTCTGCGGACTCAGCGGATTCCTCTCAAAGTCCGCCTTCCAGCCTCCACCCGCTTCCCAGCAACGGGCGTGGTCCCTCAGCCCGCACCATCTTGGAGCAGGCTCGCTCAGCTCAGTAGGGGCAGACTCGTTGTGCAGTACGCCACTCAGCCCCCAGAACTCGCCTCCCAGCAGTTGGCATGGTGCTTCAGCCCGCAGTCTTGGCACGGTCTCGGTCAGTTGATCGCAGACTTCCCTCAATCCGCCTGCAGAAGTGGCAGACTCTTCCTAGTTCGCCATCAGCAAAGCCAGTTCCAGAAGAAAATCCCTCTCTGCTAGGGCCTCATGCAGACTCCCCGGACTCTGCGGACTGAAGCCTCTACTCTCACAAGTTACTGTCTCACCGGGGGTAACATCACCGAAAGTCGTTATCTCCTCGGGCCTATAAATAAACCCCCATGCCTCTCATTTGGGTGGTCTCATTGCTCACGGGCTCGAAAGAAGCCCATCACAAGCTCAAGCTTTTAATCCCTGCAGACTCTAGATCTCAGTCCACGCGGCCTCTCCAGCGACCTCTCTACCTATAACTACGCGACCTGCCGGCCTCAGCACCCAGTCCGCGCGACCTCCTCTCTGGAATCTCCTTTCCTTAGCCGCCAGCTTCCTCAGTGTACCCTTTATTTGCTTTCTTAAAAAGGTGTATTGCAAGCTGTAACCCTCAATATTAATTATAGGAAAGCCCGTCGCAAGAGTGACATTCAAGTCGCGGAGGGCGAAGTCTACTGTTTCCGCTGCTAGCGGCCCCTCTCTCTTATTCTCAGCTCAACTTAACTCCCTCGGCATTCAACCTGCAAGCACTACTGTCAGAGTAACCGTCTGCTCCACAGATCTTGATCAACCTCCTCCGCTAACCATCAACTTCTCCCCTATCTCCGCAATCCTTGAACTAGTGTTTGCTCCACTCTCGTGCACTCAAAAGCTTCCTACTCTCCTCTGTCCCCGCAACCTTCTTCAATCACCTAGCATGTGAGATCGAACACAACCCGTTAACTAGGCGGTGCCGTTTTCGAGCATCAACAATGCCTATGTCCGTACTTTGATTCCGGACTCTACATGCAAAACAACATGGACTATTCATGTCTACCGGAAGGAATACCTCACACCCACCACATACTCGCGAGAGCGGGCTCCCTATGCAAAAAGGAAAGAGGACTTCACATGTCCAAGATGAGAATCATTACCATAGCATTTCTCTTTGGCGCCATGAAGATCTAGACAGATGAAAATCACCGTAACGACCTCGCCTCAGTAGATCCAAACTCGGCTTGCGATTTGGGGCTCTGAATCTCCACCGGCGGCCAGAACTCTCCTCCATCTTCTTCCTTGCCCTCCCCTCTCTCTAAAGCTTTTAGAAAGAGAAACTCAAAGGGAAATGAGGGTTTCAAACCCTATTCTCGGATATAACCCAGCAAGAGCCAGCCCGGGCCCTTGGATCCCAAAAGAAGGAAATGGACGCCCACAGTTCGCATTTAAAATCAGTTTCCTGGGCCGAACACGGCTTGTGACATGCCCGTGTCCAAGGCCGTGTGCCTCAATCGATGCTGAAACTATCGCACCCAGAACAGGACACAGGCTCTTAACACGCTCGTATCAAACTTGACACGCCCGTGTCATTCAGTACACGCCCGTGTAGCGGGGCATGTTCCTCCATCGACACAGGACCAAACACAACCCCGAAGAGAACACGGGTCCTCGATACGCTCGTGCCTATTTTGACACGCCCGTGTTAGATAGAACATGCCTGAGCTCCAGGCCGTGTTCCTTCCCCGACACAGCATGACTCAAAACCCGAGCAGGACACAGCCTGGGACACGCCCGTGTTCGCTGTCTCGACGATCGTCGACTGCATTTTTATCGACCACGCGACAGATCGTTGAACCGGAGCACAACACGTCCCTGGGAAACACCCGTGTACCAGGCTGTGTGACCCCTACCAAGCACCAGACTTGGTTCAAAAAGCTGCCCGTCCCTCTTTTGAGTTTCGGGGCATTACACCAGTCATCCTATTTTCAAACTTTTTCTCCTTCCTTTTTACAAGGCAGTCAGCAATGATATGCCCTTTCCTATTACAGCAATAACAAACAAGATTGGTTTTAAAGTGTTTGTTCTAAGAAGAACCATACATGTCCCCAGATTTCTTTTTCCTCGGTTTCTCTGAGTGATCTATCTTCTTGTGAGAAGAGTCTCCAGCTTGACCCTTTTAGTTGCCCTGTCTTCTTCTCCTTAACATCTTTTTGAATTGTTTTGAGAAGAGTGACAGTTCTTCTTCAGTCATATCCCCTCCTGATGAGGAAGATTCTGTGCATTCTGAGACTGTATCCTGCCTTTTGGAGGGGGCATATTTTTCCATGACTTTCATGGACGTCTCAGTCTTTAGGGCCATAGACTTTTCTCTGTTAAGTGCTTTTACTGAGTCCTCTTCTGATTTCCTGAGATTGAGCTGTAGCTTATAAGACAGCAGCTCGCCAAGTAGAACCTGGGGGTCTATATTGGCTAAGCTTTGCATGTCTCTCATTGCACAAATCTTGATATCACATTCCTTATTCAGGGACCTTAAGAACTTGTCATTGAGTTCATAATTGATGAACCTCCTTCCATATGTTCTTACGTTGTTCACTATTTTGAAAAATTTCTCAAATCTATTAGCAACTGAGTCTTTCTTGTCGTGCCTGAATGCTTCATACTGTTGATTTAATAGTGATTTCCTGTCATCTCTAACTTCATCAGTGCCTTCCATTTTTACAATAATGATTCCCACATTTCTTTATATGTTTTGCAATGAATAAGGTTCTGTAATGTGAAGTTATCTATAGTACTGATGATTATATTCTGAGCTCTCTTGTCCATAGAGGTCAGAATTATCTCATCCTTATCCATCTCCATGTAGGTCATAGGTGTTTTTATGTTAGCATCAAGAATTGATACTTTCATGGGTATGAAAGGTCCTTCCAATACAGTGATGGAAATTCTTGGATTTGTAGCCTCCATGAATTGTCTAACTCTTTCCTTCCAAATTCCAAAATTTTCTTTAGAGCAGACTGAGAGTTTGATGAAATTATTTTCTCTTCGAGCAATAATTTATACTCAGTTAATCCTTAGAATTCTCGCTAAGCTGTTATACCTTTTCAATGAATCTCCCTCTGATACCAATTGTAAAGTGTTTGTTTTAAGATAGTGCGTGACCTAGAGGCGAGTGAATAGGTCTAATTTAAATCTTGGCTACTTCTAAATCACAGAAATTTACTTAGAGTGAATAAATCCAATCACAATATTCAAGAAAAGCAGAATGAATCTAAATATCATAGTTACAACATAGCACAACACATCAACACATCACATCAAATCAGCACTATACAACACACACATTTTTATAGTAGTTCCCCAATTTATGTGTACATCCACTCCCCCCCCCCCCTTCGCTTATCTAGCAATGAATTAGATTCGGCCAAACTTCTTCATACTTTTCCTCAGATCCTCAGATCTTACACCTCAGAGCCCAGCTGGCTCCTATAACTCAGACAATGTAGCGTATTATCTCATATCTTCAAGATCCTACAACTAAGATTCCTTACCAAGAATCCTACCTCAGAGTGCACCTTCACTCGTACTCCACAGGCAAACTCTTGCCCTACAACCTCAGAACCTTCCAGTTCCTACAGCTCAAAGAAAATTCCCTTTTTCCTACCTCAAGAACAAAACCCTACCTTAGCCTTTATGATATAGGCTTATAACTTAGAGAAATTAATCCCCTACCCTCAGATCTAGAAATAGTTCTTACAAAATTATAATATCAAAAAGAATTTTGTGTTTTGAAATATCACCCAGTAAGAGAGAGATTGATGACTTCTTCTTGATTAGATCTTGATGTGGAATCTTCTCCCTTAATCCTCGTTATGAAGAAAATGATCCAACCCTTCTTAGCTTTTTCAAAGCTTTTTGAAGGAGAAGTTAGGGTTGAACTTAGCTGGAGAAGATATAAGATAATCCCCGATCAATCTTCTTTCCTCCTTCAGAATTCTATGAATTTCCTCTGATAGATTTGGAGAAGAAGAATGTGAATTGAATCTTTTTTTTGTTTCTGTCGATTTGATCTTCCTTTATAGGCTTTGTCAAAGGGTGACAGGCTGCCCCAGTATATTTAATAACATCTGACAGTTCTGTCAGTTGTCAGAACTTCAGGCCTTAAATTCTGTACTTAGTAGAAATTCTGTCCAGAGAACTTTTGCATGAAGGTGTTGACACTACTGTAATTTGATTGTGTCGACACCAGTCCTTAGTGTTGACACTTCTCTTATAGGGATGTCGACACCAATTTGTGTATCTCGACATAGATAGCTTCTTCTCTCGACACAACTTGTGTAAAATATGTGGAATTAGTCCTAAGTGTTGACACAGCTGATTTATTGTCTAATAGTGTCGTCCCAAGTCCTAGGTGTCGACATAACTTGCATTCAGTCTTCTACATAACTTGAGTAAAGTGTGTCAACACTAGTCCTAAGTGTCGACACAATTGCTTTCAGTCTCGACACAAATTGTGTAAAGTGTGTTGACACTAGTCTGGAGTTTCGACATTGTTGCTCTCTTGTTTCACAGTGTCGACCCAAGTCCTGGGTGTCTACACAGCTTTATTCCTGTCATAGTACCACTTGAATAAGGGTGTCGACACTAGTCCTGAGTGTCGACATAGCTTGATTCCTTATCTCAGCACAACTTTTACAAAGGTGTCGTCACTTGTCAAGTGTCTCGACACTTTTGGACTTAGTTTTTTTTCCTGCATAAATAAACTCAACAAACATCAAATACAAATTTGTGTATATCATTGAGTTGAAAGGGCTTCTCTAAATCAGGTACACAATTCCCAATGTACCCAACATATATGTAGAGGGTTGCCCGCTTGGATATATATTACAACCCTAGAACAAGAAAAGTCGTCATGAGATGTTATAAACCTTCTCGGGCATGTGAATCAGATGATTATGTGGCACAACTTAAAGAGAGATTGTAATTTCATCGATGAATAATGATATGCTATATCAAAAGAATAAAACAAGTTATGTACAATACACAAGAATTCGAACATCGGTCTTTCCAAAAAACTAAAATTAAAGCAGTTTCGACGACACAAAGACTCTATGTATAACTAAAGGAGTGTTACCTCAACAATGCACATTCCTAGATGCTCTAACACCTTAACCCAATCGATGTAACACACGATTAATGAATATATTGTCGATTAAGGATTTGATTAATTAACTCAGATATATAGTAAGAAAGTGAAAGAGAGGGTTAGACCTGATTTACTCTAGAGGGTGGAGGGGGTGAATAGAGTAATTAAAAAATATTTTTGCTATTTGAGAAGTAATCAGAGTAGTGAAAATAACAGATACCAAGATTAACAGTAAGCTAAAAGTTAACCTAAGTTAATCTAATCTAACACAACACAAATAATCTAATCTATCACAGCCATATTAAGAACAAAAAGAAAAGAGCAACCAGACAACACAAGAACTTTTATAGTGGTTCCCCAACCTGGGTACATCCACTCTTCTACCACCCTGGTAGGAATCCACTAGCAGGTTTTGATCAGGTGACTGCCACTTTTGAGCTTTTGATCAGGTGCTCAAAAACCAAAATAAACTTTTGAAGAGAGTTAATGAACCCTTTATACAGTGAGGGGAGAGAGATTGATGGTGTCTTCTCTTTCTCTTTTCAACAGAGAAGACAAGTGGATTTGCTGTTGTCAAGGCTTCTCCAAAAATCAATTGAAGCCTTGCTCAGGGTGTAGGTCTTCTGTCTTCAGTCTTCAGTCTTGACTTGAAAATGAGATCCAGGAACTTCTGACTGATATGGATGTGTTGTCCTTTAAAGCTCCTGGAATGAAGGTTGAAGAAAACTCTTGATTTGTAATGATTGTTCTTCTTCTTCTTCAGCAATGTCAAGGAGAAAACAATTTGTTTTCTATACAGAGAAGGTTCAGAGTGTTGTTGATGTTGATCTCTTCTCTGTATATCTGTATATCTGTATTCTATCAGTTCTCTATTCTGTACATCCTCTCTTTTAGAAAAAGATAAAAATATCTTTTATATCATTAGTCGAATTTCTCCTTTGAATTTTGAATTTCTTTTGCATTAATTGCTGACGACCTGGAGAATGAAAATCGGCTGGAGGGAATATCTACATTAATGAATTTCCCCAACTGTCTTATTAAAAATGACAAGTAATATTTCTGATGAAAACCATAATCAATGTTGCCACTAACGGCTATATTTAGAGAATATAAGCATTGATTATTCAAGAATTACTGCAAGAGTGTGCGAATAGAGAACGGTAGACCGAAAATTTGGAATAATGCAAACTTTATTATCCAAAAAAAGGTATCAATTACAATAGTATAGTCTCCCTTTTATAAAATGGAGGAGATGCGAGAGATTACAAATAAGCAATGTGGGACTAAAAATTTACAAGATATGCGGCTTTACAAATAGGCAAACCGGACAGGTAGTGCGGTTAAACAAGCCGGCTAACCGCCCGACAACCATCAGAGGAGAGAACAAGCGCCACAGAGAGGAAGCCGCCACAGGAGACCGCTAGACCGCCCGATCTCCAAGTCGTCTAAAACAAGCCGCCAGACCGCAGGGAAACCACACAGCAACAGCCTGACAGTAATAGACCGCCTGGCCTTCATACTTCAACACTCCCCCTCAAGCTGGAGCATAAATATCAATCATGCACAGCTTGTCGCAAATGTGGAAAAAGAAAGCGGACACCGGCTTGGTGAAGATGTCTGCCAACTCGTTGTTGGAAGTGGCGAATGGAGTACAAATCTATTTCTTCAAGATCTCTTCCCGAATAAAATGACAGTCGACTTCTATGTGTTTTGTTCTCTCATGAAAGACAGGATTTTTGGAGATGTATATCTCCGCCTTGTTGTCACAGAACATAGGAAGAGGATAGTTGTAGACCTCTCCTAAGTCAAGCATGAGAGCCCGTAACCATTTCAACTCACATGTGGTCAACGCCATACTGTGATATTCAGCCTCTGCACTAGACCTGGGGACCACATAATGTTTCTTGCTCTTCCAACTCATAATATTTCCTCCAACAAACGTGCAAAAACCTGATGTCAACTTGCGGTCCCCTTTGTCATCAGCATAGCTCGAATCACAGTATGCTTCAACCCTTAGGTGACCATTCTTTTGAAAAAGGAGTCCTTTCCCTGGTGCTGCTTTAATATACTCCAATATCTTCAGGGCAGATTGTAGATGACAATCCCTAGTAGCTTGCATGAACTGGCTCACCTTGCCAACAACATAAGAGATGTCGGGTCTGGTTACCGTGAGATAAATGAGTTTGCCCACAAGACGCCGGTACCTCGTAAGATCGGATAGAAGAGGCGAGTCATCTGTCCAAGTTTTGTCGTCTCCAGCAGCCATGGGACAACGGGCAGGTTAAGCACCATTCAATCCTGCCTCCTTTAGCAGATCAAGAGCATACTTCCGTTGGGAAAGGACCATGGTGTTGGGCTTCCCAGAGATTTCAATCCCCGGAAAGTATTTCGGGGAGCCCATATCCTTTGTAACCAGGTGTTGACAGAGGTGTTTCTTTGTCAACGTTACCCCATTCTATTCATTGCCAGTAAGAAGAATGTCATTAACATAAATCGCAAGAACTACCAGACCAGAGACGATTTTCCGAACTAACAAGGAGTGATCAGCAGAGCTTCTTGTAAAACCAATGGTCGTAACAATGCCACTAAACTTGTCAAACTAGGCACGAGGACTCTGCTTGAGGCCATAGATAGCCTTCTTTAGCCAGCACACTCGTGTCTCCCCCTGAGCAACATACCCAGTGTAACGCCCTGAAAATTGTATTTGAGTTGGTCGCGTAAAAAGGGTTTTTTGGTGCCGGTATAGGGCTAAACGACCTAGGACACGGGCGTGTCCAAGGCCTTGTCTGGCTGGTGTTTTGGTCGTTTTCATCCCGAGAAGGACACGGCTAGAAACACGGCTGAATGATACGGGCGTATGCCTAACCGTGTCTGTACCCGTGTTCCCGAAAGCCGATTGAGTTCGACGAAAAGTGTTCGGGAGGAACATGTCAGGCAACATGGGCGTGTCTGGAGGGCATGTCCCCCTGTGTTCGACAATCGACGAACGACGCTCGATGATTGTTGAGTGACCCTCTGCGTTCGATGATCAACGATTGTTGAGTGACACGGGTGTATTCATACCAGTGTACCTACCCGTGTTCAGTTGGGTCGTATCCGTTGTCGTGGCGGTTGTATGTGACACGCCCCCTAGTCACGGGCATGTCGAGGACCCGACACGGGCATGTCAGGTGAGACACGTGCGTGTCTTTGCCCGTGTGTCTTTTCTTTGTTCAACTATCGTGCCTGGATCGAGGCACACGGCCTGGAACACGGCAGTGTGCGAGGCCGTGTTCGGCCCAGGTCTGGGGAATTTTGTGCAGATCTGAGCCGTTCATTTTCTTTAAGTAAGATCCAATGACTCAGATAGTTTCCTGCTCTGTTAAGGTCGGGAATGGGGGAGTTAACTCTTCATTTTCCCCAAGCCATTCTCTTTCCAAGGAGTTAGAGATAGGAGGAAGAAGGAGGAGGATTTCGGCCGCTGGCGGAGCATCGGAGCACCGTTTTGAGATCTGAGAGCGGATCTTTGGAGGAAAGGTCGTTGCGAAGACTTCTATCTGTGTAGTTTTTCCATGGCGCAAAAGCGGACTACAAGGGTAATGATTCTCTACTTGAGCATGTGAAGCTCTCTTACTTTTTGCATAGGGAAACCCGCTCCCGCGAGTGTGTGGTGAGTGCGTGGTGTTCCTTGGGGTTGATGTGAATAGTCCCCCTTGTGTTGCATATAGAGTCTGGAATCGAAGTACGGGCATAAGCATTGTGTGTGAAGCCTACTCGGACGTGTATTGTCTGGATCGGTGATGTTGCATTTGATATGTTTTGCTGGAGAAGACTCCGTGCTTTGGGTTTTTCGGGTTTCTACGCGGTGGATTGCAGCAGTGATCCTTGGGGATTAACTCCAAGGCGCACCCGAAAAACTGAGCGGAAACGTGTTCTGCTAACTTGGCGGCCAGGGAACCGGACTTGAACATAACTGGGCTATGTGATTGTTTGGAAAAGTTTTGGGACCCGAGAGAAGCTTGGCTTGTGCGTACGTCTTAAAGTGACTACGTGGTGTGAGCAACGGGCAAGTGGAATTGGACCTAGGCTATGTGGTTCGGTGCGAGAGACCCAAAAAGGGGACTGGTCGTTGGCATAGTCGGGAGCCTTAGACAGTGGTCAGAAAGGCTAAAATGCTTACGTGGTTGCATCTTTGGGATGGTGGTGAAGACGCTGAAGTGTCAGGATTCACTGTTAATGTGTCCTGAGTGCACGAGGTGTTTGGCCGTGCGAGCCTACACCTGTGGCGTAGTATAATTACGCTTTATTATTTTACTGGGCTAATAATATGCAGGGAAAGAGCACCGCCATCCCGAGTAAGGGGCGGGGTCGTTATAATTTGGTCGGCTTTTGGCTGACCGTTGCTTTGTTTGCCACCGTGCGGTGGAATGTGCCTGCAGGTGCTGCGGAGCCGAGTACCAAATAACGGGCTGGAGCCCATGTTGCTGTGCTGGCCCTAGAAGGCCGAAGTGAATAGTTGTACTTTACTTTTGTCATGTGTGGCCGGCCTGCGAGCCGATGTATGGAAACCATTATTTAATTAAGTGAACCTCTGTAAGGCCAAAAGGCCAAGTTTCTTTCAGTGTATTATTATTTCATTCCAGTGGTAATGATTGTGGACATTCATGTTATTTGGATACAAGTTTGGGTTCTTTCTACTTTTAAAAGCTTCCGCTAGAATGCTCTGTGTAGGATGAGTAGTCTTAATTTGAATGTTTGAATATTCTTATGTAACCCTTCCGACTGTCTGTGGTATATGGCGTCTGGTTCCAGCTAGACCTTCTGTTATGTGTCATGTGACGGATGGGGGTGTTACAATTTGGTATCTGACTTCTGGTTACAGTCAGGCTTAACTGAATTCGTGGGCGAATTCTTTTAAGGGGTGGTGAGCACATGTGTGCGTCATCGTTATAACATTAAAAAAACTCATGAATGTCCACTTAGGAATGAAAAATACTCGTGTTTGAGGAACCTGCGTGTTCCTATAATTGCTTTTTGCAATTTTGTTTGGTCACTTATTGGTGTTTTGTACGACTATAGGTGACTGGGAGTGGCGCAGAGCCGACAGAACATCTGGTTTCTGAGGATTATAGTGCACGCAGTGGCGTGCTTGAGACCCCTCCTTCGTTTGAAACCATAAGAAGGATCGTTGAAGTGGTGCTCACTGTGACTAGTGCACAGCAGGGAAGCAATGTGCAACCCTTTGTCCCTGAGATGACTTCAATGTCGGGTGGTGTGTTGGATCAAGTGACATTTAGAAGGCCATCAGGTCAGCCGTTGAACATGTGCTTGGTGCAGGGTATGCACTCAGTTGATGAGTATTTGTAGGCGTTTCTTCTGATAAGCCGCTACCCATGCTTTGAGTTGGAGAATGAGCGGTCTATAGTTGATAGATTCTATAGTGGTCTGCGTGACGAACTGCGAATTCTACTTCTAGGAC
Organism: Platanthera guangdongensis; assembly: GCA_039583875.1. Taxonomy (NCBI): domain Eukaryota; kingdom Viridiplantae; phylum Streptophyta; class Magnoliopsida; order Asparagales; family Orchidaceae; genus Platanthera; species Platanthera guangdongensis. The sequence goes on along the minus strand of CM077148.1, from coordinate 7,285,298 downwards.
CAAAACTATTGGGATTTCGAGCCTTGGTGGAGTCGGCTAGATCTTTGGAAGTGGATATGGGAAAAATTCACCAGATACCAGTGAGTAGGGTATCGAACTCTGCATTTCCTATGAGGGGTGCATCTCGCAGAATGTTGAAGAAGAAGGTTAGATCATCGACTAGCAATGTTACTTACAACTGTCATACTTGTGGCAAGAAAGGGCACTTTTTCCAAGCTTGTCGGGATGGTGCTCAGAAGACTAAGGAATCTATGTTAGGAGCGGTTGAGGACTCTAGTGCTAAGAAAACCGAGCTCAAAGTGCCGGCTACATCAAAGTCTGGATATCGTAGGTGGTATAAGAAGGCTGGGACTTTGGGTCCAGCCCCCCCTTTTGGTGCTTCAGGGGAAACTACAGGCCGAACCACAGGTGCTTGTTATAACTGTGGGAAGACTGGGCATTTTGCTCGTGAGAGTTGGAGCGAACGTGCAAAGTCCGAGAGGAAGTCTGACGTGTACAGCCTGGGCCAGTAGGAGGCCAGGAAGCTGGCTGTCATGGTGACAGGTACGGTTTAAAGTTATAGCAGTTAACTGTAAATACATGTCGCCCTTGTGCATGTTAGCTTAGAACTATTTGTGTTGAGATTTGTCCTGACTTTCGTTTATTTGGCGAGAGCACCGTTTCTTTAGGGGGATTCGCGTTCCCGTTTGCCCAAAGAAATTATATTGCGTGCCGGAGTACCTCTTCCAATGGCAAAAGACATAATGGATATGTTGTTGACTAATAGTGCTCAATGCACGCAGATAGAATCTATTGCATTTAGATTTAGGTTGGAAGTCAAGAGTTTGTCTTACGAGTGTTGTTCCTACCGTTAGGGGGGGTTGGACATGGTATTTGGTATGGACTGGCTCTCGGAGCAGCAAGTATGCATTGGTTGCAATTGCTTGGAGGTTAGTTGGGAGCTAGTCGTGAGATGGCATTTGGGTGCGTGAAAGGGGTCGAGCAAGACGTAGACGTCTACCCCTCAGGGGATCAAGGCAGTTCGGTCTGGGGCAGAGCTGTTTGTCACTCTAGGGCAGACTTCGACGCCTAAGCCAAATCTTGACAGTATCCCAGTTGTGTCCGAGTATCCCGATGTGTTCCTGGATGATCTCCCAGGAGCCCCTCCTCAGCGGGAGATTGATTTTACCATTGAGCTGGTACCGGGTGCCAAACCGGTGTCACGCTCTCCATATCGGATAGCACCGCGAGAGATGGTGGAGTTGAAGGTGCAACTGCAAGAGTTGCTAGAGCAAGGTTATGTGCGTCCATGTTCGTCGCCTTGGAGCTCACCAGTTCTCTTTGTTAAGAAGAAAGATGGGAGCTTGCGGCTTTGTATCGACTACCGTGAATTGAACAAGCTTACGAAAAAGAATAAGTATCTGATTCCGAGGATTGACGATCTATTTGATCAGTTGGTTGTGTCAACAGTGTATTCGAAGTTGGATCTGAAATCCGGTTACTACCAATTGAGGATAAGGGAGAGCGACATCCTAAAGCCAGCATTCAGTATGCGGTTTGGGCATTACGAGTTCACGGTCATGCCGTTTGGTTTGACCAATGCGCCATCCGTGTTTATGGATCTGATGAACAGGACGTTCTATTGGAACACCCTATTACTAATTTGGGTCATGATCACTATGTCTCTAGGAATCTTTGCTTGACCTCCTGTATAGCTCAATAGGTCAATTAGAATTGAGTCTAAGGGTTAGAAGACTAGGTTTGGAAGCTGCCCTGAAGACCAAGATTTTGTATTTGGAGACAAAGTCATATCGTCGAGCTCAGCACGACGATTCGTCGAACTCCGATCGACGATCGTCTAGCTCAACCTCGACAGATCGTCGATCTCCATTCGACGATCGTCTAGCTCAACTTCGACAGATCGTCGAACTCCATTCGACGATCGCTGAGCTCAACTTCATTATATCGTCGAACTCCATTCGACGATCGGTGAGCTCAGGTCGACGATTTTGACTCTGCTTTGGATCTTTATCTCTGAGCTCAGTTCGACGATCTTGGAGCTCAGATCGACGATATTTTGCTGCTGTATATTTCCAGATCGCTGAGCTCAGCTCGACGATAGCAGAGCTCAGTTCGACGATTTTAGATAACTTCCAGGATGTTTCTAAATTCAAATTCAAATCAGTTAGCAGTTATTCTGCAATTAATTCAGAGATTTACTAGCCGTTTTCATTCATTTCTGGACCAAGTTTCAAGGGATTTTTCAAGGAATGTTTCTATGGACTTTCCTCCAGAAGAGATTATGCAATTAAGGATGCAATCAATGCAGGCCAACGGCTATACTTGACAGAGAATGTTATTCTATTCTGTACCAGAGAATAAAAGACAGAATTTTTTGAATTACTTAGAGAATAGAGATTACAGAGACACATTCAAAAATCTTCTGTCCCAAAGAATTCTCAAGAACACACATCCAAGGAGATCAAGCCTTCTCAAATCTTCAGATCTCTTTAGTTTTCAAAGTGTTCAAGGCCAACATACTTTCAAGACTCCAGACATTCAACATTTCAGCTATTGCTGAAATCATCTATTGCTGGAGTTCAATCTTTGAAGGCCTATCACCCTCAGCAAAGTTTTTCTTCCTGAAGATCTCAAGGATTCAGGGGGAGCTTTGACATCAACAATCCACATAGACTTCTCAGTTGTTTGAGAAAGAGAAGACTTCCATCACTCTCTCACCCCCTCTCTGTAAAGGGTTTCTCAAACTCCCTTCAAAAGTTTGAGCTTGGTTTTTGAGCACCTTATCAAAAGCTCATTTTTGGCAAGACACCTGATCAAAAAATCTGCTTTGGTTTTTGAGCACCTTATCAAAAGCTCATTGGTGCCCAGGACACCTGATCCACTCATCCTGCAGTGGATTCCTACCTAGGGTGGTAGAAGAGTGGATGTACCCAAGTTTAGGGGAACCACTATATTTCCTTGTGTCTTCTGGTTTTGCTTGTTTTCATTTTTGTTTCTGGCCTTGATTTTTCTGTGCTTAGTTTTTGTTTAACTTAGTGCTGTGATTAGATTCATTATTGCTTCCCTGCTCACTCTCATTACAACAATTGTTGTAAAAAGTTTCAAAGCACCATATACTCTATTCACCCCCCTTTAGAGTATATCAGATCTAGCTGCACTTTCACTTGGTATCAAAGCGAGGTTGGTTAAAGATACCATACCTGATTGGTTGTACAGGCTAACACCTGAACCCAAAGATCCCAAACTAGATCTGCCTTTCTTTGGTATTTTATTATTAGATTTTGTTTTCACAAATCATGGCCCAAAACAAAGATTATGCTAGCACCAGACCTCCAGTGTGCAATCTATCTAAGTTTGCACTCTGGAAAGCAAGGATCAGACTTTACATGAATTCTATTGACGAAGATATCTTTAATTCGGTTTTGACAGTATGTACAAGACCTCCAGAGAACACAAGTACAAATGCTGTTCCACCTCCATCAGGAACAGATGCTGATATCAAGAAATGGAAGGTAGCTGATGCCAAGGCTATGAACATCTTGGCCCAGACAATGACTGATGATATATTTCAAAAGGTAGCTGAATGTAATTCAGCCAAGGAAATTTGGGACAAACTCTCAGAAATAGTCTCAGGCTCAGCTGATGAGAGAAAGGATAGAAGATCCCATCTCATCTCTCAATATGAGAATTTCAAGAAGGGAGAGACTGAGTCAGTGGGAGATATGTACAACAGACTAAGTCTAATTGTCAGTGAACTCAGGACATTGGACAAAGAGATCTCTCTAACAGAACTTAATGACAAGATCCTAATGTGCTTCCCCAGCACTTGGGATTCAAGAATCTGGCCAATTAAGGATGCCAGAAGTCTGAATGAGATCACCACTGAAGCTCTATTGGGTAAGCTCAAATCTTATGAGCTACTCATCAAAAATAGAGAGGAAGAACAGAAGGCTGCCTCACCAGCCACAAGAAAAGAGAAGACCATAGCATTCAAGGCAACTGAGGATCTGCCTGAAGATAAAGCTACAGGAAATGATGAACTACTCAGCCTGCTGGCCAAAATATTTTACAAAATGGCCAGAAAGGACTTCAGAAGAAGATCATACAAGGAGCAGGATAAGCCAAGGTATGACAAGTCCATTAGTAATAATAAAGACATTATTTTCTTTGGTTGCAGGAAACCAGGGCACATAATTCCTGACTGTCTAGAGAACAAGAACAAGGACAGAAGGGACAGGAAAGAAAGAAGAAAGGAGAAAGACTCCAAAAGGAATGGCAATGACAAACCTTCTTCAAGCAAAAACAAGCATACAAGAAAAGGGTTTGTTGCTGAATACTGGAGTGAGACAGAAGAAGAGTCAGAAGCCTCATCCAGCTCCAGTGATGATGAGGATGATGCAGAAGAAAAGGAGTTCTGCATGATGGCAATCAATGCCTCACAGCACAATTCAGAGGAAGAGGAGTCAGACTCAGACTCAGAGACTCAACCTGAAGAAGATCAGGTAATTGGTTCTTTTGATTTTACTTCAGAAGATTTTAAATCTGAATTTAAAGCACTGTGTTTAGACCTGCTAAAGTCTGAGAAAGAGATTATCTCTCTCAGAAATCAATTATCTGAACACAATACTTTAAAGTCAGAAAACCTCAAACTCTCTCAGGAGTTGGAGTGTTGTAGGGAATAGATAGCCTCACTGAAAAGTGAGCTCTCTGAGGCCAAGAAGCTTGAAGAATCCCTCAATGGGAGAAGTATCAAGCTGATGGACATCACAAACACAGTGAACTCCAGATTCAACAGTACACTGGGCTTGGGTACTTCATCCAGCCAACCTATAGTCCTAACAACTCCAATCAAATTCATTTCTGACAAAGGAAAGGGAGTTGTAGAGGTTGCTAGGAAAAATTCTGATCTGCCTCAAAAAACTAAGTCCCAGCAGAAATCGTCGAACGGAGATCGACAATCGCCGAACGAAGATCGACGATCGCCGAACGCAGCTCGACGATCTCAGGCAAAATCGTCGAACGCAGATCGACGATCTCAGCCAAAGTCATCGAACGCAGGTCGACGATCTCAAATACCTGACCTCAGCCATAGTCAACCGTCGAACGGAGCTCGACGATCTGACCCAAGATCATCGAACGCAGCTCCAAGATCGTCGAACAGATGTCAGAGCTCTGGAAAATTATTCAAAGGCAAATCAAAATTGAATCCTAAGGGTCCTTCATCCCAAATCTTTAACCCTTATACTGAATGGATTTTACCTCCAAGGAGATATCATCCTGAAGGATATAAGAGTCAACCAGGGATGTCTTTCATTTCAGAATTTAAAGGTTATCAACCTAGGCCCAAGGTAAACTGGGTCAAAAACAAATAAATTGTCTTATGTGCAGGTGAAGACCTATCCAACATCTAACCAGTAATGATATTTGGATAGTGGGTGCTCTAAGCACATGACAGGGAACAAGGACAACCTCACATCCTTCAGAGCCAAGCTTGGACCCAAAGTTATCTTTGGTGATTCAAACTTTGGACATACTAAAGGATATGGTGCAGTCCAGATTGGTTCAGTAACTTTCAAGAAGGTAGCTTATGTGGAAGGACTGAAGCACAACCTAATTAGCATCAGTCAGCTGTGTGATGAAGGCTACCAGGTGACCTTCAGCAAAGCCTTATGCAAAATCAAGTCAGAGGACAACACAACTGTGTTGACAGGTAAAAGGAAAGGTAACATCTATCTAGTAGATTTTCTTTCAACTGATGTAGATATCTGCTTGTTTAATTCTGTCTGTAGACCAAATATTTTATGGCATAAAAGATTAGGACACCTAAACCTTAGAACTATTGCTAGGCTATCCAAGGACAACCTTGTTAGAGGACTACCTTCTGGCCCCTACAAGAAGGAAGGACTCTGCAGGGCTTGTCAATTAGGAAAGCAAACAAAAAACAGCTTTAAGTCACTTAATAAGAGTGATTCACCTAGGATATTGTATCTGTTACACATGGATCTTTTTGTACCCATCACAGTACAAATCCTAGGAGGGAAATCCTACACTTTAGTAGTTGTAGATGACTTCTCTAGATTCACTCGGGTGTTCTTTCTAAGGAAGAAGTCTGATAACTTTAAGTGTCTGACAGAGTTTCTCAAATGTATACAGATTGAGTTCAATACTCACATTGCCCTGATCAGAAGTGATCATGGGACAGAGTTTGATTCTCTTCTTATGCAAGAGTTCTGTCAGAGTGAAGGGATCAGGCATACTTTCTCAGCTCCTAGAACTCCTCAACAAAATGGGGTAGCTGAAAGGAAAAATAGAACCCTTATTGAATCTGCCACCACATTGTTGTCAGATGCTCATCTACCTCTATCCTTTTGGGCAGAGGCAGTGAACACCTCCAACTATGTGCTGAACAGAAGTCTGATACATAAACTAAAGGGAAAGACTCCCTATGAATTACTCAAAGGGAAGAAACCTAAAGTTGACTATTTTAGAGTCTTTGGTTGTATTTGCTACATTCACAATAATGACAAGAAATATTTAGCAAAATTTCAAGCCAAAGCTGATGAAGGAGTGTTTCTGGGATACTCCATGATCAGCAAGGCCTATATGGTCTATAACAAATCATCTTTTAAAATTGAGGAATCTGTTCACATTTCATTTGATGAAACTAACATGTCTTTCAAGGAGAAGAATTCTTCTACCATAGAACCTTTGCAGGAACATTCTCTAGTTGAAGATATGAACAAGTTACAGGTTGCTCAAGAGGATGAAAGCAGTGAAGATGAAGGGAATGCTCAACATAATGAAGAACAACTTGAAGAGCCAGTTGTTGTACCACAAGAGGAAACAACAACAAAGGTTGGTGAACGATCAACACCCCCTGTTGATTTAGTAACATCAAGAGACCATCCAATTTCCCAAATAATTGGAGAAATCTCAGCTGGTGTGCAAACCAAAAATCAGGTCAACCAAAACCTGTTGCACACCTGCTTCCTATCTCAAATTGAACCTCAGTCCATTCAAGATGCAGAGCAAGATCCACACTGGATCATTGCAATGCAAGAGGAGTTGCATCAATTTGAGAGGAACAAAGTATGGGAACTAGTGCCAAAGCCTAAAAATCATTCCATTGTTGGAACAAAATGGGTATTCAGAAACAAATTGGATGATCAAGGAGTAATTATAAGGAACAAGGCAAGGCTAGTTGCTCAGGGATACTCTCAAGAAGAAGGAATCGACTACGACCAGACCTTTGCACCAGTTGCAAGATTAGAAGCCATCAGAATATTTCTAGCTTATGCAGCTCACAAAGGCTTCAAAGTATATCAGATGGATGTCAAAAGTGCATTCCTGAATGGACACATCAAAGAGGAAGTTTATGTCAGACAACCTCCAGGTTTTATCTCTCCAACTTTTCCTGATTATGTTTTTAGACTGAACAAGGCATTATATGGTCTCAAGCAAGCTCCTAGAGCATGGTATGAGACCCTAGCATGCTTTCTCTTGGAAAATGGTTTTATAAGTGGTAGAGTAGACCAAACTCTTTTCATTAGAACCCATAAGTCCCATACCCTACTAGTACAGATTTATGAAGACGATATCATTTTTGGTTCTACTGACTCCAAATTGTGCAGAAGGTTTTCTAACCTGATGCATTATAAATTTGAGATGAGTAGCATGGGTGAGCTATCCTTCTTCCTAGGATTGCAAGTCAAGCAACATGCTGAAGGCATCTTTATTTCTCAAACCAAATATGCAAATGAACTGGTTAAGAAATTTGGTATGTCTGAGGCATCTTGTATGAAAACACCCATGCCTACTAATGTTGTATTGGATGCTAAGGAACATGGGAAACCTGTTGATCAGACAACATATAGAGCAATGATTGGCTCTTTACTGTATCTTACAGCTAGTAGACCAGATATAATGTTTGCTACATGTATATGTGTTAGGTTCCAAGTTAACGCTAGAGAGTCACACCTAACATTAGTAAACAGGATTCTCAGGTATGTTAAAAGTTGTCCAAATCTAGGTCTCTGGTATCCAAAAGATTCAGCATTTGATTTAACTGGATTCTCAGATGCTGATTATGCTGGATGCAGAATTGACAGGAAAAGCACCAGTGGAACTTGTCAGTTCCTTGGTGACAGACTTGTCTCTTGGTTTTGTAAGAAACAAACATCTGTGTCAACTTCAACTGCTGAAGCTGAATATATGGCTGCATGCAGTTGTTGTTCACAAATCTTGTGGATTCAAAACCAACTCCTAAACTATGGCTACAACTTAGAGAAGTCTAAAATCTTTTGTGACAATACTAGTGCTATTTCCATAGCTCAAAATCCAGTCCTCCATAGTAGGACAAAACATATAGAGATTAGACATCATTTCTTAAGGGATAATATTGAAAAGAATAAAATTGAATTACAATATATCCCAACTGATCTACAAAGGGGAGATATTTTCACCAAGCCATTGGATGAAAAGAAACACACCTTCTTCCTAAATCAGTTAGGAATGTTAGATGGAGGAAGTCTTAAATAATATCCAAGATTTTGAAAGTTTAAAAATTGACCAAGACTAGGCAAACATTCTGATTTTTCTTAGTGTCTAGAATTTTTCTGATCTCTGAACTGCGCTCGACGATTTGCCCCAAGATCGTCGAACGGAGATCGACGATTTCCAAAAAATCATCGAACTGAGTTCAGCGTCTATCAGATAGTATGAACTATCTCTTCCGGTCAACGATCGTCGAACGGCGCTCGACGATTATGTTCTCTGAACGATCGTCGAACGGAGCTCGACGCTCTCCAATATCGTCGAACGGAGATCGACGATGTTGAAGACTCTTCAGATTCCTTTAGAAGCCTCGATCTTCGAACTGAGTTCAACGATCTTTCCAATTCTGCGTCGAACCCTAATATAAAACTCTTTTTTCGCCGTCGTTCTCATTTGCGCTTTCGATTTCTCTGCAAGAATTTTCTTTCCCTCCAAACAGTTCTACACTTGGTCGTTTTGTTTGTTGAATTTCTGCAGGTACCCATGGCTGTGTCAGTTGCTGTTCTTGTTGCAATGAAGTTTGATGCCGGTTTTGACATTGATATAGAATCCTTCAGCACGACTGACCAGATTTTTCAAGATATACTGGGTTTGTTCAAGGACCAGAATTTGACTGCCATAATGACCACCAGGATCAAGTTGGCTTCTGATGAAATAAAGGAGTGGGTTTATACTGCCCATAATCAAGATAACAACACTATTGTTGGGTCAATAGCTGGAACTCAGGTACCCTTGACCCCAACCATTCTATCAGAAGTTTTTGAGTTGAAGAATGGAGAAGATTCTGCTGAATTATCTGGAGATGAGTATTCTGAACTGCTTGCCAGAATGGGTCATCCAGAGGGAAACCCTAGCAAGCTCTTCAAAAGGAACCTGTCTGTAGAATACAGGTTCATGGCAGATGTGGTTGGGAAAGTGCTACTGGCAAAGCACTCTGCCCATGATACAATTTCAAGATATCAGCTCTGCCTCATGGGAGCTCTTGTGTACAAGAAGAATCTGAATTGGGGAGAGGTTTTCTTTGACCTCATCAAAAAGAAAATCAACAAGAGTTTTGTTAATTTTGGGAGAATTATTGGAGTATTTCTGCAGCACAGGTGCCCTGCCCTGCTGGTCTCCTCTGGAGTTCATATCAATGCCTCCAAGAGACTGTCCTGTGCCCTCTTTGGAAAGTGGGACAGGCAAATCAGCAAGCCTAGAAGGCCCTCCTCCAGTACCCCTTCAGGCACAAGGACTCCAAGAGTCACTCCTCCACAGGTCTCTGCCCCTGCAGATGACCTGGCTGCTGTTGCTGCCTCTCCTACTCCTCCAATTCCATCCCTTCCCATACCATCCACCATTCCAGCTCCATCTACCATCATCATATCCAGCCCATCTCCAACATCAACACCTTCTCCAGAACCTCTTCTACCTCCACCAGCAGACCAATTCCACCCATTATTCTCCTACCCCCCCACTTGATGTTACCTCATCACCCTCTCTTCCATCCTTCACCCTACTTGATGATTCCTTTATGGATGATTCCCCATCATCTCCTCCTGAGTTACCTTCCTCCTCCACTTCATTTCAAGACCTCCTACACCAAATAATTGATCAACCAACTTTCACCCCATCCATATCCATTCCCCTATCCTCCATTTCCACCTTGCCAACACCTCAGCCATCCCTTCCACAATTCTCCAGCTCTCCACTTCCAGATCCTTCAGCTGTTTCCACACCTTCTACCTCTGCTCCAGCTCTTGAGCAAGTAGACCTCTCAGCCCTTGCTGACAGGCTGTATGAGCTGCTTGCCCCCAGGCTCTCTCTATTGTTGGAGACCTCCTTGGCTCCTCTACACCTGTCAGTGGCAGCCCTTTCTGCCAGGCTCTCTTCCCTCTTCCCTCAGGCAGCACCTACAGCAGTGTGCCTTGATCCAGACATGTCTGCATCTAGGCAGGGGGAGATGCCATATGAAGTGAATCTTCATGCTGCTGCTGCTGCTTCTGTAAGCTCTCTGTCTGCTGCTGCTGTTAGTTCTGCTTCTTCTGTTGCTCCTCCTGTTGCTGTTGCTGTGCCTCAAGCACAAAGTCAGATTTCAACTACAGTCCTTGCAATAGACCTCAGGTCTTTGCTATCAGCTTTTGATTCTGCTTTCTTCAGCTGTCTGCCAGAGGTTAATGCTGTCCAGCCTCCAGAAGACTTATCCAAGGCACTTGTGCCATTTTCTTGCTGTGACCCTAGCATTATCACCTCTTTTGTAAATTCAGTAACTGCTGCTGCTGCAAATATTGATACTGCTGCTGAAGTTCCTACTGTTTCTGATGAACCATCTTCCAAGGACATTCTGATGTCAGAGGCCACTGAATTTGAGCCTTCTGCAGTCCTTGATGATGTTCCTTCTGCTTCTATTGTTGATAGTGAATCTGCTGTTTCTACTGTTGTTAGTGAAGCTGTTGCTGTTGTCACCTCTCCAGAGCCTGCTGCTGCTGCTATTGTTGTTTCTACTTCTACTCCATCTACTGCTTCACCCTCAATATCTGCTGCTGTTTCTTCTGTCACTGTTTCAACACCTGCTGCTACAACTTCTGCCTCATCTGCTTCTGCTCAACTTAAGAAGGATCTAATGAAGAAGATAGATGCTCTATATGATGACCAGAGTTCTGAGAGTGATGAATTTAAAATAAACTCTGATGATTCTTCTGCTACCATTGCCAGGAAAAGAAAGGCAAGGAGCAAAGCAATGAAGAGGGTACCTCCTGATAAAGTTAAAGATAACAATGATATCCCATATTACATTCTACATGATTGCCCAATTATTGAACACTGGATGCAATACTCTAAAAATCAGCTGAACGCAATGAAGAAAAAGAGAAAATATGAGAAGGGTTCATCCCAATTCCAGCACTCTCATCCTCCTCCACCACCTCCCCCTGATGCAGGTGCAGGTGGAAGCTCTGCAAGTCAACCCCCAGCCAGAAGTCAGGCTCCCTATCAACCTCATGCCAGATCTTACCACAGGGAAAGCCAATCCAGGGGTTCACATTCTAGGAGAGGAGGATATAGAGGTAGTCAAAGAGATATTCAAGTATATTCCAAAGGGTACTCCAGGCAACACCCATATTCTAGGGGAGGACAAATTTCTTCTGATACAACATCAGGTCCTTTCCCTTACAAGCTGAAAGAGACTGTGTCTGTCAGGCCTCCTCAAGACAATCCCTCCAACAGGTATGAGCCACCTGTACCTTTTGAGGACTCTGAAAATAATCCAGCTGCTTGGACTGCCAGATTAAAGGAATTAGCTGCACTGGATCAAATTAAAAAGGCCAGAGAACAAGGATTAGATTCTTCTAACATTTCTACTATGTCTGAACAGAGACAAAAAGAACTAGAGAGATATTCTTCAAGTAAATTCTTTGATGCTGACAAATACATGGAATTACATCCTGAAGCTGTGGTTCCCAGGCCTAAAAAGCAAACATATTTGGGTGCAGCAGATGATACCAGATCCAATAAGAAAGCCCTCAATCCAAACAGAGAAATTAAACTTGTTAAAGGCAAAGAGAAGAAATGATTTTGTAAGGTGATAATTTCTGTGATTTCTGATTACTATCTGGATGATATATATCTCTGTGATTCTGCTATGTCTAGCTGTTGTTTTTCTGTTTTACTGTTTGTATGTTGTTATTTAAATTATTCCAAAGTCTGTAAATAGTAATCCTAACCCAAATAGGGGGAGATTGTTGGAACACCCTATTACTAATTTGGGTCAGGATCACTATGTCTCTAGGAATCTTTGCTTGACCTCCTGTATAGCTCAATAGGTCAATTAGAATTGAGTCTAAGGGTTAGAAGACTAGGTTTGGAAGCTTCCCTGAAGACCAAGATTTTGTATTTGGAGACTAAGTCATATCGTCGAGCTCAGCACGACGATTCGTCGAACTCCGATCGACGATCGTCTAGCTCAACCTCGACAGATCGTCGATCTTCATTCGACGATCGTCTAGCTCAACTTCGACAGATCGTCGAACTCCATTCGACGATCGCTGAGCTCAACTTCATTATATCGTCGAACTCCATTCGACGATCGGTGAGCTCAGGTCGACGATTTTGACTCTGATTTGGATCTTTATCTCTGAGCTCAGTTCGACGATCTTGGTGCTCAGATCGACGATATTTTGCTGCTGTATATTTCCAGATCGCTGAGCAAAGCTCGAAGATATCAGATCTCAGTTCGACGATTTCAGATAACTTCCAGGATGTTTCTAAATTCAAATTCAAATCAGTTAGTAGTTATTCTGCAATTAATTCAGAGATTTCCAAGCCGTTTTCATTCATTTCTGGACCAAGTTTCAAGGGATTTTTCAAGGAATGTTTCTGTGGACTTTCCTCCTGAAGATATTATGCAATTAAGGATACAATCAATGCAGGCCAACGGCTATACTTGACAGAGAATGTTATTCTATTCTGTACCAGAGAATAAAAGACAGAATTTTTTGAATTACTTAGAGAATAGAGATTACAGAGACACATTCAAAAATCTTCTGCCCCAAAGAATTCTCAAGAACACACATCCAAGGAGATCAAGCCTTCTCAAATCTTCAGATCTCTTTAGTTTTCAAAGTGTTCAAGGCCAACATACTTTCAAGACTCCAGACATTCAACATTTCAGCTATTGCTGAAATCATCTATTGCTGGAGTTCAATCTTTGAAGGCCTATCACCCTCAGCAAAGCATTTCTTCCTGAAGATCTCAAGGATTCAGGGGGAGCTTTGACATCAACAATCCACATAGTCTTCTCAGTTGTTTGAGAAAGAGAAGACTTCCATCACTCTCTCACCCCCTCTCTGTAAAGGGTTTCTCAAACTCCTTTCAAAAGTTTGAGCTTGGTTTTTGAGCACCTTATCAAAAGCTCATTGGTGGCAAGACACCTGATCAAAAAATTTGCTTTGGTTTTTGAGCACCTTATCAAAAGCTCATTGGTGCCCAGGACACCTGATCAACTCATCCTGCAGTGGATTCCTACCTAGGGTGGTAGTAGAGTGGATGTACCCAATTTTAGGGGAACCACTATATTTCCTTGTGTCTTCTGGTTTTGCTTGTTTTCATTTTTGTTTCTGGCCTTGATTTTTCTGTGCTTAGTTTTTGTTTAACTTAGTGCTGTGATTAGATTCATTATTGCTTCCCTGCTCACTCTCATTACAACAATTGTTGTAAAAAGTTTCAAAGCACCATATACTCTATTCACCCCCCCCCCCCTCTAGAGTATATCAGATCTAGCTGCACTTTCACGTTCAGAGAGTACCTGGACCATTTTGTGATAGTATTTATCGACGATATCCTGGTGTATTCGAAGTGTGAAGAGGATCACTATAATCACCTGCACTTGGTGTTGGAGACGTTGAGGAGAAACCAGTTGTATGCTAAGTTCTCCAAGTGTGAATTCTGCTTATCCTCGATAGCATTCCTTGGTCATGTTGTTAGTGGAGAAGGGATAGCTGGGGATCCGGCGAAGATAGTGGCGATACGGGAGTGGCCTGCTTTGACTACGTTGGCAGAGCTCCGGAGTTTTCTAGGGCTTCTCTGGCTACTACAGTGCTTCGTAGAGAACTTCTCGCAGATAGCGTTACCACTCACAATGTTGACAAGGAAGGATCAGAAGTTTGTGTGGTCTCCGGAGTGCGAACAGGCTTTTGAGGAGTTGAAGAGGCAGTTGACCACAGCGCCTATTTTATGTTCGCCAAGTGGAACTGAAGGGTTCGAGATCTATAGTGATGCTTCTGGCAGTGGTTTGGGCTGTGTTGTGCTACAGTATGGGAGTGTGATAGCCTACGGTTCATGATAATTGAAGGCTCATGAGAGGAATTATCCGGTCCACGACTTAGAGTTAGAGGCCGTGATATTTGCTCTAAAGCTGTGGAGGCACTATCTGTATGGTGTGAAGGTTGATATTTACACTGATCATAAGAGCTTGAAGTACCTATTGGATCAAAAGGATCTGAACATGAGGCAGCGGAGGTGGATGGAGTTCTTAGGGGACTACACCTTCAAGATACATTATGTGCATGGTAAGGGAAATGCAGTGGTAGATGAGTTGAGTCGTAGGACTCCGGCGCAGGACAACTGGTTACCGGTACATGATGAGAGATTGGTCCATGAGTTGGAGGCTTTGGAGATATCATGCGTCGATAAGCAGTCTAGTGCTGAGACGAAACTATTTTGGACAGAGGTACAGTGTGACCTAGCTGATAGAGTTCGGCGGGCTTTGATTCAGGATAACAGCATGAAGCAGATCTTGGATGAATCATTGGATGGGTCAAATTCATAGTTTGCTGTTGAGGATGGGTTGCTAAGGAAGGACGGTCGCATATGAGTTCCTAGTGCAGATAATCTTCGGGAGGAGTTGATGTACAAGGCTCATCATACCAAGTACTCTATCCACCCGGGAAGCACGAAGATGTATAGAGACATGAAAAAATTGTTTTGATGGCCAGGATTGAAGAAAGATGTAGCACTCTATGTGGCCAAGTGCCAAACTTGTGCCTTGGTTAAGGCGGAGTGCCGGAAGCCCGGAGGTTTCCTAATGTCCTTTCCTATCCCGGAATGGAAATTCTACGATATATCTATGGATTTTGTGCATGGTTTGCCGAAGTCGCATAAGGGAAACGATGCCATTTGGGTGGTCGTAGATAGGTTGACAAAGGTGTCACACTTTATCCCGATCAGGAAGGAAGATCTGGTGGAAAAGTTAGCAAAACTCTATGTGGAGAATATTGTACGATTGCATGGTGTGCCCCGCAGTATTATTTGTGATCGAGATGGACGCTTCACGTCGAATGACTGGAGGTTGGTGCATAGTCTGTTGGGTACTAAGCTAAAGTTCAGCACAGCCTTTCATCCACAGAAGGATGGCCAAACCGAGAGGGTCAACTGGACGATGGAAGACATGCTTCGCATGTGCGTCCTAGATTTTGGAAAGCAGTGGGAAGATTACCTGTACATGGTGGAGTTTGCGTATAACAACAGCTTTCAGGCGAGTTTTGGAATGGCGCCTTTCGAGGCCTTGTACGGGAGAAAGTGTCGCACGCCCTTGTCTTGGTTGGAGACGGGCGAGTCAAAGCTTTACAAACGTCAAGCAGTGGAAGATGCCACTTCAGTGATACGGATAATTTAAGAACGGTTGAAGATCGCTCAGGACAGACAATCAATGTACTATAACGCCAAACATAGGAATGTGGAGTTCAATGTTGACGACTGGGTATACTTAAAAATTAAGCCGTTCAAGGGTGTCTCACGGGTTTGATGCTTGAAGAAGTTGAGTCCGAGATACCTTGGACCATTTGAGATCCTGGAGAGTGTTGGCGAAGCAGCGTATAGATTGAAGCTGTCGGTGGAATTGAGTGGGCTACACGATGTGTTCCACGTATCGGTGTTGCGTAAGGCGGTGCAAGAGCATTCGCAGATAGTTGTGGTTGATCAAGTGCCAGTTGATTATGAATTGACGACAAAGGTCAAGCCTGTACGTATAAAAGACGTTGAAGTCAAGCGACTCCGCAACAAGGATATCCGTATGGTTAAAGTCCATTGGAATAATTGCGGATGTGAGGAGCTTTCTTGGGAGTGAGAGAAAACTATGTTGGCGGAATACCCCGAGTTGTTCCATTCAGGTAACTTGTAATTTTTGTGTACCTTTACTTAATTTCGGGATGAAATTCCTTAAGTGGGGGAGATTTGTAACGCCCAGAAAATTGTATTTGAGTCGGTCACGTAAAAAGGGATTTTTGGTGCTGGTATAGGGGTACACGTACCAGGATACGGGCGTGTCCAAGGCCGTGTCTGGCTTGTGTTTTGGCCGTTTTCATCCCGAGAAGGACACGGCTATAAACACGGCTGAATGACACGGGCGTGTCATTTGACACGGGCGTGTGCCTTACCGTGTCTGTACCCGTATTCCCGAAAGCCGATTGAGTTCGACGAAAAGTGTTTGGGAGGAACACGCCAGGAGACACGGGCGTGTCGGGAGGGCGTGTCCCCCTGCATTCGACGATCGACGAATGGCGCTCGACGATTGTCGAGTGACCCTCTGCGTTCGACAATCGACGATTGTCGAATGACACGGGAGTGTTCATACCCGTGTCCCTACCCGTGTTCAGTTGGGTCGTGTCCGTTGTCATGGCGGTTGTATGTGACACGCCCCCTGGTCACGGGCATGTCGAGGACCCGACACGGGCGTGTCAGGTGAGACACGGGCGTGTCTTTGCCCGTGTATCTTTTCTTCGTTCGACTATCGTGCCTGGATTGAGGCACACGGCCTGGAACACGGCCGTGTGCGAGGTCGTGTTCGGCCTAGGTCTGGGGAATTTTGTGCAGATCTGAGCCGTTCATTTTCTTTATGTAAGATCCAATGGCTCAGACGGTTTCCTGCTCTGTTAAGGCCGGGAATGGGGGAGTTAACTCTTCATTTTCTCCAAGCCATTCTCTTTCCAAGGAGTTAGAGAGAGGAGGAATAAGGAGGAGGATTTAGGCCGCCGGCAGAGCATTAGAGCACCGTTTTGAGATCTGAGAGCGGATCCGTGGAGGAAAGGTCGTTGCAAAGACTTCTATCTGTGTAGTTTTTCCATGGCGCAAAAGCGGACTACAAGGGTAACGATTCTCTACTTTAGCATGTGAAGCTCTCTTCCTTTTTGCATATGGAAATCCACTGCCATGAGTGTGCGGTGAGTACATGGTGTTCCTTGGGGTTGATGTGAATAGTCCCCCTTGTGTTGCATATAGAGTCCAGAATCGAAGTACGGGCATAGGAATTGTGTGTGAAACCTACCCGGATGTGTATTGTCTGGATCGGTGATGTTACATTTGATATGTTTTGCCGGAGAAGACTCTGTGCTTTGGGTTTTTCGGGTTTATACGCGGTAGATTGCAGCAGGGATCCTTGGGGATTAACTCCAAGGCGCACCCGAAAAATTGAGCGAAAATGTGTTCTGCTAAATTGGCAGTCAGGGAACCGGCCTTGAACATAACTGGGTTATGTGATTGTTTGGAAAAGTTTTGGGATCCAATAGAAGCTTGGCTCGTGCGTACGTCTTAAAGTGACTACGTGGTGTGAGCAACGGGCAAGTGGAATTGGACCTAGGCTATGTGGTTCGGTGCGAGAGACCCGAAAAGGGGACTGGCCGTTGGAATAGTCGGGAGCCTTAGACAATGGTCAGAAAGGCTAAAATGCTTACGTGGTTGCCATCTTTGGGATGGTGGTGAAGACGCTGAAGTGTCAGGATTCACCGTTAATGTGCCCTGAGTGCACGGGGTATTTGGTCGTGCGAGCCTACACCTGTAGCGTAGTATAATTGCTCTTTATTGTTTTACTGGGCTAAGAATATGTAGGGAAATAGCACCGCCATCCCGAGTAAGGGGCAGGTTCGTTATAATTTGGTCGGCTTTTGGCTGACCGTTGCTTTGTTTACCACCGTGTGGTGGAATGTGCTTGCAGGTGCTGCGGAGCCGAGTACCAAATAGCGGGCTG
Source organism: Platanthera guangdongensis (assembly GCA_039583875.1). Classification (NCBI taxonomy): domain Eukaryota; kingdom Viridiplantae; phylum Streptophyta; class Magnoliopsida; order Asparagales; family Orchidaceae; genus Platanthera; species Platanthera guangdongensis. The sequence continues at coordinate 7,267,249 of CM077148.1, read as the reverse complement.
GAGCCCATGTTGTTGTGCTGGCCCTAGAAAGCTGAAGCGAATAGTTGTACTTTACTTTTGTCATGTGTGGCCGGCCTGCGACCCGATGTATGGAAAGCATTATTTAATTAAGTGAACCTTTGTAAGGCCATAAGGCCAAGTTTCTTTCAGTGTATTATTATTTCATTCCAGTGGTAATGATTGTGGACATTCATGTTATTTGGATACAAGTTTGGGTTCTTTCTACTTTTAAAAGCTTCCGCTAGAATGCTCTGTGTAGGACGAGTAGTATTAATTGGAATGTTTGAATATTCTTATGTAACCCTTCCGACTGTCTGTGGTATATGACGTCGGGTTCCAGCTGGAACTTCTGTTATATGCCATGTGACGGATGGGGGTATTACACCCAGGAGGTTGCTCCATGTAAACATCTTCTTGCAGATCACCGTAGAGGAAAGCATTATTAACATCCAGCTGTGAAATGGGCCAATCCCTATTGATAGCGACAGAGAGAAGGACCCGAATGGTGCTGAGACGAGCAACAGGAGAGAAGGTGTCGAAGTAATCAACACCATAGGTCTGAGTGAATCCTTTGGCCACCAGGCGGGCCTTATAGCAATCCACACTGCCATAGAGATGGAATTTCACAACAAAGACCCAACGGCAGCCAACGACATCCGTGCCCAAAGGTGAGGGAACCAGGGTCCAAGTGTCCCATTCAGTAAGGGTAGCAATTTCCTCATCCATGACAGCCTTCCAATGAGGAATAGTGAGAGCCTCCTGGTAGGTGCGGGGAGTGGCGGTCGCGGAGATAGCCAATGAAAGTGCCCTGCGAGAAGGAGTGAGACGATCATATGAAACAACAGCAGCCAGCAGGTGCTGGGTACACGTCCGTACCTCTTTGCGAAGAGCAATGGGAAGATCCAGGTTGGCATGTTCCTCAGTAACTGGAGCATCTATGGCGGAGAGAGCTGGCCCGGGAGAGGTAAGAGACGGCCTCAGAGAAGAAGGAGATGGTGGTGGTGATGAGGAAGAGAGGGAAGGAGGAGACAGTGGAGGGGATGGTGGGAAAATGTCGATGAGAGTAAACAGGGTGGATGGGACGGTGTAAGAAGGAGGTGGAGTTGGGTCGGAGAAACAATAGGACACATTCTCGAGGAAGGTCACATCGGCGGAGACGTATTGTTTCCGAAGAACCGGATCAAAACAACAGTAGCCTTTTTGGGTAGTTGAGTAACCCAAAAAGATACATTTGGTGGCACGTGAGTCAAGTTTGTCATGTGTTGCAGATGGATTGTGCACAAAGGCCATGCACCCAAAAATATGCAGAGGAAGAGGAAACGCATCCTTGCCAGGATAGAGAAGAGAGAAAGGAGTTTGCCCTTGGAGAACCGTGGAAGAAATGCGATTAATGAGGTAACAGGAGAGGAGGACAACGTATCCCCAATAGGAGCGAGGAACGTGCATTTGTGTCATCAGAGTGCGGGCGACATCAAGAAGGTGACAATTCTTGCGTTCAGCCACCCCATTTTGTTGCGAGGTATAAACACAGGTAATTTGATGAAGAATAGAATTTTGCACACAAAAAGAGGTGAAAGAATTACTAAGATATTCCTTAGCGTTGTTAGAACAAAAACTTTTAATAGACATATCAAATTGATTTTTAACCATATGATAAAAAGATGTCCGTACAAGAAATAGTTCTGAGCAATCCTTTAAAAGATACACCCATGTAGATCTAGAGAAATCATCAATAAACGTTACAAAATATGAACTACCCCGACCAATGGTAAGGGTAGGAGCAGGACCCCAGATGTCGGAGTGAACAAGTTTAAACGACCGGGAAGATCCACAGCCTTGCTTTGGTGGGAAGGAAGAGCGTTGATGCTTGCCAAGTTGACATGCTTCACAGTTGAGCGGTTGGCCTTACAGAGGAAGATGTGGTAGAAGATGACGAAGAAGACGGGGAGGAGCATGACCAAGATGAAGGTGCCACTAGAGAAGATCAGTAGAAGATGCGGAGAAGGCGAAGAGTGCAGAAATGTTGTCGAGGAAGTATAGGCCGCCACTCTTAGTCCCAGTAGCAATCGTCCGCTTGGTGCCCGGATCCTGAAAAGAACAAGTAGTAGATGTGAAGGTAATAGAGCATTATAGTTGTTTGCAAAGAGAGGTAACAGATAACAAGTTGCAAGGGAACTTGGACACGTAGAGGGTATCCGCCAAGCGAAGAGACAGAGTTACTTGAACAACCCCCGTTCCATTGACAAGTGAGGAAGAGCCGTTCGCAACAAGGACCGGGGGTAACCGATCATGCTGTTTTAGGAGAGAAAAACTGTGTGGATTGCCGGTCATATGATTGGTAGCACCAGAGTCAATCAGTCATTTACCTTGAGTAGCGACATGGGCACTACCTTAAGACGTGACCATAGAGGCGGTCGGCTTTGAAGAGGAAGTGGAGGCATCACCAGATGGGAGAAGATGAGGATGCTTCTTCCAACAACGGTCAACCGTGTGGCCGGTGCGGCCTAGTGAGAGCAAAGAAAGCGGGAAGCACTACGGTCGTTGGAGGAGAGGTGGCAGCTACCAGAGCCACTATGCTGAGTATGGTGAGTGGAGTTGTCCGAAGGAGGAGGGGAGGATAACAGTGGACGTTGGAGCAAAGAAGTAACAGCGGCAATGTGGGCAGTGGTGGCATCCAGGGTGGGAGACTCCGCCTCACTAAGGATCTGTTGACGGATCATGTCATATGACTCTGGAAGGCGTAGAAGACAACACACCACTAAAAGCTCCTGGAAGTGGTCGTGTTGCTCAGCGAGATCAGTAGAGAAGGGGCGATTTTGTAGAATTTTGGCTCCGAGAGCCTGAACTTGCTGGTAAGCAGCCGCTGGAGACATGGAAGGACAGGAAAAGAGGTCCGCATATAAAGTATAGATGCGAGCCGTCTGAGCCCCCTTTGAGTAGAGAGCGGCAAGATGTAGCCAAGCGGCCTTGACGGTTTCATCGTGACGAATGACAGAGAGGCATTCATCGGAGACGTTGTTAGCCAGCCATGTGCGGACAATAGTATCGCTGGCATCCCAGTCATCAAAGAGAGGGGAATCATGCGGAGGAGGGTCATCAATGAGATGATGACGTTTGCGTTGAGAGCGGAGGAGGAAGGTGAAGGAGACACTCCAATCCAGATAGTTGGGACCAATAAGCTTGGAAGCGGTGCCAAAATTACCAGAAGGAGTGGGAGGTGTAGGAGGATGAGCGACAACATGAGTAGTGGTGGTGGAGATATCGGAGTTGGCCATAGAAGAAGGCAACGAGAGAAACAAGCCTCGGCTAGAAGGAGAAGTCGCTAGAAGGAGAGCGGCTAACAAGGTCGCGACGACTTAAGGACAGGTCGCTACGGTAAAGAAGAGGAGAGCGGCAAGAATAGGTCGCGGTGACTTAAGGACAGGTCGCGACGACAAAGAAGAGGAGAGCGGTAAGAACAGGTCGCGACGACTAAGCAAAGAGAGCGGCAAGAGAGAGTCCGCAAACATAGAAGGCAGTAACAGAGAGAAGCAGGCTGCGCGAACAGGGCAGCGGTCAGAAGAGGAATCAAGCCGCGAAAATAGGTTGCGGATAGAAGAAACAAGCAGTTCACACAATCAGGAGGAAAGGACCGAGTGCTCTGATACCATGTGCGAACAGAGAACGGGAGACCGAAAATTTGGAATAATGCAAACTTTATTATCCAAAAAAGGTATCAATTACAATGGTATAGCTTCCCTTTTATAGAATGGAGGAGATAAGAGAGATTACAAATAAGCAATGCGGGACTAAAAATTTACAAGATGTGCGGCTTTACAAATAGACAAACCCGACAGGTCGTGCGATTAGACAAGCCGGCTAACCGCCCGACAACCATCAGAGGAGAGAACAAGCGCCACAGAGAGGAAGCCGCCACAGGAGACCACTAGACCGCCTGGTCTCCAATTCGTCCGAGACAAGCCACTAAACTGCAGGGAAACCACACAGCAACAGCCCGACAGACAAGCCAGCTAGGATAAACCGCCAGACCGCCCGGCCTACGAACAGCAATAGATCGCCCGACCTTCATACTTCAACAAAGTGAATAAGGACAAAACGAGGGAAAATTCCAAGTCTGGAACTGCACAACAATCGTCGACCAGAGAACAGATTTCGTCGACCTAAGATCAAAGTTCGTCGACCAGAGAAATCATGTTCGTCGACCTGGGAAATTTTGTTCGTCGGCCTGAGATCCAAGTTCGTCGACCTGAGTTCAGCTAACTACTTTCTGTGGAAAGTTTTCCAATACTGTGGTCCAAGTTCGTCGAGCTGATAATGTAACTTCTTCGACTTGAGTTCAGAGAAAGGATTCTGGACTTAGAGTGTTGAAGATGAACTTTCCAGAATTCATCAACCTGGGCTCGAATATCGTCGAGCTCAACTCATAGAATTTACTCTGAGTTCGTCGAGTGGAGCACGACTTTCGTCGAGCTTTGTTCGACGAACGTCGAACTCATTTTCCCGAACTTGATTTTCTTCTAATTCTTTGAGTCTTCTGATGTCTTCCGTTGGCTGGTCCATGTGTGGTTGTTTCTAAGGACTTAGCCTAAACTCTAGGACACATACATGACCCTGGATATACATGTGTGGACCTAGTCCAAATCAATCTAGGGATCCAACAGAGAGAGCCAATGTGAAATGAGAATTTAGTACAAGTCAGAAGGATAATTGGAAATTTTGCATAACTAGGGCTCTTAGGAAAGTGACTATGACTTCCACATATTAAATAGGTAGAATTGGGAGAAGTAAAAATGATGATTGATTACTGCTATCCACGCCTACCTGACATACACAGCTCATTATGTTGGAAACTTACATATCGGGATAGAGTAACATCATGATAATATGAAGAAGTGACTGCGGGACTTAACAGTTATGTGGTTAGAGCCCATGAAGTGAGAATTAAAACTGCTTGAATAATTTTGTTTATAACATTGGGAGTATTACGACCCCAGAAAATTTAAAATCATGTGATAAACCATACTGAATTAGAAGATGTATATTATAAGTACGATCCTTTTATGTGACTCTGATGATCACAAGAATCAAAACAAAAGTGTTTGATGATATAATAATAACCTTCAGAAAAATTCGGGATTTTGAGAGCAACTTATGATTATGAACATGTTAGTATCCTTAGAATCAAACATTATAATAATTCAAAGGATTTGAAATGCCCACTTTGCGGGTTACAAACGCACTATCATGCTTAGTGAACTTAGTAAATTTGATCATGAGTAGACAATGCAAGCCTATCCTACGCACAAAGGAACGAATAAATTCAACCTTGCATATATTGGATAGTGCGAATTATATTTTTTGGTGTATGTAAGTGTCCATAACTCATGAACTTAGAGAAATGATAGTCTCTACCATGCCATAATTTTTGGAGGTTAGATTAAAGATTACTTATACGTATTCTACACATAGTTGAGCTAACCTCATGAGTATAATGGCTTTAGATGAGTATTCACCCATGCTTGCCTATTAAAGATAACTATATGAATATGTATAGGAAAGTTTCTACGAGCAAAAATAAGTTGAACTTTGAGCAAATAAAAGATTAATTTGTCAAGGCATGACATTGAAAATGTAACGACTTAACAAATTGAAATGGGGTGGATGATTAATTGAAGCGTACACATAGGTATGACCCCTTAATTATGATAACATCAAAAACTGGGACACATACGTTGATAACATCATGATCACATTAGGAAAATTCAGGACTATGAAGAGATCAATTTTGGTTTGCAAAGGTGTATACGGTGAAATTACACAAGAAATAATGAGTGTTTAATAAGATTCACTTTATGATGAAATCGATTTTTGATAGACCTCACTATTTTGAAAAGATATGCTTATAAATTTATGAATTAGACTCTATGTGAAAAGTGACTGGGAGTTATTTTTTTATGATCACTTGATGTACGTGTGAAGGATGAACACTCTGTGAAATAGGTGTTGTTGTTAAAGTAGAGATGTAATAAGTCATGAAATTTGGAGTAAAAGAAAAAATGATGATCTTTTCATCACATCATGATCTCGAAAGTTGGTTAACTGCTATACATAACAGTGTTGGTCTAATGTGTATGATAATTTTTGGGCGATTGTAAGTTCGTGTTGATTGATAGGTAATAATCCAGGTGGACAAGAATAGAAAAGATTTCGGCGTATAATATTATTGATTTTCACGTGCTAGTTGACCATTGGTCATAAGGGACTCCAAATCCAATGTGTGAATAAGGTTTATTATAATGATAATATGTCGGAAGACTTGGAAATATGTCCACATAACTTTGACGGTGAGTATCCCAAAGTATAATGAAAATACATTTAGAAGGAGAATGTTGTAACACCCCAAATTTGACAGCAAAAAGTTTGTCACTATCGTCAGGCGATACTGGGTATCGCCTGATGGCGATAGCGATGCAGATTTCGTCGATCTGCACTCGATGCACTCAACGCGTTCGACGAATCATCGAAATGATATTGCCGAGTGTTGACATTGGGTATCATCATATGGCGATAGCGGTAAGCGTTGAGACGTCACTTGATGCACTCGACATTCTCTACATACCCAACGCCTGAAAGCGTTGAGTGGCTTGATATAGCGGGCGACAGTGGATATTTCTGGACGATAGTGCCGTGTTGCATGAGACACGTGACAGATTGGTTGTTAAGCGGCCAATAGGCGGTGGTTGACCTTGGTCAAAGCGGTCAAAGCGGTGAAGTCGATATCGCCGAGTGGCGACAGTCGATATCGTCAGGAGATAGTGCCAAAGTTGACCAGTCAACTCAAATCCTGGCCTTTGCTTTGTTTTGAATGATAGATCATGTGGTTGGGATTAATCCCGAATCCACTTAACTAGAGAAGAATAGGAAGGAGGTTTCATTCTCTTTCACTCTCTCTCTCTCTCTCTCTCTCTCTCTCTCTCTCTTCATTTCTTGTTATTCCTTGGGTGAAAAGGAAGAAGAATCTAAGGAAGTGCCGGGCTGAGCTTTGTGAGCTCGTTGAAGGAGATCTTGTGTTTGGAGGCCAGATCCGATGATAAATCCGCGAAGAGGAGAGTGACGTGCTCCTTTCCATCCGCGTAGAAAGGCTTCGCCATGGCTCCGAAGAGAACTACAAGGGTAATGAATTTATCCTGTACAAGTGAAGTCCTCAATATGCATATTTGCATGGATCACCTGACCAAAAGGTGGATAAAGGGTGGTGTAACACCCCTATCCGTCACATAGCATATAATAGTTGGTCCGGCCGGGGCCCGACGTCATATACCACAGATAGACCGAAGGGTTACTAGATTAAACCATCCTTCCAATAACACACATCCTACACAGAGTACATTCTAGAAGAAGTATTAAAAGAGTTGCAAAGAAAAGAACCCAAGCCAACAACATGAATGCCCACTAAAATACCCAAATAGGAATGAGCGTACAAATACACAAAGTACTTGTCCTTATGGCCTTACAAGAGTTTACTTTAAACAAATAGTGTCTTCTAAACATCGACACACAGGCCGGTCACACATGAGAATAACAATAAACATTTGCATTGGCCTTTGAGGGCCGGCTCAGCAACAAGGGCTTTTGCCCGCTATTTACCACTTGCACCGCAGCAGCTACAATCAACAATCTACCGCAATGGTGGCAAACAAAAGCAACGGTCAGCTAAAGCTGAACAAATTATAACGACCCTGCCACTTAACTCGGGGTGGCGATGCTCCTTCCCTGCACTTTATTAACATAGCGAAACAGTAGTGAAATTACACTTCATCACAGGCGTAGGAACGCACAGCCACACACCCCGTGCTCTCAGGGCACATTATTAGTGAACCCGGTCAAATCCGCAGTCTCACCACCACCCCTTGGACGACAAATCTCGTGAGCATTTTAGTCTTTCCGACCTAATCCTAAGACCCTCCATCTATGCCAACGACAAGTCCCACGTACTTTAGGTCACTTATACTGAATGACATGGAGTGGGTACGGTTCCGCCTAGCCCGTTGCTCACACCGTAACATCAATTTAAGCCATATGCGCGGGTCAAGCATCCCCGAGTCCCAAATCGATCACACACTTTACATAACCCAGTTATGTGCGAGTTGGCTCCCATGCCACCAAGATGGCAGAATCACATTTTTGCCCAGTTTTTTGGGTGCACCTTGGAGTTAATCCCCAAGATTCCCTGTTGCAATCTACTGCGTAGAAAACCCGAAAAACAACCATCGATGTAGAGTCTTCTCAAGCCATTCATGCATAATGAAACATCACCGATCCAAACCAACTTGTCCGGGTTGGCTTCACACACCATGACAATATTTGTACTTCGATTCCGAACTCTACATGCAAAACGACGGGGACTATTCATGTCTACCCGAAGGAATACCCAACACTCACCACATACTCGCGAGAGGGGGTTTCCTGTGCATAAAGAAAGAGGACTTCACATGTACAAGAAGAGAATAATTACCCTTGGGTTTCTCTTTGGCGCCATAAAGATGTAGACAGATGAAAAGCACCGCAACGGACTTGCCTTCGTAGATCTGAACTCGGCTTGTGATTTGGGACTCTAAAGCTCCATCGGCGGTTGGAACTCTCCTTCTCCTTCTTCCTTGCTCTCACCTCTCTCTAAGGCTTTTAGAAAGAGAAAACTCAAAAGTAATGAGGGTTTCAAACCCTATTCCCGGACATAACTCAGCAGGGACCAGCCTGGACCCTTGGATCCCAAAAGAAGGAAACGGGCGGCCACGATTCGCACTTAAAATCAATTTCCTGGGCCGAACACGGCTTGTGACACGCTCGTGTCCAAGGCCATGTGCCTCACTCGATGTTGAAACCGTCGTATCCCGAATAGGACACGGGCTCAGACACGCCCGTGTCAACCTTGACACGCTCGTATCAATCAGTATATGGCAGTGTTGCGGGGGGTGTTCCCCAATCGACAGATGAACAAAATCATCCCGGAGAGAACACAGGTTCTTGACATGCCCGTGTCAATTTTCACACGCCCGTGTCAACTAGAACACGCCCGTGTTCTTAACCTTGTTCCTCCCCCGACACAGCCCGACTAACAACCCGAGCAGGACACGGGTTCTCGACATGCCCATGTCAATTTTGACATGCTCGTGTCAACCAGAACACGCCTGGGGTCCAGGACATGTTCTTTCCCTGACACAGCCTGACTAACAGCCTGAGCAGGACATGACCCTGAACACGCCCGTGTTTCAGGCCGTGTTCACTGTCTCGATGACCGTCGAGTGCATTTTCGTCGACCACTCAGAGAGTTCATCGAACCCGGGCACGATACGGCCCTGGACACGCCCGTATCCCAGGCCGTGTGACCATACCAAGCACCAAACTTGGTTCTAAACGCCTCCTATCCCTCTTTTAAGATTCAGGGCGTTACAATTCTCTCCCTCTAAAAATAATTTCGTCCCAAAATTACAGAAAGGAGAATATACACAAAACTTAAACGGAACCTGAGTGGAATAACTCTGGGTACTCTTCAAGCCTGGTCTGCTCTCGCTCATACGAGAGCTCCTCCTGACCGCAGTTTTCCCAACAAACCTTGACCATCCTGATGCCCTCAATGCGAATGGGCTTGACCTTCGTCATCAGCCCATTATCAACCGGTTTTTGATTGACCATAATAACTTGCGAAGGCTCTTGAACCGCCCTCCGTAACACCGAAATATATAATACATCGTGTAGACCACTCAATTCCACCGATAGCTTCAGTCGATAAGCTGCTTCACTAATTCGTTCTAAAACCTCAAATGGTCCAAGGTACCTCGGGCTTAGCTTCTTCAAGCATCGTACCCGTGAGACGCCCTTGAACGGCTTAATCTTCAAATACACCCAGTCGCCAACATCAAACTCAATGTTCGTATGCTTAGCATTATAGTATTTAGCTTGCCTGTCCTGAGCGATCAGCAATCATTCTCGATTAGTTTTTACCAATAAAGTGGCGTCTTCCACTTCTTGTCGTTTGTATAGCTTCGAATCACCCGTCTCCAACCATGACAATAACGTACGACATTTCCTACCATAAAGGGCCTCGAAGGGAGCCATTTGAATGCTCGCTTGGTAGCTATTGTTATAAACAAATTCCACCAAGTACAGGTGATCTTCCCACTGATTCTCGAGATCCAAGACGCACATGCGAAGCAATTTTCCATCATCCTGTTGACTCTCTCGGTCTGACCATCCATCTGCGGATCAAAGTCCGTACTGAAACTCAGTTTGGTTCCCAACATTTGTTGCACCAACCTCCAGTCATTGGACATGAACCTCCCATCTCGGTCACTTAGGATGCTGCGGGGCACACCGTGAAGTCGAACGATGTTATCCACATAGAGTTTTGCCAATTTCTCCACTGAATCACCCTTCCTATTCGGAATGAAGTGCGACACTTATGTCAATCGATCTACGATCACCCAGATGGCGTCGTTTCCCTTCTGCGACCTTGGCAACCCATGCACAAAGTCCATTGTAATATCGTCAAACTTCCACTCCGAGATAGGCAAGGACTTCAAGAACCCTCCAGGCTTTTGGCACTCCGCCTTCACTAAGGCGCACGTTTGACACTTTGCCACATAAAGTGACACGTCCTTCTTAAGTTCTGGCCACCAGAACAACTTCTTCATCTCACAGTACATCTTCGTGCTCCCTGGGTGAATCGAGTACTTGGTATGATGAGCCTCGTATATCAAATCCACCCGCAGTTTACCCATATTTGGGACGCTCAGATGACTGTCCTTCCATAACAATCCATCCACAACATCAAATTGGGAATTTGACCCATCCAAAGCCTCATCCATTATTTGCTTCATATTGCTATCCAAATCCAGAGCCTGCTGATTCCAATCAGCCAGGTCATACTGAACTTCTGTCCAGTTCAATTGCGCTTCGACACTAGTCTGCTTGTCAACACAAGAGATCTCTAATGCCTCCAACTCCCAAATCAAATGCTCGTCATGAACCGATACCTAGTTGGCTTGCACGGGAGCCCTGCGACTTAACGTATCCGCAACCACATTGCCTTTCCCAGGCACATAATTAATCTTGAATGTGTAGTCCCCCAGGAACTCCATCAATCTCCGCTGCCGCATGTTTAGATCCTTTTGATCCAACAAGTACTTCATGCTCTTGTGGTCGGTATAGATATTGACCTTCACACCGTACAGGTAATGTCTCTAAAGCTTCATGTCAAATATCATGGCCGTTAACTCCAAGTCATGGACCAGATAATTCCTCTCATGCACCTTCAGCTGGCGCGAGCCATAAGCTCTCACTCTCCCATGCTACAGTAGGACATAACCCAACCCACTGCTCGAAGCGTCACTGTAGATCTCAAAACCTTTGGTCCCAACCAGCGAACATATAATAGGCATCGTGGTCAACCGACTTTTCAACTCTTCAAAAGCTTGTACGCACTCAGGCATCCAAACAAACTTCTACACTTTCCTTGTTAGAGTCGTGAGGGGTAACGATATCCGTGAGAAGTTCTCCACGAAGAGCCTGTAATAGCCCGCAAGCCCCAGAAAACTCCGGACTTCTGCTACCGTAGACAACTTAGGCCACTCACGTATAGCAACTATCTTCCACGGATCCACAACAATTCCCTCTCCACTAACTATGTGACCAAGGAACACTGCTGAGGACAACCAAAACTCACATTTGGAGAACTTGGCGTACAGTTGGTTCCTCCTCAGCGTCTCCAACACCAAATTCAGATGCTTAAAGTGATCCTCCTCACACCGCGAGTACACCAATATATCGTCGATAAAGACAATCATGAAGTGGTCCAGGTACTCTATGAAAGTTCTGTTCATCAGATCCAAGAACATGGATGACGCATTAGTCTGCCCAAACGGCATGACGGTAAACTCATAATGCCCATATCTCATGCTGAAAGCTATCTTGTGGATATCACTTTCTCGTATCCTCAACTGATAATATCCGGATTTAAGTTCCAATTTCGAGTACACCGATGGCCCGACTAATTGATCGAACAGATTATCAATCCTTGGGATAGGCTACTTGTTCTTCTTCGTTAACTTGTTCAGCTCTCGATAGTCGATACATAGCCGCAAACTTTCATCCTTCTTCTTAACAAAAAGGACCGGTGTGCTCCAAGGCGACGAACTTGGACGCACATAACCCTGTTTCAACAGCTCTTGAATTTGAACCTTCAGCTCTGCCATCTCCTTAGGCGCTAACCGATACGGGGAGCGTGATACAGGTTTGGTAGATGACACTAGCTCAATAGTGAAGTCAATCTCCCACTGAGGTGGGGCTCCAGGGAGATCGTCGGGGAACAAGTCAAGGTACTCGGATACCACTGGGATGCTGTCCAGAGCAGGCTTAGGCTTCGAAGCCTCCACTAGCGTGAAGAACAGCTTTGCACCAACACAAACCGCCTTAACCACCTGAAGAGCAGACATCAAAGTCTTGCTCGATCCTTTCAAGCCCGCAAATGTCGTCTCACGACCAGTTCCCAATTTGATCTCCTTGTGATTGCAATCAATGTATGCCTGCTGCTCCGAGAGCCAGTCCATACTAAATATCACGTCGAACTCTACTATCAGTAGTAACGACGCTTGCAAGTCAAACTCTTGAGTCCCAATCCATATCTAAACGCAACAAACCCTATCCGCGCGCATTGAGCACCCATTAGGCAACAACATATCCAATTTGTCATTTACCATCGAAGAAGGTACTCTGATGCGGGATACAAATCCTTCGGACAAAAAGTAATGCGAAGCTCCCGAATCGAACGGTGCTCTCGCCGGATAATCAAAAATCAAAACAAAGTCTAGCACAACCAGTCCTAAGCTAACATGCGCAAGGGTAACAAGTATTTAAAGCTAAACTACTATAACTTTAAACCGTACCTGTCACCATGTCAGTGTGCTTCCTCGCTTCCTGCTGGCCCAGGCTGTACTCTAGGCTTCCTCTCGGACTTTGGGCGTCAACTCCAACAATCTCGGGCATAATGCCCCGGCTTTCCACAGTTATAGCATACGCCCGGGGTTCGTCCTGTAGTTGCACCCGAAGCACCAAAAGAAGGGGCTGGACCCGAAGTCCTAGCCTTCTTATAGAACCTACGATACTCGGACTTTGAGGTAGTCGACACTTTGAACTATGTTTTCTTAGCACTAGAGTCCTTCTTCTCTTGGACTCTCTTTTTCCGCGTTATGCGGTATGCATCCTTTATAAGACCTGCAGAGTTCGGTACCCTGCACACTGGCACCTGTTGGGCTTTCCCCAAATCTACTTCCAAAGGTCTAGCTGACTCCACCAAAGCTCAGAATCCCAATAGTTTTGGTCCTAGCAGTACGACTCGTAACTCACCAGGCAGACCATTATAAAATCTGTCGACTATAGACTGCTCGTTCTCCAACTCAAAGCCTGTGTAGCGCCTTCTCATAAGAAAAGCATGCAAATATTCATCAATTGAGTGCGCTCCCTACACTAAAAGCATGTTCAACTACTGACCCGATGGTCTCCTAAATGGTATTTGCTCGATCACACCGCCAAGCGTTGAAGCCACCTCAGGGACAAAGGGTTGCATATTACTTCCATGTTGTGAATTAGTCACAGCAAACACCACTTCAACTACCCTTCTTATGGTTTCAAATGAAGGAGGGTGATAGAATTGGATTCAAGATGTCCTAAACACCTAGAGGGGGGGTGGGTGAATAGGTTCAATTCTTTTTATTCAGGCAGATAAAGTAAATTACTTGTTAGACAGCCTTAGCAATATCTATCACAACACAGATTATAGCAAACACAGGCAACATAGCATACACACTGATTTATAGTGGTTCACCAAGTGATGGGTACATCCAGTTTCCCCCTTCTCCTATCAAGCAGTATACTAGATTCGGCCTAACTTCCTTCTTCATTCTCAGATCCTCAGATCTTACAACTGAGAACCAAAAATGGTTCCTACAACTCAGACTTCAGCAAGTCCTACAGCTCAAATCCTCTCAGACAATCCTACCTAAGAGTGAGTCCACACTCCTACAACTCAGGTAATCAAGCCCTACCTCAGCCTCTTCAACGGGCCTACAACTAAGAGAAATTAATCCCCTACCTCAGACACTCAGCCCTACCTCAGCCTTTATAGATTTAGGCTTACAACTCAGAGAGATAACTCTCCTACACTCAGATCTATAAAAGATCCTACAGATAAAGTTGATTATTAAAATAATAAAACCTTCACCCAGGTAGTGAGAGAATGGGTTGAAGGTTTATTAGTCAGTTCTTGATAGATCTGACTGCTTTAGATCCAACCTGTCTTAGCTTCTTCAAAACTTCTTGAATTTGAACAAAGTAAGGTTGATATTCTTGTGAAGTTGGAGATGATCTTCAATCCAGCTTCCTTCTTCTATTCAGATGTGGCTCTGAATTCTTCTTGCAGACTTGTTCAGAATCTGCCCTTAGAGACTTGTTGATCTCTGAATGAAGACTTCTCTTCTTCTTCTTAGTTGTTGGGTTGTCCTTTTGATGATAGAACATGTTTTTATATAGACTCCATCCGAGGTTACCGGCTGATCCGGTTCCTAACGGCCATATGACAGCTCTGACAGATGTAACTGCTTTGTTGGTTGTGATATCTGTTAAGTCTCTAGTCATGACATCTGATACTTCATTGAACTTCAACTCAGCAGCAAAGTGTCGAGACAATACTTCAAATCTGTCGACACAAATAGATCATGTGTCGACACAATCCTTAGTGATTTCGACACAGCTAACACAATGTCGACACAACCCTTCTTTATCTTCTCAACACAGCTTCAGTGGAATGTGTCGACATAAGTCCTATGTGTCGACACAATAACTTCTAGTCTCGACAAAGTTGATGTAGACAGAATTCTGGAGTGTGTCGACACAAGTCCTGTGTGTCGACAGAATTTTGGAATGTGTCGACACAAGTCCTGTTTGTCGACACAGTTGTTGTCGACAGATTTTTTATGTATCGACATAAATCCTGTGTATCGACACAATTTGGCTCCTAGTGTCAACACAGCTTTACCCAAGTGTCGACACAATTCTTCTCAGGTGTCGACACTTGTACTTAGAAACTTTTTCTACATTTCCTTAACCTGCACATTGAAACTCAAAACACCATCAAATACATATTGATGAGTATCATTGAGTTAGGTGAGGCTTCTCCAAATCTGGTACACATTTTCCAATGTATCCAACAATCTCCCTCTATTTGAAGAAGTCATAACCCTTAGTCAATGATATACATCACTTTATAATAAAACACAGATTATGATGTATAAAAGGATTATTTAGACATGGTAACACATAAACAAAACCAGCATATTATATCATCACAAAACATGATAAAATATAGTGAACATGAATCAGTGTTTTGTTGAAGTACAAGAAGTTATTTTTGAACAACAGATTACATAGATTTTAAAACAAAATATTACATAGTTCTAAAGTCTTCAGCTGGTTTCTTTCCTTTAAAATCCTTTTTCTTGAGCTCTTCAGTCTTGAACTTTTGTCGTTCAAAATAATGATAAGGCTTTGGAAATTACTTGCTTGGCTCCACAGAAGTAGCAGGTATCTTCCCAGCTTTGATGTCTCTTCTAAACTGATAAATGGCATCTTGTCGTTTCTAATACTTGATTCATTCTTGTTTAGAGTACCATTTGCCTCTATCATGCATGTTGTCTTTAACTGCTAGCCAGGTAGTGAGAATAATGTTTCTGGAGGTGGGCCTCCATCTTTCAAAATCAGGCTTTAATTCAGCCTACTCTCTAAACTTTTTCTTAGAAAGTTGAGCTTCTTGCTCTCTTTTCAAAGCAGCCTCAGACATTTCAACCTTTTAAATAATCACATTTTGTACCTCCTGTGGAGGAATATACATTTGTTAAACTGCAGATTGAATGCTCTCAAAATCAGCAGATGGATAAATAATTTGAGCTACTTCCTGCTGAATCCCTTCATTTGAAGCCAGTTAAATGCCTGATTCAGCAGTGTTATCACCATCACACAGTGGTGGATAACCAAGTGTTGCTCTGATAGCATTAGTGATCCATTTAGCAAGATCAGAGCCTGCATTGACTAATACTCTCTCCCACTTTATGAATTCTCTTTCAATATGGTATCTGAGATCATCCTTTTGAAATCTAATCTGATTAGCTAGGTAATTGGTTCTTTCTTTATAGAATGATCTGAATTTCTACAGTTGATCAGCAATCACTTTTTGAGAGTCCTGAATAGCAGTGTGGACATTAGCCAAATCTGCTTTGAGTTGTTTATCAAACTCAGACTTTTCCTTAGCAATGTTTGCAGTGAAAGCAGTTATTGTATTCTTAAGTTCTGTGACAATCACATTGTGGGATTCTGTTAAATTGTCATTCATTCTGAGTTGGTTTTCCAAAACATAGCCATGTTTCACTGCTATGTCATTTATCTTAGTTTTGGCTTCCACTTGTTGCTTGGCTAAATAGACTACAACATGTCCTCCCTTTTGAAAGCACTCAGTCATTTCCATTTTATGCAGATTGACCTCAAATCTGATGGATTTGATATCTCGGGCCAATGTAGATTACAGTCCTTTATGACTCTCATCTACATATTTCTCAAGAGCTGCTCTTTGTTCATCCAACTTTACTTGCAGCTGCACTAGAAGTGAACTGAAGTCTACCACTGGAGCTGCTGTGTGTGGGATAGTCTGCAAGGCTTTCTTATAGCCAGAGCACTTTTTCCTTAGTTCCACAAGATTTCTCTTCTTTTCCCTGGATGCTTTTTCATCTTCTGAGGAACTAGATGAACTTTATATATCTACAATGTCTTTTGGACTTGTGGCAATGATGGGCATCTCTTTTTCTGTTCTTGGCAGCTCCCCCTCAGTCCATACTCCTATTAAATTAGGAAATAACTCTTCTAATATTACTTCTTGGTTTATTTGAATTGGATGAATAGCTTGCTCTTGCTCAGCAAATTGTCCTCCTTCAACTTCAAATGGTTCTTCCCTGGTAATGTCATCCTCAGGGACATTGTCTTGGTTATTTTTATCAATATCAGTCATATGCACATCTAGTGCTTCATTTTCAGTGTCTATAGCAGCTTGATTTATGTCCTGGACTACCTCAAGTATTGATTGAGTTGCTGCTTCACTGTCCAATTCAGTTGTTTGGTCATTGGTTGATGTACACGAGCTTCCTTTGAAGGTGATGGTAGTGGTTGAGCTGGAATTGTAGAAAGCTCATTAGCTCCCCCTTGATGAGACTCTTCCTGGACTTGATCCAGTTGGATGTTGACTGCAGGAATCTGCTCCCCCTACACCTGACTATCAATCACAGTTTCTGGAACAGGAGATTTGCTAGTCCTTTCTGCTCCTTCTTCATCTGAGCTGAAAACAACCATTTCTTCTGAATCACTGGAAGATGCAGTGGTCTTAGAGGTTGTTTTCTTCTTTTTCTGAATCTGCTTCGATTGTTTCTGAGGGGTAGAAACATCTTTGGATAGTACCCTATTCTATCTGGACAGTATCCTTAAGTCCATTCTTCTCATGTGATTAATCTTAGAATCTGCAGATTGACTTATCACATCTGGTATATTCTCAGCCAGATATAGGCTAAGTATTGTTCCCAGATTAGGTTTCATGATTCCTTCTTTGATCATGTCAAAAACAACAGCAGTCCAGTTTTTTTTCACCTTGAATATCACTCTGGTCATTAGATTGAACATATTGGCTAAAATCCTATCATGTCCTCCGAATTTGCACAGAACACCTTTCCCTATAATTTCAGAAAGAAACTTGCCCTGGGAATTCATTCCCTTCCTGTTCATGGATGATCCAATCTTGGTAGTGGGATCCAGTCCACACCATTGGAGAGCATCTTTTGTCATGGAGGATGCTTTGTCATCCTCTTCCTTAATCTTGGGAAGTTGAAGTGTGTTTCTTAAGCTTTTCTGTGTCAGTTTTACCTTTGTTCCTTGAACTAACGACCTAATTTTCATGGTCGTCGAATCCATGGATGCCGACGAGTAGAATTCAAGAACTTCTTTTTTCCATATCCTTGTAGGTTCTGAGACCAAGTACTCCAATCCATTTTATATGATTAGGGTAATCACGGCTTTGATGTCTGGCATGGTAGTCTCAAATGCATGGCGAACTAGTTCATAGCCCTCATTGATGTTCTCTTCCAGCTTGGGTGCCATTAGGGATGAGAGAGAGAGAAGAAGGAAGATGAAGGCTTGTCGACACAAAGATTTGGTCTCGAGAATACTGAGAGCGTAGTCGACAGGGTTTTACTTCCACCTATTAATATGTTTCTAAACAAAGAAGGTCAAAAGGCGGGTAGAAATAAGCTTATTGTGTCGACATATTTGGGATTGTGTCGACGCAGACTATTAAAGTCTCAACAGAGAATGTAAAGGTATTATAATACTATGTGTCGACACCATCTGCGATGTGTCGACACAGACAATCTTAAGAGTCTACATTAATGTCTGAGTGTCGACATAGATGACTGTATGTGTCAACACCAATATCTAAGTGTCAAGAAAGCTATGTGTCGACACCAAATTCTAAGTGTCGAGACAATCTTCTTGATGTGTTGACAGAATTTTCCTTATGTGTCGACACCAACTACTAAGTGTCGACACAGATGTCTTTATGTGTCGACACAAATTTACTTAGTCAAATTTGTCATTCTTATTCCAAGTTTAGCATGTCTAATTCAATATTAAAATAATTGAATTTAGTTTCATCCAAAGGTTTGGTGAACATGTCAGCAATTTGAAAATTAGTGTTGATGAATTCTAAACATATGTCTTCCTTTTCAACATGATCTCTAAGGAAATGAAATCTTTTTTCTATGTGTTTAGTTCTGCTATGGGAAACAGAATTTCTAGCAATAGAAATGGCACTAGTAGAATCACAAAATAATGGAGTTCTACTTACCTGGATGTCATAATCTTCACGCTGATGTTGTATCCATAAAAACTGAGCACAGCAACTGCTTGCAGCTATATATTCAGACTCAACAGTGGATATAACCACACTTGTCTGCTTTTTGCTGCTCCATGACACCAATCTTCCACCTAGAAACTGACATGTGTTAGTGGTGCTTTTCCTATCTTCTTTGCATCCTGCAAAGTCAACATCTGAATAACCAGTTAGTAGAAAATCTCTATTCTTAGGGTACCAAAGGCCAATATTAGGTGTGCCCTTAAGATATCTCAAAATTCTTTTCACAGCAATATAATGAGATTCTTTAGGGCAGGCTTGGTACCTAGCACAGACACATATAACATACATAATGTCTGGTCTACTAGCAGTTAAGTATAATAGGGAGCCAATTATCCCTCTATACAATGACTCATCTACATGTTTTCCTGCATCATCTTTGCCTATAGGCATACTTGACCCCATTGGAGTTCTCATGGTGGAGGCTGACTCCATACCATATTTCTTAATCAAGTCCTTCGTGAACTTAGACTGGGATATGGACAAGTCATCATCAGTCTGTCTAACTTGGAGTCCCAAGAAGAATTTCAGCTCACCCATGCTGCTCATCTCAAACTTCTCTTGCATAAGTTTAGCAAACTTTATACAAAGGTTGTTTTTTGTTGATCCAAAGATAATGTCATCAACATATATCTAGACTATGATGATTTTGCCTCTTGATTCCCTTAGGAATAGAGTTTTATCTATTTTCCCCCTTGAGAATTTGTTCTCAATGAGGAATATAGACAGAGTTTCATACCAAGCCCTAGGGGCTTGTTTCAAACCATATAGTGCTTTCTTAAGCCTATACACATAATTAGGATAGAGAGGATCTACAAAACCTGAGGGTTGTTCAACATATACTTCCTCTTTTAAGTCACCATTCAGAAATGTTGACTTTACATCCATCTGAAATACCTTGAACCCTTGATAAGCTGCAAAGGCAAGGAACAGCCTTATTGCTTCCAACCTTGCCACTGGGGTAAATGTCTGTTCAAAATCTATTCCTTCTTCCTGTTTGTAGCCCTTTGCCGCCAGTCTTGCTTTGTTCTTAACTATAATGGCATTTTCATCTAGATTGTTCATGTAGATCCACTAAGTCCCCATGACATTGTGATTCTTTGGTTTAGGAACCAACTTCCAAATTTGCATCTTCTTAATTGATTCAGCTCTTCCTGCATGACATCAATCCAATTTGGGTCTTGTATGGCTTCTTCAGATTTCTTGGGTTCCATCTGGGATAGAAAACTTGAGCAAAGGACTGTGTTCATGTTCTTGCTCTTGTCTGAACACCATGACTTGGATCACCAATAATTTGGTGTGCTGGATGATCCTTTAGATGTCTTATTGCTGGAGAAAATCTATCTACACCTTGATTTTCTCCAATCACCTCATCATGTTGTACTTCATTGTCCTCTTCATCAGCTTGTGGGTCTTGTACTCCCCCTGGACAGCATCCATCATTTTCTTCATCCTGCCTTACAGATTGGTCTTCACTAATGGTTAGCTTATCCATCTTTTCCTTTAAACCTGTAGAGCTATAAGGAGTACTAGACATCTCACAGTTGATTAGTTTAGTTTCATCAAAAACTACATGGACAGATTCTTCTACAACTTTAGTAGTCAAGTGATAGACTCTGTATGCCCTACTGATGTTGCTATACCCAATAAATATCCTATCTTGGAATTTGGCAGCAAACTTAGTTAAATAGTGCTTGCCATTATTAAGAACATAACATTTGCTACCAAAGATTCTAAAATAGGCTAAATTTGATTTTCTACCTTTCATAATCTCATAGGGTGTCTTCTTGTGGCTTTTGGTGATGGAAGCCCTATTGAGAACATGACATGCAGTGTTTACTTCCTCTGCCCAGAAATATTCTGGAAGAGAAGTGTCACTTAGTAGGGTTCTACCAGCCTCAATAAAAGTCCTATTCTTTCTTTCAGCAATACCATTTTGCTAGAGAGTTTTACGTGGCGAGAACTCTTGATGAATCCCTAGTTCTTCACAAAGTCTTGTCATGCATTTAGACTGAAATTCAATCTCATGGTCACTTCTGATTTTGACCACTGAATTGTTAAGTTCATTCTGAATTTGCCTGACAAATTTGTGGAAGAAAGTAGGGGTTTCAGATTTCTGCCTCAGGAAGAAAACCCATGTAAATCTAGAATAGTCATCCACAACCACAAATGTGTAGACTTTCCTACCTAGACTATGAACTGATGATGCACCCGCGAACAGACTCTTAATGTGGTTGGTTCAGTGAGTCCATCGTCGTGGGCGTGCTACAGGAGGCAAGTGCACCTATCGCAAGTAGTACTCATTATTCGGGGGAATACCGAGGTCGTATTGTTCTCGGGGTCGTGTTGACTATTCTTACTCCTCCGGGAGGACTATTATTTTACTGAAAATAGGTGGAGATTTTTATTAAGTAAAGGCAGAAAAAGTAAAGGAGCGAAAAAAAATGATTTAGAAAATATTCGATGAAGGGTTAACGCTCGGCATCGAATCGGATTAAGACTAAAATAATTTTTAATAATTATAGTACTTAGTTTTCAAATTAATAAAAGGCAACTTGGCCGTGGAGGTTCCACAAATGTGAGCTCACCTAGCTATAGGGATATCGCTCACCTGAACGTTAAGAATTTTCGACCGAACGTTAGTCCGACGAAGGATTCCTCTTAACACCCGCTTTACGGCAAGAACCCCGCTATTGGGTGGGGAACCCAATCCGGTAGAATTACGTGTGTCCTCTCTCGAGGGTATGCACGCAACTCTATTTACCCAGGGGTGATCTGTCCATACTCACGGCCTCTCGGCTAGCTAGTGTATGGATAACGGAAATAGGGCCCACACATCGATTTGTGGTCCTACGCGTCGTTAACCCGGGGTAAACCTTAAGTGCTTAAATTAAAGTGAAAATAAAGAGCTTTAATTATTACAAATCATTTTAAATGTCCCAATGCTCTTCGATGTCGAGGCTAATAGCGATTAGCCACACATCGGTATGGGGACAGCTTTATAATTTAATGAGGCGCGAGTTCGAAATTAAACGCTAAATGATTATAAGAAGAGGACATAAAGAAATAACAAACATTTAGAAGGCTAAAAAGTTAGCTAAAACAAGAACTCACGCACACTCCTAATTATAAATAAACAGAATCTAAGTTACAAAAATGGAAAATTACAAGTCCTACTCAAACGAGTAGGCGGGAAATAAAGGGCACGCCATTTAACTCTTAACGAGTAGGCGGAAATAAATACAATTACAAGTCTTACTAAAATAATTACAGAAAAATAAAAGAGCAGCCATTTAACTCAAATGAGCAGGCAGTAAACAAAATCCGGTCATTTAACTCCTAGCGAATAGGCGGAAATAAACGCTAACACACACACTCTACATAATTGAAAGAAAGCAATAAAACTATCTCCTACACACACGCACTCTACGTAATTGAAGAAAGCGATAAAATAAAGCATGAAAATTTATCTCCTACACACACGCACTCTACATAATTGAAGAAAGCAATAAAATAAAGCATGAAAATAAAGCATGAAAATTTAACACCTAAACTCACACACTCTTCATAAATTAAAGAAAGCATAAAGATTATTCTCATACACTCACACACACATTTGAACACAAAATGAAAAGTTACCTAAAAATTAAAACTACTACTTTTCTATACTTAGATTTTACCAAAAACAAATAAAAAGAACAAAATAAAATTTTAAGAGAACAAAAGTTTTTCAAAACAAATCAAAAAAATAAAGTTCTTTAAAAATTAAAATAACAAGATTTTCATTCTTATGTTTTCATAAAAGCTATTAAAAGTGAAAAGAAAATGAAAATAACAAAAAAATGTTTTACAATCCTACAAAACAAAGTTAAGTAAAAAAATCAAATTCACTTTCAATACTCTTTTATAAATACATAAGAATGAAAGCATAGGGCTCTTAAGAAAAGGACATGATGAAAATAAGGAAAACTTATCATACCTAACTTGGAAATGAAATCTACTACAAAACCTAACATGAAGACAAGTTAAAAACATGAATATTAAACATGTTACACTCATACACACACACACACTTTTCATAAAGAGAAAAACAAAGGAGAAACTAAGGATAAAATGAGAAGAAAAGTGGGCACATGAGTTCATTCCAAAGCCAAATAAGAAGAGAAAAACTAACATTTTTATTGATTAAAGGAAACTATTACAAAGCTATTACAAAGCTAAAGCTAAAGCAAAAACAAACATGAAAGAAAAGGGGGGAGAAATCTCCTTACATAGTAAGGGAATCCACGGATGCAGCCCACAAAACACACTAAAGTGGCTCAGAAATGTGAACCCTTGGTCATTATAGAAGTGGGGAATTTATAGGAAAAAAAGCAAAGTACACGCCCTCCGACACAGGCGTGTCGGTGGGCGTGTACTACTGTTTGTGAAGGCGGCCGGCGATTTGATGGCAAGGTTGACTTCGGGCTGGACATGTGTCGGTCTCACGTTGGTCACGCCCCTGGTCACGGGCGTGACGGTGGGCGTGTCGGTGAGGTAGAACTGGGCGCGGGTTGCGCCGATAGTCGCCGCGCGGGTCTTATCGAGCCAGGAGGAATGGTCACGCGCCAGGTCACGGGCGTGACGGTGAGCGTGTCAGTTGGTGTCGACACTCGACAATCGTCGAGCGGAAAGTGTCGAGTTAAAATCATCGAGCTGAGTTTGAGTCACTCCCTAGGTCACGGGCGTGACTCTGGGCGTGTAGCGGGTTCAACGATCGTTGAACTGAATTCGTCGAGTGGAGTGGACACGGGCTTCTGTCACGCCCCGTGTTGGGTGACGCGGGCATGTCGCCAGGTGTGTCAAGCTTTTTTACTTCAGAAAATTGCAACTTCACGGGATTTTGAGCTGTCACGCCCTGGTCACGGGCGTGATCAAAATAACACGGGCGTGTACTGCCCAATTTTGGCAGATTTTGGAATTTTTCTGAAAAATAAAATAAAACAAGTTAGTAGTAAATTTACAAGAATATGAGCATTTTATTGAACAAAAATAAGTAAAAACCACGAAAATAAATGAAAACGACTAAATTAATGTGCACAAAAATATGTATATTTACAATTCATCATCTGACATAGGACCAAATAGATCCATATGCAGGAGGTACAAACACCTCACTGAGTCTTTGGTATCAAGACTGTGGAAGGAGGTCTTAGTCTGTTTGCCTTTTTGACAAGCTGAACACACACCCTCCTGGATGCACTTGACCTGAGGACCATTCCTCACTAACTCCATACTATAGAGTTGACCTATTGACTTATAGTTCAGGTGAGCCAGCCTCTTATGTTATTTGACACAATGAGAAGCTTTCTCATCTACAACTAGATAAATAGGAGAGTTCTTATTCTCATAATCAAAGTTGAGACAGTAAACATTTCCTTTTCTATAATCTGACAAGATGACCTCTTGATCACTTGTCCTTCTAATCTGACACCCATTCCTAATAAAAGAGGTGTCATAACCAAGATCACTCAGTTGGCTTATGCTTATTAAGTTATGTTTCAAACCTTTCATATAAGCCACTTGGGTGATAGTGATAGAACAATTAGAAATGTTACCAAACCCTTTGCTGACCCCCTTTTCAGATCCACCAAAGATAACTTTGGGTCCATTCTCTATGGGAGAGTAGTCCTTTAACATCCTTCTTGTTCCAGTCATGTGCCTGGAACATCCACTCTCTAAGTATCATATTGGGGTATGGACACTTGGATTCACCTGCATCAAATAAAATTACTTAACCTTAGAACCCCAATAATTATTGGGTTCTAGGTTTAGGTTAGACTGAAACTTGACATGTTTGCCTGCAGCCTTTCTGACAGGTAAGCTGGCATTCTTCCTGATAGTAGTTTTGTGCCAACAATCAATGGCATAATGACCCACTTTGCCACAATACCAACACTCATATATATTGTATCTTCTTTTAGGTACAGTCTTAACAGCATTGCTGTCAGCAGACCTTAAAACTGTAAGTACAGTGGTCCTTTTATTGAGTGCTGGGGCTGATGCATCAAACATTGATGATTCCTGAAGATCTTAATGTGTTTGTATATGGGTTGCCCTATTGGAATTTACACCATTGTCATTCAGATTACCAGGCTTACAGTGACCATGTGTAATGTCATGGTCATACTTGTTAGTAGGTTGCATCACTTTCCTGAAAGCAATAGGGGGTTTGAAGGCTAGTGGCTGAACTGGGGCATTGCCTTTTACTTTAGAATTAGTTGCCCTAGTTCTTCCCTTGAATCCTAATCCTATCTTACCCTTTTAGAGAGTGAAGTCATCAATCAAGGGTAAGACTGACTTTAGCTTTGAGAATTTAGCCACAAGTTCCCTCTCTCTTTGAAGTCTGACTTCCAGACTCTTGATTTGATCATTTTTGAATGTAATTGTACCCATCTGAATAAAAGTTATATTTTTCAATTTAGCAATTTCATTCAACTTCAAATCCAACATTTTTGCTGAATCTGATGCAGCCAATTTAAGAGATGCAATTTCCTCAGCTTGATTTTTGACAAGATTTCTGCTTCTCTTAAGTGCTTGCAACAGATCACCATACTCATTAATAAGTTGATGAACATCCCCTTTAGATTTAGAACCATCCACATCTCTTGATGCAGATACTTCTGATTCTGATCGAGTATAATAATTAGAAACTGAAGAAAGGTTGTTTACCTTACTGGGACCACGCTGATCCTGGCACTGATCTTCCTCAGTCAAAGCCATCAGCCCTTCGCAATGATGATCTTCAACCCCATTTATTGAGTCCAGCATTTGCAAGAACTCAGATTCTACTGAATCATCTTTAGTAGTGAACAATCCAATATAAGCTTCAGCTTCAGCTTCAGTCTCTTCTTGAAAGATATGGTACCTAAACACCTAGAGGGGGGGTGAATACTTGACCTAATCCTTTTCTAACTTTGTTGGCAGCCAAACAGTTATATCACAGATTTCTAACTAGTTTATTACAGCAATCAGCAATAATCAAACATACACAGCTAATCTACAGCACATTCACAACACAGCACATAGTGATTTATAGTGGTTCCCCAAGATATGGGTACATCCACTTTCCCCCTTCGCCTATCTAGCAGTGTACTAGATTCGGCCAAACTCCTGCACTGTCTCAGAACCCAAATTGGTTCCTACCTCAGGCCCAAAGCCTTACAACTCAGCTTTATCCCAAAGCCTACACTCAGCCAATCAAGGCCTACACTCAGCCAATCCAAGGCCTACACTCAGAGATCTCAATCTCCTACACTCAGGCAAACAAGCCCTACCCTCAGCCTTTATAAATATAGGCTTACAATCACTCAGATCCAAAGGATCCTACAAGTTAAAAAGATATTACAAAATATAACTCTACAACTCAGAATAATAAGAGAGGAGTTGAGAGATTCTTGATGAGTTCTTGGAAGAACTCAGCTGGATTCACCCTGACTTAGCTTTCTTCAAAGCTTCTTGAGTAGAACTGAATAAGGCTGAATCCTCTGCAGTTGTTCCTTGACCTCTGCCACTTAAGATCCAGACTTAATCTGAATCCTTCTTCTCAGCCTAGTTCCAAAGACTGATTTCTTGGATGGAGCCCTCTCTCTCCAACTTCTTAGATCTGCAGTTGGACTGCAAGATCTTCTTGTGTTGATACTCTGTGTACTACTTTTCTGATTACTTGAATAATCTGTACTACTTGTTAATCACTTGATCAACTCTTTCAACAACTTCAACAACTACAACAGTTTCTGTAAACTGTGGATGCCTATTTATAGGCCTTCTTCATGGTAACCGGATGGTCCGGTTCATAACTGACTTCTGACATCTCTGATAGTTGTTGTAGACCGGCTGGATCGGCAGTTGTCATGTCAACCAGTCACTTCTTGAAAATCTCTAACAGTCAGTAAGTGTCGAGACTTTCTGTCTTAAAGTGTCGACACTTATAGTCCAAGTGTCGACACATGTTGTGTAAGTGTCGACACAAGTCTACAAGGTGTCGACACAATTCCATGTATGTCTCGACACAGATTCTTCTGCATGTGTCGACACTGAAATTGAGTGTCGACACAAATACTTGTTCTTCTAGCTTATACTGAATTTATCTAAGTGTCGACACATCTCCTTTGTGTCGACACAACTTCTTGTGTTGAATCTGTCAAGTGTCGACACTGCTTCTTGGTGTCGACACATAGTCTTCTATGTTGAAACTTGCTGAGTGTCGACACAGCTCCTTGTGTCGACACACCTTCTTGTTGTTGAGACTTCAGCTGAGTGTCGACACATTCCCTTAGTGTCGACACTTGTACTTAGAATAATTTGCTGCTCTTTCTGTTCTTTGCTAAGTGTCGACACAGCTCCATGTGTCGACACTTTCTTCAAGTGTTGAGTCTTCTGTTGAGTGTCGACACATTGTGCTGGGTGTCGACACTTTCATCAAGTGTTGACTCTTCTGGTTGTGTGTCGACACATTGTGTTGAGTGTCGACACATTCTTCAAGTGCTGACTCCTTTTGTTGAGTGTCGACACATTGTGTTGAGTGTCGACACTTACTTTAAAAGTTGACTCTTCTGCATAGTGTCGACACATTGTGTTGAGTGTCGACACTTGTACTTAGACTCTGCAGACTTTTGCCGAGTGTCGACACAGCTCCAAGTGTCGAAACTTTCTGGTGTAGACACAGCTTCACTGGGTGTCGACACAGCTCCTTGTGTCGACACTTTCTGTCTGCACTTTTCTTCACTGAGTGTCGACACAGCTCCAAGTGTCGACACTTTCTGTCTGGTGTCGACTCTGCTTCCCAGGTGTCGACACAACGACTCTAAGTGTCAACACTGCTTGTCTGGGTGTCGACACAAGCTTTCTTAAGTGTCGACACTTTCCCTCTGGGTGTCGACACAAGCTTTCTTAAGTGTCGACACTTTCCCTCTGGGTGTCGACACATGGACTTAGAAACTTTTTGCTTCAGTCCAGTACTTTCTTAACCTGCACAAGTAACTCAAACATACATCAAATACATTATGATGTATATCATTGAGTTGGGTGAGGCTTCTTCAAATCAGGTACATTTGACCAATGTACCCAACAATCTCCCACTATTTGGAGAAGTCATAACCCTTAGTCAATGATATACACCATCCATAAATAAAATTACAAAATGATGTACAGCAGATTATAAACAGCAGGGTAAACATAAACATGTAATAAATTCACACATGTATACACATTCAGCATTGCAGAACAAATAAGAAATAGACACATTTACAGAACAATCATGAAATATATTTATCATATATTGTTCTAACATTGTTCCTTATACATTTTCCAAGATTTACAAAAATGTTTTTCATTTAACAGATTACAACAAACTTCAAGTTTAATTCCTAATCTATTTCTGATCAGGTTCTTTGATAACTATTCCCTTTCCAGCTTGAACTTGAGCTTTGACAGGGGCTTCAGCAGGTTCAGCAACAGCAGGCTTCTTTCCTTTTAAGTCCTTCTTTTTCAGCTCCTCTGCTTTGATTTTCTGCCTCTCAAAGTAGTGATATGGCTTGGGGAAGTACTTGCTAGGCTCCACAGCAGTTGGAGGTAGCTTTCCCATCTTAGCCTTCCTTCTGAATTGTACTATAGCCTCCTGCCTAATCTCATGCTTTCTCCATTCTGCCTCAGAGAACCATTTGTTCCTTTCATGAGCATTGTCCTTTGCAGCTTTCCAGGCAGTAAGAATTATATTTCTAGAGGTAGGGCTCCATTGTTCAAAATCTGGCTTTTGTTCTGCTTGCTCCCTAAACCTCTTCTTTGACAACCTTGTCTCTTCTTCTTTGTTCATGGCCTCCTGCAGAGCTTCAGAAATAGGTTGAACAACCTTCTCAATATGAACATTGGCCTTGCCCTCAGTTGGGCTATACATTGTGCTGACATCTGCTTGAACCATGTCAAAATCTGGAGGTGGATATATCACTTGAGCTACTTCTTGTTGCTCACCTCCAAGATATGCAGTTTGTATTCCTGATTCAGCCACATTATAATCATCACAAAGTGGAGGATAGCCCAGTGTAGCTCTGATGGAGTTGGATATCCATTTGGCATGGTCAGAGCTAGCTTTGACTAATACTCTCTCCTCCTTTATGACTTCTCTGGCCATATGGTCTCTGACATCATCTTTCTGAAACCCGATCTGACTGTCCAAGTATCTGATGCCCTCTTTAAAGTAAGGTCTGAGCTTAGTAAGTTGTTCAGAGATGGCCTTCTGGGAATCTTGAATTGCAGTCTTGACAGCAGAAATCTCAGCTTGAAAGACCTTATCAAAGTCAGCCTTAGCAACAGCAGTAGATGTTGAAGGTTCAATAGTCTTATTCTTCAACTCAGTGACTATAGAATTATGGGAGGCAGTCAAATTATCATTCATTCTTAACTGATTCTCCAGCACATATCCTTGCTTTAATGCTATATCATCTACCTGAGCCTTGATCTTCTCCTGGTGAGTGGCCAAATAGACTACTGCATTCCCACCCTTGTGGAAGCAGTCTGTCATTTCCTTTTTGTTCAGATTCATCTCAAATCTTATAGATTTGATATCTTGTGCAAGATCAAACTGTAGGGACTTGTGCCCTTCATCCACATAAGCCTCTATTGCCTTCCTTTGCTCATCCAACTTGATCTGCATGGCAATCATCAAAGCACTATAATCAACTGTTGGAGCTTGTTGAACTATAGGCTGTGGGGCAATGGATTGCAAGGCTTTCTTGTAACTCTGACTTCTTCTTTTAAAAACATAAAGTTTCTTCTTCTTGGCCCTACCACTCTCCACATCCTCAGAGGCAGAAGTGCTGGCAATATCAACCCTGTCCTTAGGGCTTTGAGGTTTGTCAGCTGGCACAGCAGTTGCCTTTTCAGTTTCCAGCCTAATAGGCTCTTCCAGAACTTCCATGTGCTCCCCCTCAGCAGCAGCACTCTTATCTTCAGCATCAATTTCTTTGTCAAAATCTGCCTGATCCAGATTTAGAAACAAATCTTCCATTGTATATTCATGAGGGGATGGAGCTGGAGATAGTCTTTGCTCTTCAACCACTGACTCAGGTACCACTTCTTGTTCAGCAGATTTGTCTTCTAAAACAACATTTGGAACTTGACTGTTTAGCTGAGTTTGCTGATGAACATCAGACAAATCAGAATCTACTATAGAAAAATCTAAAGTGTTTAGTTCAGAGAGTACCTCTTGTATAATGGAGGTGGCTTGTTCACTCTCCAGTGTAGAGGGTTCTGCTACACCTGGAAGCTCCCCCTGACTGTGATCCCTATGGATGGGGCTAGCTGGAGGCAGCTCCCCCTGGATCTCAGCAGTCTCTTGAGGAGCAGGAGTCTTTACTACTGTCTCTTCCTCTTGCTCATTAGGTGTGAACACCACCTGTTCTTCACTCTCAGAACTGCTTGAGGACTCTTGTGCCACAACAGCAGTTTTCCTTTTCTTCCTGAGAGGAGTGACTTTCTCTGAAACTGTCTTCTCAGGGGTAGGCATGTCCTTTGACAACACACTTTCCCATCTAGAAAAGATCCTCATATCCATCTTTCTCATATGATTGATCTTGCTTCCAGCAGCAGTGCTCATTACCTGTGGTATTGTACCAGCCAGGTAGAGACTTATAATTCTGCCCAGATTGGGCTTCTTCAGACTTTCCTTGATCTTCTCATAGATTACCATTGACCAATCTGTTCTTAGGGTGAAGATAATTCTTGTCATGACATTGAACATTGAGGCTGACACCCTGTCATGCCCTCCAGGCTTACTGAGAATGACCTTGCCCACAATTTCAGACAGGAATTTTCCTTGACTGTTCATGCCTTTCCTGTTAAAGACAGAACCTATCTTCAGCTTTGGATCAAGTCCACACCAGGTAAGAGCTTCCCTGGTCTTGGATGTAGAAACTTCTTCTTCATCTGGAGTCTTAGGTAGCTGGAGTACCTTCCTCAGACTTTTTGGTGAGACCTTGACTTTGGATCCATGCACTCTGGATTTGATTCTATATCCAGAGTCATCAACTGCAGCTCCAGTAAGGAATTCAAGAACTTCCTTCTTCCAAATCTTGGTTGGTTCTGAAACCAAATATTCTAGTCCAGAATCGCTGACTAGGGTTACCACCGATTGGATTTCTTGATCTCCATCATCGAACGTGTCGCGCACAAGTTCATAGCCTTCGTTAACGTTCTCCTCGAGCTTGGGAGCCATTAGGGTTTGGAGAATTAGTCTTGAGAAAAGAGAAATGTCAACACAATAGTTTTTGTCTCGAAACATTGAAAGCGTGTCGACAATCAGAGACAGAACCCTATTTATACCTTTCTGATTTTGAAGATGAACAGGCGGGACAGCTAGCTTAACATGTGTCGACACTGACTTATAATGTCTCGACACACATGTGTCGACACAAGTTTAGTCAACAGATATTATGTGTCGACGCCTTTTTACTTAGCAAAATTTCTATTCTGTAAACTTAGTCTAAGTTTATCATACCTAGTTCAATTTTGAATCTATTGAACTTAGCTTCTTCTAGTGGCTTAGTAAACATATCAGCTACTTGTTCATCTGTTTTAACATATTCAAGTGAAATATCTTCTCTTTCTACATATTCTCTAAGAAAGTGATATTTAATCTCAATATGTTTTGTTCTACTATGAGATACAGGGTTATTAGCTATTGAAATAGCACTTGTAGAATCACAGTAAAGTGGAGTTCTACTTACCTGAAATCCATAGTCCTCTAGCTGATGTTGAATCCACAGAAGTTGAGCACAGCAACTTCCTGTAGCCACATATTCTGACTCAGCTGTGGAGATAGCCACACTAGTCTGCTTTTTGCTGCTCCATGAAATTAGTCTTCCACCTAGGAATTGACAGGTTCCAGTAGTGCTCTTTCTATCCTCTTTGCATCCTGTAAAGTCTGCATCTGAATAACCTGTTAGATCAAAGTCTCCATTCCTAGGGTACCAGAGGCCTAGATAGGGAGTGCCCTTTAGATATCTCAAAATTCTCTTGACAGCAGTCAAGTGAGACTCTTTAGGGCAGGCTTGATACCTTGCACAAACACATGTAGCATACATGATGTCTGGTCTACTAGCAGTCAAGTATAATAAGGAGCCAACTATCCCTCTATACAAGGTTTCATCTACAGGTTTCCCTGCATCATCCTTGCTAAGAGACATACTTGATCCCATAGAAGTCTTCATGGAACTGGATGAATCCATACCATACTTCCTTATGAGTTCTAGGGTGAACTTTGACTGACAAATGGACAAACCACTCTCAGTCTGTTTAACTTGGAGACCCAAGAAAAACTTCAGCTCTCCCATACTACTCATTTCAAACTGACCTTGCATAAGTTTTGCAAACTTTTTGCAAAGGCTGCTTTCAGTAGACCCAAATATAATGTCATCTATATATATTTGGAGTAGTATGATTTTGCCTCTAGATTCCCTAAGGAATAGAGTCTTATCTATTTTCCCCCTTGAGAACTTGTTCTCAATGAGGAAACTAGATAGGGTTTCATACCAAGCTCTAGGAGCTTGCTTTAACCCATATAAAGCTTTCCTAAGTCTATAGACATAATAAGGTAGAGTTGGATCAACAAAACCTGCAGGCTGCTCCACATAGACTTCTTCTTTCAAATTACCATTTAGGAATGCTGACTTGACATCCATTTGGTATACCTTGAATCCTTGATAGGTTGCATAGGCCAAGAACATCCTTATGGCTTCCAGTCTGGCTACTGGAGCAAAGGTTTGATCAAAATCAATACCTTCTTCTTGTCTATATCCTTTAGCAACCAGTCTAGCTTTATTCTTAATGATGACACCTTGTTCATCCATCTTATTCCTGTAGATCCACTTAACTCCTATTACATTGTGGTCTTTAGGTTTCGGAACAAGTTCCCAAACCTTGCACCTCTTGAACTGATTAAGCTCTTCTTGCATTGCTTCAGTCCATTGTGGATCCATTATTGCTTCTTCAAATCTTTTAGGTTCAACTTGAGACAAAAAGCTGGAATAGATTGCAGCATTCATGTTTCTACTCCTGGTTTGTACTCCTTGTCTTGGATCTCCAATAATCAGCTCTACTGGATGATCTCTAAGATGCCTGTGGGCTGGAGGCATCCTCACTTCAGGTTGAATCACTTCAGCATCTGCATCATGCTGTATTCCTTGGATTTCTTCAGCAATTGGCACATGTAGTTCTCCCCCTGGATAGCAGCTACTCTCCTCTCCTTGCTGACTTGCAGCAGGCACTTCTTCTATAGTTAGCTTGTCCATTGTCTTTGTCAAACCTGTGGGGCTGCATACATTGCTAGACAACTCATTATTAATAATTTTAGTCTCATCAAAAACTACATGCACTGATTCTTCTACAACTTATGTAGTCAAGTTGTAGACTCTATAAGCCTTACTATTATTGTTGTACCCAACAAAAGTTCCCTCTTGGGACTTGGCAGCAAACTTAGTTATGTAAGACTTCCCATTGTTAAGTATGTAGCATTTACAACCAAAGATCCTAAAATAGGATATGTTTGGTTTCCTGCCTTTCACTACTTCATAGGGGGTCTTGTTTAGCCCTTTAGTGATGGTAGCCCTATTTATAACATGGCATGTAGTGTTAACTGCTTCAGCCCAGAAATACTCAGGCAGTGATGTATCACTTAGTAGGGTTCTACCAGCTTCTATCAAGGTTCTATTTTTCCTCTCAGCAATGCCATTTTGCTGAGGTGTTCTAGGTGAAGAGAATTCTTGAAATATCCCAAAGTCTTCACATAGTTTTGTCATGCTTTCAGATTGAAACTCAGTACCATGGTCACTTCTAATTTTGACCACAGTACTATTAAGTTCATTCTGAATTTGCTTGACAAAGCTGTAGAAGACACTAGGTGTTTCAGATTTCTGTCTTAAGAAGAACACCCAGGAAAACCTTGAGTAGTCATCTACAACTACAAGGGTATAGACCTTCCTACCTAAGCTGTGAACTGGCATTGGACCAAAGAGATCCAAATGCAAGAGAAACAAACATCTTACAGCATCTTTGTTTTCTATGCTCTTAAAGGTGGATTTAGTCTGCTTGCCCTTTTGACAAGCTGAGCAAATACCATCTTTGACACACTTAACCTGAGGACCATTCCTCACTAAATCTTTGCTAAAGAGTTTGCTAATTGTCTTGTAGTTAAGATGGGCTAGCCTCTTGTGCCATTTGACACAATGAGAGACTGTCTCATCAGCTACAAGACAAACTGGAGAACCATTGTTCTCAATCATAATGTCTAGGCAATAGACATTTCTCTTCCTATAACCTGTCAAGATGATCTCTTGATCACTTGACCTCTTGATATGACAACCATTTTTAACAAATGAGATGTCATACCCTACATCACTTAATTGACTTATACTTATTAGGTTGTGTTTCAACCCTTTAACATAAGCCACTTGAGTAATGGTAACTAAGTTTGAAGAAATGTTACCAAACCCTTTGATGATTCCTTTTTCAGAACCACCAAAGGTCACTTTAGGACCATTTTTGATTGGAATGTAGTCCTTCAGTAGTCCCCTAGTTCCAGTCATATGTCTGGAACA
This sequence comes from Platanthera guangdongensis, assembly GCA_039583875.1. NCBI lineage: Eukaryota > Viridiplantae > Streptophyta > Magnoliopsida > Asparagales > Orchidaceae > Platanthera > Platanthera guangdongensis. The sequence continues at coordinate 7,232,566 of CM077148.1, read as the reverse complement.
TCCACTGTCCAAGTACCATGTAGGGGTATGGCCACTTGAACTTACCTGCAAAACAGATTAATGGACCTTAGAACACAAAACAATCTTGGGTCCTTGGTACTTGTTAGTCTGTAACTTGACAAAGCTACCTACTGGCTTCCCACCAGGTAGCTTGCTACTCACATTGGCACTGGCATTGTACCAACAGTCCAATGCAAAATGGCCAATCTTGCCACAGCACCAGCATTCAAACTTGTTGTACCTTTGCTTAGGTACTGCCTTGGCTGTCTTGACTACAGCAGGTTTGTTGAATGTTGGGGCTTTGCGTTTGGACTTAGACTTGGACTGCTCAGTCCCTACAGGTCTAACAAAACCCAGTCCAGCCTTGCCTTTATGATGAACAAATTCATCAATTAAAGGTAGCACTGATTTAGGTTTTGAAAACCTAGCAACAAGCTCTCTTTCTTTCTGAAGATTAATCTCCAGTCTCTTAAATTGATCATTCTTATAGGTGATAGTTCCCATCTGAATCACAGTAATGTGTTTCAGCCTGGCTACCTCATTCAATTTTTGATCAAATTGTTTCTCAAAATCTGTTGCAACAGCCTTGAGATCAGCAATCTCCTTTGCCTGACTTTTGGCTAGGGTCTTGCATTTCTTGTAGGCTTGCAACAGCACCTTATATTCATCTATAAGCTGATGAATATCTTCCTCAGACTCAGATACATTCTCATCACTTGATGAAGAAGAATCTGATTCTGAACTAGAACAAGAATCTGAATTTAAACTTGAACTTTGTACCTGACTGGGTCCTGGCTGCTCCAGGATTTTGGCACTGTCTGTCAAAGCCATTAGCCCTTGGCAATGACTGTCTTCTTGTTCATAAATTGACTCCAAGATCTCCATGAATTCTTCCTCTTCTTCTTCTGCATACAGCCCTATGTAGGCTTCAGCCTCAGACTCAGTTTCTGAAGAAGATATATCTGATAGAGTCTTCTCCTTCTTAGCAACAAAAGACTTTTCTTTCTTCCCTTTGAAGTAAGTCTTTTTTCTGTCACCAGAATCCTTTCTCTTCTCTGGACAATCTGCAATAACATGGCCCTGTCTATTGCAGCAATAGCAAACAATCTTTGAACCAGTTGCCTTGCTTGACTTTGTCCTCTTCCTGTCTTTCTTTGAAGACTTTTTCTCCTGATGAAAGGCTTCCTTTCCCTTTGAAGAAGAAGGTCTTGACCTCCACTGTTTCTTCCTCAGGAATTTCTGAAAATGTCTAGTGAAGGCAGCAAAGTCTTCATCACTTTCACTGCTCTCACTCTTTGTGCTGATAGACTCATCAGATTCTGATTCAACTACCTCTGGAGGTGGAGTTGAAGACTTATTCCTGCACTTTCTGGGAACTTCTGTCTTGAAAGCAACAGTTCTTTCTTTGTGCTCAGTCCTTGTTGATTTCTCCTCCTCTTTTCTCACTATTAACTGCATCTCATATGACAATAGCTTGCCAAACAGTGTGGGAGGTGGAATTTCCCCCAACTTTGCCATTTCTCTTATGGCACAGATGTTGGTGTCCCAATCTTTGGTTAGGGACCTTAAGAACTTGTCATTTAGTTCATAGTTAGTGAACTCTCTTCCATAAGACATGAGTTCATTAACTGTTCTGTAAAATTTCTTATAGCACTCAGTGATGCTATCACTCTTTCCTTGACTAAAGCTCTCATACTCCAGATTTAGCAAGGACTTCCTATCTTGCCTAACTTCTTCAGAACCTTCCATATAGACAATGAGAGTATCCCACATCTCTTTTGCTGTCTTACAGTGAATTAAGTTCTGAAAAGTGGCATCATCAATGGCACTCACTATTATGTTTTGTGCCCTCTTGTCCATGGTGGCCAGGACAATTTCATCCTTAGTCATCTCAGAGAAATCCTTTGGAGTTCTCTGATTTGCATCCAATACTGAAATTTTCATTGGCACATAAGGCCCTTCCTTTACTGTGATGTATATTCTAGGGTCAGAGGCTTCCATAAATAGCCTTACCCTCTCTTTCCAGATCCTAAAGATCTCCTTTCTGCATATGGGTAATTTCATGGAACCCAATTCCTTGTGATTCTCATAATAACCCATGTTTCTTGATGTTCTTGATTTTCTTGAAACTGTGTAATACCTTACTCTGAATCTGTCAAACAGGATTTCATCAGGCTGTTAGTCCTTGTTTTGAGTAACCTCCCTCTGATACCACTTGAAAGATATGGTACCTAAACACCTAGAGGGGGGGTGAATAGGTGACCTAATCCTTTTCTAACTTTGTTGGCAGTCAAACAGTTATATCACAGATTTCTAACTAGTTTATTACAGCAATTAGCAATAATCAAACATACACAGCTAATCCACAGCACATTCACAGCACAGCACACAGTGATTTATAGTGGTTCCCCAAGATATGGGTACATCCACTTTCCCCCTTCGCCTATCTAGCAGTGTACTAGATTCGGCCAAACTCCTGCACTGTCTCAGAACCCAAATTGGTTCCTACCTCAGGCCCAAAGCCTTACAACTCAGCTTTATCCCAAAGCCTACACTCAGCCAATCAAGGCCTACACTCAGCCAATCCAAGGCCTACACTCAGAGATCTCAATCTCCTACACTCAGGCAAACAAGCCCTACCCTCAGCCTTTATAAATATAGGCTTACAATCACTCAGATCCAAAGGATCCTACAAGTTAAAAAGATATTACAAAATATAACTCTACAACTCAGAATAATAAGAGAGGAGTTGAGAGATTCTTGATGAGTTCTTGGAAGAACTCAGCTGGATTCACCCTGACTTAGCTTTCTTCAAAGCTTCTTGAGTAGAACTGAATAAGGCTGAATCCTCTGCAGTTGTTCCTTGACCTCTGCCACTTAAGATCCAGACTTAATCTGAATCCTTCTTCTCAGCCTAGTTCCAAAGACTGATTTCTTGGATGGAGCCCTCTCTCTCCAACTTCTTAGATCTGCAGTTGGACTGCAAGATCTTCTTGTGTTGATACTCTGTGTACTACTTTTCTGATTACTTGAATAATCTGTACTACTTGTTAATCACTTGATCAACTCTTTCAACAATTTCAACAACTACAACAGTTTCTGTAAACTGTGGATGCCTATTTGTAGGCCTTCTTCATGGTAACCGGATGGTCCGGTTCATAACTGACTTCTGACATCTCTGACAGTTGTTGTAGACCGGCTGGATCGGCAGCTGTCATGTCAACCAGTCACTTCTTGAAAATCTCTAACAGTCAGTAAGTGTCGAGACTTTCTGTCTTAAAGTGTCGACACTTATAGTCCAAGTGTCGACACATGTTGTGTAAGTGTCGACACAAGTCTACAAGGTGTCAACACAATTCCATGTATATCTCGACACAGATTCTTCTGCATGTGTCGACACTGAAATTGAGTGTCGACACAAATACTTGTTCTTCTAGCTTATGCTGAATTCATCTAAGTGTCGACACATCTCCTTTGTGTCGACACAACTTCTTGTGTTGAATCTGTCAAGTGTCGACACTGCTTCTTGGTGTCGACACATAGTCTTCTATGTTGAAACTTGCTGAGTGTCGACACAGCTCCTTGTGTCGACACAACTTCTTGTTGTTAAGACTTCAGCTGAGTGTCGACACATTCCCTTAGTGTCGACACTTGTACTTAGAATAATTTGCTGCTCTTTCTGTTCTTTGCTAAGTGTCGACACAGCTCCATGTGTCGACACTTTCTTCAAGTGTTGAGTCTTCTGTTGAGTGTCGACACATTGTGCTGGGTGTCGACACTTTCATCAAGTGTTGACTCTTCTGGTTGTGTGTCGACACATTGTGTTGAGTGTCGACACATTCTTCAAGTGCTGACTCCTTTTGTTGAGTGTCGACACATTGTGTTGAGTGTCGACACTTACTTTAAAAGTTGACTCTTCTGCATAGTGTCGACACATTGTGTTGAGTGTCGACACTTGTACTTAGACTCTGCAAACTTTTGCCGAGTGTCGACACAGCTCCAAGTGTCGACACTTTCTGGTGTAGACACAGCTTCACTGGGTGTCGAGACAGCTCCTTGTGTCGACACTTTCTGTCTGCACTTTTCTTCACTAAGTGTCGACACAGCTCCAAGTGTCGACACTTTCTGTCTGGTGTCGACTCTGCTTCCCAAGTGTCGACACAATGACTCTAAGTGTCAACACTGCTTGTCTGGGTGTCGACACAAGCTTTCTTAAGTGTCGACACTTTCCCTCTGGGTGTCGACACAAGCTTTCTTAAGTGTCGACACTTTCCCTCTGGGTGTCGACACATGGACTTAGAAACTTTTTGCTTCAGTCCAGTACTTTCTTAACCTGCACAAGTAACTCAAACATACATCAAATACATTATGATGTATATCATTGAGTTGGGTGAGGCTTCTTCAAATCAGGTACATTTGACCAATGTACCCAACACTTCTCCTAATTCTAATGATGATGAGTCAGTCCAACTCTTCTGCTTCTTTGCAACAAAAGATCTCTCCTTCTTGCCCTTATTTTGCTGCCTTTTTATCTTTAGATTCCTTTCTTTTATTAGGACAATCAACTATGACATGTCCTGGCCTGTTGCAACAATAGCAAATAATTTTAGTAGTAGTTTGTTTACTGGGATTAGAGACATACCTATCATCCTTAGATGTTTTCTTCTTCTTGTAATAGTCATCCTTGGAGAAGGATGAAGATGGATTTGTTCTCCATTTCTTCTTCTTCATGAACCTTTGAAACTGCCTTGTGAAGGCAGGAAAGTCTTCATCTGATTTGTGACTGTCTGAAGTGTTGATGTCAGAATTTTCAGATTCAACTTCAGTCATTCTCTTGGGAGGAGAAGGTGACTTTCTCCTGCCCTTTCTTGTGGCTTCAGCCTTAAAAGCAACCGACTTCTCTCTGTATTCAGACTTATTACTTTTCTCCTCCTCCCTTCTGGCAGTGAGCTGCATCTCATAGGATAACAGTTTTCCAAATAATGTTAGTGGAGGTGTATTTGCAAGCCTGGCCACTTCTCTGATGGAACATATTTCAGTATCCCAATCCTTGGTTAAAGATCTGAGAAACTTGTCAATTAATTCATAAATGCTAAAGACTCTTCCATATGTCATTAGCTCATTAACAATTCTAAAAAATTTCTTATAGCACTCAGCTATACTATCTGTCTTAGCTTGTCTAAAGCTTTCATACTCTTGATTTAATATAGACTTCCTATCCTCTCTCACTTCTTCTGTTCCATCCCTGTAGACAATCAAGGTGTCCCACATCTCCTTGGAGGTTTTGCAATGGACCATATTCTGGAATGTAGAGTCATCTATGACACTCAAAATTATGTTTTGTGCCCTCTTGTCTAAGGTTACTAGAATGATCTCTTCCTTAGTCAATTCTGAATAACTTTTTGGAGTCTTGAGGTTAGCATCAAGAACTGATATGTTCATAGGAATAAGTGGCTCTTCTAGCACTGTGATGTAAATTCTTGGATCAGATGCCTACATGAACAATCTGACCCTTTCTTTCCATATGCTAAAATTTTCTTTCCTACAGATAGGAAGTTTCATAGATCCAAATTCCTTCTGATTCTCACTTGAACTCATTCTATCTAACTGATAACTGCCTTACAGATCAACTCAGACTGTTAAGTCTAATCTTGAGTAACCACCCCTGAAACCACTTGAAAGAATTGGATTCAAGATGTCCTAAACACCTAGAGGGGGGGGGGGAATAGGTTCAATTCTTTTTATTCAGGTAGATAAAGTAAATTACTTGTTAGACAACCTTAGCAATATCTATCACAGCACATATTATAGCAAACACAGGCAACACAAAATACACATTGATTTATAGTGGCTCCCAAGTGATGGGTACATCCACTTTCCCCCTTCGCCTATCTAGTAGTATACTAGATTCGGCAAAACTTCTATCTTCCTTCTCAGATCCTCAAATCTTACAACTCAGAACCCAGAATGGTTCCTATAACTCAAACTTCAGCAAGTCCTACAGCTCAGATCCTCTCAGAGAATCCTACCTCAGAGTGAGTCCATACTCCTACAACTCAGGCAATCAAGCCCTACCTCAGCCTCTTCAACAGGCCTACAACTAAGAGAAATTAATCCCCTACCTCAGGCACTCAGCCCTACCTCAGCCTTTATAGATTTAGGCTTACAACTCAGAGAGATAACTCTCCTACACTCAGATCTATAAAACATTCTACAGAGAAAATTGATTATAAAAAGAATAAAACCTTCACCCAGGTAGTGAGAGAATGGGTTGAAGGTTTCTTGGTCAGTTCTTGATAGATCTGACTGCTTTAGATCCAACCTGTCTTAGCTTCTTCAAAGCTTCTTGAATTTGAACAAAGTAAGGTTGATCTTCTTGTGAAGTTGGAGATGATCTTCAATCCAGCTTCCTTCTTCTATTCAGATGTGGCTCTGAATTCTTCTTGCAGACTTGTTCAGAATCTGCCATTAGAGACTTGTAGATCTCTGGATGAAGACTTCTCTTATTCTTCTTAGTTGTTGGGTTGTCCTTTTAATGATAGAACATGTCTTTATATAGACTCCATCCGAGGTTACCGGCTGATCCGGTTCCTAACGGCCTTCTGACAGCTCTGACAGATATAACTACTTTGTTGGTTGTGACAGCTGTCAAGTCTCTAGTCATGACATCTGATACTTCATTGAACTTCAACTCAGCAGAAAAGTGTCGAGACAATGCTTCAAATGTGTCGACACAAATAGATCATGTGTCGACACAATCCTTGGTGATGTCGACACAACTAACACAATGTCGACACAACCCTTCTTTATCTTCTCAACACAGCTTCAGTGGAATGTGTCGACACAAGTCCTGTGTGTCGACACAATAAATTCTAGTCGTGACAAAGTTGATGTCGACAGAATTCTAGAGTGTGTCGACACAAGTCCTGTGTGTCGACATAATTGTTGTCGACAGATTTCTGGAATATGTCGACACAGTTGTTGTCGACATATTAAATATGTCGACACATTTTCTGTGTGTCAACACAAAAACTATGTGTCGACACAATCTGGCTCCTGGTGTCAACACTACCCAAGTGTCGACACAAATCTTCTCAGGTGTCTACACTTATACTTAGAAACTTTTTCTACATTTCCTTAACCTGCATATTGAAACTCAAAACACCATTAAATACACAGTGATGAATATCATTGAGTTAGGTGAGACTTCTCCAAATCTGGTACACATTTTCCAATGTACCCAACAGAGGGTCTCAAGCACGTCGTTGGGTGCACTATAATCCTTAGAGAGCGAGCGTTCTGACGGTCTTACACCACTCCTGGTCACTTATAGTCGTACAAAACACCATTAAGTGACTGAACAATATTGCAAAAAGCAATTATAGGAACACGCAGGTTCCTCAAACATGTGTATTTTCATTCCTAAGTGGACATTCATGAGTTCTTTTTATGTTATAATGACGACACACGCACGTGTGCTCACCACCCCTTAAAAGAATACGTCCATGAATTTATTTAAGCTTGACCGAAACCGGTACTCTGATACCAAATTGTAACACCCCTATCCGTCACATAACATATAGCAGTAGGTCCGGCCGGGGCCCGACGCCATATACCACAGACAGACCGAAGGGTTACTAGATGAAACCATCCTTCCAATAACACACATCCTACACAGAGTACATTCTAGCAAAAGTATTAAAAGAGTTGCAAAGAAAAGGACCCAAGCCAACAACATGAATGTCCACTAAAATACCCAAACAGGAATCAGTGTACAAATACACAAAGTACTTGGCCTTATGGCCTTACAAGAGTTTACTTTAAACAAATAGTGTCTTCCAAACATTGGCAAGCAGGCTGGTCACACATTAGAATAATAGGAAACATTTGCATTGGCCTTCGAGGGCCGGCTCAGCAATAAGGGCTTTTGCCCGCTATTTACCACTTGGCTCCGCAGCACCTGCAATCAACATTCCACCGCAATGGTGGCAAAAAAAAGCAACGGTCAGCTAAATCTGACCAAATTATAACGACCCCGCCCCTTAACTTATGTCGGGGATGCTCCTTCCCTGCACTTTATTAGCATAGCCAAACAGTAATGAAATTATACTTCAACACAGGCGTAGGAACGCACGACCACACACCCCGTGCTCTCAGGGGACATTCTCGGTGGACCCCGTCAAATCCGCAGTCTCACCACCTCCCCTTGGACGTCAAATCTTGTGAGCATTTTATTCTTTCCGGCCTAAGCCTAAGACCCTCCATCTATGCCAGCGGCAAGTCCCGCGTACTTTAGGTCGCTTGTACCGTACGACATAGAGCGGTTACGGTTCCCCCTAACCCATTGCTCACACCGCAACGTCAATTTAAGCCATATGCACCGGTCAAGCATCCCCGAGTCCCAAATCGATCACACACTTTACATAACCCAGTTATGTGCAAGTTGGCTTTCAGGCCACCAAGATGGCAGAATCACATTTCTGCCCAGTTTTCCTTGAAGATGGCATTAGCCTATATATATATATATCAAATAAAAAAAGGATTACATTGGCACCATATCCTTAGACAGGATGAACGATAGGGCTTGGGGAAGGGGCATACCGCTATTCCAAATAAAATTCGATCTATAAGCTGAATTTGCAGCGTAGTTTGCCACAGAATTGGCTCTTTGATCAACAAGTGAAGCATAATCTTAGGGCAATCCTTCAGCGACCGAGCTAGCATTCCTTCCATATCCCCATTCCAATTACCTAATAGAATGTGGTTTATAGTGGCACATGCAAAGGCGGAGTCTCCCTCATGAATCAAACCAGTAGCAGCATCCATGAAATTTTTTGCAACATCAATACCAAATTGAGCACTTCTGAGCTCAGACATGTTAACAGAGCGGCTATGGATTTTGACACCCTTGGCAGTAATAAGAGACCCATCATGATCCCGAATAGAGCATCCAATTCCGGCCACGTTATTTGGATGAACAGATCCATCAAAATTAATTTTCAACCATCCTAATGGCGGGGGCGACCAAAAGGGATCGAGGTTTACACGGGCCGCCCAGTTACCATTGGAAGCTTCCAAATAGCATTTAGAATAATTGATGATGGTTGCAAGTAGGGCTCACCATGGACACGCTGATTTCTTGCTTTCCAAATAGCGTAAATTATAGAAGCCAGCGCCATTGTTTCCTTGGATTCAGTGCAGATGTTCAATTCTTCCAACAGCGCATCCAACAGTGAAGGACAGGAGGAGTTTAAACAAATACCCATTCTGGACATCATCACCCTTATACGGCCAACAAAGGAGCAGCTCCTATAGATGTGGCGCACATTTTCTACATGGTTGCAATTACAGGACAGTTCGCATCATTCCTGAGCTGGTGTCGGTATAGCCAATCATTTGTGGGAAGCATGTCTGCCCAGTTTTCCGGGTGCACCTTGGAGTTAATCCCCAAGATTCCCTGTTGCAATCTACCACGTAGAAAACCCAAAAAACAACCAAAGATGTGGAGTCTTCTCCGGCCATTCTTGCATAATGAAACATCACCGATAAAGACCAACTTATCCAGGTAGGCTTCACACACCATGCCTATGTTCGTACTTCGATTCCGGACTCTACGTGCTAAACGACAAGGATTATTCATGTCTACCCGAAGGAATAGCCCACACTCACCGCATACTCGTGAGAGCGGGTTTCCTGTGCAAAAAGAAAGAGGACTTCACATGTCCTAGAAGAGAATCGTTACCCTTAGGTTTCTCTTTGGCGCCATGAAGATCTTGATGGATGAAAACCACCGCAAAGGCCTTACCTCCGTAGATATGAACTCGGCTTGCGATATGGGGCTCCTAAGCTCCACCGGCGACCGGAACTCTCCTTCTCCTTCTTCCTTGCTCTCCCCTCTATCTAAGGCTTTTAGAAAGAGAAAACTCAAAAGAAATGAGGGTTTCAAACCCTATTCTCGGCCTTAACTCAGCAGGTACAAGCCTGGACCCTTGGATCCCAAAAGAAGGACACGGACAGCCATGATTCACACTTAAAATCAATTTCCTGGGCCGAACATGGCTTGTGACACACCCATGTCCAAAGCCGTGTGCCTCACTCGATGCTGAAACCGTCGCATCCCGAATAGGACACGGGCTCAGACACGCCCGTATCAACCTTGACTTGCCCGTGTTAATCAGTACACGCCCGTGTTGCGGGGCATGTTCCCCAATCGACACAGGACCAAAATCATCCCGAAGAGGACACGGTTTCTTGACACGCCAGTGTCAATTTTCACACTCCCGTGTCAACCAGAACACGCCAGTGCACTTAACCGTGTTCCTCCCCCGACACATCCCGGCTAACAGCTTGAGCAGGACACGGGTTCTCGACACGCACGTGTCTATTTTGACACTCCCGTGTGAACCAGAACACGCATGGGTTCTAGAACGTATTCTTCCCCCGATATAGCCCGACTAACAGCCCGAACAGGACACGGTGAAAGAACTAGTTCCTAAACACCTAGAGGGGGGGGGGGGGGTGAATAGCTGCACTTAATCTTTTTAACTTTAAAGGCAGAAACACTGATTTATTAGACTTGTTTATGTAATTCTCTACATCAATTCAGCACATATAACACAGCAATCACAGAATGAATCACACACAGAGTACACACAGCTTTTATAGTGGTTCCCCAAGGTCTGGGTACATCCACTTTCCCCCTTCGCCTATCTAGTAGTGTACTAGATTCGGCCTAACTTCTCCACTACTCCTCAGATCCTCAGATCTTAAAACTCAGAACCCCAAACAGGTTCCTACAACTCAGGGTGATCCCACTCGTACAACTCAGGCTCAATAGCCCTACCACTCAGTCTTCACCAAGACTTACACTCAGAGAACAAGGTCTCCTACAACTCAGGCCCTAGGCCATACCTTAGTCTTCAACAAGACTTACACTCAGAGCACACTGTCTCCTACACTCAGCCTTTATAATACAGGCTTACAGCTCAGATCCCTAAGGATCCCACAGAAAATAAAGAGTACAAAGATTAATAACCACAACTCTGATTGAGAAAGATGAGTTGACTTGCTTCTTGATGAGTTCATGAAAGAACTTTATAGAGATCAACCTCCCTTGGATTTCTTCAAAGCTTCTTGAATTAGAACACAGTAGGGTTGTATCTCTAGGCAGATGATCTTCAATCAACTGTTGACTTGAGAATCAGATCTCAATCTGAAACTTTCTTATCAGCCTGGTTCAATAGCTGTCTTCTTAGAAGGAGCTTTCTCTCTCCAACTTCTTAGATCTTCACTTGAAGGTCTTCTCCTTGTTGTGTTGTTTTTCACTTCAATTAAATCTTCTACTGATCATTATACACTTCTGTTGAAGGAATAAGCCTTTATATAAGCTTTCTTCATGGTGACCGGCTGATCCGGTTTCTAACGATCTTCTGACAACTCTGACAGTAGCAGTTGACCGGTTGAAATGGCAGCTGTCAAGTCATCCAGTCACTTCTTGAAATTTCTGTCACTGTCTGAAAGTGTCGAGACAGATAGTCTTTATGTGTCGACACAAATAGACTAAGTGTCGACACAAGTAGACTAAGTGTCGACACTAGCCTTCATGGTGTTGACACAACTCCTTGTGTTGTAGAAACTTGCTTCTCGATACTGCTTCTTCAGAATGTGTCGACACTGATCCTGTATGTCGACACAAGTCCTTCTTCTGTAATACTTAGTTGAATTCTGCTAAGTGTCGACACAACTCCTTTGTGTCGACACATCTTCTTATGTTGAAACTTGCTAAGTGTCGACACATCTTCTTTGTGTCGACACATGACTTCTGTGTTGAAACTTTTGCTGAGTGCCGACACATCTCCTTTGTGTCGACACATTCTTCATGTGTTGAGACTTTTGCTGAGTGTCGACACATCTCCTTTGTGTCGACACTTATACTTAGACTTTGTTGAAATTTGCTGAGTGTCGACACAGCCTCCTAGTGTCGACACTTGTACTTGAACTTTGTTGAAGTTTTACTGAGTGTCGACACAGCCTCCTAGTGTCGACACTTGTACTTGAACTTTATTGAAGTTTTGCTGAGTGTCGACACAGCCTCCTAGTGTCGACACTTTTGCTGTCGACAAAGTTTCTCTGAGTGTCGACACTGCTTGTAAGTGTCAATACAGATTCTTTAGACAATTCTTCACTGTGTGTCGACACTGCCTGTATGTGTCGACACTTTCCTTCTGGTGTCGACTCTGCCTTCCTAGTATCGACACAATTACTCCAAGTGTCGACACTGCTTCCCTAGGTGTCGACACAAGCCTTCTTAAGTGTCGACACTTTTCTTCTAGGTGTCGACACATGGACTTAGAAACATTTCCTGCAAACCTGTAGCTACTTAATCTGCACAAGGAAACTCAAAGCACATCAAATACATCTTGATGTATATCATTGAGTAGGGTGAGGCTTCTTCAAATCAGGTACATATATTCCAATGTACCCAACAATCTCCCCCTATTTGGAGAAGTCATAACCCTTAGTCAATGATATACACCATACATAACAAATTCTCAGTATGATGTAAAACAGTAATATATGACAGGAAAAATACTTAAACATGCATGAGCAGAACATGTATATACCATTAGCTCAGAACAATTAATGTAATAGATGAACATATAACATTGTTCTTACAAATTCCAACATTTACATTAATCAAAAGTTTACATAGAGTTTACTACAAATTACAACTTGTAAACTTAAGAAAATGCTATCCTAAGGCTGCTCTGGTTCCTTGATTACAATCCCCTTTCCAGATTGAATCTTTGCTTGAACTGGGGCTTCAGTGTCATCAGCAGCAGCAGGCTTCTTCCCTTTAAGATCTTTCTTTTTCAACTCTTCAGCCTTTATCTTCTGCCTTTCAAAATAGTGATAAGGCTTGAGGAAATACTTGCTAGGCTCCTGTGCATTAGGAGGTAGCTTTCCCAGTTTAGCCTTTCTTCTATATTGTACAATGGCCTCTTGCCTATTCTCATGTTTCCTCCACTCCAGGTAAGAATACCACTTGCCTCTATCCAGGACATTGTCCTTAGCGGCCTTCCAAGCAGTCAAGATGATATTCCTGGAAGTGGGGCTCCATTGTTCAAAATCAGGCCTTAATTCAGCTTGCTCTCTGAATCTTTTCTTAGACAATTGAGCCTCTTGTTCTTTTAACAGAGCCTCTTGCTCTTTTAAGATTGCCTCTGGCACATGCTGATCAACTTTCTCAAGAATTATATTCTGATTTCCCTCAGGAGGACTATACATAGTCTGTATCTCTTGATGTATCATGTCAAAGTCTGGTGGAGGGTATATCACTTGAGCCACTTCAGCTTGTTCTCCTCCAAAGTATGCAGGATTGATTCCAGACTCTGCCACATTGTCATCATCACATAAGGGTGGATATCCAAGGGTGGCTCTGATGGAATTTGAAATCCATTTGGCATGATCAGAGCCTGCCTTGACTAGTACCCTCTCCCCCTTTATGACTTCTCTCTCGATGTGATCCCTAAGATCATCTTTCTGGAACCTGATCTGGGCATTCAGATAGTTTACTCCATCCTTATAAAAAGGTTTCAGCCTTTGGAGCTTTTCAGTGATTAGCTTCTGTGAATCCTGGAGGGCAGAAGTAACAGCAGTGAGACCTTCTTGTAATGCTTGATCAAATTCTGCCTTAGCTATAGTCAAGTCTGCAGTATGGGCAGAAGCAAGATTCTTCATTTCAGTGACTATCACATTATGTGATTCAGTCAAGTTTTCATTCATTCTTTTTTGGTTTTCCAGGACATACCCTTGCTTCACTGCCATATCATCCACTTGTGTTTTAATCTTCTCCTGATGAGTGGCCAGATAGACTACTGTATTTCCTCCTTTATGGAAGTAGTCAGTCATTTCTTTCTTGTTGAGATTCACTTCAAATCTGATAGATTTTATGTCTTGTGCAAGATCAAATTGAAGTGACTTATGCCCTTCATCCATGTACTTTTCTAGAGCTTGCCTTTGCTCATCCAGCTTAATCTGTAAAGCCACCATCAGTGAACTATAGTCAGTAGATGGGGCAGGCTGTGAAGCAATTGTCTGTAGGGCTTTCTTATAGTTCTGGCTTCTTCTCTTGAAGACCTGTAACTTCCTCTTCTTGGCTCTAACAGCCTCTTCATCTTCTGAAGCAGAAGTGCTGTCTATGTCCACTCTATCCTTAGGACTAGGATGTGAATCCTTCTCAGTCCTTGTTAGCCCTTCAGCATCTCTTGGCTCCTCAGTCTCCTTACTTGCAGTTTCCTCTACATTCTCCATATGCTCCCCCTCAATATTTACTTTCTCCCCCTCAACAGTAGCTATTTATTTCTCAAGGTCTGTCTGTACAAGATCAAGGAATAGCTCCTCTAAGGTGAATTCCTGTTGAGAGTGGGCTGGAGAATCACTGATCTCATCAACCACATTATCAGCAACAGATGTGTCCTCCATGACAACATCTTGTAATTGAGGTTGTATCTGTGTTTGCTGATGAACATTAGGGAATGATTCAGTCAAGACTTCATCCTCAATAGTGAAATCTAATTGATTAATGTCAGTTATTACCTCTAGTATGATTTGAGTAGCCCTGTCACTCTCTAGTGGAGTTGGCTCTTCAACAAGTAAAGGCTCCCCCTGGAGTGGATCCAGGTGAATTGGGCTTGCTGAGGGTAGCTCCCCATGCCTCTGTGTATCTTCGTGTCTTGCTGGAGACTGTCCAGCAGTTCCTGTCTCTTCATCATCAGGAGTAAATAATATTTGCCCTTCAGAGCTGCTAGAGGATTCTTGAGCCACAGTGGCTGTCTGCTTCTTCTTCTTCTAGGGTGTGTCCTTTTCTGGAGTAGGCATTTCTTTTGTCAATACTCTATCCCATCTAGAGAAAATTCTTAAATCCATTCTCCTCATGTGATTTATCTTAGAACCTGCAGCCTGATTCATCACCTCAGGAATACTTCATGTTAGGTATAGACTCAGTATTCTACCCAGATTGGGCTTCTTCATACTTTCTTTTATCTTCTCAAACACAACTGCAGACCAATCAGTATTAAGTTTGAAGATAATCCTTGTCATCAAACTGAACATATAAGCTGAAATTCTGTCAAGTCCTCCAGGCTTGCTCGGGATGACCTTGCCAACTATTTCAGACAGAAACTTTCCTTGGATGTTCATTCCTTTCCTGTTGAACACTGATCCAATCTTCAGGTTTGAATCCAGTCCACACCATCTCAATGCCTCTCTAGTCTTAGAAGTAGATACGTCTTCTTCCTCTTTTGTTCTTGGTAGATGAAGTACCTTCCTGAGACTTTTCTGTGTGACCTTGACTTTGGTCCCATGAACTCTGGACTTGATCTTGAGTCCAGTATCATCAATTGAAGCTGCACTCAAAAATTTAAGAACCTCCTTCTTCCAGATCTTGATTGGTTCTGATACAAGGTACTCCAATCCAGTCTTGGCAATTAGGGTTACCACACCTTTGATTTCAGGTTCCGCGTCATCAAAGGCGTGTCGCACGAGCTCGTATCCTTCATTAATATTCTCTTCTAGCTTGGGCGCCATTAGGGTTTGAAGAAATTTTGAATTTGGAGAAGAGAGATATCGACACACAAGTTTGGTCTCGAAACTTTGGTGAGCGTGTCGACAAACACTGGGGAAAACTTATTTATACCTTTCTAGAATCGAAGGTGAAAAGGCGCGTCAAAATACTTAAATTGTGTCGACACTATTGAAACGTGTCGACACCAACTGCTAATGTCTCGACACCACCCTGGATGTGTCGACACCTACCCTGCATGTGTCGACACTAATTCTCTGAAGTGTCGACACCATTTCTCTGAAATGTCGACACCACTACTATGTGTCGACACAGACAACTCTGTGTGTCGACACCATTTTCCTTAGCCAATTTTTGTAAACTATTCTAAGTTTATCATCCCTAATTTAATTTTAAATTTGTTGAATTTGGTTTCATCTAAGGGCTTAGTATACATATCAGCTAGCTGATTATCTGTATTTATATACTCTAGGAAAATATCTTCTTTTTCGACATGTTCTCTTAGAAAATGGTACTTTATTTCTATGTGCTTAGTTCTACTATGAGAGACAGGATTATTTGCAATAGAAATAGCACTAGTAGAATCACAAAATAAAGGTGTTCTACTTACTTGAATACCATAATCTTCTAGTTGGTGTTGTATCTGTAACACCACCTATCCGTCACATAGCATATAGCAGTAGGTCCGGCCGGGGCCCGACGTTGTATGCCACAGACAGACCGGGTGGTTACTCATGGAAACCATCCAACCAATCAACGTCCTACCCAGAGCATTCTAGCGGAAGCAGTTTATAAAAGTTGCAAATAAGAACCCAGCACTAAAGCATGAATGTCCACTAAACCGAAATAGGAATGTTATACAAATACCAACATAAGCATTAAGGCCATACAAAATGTTTCACTTGATATTACATGATTTACAAACCACGGCACGCAGGCCGGTCATACATGAATAAAACAGTAAACACTTCTAATTGGGCCTTTGAGGGCCGGCTTCGCAAAAAGGGCTTTAGCACGCTATTGACCGCTTGGTCCAGCAGCACCTGCAAGCAACAAACCACCGCACGGTGGCAAAACAAGGCAACGGTCAGCAATGCTGACCAAATTATAACGATCCTGCCCCCAACTCGGGGCGGCGATGCTCCTTCCCTGCATTTCATTAGCATAAGCGAGCAATATATATATTTATCCATTTCATCACAGACGTTGGCTCGCATGGCCACACGCCCCGTGCTCTCAGGGCACATTCTCGGTGAACCGGTCGATGTCATGTCAATTAAAGCCATAGACATTCCGGACTCACCACCGCCACTTTGACGGCCAAACCTATGAACAATTTGTCTTCTTGGCCTGGGTCACGACAATTTAAGCCATCGACCGCCGAAGACCCTAATCTATGCCAACGGCAAGTGCCACGTGCCTTTAGGTCTCTTTAACCGAACGACATAGAACGGGTAAGGTTCCATCTAACTCGTGCTCACATCGCAATGACAATTTAAGCCATTTGCGCGGGTCAAACTTCCACCGAGTCCCATTTCCATCACAATTCACATAACCCGGTTATGTTCAAGTTGGCTCTCAGGCCACCAAGTTGGCAAGATCTCGCATCCGCCCAGTTTTTCGGGTGCACCTTATGGTTAATCCCCAAGGCTCCCTGCTGCAATCTACCGCGTACAAAACCCGAAAAACAATCAATAGCACGGAGTCTTCTCCGGCATTTATGCAATGCAACATCACCGATCGAGACCAACATGTCCGGGTAGGCTTCACACATCATGCTTATGTCCGTTCTTGCTTACGGACTCTAAACAACGGGGACTTCACATATCTACCCGAAGGAACGCCTCCAACTCTCTGCAAACCCGCGAGAGCGGGCTTCCTATGCAAAGAAGGAGAGCTACTCATGCTCAAGAAGAGAATCGTTACCCTAGCATTCCTCTTTGGCGTCATTGAAAAGTAAGCGCATGAAAAGCACCGCACTAGCTTTGCCTCCGTGGATCCGGAGTTGGCTCGAGATTTGGAGCTTCGAAGATCCTCCAATGGCCGGATCTAGCTCCTTCTTCCTTCCTTGGCTCTCCTCTCTCTCTAAGCTTTTAGAAAGATAATAACTTATGAAAAGTGAGGGTTTCTAAGTCCAATCCCTGGTATATCCCTTCAGGAACAACACCCAGCCGTTGGATCATCAATTAAAGAAATGAACGGCTTTGATTCGGGAATGAAATTCCCAATCTGGACCAAACACGGCCTGGCACACGCCCGTGTCCAGGGCCGTGTGCCTCATTGGCCGTCAAAATCGACTCGCCTGGAACAACACACGGGTATCAAACACGGCCGTGTTCGACCTGACACGCCCGTGTTCCACCTGACACGGCCGTGTGGCCGGCCGTGTACCCCCATCATTTTTCCCCGAAAACAACCCGAGCACTGCACGGGTTCTAGGACATGCCCGTGTCCTTGCCCGTGTCACCTCAACATGCCTAGACCCCAGGCCGTGTACACGGTCTCGACACTCGACACTTCGTCGAGCAAAGATCGTCGACCTGATGACACGGCCTTGGACACGCCCGTGTCCTAGGCCGTGTGCCTTGTCTCGACACAATGTCGAGACCAAAGTATTGACTCCCCGGGACGAGTGTCGACACGGGTTGACACGCCCTGCGACACGCCCGTGTCACAGGCCGTGTGCCATGTCTCGACACTTCATCGAGCGCAGAGTGTCGACTTCGCGGGCTAAGTGTCGACAAGGGTCGACACGCCTTGCGACACGCCCGTGTCGCAGGCCGTGTGCCCAGTCTCGACATAATGTCGAGACCAAAGTGTCGACTTCCCGGCTGAGTGTCGACACAAGCTTGACACGCCCTGGGACACGCCCGTGTCCCAGGCCGTGTGCCTGCAGCCAGAACCCAAAACTGGCCCAAAACATCCCTCGTCGCTCCTTTGAGTTTCGGGACGTTACAACTCTCCCCCTCTTAAAGAATTTCGTCCTCGAAATTATATAAAGGAAAGACATGTACAAAACCAAAATTTGTACCTGAGCGGAACAACTCCGGATACTCGTCAAGCATAGTCTGCTCTCGCTCCCAAGAGAGCTCCTCACGACCGCAATTGTCCCACTGGACCTTGACCATCTTGATCTCTTTATTGCGTAGCCGCTTGACCTCCGAGTCCTCAATCCGCACAGGCTTGACCTTTGTCGTCAGCCACTATCCACCGGCACTTGATCAACCGCGATCACTTGCATAGGCTCTTGTACCGCCTTTCGAAGCACCGAAATATGGAATACATCATGTAAACCACTAAGCTCCACTGAAAGCTTCAACCGATAGGCCGCTTCACCAACTCGCTCCAGAACCTCAAACGGTCCAAGGTACCTCGGGCTTAGCTTTTTCAATCGCCGCACCCGCGAGACACCCTTGAACGGCTTGATCTTTAAGTATACATAATCGCCCACAGCGAACTCCACGTTCCTGTTCTTGGCATTATAGTACTTTGCTTGCCGGTCCTGAGCGATAAGCAACCTCTCCCGAATGGTTCTCACCAAAGAAGTAGCATCCTCCACTTCCGATCGCTTATACAACTTTGACTCACCCGTTTCTAACCAAGACAACGGCGTGCGATATTTTCTACCATATAGGGCCTCGAAAGGCGCCATCAGAATACTCGCTTGGTAGCTATTGTTGTATGCGAACTCCACCAAATAAAGGTGATCTTCCCATTGCTTTCCGAAATCCAAGACACACATGCAGAGCATGTCTTCCATGGTTCTATTGACCCTCTCGGTCTGCCCATCCGTTTGCGGATGGAAGGCTGTGCTGAATTTCAACTTTGTTTCCAACATTTGTTGCACTAGCCTCCAATCATTGGACGTGAACCGCTCATCTCGGTCACTCACGATGCTGCGGGGCACACCATGAAGCCGTACTATGTTATCCACATAAAGCTTTGCCAACTTCTCCACCAGATCATCCTTCCTATGCGGAATAAAATGCGACACCTTCGTTAATCGATCAAAAACCACCCAAATGATGTCGTTCCCCTTTTGCGACCTTGGCAAACCGTGCACAAAGTCCATAGAGATGTCGTCAAATTTCCACTCCGGAATAGGCAAGGACTTACGAAATCCTCCCGGCTTTTGGCACTCCGCCTTTACCAAGGCGCAAGTTTGGGACTTCGCTACGTATAGCGCCACATCCTTCTTCAAACCCGGCCACCAAAACAGTTTCTTCACATCACGGTACATCTTCGTGCTCCCCGGGTGAATCGAGTACTTGGAATGGTGTGCCTCGTACAACAACTCCACCCGCAAATTACCCACACTTGGGACGCACAGACGACCGTCCTTCCAAAGTAATCCGTCCTCCACGACGAATTGGGAATTTGACCCATCCAGAGCCTCTACCATGAACTGCTTCATATGAGCATCTATATCCAAAGCCTGCCGAATACGATCAGCCAGGTCATATTGGACTTCAGTCCAATTCAGAACTGCTTCAGCACTTGATTGCATGTCCACACAAACAATCTCCAACGCCTCCAACTCCCGCACCAACCGCTCATCATGCACCGATAGCCAATTAGCTTGAGATGGGGCTCGGCGACTCAACGCGTCCGCAACCGCATTCCCTTTACCAGGCACGTAGTGGATCTTAAATGTATAGTCCCCCAGGAACTCCATCCATCTGCGCTGTCGCATATTCAGATCCTTCTGATCAATAAGATATTTCAGGCTCTTATGATCGGTGTAGATATCAATCTTCACACCTTACAAATAGTGGCTCCACAGCTTCAAGGCAAAAATCACGGCCGATAACTCCAAGTCATGGACCGGATAGTTCCTCTCATGCACCTTCAGCTGTCTCGAGCCATAGGCTATTACACTTCCATGTTGTAGTAGCACGCAACTCAACCGCTGCCCGAAGCATCACTATAAATCTCATAGCCTTCGGTCCCACATGGCGAACTCAGCACAGGCGCCGTGGTCAACCGACACTTCAACTCCTCAAAAGCTCACGCGCACTCCGGCGTCCAAACGAACTTATGCTCATTCCTCGTCAAAGTAGTGAGAGGTAACGCTATCTGCAAGAAGTTTTCTACGAAGCGCCTATAATAGCCAGCAAGCCCCAGAAAACTCCAAACTTCCGCTACCGTAACAAGCTCAGGCCACTCCCGTATCGCAACGATCTTCGTCGGATCCACAGCAATACCCTGTCCACTTACTATATGCCTGAGGAACGCCACTGAGGATAGCCAAAACTCGCACTTCGAGAACTTGACATACAACTGATTTCGCCTTCGCGTCTCCAACACCAAATGAGGATGCTTGAAGTGATCTTCCTCACTTTGCGAGTACACCAAAATATCATCGATGAAGACGATCACGAAATGGTCCAAGTACTCCCTGAACGTCCTGTTCAACAAATCCATGAACACTGACGGCGCATTAGTCAGCCCAAACGGCATGACCGTAAACTCATAATGCCTGTATCTCGTACTAAACGCTGTCTTCGGGATATCACTCTCCCTTATTCGCAGTTGATAGTACCCAGCCTTGAGATCCAACTTCGAGTACACCGTCGACCCTACCAACTGATCAAAAAGATCATCAATCCGGGGGATCGGGTACTTGTTCTTCTCCGTCAACTTGTTGAGCTCCCGATAATCAATACATAGCCTCAAGCTTTCATCCTTCTTCTTAACAAAGAGGACCGGTGCGCTCCAAGGCGAAGAACTCGGGCGCACATACCCTTGCTCCAACAACTCTTGCAGTTGAACTTTCAGCTCCTCCATTTCCTTAGGCGCTAGCCGATAAGGAGATCGTGACACAGGCTTTGCACCTGGCACTAGCTCGTTCGTAAAATCTATCTCCCGCTGAGGCGGGGCTCCAGGAAGATATGCGGGGAACACATCAGGGTATTCCGATACCACTGAAATACAATCCAATGCAGGCTTTCGCTTTGCAGCCTCCATTAGTGTAAAGAACAGTTCTGCACCGGCACGAACTGCCTTCACCACCTGAAGAGCAGACATCAACGTCTTGCTCGACACCTTTAAGCCCGTAAAAGTCGTTTCATGACTTGCTCCCAGCTTGACTTCCTTGCGACCGCAGTCAATATAGGCCTGCTGCTCCGAGAGCCAGTCCATGCCAAATATAACGTCGAACTCCACCAACGGAAGTAAAGACGCCTGCAAGTCGAACTCCTGATTCCCAATACGAATCTTAACATCGCAGATCCTATCCGCTCGCATCGAACACCCATTGGGCAACAACACATCCAACTTATCCTTCGCCATCGAAGAAGGGACTCTGATGCGTGATATAAATCCTTCGGACAAGAAGGAGTGTGAAGCTCCCGTATTGAAGAGTGCTCGTGCCGGATTTTCACAAATCAAAACAAATCCTAAACAAGCAGTGGTAAGGTAACATGTGCATAACAAGTATTTAAAGAAATTGACTTGCTATAAATTAAACCGTACCTGTCACCACATCAGCCTATTTGATGGCCTCTTGTTGGCCAAGATTATAAACCCTTGGTTGGGCCAGAGCATAATGGGATGTGGTCGACTCCACTGCCTTTCCCTTCTCTTCGTAAGTAGCTCCCGGCCTTCTCTCGGACTTAGGACGTCCGCTCCAACAATCGCGGGCAAAGTACCCCGTCTTTCCACAAGTAAAACATGCGCCCGGGGTCCGACTCGTAGTCGCCCCAGAAGCACCAGAAGGAGCTGGACCCGAAGTCCTATGCTTCTTGAAAGACCTCCGATAGCCGGACTTTGAAGTAGTCGGCACTTTGAATTCAGATTTCTTCTCACCCAAGCTTTTCTTTGCTTGTACATTCTTCATGTCCTTCTCCAAGGACCGGGCAGTATTGACCAAGGTTAAGAAACCCTGCGTCATCGGCCCCGAGAGTAGCAACCTTAACTCATCTCTTAACCCTTCATAGAAGCGATTAGTCTTGCGCTCCTCATCCACAATAGTGGAGCTAGCATAACAACTCAAACGAGTGAACTCGTGGAGATATTCATCCACACTCTTTTCACCCTGAACAAACTTCAAAAATTCGTTCTCCAACGCTATCTTCTGCGTCGAAGGGAGGTATCTAGCCAAGAACAATCTCGAGAACTCTTCCATCGAGATATCACCAAGTTGCCTACCTCTCAGTAAGTGCAGCTCCAATCCTTCCCACCACATTCTCGCTTCACCGTCCAGAAGGAACGTAGCGATGGTGGTCATTTGCCACTCCTCCGTCTCCGTTGTTGTCATAACTCTCTTCACCCTAGAGAGCCAATATTCAGCCTGGGATGGGGTTCCTAACCCCGAGAATAACGGAGGGTTAAAGCTCATTACATGATTAAGCTGCCTCTCAGTTGCCCTTCTTGGCACCACCGGTTCCACAAGCACTTGCTCCACTCTCCTCGGCTTAGCCTCTTAAAGAGGTTCCTGCTCCATCACAGGAGCGGGCTGCTGCGTATGGCTTGCAGGCTGCGCATTTATCACGGCCAACACCGCTTCAGCCACCAATCGTATGTTCTCAGCCGACAGAGGTGTTGCAGGAGCAACATCCGGTGCACTACTAGCCTCAGAAACTCGGCGTTCTGACGGCCCAACACCACTTCTGGTCACCTATAGTGGTACAAAACATCATTAAGCGACTAAATAAAATTGCAAACAGCAATTATATGAACACGCAGGTTCCTCAAACACGAGTATTTTCATTCCTAAGTGGACATTAATGGGTTCTTTTACCGTTATAACGATGACGCACACAATGTGCTCACCACCCCTTAAAACGAATTCGTCCACGAATTCATCTTAAGCCCGACCAAAGCCAGTAGTCTGATACCAAATTGTAACGCCCCCTATCCGTCACATAGCATATAGCAGTAGGTCCGGCCGGGGCCCGACGTCGTATGCCACATACAGACCGGGTGGTTACTCATGGAAACCATCCAACCAATCAACATCCTACACAGAGCATTCTAGCGGAAGCAGTTTATAAAAGTTGCAAATAAGAACCCAGCACTAAAGCATGAATGTCCACTAAACCGAAATAGGATTGTTATACAAATACTAACATAAGCCTTAAGGCCTTACAAAATGTTTCACTTGATATTACATGATTTACAAACCACGGCACGCAGGCCGGTCATACATGAATAAAACAGTAAACACTTCCAATTGGGCCTTCGAGGTCCGGCTTCGCAAAAAGGGTTTTAGCCCGCTATTGATCGCTTGATCCAGCTGCACCTGCACCCCGATCATGCATTTCATTAGCATAAGCGAGCCCATTTCATCATAGAACGGCCACACAGGGCACATTCTCGGTGAACCGGTCGACACGTGCGGGCCACTTTGACTAGGACACGATAATTTAAGCCATCGTGTCCTTGCCCCGCGTACATCTAACTCACACACGCCTTTGGACCCCAGGCCGTGTATACGGTCACCTCGACACTCGACACTTCGTCGAGATCGAAGATCGTCGATGGACCTGATGACACGGCCTTGGACACGCCCGTGTCCTAGGCCGCACTGTGCCTTGTCTCGACACAATGTCGAGACCTAAGTCCAATCCCGGGTAGTTGGATCGACGACTCGGGACTGAAATGCCGGGACGAGTGTCGACGCCGTCACTCGCCTGGTTGACACGCCCGTATGTACATCAGGAGCACTGCACGGGTTCTAGGACACGCCCGTGTCCTTGCCCGCGTCACCTCAACACGCCTGGACCCCAGGCCGTGTAGGTCTCGACACTCGACACTTCGTCGAGCGAAGATCGTCGACCTGATGTGGACACGCCCGTGTCGACACAATGTCGAGACCAAAGTGTCGACTACGAGTGTCGACACGGGTTGACACGACAGGCCGTGTGCGTCTAGACACTTCGTCGAGCGCAGAGTGTCGACAAGTGTCCACGGGTCGACAGGCCTTGTGTCGCAGGCAGTCTCGACACAATGCCGAGACCAAAGTGTCGACTTCCCGGCTGAGTGTCGACACAAGCTTGACACGCCTTGGACACGCCCGTGTCCCAGGCCGTGTGCATGCAGCCAGAACCCAAAACTGGCTCAAAACGTCCCCCGTCGCTCCTTTGAGTTTCGGGGCATTACAGTATCCATAGTAGTTGTGCACAGCAGCTTCCTGCAACAACATACTCTGACTCAGCTGTGGAGATAGCCACACTGGTCTGCTTCTTGCTACTACAAGACACCAGCCTTCCACCTAGAAATTGACAGGTACCTGTTGTACTTTTCCTATCTTCCTTGCAGCCTGCAAAATCTTCATCTGAATAACCTGTCAGTTCAAAATCTCCATCCCTATGGTACCAAAGGCCTAGATAAGGTGTGCCCTTAAGATATCTCAAAATTCTTTTGACTGCTGTCAAATGAGATTCTTTAGGGCAAGCTTGGTACCTAGCACAGACACATGTAGCATACATGATATCTGGTCTACTTGCAGTCAAATATAGTAGGGAGCCAACTATCCCTCTATACAAAGTTTCATCTACAGGTTTCCCTGCATCATCTTTGCATAAAGACATTATTGACCCCATAGGAGTTTTCATGGTAGTGGATGATTCCATACCATACTTCCTTATTAATTATACGGTGAACTTAGACTGGCATATGGATAAACCATCCTCAGTCTGTCTAACTTGGAGACCCAAGAAGAACTTAAGTTCCCCCATACTGCTCATTTCAAATTGTCCTTGCATAAGTTTTGCAAACTTTTTGCAAAGACTACTTTCTGTAGACCCAAATATGATGTCATCTACATATATTTGGACTAAGATAATCTTCCCTCTGGATTCCCTAAGGAATAGAGTCTTGTCTATTTTATCCCTTGTGAATTTATTCTCAATGAGGAAACTAGACAGGGTTTCATACCAAGCCCTAGGGGCTTGTTTTAACCCATACAAATCCTTCATAAGTCTATATACATAGTCAGGTTTAAGAGAATCTACAAAACCTGATGGCTGCTCAACATAGACTTCTTCCTTCAGGTTTCCATTCAGAAAAGCTGACTTAACATCCATTTGATAGACCTTAAATCCTTGGAATGTTGCAAAGGCAAGGAACATCCTTATTGCTTCCAGTCTGGCTACTGGAGCAAAGGTTTGATCAAAATCAATACCTTCTTCCTGCCTATATCCTTTAGCAACTAGTCTAGCTTTATTCTTTATAATAATTCCATTCTCATCCAGCTTGTTCCTAAAGATCCGCTTAGTTCCAATTATGTTGTGATCCTTTGGTTTAGGAACTAGCTCCCTGACCTTGAATCTTTTGAACTGGTTCAGCTCCTCTTGCATGGCTTCAATCTAATGAGGGTCTAGGATTACTTCTTCAAATTTCTTTGGCTCTAACTGGGATAGAAAGCAGGAGTAGAGAACTGAACTTAGATTCCTGCTCCTTGTTTGTACCCATTGTCTGAGATCTCCAATAATTTGATTGGCTGGATGATCTTTTAAATGCCTACTTGCTGGAGGCAGCCTGTCTTCTGATTGTACACCTTCAGCTTCTTCATTCAGCAGCTCCTCTTAGTATTCTTCAGCAACTAGAGTATCTTGTACTCCCCCTAGACAGTAGCCACTATTATCCACTTGCTGACTTGCAGTAGAACCTTCTTCAATAGTAAGCTTGTCCATCTTCTCAGTCACACCTATAGAGCTGTTAACACTTCTAGGCAATTCATTGTTAATGAGTCTAGCTTCATCAAAGACTACATAAACTGACTCTTCTACAACTTGAGTAATCAAGTTGTAGATCCTATAAGCCTTACTGTTGTTGCTGTACCCAACAAAGATCCACTCTTGGGATTTGGTAGCAAACTTGGTTAAATAAGACTTACCATTGTTAAGTATATATCATTTACAACCAAAGATCCTGAAATAGGATAGATTTGGTTTTCTGCCCTTCACAATCTCATAGGGGGTCTTATTGTGGCTCTTGGTGATAGTAGCCCTATTAATTACATGACATGCAGTATTTACTGTCTCAGCCCAGAAATATTCTGGGAGAGATGTGTCACTCAATAGGGTTCTACCAGCCTCTATCAAGGTTCTATTTTTCCTTTCAGCAATACCATTTGCTGAGGTGTTCTTGGTGAAGAAAATTCCTGAAATATCCCAAACTCTTCACATAGCTTTGTCATACTATCAGACTGGAATTCAGTACCATGGTCACTTCTTATTTTGACCACTGTACTGTCTAACTCATTCTGAATTTGTTTGACAAAACTATAAAAGATACTAGGAGTTTCAGATTTTTGCCTTAGGAAGAATACCCAGGAAAACCTTGAATAATCGTCTACAACCACAAATGTGTAGACCTTCCTACCTAGGCTATGAACTGGCATAGGACCAAAAAGATCCATATGCAAGAGGTATAGGCACCTCACAGTATCTTTATTCTCATTGCTATTAAAGGTGGATCTGGTCTGCTTGCCTTTCTGACAAGCTGAGCATATCCCAACCTTTATGCACTTAACCTGAGGACCATTCCTCACTAACTCTTTGCTAAAGAGTTGGTCAATTGTCTTATAGTTAAGATGAGTCAGCCTCTTGTGCCATTTAACACAATGTGAGACTTTCTCACCAGCTACAAGACAAATAGGATAAACTATGTTCTGACACATAATGTCTAGACAATAGACATTTCTCTTCCTATATCCTATCAGAATGATCTTTTGATCACTTGACCTACTGATATGACAACCATCCTTGACAAATGAGATGTCATATCCTAAATCACTCAGCTGACTTATGCTAATGAGGTTATGTTTCAAACCCTTTACATAAGCCACTTGAGTAATTGTAATAAGGTTGCTAGAAATGTTACCAAAGCCTTTGATGATTCCTTTTTCTGAACCACCAAAGGTAACCTTAGGACCATCCTTGATTGGTGTATAGTCCTTCAGCAATCCCCTAGTTCCAGTCATGTGCCTGGAACATCCAATGTATAATTACCATATAGGGGCATGGCCACTTGGACTCACCTACAAAATAGATTACTTAACCTTAGAACCCAAATAATTCTTGGGTCCTTGGTGCAAGTTAGTCTGACTCTTAACAAAACTACCTGTAGCTTTTCTAGCAGGCAGTTTGCTACTCACCTTGGCACTTGAATTATGCCAACAATCTATGGCAAAGTGGCCTACCTTGCCACAACACCAGCACTCAAATTTGTTGTAACTTTGTTTAGGTACAACCCTGGCTATTTTATCTACATTAGGCTTCTTGTTGAGTACTGGGGCTATGCCCTTAGACTTGGACTTTACTGTCCAGGCAGGTTTTGTAAACCCCAATCCAGTTTTACCCTTATGAGGTACAAACTCATCTATCAAAGGTAGAACAGATTTTGGTTTAGAAAAACTTGCTATAATATCTCTCTCCTTCTGAAGACTAATCTCCAGATTTCTGATTTGATCATTCTTGAATGTAATAGTCCACATCTTAATAACAGTAATGTTCTTCAGTCTGGCTATTTCATTTAGTTTCTGATCTAATAACTTGTCAAAGTCTATTGCAGCCTCTTTAAGACTAGCAATCTCCTTAGCCTGAGTTTTGGTCAAGCGTTTGCTTTTCTTCAAAGCCCGCAACAATACTCTATATTCATCAATTAACTGATGAATGTCTCCTTCAGATGCAGATCCACTCACATCACTTGATGTTAATGTATCTGAATCTGACTCAGTACTAGAAATTGAACTTGAAGAACAATATTGTACCTGACTAGGTCCAGGCTGATCCTGGATTTTGTCTCCTTCTGATAAGGACATCAGTCCCTTGCACTGAATGTTCTCCTGCTCATAAATTGAGTTCATTAGCTGCATGAACTCATTTTCTTCTTCTTCAACAAACAAGCCAATATAGGCTTCAACTTCTGAATCTGTTTCTGAAGATGACATATCAGTCAGACTTTTATCCTTCTTGGCAACAGAAGACCTTTCCTTTTTGCCCTTAAATTGTGTCTTCTTCTTGTTAGTGGACTCTTTCCTCTTTTCTGGACAATCAGCTATTACATGTCCTTGTCTATTGCAACAATATCATACTATCTTTGAGGATGTAGTTTGACTAGACTTGGACTTTCTCCTGTCATTCCTTGATGACTTCCTGTTCTGATAATAGTCATCTTTTGTCTGTGAAGTGGATGGCTTGGACCTCCACTGCTTCTTCTTTAGAAACTTCTGAAAGTGCCTAGTAAATACAGCAAAGTCTTCATCACTTTCACTGCTTTCTGACTTCTTACTATCTGAATTTTCTGATACTGTCTCAGCAACTATTTGTGGTGGAGATGGAGACTTGCTTTTATATTTCTTAGTGGCTTCAGTTTTGAAAGCCACAGTTCTTTATTTGTGCTCCACCCTAGTAGACTTTTCTTCCTCCTTCCTTACCATTAACTGCATCTCATAGGATAATAGTTTTCCAAACAATGTTGGAGGAGGTATATCAGCTAGTTTGGCCATTTCCCTTATGACACAAATCTTAGTATCCCAGTCTTTACTTAGGGATCTCAAGAACTTATCATTCAGCTCATAATTGCTGAATTCTCTTCCATAGGACATTAACTCATTAACAATCCTATAGAATTTCTTATAACACTCAGTAATTCTATCAGACCTGCCTTGTCTGAAGCTTTCATACTCTTGATTTAATAAAGACTTCCTGTCTTGTCTTAGCTCTTCTGATCCCTCCATATAGACTATCAGTGTGTCCCACATTTCTTTTGATGTTTTACAATGAATCAGATTTTGAAATGTGGCATCATCAATTGCACTTACAATAATATTCTGGGCCCTCTTGTCCATAGTGGCCAGAATAATTTCATCCTTGGTCATTTCTGAATAGTCTTTGGGAGTTCTCTGATTTACATCCAGAACAGATACTTTCATTGACACATATAGCCCTTCTTTAACAGTAATGTATATTCTTGGGTCAGAGGCTTCCATAAAAAGTCTAACCCTTTCTTTCCAAATGCCAAAGATCTCCTTTCTGCAGATTGGCAATTTCATGGATCCTAGCTCTTTGTGATTCTCAGTTGAACCCATTTTCTTGATTCTTGATTATACTGATTCTGCCTACAGGATCTTTACACAGACTATTATGTCCTTTTTGAGCAACCTCGCTTTGATACCACTTGAAAGAACTAGTGCCTAAACACCTAGAGGGGGGTGAATAGGTGCACTTAATCTTTTTAACTTTAAAGACAGAAACACTGATTTATTACACCTGTTTATGTAATTCTCTACAGCAATTCAGCACATATAACACAGCAATCACAGAATGAATCACACACAGAGTACACACAGCTTTTATAGTGGTTCCCCAAGGTCTGGGTACATCCAATTTCCCCCTTCGCCTATCTAGTAGTGTACTAGATTCGGCCTAACTTCTCCACTACTCCTCAGATCCTCAGATCTTACAACTCAGAACCCCAAACAGGTTCCTATAACTCAGAGTGATCCCACTCCTACAACTCAGGCTCAATAGCCCTACCACTCATTCTTCACCAAGTCTTACACTCAGAGAACAAGGTCTCCTACAACTCAGGCCCTAGGCCCTACCTCAGTCTTCAACAAGACTTACACTCAGAGTACACTGTCTCCTAAACTCAGCCTTTATAATACAGTGAAAGTGCAGCTGGATCTGATATACTCTAGAGGGGGTAAATAGAGTATATTGTGCTTGAAATCTTTTTACAACAATTGTTGTAATCTGAGTGAACAGGGAAGCAGCTATTAAATCTAATAACAAAATAACCTACAACAGAAATTAATCACAGATCTAAACTAATCACAAAATAATCACAGCCAGAAACAAAAGATAAAGATAAGTAAGCCAGAAGACACAAGGAGCTATAGTGGTTCCCCTAAACTTGGGTACATCCACTCTTCTACCACCCTAGGTAGGAATCCACTGGAGGATGAGTTGATCAGGTGTCCTGGGCACCAATGAGCTTTTGATAAGGTGCTCAAAAACCAAATCAGATTTTTTGATCAGGTGTTTTGCCACCAATGAGCTTATGACAAGGTGCTCAAAAACCAAACACAAACTTTTGAAGGGAGTTTGAGAAACCCTTTACAGAGATGGGGATGAGAGAGTTATGGAAGTCTTCTCTTTCTCAAAGCAGCTGAGAAGACTATGTGGATTTGACGTTGTCAAAGCTCCCCCTGAGTTCTTGAGATGTTCAGGAAATGAAGATTTGTTGTAGGGTGATAGGCCTTCAGAAGTTGATCTCCAGCAAATGATGATTTCAGCAACAGCTGAAATGTTAGGTGCCTGGAGTCTTGAAAGATGTTGGCCTTGAACACTTGAGACAAGAGAGATCAGAAGATTTCAGAAGGTTTGATCTCCTTGGATGTGTGTTCTTGAGAGAATTCTTTGAGACGGAGAATATTTTGTTCTTGTTCTTCTTGTCCGTGTTCTGAGTGATAGAGAGATTCAAAAATCTTGTATTTTATTCTCTGGTCCTGAATAGAAAATCATCCTCTGTCAAGAATAGTCGTTGGCCTGTCATTAATTGCATCCTTAATTGCAATTGTCTTCTGGAGGAAAGTCCAAAGAAACATTTCTTGATAATCCCTTGAAACTTGGTCCAGAAATAAATGAAAACTGCTAGAAAATCTTCTGAATTAATTGCTGAATAACTCCTGAATTTGAATCTTGAAAAATCCTTTAACTCATCAGAAAACGTCGAACTGAGCTCTGCTATTTGGACTTATATA
The DNA here is from genome assembly GCA_039583875.1 of Platanthera guangdongensis. Classification (NCBI taxonomy): domain Eukaryota; kingdom Viridiplantae; phylum Streptophyta; class Magnoliopsida; order Asparagales; family Orchidaceae; genus Platanthera; species Platanthera guangdongensis. The sequence continues at coordinate 7,201,268 of CM077148.1, read as the reverse complement.
GCAACACAAATCGTCGATCTGAGCTCAAAGATCATCGAACTAAGCTCAGAGATAGAGATCCAATACTTAGTCAAGATCGTCGACCTGAGCTCGCAGATCATCGAATGGAGTTCGACGATTTGTTGAAGTTGAGCTCAGCGATCGTCGAATGGAGTTCGACGATCTGTCGAAGTTGAGCTAGACGATCGTCGATTGGAGTTCGACGAATCGTCGTACTGAGCTCGACGATATGACTTAGTCTCAAACTGAAAATCCTTGGTCTTGAGGGCAGCTTCCAAACCTAGACTTCTAACCCTTAGACTCAATTCTAATTGACCTTTAGAGCTATATAGGAGGTCAAAAACAGGTTTCCTAGAGACATAGTGATCCTGACCCAAATTAGTAATAGAGTGTTCCAACAATCTCCCTCTATTTGGGTTAGGATTACTATTTACAGAATTTGGAAAGCTTAAATAACAACATACACAGCAACAATACAGAAAAGCAATAAGCTGGACATTGCAGAACCACAGATATATATAATCCCAGACAGAAATTAGAAGTCAAAGTGATTGTCACCTTACATAGTTATTTCTTCTCCTTGCTCTTTATGAGTTTGATTTCTCTATTGGGGTTGAGAGCTTCCTTCTTTGATCTTGTGTCATCTGCTGCACCTAAAGAGGTTTGCTGTTTGGGTCTTGGAACTACAGCTTCAGGATGCAGCTCCATGTATCTATCAGAATCAAAGAATTTGCTTGAGCCATATCTTTCCAATTCCTTCTTTCTCTGTTCAGACAATGTAGTGATGTTGGAGGAGTCTCTTCCTTGCCCTTTAGCTTTCTTAATCTGGTCCAGTGCAGCAAGCTCTTTCATCCTGGCAGTCCAAGCAGTTGGATTATTTTCAGGATCTTCAAATGGCACTGGTGGCTCATATCTATTGGATGGATTATCTTGAGGAGGCATGGATGAAACTACTTCCTTCAGTTTATAGGGAAAAGGTCCCGAGGTTGTGTCTGATGAGGTTTGTCCTTCCCTGGAGTAAGGATGTTGCCTTGAATAACCTTTTGAATAAACTTGGACTTCCCTTTGATTTCCTATATAGTTTCCTCTTCTAGATTGAGAACCTCTAGACTGGCTTCCCCTATGATAAGATCTTGCATGTGGCTGATAGGGGGTTTGGCTTTTAGCATGAGGTTGAGTAGCTGAGCTTCCACCTGCACCTGCATCAGGAGGAGGTGGTGGAGGAGGATGAGAATGATGAAATTGAGAAGATCCTTTCTCATACTTCCTCTTCTTCTTCATTGCTTTGAGTTGGTTCTTTGAATACTGCATCCAGTGCTCAGTTATGGGGCAATCATGAAGAATGTAATATGGTATGTCATTATTGTCCTTGACTTTGGCTGGAGGTACTCTCTTCATGGCTTTGCTCCTTGCCTTTCTCTTCCTGGCAATAGTGGCAGAGGAGTTATCAGAGTCAGTCTTGAACTCATCACTTTCAGAACTTTGCTCATCATATAGAGCATCAATCTTTTTCATCAAGTCTTTCTGTAGTTGAGTTGAAGCAGATGTAGCAGCAGAGGTTGGAGCAGCAGATACAACACTAGTAGCAATAGAAGTTGAAGCAGTAGCAGTAGTAACAGCAGATACAGAAGTTGTAGCAGCAGTAATAACAATAGCAGAGTAGGCAGCAACAGTTTCACTTTCAGAAACAACAATATCAGCAACATCAAGAATATCATCAACAAACACAGAAGGCTCAAAATCATGTGCCTCTGTCATCTGCATATCCTCAGAAACAGCAACATGTGTAGCAGCAACAGAAATATCAACAATATCAGCAGCAGGAGGGGCAGCAGCATCAGTGGAAACAGACAGCTCAGCAGTGAACACTTTATTTATGAATGAATGAATGATGCTGATGTCACAGCTAGAGAAGGGCACAATGACCTTGGACAAATCCTTTGATGGCTGGAGAGCAACTGTATCTGGAAGACAACTGAAGTTGGCTGAATAAAATGCTGAAAGTAAGGACCTGATGTCCACTAGGAAGACAACTGGAGGTGGAACTGGAGCCTGAAGAACAACAGCAGCAGCAGCAGCAACACTAACTGAAGAAACAGCAGGCAAGCTCACTTCATAGGGCATCTCCCCCTGCCTAGATTCAGACAAGGCTGGATTAAGGCACACTGATGAAGGGGTTGCCTGAGGGAAGAGGGAGGAGAGCCTGGCAGAAAGAGCTGCCACTGACTGGAGTAATGGAGCCAAGGAGGTCTCCAATAGAAGAGATAGCCTGGGGGCTAGCAATTCATATATCCTGTCAGCTAGGGATGGAAGATCTACTTGCTCAGCAGTGACTGGAGCAGAGGTAGAGGATGGAGGTGGAGCTATTGTTGATGGTAGTGGAGAGCTGGTGTAGTGGGGAAGAGATGGTTGAGGTGTGGGTAAAGTGGTGATGGAAGACAATGGGATTAAGATAGATGGTGTGAAGGTGGGTTGATCAATGATCTCTTGTAGAAGTTCCTGGTAAGATGTTGATGAGGAGGGTAGCTCAAGAGGAGAGGAGGGTGAGTCATCCATGAAGGAATCATCAATAAGATTGAAGGATGGAATTGTGGATGTTTCAATATCTGGTGGAGGGTAGGAATATAAGGGATGAAATGGTTCTTCTGTGACAGTTGGAATTGGAGATGGTATTGATGTTGGAGAAGGGCTGGAGATGATGATAGTGGATGGAGTATGAATGGTGGATGGAATTTGAATGGTGGATGGAATTGGAGGAGGAGGAGAGGCAGCAGCAGGCAAGTCATCTGTAGGGGCAGAGACTTGGGGGGAAGTGACTATTACAGTCCTGGTGCCTGAAGGTGTGCTTGTAGAAGGCCTGCTGAGCTTGATGATCTGCATGTCACATTTACCAAATAGGGCACAGGACAATCTCTTAGATGCATTAATGTGTATCCTTGATGATACAAGCAGAGTAGGGCATTTGTTCTGCAGAAAGAGGCCTAAAATTCTCCCAAAATTCACAAAATTCTTGTTAATTTTCTTTTTAATCAGGTCAAAGAAGACCTCTCCCCAGTCCAAATTCTTCTTGTCCACTATGGCTCCCATTAAGCATAGCTGATACCTAGAAATGGTATCATGTGCTGAGTGCTTAGCCAACAAAACCTTCCCAACTACATCAGCCAAGAATCTATATTCCACAGACAGGTTTTTCTTCAGCAGCTTGCTAGGGTTAGCCTCATAATGACCCATTCTTGCATGCAAATCAGCAAATTCCTCTCCAGATAAATCAGCAGAATCCCTTCCAGAGCTTATGTAACGCCCCGAAACTAAAAGGAGCGAAGGGGGACGTTTTGGGCCAGTTTGGGTTCTGGCTGCAGGCACACGGCCTGGGGCACGGGCATGTCCCAGGGCGTGTCAAGCCTGTGTCAACACTAAGACGGGAAGTCGACACTTTGGTCTCGACATTATGTCGAGACTAGGCACACGGCCTGCGACACGGGCGTGTCGCAGGGCGTGTCGACCCGTGTCGACACTTAGCCGCGAAGTCGACGCTCTGCGTTCGACGAAGTGTCGAGACATGGCACACGGCCTGCGACACGGGAGTATCGCAGGGCGTGTCGACCTGTCTCGACGATCGTCCCGGGGAGTCGACGAGCTTTGCTCGACGATGCGTCGAGAGTGGGCACACGGCCTGCGACACGGGCGTGTCGCAGGGCGTGTCGACCCGTGTCGACACCTATCCCGGAAGTCGACGAATCTTGCTCGACGATCGTCGAGACAAGGTACACGGCCTAGGACACGGGCGTGTCCGAGGCCGTGTCGAGTGTGGAGACCGTGTACACGGCCCTGGAGCCCAGGCATGTCAAGGTGACACGGGCAAGGACACGGGCGTGTCCTAGAACCCGTGCAGTGCTCGGGTTGATTTTGGGGAAAAATGATGGGGTACACGGCCGGCCACACGGCCGTGTCAGGTGGAACACGGGCGTGTCAGCTAGAACACGGGCGTGTTCGATACCCGTGTGAGGTTCCAGGTGGTTCGATTTTGACGGCGAATGAGGCACACGGCCCTGGACACGGGCGTGTGCCAGGCCGTGTTCGGTCCAGATTGGGCATTTCAGCCCCGAATCGAAGCCGTTCATTTCTTTAACTGAACATCCAACGGCTGGGGGTTGTTCCTGAAGGGATATACCCGTGAATGGACTTGGAAAACACTTACTTTTCATAACTTCTCATCTTTCTAAAACCTTAGAGAGAGAGAGGAGAGCCAAGGGAGGAATAAGGAGCTAGATCCCGCCATTGGAGGAGCTTCGGAGCTCCGAATCGCGAGCCGACTCCGGATCCACGGAGGCAACGCTAGTGCGGTGCTTTTCATCCGATTACTTTTCCATGGCGCCAAAGAGGAACGCAAGGGTAACGATCCTCATCTTGAGCATGAGTAGCTCTCTTTCTTAGCATAGGAAGCCCGCTCTCGCGAGTTTGCGGAGAGTTGGAGGCGTTCCTTCGGGTAGATATGTGAAGTCCCCATTGTTTAGAGTCCGTAAGCGAGAACGGACATAGGCATGATGTGTGAAGCCTACCCGGACATGTTGGTCTGGATCGGTGATGTTGCATTGCATAATGCCGGAGAAGACTCCGTGCTATTGGTTGTTTTTCGGGTTTTCTACGCGGTAGATTGCAGCAGGGAGCCTTGGGGACTAACCCAAAGGTGCACCCGGAAAACTGGGCGGATACGAGATCTTGCCAACTTGGTGGCTTGAGAGACAACTTGAACATAACCGGGTTATGTGACTTGTGATGGAAATGGGACTCGGCGGAAGTTTGACCCGCGCAAATAGCTTAAATTATCGTTGCGATGTGAGCACAGGTTAGATGGAGCCATACCCGTTCTATGTCGTTCGGTTAAAGATACCTAAAGGCACGTGGCACTTACCGTTGGCATAGATTAGGGTCTTCGGCGGTCAATGGCTTAAATTGGCGTGACCCAGGCCAGGAAGACAAATTTCTCATAGGTTTGGCCGTCCAAGTGGCGGTGGTGAGTCCGGAATGTCTATGGCTTTAATTGACGTGACATCGACCAGTTCACCGAGAATGTGCCCTGAGAGCACGGGGCGTGTGGCCGTGCGAGCCAACGTCTGTGATGAAATGGCTATATATATACATTGCTCGCTTATGCTAATGAAATGCAGGGAAGAAGCATCGCCGCCCCGAGTTGGGGGCGGGATCGTTATAATTTGGTCAGCATTGCTGACCGTTGCCTTGTTTTGCCACCGTGCAGTGGTTTGTTTCTTGCAGGTGCAGCTGGACCAAGGGGTCAATAGCGGGCTAAAGCCCGAATGTGAAGCCAGCCCTTGAAGGCCTAAGTTGGAAGTGTTTACTGCTTTATTCATGTGTGACCGGCCTGCGTGCCGTGGTTTGTAAAACATGTAATTGGAAGTGAAACATTTTGTAAGGCCTTAAGGCTCATTTTGGGTATTTTGTAATAACATTCCTATTTTGTATTAGTGGGCATTCGTGCTTTAATGCTGGGTTCTTTATTACAACTTTTATAAACTGCTTCTGCTAGATTGCTCTGTGTAGGACGTTGAGATTGGTTGGATGGTTTCCATAAGTAACCACCCGGTCTGTCTGTGGCATACGGCGTCGGGCCCCGGCCGGACCTACTGCTATATGCTATGTGACGGATAGGGGGCGTTACAATTTGGTATCAGACTACTGGTTTTGGTTGGGCTTAAACTGAATTCATGGGGAATTCTTTTTAAGGGGTGGTGAGCACATTGTGTGCGTCATCGTTATAATGGTAAAAGAACCCATGAATGTCCACTTAGGAATGAAAATACTCGTGTTTGAGGAACCTGTGTGTTCCTATAATTGTTGTTTGCAATTTTATTTGGTCGCTTAACGGTGTTTTGTACCACTATAGGTGACCAGAAGTGGTGTTGGGCCGTCAGAACGCCGAGTTTCTGAGGCTAGTAGTGCACCGGATGTTGCTCCCGCAACACCTCTATCGGCTGAGAACATACGGTTGGTGGCTGAAGCGGTGTTGGCCGTGATAAATGCGCAGCCTGGACGGCAAACGCAGCAGCCCGCTCCTGCGATGGAGCAAGAACCTCTTCAAGAGGCTGAGCCGAGGAGAGTGGAGCAAGTGGTTGTGGAACTGGTGGTGCCAAGGAGGGAAACTGAGAGGCAGCTCAAGCATGTAATGAGCTTTAACCCTCCGTTATTCTCGGGGTTGGGAACCCCATCTCAGGCTGAAGACTAGCTCTCTAGGGTGAAGAGAGTCATGACATCAACGGAGACGGAGGAGTGGCAAATGACCACCATCGCTATGTTCCTTCTGGACGGTGAAGCGAGGATGTTGTGGGAAGGATTGGAGCTGCATCATTTGAGAGGTAGACAACTGATAGACGTTCCGATGGAAGAGTTCTCGGGATTGTTCTTAGCAAGATACCTCCCTTCTACTCAGAGGATTTCGATGGAGAACGAATTTCTGAAGTTGGTTCAGGGTGAGAAGAGCGTGGATGAATATCTCCATGAGTTCACTTGTTTAAGTCGTTATGCTAGCTCCACCATCATGGATGAGGAGCGCAAGACTAATCGCTTCTACGAAGGCTTGAGAGATGAGTTGAGATTACTACTCTCGGGGCCGATGACGCAGGGTTTCTTAATCTTGGTCAATACTGTCCGGTCCTTGGAGAAGGACATGAGGAATGTGCAAGCGAAGAAAGTCTTGGGTGATAGAAAATCTGAGTTTAAAGTGCCGACTACTTCAAAGTCCGGCTATCGGAGGGCTTTCAAGAAGCATAGGACTTCGGGTCCAGCTCCTTCTGGTGCTTCTGGGGCGACTACGAGTCGGACCCCGGGCGCGTGTTTTACATGTGGAAAGACGGGGCATTTCGCCCGTGATTGTTGGAGCGGACGTCCTAAGTCCGAGAGAAGGCCGGGAGCTACTTATGAAGAGAAGGGAAAGGCGGTGGAGTCGACCGCATCCCATTATGCTCCGGCCCAACCAAGGGTCTATAATCTTGGCCAACAGGAGGCCATCAAACAGGCCGATGTGGTGACAGGTACGATTTAATTTATAGCAAGTCAATTTCCATAAATACTTGTTATGCACATGTTACCTTACCACTGCTTGTTTAGGATTTGTATTGATTTGTGAAAACCCGGCACGAGCACTCTTCGATACGGGAGCTTCACACTCCTTCTTGTCCGAAGGATTTATATCACGCATCGGAGTCCATTCTTCGATGGCGAAGGATAAGTTGGTTGTGTTGTTGCCCAATGGGTGTTTGATGCGAGCGGATAGGATCTGCGATGTTAAGATTCGTATTGGGGAGCAGGAGTTCGACCTGCAGGCGTCTTTACTTCCGTTGGTGGAATTCGACGTCATATTTGGCATGGACTGGCTCTCGGAGCAGCAAGCCCATATAGATTGCGGTAGCAAGGAAGTTAAGCTGGGAGCAAGTCGTGAGACGACTTTTACGAGCTTAAAGGGGTCGAGCAAGACGTTGATGTCTGCTCTTCAGGTGGTGAAGGCGGTTCGTGCCGGAGCAGAACTGTTCTTTACTCTAGTGGAGGTTGCAAAGCCGAAGCCCGCGTTGGATTGTATTTTAGTGGTATCGGAATACCCTGATGTGTTCCCCGTAGATCTTCCTGGAGCCCCGCCTCAGCGGGAGATAGATTTTACGATTGAGCTAGTGCCAGGTGCAAATCCTGTGTCACGATCTCCCTATCGGCTGGCGCCTAAGGAAATGGCGGAACTGAAAGTTCAACTGCAAGAGTTGTTGGAGCAAGGGTATGTGCGCCCGAGTTCTTTGCCTTGGAGCGCACCGGTCCTCTTTGTTAAGAAGAAGGACGGAAGCTTGAGGCTATGTATTGATTATCGGGAGCTCGCAAGTTGACTGAGAAGAACAAGTACCCGATCCCTCGGATTGATGATCTCTTTGATCAGTTAGTCGGGTCGACGGTGTACTCGAAGTTAGATCTCAAGTCTGGGTACTATCAGCTGCAAATAAGGGAGAGTGATATCCCGAAGATAGCATTTAGTACGAGATACGGGCATTATGAGTTTACGGTCATGCCGTTTGGGCTGACTAATGCGCCGTCAGTGTTCATGGATTTGATGAACAGGACTTTCAGGGAGTACTTGGACCATTTCGTGATCGTCTTCATCGACGATATTTTGGTGTACTCGCAAAGTGAGGAAGATCACTTCAAGCATCTTCATTTGGTGTTGGAGACGCTAAGGAGAAATCAGTTGTATGCCAAGTTCTCGAAGTGCGAGTTTTGGCTATCCTCAGTGGCGTTCCTCGGGCATATAGTAAGTGGAGTGGGTATTGCTGTGGATCCGGCGAAGATTGTTGCGATACGAGAGTGGCCTGAGCTCGTTACGGTAGCGGAAGTCCGGAGTTTTCTGGGGCTTGCCGGCTATTATAGGTGCTTCGTAGAGAACTTCTCGCGGATAGCGTTACCTCTCACTACATTGACGAGGAAGGAGCATAAGTTCGTTTGGACGCCGGAGTGCGCGCGAGCTTTTGAGGAGTTGAAGTGTCGGTTGACCACGGCGCCTGTGCTGAGTTCGTCATGTGGGACCGAAGGCTATGAGATTTATAGCGATGCTTCAGGCAGCGGTTTGGGTTGCGTGCTGCTGCAACACGGAAGTGTAATAGCTTATGGCTCGAGACAGCTAAAAGTGCATGAAAGGAATTATCCGGTCCATGACTTGGAGTTAGAGGCCGCGATTTTTGCCTTGAAGCTGTGGAGACACTATTTGTACGGTGTGAAGATTGATATCTACACCGATCACAAGAGCCTGAAATATTTGATAGATCAGAAAGATCTGAATATGCGGCAGCGTAGATGGATGGAGTTCCTGGGGGACTATACATTCAAGATCCACTACGTGCCTGGCAAAGGGAATGCGGTTGCGGATGCACTGAGTCGCCGAGCCCCAGCTCAAGCCAATTGGCTATCGGTGCATGATGAGCGGTTGGTGCGAGAGTTGGAGGCGTTGGAGATTGTTTGTGTGGATAGACAATCAAGTGCTGAAGCAGTTCTGAATTGGACTGAAGTCCAATATGACCTGGCTGATCGTATTCGGCAGGCTTTGGATATGGATGCTCATATGAAGCAGTTCATGGTAGAGGCTCTGGATGGGTCAAATTCCCAATTCGTCATGGAGGACGGATTGCTTTGGAAAGACGGTCGTTTGTGCGTCCCAAGTGTGTGTAATTTGCGGGTGGAGTTGTTGTACGAGGCACACCATACCAAGTACTCGATTCACCCGGGGAGCACGAAGATGTACCGTGATGTGAAGAAATTGTTTTGGTGGCCGGGTTTGAAAAAGGATGTGGCGCTATACGTAGCAAAGTGCCAAACTTGCGCCTTGGTAAAGGCGGAGTGCCAAAAGCCGGGAGGGTTTCATAAGTCCTTGCCTATTACGGAGTGGAAATTTGACGACATCTCTATGGACTTTGTGCACGGTTTGCCAAGGTCGCAGAAGGGAAACGACGCCATTTGGGTGGTTGTTGATCGATTAACGAAGGTGTCGCATTTTATTCCGCATAGGAAGGATGATCCGGTGGAGAAGTTGGCAAAGCTCTATGTGGATAACATAGTACGACTTCATGGTGTGCCCCGCAGCATCGTGAGGGACTGAGATGGGCGGTTCACGTCCAATGATTGGAGGCTGGTGCAGCAAATGTTGGGAACAAAGTTGAAATTCAGCACAGCCTTCCACCCGCAAACGGATGGGCAGACCGAGAGGGTCAATAGAACCATGGAAGACATGCTTCGCATGTGTATCTTGGATTTTGGAAAGCAATGGGAAGACCACCTTTATTTGGTGGAGTTCGCATACAACAACAGCTACCAAGCGAGTATTCAGATGGCGCCTTTCGAGGCCCTATATGGTAGGAAATGTCGCACGTCGTTGTCTTGGTTAGAAACGGGTGAGTCAAAGTTGTATAAGCGATCGGAAGTGGATGATGCTACTTCTTTGGTGAGAACCATTCGGGAGAGGTTGCTTATCGCTCAGGACCGGCAAGCAAAGTACTATAATGCCAAGCACAGGAATGTGGAGTTCGCTATGGGCGATTATGTATACTTAAAGATCAAGCCGTTCAAGGGTGTCTCGCGGGTGCGACGATTGAAAAAGCTAAGCCCGAGGTACCTTGGACCGTTTGAGGTTTTGGAGCGAGTTGGTGAAGCGGCCTATCGGTTGAAGCTTTCAGTGGAGCTTAGTGGTTTACATGATGTATTCCACATTTCGGTACTTCGGAAGGCGGTGCAAGAGCCTACGCAAGTGATCGCGGTTGATCAAGTGCCGGTGGATAGTGGGCTAACGACAAAGGTCAAGCCCGTGCGGATCGAGGACTCGGAGGTCAAGCGGCTATGTAATAAAGAGATCAGGATGGTCAAGGTCCGGTGGGACAATTGCGGTCGTGAGGAGCTCTCTTGGGAGCGAGAGCAGACTATGCTTGACGAGTATCTGGAGTTGTTCCGCTCAGGTACAAAATTTGGTTTTGTACATGTCTTTCCGTTATGTAATTTCGTGGGCGAAATTATTTTAAGAGGGGGAGAGTTGTAACGCCCCGAAACTCAAAGGAGCGAAGGGGGACGTTTTGGGCCAGTTTGGGTTCTGGCTGCAGGCACACGGCCTGGGACACGGGCGTGTCCCAGGGCATGTCAAGCCTGTGTCGACACTAAGACAGGAAGTCGACACTTTGGTCTCGACATTGTGTCGAGACTGGGCACACGGCCTGCGACACGGGCGTGTCGCAGGGCGTGCCGACCCGTGTCGACACTTAGCCGCGAAGTCGACGCTCTGCGTTCGACGAAGTGTCGAGACATGGCACACGGCCTGCGACACGGGCGTGTCGCAGGGCGTGTCGACCTGTCTCGACGATCGTCCCGGGGAGTCGACGAGCTTTGCTCGACGATGTGTCAAGAGTGGGCACACGGCCTGCGACACGGGCGTGTCGCAGGGCGTGTCGACACTCGTCCCGGAAGTCGACGAATCTTGCTCGACGATCGTCGAGACAAGGCACACGGCCTAGGACACGGGCGTGTCCGAGGCTGTGTCGAGTGTGGAGACCGTGTACACGGCCCTGGAGCCCAGGCATGTCAAAGTGACACGGGCAAGGACACGGGCGTGTCCTAGAACCCGTGCAGTGCTCGGGTTGATTTTGGGGAAAAATGATGGGGTACACGGCCGGCCACACGGCCGTGTCAGGTGGAACACGGGCGTGTCAGCTAGAACACGGGCGTGTTCGATACCCGTGTGAGCTTCCAGGTGGTTCGATTTTGACGGCAAATGAGGTACACGGCCCTGGACACGAGTGTGTGCCAGGCCGTGTTCGGTCCAGATTGGGCATTTCAGCCCCGAATCGAAGCCGTTCATTTCTTTAACTGAAGATCCAACGGCTAGGGGTTGTTCCTGAAGGGATATACCCGTGAATGGACTTGGAAAACCCTTACTTTTCATAACTTCTCATCTTTCTAAAACCTTAGAGAGAGAGCAGAGCCAAGGGAGGAAGAAGGAGCTAGATCCCGCCATTGGAGGAGCTTCGGAGCTCCGAATCGCGAGCCGACTCCGGATCCACGGAGGCAACGCTAGTGCGGTGGTTTTCATCCGATTACTTTTCCATGGCGCCAAAGAGGAAAGCAAGGGTAACGATCCTCATCTTGAGCATGAGTAGCTCTCTTTCTTAGCATAGGAAGCCCGCTCTCGCGAGTTTGCGGAGAGTTGGAGGCGTTCCTTCGGGTAGATATGTGAAGTCCCCATTGTTTAGAGTCCGTAAGCGAGAACGGACATAGGCATGATGTTTGAAGCCTACTCGGACATGTTGGTCTGGATCGGTGATGTTGCATTGCATAATGCCGGAGAAGACTCCGTGTTATTGGTTGTTTTTCGGGTTTTCTACACGGTAGATTGAAGCAGGGAGCCTTGGGGACTAACCCAAAGGTGCACCCGGAAAACTGGGCGGATACGAGATCTTGCCAACTTGGTGGCTTGAGAGCCAACTTGAACATAACCGGGTTATGTGACTTGTGATGGAAATGGGACTCGGCGGAAGTTTGACCCGCGCAAATGGCTTAAATTGTCATTGCGATGTGAGCACGGGTTAGATGGAGCCGTACTCGTTCTATGTCATTCGGTTAAAGAGACCTAAAGGCACGTGGCACTTACCGTTGGCATAGATTAGGGTCTTCGGCGGTCAATGGCTTAAATTGTCGTGACCCAGGCCAGGAAGACAAATTGCTCATAGGTTTGGTCGTCCAAGTGGCGGTGGTGAGTCTGGAATGTCTATGGCTTTAATTGACGTGACATCGACCGGTTCACCGAGAATGTGCCCTGAGAGCACGGGGCGTGTGGCCGTGCGAGCCAACGTCTGTGATGAAATGGCTATATATATACATTGCTCGCTTATGCTAATGAAATGCAGGGAAGAAGCATCGCCGCCCCGAGTTGGGGGCGGGATCGTTATAATTTGGTCAGCATTGCTGACCGTTGCCTTGTTTTGCCACCGTGCGGTGGTTTGTTGCTTGCAGGTGCAGCTGGACCAAGCGGTCAATAGCGGGCTAAAGCCCGAATGCGAAGCCGGCCCTTGAAGGCCTAAGTTGGAAGTGTTTACTGCTTTATTCATGTGTGACCGGCCTGCGTGCCGTGGTTTGTAAAACATGTAATTGGAAGTGAAACATTTTGTAAGGCCTTAAGGCTCATTTTGGGTATTTTGTAATAACATTCATATTTTGTATTAGTGGACATTCGTGCTTTAATGCTGGGTTCTTTGTTACAACGTTTATAAACTGCTTCCACTAGAATGCTCTGTGTAGGACGTTGAGATTGGTTAGATGGTTTCCATAAGTAACCACCTGGTCTGTCTGTGGCATACGGCGTCGGGCCCCGGCCGGACCTACTATTATATGCTATGTGACAGATAGGGGGCGTTACAGCTTAACTCAAAAATTTTTGTCAGAATAGTTGGGGTCAAGGGTACCTGGGTGCCAGAAATTGATCCAACTATGGTGTTTTGATCCTGGTTGTGGGCAGTGTAAACCCATTCCTTAATCTCATCAGCAGCAAGTTTAATCCTGGTGGTCATGATTGTAGCAAGTTTCTGCTCCTTGAACAACTCCAAAATGTCCTGGAAAACCTGATCTATTGTGCTGAAGGACTCCATGTCAATGTCAAAGCCAGCATCGAATTTCATTGTAGCAAGAACAGCAACAGAAATGGCCATGGTTACCTGCAAAGATCAACAAACAAAACGACCAAGTGTAGAAATGTTTGGAGGGAAAGAAAGTTTTTGCAGAGAAATCGAAAGCGCAAAAGGATAACGACGGAGAAAAATGAATTTTATATTAGGGTTCAACGCAGAAAAGGAAAGATCGTTGAACTCAGTTCGACGATCGGGGCTTCTAAAGGAATCTGAAGAGTCTTCAATACCGTCGATCTCCGTTCGACGATATTGGAGAGCGTCGAGCTCTGTTCGACGATCGTTCAGAGAACAAAATCGTCGAGCGTCGTTCGACGATCGCTGAACGGAAGAGATAGTTCATACTATCTGAGAAATGCTGAACTCAGGTCGACGATTTCGGAAATCGTCGATCTCCATTCGACGATCTGGGGGAAAATCTTCGAGCGCAGTTCAGAGACCAGAAAAACTCTAGACACTAAGAAAAATCAAGATGTTTGCCTAGTCTTGGTCAATTTTTAAACTTTTAAAATCTTGGATATTATTTTAGACTTCCTCCATCTAACATTCCTAACTGATTTAGGAAGAAGGTGTGTTTCTTTTCATCCAAGGGCTTGGTGAAAATATCTCCCCTTTGTAAATCAGTTGGGATATATTGCAGTTCAATTTTATTCTTTTCAACATTATCCCTTAAGAAGTGATGCCTAATCTCTATGTGTTTTGTCCTACTATGGAGGACTGGATTTTGAGCTATAGAAATAGCACTGGTGTTATCACAAACGATTTTAGACTTCTCTAAGTTGTAGCCATAGTCTAGGAGTTGGGTTTGAATCCACAAGATTTGTGAACAACAACTGCCTGCAGCCATATATTCAGTTTCAGCAGTTGAAGTTGACACAGAAGTTTATTTCTTACAAAACCAAGAGACAAGTCTGTCACCAAGGAACTGACAAGTTCCACTGGTACTTTTCCTGTCAATTCTGCATCCAGCATAATCAGCATGAGAAAATCCAGTTAAATCAAATGCTGAATCTTTTGGATACCAGAGACCTAGATTTGGACAACTTTTAACATACCTGGGAATCCTCTTTACTAGTGTTAGGTGTGACTCTCTAGGGCTTACTTGGAACCTAGCACATATACATGTAGCAAACATTATATCAGGTCTACTGGCTGTAAGGTACAATAAAGAGCCAATCATTGCTCTATATGTTGTCTGATCAACAGGTTTCCCATGTTCATCAGCATCCAATACAACATTAGTAGGCATAGGTGTTTTCATACAAGATGCTTCAGACATGCCAAATTTCTCAACCAATTCATTTGCATACTTGGTTTGAGAAATAAAGATGCCTTCAGCATGTTATTTGACTTGCAATCCTAGGAAGAAGGATAGCTCACACATGCTACTCATTTCAAATTTGGAATGCATTAGGTTTGAAAACCTTCTACACAAATGTGAATCAGTAGAACCAAAAATAATATCATCTACATAAATCTGTACTAGTAGGGTATGGGACTTATGGGTTCTAATGAAAAGAGTTTGGTCTACTCTACCACTTATAAATCCATTTTCCAAAAGGAAGCATGCTAGGGTCTCATACCATGCTCTAGGAGCTTGCTTGAGACCATATAATGCTTTGTTCAACCTAAAAACATAATCAGGATAAGTTTGAGAGATAAAACCTGGAGGTTGTCTGACATATACTTCTTCTTTAATGTCTCCATTTAGAAATGCACTTTTGACATCCATCTGATATACCTTGAAGCCTTTATGTGCTGCATAAGCTAGAAATATTCTGATGGCTTCCAATCTTGCAACTGGTGCAAAAGTCTGGTCATAGTCTATTCCTTCTTCTTGAGAGTATCCTTGAGCAACTAGCCTTGCCTTATTCCTTACAATTACTCCTTGATCATCCAGTTTGTTTCTGAACACCCACTTTGTTCCAACAATGGAGTGATCCTTAGGCTTTGGCACTAGTTCCCACACTTTATTCCTTTAAAAGTGATGCAACTCTTCTTGCATTGCAATAATCCAGTGTGGATCTTGCTCTGCATCTTGAATGGACTAAGGTTCAATTTGAGATAGGAAGCAGGTGTGCAATAGGTTTTGGTTGACTTGATTTCTGATTTGCACACCAGCTGAGATGTCTCCAATTATTTGGGAAATTGGATGATCTCTTGATGTTACTAAATCAACAGGGGGTGTTGATTGTTGACTAACCTGTGTTGTTGTTTCCTCTTGTGGTACAACAACTAGGTCTTCAAGTTGTTCTTCAATATGTTGAATACTTTCTTCATCTTCAATGCTTTCCTCTTTTTGAGTAACCTGTAACTTGTTCAAGTCTTCAACAAGAGAATGTTCCTGCAAAGGTTCTATGGTAGAAGAGATCTTCTCCTTGAAAGACATGTTAGATTCATCAAATGATATATGAACAGATTCCTCAATTTTTAGAGATAATTTATTATAAACCCTATAAACCGCGCTGATCATGGAGTATCCCAGAAACACTCCTTCATCAGCTTTAGCTTGAAATTTTGCTAAATATTTCTTGTCATTATTATGTATATAACAAATACAACCAAAAACTCTAAAATAATCAACTTTAGCTTTCTTCCCTTTGAGTAATTCATAGGGAGTCTTGCCCTTTAGTTTATGTATCAAACTTCTATTCAGCACATAGTTGGAGGTGTTCACTGCATCTGCCCAAAAGGATAGAGGAAGGTGAGCATCTGACAACAATGTAGTGGCAGATTCAATAAGGGTTCTATTTTTCCTTTTAGCTACCCCATTTTGTTGAGGAGTTCTAGGAGCTGATAAAGTATGTCTGATCCCTTCACTATGACAGAACTCTTGCATAAGAAGAGAATCAAACTCTGTCCCATGATCACTTCTGATTAGTGCAATGTGAGTATTGAACTCAATCTGTATACATTTAAGAAACTTTGTCAAACACTTGAAGTTATCAGACTTCTTCCTCAGAAAGAACACCCAAGTGAATCTAGAGAAGTCATCTACAACTAATAAAGTGTAAGATTTCCCTCCTAGGCTTTGTACTGTGATGGGTCCAAAGAGATCCATGTGTAACAGATACAATATCCTAGGTGAATCACTCTTATTAAGTGACTTAAAACTATTTTTAGTTTGCTTGCCTAATTGACAAGCCCTGCAGAGTCCTTCCTTCTTGTAGGGGCCAAAAGGTAGTCCTCTAACAAGGTTGTCCTTGGATAGCCTAGCAATAGTTCTAATATTTAAGTGTCCTAGTCTCTTATGCCATAAAATATTTGGTCTACAAACAGAATTGAACAGGCAAATATCTATATCTGTTGAAAGAAAATCTACTAGATAGATGTTATCTTGCCTTTTACCTGTCAACACAGTTGTGTTGTCCTCTGACTTGATCTTGCATAATGCTTTGCTGAAGATCACCTGGTAGCCTTCATCACATAGCTGACTGATTCTTATCAAATTGTGCTTCAGTCCTTCCACATAAGCTACCTTCTTAAATGTCACTGATCCAATCTGGACTGCACCATATCCTTTAGTTTGTCCAAAGTTTGAATCACCAAAGATAACTTTGGGTCCAAGCTTGGCTCTAAAGGATGTGAGGTTGTCCTTGTTTCCTGTCATGTGCTTAGAGCACCCACTATCCAAGTACCATTGCTGGTTTGATGTTGGATAGGTCTTCACCTGCACATAAAATAATTCATTTGTTTTTGACCTAGTTTACCTTGGGCCTAGGTTGATAACCTTTAAACTCAGAAATAAAAGACATCCCAGGTTGACTCTTATAACCTTCAGGATGATATCTCCTTGGAGGTATTATCCATTCAGTATAAGGGTTAAGGATTTGGGATGAAGGACCCCTAGGATTGGATTTTGATTTGCCCTTGAAAGAATTTCCAGAGCTCTGACCTCTGTTCGACGATCGTGGAGCTGCGTTCGACGATCTTGGGTCAGATCGTCGAGCTCCGTTCGACGGTCGACTGTGGCAGAGTTCAGGAATTTGAGATCGTCGACCTGAGTTCGATGATTTTGCCTGAGATCGTCGATCTGCGTTCGGCGATCGTCGAGCTCCGTTCGACGATTTCTGCTGGGACTTAGTTTTCTTGGGCAGATCAGAATTTTTCCTAGCTACCTCTACAACTCCCTTTCCTTTGTCAGAAATGAACTTGATTGGGGTTGTTAGAACTATAGGTTGGCTGGATGAAGCACCCAAGCCCAGTGTACTATTAAATCTGTAGTTCATTGTGCTTGTGATGTCCATCAGCTTGATACTTCTCCCATTAATGGATTCTTCAAGCTTCTTGGCCTCAAATAGCTCCCCTTTCAGTGAAGCTATCTGCTCCCTACAGCACTCCAACTCTTGAGAGAGTTTGAGGTTTTCTGACTTTAAGGTATTATGTTCAGATAAATGATTTCTGAGAGAGATAATTTCTTTCTCAGATTTTAGCAAGTCCAAACATAATGCTTTAAACTCAGATTTAAAGTCCTCTGAATTGAAATCAAAAGAACCGATTACCTGATCTTCTTCAAGTTGAGTCTCTGAGTCTGACTCTGACTCTTCTTCATCTGAATTATGTTGTGAGGCATTGATTGCCATCATGCAGAACTCCTTCTCTTCTGCATCATCTTCATCATCACTGGAGCTGGATGAGGCTTCTGACTCCTCTTCAGTTTCACTCCAAGATTCAGCAACAAATCCCTTCCTTGTGTGTTTATTCTTGCTTGTGGAGGGTTTGCCATTGTTACTTTTCTTGAGGTCCTTTTCTCTTCTTCTTTCTTTCTTGTCCATTCTGTCCTTGTTTTTGTTTTCTGGACAGTCAGGTACAATGTGCCATGGTTTCCTGCAACCAAAGAAAACAATTTCTTTATTGTTAGACTTATCATACCTTGGCTTATCATGCTCCTTGTATGATCTCTTTCTGAAGTCCTTTCTGGCCATCTTGTAAAATCTTTTGGCCAACAGACTGAGCAGTTCATCATTGCTTGTGACTTTGTCTTCAGGCTGATCTTCAGTTGCCTTGAAGGCTATTGTCTTCTCTTTTCTTGTGGCTGGTGAGGCAGCCTTCTGTTCTTCTTCTCTATTCTTAATGAGTAGCTCATAAGATTTGAGCTTACCCAATAGAGCTTCTGTGGTGATTTCATTCAAACTTCTGTCATCCTTGATTGGCCAGATTCTTGAATCTCAAGTGCTAGGGAAGCATATTAGAATTTTGTCATTAAGTTCAGTCAGTGATATCTCCTTATCCAAAGTCCTGAGTTCACTGACTATCAGACTAAGTCTATTGTACATATCTCCAACTGATTCAGTTTCTCCCTTCTTGAAATTCTCATATTGAGATATGAGGTGGGATCTCCTGTCCTTTCTCTCATCAGCTGAGCCTGAGACTATTTCAGAGTGTTTATCCAAGATTTCCTTTGCTGAATTGCATTCAGCCACCTTTTGAAAGATGTCATCAGACATGGTCTGGGCTAGGATGTTCATAGCCTTGGCATCTGCTATCTTCCACTTCTTGATATCAGCATCTGTTCCTGATGGAGGTGGAACAGCATTTGTACTTGAGTTCTCTGGAGGTCTTAGACAAACTGTCAAAACAGAATTAAAAATATCCTCGTCAATAGAATTCATGTATAATCTAATCCTCGCTTTCCAAAGTGCAAACTTGGATAGATTGCACACTGGAGGTCTGGTGCTAGCATAATCTTTATTTTGGGCCATGATTTGTGAAAACAAAATCTAATAATAAACTCAAAAGAAAACAGATCTAACTAGGAATCTTTGGGTTCAGGTGTTAGCCTGTGCAACCACCAAGGTGTGGTATGTTTAACCAACCTCCCTCTGATACCAATTGAAAGTACAGCTAGATCTGATATACTCTAGAGGGGGGTGAATAGAGTATATGGTGCTTGAAATCTTTTTACAACAATTGTTGTAATCTGAGTGAACAGGGAAGCAGCTATTAAATCTAATCACAAAATAACCTACAATAGAAATTAATCACAGATCTAAACTAATCACAAAACAATCACAGCCAGAAACAAAAGATAAAGATAAGAAAGCCAGAAGACACAAGTGTACAACCCTGTGTCCGGCGAGCGGGCCCCGCCAGGAAGGTTGAGCCGGCCTGTCCCCGCGACCCGCACCCGAGCGGTAGAACGGGCTGAACGACTGAAGGGCTGGTCCGCTCCCGCCCATCTCAGGCGAGCGAGCTGGCGACCCGCAGCAAGCGAGCCGGACCCGCGATTGGCGACCCGCCGGCCAACCCCCCGTACGCGACCTGGCTGCCGATCCGCCTGGCAGAAGACAGGCAGCTCGCCCCTATCGGCTCGCGCTCGCCCAGGGAGGGTAGGCAAGCCACGAAGCCAGACCGCGCCCGCCTCCTGCGGGAGAACTGAAGGCGAGCTGACCGCCCGGGGGTGCGAATAGCTACTCAGAACAGCGGAGCCTCGCTGTTGGCAGACCAGGTTGGACTGCGCATAGCTGTTCAGAACAGCGGAGTTTGGCTGTTGGCAGACCCAACCAGGGGCCTTTTGGTACTTCCAGGTCAGTCCTTTTGGTTATTGGCAGTTCAGATTCTGAAAATCTATAAATAAGACCCAAGGGGTACCTCAGAGGACACGCTTTCAGTGCCTCCTTGCTCTCATTCTCAAGTGTTCTCTGAGGGTACCTTAGCTCGGCTCTTGGCTAAGGAGGGGAAGCGCTCAGAGATCTTCCGGGTTTGTGGTGGGACCTCCCTGCCGAGCCCTTGGGTCTGTTTTCTCTTGTCTCTCTCGTTGTTTTTCTTGCAGGAGCAAAGTAGGCGCGAGACCACCCCTTCCCCAAGGGTAGAACTCCACAAGAGGTCGGATTCCGGTTTCAACATTTTGGTGCGGTGAGCGTGGAAAGTGGTCAGTGTAGAAAAGCTTCGGCGAGCACAATGACGGGAGGTCAGGGATTGGAGAGACAGGACTCGCCACCCCCCCCCCCCCCCCCGCCTCTCGCAACGGTGGGGATGTTGGAGGATTTCAGGAACGAGGTGCTGAACCTCGTCAAGTTCGCACTCGGCGCGCGGGCCGAGTGCTCGACTCCGGCGATCCCGATCGCGCCCGCCCCCTCTTTGGGCGAGGACGCCCCCGGCAGGCGAGCCGGGAAGGAGGTGGCAGAAGAAGGCCGAGGAAGCGAGCTCCCGGGGCGCGAGCTCTTCCCCGGCTCGGCAGGCCGAGGCCGGTTCGGCGAGTTGGGCCCGCGAGACTCGCCGGCCCGCCAGGTGGGGGGAGGCAGCCCCTTCAGCGAGCTGGTCTCCTCAGCTCCAGTACCAGACGGATTCAGGGAGCCCGAGATGACCTACTACACCGGGAAGGGAGACCCGGTTCAGCACGTCCAGTGGTTCGAGGACGTAGTCTCCATCCGTCAGATGTCGGACGGATTCAAGTGCCGCCTCTTCGCCATCACCCTCCGAGAGAAGGCAAGGGAGTGGTTCCACCAGCTGCCGGCCAGTTCCATCTATTGCTTCGAGGACCTGCGCCGAGGGTTCATGTTGAGGTTCACTACCTCAAAGAAGAGGAAGAAGGAGTCTGAGTCCCTGTTCCACATAAAGCAGGGGGTGAACGAGACGTTGGGGAGCTACGTCGATCGGTTCCAGGAGGAGGTTACCCAAGTCCAGGAGATGCCGGGCCACAGTCTGATGATGGCCTTCACACTGGGCCTGCAGCAGGGTTTCTTCCGCATGGAGCTGAAGAGAATTCCCCCCCTCTCCTACGAGGAGCTGATGGAAAGGGCGGCGAGAGAGGTCGACGGGGAGGCGTCGAACCCAGAATTTGCAAGGAAGTTGGCCAGGTGGGCGACTGAGGAGGAAAAGGAGTCGAAGGGAGGAAGAGGACAGGAAGAGAGGAGGGGGGAGCCCAGGCAAAGGGAGCAGAGGGAGCAGAGGCAGCTCCAAGGACAGCAGCCGGGGTGGGGGCGTTAGGAGCCCGACCGTAGGCTGGGCTGGAGACCAGAGTGGCAGGGGCAGGGGCCACAGAGGGGATACTACGGGAGAGGTCACTATCAGGGGAGGCAGGACCAGTTCCACCCACCAGGCTGGAGGCAGGGTCAGAGGCCGCGGCTCCCCGATCAGGAGGAGGCCATGGCCATAGCTCTGGGAGCAAGGAGAGGGGTCATGAGAAGGAGGAGAAGAGAGTTCAGGGTGGAGCTGCCCTACTGCGACTTCCATCAGGAAGAGGGGCACGCAACAGCCACATGCCCGGAGTTCTTGGAGATGAGAGGGAACAGGGGTCGGCAGCAGCAGCAGGAGGAGGTGCGACAGGAAGTGAGGATCGAGGAGGTCCTGCCTCGGGCGGAGGAGGATCGCTGTGAAGACCGGGTGGATGTGGGGACCCGAGGAGGGATCGGAGTGATCCACGGGGGAGTGGGAGTCGAGGCTTCCCGCAAGGCAAGTCTCCACACCATGTACCGGCGGAGCGTCACCTCTACGTCCCAAACCCCGCCGCCAGAGGAGAGGATCACCTTCTCCAGAAGTGATATGCCGGACCACGAGGATCCGTTCTGTGATGCGCTGGTCATCAAGGCCGCCATCGAGAACTTCACTGTCTCTCGGATCCTCGTGGACAATGGGAGCTCCGTGAACGTCATCTTCAAAAAGGCATTTGACGCGATGCCGGTGAAAGCTAAGAGGGTGCTGGCCTCGGACGGGCCCTTGTTCGGGTTCTCAGGAGAAAGGAAGGAGGTAGAGGGAGGAGTCGGCCTCCATGTCACACTGGGGGGCAGTCCCGAAACTGCAAGTTCGTCATTGTGGACGCCCCCAGCAGCTACAGCGCAATCTTCGGGAGGCCCCTGATCAGCGCCTTCCGCTGCGTCCCCTCGTCTTTCCATCAGTGTCTGAAGTTCAACGCTGAGGGGGTGCAGGTCAGGGTTAGGGGAGACCCGAAGGTGGCGCGGGAATGCTACGTCACCGCGGTAAACACCATCTCTTGGCAGGAAGGAGCCGAGGAGATGGGGCGGAGGATGGAGGAGGACTGCGCAGAGAAGGCGGAAGGAGGAGATATGGAGGAAGTGGCCGAAGTGAGGGCCGTAGGAGGGGAGATGGAGGTAGAGGTCCCCGTTCCGGAGGAAGGGGATGCCGAAGGATGGGGGGAGCAGTCCAGGCTGGAGGCCGCAGAGGAGGTGGTGGAACTGGAAGTGCTCACCCGCGGAGGTAGGGTGGAGAGGATCCGCGTCAGCGGGGGGCTGACCCCGGAGGACCAGGGCAGGATGCTGGAGTACATCCAGAAGAACGTGGACATCTTCGCCTGGAGCGCCGCGGAGATGCCGGGGGTTGACGCGGATGTGGCTTGCCACCGCCTCAACCTGGACCCGGGAACACGCCCCGTCCAGCAAAAGAAGAGGTCCACGGCGGACAGGCTGGCGGAACCCATCAGGCAGGAAGTGGCGAAGCTTCTCAAAGCCGGCTTCGTGTCCGAAATTCAGTACCCCGGCTGGGTCTCAAACGTAGTGATGGTTAAAAAAGGAGACGGCCGCTGGCGGTTGTGTATCGATTTCTCTCTTCTTAATAAAGCTTGTCCTAAGGACTGTTACCCTTTGCCTCGGATCGACACGCTGGTTGATTCCGCCGTCGGCTTTTCTGTAATGAGTTTTTTAGATGCCTTTTCAGGTTACCACCAGATCAGGATGCACCCCCCGGACATCAAGGATGTCTCATTCATCACAGGGGACGGCTGCTATTGCTACAAGATGATGCCGTTCGGGCTGAAGAACGCTGGGGCCACCTACCAAAAAATGATGGATAGGGTCTTCAAGGAACAGAGGGGGAGGAACTTGGAGGTATACGTGGACGACCTCATGATCAAGAGCCGGGACGTGGACTCCCACCTCCGGGACCTGGAGGAGACGTTCGCCACCCTGCGCAGATACAAGATGCGGCTGAATCCCCTTAAGTGCGTTTTTGGGGCTAGCCGAGGGAAGTTCTTGGGGCACCTCCTCACCCCCGTGGGGGTCGAGCCGAACCCGGACAAGGTCAAGGCTATCCTGGAGTTGGGGTCCCCGCGGAATGCGAAGGAGGTCCAGCGGCTGACAGGGAAGCTAGCAGGACTGAGCCGCTTCCTTTCTCGGGCAGGGGAGAAGTACTCCCCCTTCTTCAAAACGCTGGAGGGGAGGCCAGAGGTTCGAATGGAGCAAGGAATGTGAAGAGGCCTTCCAGGCCCTCAAGGTGCAGTTGACACAAGCTCCGCTGCTCCAGGGGCCGAAGGAGGGTGAGGATTTGTTCTTATATCTCGGGGTTGGGGCAGAGGCCTTGAGCTCCGTCTTAGTACGTGAAGAGGGGAAGAGGCAGCTCCCCATTTACTATGTCAGCCGGGTCCTGAGGAAGGCCGAGCTCCGGTATCCGATCCTGGAGAAGCTTGCATTCGCATTAATCATCTCGGCTCGAAGGCTACGACCCTACTTCCAGGCACACTCAATCCGAGTGGTGACCGACCATCCCCTCCGCAACGTCTTCGAGGGGGTGGAGCATTCAGGCCGGCTGGCCAAGTGGTCGGTGGAGCTAAGCGAGTTCGATGTCTCCTTCGTTCCGCGGCTCTCGATCAAAGCTCAGGCGATGGCCGACTTCCTGGCCGACTACGTGGTGGAAGTAGCAGAGGAGGAGCTCACCCGCCCGACTCCTTGGAAGGTGAGGGTGGATGGAGCCTCAGGAAGGCATTCTCTCGGAGTAGGAGTGATTCTGGAAAACCCTCAAGGGACTCGGATCGAGTAGACGGTGGTGGTGCATTTTCCCATTACCAACAACCAGGCTGAGTACGAAGCAGTGATAGCGGGACTTCGCCTTGCCAGGGAGTTGGGGGTGCTGGATGTGGAGGTCCTGACCGACTCCATGGTGGTGGCTTCCCAGATCAACAGGGAGTTCGAAGCAAGGGAGCCCGCTTTGAAGTTATACTTGGCCAAAGTAAAGGGGGTCATAGGGACCTTCCAGACCTTCTCCATCCGGCACGTGCCAAGGGGGGAGAATGAGCAGGCCGACCAACTGGCGAAGCACGGCCCCCGGGCGGGGGGCACCATCACCGACCTGTTTCGCCCCTCCATCGAAGAAGGAGAGCTCATGGAGATCGATCAGCAGCCCTCGTGGATGGACCCAGTAGTAGTTTTCCTCTCCACGGGAGAGTATCCGGAGGGAGTAGACAGGAAGAAGCTGAGGCACAAGTCCGCCTACTACCTCCTTAAAGACGGGCAGCTATACAGAAAGACCCTCTCTGGGATGCTGGCCCGCTGCGTGTCCGAGGGCGAGGCGCAGAGGATCTTGGAAGAAGTCCACTCCGGGGAGTGCGGGAGTCATTCCGGGAGTCGGACCCTGGAGGGGAGGATAGTCAGGCAGGGGTATTTCTGGCCCACCCTGGGCCGGGACGCCGCGGGGTTCGCAAGAAGATGTCATAAGTGCCAGCTGTTCGCCCCCCTCCAGCTACAGCCGGCCCAACAACTCAAGAGCATCACGGCCCCCTGGCCCTTTGCAATCTGGGGAATGGATCTGGTTGGACCGTTCCCCCAGGCCAGCGGCCAGAGAAGATTCCTCCTAGTGATGATCGACTACTTCTCAAAGTGGATGGAGGTGAAGGCGTTGGCCAAGGTGACCTCCCAGGTAATCAGGAACTTCGTTTGGGGGGAGATCATCTGTCGCCATGGGCTGCCCCAGGCCATCGTCACAGACAACGGACCTCAGTTCGCCAGTGCCGAGTTCACCAGTTTCTGCGAGCAGCTTGGGATCGACCTCAGATTCGCCTCGGTCCACCACCCCAGGAGCAACGGGCAGGTGGAGGCGGCAAACAAAATCATCGTCAATCTCCTCAAGAAGAAGGTGGAAAACTTGAGGGGGAGCTGGGTGGAGCAGCTCCCCGCCGTTCTTTGGGCCCTTAGAACCACTCCTAACACGGCCATGGGGGAGACCCCCTTCAAGCTCTCCCATGGATACGAGGCGGTGCTCCCCATAGAATTTGAAGTTCAAACACCGCGAGTCGGAATGGCCAAGGAGGGCAGAGAGGAATGGCAAGCCGAGAACGGGGAGGAACTGAGACTCTCCCTTGACATGGTGGAAGAGTTGAGGGATCTTTCGGCCATCCGACAGGAGGAGGTCAAAAGGAGGATGGCAAAATACTTTGACAAACATGTCAGGGTCAAGCAGTTCACGGAAGGGGACCTGGTACTGAAGAAGGCAGACGCGGCAGGAAGGTCAGCGTCCGTAGGGAAACTCAACCCCAGCTGGGAAGGGCCATTCATTGTGAAGGAAGCTTTGAAGTCGGGGGGCTATCGGCTCCAAAATGTAGAGGGCGAGGCCCTGAGTCTCACCTGGAGTGGAGACGACTTGAAGAGATTTTTTCCCTAATTTCCTGTAAGCAACACGATTTATTAATGAAGCTTTTCTTCTCTCCCCCCAGGATTGTCATACCTAAGCTTGCTTAGAGAGTTGGAATGAACTTGGACCCCGAGAAGATCCCGCTGCCAGGCTCCCACCTAGCTGGCAGGGCCGGAAGTCACTCGGTGTCATCCCTAGCCTCGAGAAGATCCCGCTGCCAGGCTCCCACCTTGCTGGCAGGGCCGGAAGTCACTCGATGGAATGAACTTGGACCCCGAGAAGATCCCGCTGCCAGGCTCCCACCTAGCTGGCAGGGCCGGAAGTCACTCGGTGTCATCCCTAGCCTCGAGAAGATCCCGCTGCCAGGCTCCCACCTAGCTGGCAGGGCCGGAAGTCACTCGATGGAATGAACTTGGACCCCGAGAAGATCCCGCTGCCAGGCTCCCACCTAGCTGGCAGGGCCGGAAGTCACTCGGTGTCATCCCTAGCCTCGAGAAGATCCCGCTGCCAGGCTCCCACCTAGCTGGCAGGGCCGGAAGTCACTCGATGGAATGAACTTGGACCCCGAGAAGATCCCGCTGCCAGGCTCCCACCTAGCTGGCAGGGCCGGAAGTCACTCGGTGTCATCCCTAGCCTCGAGAAGATCCCGCTGCCAGGCTCCCACCTAGCTGGCAGGGCCGAAAGTCACTCAATGGAATGAACTTGGACCCCGAGAAGATCCCGCTGCCAGGCTCCCACCTAGCTGGCAGGGCCGGAAGTCACTCGGTGTCATCCCTAGCCTCGAGAAGATCCCGCTGTCAGGCTCCCACCTAGCTGGCAGGGCCGGATGTCACTCGATGGAATGACTCAGAAAGCAACGACCTGCGACCCAGAACAAATCGCGTTGTCGGACTCCCACCTAGCCGGCAAGGCCGGGAACTACTCGAAAAGCGTGCGCAGCAAGACGGAATCACAAGAGTTAGTCAAAAAAGAGGGAAAGGGTCTAGCATAGCCCCATCCTCAGACCCCAGGAAAGGTGGTCGAGTAAACGCAAAGGCCTGGCGAGAGTCCGCAGAGAATTAAGCATGCGGCCGAGGGACGAGCCAGCTCGCCTCGCTCGGCGGATGAGCCAGCTCGCCTCGCTCGGCGGACGGGCAGCCGCCTCGTCTGAGCCGGGCCGCAGGGGCAGGTCGCGCCATCCGGCAATGACAGCGTTGGAAAAATAAGGCAGGCGAAAAAGGCATTCATAAAAGGAACAATAGCTAAAAATATGAAGTATAAACGCAACTCGTACATACATCTCAGAACAGATTGTTACACATAATAATGTTCATCTAAAAAGTAAATTACAAAAAGTAAGGGGGGGCGCGAGATCTAGAAACCCTAAAGGGGCTGGAAGGCCTTGTCGCCAGGGTCCGGCACGGGGAGAAACAGCGCCGGCACAACGTCTTCCGCCGAAAGCTCTGCCGCCTCGCCCGTAAGCAGATCCGCGCGCCGCAGCATTTGCATTGTGTATTTCGCCGCGCTGGCCGCGTTCTTTTGCATTAGCACTTCCAGGTCATGGTCAGAGAGGTGCTCGCGCGGGCAGACCCTGCTGTCTGGAGGAGGAGCAGCGGCGGCGGCCTCCAGCTCGCGTACCCGGGCCTCCAGCGCCGCCTTCTCCTGGCCAAGGGTGGCGATCTCGGCACCCATTCGACTCACCGTCGCCGCATCCTGAAAAAAGGAATGGGAATAATCGTGAGCTGTGTTCGCGAGAGGGAGAGGATAACTCAGGTTGAGCGCGTACCACCCCGCCCAGGTACTGCGCGAGGGTCTCCTCGGCAGCGGCGGCCCGCCCTCTCTGAAGGTCCGCGTCCGCCCGAGCGAGCTTTCGGGCCTCTTCCTTCTCATCCGTCATCTTTTGGATGGACGCGGCGTTCCGCTCCACCTGGGTGCAGCGTCTCCCCACCATATGAGCCAGCTCCAAACCGCGCAGCTGGGCCCGCGCGCTCTCATGGATCAGCACTCGCGTCTCCTCCTTGTCATAAATGGCGGCGTCTTCGCGCGAGTACAGACCAAAGGAGAAGTTGTACGCCTCCCCGCCGATAGTATCCTGCTCCATCCAACTCGGCAGCAGGGTCGAGATCGTTGCACGGTTTGACTCCTTGTCCCACGCCAGGAGCGGGACGCCGAGCTCATCCAAGTACTTCTCGCCGTAGCTGAAGTTACGATGCCCTCTCGGCACCGGCTCCGCAGCGGCTTCAGACCCACCCGGCGGCGCGGAGGTGCCCGCCGCCCCGACCGGGGAGTCGCTGGTCGAAGCAACCAGCAGGGGCGAGGGGGCCTCAGTCGGCAAGATCGCGGGGGCCTTGCCCTTTATTTGACTCGAGGAGGGTTGTTGATCCGCGGTCTTCGCCGACTTCGGCGGAGGCGCTGACTGTCCGCCGCCCGGTCGCTTCTTGGCCGGGACCGATGGGATGTCGCGCTGGGCGGCATCCGCAGCCTGGGCACGGGCGAGAACCCCGGGGGGAATCCGAGCGCTCTCGTAAGGGGGGTGAAGAGGGATGTCGCGTTCACCTGCGAAGAAGGGAAGGTGAGATGAGAGAAGAGTGAGAAAGTAAGGCCTAACGAAGACGAGTGGCAAACCTCCCCCCGGCGGGACAGCCGCGAGATCGTCAAGGTGGCGGCGCAGGAACGCGACCTCAAAGTTCTTCCCAGCGAAGAACGCGCACAGATCAGCTTCGTGGCCGCCTAGGCTGGGTGGTCGGTAGCTCGCCTCGCTGAGCTGCACCGGCGAGAAGGGAACGTTGCCGAAGTCCCCTTTGACGAACAGGAACTTCTTCAGCCAGTTATGGCTCTTGTTAACTGTCTCCCGCACCTTGAGGTGGGCGCTGGAGAAGTAGGCCGTCCCGTCTCGATTTGCCCTGAAGGAGAACAGCTTCCGGAACACTGCGAGGCTGAACTCCACCCGCTCCTCTCGCAGGAAGCAGGCGAACCCCATCATGACGGCGATGGAGTTCGGGGTCATCTGGCCCAGGACGACCCCGAAGTATTTTAGCACCTGGCGCACCTCAGGCCACAGGGGGAGTCGCAGGCCTACCTCAAAGTGAGCGAGAGGGATGGCGAGCTCATCCCTAGACATGTCGTTGATTTTCTCCCCCTCTTCGGGTCGCCTCGCAGAGAACCCGGCTGGGATATGGTCGCCTAGAGCTTCCAAGTATTCGCGCTCTGTGATAACGGCGCGAGGGAAATCATGCTCGGAGAAGGTCCAAGCGCACTTGCTTCGGCCGTCCACGTCGCCGCCGCCTCCGCCCATCCCCGTCGAGTCGCCGCCGAACGCGCCGAGAAAAAGCCAGAAGGAGAACACAGACGATACTCCGCGGGAACGGGAAGCAAGAAAGTTCGGAATCGGTGGAGAAATTAGGGCCTGCAAGGCCTATTTATAGGGAAAGAGAAAGGGCGGGAAACTTCCCGCCGAAAGGCGGGGTGCGGATAGCCAAAAATCAGCCCGACGGTTCGACTTCCCGCGCGCGACCGCACCTCAAAGGTCGAGCCGGCACGGTTCTCGCCCGGCTGCAACCGCGGGAGACCAGCGCGGGCGAACCAACCCCAACCCGCACCCGCACGCCGTTCCGCGCAAGACGGGAGACTCCCGTCTGGCGAGCTCCTCGGCTCGCCCTCGCCCCGATCAGCGCAAAAGGAAGAATGGACCTTTCCCTTAACCCGCCCACAGAAGACAAAAGAAAAGCAGCACGATAATTTCAATACATCTCAGCAACAAAATAGTTAGGCCCATATGCGGGCTGAAAGAGTCGCAAGCAATTACAAATCCAAGATAACTACGAAATGACGATAACCCCGCGGTATCCCGCGAGCGAGGGGCAAACAACTGGGTCAGTACTCGACCCACTTCCACCTGTGCCGCCTCTTCGTTCCCGACCGAGGCGGCACACGGGGATCGTGGTAATCGCGAACCGCCACCAGCTCCCGCTGAGCCATGCCGACCTGCTCCACGGCGCTCTTAAGATGCCCCTCGGCTCGCGTTATATGCACGCCCGGCGAGGTGACATCGTCGTCTTCCGCTTCAAGCGGAGGGCCCTCCAAGGCCGCGAGCCGGGCTTCGGTCTCGGCCTTGTCATCATCGATTCTCTTCATGATCTCCTGCAGCAGCAGCGTGTGTTTCTGGAATAGCCGCGTCACCTGCCTCTTCATCCCCGCCGCATCGGTCGGGTCGCCCAGATAGTCAGAAACACTGTCCACGTCAGGCGGAGGCGAGTACCCTTCGCTCATCTCGGTCTCAGGAGAGGCCCTGTGAAAGCCTGCAAGCGGGGAGGGGTCAGAATGAGCGAGCAAGAGACAAAGCCAACGAATAAAAACCAGCTCACCAGGGGTTGGCACGTCGCCCGCACCGACAGATGGGCGAGAAGAGCCCGGCCGACCCTGAAAGTTCCCTCCCTCGAGGGTCTCAAGAGATTTCCCCAGCCCGTGGGAGACCGCCGGACAGGGAGTTTCCGGAGGTGGGCGATCCAGAACCGAGGAACCAGCGACCTTCTCGGGCGACTCGCGAGAGGGGCGATCCTCTCCCCCATTCCCCGCCCCCTCACAGGGGATCGCCTGCAAAACAAAGGGTCAAAGGTACAGTAATAACGCGCGGAAGGTCACGTCCACCGGGGATTACCTCGACACCCGCGGCCGAGCTGGAGCCCGGACAGTCGCCCGCCAGAGACCGCCTGACAATCTTCCCCTTCGCCGGCCTGAAGACAGGGCCGGGAGACCCGCGTGATAACCAAGGGGCAGCCTCGAGGGCCTCCACCTGAGTCTTCAGGCTCGCTGCCGCCAGGCGAGCTCGCACCTCCTCGCTGACCGGCATCGAGAAATTAAGGTCTGCTCAAAGGAAATGAAGGGATCTGGGGAGCCTCCTTCAGGGGTTAGCGGTGCGTATTTATAGCAGGACAGTGGGCCCCTACCAGAAGATTCCCTGCCAGCTCAGCACAGAGCTCGCCGAACACGCGGGTTGGATGATTCTTTCCGAGCTTGATTCAAGCTCAAAAAGAGCGGGGATTGTGTACAACCCTGTGTCCGGCGAGCGGGCCCCGCCAGGAAGGTTGAGCCGGCCTGTCCCCGCGACCCGCACCCGAGCGGCAGAACGGGCTGAACGACTGAAGGGCTGGTCCGCTCCCGCCCATCTCAGGCGAGCGAGCTGGCGACCCGCAGCAAGCGAGCCGGACCCGCGATTGGCGACCCGCCGGCCAACCCCCCGTACGCGACCTGGCTGCCGATCCGCCTGGCAGAAGACAGGCAGCTCGCCCCTATCGGCTCGCGCTCGCCCAGGGAGGGTAGGCAAGCCACGAAGCCAGACCGCGCCCGCCTCCTGCGGGAGAACTGAAGGCGAGCTGACCGCCCGGGGGTGCGAATAGCTACTCAGAACAGCGGAGCCTTGCTGTTGGCAGACCAGGTTAGACTGCGCATAGCTGTTCAGAACAGCGGAGTTTGGCTATTGGCAGACCCAACCAGGGGCCTTTTGGTACTTCCCGGTCAGTCCTTTTGGTTATTGGCAGTTCAGATTCTGAAAATCTATAAATAAGACCCAAGGGGTACCTCAGAGGACACGCTTTCAGTGCCTCCTTGCTCTCATTCTCAAGTGTTCTCTGAGGGTACCTTAGCTCGGCTCTTGGCTAAGGAGGGGAAGCGCTCAGAGATCTTCCGGGTTTGTGGTGGGACCTCCCTGCCGAGCCCTTGGGTCTGTTTTCTCTTGTCTCTCTCGTTGTTTTTCTTGCAGGAGCAAAGTAGGCGCGAGACCACCCCTTCCCCAAGGGTAGAACTCCACAAGAGGCCGGATTCCGGTTTCAACAACAAGGAGCTATAGTGGTTCCCCTAAACTTGGGTACATCCACTCTTCTACCACCCTAGGTAGGAATCCACTGCAGGATGAGTTGATCAGGTGTCTTGGGCACCAATGAGCTTTTGATAAGGTGCTCAAAAACTAAATCAGATTTTTTGATCAGGTGTCTTGCGACCAATGAGATTTTGACAAGGTGCTCAAAAACCAAACACAAACTTTTGAAGTGAGTTTGAGAAACCCTTTACAGAGATGGGGATGAGAGAGTTATGGAAGTCTTCTCTTTCTCAAAGCAGCTGAGAAGACTATGTGGATTTGATGTTGTCAAAGCTCCCCCTGAGTTCTTGAGATGTTCAGGAAATGAAGCTTTGCTGTAGGGTGATAGGCCTTCAGAAGTTGATCTCCAGCAAATGATGATTTCAGCAACAGCTGAAATGTTAGGTGTCTGGAGTCTTGAAAGATGTTGGCCTTGAACACTTGAGACAAGAGAGATCAGAAGATTTCAGAAGGTTTGATCTCCTTGGATGTGTGTTCTTGAGAGAATTATTTGAGACAAAGAATATTTTATTCTTGTTCTTCTTGTCTGTGTTCTGAGTGATAGAGAGATTCAAAAATCTTGTATTTTATTCTCTGGTCCTGAATAGAAAATCATCCTCTGTCAAGAATAGTCGTTGGCCTGTCATTAATTGCATCCTTAATTGCAATTGTCTTCTGGAGGAAAGTCCAAAGAAATATTCCTTGATAATCTCTTGAAACTTGGTCCAGAAATAAATGAAAACGGCTAGAAAATCTTCTGAATTAATTGCTGAATAACTCCTGAATTTGAATCTTGAAAAATCCTTTAACTCATCAGAAAACGTCGAACTGAGCTCTGCTATTTGGACTTATACAGCAACAAAAATCGTCGATCTAAGCTCAAAGATCGTCGAACTGAGCTCAGAGATAGAGATCCAATACTGAGTCAAGATCGTCGACCTGAGCTCGCAGATCGTCGAATGGAGTTCGACGATTTGTTGAAGTTGAGCTCAGCGATCGTCGAATGGAGTTCGACGATCTGTCGAAGTTGAGCTAGACGATCGTCGATTGGAGTTCGACGAATCACCGTACTGAGCTCGACGATATGACTTAGTCTCAAACTGAAAATCCTTGGTCTTGAGAGCAGCTTCCAAACCTAGACTTCTAACCCTTAGACTCAATTCTAATTGACCTTTAGAGCAATACAGGAGGTCAAAAATAGGTTTTCTAGAGACATAGTGATCCTGACCCAAATTAGTAATAGGGTGTTCCAACATACAGGGTTACAGCTCAGATCCCTAAGGATCCTACATAAAATAAAGAGTACAAAGATTAATAACCACAACTCTGATTGAGAAAGATGAGTTGACTGGCTTCTTGATGAGTTCTTGAAAGAACTTTGCAGAGATCAACCTCCCTTGGCTTTCTTCAAAGCTTCTTGAATTAGAACACAGTAGGGTTGTATCTCTAGGTAGATGATCTTCAATCAACTGTTGACTTGAGAATCAGATCTCAATCTGAAACTTTCTTATCAGCCTGGTTCAATAGCTGTCTTCTTAGAAGGAGCTTTCTCTCTCCAACTTCTTAGATCTTCACTTGAAGGTCTTCTCCTTGTTGTGTTGTTTTTCACTTCAATCAAATCATCTACTGATCATTATACACTTCTGTTGAACGAATAAGCCTTTATATAAGCTTTCTTCATGGTGACCATCTGATCCGGTTTCTAACAATCTTCTGACAGCTCTGACAGTAGCAGCTGACCGGTTGAAATGGCAGCTGTCAAGTCATCCAGTCACTTCTTGAAAACTCTGTCAATGTCTGAAAGTGTCGAGACAGATAGTCTTTATGTGTCGACACAAATAGACTAAGTGTCGACACAATTAGACTAAGTGTCGACACTAGCCTTCATGGTGTCGACACAACTCCTTGTGTTGTAGAAACTTGCTTCTCGACACTGCTTCTTCAGAATGTGTCGACACTGATCCTGTGTGTCGACACAAGTACTTCTTCTGTAATACTTAGTTGAATTCTGCTAAGTGTCGACACAACTCCTTTGTGTCGACACATCTTCTTGTGTTGAAACTTGCTAAGTGTCGACACATCTTCTTTGTGTCGACACATGCCTTCTGTGTTAAAACTTTTGCTGAGTGTCGACACATTCTTCATGTGTTGAGATTTTTGCTGAGTGTCGACACATCTCCTTTGTGTCGACACTTGTACGTATACTTTGTTGAAATTTGATGAGTGTCGACACAGCCTCCTAGTGTCGACACTTGTACTTGAACTTTGTTGAAGTTTTGCTGAGTGTCGACACAGCCTCCTAGTGTCGACACTTGTACTTGAACTTTGTTGAAGTTTTGCTGAGTGTCGACACAGCCTCCTAGTGCCGACACTTTTGCTGTCGACAAAGTTTCTCTGAGTGTCGACACTGCTTCTAAGTGTCGACACAGATTCTTTAGACAATTCTTCACTGTGTGTCGACACTGCCTGTATGTGTCGACACTTTCCTTCTGGTGTCGACTCTACCTTCCTAATGTCCACACAATTACTCCAAGTGTCGATACTGTTTCCCTAGGTGTCGACACAAGCCTTCTTAAGTGTCGACACTTTTCTTCTAGGTGTCGACACATGAACTTAGAAACTTTTCCTGCAAACCTGCAGTTACTTAACCTGCACAAGGAAACTCAAAGCACATCAATACATCTTGATGTATATCATTGAGTAGGGTGAGGCTTCTTCAAATCAGGTACATATATTCCAATGTACCCAACACACGGCCCTGGACACGCCTGTGTCTCAGGCTGTGTTCACTGTCTCGATGATCGTCAAGTACATTTTTGTCGACCACTCTGAGAGTTCGTCGAACCCGAGAATGACACAGCCCTAGACACGCCCATGTCCTATGCCCTATGACCCCTACCAAGCACCAAACTTGGCTCTAAACGTTGATCGTCCCTCTTTTGAGTTTCGGGGTGTTACAGGTGGATTCCAATGGGTAGATCAGTTTGATCCCCATATATTCCTGCATTTAGATCCGAAAATGTTGAGTACGGGATAGACATGCTGTGAGAAGCATATCTGGACAAGTTGGTCTGGATTGGTGATGTTTAATTTGCATGTTGGAGGAGACTCCGTGTATATGCGCGTGAAGTACGTGTGAAATCCGGGGTCTAGGGGTGTATAGGATACTGCATCAAAGTACTAGAAGCATTTCCAGGAAAACACCCAGAAAAGATCACAGTCTGGAGAACTGTTGATATCGTCGGGCGATAATGAGTATCGTTAGGCGATAGCTCCTAGACAGTTGGAATTTTGTGTGACCTATCTTGAAGAGACCTGGGGGTCACTGTATGTAAAGCTGTGTGCTTAAGTTGCCTGGCTTGTGGTGGGTGCCAGCGCAAAATTGACAAAGCCGCGTGGATTATGATGATTTGAGTCGTGAAGGCCAACTACTGTGCAATCAAGTTAGGTACCTCTGAACGACTGGGTTGTCAAGTTAAGTACCTCTGAATGAGCAGTTGGTCGTCAAGTTAAGTACCTCTGAATGACGTAGTCGTCAAGTTAAGTACCTTTGAACGACAAAGTTACCATTATGTCATGGACCTCTGAACGGCGGTGCTATACAGGGGAGTCTGGTACACCGAAAATGTGCCCTGAGTGCACGAGGCGTGTGGTCGTTGGGCCAACGTCTGTGGTGAATGGTGCTTAAATACACTTTGTTGTTGCCACTATATATATATATATGTTATGTCATGTGTGTAGGGATGGAGAAATGCTGCCCCGAGTAAGGGGTGAGATCATTATAAACGGGTCAGCAAAATGCTGACCATTGCTTTGTTTACCACATTTTAGTGGGCCCTTTTGTGTAGGTGCTGGAGAGCCAAGTGGAAAGTAGTGGGCTGCAATTGGTTGGTCCTCGAAGGCCCAAAAGCGAATATTTATTGTTTTCATGTGTGGTCAGCCTGCATGCCAATGTATGAAATCACTTATTGTATATGAAACAGTTGTAATAAGGCTACAACCGAAACATGTGATGTAATATATGTGTATGTTATGTCATTCCTTTTGTGTAGTGGACATTCTCATTATGAGTGGGTTCTTACATTAAAATGCTTCCACTAGAATGCTCTATGGTAGCTCGCGTTTGTACTTGAACTTGGGTTTGGCAACAACTTATAATCTCCTTACCTGTCCGTAGTATATGACGTCGGGCCCCGGCCGGACCTTCTGTCATGTGCTATACGATGGATTGG
Organism: Platanthera guangdongensis; assembly: GCA_039583875.1. Lineage (NCBI taxonomy): Eukaryota > Viridiplantae > Streptophyta > Magnoliopsida > Asparagales > Orchidaceae > Platanthera > Platanthera guangdongensis. The sequence goes on along the minus strand of CM077148.1, from coordinate 7,165,704 downwards.
TGCGTTACAAAATTAGTATCAGATCCTGTTCTCAGTCTTTCTTCTTTGAATTCATGGTCAAATTCTTTTAAGGGGTGATAAGCACGTGTATATGCACTAGCGTTATAACAACACTGAACCCATGAATGTCCACTTAGTAATGAAAATACACATGTTTCGGAACTAGTATGTCCATGTGATTGCTTTTGCAATATTTTCGTTCAATAATTGTGTGTTTCACATTGTAGCCAACTAGAAGTAGTGCGGGGCAGCAAGAACACCAACGCTCGGTGGAGAGTAGTGCACCAAATGAGGTGCCAACACATCCTCCTTCTATGAAAACAATACGGTTGGTTGCTGAAGCCGTGTTCGCAATGATAAATGCACAACTTGGAGGTCAGAGACAACCCCATGTTCCTACAATGGCCGAGGAACCGGTTGGCGTAGTGGAGCGCATAGCGGTGAGACAAGTAGTCGTTGAGCCAGTGGACGCAAGGCAAGCAATGGAGAAGCAATTGAAACATGTGATGAGTTTCAATCCCCCTGTGTTTATGGGTACTGGAACCCCTACACAAGCCGAAGATTGGCTCTCAAGAATAAAGAGGGTCCTGACGGCAACAGAAACAAAGCGTGGCAAAAAGTCACTATGACTACCTTCTTGCTGGATGGTGTGGCAAGCCTTTGGTGTGACGAGCTGGAGTTGCACCAGTTTTCTGGTTGGCCGTTGAGCGAGATCTCAATGGAGGAGTTCTCAAGGTGTTTTCTGACAAGATATGTTCCATCGGCACAATGGATTGCGATGGAGAACCAATTTCAAAGGCTAAGTCAAGGCAAAAGTTCGGTGGATGACTACTTGCATGAGTTTATGAGATTGGGGAGATATGCAAGATTTACGTTTGCAGTTGAGGAACAGAAAACAAATCGTTTTATGAAGGGCTGAGAGATGACCTGTGGTTGCTTCTGTCAGGACCGATGATGTCGGGTTTCCTTACCTTGGTCAATATAGCCTGTTCCCTTAAGCTAGACATGAAGCTGTGCAGCGTAAAAATGATTTGGCAGGGAAGAAAACAGAGTTAAAGGTACCTAGTTCTTCAAAGTCTGGGTTTCAACGGTGGAAAAAGAAGCCGAAAACTTCTGCGCCGGCTCCTTCTTCTCCTGCACCTGGAGCAACGTTGGGGAGAGGCCCACCCACATGTTATACATGTTGAAAGGTGGGTCATATATCGCAAGATTGCTGGAGTGGCCTTCCAAAAGGGGAGAAAAAGACAGATGCATCCTATGCTGAGAAGGGCAAGGCAGTGGTGAAATCAACTACATCTCAGGAACAACCCCGAGTTTATAATCTTGGCCAACAGGAGTCCATAAAACAAAGTGACATCGTAATAGGTAAGAGTTAAGATTCAGTTTTTACTACTTTCTATACTTAGTACTTTGTGTGTTACTTGTGCGTGTGATTGGTTTGCATTAGGATTTGTCCTGATATTAGAATGTCCGGTGAGAGCACTGTTTGATACGACAGCTTCTCATTATTTTTATCAGAGGACTTCGTAGGGCGTATCAGAGTGCCTTCGTTTACGTCGACAGATCAAGTGTGTTGAAATTTCTCACAAGCTGATCAACCGGTAGTTCTGGTATCAAGCAAACACTTCTAGAGCTATCAAGCTGATCACTTGATCATGCGAAAAGCGAGAACTCGGCGCAGGAACACTACAACCATAAACTCAGCTAAGTAATCAGAATCAACAAAGAGCAACCACAGATTTTGTATTATCAACTATCAACTTTACAAGGCAAGGTATACATGGCGAGACATGATTTCGCCAGGTATAATAGAGAATCATACAAGCAAAACGAAACTTCAAGCCGAGCGAACTACCTCAGAGACCGCCTAGACCGCCAAGTCCGCTGAGACCGCCAAGCCACTGCTTCTGCACCACTGATCTACGGAGTCTGCGCAGTCCGTGGAATACCCGTTATTCTGCTGAGATGACTTCTCTACAAGCCGCCGCCAAACTGAAAGAACAGACCGCCAAGTCTGCCGAGACTGATGAACTGGTTATTGAACTTGAACTTCAAATGATGGAGAGAAGACTGGTTGGTCGCTAAGTACGACCTGTTGCACACTGTCGATTGTAAATGCAAGCTTCACTGCTTTTTGACCGCAATCAGAACCAGACTCCTGGCTTCACAGTACTAGTCGCACAACCTGCAAACAATAACCAGTTAATCCTTCTCAATCCACGCAGACTAGAAAACTGAGGCCATAATAATTAATCCGCGCTCAATTTACTGTTCATTCAGTTACTATTGAAGTGTCGTGGGGTCCTATTTATAGGCGGGGTCAGGAGTGTGGTCACCGCCCTAGTGAATATAGTCACCACCCCAGCTCCTATCTAGCACAATGCAGTCCGCCGAGTCCGTAAGAACAAGGCCGGACTCCAGCCAATTTGCCAGTCATCAAGTCAGGAAGCATGTCCGCAACCTGGAGGACACGCACCAGTCTGCACGCTTTGCAGTACGCGGACACAGCAACATCCCACTCACTGCATAAGTTTGTATGCTACATGCGGACATGACACCAGCCTGCCACACGAGTCCACGACCAACAGGTACAGATCTCCCGGTCAAATAGCGGACTCTGAGAACACCCTAGACTTGTCACAGAGTGTGAACTAGTCCAGCAACCCACCAATCACTTGGCGCGAGCTCAGTAGACACGAAGCCAGATCGCCAGCTCCAAGGACAGTCCGCCACCAAGAACATGGTTATCACCCACTACACCACCAGAGATCAAGGGCATGGACCAATGCCGATCTCGCGATATCCAAACTTAGTCCGCCACAACAGACTCCGCGGACTCTAACTGAGTCTGCCACAACAGACTCCGCGGACTCGAACTGAGTCCGCCACATTCCCGTAGATACACCACCAATCTGCTCGGTTACTACAAGGAGAACAAGCCAATAGCAGAACCATAAGTCGAGCTGACTAAACACCGCCATCAGGTCGTAATAGACAGGTCGCCTAGGCCACACCATCACATAAAGCATACCACACCATTAGTCCGGCCAGGCCGTACGGTCTGCTAGATTAACCACTTTCACTTCAAAATTTTCAATACTCTCCCTTGAAGTGAGAAATGGTGATCAAGCCCAACAGTCCCCGTAATCGTGTAAACATCACCTTAGGCAATGGCTTTGTGAAGATGTCCATGATGTTGTCCTCACTCCGCACATGCTCCACCATGAGAGATCCCTCCAACACCTTCTCTCTAATGAAGTGGTGCTCAATATCTATGTGCTTGGTTCGAGCGTGACATACTGGATTATTCACCAGCTTCAGGGCACTTTCATTGTCACCGCTCAGCAAAGTAGGACTGTGCACTTCTTCATAGACGTCCTCTATTAGTCTCTTGAGCCAGATGGCTTCCCGAGCTGCCAAGGCCGAAGCCTTGTAGTCTGCTTCCGTAGTAAAGACGAACACTGAGTCTTGCTTCTTGCTACACCATGAGATACTACTTGATCCATACGTGAAGACATAACTAAATGTTGACTTCCGGTCGTCTGCATCTCCCCCGTAATCAGCATCCGAGTACCCTTGAAGAGTAAACTCTGTGCCTCTCCTATAAAGGAGACCCATATCAGAAGTGGCTTTCACGTACTTCAGGATGTTGCTAGTCGCCATCAGATGAGGCTTCCTGGGTTACGCCATATACCTACTTACTCAGACAACCGCATAAGCAATGTCTTGCCTTGTAATCGTCAAGTAGATAAGACTCCCAACGAGAGCCCAAAACACCAAAGGATCCGGAAGAATCCTCCCCTCATCCCGCTGAAGTTTGACGCCTGAATCAAATAGAGTAGAGCTACTCTTCCCATCCTGCATACCAAATCACTGAACGACCCATTCCGCATAGTCCTTCTGGGACACAAGTATGCCGCTTTCCTTCCTCTCCACCTCAAGTCCAAGGAAATGGTGGATTTCACCAAGATCCTTCATCTCGAACCTGATAGCTAGCTCTGCCCTGAGCCTAGCTACTTCCTCCTTGGAATTCCCCGTGATCATCATGTCATCCACATACAACAACACAAGGACTAGAAGCTCCCCCTTCTTCTTGACAAATAGGCTCGAGTCTGAGTTTGAAGCCAGATAGTCGCAGAATTGGAGGTATTCTCCAATCTTCCCATACCAGGCTCGAGGAGCCTGCTTCAAGCCATAAAGGGTTTTTTGGAGCTTGCAGACGTAGTCCGGATGTTCTTCAGATACGTAACTGAGTGGCTGATCCATGATGATGTCCTTGTCGATCTCCCCATAAAGAAAGGCGTTCTTTACATCCTGCTGCCACATCTTCCAGCCCTGGCAAGCCGCCAAAGCTATCACCATTCTCACTGAAGTCATCTTTGCCATAGGACTGAACGTCTCCTCATAGTCCTCGCCATACTATTGCGAAAAATCTCAAATTACAAGGTGAGCCTTGTATCGCTCTATACTTCCATCCGCCTTCTTCCTTTGCTTGTAGACCCACTTACAAGTTACAAGAGTAACACCATCAACCTCGGGCACCAAGTCCCAAGTTTCATTCTTCTTGAGGGTAGCCATCTCCTCATCCATGGCATCGTCCTGCTCCTTGACTCCAGTGGCTTCTTCAAACTTTGAAGGCTCCCACTCATCCAGGGGGCCTGTGAAGAAACAAGAGACAAAGCTCATCGTGTTCCCTTCACAATACTGAGTTGGGATCTTGATGGTCCTCTTCGATCTCCGAAGAGGTTGCTTCTTTCTCCCCATCTCTGACATGTGCTACAGTAAGAACAGCCTCACCCCAAAACATCCCTAGCAGCTTCGACTCAGATAGCATACACTGAATCCTCTCCAACACTGTCTGATTCATCCTCTTAGCTACTCCATTCAACTGCAGCGTCTTCGGTGGGGTCTTCTCATATCGGATGACATGGTCCTTGCAGTAATCGTCAAACGGACCAATGTACTCTCCCCCATTATCGGACCTGATGTATCTCAGCCTCTTCCTAGACTGTCTCTCTACCTCAGCATGGAATCTCCTGAAAGTGTCGAGGACCTAATCTTTGGTCTTGATAGCATAGACTCAAAGCTTCCTCGAATGATCGTCGATGAAAGTAACGAAGTACAAAGCTCCTCCTCTGGTCTAGACCTTTATAGGTCCGCAAACATCAGTATAAACTAGCTCCAAAGGCTCTGATCTCCTAGTGGACGTGTGGCTCTGGAATGAAATCATGTTCTGCTTCCCAGCCATGCAATGGTCACACCTCTCCAAATGATCACCAGAAATGTCACTAATGAGCTTTTTCTTCGCCAGGCATCCCAAACCCTTCTGGCTAATGTGTGACAGCCTCCTGTGCCATAAGGAAGTGGATGTCTTATCCCTGAAGGAGTTGGCCTGAGCAGCTTCAGGCCTCCCCTCCATGTAGTATAGTCCAGAATCTCTATAACCTCTGGCCATCACAAGTGATCCCCTGATCAGCTTCCAGAAATCTCCTCCAAGGACACTCAGGTGTCCTTCATCTCCAAGTCTGCCAACAGATATCATATTGAAACGGATGTCTGGCACATGTCGTACATCCCTCAGAACTAGTAGGGCTCTAGTGCTCGTCTTCAAATACATGTCTCCACGCCCAAGTACATTAGATGTATCCCCATTGACCATCCTCAACACTCCACAGTCATGAGTGGTGTAAGTGGCAAATAACTACCTGTTGTGGGAGACATGCGCAGAGGCTCCAGAATGAACGATCCAGCATCGGTCATCACACGCGAGTGTAGCAGTGACGTCGTTGCCAACAATAATGATGTCGTCCTCCTCAATCGAAATGGTGGCTGCCCTGTGACCCTCATCTTTGCCCTCAGTGGCAATCCCCTTCTTCTTCTGATCGTTCTTCAACGAATAGCAGAATTTCTTGATGTGGCCCTTCTTATGACAGTAGTGGCATTCCACGTTCTGATAATGTGACTTTGACTTGCCCCTAATCTGACTCCTGTACTCCTTCCTTCCTTGACTCTTACTCCTTCCTCTCCCATGGACTCAGTAAAGAGAACGTCAGCTCGTGAAGAAGAGCCTGAAGTCCCATAAGACTTTCGTCTCACCTCCTCATTTAAGATCCCACTCTTGGCAATCTCCATGGAAACAATACCCCGGGGGGAGGAATTGATCAGAGAAACTCTGACCATCTCCCAAGAGTCTGGAACTGACTTGAGGAGCCATAATGCATTCACCTCATCTTCGAAAGTCACCTTCGTAGCAGTCAGACGATCAATAATGCCCTGGAACTCGTTGACATGATCCAAAATAGGGAAGCCCTCCCGGTATCTGAACTCTCCAAGCTTCTTCAGCAAATATAGCTTGTTGATGCCCATGCTCTTGGCATACAAGGTCTCGAGAGTCTTCCACAGATCCTTTGCATCATTGATGCTAGCCACATGGTTGTAGACATTCGACTCCACGAACCATCTGATAAACCCACACAGCTTATGATGCACTATCTTCCATTTTGCCGGATCTGTGTCCTTTGGCATCTCCTCAAAGATAGGAGCATGCCAACCCTTCACATATATCAAATCCCCCATCAGTAGATGTCACTAGTGATAATTGGCACCATTCAACTTTATCATCTGCTCTGAACTGGATGTAGACTCCATCCTGCTCTGCCAACTGGCTGGACCGACCACTGATCTTTGAGTCGACTATCTCAAAGTATACAACTGGAGAGGGTAGCCAGCGGGCCAATGGTCGTAAACTACCACTCCCAATTACACACCCGAGATCCCGATCGACTCGTCCTGAAACCCTAATAGGTCAGCCCGGTAACTGCCCTGTCACTGAAACGGCTTTGTCACTGAACCTGGATCTGATACCACTTGTTGGGAAAGAGAGCGAGCAATCCCGACCAGGACACCTGTTGCAATTCGAGCTAGCGCAATAAAAAAATGCAGTGCAGAAAGTAATCAAACCACACAAAGAATTTTTACGTGGAAAACCCAACTTGGGAGAAAAACCACGGGACGATCGGAGTCCAACCCGGAAAGCCTCCACTAAAGATATGTGAAAAACACACGCATTGATTACAGGCTTTCCCTCCACCGATCCACAAAGGATCTCCACTCCTCCACCACAAACACGATCCACAAAGGATCCACACAACCGTGATCCAAACCGGATCCACACCACAATCCTCTTCTCCAACAATTCACACAAATAACAATTTGCAAGAAGAAAAAACAAAAGGTGTGAGGAGTCATTACCCGGACAGATTGAACAATCTGTCCTAACGTCGAAGATGACGTTCACTAAAACCACGAAGAAAACGGCTATGCACAGCCCTTCAAAATCAGATCACGAACCAGCGGACCTCCTCCACACAAGGAAAGGAGTGGCAGGACTTCGGCGGTTCCAGAAAAATCTGGAACGGGGGAGGCTGCTTCCTTCTGCTCCAGCGAATACGAACATGCGACCAACGTCTTCAGCAACTCTAGGGGGTCGGTGGCTCCTTGCTGCTCCAGCAGATGGCAAGAGGCGGGCGGCCTCCATCGGCTCCAGCACACGAAGAATAAGGGTTGTGGCTCTTCTTCCGCTCCAGCAAACACAAGAAGAGGGCGGATCTGGCGGTTGCACAAAATTGCGAAAGAGGGGCGGTTTTCGCGGACTGGAGCAGGCGCACACAGGGGGCGGACCGACTTTTTGTTTTTTTTAAACCCTAACTCTGCACCCACATTTTTTTGTATGGGATTATATATATATATATAGGTAGGTGTAAAAACAAGAATGAAATCACGATCCACAACTAGCGCGCCCGATGGTTTTACCGACTCGGATGGGAACCACACCCAACATTGTATTGTAACGTTTTTGAAACCGCTACCATAGTTACATTTATCGTAGCGGTTATTGTTTTCAATGGTAGTGATTATTTTATTTTATGGTAACGGCTATGATACTCTATGGTAGCGTTTATTCTTGTATTTGACAACATTTATAATTTTTTATGGTAGCGGTTATCCTCATATATAACAAAGGCTTTTATTATCAATGAAAATGATAATGATGATCAATAATAGCAGGTTTTAGCACTGCGGTTGCGCTTAGTATTTTCAATGGATGCGTTTTGATCTTATCTATTAATAATTCTTTTGAAAATTCATTTTTTAGCATCAAGACGATAAAAGTGTGCACTTAAGAATTAAACCTTAGCTAGGCATGATCCTGCTCAACCAACTGAACACAAATATTATTGTGCATATAGGACACAAATATTCTTACAAAAATTCTTACACATAGCACAAATATTTGCATATAGCACATATATTCTTACACAACACAAATATTTGCATATATCACATATATTCTTACACAATTTCACATACGTAGCAGAGACATTACATGTATCACAAATATTCTCATCATTTTATACACCACATAAACTAGAATCACTCATTCAACAAACGGAAATTGACATAGCCACGAGATCCACGTGATCTACTTCCTCTGCTGGATGAGAGCTCAATAATAGCAGCTCAACGCTTGTTCTATTAGACTCATTCAAAGTCTCTTCTGATATGATTGCCTCTTTTCTGATCTCATTGCTGAATAATACATTAATTCATTCACTTGTTAGAACTTATAAGCTACGTTTTCAATAACTAATGTGTAATTTTAGTTAAGATTTGAGTATACTTATGATCCAGAAAGGTAAGGGCAGTTGTGTATATTACAATATTGAACCCAAGAATACATCTCATTAAAGCACCTGCTCCTATCCAAAACCATTTTAACTCGGCAAATAATCCTCTTCCTTCCATAACTTGTACGCCTAATGCTTGGTTGCTTATAGTTGGATTAACCATCTGTTTACTCGCACTTTGATCTGTAGCCAAAAAAACAAACTGCATCAACTTTCGCTCGATCTCGCCTAAGATATTTAAAATGGCATAGGAAAATGAAGGGCACTGATTACCTCATTCTTCAGGTAAAATGTAGGGCACTAATTACCACTTTCACAATGGTCCATTGCATAGTTACTGCATAAATTACTGCATGCACAGTAACAGTTTCAACCTTGTTATATAATTAACTGTTATTTTAGCTAATAAATATAAACAGCATTGGTCAAATATGAGTCAATTTAAGTTCTGTTATTATCTCGTGACCATCACTGCACCAAGCATTGTTAAAGATGAAAAGAATTGAAATCCGACCAACGCATCCATAACAAAATTTTCAAGCATAACACTAAAATTTGTAGCAATCAACAACATATATTTCTAAAGCAAACTCTTAGAAATTTTGTAAAGCAAATTTTCATGTTTGTCTTTGAAATAAAAATCTGTCAATTAGGTTTAGGAAAGTAAAAGATGAAAAAATGGAAAAAAGAGGGTGGTTAAGTTGGAGTACCAAGGATCCTGCACAGAAGAGCGGAAGAGGGTTTGGGGAACGCTGGTGATTGAGAGGAAGAACTGCTCTCTCCTCAAAATTCAAGCAAGAATCTTCAGATTATTTTAGCAGCAATACCAACTGAACCATATTTTTGATGATTTCTTGTATTAGCTTTTTAGTTTGACTCCATTTGCCGGATCACGAAGAGCCCCCTATACTAAGCATATTTGTTAATCAAGAGAAATGTGTTCTAAAAATATAAAACATCTACACAGTCGACACCAGGATTTAAATCCTCCAACAATAAAACTTATACAACACTTTCATCATACAAAATCTGAAAAAAAAAACATATTGAAATGCACTCCTACGTACCTCTGCGAATTCAAAATGGGGAAAGCCTAGCCCCGCTTTTGTGATAGCTCTTCGATTGAGAGGCGCGGCATGAATGAAGCGGATCTGAGAGAAAATGAGCTTTAAGACATTGCAGCAGCATGTTCTAGTTGATGGGGAGGCACTGCTTAAAAGGGGATCGAGCGGAGACAACACGAGCTCTTAGCAAGAGGAGTATACCTTATGGTGCGATCAATATCTGATGGCGCTCTCTTCTTTTAGGAAAGCACCAAGGACCTTGATGGCGGATGCGAGGAAGAGCAGAGGAGAACAACTAGCAAGAAGAGGAGATGAAAGCCCTAGATTGTGAAGATCGAGTCGACGCAGAGTAAAAATATATGACGTGGGGCTTAAAAATATATATATATAAGCGCACCAATATATATATATATACATACGAGCGACAAGCACGGGCCTCCGGCCCGATGGCCACGCGCCACAGTACTCGGCCGGCGACGGCGGGCTTCGCGACACGGGGCTCATGTTTTTAAAATATGAAATCTTATATTTATAGAATTATTAAATAATTCTTCTTCTTGATATAAGTAAAAGAAGTTAACAAACCCCTTATTTAAGGTGATATATAAAAGAATCTGTGCTTTATATATTGTAGAAAGCGATGTTATAGTGGAAAAGATACAACCCTTACATGTAGCAGGTCGGCAGTCCAAGTCTTAGCCAGCCCGCATTTCTTTTTTTTATTATCTTATACCTATTCCTCTAATTTAGTCTCACATCATGAGTATAACTTATATTTCCTGGTATAAATTAAATGAACTGGATAACTTGATAAGAAGTTTACTAAAACTGGGTGGGCCGGATAGCGGTTGGTCTCCATTCTCTGGGCCTTGTCATCATGTGCTAAATTTTATTTAATAATTTTTAAAAATAGGTTTAGGCTACCCTAGTAGGTTTATGAGACCTACAAAAAAGTGAAGAGAGAGAGGCAGTTTGATCATACGGTTGATAAAATATTTGGACAGATCCGATGGTCATGAAGGCTCCAATGAGTTTAAAATTCATGATAAAACTATTTCCTTTATAGTGATAAAGATATATATATATATAATATGTTTTTTTGCGACGTCGTTCTCTAACAAATTTTGGTGTAGTAGCATTTACAATATATAGTAGCGGTTGCAAACGCGACCTTAAATTTATAGTGGTAGCGTTTTTGTAACCGCGACAAAATAACTTATACTATAGATATGATATGTAATAGTACTGTTAGTTTATTTATGTATAGTTGCGGTTAGAAACGCTACCATAAATATTGTTTGGTACCGTTTACCTAACCGCTATAAATTAAGAGCTACCATATGCATGATATGGTGTAGTGTATTTTGGAATATATTCTCAGTGTGGTCTATTACAGTGTCTAGCACCGCTGCCTTTAAAGGTATCCTTTAATTCTACTACAAGGGGCAATACAAGAAAAAATCTAATTAGCAAGGAGCTAAATACATTGCTAATTAGGTAAATTCGTTGCTAATTTTAATTAGCAATGAATTTAGAAACAAAAAAAATTCCTACCTAATATCCTCCTAGTTAATTTTAGCAAGGAAAATTTTTCTTCCTATTTTGCAAGAAATTTTTAGCAAGATATTTTATTTGTTGCTAATATTTTTATTTAATAATTCTATTAAATTAAAAATATTGTTTTATAAATAATTAAAAAATATTCATTTAATTGGATATGCCAGGTTTTGAACCCTCAACCTATTCCATACAACTCATCACTCTTACCAACTAATCCAACTAATTTACTTGTTGAAAAAGACCGATATCTTTTATATATAAAGATTATATATAATTATAATATTTATGTAATTTATAAAATTATAATTTTTTATAATATATATTCTTTATATTAATTTATATAGCATTTATATTAACATTAATATTCTTTAAAATTATATATTTCATATAATTATATTACTTTATAATACATACGTGAGTATATATATATATGGAGAGATATCATGTGCGACCAAGTTTGCGTGCGGGCGTACGGGTAGCGCAATCTGAGGGTCAAGATGATTGAGAATCGAAAAGTGATCAACATGAAAGTTGTAGATCTCGGCGAGACGAACAACTTTTATGTTGATCACTTTTTGATTTGGATCCGTTTTACCCCTCGATTTGGCCCCCGAAATCTGGGGCGGCGTGAGTGCTACAGTAACAATCTTGCCGCCCCAGATTTCGGAGCACAAATTGAGGGCCAAGACGGCTCCAAATCAAAAAGTGATCAACATGAAAGTTGTTCGTCTCGCCGAGATCTACAACTTTCATGTTGATCACTTTTCAATTTGAGATCATTTTGACCCTTTCCCGTACGCCCGTTTGCCCGCACATGATTTTGTTTATATAATTTATATATATATATATATATACAATTATTCTGTTAAATAATAATTTAATAATAATCTATATTAATTTATAAATATATATAGGTATTTAAATAATTTATAACAATATAAAATTATACAAAGAATTAAATATATTATTAATTTTTTTGTTAAATAAAATAATTTATACTATTTTATAAAAATATATATAAACAATAATTATATTTTATGGGAGGGAATAATTTTGTAAAGAGCCATAATATTTTTTGGACGAGAATTTTTTCTCTCAATAAATATTTTGCAACAAAAAATTTGTTGTTGTTTAGCAACATAAAATTTGCAACAAAAAAAATCGTTGCTATTTTAGCAACCCAAATTTTGTAACAAAAAAATTTGTTGCTATATTTGCAACAAAAAAATTTCGTTGTTATTTTCGTAGGTAAAGTTAAAAAGAAAAATCCTAGCTAAATTTGATGCTAATTAGTATGAGATTGTTAACCCTTCCTAATTTCCCTTGCTAAATGAGAATTTTCTTGTAGTGGGGGTGAAAGTTGTGAACATGCCAAACAAGGTTCACAACGTGTCATCTCACTACCTGATGTTCGAAGACGACCTTGGGCTGCAACATACTAATCCGCTAGAGCATGCAAACAGTGATTCAAGACTTGTAAGTTGCTGGATATCAAGAAAGAAATTGTCGAGTTCGTGTGGGACTCATGGCTTGATGAAGACTGTTACCTTCCTCTCCTTCCTAGTTTGGAAGGAGTAGTTCACAAGGTGCTATCTAGCAAACCTGGCGGTGCCTGCAAACCCGCCATTAACTTTAGGCGGACTGATCCTTACTTAAAGGGAGAAGAGGGAGGAAGTAGCGATGAAAAGGCGGGAAGAGAACGATCCCCCGACATACTATGCTTCTGAAGAATCCTACCTGCTCCATGGATTAGGGGAAAATTGAAGGATCTTTTGGGAAATCTGACAATGCAGTCGCACCGCAAGAGCAGACACGTGAGGGTGTCAACCAATCTTCCCTCTTGAAGGAACGAGAAGCTTTCTTACCAAGCCTTTGTTGTCAGCACTGCCCTATATGGGAAACACAACTTTAAGGAGCTTTTGGAGGTCGCCGCTGAAAACTTACCATACCTCTCTACTCAGGCTCATGCATACAGCCTGATTATAATCCATTACATGTGTAACACCCCCTATCCGTCGCATAGCATATAGCAGTAGGTCCGGCCGGGGCCCGACGCCATATACCACAGACAGACCGGGTGGTTACTTATGGAAACCATCCAACCAATCTCAACGTCCTACACAGAGCATTCTAGCGGAAGCAGTTTATAAAAGTTGCTGTTAGAACAGAACTCAGCATTAGAGCAAAATGAAGCGAAAAGTAGAGAACAAGCCGAATAAACTTTTGAATAATCGAAATTTTATTATCCAAAAAAGGTATCTATTACAAAGGTATGCCCTCCCTTATATAGAATGGAGGAGAGATGAGAGAATACAAATAAGAGATGTGGGACTAAAATTTACAGGACTAGGCGGACTATACAAAACAAACCGCACAGGCCGCGCGGTTAGACAGCAGGGCTAACCGCACGGCTACCACCAGAGAGGAAGAGAGACCGCCAGGGTAGACCGTCAGACCGTCCGGTCTCCAAGCCGGCTGAGACAAACCGCCAGACCGCGCGGTCTTCAACCCGTCAAGACAAACCGCCAGACCGCCCGGTCACCAACTTCAACACTCCCCCTCAAGCTGGAGCATATATATCGATCATGCCCAGCTTGTCGCAGATGTGGAAAAAGGAAGCGGACACCGGCTTGGTGAAGACATCTGCCAACTCGTTGTCGGAAGTGACAAATGGAGTGCAGATCTGTTTCTTCAATATTTCTTCCCGAATAAAATGACAGTCGACTTCTATGTGTTTTGTTCTCTCATGAAAGACCGGATTTTTGGAAATGTGTATCGCGGCCTTATTGTCACAGAACATAGGAAGAGGATAGTTGTAAACCTCTCCTAAGTCAAGCATGAGAGCCCGCAACCACTTCAACTCACATGTAGTCGATGCCATGCTGCGATATTCCGCCTCTGCACTAGACCTGGAAACGACAGACTGTTTCTTGCTCTTCCAACTCACAAGATTACCTCCAACAAATGTGCAGAAACCTGAAGTCGACTTGCGGTCCACTTTGTCATCCGCATAGCTTGAATCAGAGTAAGCTTCAACCCTTAGGTGACCATTTTTCTGAAATAGGAGACCTTTCCCTGGAGCAGCTTTAATATACTCTAATATTCTCATAGCAGATTGTAGATGACACTCCCTCGGAGCTTGCATGAACTGGCTCACTTTGCCAACAGCATAAGAGATGTCGGGTCTGGTTACCGTGAGATATATGAGCTTGCCCACCAGACGCCGGTATCTCGTAAGATCAGAGAGAAGAGGTGAGTTATCTGTCCAAGTTTTGTCTTCTCCAGCAGCCATAGGACAACGAGCAGGTTTAGCACCAGTGAGTCCTGCCTCCTTCAAAAGATCAAGAGCATACTTCCTTTGTGAAAGGACCATGGAGTTGGGTTTTCTAGAGATTTCAATCCCCAGAAAGTATTTCGGGGAGCCCATATCCTTTGTGACCAGATGGTGACGAAGGTGTTTCTTGGTCATCAATACCCCATCCTGGTCATCGCCAGTAAGAAGAATGTCATCAACATAAACCGCAAGAACAACAAGACCAGATGCGGTTTTCCGAACAAACAAGGAGTGATCTGCTGAGCTTCTTGTAAAACCAATGGCCGCAACAATGCTACTAAACTTGTCAAACCAGGCACGAGGACTCTGCTTGAGGCCATAGATAGCCTTCTGTAGCCGGCATACCCTTGTCTCCCCCTGAGCAACATACCCAGGAGGTTGCTCCATGTAAACATCTTCCTGCAGATCGCCATAGAGGAAGGCATTCTTAACATCGAGCTGCGAGATGGGCCAATCCCGGTTGACAGCCACAGAGAGAAGAACCCGAATAGTGCTAAGGCGAGCCACGGGAGAGAAAGTGTCAAAGTAATCAAGCCCATAAGTTTGGGTAAAACCCTTGGCAACCAGGCGAGCCTTATAACGATCCACACTGCCATCCGGGAGAAACTTCACCACGAAGACCCATCGACAACCAACAACATCTGTGCCGTAAGGAGGAGGAACAAGGGTCCAGGTACCCCGTTCAGTCAGAGTAGCAATCTCCTCATCCATGGCAGCTTTCCAATGAGGAATAGTAAGGGCCTCCTGATAGGAACGGGGGGTGGTAGTAGCTGAGATAGCCAGAGCGAAAGCTCTGCGAGAAGGGGTAAGACGATCATAGGAAACAACTGCAGCAAGCGGGTGTTGGGTACATGCCCGAACCCCCTTGCGAAGAGCAATAGGGAGATCCAGGTCAACAGGGGCCTCAGTATCCAGAGTATCCGTGGTGGAGAGAGCTGGCCCGGGAGCAGAGAGAGATGGCAGCGGAGTGGAGGGAGAAAGCGGAGTAGAGGGTGGAGATGGTGGAGGTGGTGGAGATGGTGGAGATGGTGGAGATGGCGGAACATCAGTGGGAGCAGAGGGGAGGGATGGGTTGGTAGGAAAAGTAGGAGCAGGAGGAGGAGAGGAGGAAGCGGGAGAGAAGTAAGAGACATTGTCGAAGAAGGTGACATCCGCAGAGACAAATTGCTTGCGGGTAACGGGATCAAAGCAACAATAACCTTTCTGAGTGGGAGAGTAGCCCAGAAAGACACATTTGGTGGCACGTGGTGAGAGTTTATCACGGGTGGCAGCGGGAGAGTGCACAAAAGCGGTGCACCCAAAGATGTGTAGAGGAAGAGGAAAGGGATCCTTGTCTGGATAAAAAATGGAGAAGGGGGTAGCACCATGGAGAACTGTGGAGGGAAGGCGATTGATGAGATAGCAGGAGAGGAGGACAGCATATCCCCAATAGGAGCGAGGAACATGCATTTGAGTCATCATAGTGCGAGCGACATCAAGGAGGTGACGGTTTTTGCGTTCCGCCACCCCATTTTGTTGTGAGGTGTAGACACAGCTGGTTTGACGAATGACACCATGGTGAATACAAAAGGATGAGAAGTCGTGGCTAAGATACTCCTTGGCATTATCAGAACGAAGGAGTTTAATAGACGTATCGAACTGAGTCTTAACCATAGAATAAAAGGAGGTCCAAACAGAGAACAGCTCGGAGCGATCTTTGAGAAGATATACCCACGTACATCGAGAGAAATCATCAATGAAGGTGACAAAGTAGGAACTACCCCGACCGATGGTGAGGTTAGGAGCGGGACCCCATATGTCGGAGTGAACGAGGTCGAACGGACGGGAAGAGCCCCGACTCTGCGTTGGGGGGAAGGATGAGCGGTGATGTTTGCCAAGTTGACAAGCATCACAGTTGAGAGGAGGATGATGAGGAGGGAGGTGCGGCAGGAACTGTCGTAGAATGCGGGGAGGAGCATGTCCAAGGCGAAGATGCCATTGGAGAAGATCTGTAGAGGAGGAGGAGAAGGCGGATAGAGCAGAAACGTTGTCGAGGAAGTAGAGACCACCACTCTCTGTCCCGGTAGCAATCGTCCGTTGGGAGTCCGGATCCTGAAAAGTGCAAGAGGTAGGGGTGAATATGACAGAACACCGTAGTTGCTTGCATAAAGAAGTAACCGATAGTAAAT
The DNA here is from genome assembly GCA_039583875.1 of Platanthera guangdongensis. NCBI lineage: Eukaryota > Viridiplantae > Streptophyta > Magnoliopsida > Asparagales > Orchidaceae > Platanthera > Platanthera guangdongensis. Next base: position 7,148,891 of record CM077148.1, on the reverse strand, counting down.
TGCACGGAAACTTGGGCACATAGAGGGTATCAGCCAAGCAGAGAGATGGAGTGACGGGAACCAGGCCCGTCCCATGGACCGGGGAGGGAGATCCATCAGCAACAATAACCGGGGGCAACTGAGCATGTGTGTCAAGAAGAGAGAAACAGTGAGGATTGCCTGTCATATGATTTGTGGCGCCAGAGTCTATTAGCCATCTTCCGCGAGTAACAACATGAGCACTACCAGAAGAGGTTACTACAGAGGCGGACAGGCCGGAGGAGGGGAAAGCCATGGAAGCAAGAGAGGAGCAAACCGCGACGATAAGAACAAGCCGCGAGAAGAGAAAAGAGCACCAAGCCGGGCGAACAGAAAACAGGTCGGGCGGCTAGAAAGACCGCTACCAAGAAGCAGAGCAAAGCAGAGGGAAAGAAGTCGCACGGCCTGAAAAAGTCGGGCGAACAGAGGAGAACAAGTCGCACGGAAAAAGAGGAAGCCGGGCGACTAGCAAGCAGGAGCGGGTGACCGCGACCAAGATGCGGGTGAGAAAGGAACAACCCGCACGGTCAGGCAGATCACAGCAGCTGCTAGAAAGCGGTCAAAGGCAAAGCGGGGAAGAGGTCGCGCGGACTGAAAAGGCCGAGCGAACAGAAGAGAGGAGAAGAGCCGGCGAGCGCGACCAAGATGCGGGTGAGAAAGGAACAACCCGCACGGTCAGGCAGATCACAGCAGCAAACCGCGAGTAGAGAGACAACACACGCGGACAGAGACAGACCGCAACGACTAGGAAGTCGGAGCGGCAAGAAAGAACAAGGAGCGCGGCGACAAGGAAACAGGTCGCTGCGACAAAGAGCAGTAGGTGAAGAGAACCAAGAAGTGCAAGCCGCGCGAACAGGGCAGCGGACAGAAACAAGCCGCGCGGATAGAAACAAGCCGCGCGGACAGAAGAGAAGTCAAGTCGCAAAACAAGTCGCAGAACGCGGAAAACAAGCCGCGAACAACAGAGAGCGCACAGAATCAGGAGGAAATGACCGTGTCCTCTGATACCATGTTAGAAAGTAGAGAAAAGAAGCGAAAAGTAGAGAACAAGCCGAATAAACTTTTGAATAATCGAAATTTTATTATCCAAAAAAGGTATCTATTACAAAGGTATGCCCTCCCTTATATAGAATGGAGGAGAGATGAGAGAATACAAATAAGAGATGTGGGACTAAAATTTACAGGACTAGGCGGACTATACAAAACAAACCGCACAGGCCGCGCGGTTAGACAGCAGGGCTAACCGCACGGCTACCACCAGAGAGGAAGAGAGACCGCCAGGGTAGACCGTCAGACCGTCCGGTCTCCAAGCCGGCTGAGACAAACCGCCAGACCGCGCGGTCTTCAACCCGTCAAGACAAACCGCCAGACCGCCCGGTCACCAACTTCAACAGTTGCAAACAAAGAACTCAGCATTAGAGCACAAATGTCCACTAGTACGAAATAGGAATGTTATTACAAAATACTCAAAACAAGCTTTAAGGCCATACAAAATGTTTCACTTGAATATTACATGTTTTACAAACCACGGCACGCAGGCCGGTCATACATGAATAAAGCAGTAAACACTTCCATTTGGGCCTTCGAGTTCCGGCTTCGCAAAAAGGGTTTTAGCCCGCTATTGATCGCTTGATCCAGCTGCACCTGCAAGCAACAAACCACCGCACGGTGGCAAAACAAGGCAACGGTCATGAATACTGACCAAATTATAACGATCCCGCCCCCAACTCGGGACGGCGATGCTCCTTCCCTGCATTTCATTAGCATAAGCGAGCAATTTATATACTTAGCCATTTCATCACAGACGTTGGCTCGCACGGCCACACGCCCCGTGCACTCAGGGCACATTCTCGGTGAACCGGTCGATGTCACGTCAATTAAAGCCATTAACATTCCGGACTCACCACCGCCACTTAGACGACCAAACCTATGAGCAATTTGTCTTCCTGGCCTGGGTCACGACAATTCAAGCCATTGACCGCCGAAGACTCACATCTATGCCAACGGCAAGTGCCACGTAACCTTAGGTCTCTTTAACCGAACGACATAAAGCGGGTACGGTTCCATCTAACCCGTGCTCACATCGCAACGACAATTTAAGTCATTTGCGCGGGTCAAACTTTCACCGAGTCCCATTCTATCGCAAGACACATAACCCCGTTATGTTCAAGTTGGCTCTCAGGCCACCAAGTTGGCAAGATCTCGTATCCGCCCAGTTTTCCGGGTGCACCTTTGGGTTAGTCCCCAAGGCTCCCTGCTGCAATCTACCGCATAGAAAACCCAAAAAACAACCAATAGCACGGAGTCTTCTCCGGCCTTAAGCAATGCAACATCACCGATCCAGACTAACATGTCCGGGTAGGCTTCACACATCATGCCTATGTCCGTTCTCGCATACGGACTCTAAACAACGGGGACTTTACATATCTACCCGAAGGAACGCCTCCAACTATCCGCAAACTCGCGAGAGAGGGCTTCCTATGCTAGGAAAGAGAGCTATTCGTGCTCAAGATGAGGATCGTTACCCTTGAGTTCCTCTTTGGCGCCATTGAAAAGTAATCGAATGGAAATCACCGCACTAGCGTTGCCTCCGTGGATCCGGAGTCGGCTTGCGATTCGGAGCTCCGAAGCTCCTCCAATGGCGGATCTAGCTCCTTCTTCTTCCCTTAGCTCTCCTCTCTCTCCAAGGATTTAGAAAGAGAACAAGGTATGAAAAGTGATGGATTTCTAAGTCAACCCACGGGTATATCCCTTTAGGAACATCCCCCAACCGTTGGATCTCAAAACAAGGAAACGAACGGCTTTGATTCGGGGCTGAAATGCCCAATCTGGACCGAACACGGCCTCGCACACGCCCGTGTCCAGGGCCGTATGCTGCATTCTCCGTCAAAATCGAATCACCTGGAACCTCACACGGGTATCGAACACGCCCGTGTTCGAGCTGACACGCCCGTGTTCCACCTGACACGACCGTGTGACCGGCGGTGTACCCCATGATTTTTCCCCATTTTCAACCCGAGCACTGCACGGGTTCTAGGACACGCCCGTGTCCTTACCCGTGTCACCTTGACACGCCTGGACCCCAGGCCGTGTACACGGGACACTTCGTCGAGGGAAGATCGACGACTTGATGACACGGCCTTGACACGGCCTTGGACACGCCGTGTCCTAGGCCGTGTGCCTTGTCTCGACGATCGTCGAGTGAATCTCGACGGCTCCTCGGGACGATCGTCGACACGGGTCGACACGCCCTGCGACACGCCCGTATCGCAGGCCGTGTGCCCATTCTCGACGAATCGTCGAGTATATCTCGACGAGTCACGGCTAAGTGTCGACACGGGTCGACACGCCCTGCGACACGCCCGTGTCGCAGGCCGTGGGCCCACTCTCGACGAATCGTCGAGACAATCTCGACGACTTCGCGGCTAAGTGTCGACACGGCTCGACACGCCCTGGGACACGCCCGTGTCCCAGGCCGTGTGCCTGCTGCCAGAACCCAAACTGGCCCAAAACGTCCCCCTTTGCTCCTTTGAGTTTCGGGGCGTTACAACTCTCCCCCCTCTTAAAAGAATTTCGCCCACGAAATTACATAAAGGAAAGATATGTACAAAACCAAAATTTTGTACCTGAGCGGAACAACTCCGGATACTCGTCAAGCATAGTCTGCTCTCGCTCCCAAGAGAGCTCCTCATGACCGCAATTGTCCCACCGGATCTTGACCATCCTGATCTCTTTATTGCGTAGCCGCTTGACCTCCGAGTCCTCGATCCGCACGGGCTTGACCTTTGCCGTTAGCCCACTATCCACCGGCACATGATCGACCGCGATCACTTGCGTAGGCTCTTGCACCGCCTTCCGAAGTACCGAAATGTGGAATACATCGTGTAAACCACTAAGCTCCACTGAAAGCTTCAACCTATAGGCCGCTTCACCAACTCGCTCTAGAACCTCAAACGGTCCAAGGTACCTCGAGCTTAGCTTTTTCAATCGTCGCACCCGCGAGACACCCTTGAACGGCTTGATCTTTAAGTATACATAATCGCCCACAGCGAACTCCACGTTCCTGTGCTTGGCATTATAGTACTTTGCTTGCCGGTCCTGAGCGATAAGCAATCTCTCCCGAATGGTTCTCACCAAAGAAGTAGCACCCTCTACTTCCGATCGCTTATACAACTTTGACTCACTCGTTTCGAACCAAGACAACGGCGTGCGGCATCTTCTACCATATAGGGCCTCGAAAGGCGCCATCTGAATACTCCCTTTGTAGCTGTTGTTGTATGCGAACTCCACCAAATAAAGGTGGTCTTCCCATTGCTTTCCAAAATCCAAGACACACATGCGAAGCATGTCTTCCATGGTTCTATTAACCCTCTCGGTCTGCCCATCCGTTTGCGGATGGAAGGCTGTGCTGAATTTCAGCTTTGTTCCCAACATTTGCTGCACCAGCCTCCAATCATTGGACGTGAACCGTCCATCACGGTCACTCACGATGCTGCGGGGCACACCATGAAGCCGTACTATGTTATCCACATAAAGCTTTGTCAGCTTCTCCACCGGATCATCCTTCCTATGCGGAATAAAATGCGACACCTTCGTTAATCGATCAACAACCACCCAAATGGCGTCGTTCCCCTTTTGCGACCTTGGCAAACGATGCACAAAGTCCATAGAGATGTCGTTGAATTTCCACTCCGGAATAGGCAAGGACTTAAGAAATCCTCCCGGCTTTTGGCACTCCGCCTTTACCAAGGCGCAGGTTTGGCACTTTGCTACGTATAGCGCCACATCCTTTTTCAAACCCGGCCACCAAAACAGTTTCTTCACATCACGGTACATCTTCGTGCTCCCCTGGTGAATCGAGTACTTGGTATGGTGTGCCTCGTACAACAACTCCACCCGTAAATTTCCCACACTTGGGACGCACTATCGACCGTCTTTCCAAAGCAATCCGTCCTCCACGACGAATTGGGAATTTGACCCATCCAGAGCCTCTACCATGAACTGCTTCATATGAGCATCCATATCCAAAGCCTGCCGAATACGATCAGCCAGGTCATATTGGACTTCAGTCCAATTCAGAACTGCTTCAGCACTTGATTGTCTATCCACACAAACAATCTCCAGCGCCTCCAACTCCCGCACCAACCGCTCATCATGCACCGATAGCCAATTGGCTTGAGCTGGGGCTCGGCGACTCAATGCGTCCGCAACCGCATTCCCTTTGCCAGGCACGTAGTGGATCTTGAATGTATAGTCCCCCAGGAACTCCATCCACCGACGCTGCCGCATATTCAGATCCTTCTGATCAATTAGATACTTTAGGCTCTTGTGATCGGTGTAGATATCAATCTTCACACCGTACAAATAGTGTCTCCACAGCTTCAAGGCAAAAATCACGGCCGCTAACTCCAAGTCATGGACCGGATAATTCCTCTCGTGCACTTTTAGCTGTCTCGAGCCATAAGTTATCACGCTTCCGTGCTGCAGTAGCACGCAACCCAAACCGCTGCCCGAAGCATCGCTATATAACTCATAGCCTTCGGTTCCACATGGAGAACTCAGCACAGGCGCCGTGGTCAACCAACACTTCAACTCCTCGAAAGCTCGCGCGCACTCCGGCGTCCAAACGAACTTATGCTCCTTCCTCGTCAATGTAGTGAGAGGTAACGCTATCCGCGAGAAGTTCTCTACGAAGCGCCTATAATAGCCGGCAAGCCCCAGAAAACTCCGGACTTCCGCTACAGTAACGAGCTCAGGCCACTCCCGTATCGCAACAATCTTCGCCGGATCCACAGCAATACCCTCTCCACTTACTATATGCCCGAGGAACGCCACTGAGGATAGCCAAAACTCGTATTTCGAGAACTTGGCATACAACTGATTTCTCCTTAGCGTCTCCAACACCAAATGAAGATGCTTGAAGTGATCTTCCTCACTTTGCGAGTACACCAAAATATCGTCGATGAAGACGATCACGAAATGGTCCAAGTACTCCCTGAACGTCCTGTTCATCAAATCCATGAATACTGACGGCGCATTAGTCAGCCCAAATGGCATGACCATAAACTCATAATGCCCGTATCTCGTACTAAACGCTGTCTTCGGGATATCACTCTCCCTTATACGCAGCTGATAGTACCCAGCCTTGAGATCAAACTTCGAGTACACCGTCGACCCGACTAACTGATCAAAGAGATCATCAATCTGGGGGATCGGGTACTTGTTCTTCTCCGTCAGCTTGTTGAGCTCCCGATAATCAATACATAGCCTCAAGCTTCCGTCCTTCTTCTTAACAAAGAGGACCGGCGCGCTCCAAGGCGAAGAACTCGGGCGCACATACCCTTGCTCCAACAACTCTTGCAGTTGAACCTTCAGCTCCGCCATTTCCTTAGGCTCTAGCCGATATGGAGATCGTGACACAGGCTTTGCACCTGGCACTAGCTCGATAGTAAAATTTATCTCCCGCTGAGGCGGGGCTCCAGGAAGATCTGCGGGGAACACATCAGGGTATTCCGATACCACTGAAATACAATCCAACACGGGCTTCGGCTTTGCAACTTCCACTAGTGTAAAGAACAGTTCTGCTCCAGCACAAACCGCCTTCACCACCTGAAGAGCAGACATCAACGTCTTGCTCGACCCCTTTAAGCCCGTAAAAGTCGTCTCACGACTCGCTCCCAGCTTAACTTCCTTGCTACCGCAATCTATATGGGTTTGCTGCTCCGAGAGCCAGTCCATGCCAAATATGACGTCGAACTCCACCAACGGAAGTAAAGACGCCCGCAGGTCGAAATCCTACTCCCCAATACGAGTCTTAACATCGCAGATCCTATCCGCTCGCATCGAACACCCATTGGGCAACAACACATCCAACTTATCCTTCGTCATCAAAGAAGGGACTCTGATGCGTGATATAAATCCTTCGGACAAGAAGGAGTGTGAAGCTCCCGTATCGAAGAGTGCTCGTGCCGGATTTTCACAAATCAATACAAATCCTAACAAGCAGTGGTAAGGTAACATGTGCATAACAAGTATTTAAATAAATTGACTTGCTATAAATTAAATCGTACCTGTCACCACATCAGCTTGTTTAATGGCCTCCTGTTGGCCAAGATTATAGACCCTTGGTTGGGCCGGAGCATAATGGGATGCGGTCGACTCCACCGCCTTTCCCTTCTCTTCATAAGTAGCTCCCGACCTCCTCTCGGACTTAGGACATCCGCTCCAACAATCACGGGCGAAATGCCCCGTCTTTCCACATGTAAAACATGCGCCCGGGGTCCGACTCGTAGTCGCCCCAGAAGCACCAGAAGGAGCTGGACCTGAAGTCCTATGCTTCTTGAAAGCCCTCCGATAGCCGGACTTTGAAGTAGTCGGCACTTTAAACTCAGATTTCTTCTCACCCAAGCTTTTCTTTGCTTGTACGTTCTTCATGTCCTTCTCCAAGTACCGGGCAGTATTGACCAAGGTTAAGAAACCCTGCGTCATCGGCCCCGAGAGCTCAACTCATCTCTCAATCCTTCATAGAAACGATTAGTCTTGCGCTCCTCATCCATGATGGTGGAGCTAGCATAACGACTCAGATGAGTAAACTCGTGGAGATATTCATCCACGCTCCTCTCACCCTACACCAACCTCAGGAACTCATTCTCCATTGAAATCCTCTGAGTAGAAGGGAGGTATCTTGCCAAGAACAATCCCGAGAACTCTTCCATCGGAACGTCTATCAGTTGTCTACCTCTCAAATGATGCAGCTCCAATCCTTCCCACCACATCCTCGCTTCACCGTCCAAAAGGAACGTAGCGATGGTGGTCATTTGCCACTCCTCCGTCTCCGTCGCTGTCATGACTCTCTTCACCCTGGAGAGCCAGTCTTCAGCCTGAGATGGGGTTCCCAACCCCGAGAATAACGGAGGGTTAAAGCTCATTACATGCTTTAGCTGCCTCTCAGTTGCCCTCCTTGGCACTACCGGTTCCAAAACCACTTGCTCCACTCTCCTTGGCTCCGCCTCTTGCAGAGGTTCTTGCTCCATCACAGGAGTGGGCTGCTGCGCTTGCCTTCCAGGCTGCGCATTTATCACGACCAACACCGCTTCAGCCACCAATCGAATATTCTCAGCCGACAGAGGTGTTGCAGGAGCAACATCCGGTGCACTACTAGCCTCAGAAACGCGGCGTTCTGACGGCCCAACACCACTTCTGGTCACCTATAGTGGTACAAAACATCGTTAAGCGACCAAATAAATTGCAAACAGCAATTATAGGAACACGCAGGTTCCTCAAACACGAGTATTTTCATTCCTAAGTGGACATTCATGGGTTCTTTTACCATTATAACGATGACGCACAAAATGTGCTCACCACCCCTTAAAAAGAATTCGTCTACGAATTCACTTTAAGCCCGACCAAAACCAGTGGCTCTGATACCAAATTGTAACACCCTCTATCCATTGCATAGCATATAGCAGTAGGTCCGGCCGGGGCCCGACGCCATATACCATAGACAGACCGGGTGGTTACTTATGGAAACCATCCAACCAATCTCAACGTCCTACACAGAGCATTCTAGCGGAAGCAGTTTATAAAAGTTACAAACAAAGAACCCAGCATTAGAGCACAAATGTCCACTAGTACGAAACAGGAATGTTATTACAAAATACTCAAAACAAGCCTTAAGGCCATACAAAATGTTTCACTTGAATATTACATGTTTTACAAACCACGGCACGCAGGCCGGTCATACATGAATAAAGCAGTAAACACTTCCATTTGGGCCTTCGAGGGCCGGCTTCGCAAAAAGGGATTTAGCCCGCTATTGACCGCTTGGTCCAGCTGCACCTGCAAGCAACAAACCACCGCACGGTGGCAAAATAAGACAACGGTCAGCAATGCTGACCAAATTATAACGATCCCGCCCCCAACTCGGGGCGGCGATGCTCCTTACCTGCATTTCATTTGCATAAGCGAGCAATTTATATACTTAGCCATTTCATCACAGACGTTGGCTCGCACGGCCACACGCCCCGTGCACTCAGGGCACATTCTCGGTGAACCGGTCGATGTCACGTCAATTAAAGCCATTAACATTCCGGACTCACCACCGCCACTTAGACGGCCAAACCTATGAGCAATTTGTCTTCCTGGCCTGGGTCACGACAATTCAAGCCATTGACCGCCGAAGACTCACATCTATGCCAACGGCAAGTGTCACGTAACCTTAGGTCTCTTTAACCGAACGACATAAAGCGGGTACGGTTCCATCTAACCCGTGCTCACATCACAACGACAATTTAAGCCATTTGCGCGGGTCAAACTTTCACCGAGTCCCATTCTATCGCAAGAGACATAACCCCGTTATGTTCAAGTTGGCTCTCAGGCTACCAAGTTGGCAAGATCTCGTATCCGCCCAGTTTTCTGGGTGCACCTTTGGGTTAGTCCCCAAGGCTCCCTGCTGCAATCTACCGCGTAGAAAACCCGAAAAACAACCAATAGCACGGAGTCTTCTCCGGCCTTAAGCAATGCAACATCACCGATCCAGACTAACATGTCCGGGTAGGCTTCACACATCATGCCTATGTCCGTTCTCGCATACGGACTCTAAACAACGGGGACTTTACATATCTACCCGAAGAAACGCCTCCAACTCTCCGCAAACTCGCGAGAGCGGGCTTCCTATGCTAGGAAAGAGAGCTATTCGTGCTCAAGATGAGGATTGTTACCCTTGAGTTCCTCTTTGGCACCATTGAAAAGTAATCGGATGGAAATCACCGCACTAGCGTTGCCTCCGTGGATCCGGAGTCGGCTTGCGATTCGGAGCTCCGAAGCTCCTCTAATGGCGGATCTAGCTCCTTCTTCCCTTAGCTCTCCTCTCTCTCCAAGGATTTAGAAAGAGAACAAGGTATGAAAAGTGATGGATTTCTAAGTCAACCCACGGGTATATCCCTTCAGGAACATCCCCCAACCGTTGGATCTCAAAACAAGGAAACGAACGGCTTTGATTCGGGGCTGAAATGCCCAATCTGGACCGAACATGGCCTGGCACACGCCCGTGTCCAGGGCCGTGTGCTGCATTCGCCGTCAAAATCGAATCACCTGGAACCTCACAAAGGTATCGAACATGCCCGTGTTCGAGCTGACACGCCCGTGTTCCACCTGACACGGCCGTGTGACCGGCCGTGTACCCCATGATTTTTCCCCATTTTCAACCCGAGCACTGCACGGGTTCTAGGACACGCCCGTGTCCTTACCCGTGTCACCTTGACATGCCTGGACCCCAGGCCGTGTACACGGGACACTTCGTCGAAGGAAGATCGACGACTTGATGACACGGCCTTGGACACGCCCGTGTCCTAGGCCGTGTGCCTTGTCTCGACGATCGTCGAGTGAATCTCGACGGCTCCCCGGGACGATCGTCGACACGGGTCGACACGCCCTGCGACACGCCCGTGTCGCAGGCCGTGTGCCCATTCTCGACGAATCGTCGAGTATATCTCGACGAATCGTCGAGTATATCTCGACGACTCACGGCTAAGTGTCGACACGGGTCGACACGCCCTGCGACACGCCCGTGTCGCAGGCCGTGTGCCCACTCTCGACGAATCGTCGAGACAATCTCGACGACTTCGCGGCTAAGTGTCGACACGGCTCGACACGCCCTGGGACACGCCCGTGTCCCAGGCCGTGTGCCTGCTGCCAGAACCCACACCAGAACCCAAAACGTCCCCCTTTGCTCCTTTGAGTTTCGGGGCGTTACAACATGTGCTGCATTTTGAAGGAGACAACAAGGGAAAATGAAAGGCTTCAAGAGAAGGTTGAGCGTCTAGAAGCAGAGATCCCTCAGATGAAAGCAAAGGAAGCAATAAGATAGTTCTTGATCGTCGTGACCTGACTCTTTAGACCGCACGACATGAATTTTTTGCTTGTTTGATCCCCTGCAGGCGGCCAATGATCCCAACAATTATAACTTCCAGGACGCAGTATTCCCCTACATCAAAAAGATCATTAAAGATGTAGTTAACCGATTCTACGAGCTGGACCATGCAAAAGAAGGTTATAAGAACACTTCTTTTGTTGATCTCTTTCCTAAATGCAAGAGGAAGGTAGACGCAATGAATCGTGCGGCTAAGGAAAAAAGCTAAGGTTGGGGAGGAATCTGAAGATGAAGAAGAAGAAGAAAAAGATGAAGGAGAAGGAGGAGAAGAAGAAAAAGAAGAAGAAGAAGAAGAAGAAGAAGAAGAAGAAAAAGAGGATGGTTAAGAGGGGGAGATGACGAGTCAAATACTGGCGACCACAAGAAGAAGACTGTGCAGTCCGCATTGGATGAATCTGATAGTTCCGGTGACGGGATCCCCTCAATTGAATATCGACAAGATAAGAGTAGTGATGGCAACAAACCAGCTTCAGACTCCAGCTCTCCCAATAAGGGCTTTTCTCCTTAATTTATTTGATAATGATGGTTCTGAAAATCTGAGGGACCACCTGCGGGCAAAAAAACCCATATCGGGAGATTAGATCAATGTAATTGTTTACTTTAAAAGGCTTAGCGGTCTGTTTTTTGTTAACCATGCGAGTTAATAGATGTAATTTTTTGAATATGAAATGAAAGATACAGTTATCTTTATTCTAGTCGCATTTTTCGTGAAATGATTCTTACTCATGTAGTTTGTCATTTACAAGTTCTTATCTGTCCTAGTCTTCCAAGTTCAATGTAACTGTATGTAACACCTCCATCAATTGCATGACATATAATAGAAGGTCCGGTCGGGGCCCCACTGTTGGGTACATTAGAAAATGTGTACTAGATTTGGAAAAGCCTCACCTAACTCAATGATATGCATCAAGTTGTATTTGATGTTATTTTGAGTTATCATGTGCAGGTTAAGAAAATGGAAAGAAAAATTTTCTAAGTACAAGTGTCGACACTTTGGAATGGCTGTGTCGACACCAAGGGCCAGATTGTGTCGACACACAGAAAATCTGTCGACAACGTTGTGTCGAGACCATGGGCCAAATTGTGTCGACACACAGAAAATCTGTCGACAATGTTATGTCGACACTAAGGGCCAGACTTATGTCGACATTATCCGGAGATGTGTCGACACATAGAGAAGCTGTCGACACATTCCATAATTTTGTCGACAACGACTGTGTCGACACACAAAACTTGTGTCGACACACACTAGAATTCTGTCGACACCAACTTTGTCAAGACAAGGAGTGTTTGTGTCGACACACAGAACTTGTGTCAACACATTCCACAGAAGCTGTGTCGACAACAACAATACTTGTGTCGACACATGGACTATGTGTGTCGACACATATAGAGAATTTAGTCGACATTCTCTGCTGCTGAGTCAAAGTTCAATGTAGGTTGAAGTAATAAAAGTACAGACTTGACAGCTGTCTTTGCTGATATTGCTGTAACATCTGTTAGAGGTGTCAGAAGACTGTTTGAAATCGGAACAGCCGGTTACCATGGATGAAGCCTATATATAGATGTGCTCTCTCAACAATGGAGAGGAGAACACATAACAACCACAAGAACAACAGATACAGCATAGAGAGAAGTTATTCAAGCCAATCAATTATAATCTCTGAAGGATTGAGAATCCATAAGAAGAGAGATAAACAGTCAATAGATTGTAGAGAGAGAAAAACAGAAGGAGAGAAGTTCTCATCCAGTGAAAGCAGATTCTGAATAGTCTGCCTGAAGAATTCAGATTGATTTCTAAAGGAAGCTGATTGAATATCAACTCCAACATCAAGAAGATCAACCCTACTGTGTTCAGATCCAAGAAGCTTTGAAGAAAGCTAAGTCAGGTAGATCCTAAAGAAATCAGTTCTATCAAGAACTGATCAAGAAGCCTTCAACCAATTCTCTCTCCATCTAGTTAAAGATATCAACAACTTTTCATCATTAATCTTTGTAGTATCTGTACTAGATCTGAGTGTAGGAGATTTACATTCCTGAGTTGTAAGCCTAAATTATAAAGGCTGAGGTAGGGTTGTGTGCCTGAGGTAGGGGAATCTGTTCCCTGAGTTGTAGGCTTGTGAAAGTGCTGCCTGAGTTGTAGGAGTGGGGTGTCACTCTGAGTTGTAGGCATGTGGAAGAGGCTGAGGTAGGGCTTGTGCCTGAGTTGTAGAAGTTTGGATTCACTCTGAGTTGTAGGAACAATTATTGGTTTTGAGATGTAAGATCTGCGGATCTGAGAAGAAGAAAGGAAGTTAGGCTGAATCTAGTACACTGCTAGATATGTGAAGGGGGAAAATGGATGTACCCATCATTTGGGGAACCACTATAAAACTAGTGTGAAATCTGTGAATGTTATGTATGTGAATGTTGTGTTATACTTTCTGCTGAATACATTGTTGAATTAGATAGAACTATCTGCCTAAGTTAGAAAAAGAATTGAACCTATTCACCCCCCCCCCCCCTCTAGGTGTTTAGAACATCTTGAAACCAATTCTTTCAAGTGGTATCAGAGGGAGGTTACTCAAAGATTAGACCTAACAGTCTGAGTAGATCTCCAAGGCAGAAATCTATAAGGCAAAATGGGTTCCATAGAGAATCATAAGGAGTTTGGTTCTATGAAGTTACCCATATGCAGGAAAGACATTTTTGGCATATGGAAAGAAAGAGTTAGATTGTTTATGGAAGCTTCAGATCCAAGAATCTACATGACAGTCAAAGAACGGTCATTCATCCCAATGAAAGTCTCAGTTCTTCATGCAAATCTCAGTACACCAAAGGAATATTCTGAAATGACAAAGGATGAGATCATCTTGGCAATTATAGATAAGAGAGCACAGAATATAATAGTCAGTGTCATAGATGATTCAACATTCCAAAACTTAATCCACTACAATACCTCCAAAGAAATGTGGGACACCCTTATTGTCTACATGGAGGGTTCAGAAGAGGTGAGAGAAGACAGAAAGTCTATGCTGAATCAGGAGTATGAAAGTTTTAGACAATCTAAAACAGACAGCATAACTGAATGTTACAAGAAATTCTTTAAAATAGTTAATGAACTGATGTCATATGGAAGAGTATTCAGCACATATGAGTTAAATGATAAGTTTCTGAGATCATTGACTAAAGACTGGGACACTAAGATATGTGTCATTAGGGAAGTGGCTAGACTGACAGAAATTTCACCTCCAACATTATTTGGCAAACTACTTTCATATGAAATGTAGCTGATGGCGAGAAAAGAGGAGGATAAAAATAATAAAATTGATTCCAGAGAAAAGTCAGTGGCTTTCAAGACTGAAGCCATAAGAAAGGATAGGATGATGTATTCATCACCTCCTAAGAAAGTTGCAGAAGTTGTTTCAGAAAGCTCAGACAGTCATACATCAGATAGTCCAAATTCTGATGAAGACTTAGCAACTTTCTCAAGACAATTTCAAACGTTTTTGAAGAAGAAATAGCGGAGATCCAAGCCATCATCCTTAAAATCCAAGGATGATTACTATCAGAAAAAGAAATCCTCTAGGAAGGACAGGTATAACTCTAAACCTAGTAAATTATCTTCAACTAAGATTGTTTGTTATTGCTGCAACAGGCCTGGACAAGTGGTAGCCAATTGTCCTGACAAAAGAAAATAATCTAATGATAAGAAGAAACTAAAAAAACAAGGGCAAGAAGGAGAAATCCCTTGTTGCAAAGAAGCAAAAAAGTTGGTCAGATTCTTCATCATTAGATTTTGAGGCTGAAGCTGAAGCTGAAGCATATATAGGACTGTTGGCAACTGAAGAGGATGTAGAAGAGGCTGAATTTTTGAAGTGGCTGGATTCAGTAAATGAAATTGAAGAACCTTGTTGTAAAGGGTTGATGGCCTTGACAGAAGAAGATCAGTGTCAGGATCAGCCTAGACCTAGTAAGGTAAATAATTCTTCAATAGATTCTGATTACTATACTGGTTCAGAATCAGAAACATCTACATCAAGAGATGTAGATGAATCTGAATCTGAAGGAGATGTTCATCAACTTATTGATTAATATGGTGACCTGCTGCAAGCACTTAGGAAAAGCAGAATCCTTAATAAAGCACAGGCCAAGGAAATTGCTAATCTTAAGCTGGTTGCATTAGATTCAGAAAAATTGCTGGATGTAAAGATGAATGAAGTAGCCAAACTGAAAAACATAACTGTTATTCAGATGGGTACTATTACATTCAAGAATGATCAAATCAAAAGCTTGGAAGTCAAACTTCAGAAGGAAAAGGATCTGGTGGCTAAATTCTCTAAGCCAAAATCAGTTTTACCTTTAATATATGACTTTATTCCTAAAAAGAGTAAGACTGGATTGGACTTTGAGGGAAATGCAAGGGCTGCCAATTCCAAAAGAAAAGGCAAAGCCCCAGTACAGCCTCTAGCCTTCAAACCCTCTATTTCCTTCAGAAAAGTATGACAGCCAACTAATATATATGATCATGATATCATACATGGTTTTGGTAAGCTTGAAATTCTAAATGACAAGGGTGTAGCTCCAGCATTCAAGCAAAGAACTAATGTACCAACAATATTAAGAAAAGCTGACAGCAATGCTATTAAACTGTACCTAAAAAGAGGTATAATAGATATGAGTGTTGGTGCTGTGGAAAGATAGGTCATTATGCCATGGATTGCTGGCACAATACTAGTGTTAGAAAGAATGTCAGCTTACCTGTGAGAAAGACTACTGATAAGAATATCAAGTTTCATTCTAACATGAACCTAGAACCCAATAAAAGTTGGGGTTCTAAGGTTAATTAATTTTATTTGCTGCAGATGGGTCCAAGTTACCATACCCCTATATGGTACTTGGACAGTGGTTATTCCTTGCACATGACTGGAACAAGGAAAATGTTAAAGGACTATACTCCCATAGAAAATGGACCTAAAGTGATCTTTGGTGGATCAAAAAAAGGGGTCATAAAAAGGTTTGGTAATATATTTTCCAGTTCTATAACAATCACTCAAGTGGCTTATGCAAAAGGTTTGAAACATAACTTGAGTGATCTTGGGTATGACATCTCATTTATTAAAAATGAGTGTCAGATCAAAAAGACAAGTGATCAGAAGGTGATCTTGTCAGGTTATAGAAAAGGGAATGTTTATTATTTAAATTTTGATTATGAAAACATGAACTCTCCTGTATGTTTAGTTGCAGATGAGAAAGCATCTCAGTGTGTCCAATGGCACAAGAGGCTAGCTCATCTGAACTATAAGACTATAGGCCAGCTCTATAGTTTAGAGTTAGTGAGGAATGATCCTCAATTTAAGTACATAAAAGAGGGTATATGCTGAGCTTGTCAAAAAGGCAAGCAGACCAAATCCTCTTTTCATAGTCTTGATACCAAAGAATATGTGAGGTATTTGTACCTCTTACATATGGATTTATTTGGTCCTATGCCAGTTCATACTCTAGGTAGGAAAGTCTATACTTTTGTGGTAGTAGATGATTATTCTAGATATACATGGGTTTTCTTTTTGAGGCAGAAATCTGAAACTCGTACTATCTTTCATAACTTTATCAAACAAATTCAGAATGAATATAACAATTCAGTGGTCAAAATTAGAAGTGACCATGGAACTGAATTTTAGTCTGAGTGTATGACAAGGTTTTGTGAAGAACTAGAGACTCATCAGGAATTCTCCTCACCTAGAACACCTCAGCAAAATGGTATTGCTGAAAGAAAGATTAGAACTCTCATTAAGGCTGGTAGAACTCTACTCAGTGATACTTCACTCCCAGAATATTTCTGGGCTGAGGCAGTAAATACTGCTTGTCATGTTCTCAATAGAGCATCTATAACTAAGAACCACAAAAAGACTCCATATGAGATTATGAATGGCAAAAAACCATACATATCCTACTTTAGGATCTTTGGTAGCAGGTGTTATGTGCTTAACACTGGCAAGTCTCACCTAACTAAGTCAGCTGCCAAATCCCAAGATGGGATATTTGTTTGGTATAGCAACAATAGTGAGGCATATAGGGTCTACAACTTGACTACATAAGTTGTAGAAGAATCAGTTCATGTAGTGTTTGATGAATCTGAGCTAATTAACTGTGAGTTGTCTAGCAATCCTTGTAGCTCAACAGGTTTAAAAGAAAGGTTGGACATGCTGACTATTAATGAAGACCAAACTGCAAGGCATGATGTGGAAAATGATGGTTGATGTCCAGGGGGAGTACAAGGTCCACAAGCTGATGTTGAAGACAATGAAGTTCAGCCTGGTGGAGAAATTGAAGAAGTTCAAATTGCTGAAAGAATGCCTCCAGCAATAAGGAATCTAAAGGATCATCCAGCACACCAAATCATTGGTGATCCCAGACATGGTGTGCAAACTAGAAGCAAACACATGAACACAGTGCTTTGCTCAAGTTTCCTGTCACAGTTGGAACTAAAAAGATTTGAAGAAGCCATACAAGACTCCAACTGGATTGATGCAATGCAGGAGGAGCCGAATCAATTCACAAGGTGTAAAGTATGGGAGCTGATTCCAAAACCAAAGGATCATAACATTATTGAGACAAAGAGGATCTATAGGAACAAACTAGATGAAAATGGCATAATAGTGAAGAACAAAGCAAGACTAGTTTTCAAAGGGTATAGACAGGAAGAGGGCATTGACTTTGATCAGACTTTTGCCCCAGTGGCAAGGTTGGAAGCAATAAGGCTATTCCTTGCCTTTGCTGCTTTCCAAGGTTTCAAAGTATACCAAATGGATGTCAAGTCAGCTTTCCTAAATGATGATTTGAAAGAAGAAGTCTATGTTCATCAGCCATCGGGTTTTGTTGATCCACTTTATCCTAATTTTGTTTATAGACTTAAGAAAGCCTTATATGGTTTGAAACAAGCCCCTCGGGCTTGGTATGAAACATTGTCTACTTTCCTAATTGAAAATAAATTTTCAAGGGGGAAAATAGACAAGACTCTATTCCTTAGGGAGTCAAAGGGCAAGATGATCCTAGTATAGATTTATGTTGATGACATAATCTTTGGATTTACAGAAAATAACCTTTGTAGGAAGTTTGTAAAACTTATGCAAGGGAAGTTTGAGATGAGCAGTATAGGTGAGCTTAAATTCTTCTTGGCACTCCAAGTAAGACAGACTGATGAGGGCTTGTCCATATCACAGTCTAAGTTCACCAAGGTGTTAATTAAGAAATATGGTATGGAGTCATCCACTACCATGAGAACTCCAATGGGGACAAGTATGCCTTTAGGCAAAGATGATGTAGGAAAACCTGTAGGTGAGTCTTTCTATAGAGGGATAATTGGCTCCCTTCTATACTTAACTATCAGTAGACCAGACATTATATATGCTACATGTGTCTATGCTAGGTACCAAGCAAGCCCTAAAGAATCTCATTATACTGTTGTTAAAAGAATATTGAGATATCTTAAGGGCACACCTAATCTTGGTCTTTGGTACCCTAAGAATAGAGACTTTCTACTGACTGGTTTTTCTGATGCAGACTTTGCAGGTTGCAAAGTAGATAGAAAGAGTACCACTGGTACATGTCAGTTTCTAGGTGGTAGACTAGTATCATGGAGCAGTAAGAAGCAGACTAGTGTGGCAATTTCCACTACAGAGTCTGAGTATATTACTGCAGGCAGCTGCTGTGCTCAGATTTTATGGATTCAACATCAACTTGAAGACTATGGTCTCAAGGTAAGTAGAACTCCACTATTTTGTGATTCTATAAGTGTTATTTCTATTGTTAAAAACCCTGTATCACATAGCAGAACAAAGCATATAGAAATTAGATTTCACTTCATTAGAGAACATGTTGAAAAAGAAGATATTTACTTGGAATTTGTCACCACAAATAATCAAATTGCTGACATGTTTACTAAACCATTATATGAAACTAAGTTCAATTATTTCAAAATTGAATTAGGCATGTTAAATCTAGAATAACTTAGTAATTCTGACTAAGTAAGTCAATGTTGACATGTAGTAGTTTATGTCGACACAAAAGGAAATCTGTGTCGACATATAGCAGTTTGTGTCGACACTTAAGGTAAGTTGTGTCGACACAACAAAATAGTGCTGAGATAGAGGTGTCGACACTCAGAGATTGGTGTCGACACATATAAGTTCTATCATTTAGATGGTTCTGTCGACACATACAGAAGTCTCTGTCGACACACATATATTAGAGTCGACTAGTAAGAAGTCTGTGCCGACACATCACAAACTGTGTCGACACATAGTGTTGTCTGACTCTGTCGAGACATTAGAAGTCTGTGTTGACACAATCTCTACAGTGTCGACACACCTATAAATAAGTCACAAAACAACGTTGTCGACTAAGCTCTCAACATTTTCAAGACCCAAACCTTGAGTCGACAAACCTTCATCTCTCTTTTCCTCAAATTTCTCGTCATCAATGGCGCCAAAGTTGGAGACCAACATAAACGAAGTCTATGAGTTAGTTCGGAATGCCTTTGACAGTGCGGCGACTGAGATTCGAGATATGATAACCCTAATCCAAGATAATGTTTTAGAATATCTTGTCTCTGAACCTACCAAGATCTAGAAGACAAAAATTCTAGAGTTCTATACTAAAGCAACATTGGATTCAACTGGATTAAATATTAAGTCATCAATTCAAGGCTGCAGGGTGAAAATTACCCAAAGAGACTGAGGAAAACACTTCAATTGCCCAAGACTCAAGAAGATGATGAAGTTACATCTTTAATGACTAAAGAAGCACTTCAATGGTGTGGCCTAGATTCCACCACTAAGATTGAACCATCAATGCAAAGGAAAGGAATGAACTCACAAGGAAAATTTCTCTCATAGATTGTGGGCAAGGTAATTCTCTGCAAACCAGGTGGACATTATAGGATCTCAGCCTATATACTCAGCTTGATGACCAGGATTATTTTCAGAATCAAAACTAACTGGTTTGCAGTAATTTTTGATAAGATCAAGGAAAGCCTGAAAAACCTAATCTTGGTAGAATTTTGAGTTTGTATTTGGCAATAACTATTCCTGAAGTGCTGAACCACACCACTGGATCTAGAATAAATCACATGAGAAGGATGAATATGAAAATACTATCCAGGTGGGAAAGAGTTCTGACAAAGATGGTTCTACACCACAGAAAGAACCTCAACTGCTAAAGAAAAAGACAACCCCAAGGAAGCCTGAATCTTCTAATGATTCAGAATAACAAGTAATCGTCAGTTCAGATGAATACCACCAAGAATCTACAAGGAAATCATTTGCTCCTAAGCCTGTTGATGATAGTCAAATGCAGGTGGAGTATATTTCAGAAAGCACCATCCCACTAGATCAAGCTCAGGATGTGCCTCCTCTAGGGGGAGCAAATGAACTTTCCCTAGTTCAACAAGAAGTCTTGCATTCAGAAAGTGCTCCTGAGAATGAGCAAGCTACTTTAGAGAGTGAAACAGCCACTCAAACAATTCTTGAGGTAATAAATAATATTAATCAAACTATATTAGATACTGAGCCAGACTCACTCACCGTGTTTCTAAATAATGTTGAACAGACACACCATGCAACATTCCTGCACAGGATGTATCTATGGATAATACATCTGCATTAGATGATATTCCATAAAATGTTCAAGCTACAGATATTCCTTCAGTTCAACGACAACAAGAATTTACTCTTGAGGAATTATTCCCTGATTTACAAGAAGTAAGAACTGAGTAAGTTGTGCCAAGAACTGAGGGGGAGGAGCCAGGGACTCAGGGGGAGTTGCCAAGAACTGATAAGGAGCTGCCCTCAAGTCCAAAGGACACTGTGAATCTAGAAAGTACTTCTGAATCTCATGTTGGAGAAGCCCTAAAAGCCAAGAAGAAAAAACTAATGGTTTATAAGAAAGCTTTACAGACAGCTTCACAACCCTCAGCTCCAACAGTTAATTTCAGTTCACTGTTGGTTGCTCTTCAAATTAAAATGGATGAGCAAAGAGCAGCCATGGAAAAATATATGGATGAAAGCCATAAGGATCTTCAGTTCTCTTTGGCTCAAGATATAAAATCAATTAGATTTGAGGTAAACCAGAATAAGAAGGAGATGACAGATTGCTTCCATAAAGGAGGTAATGCTGTAGTTTTTCTGGCAAAACAGCAACAAGAGGCAAGGACACAGATTGATGATATAGTGGTCAAGCAAGGATATGTCCTAGAAAATCAACTAAGGATGAATGATAATCCTACTGAATCACATAATGTGATTGTAACTGAATTAAAGAATACAGCAATTGCATTAACTGAGGAAAGGGCTAAAGCAAAGTCAGAGTTTGATAAGAAACTTCAAGAAGATTTGGCCACTTTCCAATCAGCCATTCAAGCCTCTCAGAAGCTTATCTATACTCAGCTCTAAAAGTTTAAAGCCTATTATACAGAGGGAACCAATTATTTGGTTAATCAAATAAGGTTCCAAAAGAATGATCTCAGGGATCATATTTATAGAGAAGTCCTAAAGGGGGAGAGGTTGATAGTCAATGCTAGCCCAGAGCATGCCAAATCGATCTCAAATGCTGTTAGAGCAACTCTGGGATATCCACCCCTATGTGATGATGACAATACAGCTGAGTCAGGAATTCAAGTTGCAGGAAATGAAGGGGGTCAGCAGGAAGTAGCTCAAATCATATATCCATGTTCTAACTTTGAGGAAATCCAACACCTGATTCACCAGATGTATAGTCCTCTAGAGGCTACTAAGAATGTTATCTTAGAGAAAGTTGAAATGTCAGAAGCAGTACTGAATAAAGAGCAAGAAGCTCAAGTTTCAAAGAAAAGATTTAGAGAGTAGGCTGAACTGAAGTCTGATTTTGAAAGATGGAGTCCAGCCTCCAGAAATATTATACTCACTGTCAGGCAAGCTGTCAAAGACAAAATGCATGATAGAGGCAAGTGGTATTCTGAAGTTGAGTGGAATAAATATCTGCAAAGACAATATGTTATTCAGCAGTTTAGAAGGGATCACAAGGCTGGGAGAATACCTGCTACAGTAGTAGAACCCAGTAAATATTTTCCTAAGCCTTTTAATTATTTTGAAAGGCAAAAAGTTAAGGCTGAAGAACTTAAGAAGAAGGATCTCAAAGGCAAGAAGTCAGCTGAAGATACTGAAGCTCTAGTACAAGCAAAGATCCAGTCTAGAAAAGGCATAGTGATCAAGGAGCCTGATCAGCCTTAGGATAGATTAACTAGATTATAAAACATTGTAATTTTCAGTTTTAAACTCCATGTAATCTATTGTCATCAAACTATTGTGAAGTTTTAAACAAAATAATGATTCATGATTGATATTGTTATATCATATTCTGTGATGAAATTATTTACTTGTTTTGTTTATATGTTTCCCTGTCATTGAATATTTTTTACATCATATTGTTAATTTTATTATAAGTGATGTATATCATTGACTAAGGGTTATGACTTCTCCAAATAGGGGGAGATTGTTGGGTATATTGGAAAATGTGTACCAGATTTGGAGAAGCCTCATCTAACTCAATGATATGCATCAAGTTGTATTTGATGTTATTTTGAGTTATCATGTGTAGGTTAAGAAAATGGAAAGGAAAATTTTCTAAGTACAAGTGTCGACACTTGGGAATGGCTGTGTCGACACCAAGGGCCAGATTGTGTCGACACACGGAACTTGTGTCGACACACAAAAAATCTGTCGACAATGCTGTGTTGAGACCAAGGGCCAAATTATGTCACATCCAGAATTTGTGTCGACACATAGAAAATCTGTCGACAATGTTGTGTCGACACTAAGGACCAGACTTATGTCGACATTATCAGGAGTTGTGTCGACACGCAGAGAAGCTGTCGATAAATTCCAGAATTTTGTCGACAACGACTGTGTCGACACACAGAACTTGTGTCGACACACACCAGAATTCTGTCGACACCAACTTTGTCAAGACAAGGAGTGTTTGTGTCGACACACAGAACTTGTGTCGACACATTCCACAGAAGCTGTGCCGACAACAACAAGACTTTTGTCGACACATGGACTATGTGTGTCGACACATATAGAGAATTCAGTTGACATGCTCTACTGCTGAGTCAAAGTTCAATGTAGGCTGAAGTAATACAAGTGCAGACTTGACAGCTGTCTTTGCTGACATTCCTGTAACATCTGTCAGAGGTGTCAGAAGACTGTTTGAAACTGAAACAGCTGGTTACCATGGATGAAGCCTATATATAGATGTGCTCTCTCAACAACGGAGAGGAGAACACATAACAACCACAAGAACAACAGATACAGCATAGAGAGAAGTTATTCAAGCCAATCAATTATAATCTCTGAAGGATTGAGAATCCAGAAGAAGAGAAAGAAACAGTCAACTGATTGTAGAGAGAGAGAAATAGAAGGAGAGAAGTTCTCATCCAGTGAAGGCAGATTATGAACAGTCTGCCTAAAGAATTCAGATTGATTTCTGAAGTAAGCTGATTGAAGATCAACTCCAACATCAAGAAGATCAACCCTACTGTGTTCAGATTCAAGAAACTTTGAAGAAAGCTAAGTCAGGTTAATCCTAAAGAAATCAGTTCTATCAAGAACTGATCAAGAAGCCTTCAACCAATTCTCACTCCATCTGGTTGAAGATATCAACAACTTTTCATCATTAATCTTTGTAGGATATGTACTAGATCTGAGTGTAGGAGATTTATATCTCTGAGTTGTAAGCCTAAATTATAAAGGCTGAGGTAGGGCTGTGTGCCTGAGGTAGGGAAATATGTTCCCTGAGTTGTAGGCCTGTGAAAGAGGCTGAGTGTAACACCCCCTATCCGTCGCATAGCATATAGCAGTAGGTCCGGTCGGGGCCCGACGCCATATACCACAGACAGACCGGGTGGTTACGTATGGAAGCCATCCAACCAATCTCAACGTCCTACACTGAGCATTCTAGCGGAAGCAGTTTATAAGTTGCAAAACAAGAACCCAGCACAAGCATGAATGTCCACTAACATGATAATAGGAATGTTATTACAAAATACTCAAAAGTCGGCCTTAAGGCCTTACAAAATGTTTCACTTGTCTTTTACATGATTTACAAACCTCGGCTCGCAGGCCGGCCATACATGAATAAAACATAAAACATTTCCACTTGGGCCTTCGAGGGCCAGCTTCGCAAAAAGGGCTTTAGCCCGCTATTGACCGCTTGGTCCAGCTGCACCTGCAAGCAAACAAACCACTGCACGGTGGCAAACAAGGCAACGGTCAGCAATGCTGACCAAATTATAACGATCCCGCCCCCAATTCGGGGCGGCGATGCTCCTTTCCTGCATTTCATTAGCATAAGCGAGCAATTAAAACCATAGCCAATTCATCACAGGCGTGGGCTCGCACGGCCACACGCCCCGTGCACTCAGGGCACATTCTCGGTGAACCGGTCGATGTCACGTCAATTAAAGCCATTAACATTCCGGACTCACCACCGCCACTTAGACGGCCATTCCTATGAGCAATTCGTCTTCATGGTATTGGTCACGTCAATTTAAGCCATCGACCACCGAAGACTCACATCTGCGCCAACGGCGAGTACCATGTAACTTTAGGTCTCTCTAACCCGAACGACATAAAGCGGGTACGGCTCCATCTAACCCGTGCTCACATCGCAACGGCAATTTAAGCCATCTGCGCGGGTCAAACTTTCACCGATTCCCATTCTACCACAAATCACATAACCCCGTTATGTTCAAGTTGGCTCTCAGGCCACCAAGTTGGCAAGACCTCGTGTCCGCCCAGTTTTCCGGGTGCACCTTTGGGTTAGTCCCCAAGGCTCCCTGCTGCAATCTACCGCGTAGAAAACCCGAAAAACACCCAATAGCACGGAGTCTTCTCCGGCCTTATGCAATGCAACATCACCGATCCGAACTACATGTCCGGGTAGGCTTCAACCAAAATGCCTATGTCCGTTCTCGCATACGGACGCTAAACAACGGGGACTTTACATATCTACCCGAAGGAACGCCTCCAACTCTCCGCAAACTCGCGAGAGCGGGCTTCCTATGCAAAGAAAGAGAGCGACTCATGCTCAAGTTGAGGATCGTTACCCTTGCGGTCCTCTTTGGCGCCATCGAAAAGTAATCGGATGGAAATCACCGCACTTGCGTTGCCTCCGTGGATCCGGAGTAGGCTTGCGATTCGGAGCTCCGAAGCTCCTCCAATGGCGGATCTAGCTCCTCTTCTTCTTGCCTTAGCTCTTCTTTCTCCAAGGGTTTGGAGAGAGAACAAGTGGAAAAAGTGAGGGTTTTCTAAGTCAAAACCCGGGTATATCCCTTCAGGAACAACCCCCAGCCGTTGGATCTTCAGTCAAAGAAATGAACGGCTTCGATTCGGGACTGAAATGCCCAATCTGGACCGAACACGGCCTGGCACACGCCCGTGTCCAGGGCCGTGTGCCTCATTCGCCGTCAAAATCGAATCACCTGGAACCTCACACGGGTATCGAACACGCCCGTGTTCGAGCTGACACGCCCGTGTTCCATCTGACACGGCCGTGTAGCTGGCCGTGTACCCCATGATTTTCTCCCGTTTTCAACCCGAGCACTGCACGGGTTCTAGGACACGCCCGTGTCCTTGCCCGTGTCACCTTGACACGCCTGGGCTCCAGGCCGTGTACAAGGTCTCGGCACTTCGCGGCTAAGTGTCGACACGGGTCGACACGCCCTGCGACACGCCCGTGTCGCAGGCCGTGTGCCATGTCTCGACACACTGTCGACACCAAAGTGTCGACTTCGCGGGACGAGTGTCGACACGAGTTGACACGCCCTGCGACACGCCCGTGTCGCAGGCCGTGTGCCCAGTCTCGACACAACGTCGAAGCACTGTGTCGACTTCACGGCTAAGTGTCGACACGGGTCGACACGCCCTGCGACACGCCCGTGTCGCAGGCCGTGTGCCCGGTCTCGACACAATGTCGAGACCAAAGTGTCGACTTCACGCCTTAGTGTCGACACAGGCTTGACACGCCCTGGGACACGCCCGTGTCCCAGGCCGTGTGCCTGCAGCCAGAACTCAAACTGGCCCAAATTATTCCCCTCTGCTCCTTTGAGTTTCGGGGCGTTACAACTCTACCCCTTTTAAAAGGATTTCGCCCACGAAATTACATAAAGGGAAAAAAACATGTACAAAACTTAAATTTGTACCTGAGCGGAACAACTCCGGATATTCGTCAAGCATCGTCTGCTCTCGCTCCCAAGAGAGCTCCTCACGACCGCAATTGTCCCACCGGACTTTGACCATCCTGATCTCTTTATTGCGTAGCCGCTTGACCTCCGAGTCCTCAATCCGCACGGGCTTGACTTTTGTCGTTAGCCCACTATCCACCGGCACTTGATTGGCCGCGATCACTTGCGTAGGCTCTTGCACCGCCTTCCGAAGCACCGAAATATGGAATACATCATGTAAACCACTTAGCTCCACTGAAAGCTTCAGCCGATAGGCCGCTTCTCCTACTCGCTCCAGAACCTCGAACGGTCCAAGGTACCTCGGGCTTAGCTTTTTCAATCGCCGCACCCGCGAGACACCCTTGAACGGCTTGATCTTCAAGTATACATAATCGCCCACAGCGAACTCCACGTTCCTGTGCTTGGCATTATAGTACTTTGCTTGCCGGTCCTGAGCGATAAGCAACCTCTCCCGAATTGTCCTTACCAAAGAAGTAGCATCCTCCACTTCCGATCGCTTATACAACTTCGACTCGCCCGTTTCTAACCAAGACAACGGCGTGCGACATCGTCTACCATAAAGGGCCTCGAAAGGCGCCATCTGAATACTTGCTTGGTAGCTATTGTTGTATGCGAACTCCACCAAATAAAGGTGGTCCTCCCATTGCTTTCCAAAGTCCAAGACACACATGCGAAGCATGTCTTCCATGGTTCTATTGACCCTCTCGGTCTGCCCATCCGTTTGCGGATGGAAGGCTGTGCTAAACTTCAGCTTTGTTCCCAACATTTGCTGCACCAGCCTCCAATCATTGGACGTGAACCGCCCATCACGGTCACTCACGATGCTACGGGGCACACCATGAAGCCGCACTATGTTATCCACATAAAGCTTTGCCAGCTTCTCCACCGGATCATCCTTCCTATGCGGAATAAAATGCGACACCTTTGTTAATCGATCGACCACCACCCAAATGGCGTCGTTCCCCTTCTGCGACCTTGGCAAACCATGCACAAAGTCCATAGAGATGTCGTCGAATTTCCACTCCGGAATAGGCAAGGACTTAAGAAATCCTCCCGGCTTTTGGCACTCCGCCTTTACCAAGGCGCAAGTTTGGCACTTCGCTACATATAGCGCCACATCCTTTTTCAAGCCCGGCCACCAAAATAGCTTCTTAACATCACGGTACATCTTCGTGCTCCCCGGGTGAATCGAGTACTTGGTATGGTGCGCCTCGTACAACAACTCCACCCGTAAACTGCCCACACTTGGGACGCACAAACGACCGTCTTTCCACAGCAATCCGTCCTCCACAACGAATTGGGAATTTGACCCATCCAGAGCCTCTATCATGAACTGCTTCATATGAGCATCCATATCCAAAGCCTGCCGAATCCGATCAGCCAGGTCATATTGGACTTCAGTCCAATTCAGCACTGCTTCAGCACTAGATTGTCTATCCACACAAACAATCTCCAACGCCTCCAGCTCCTGCACCAACCGCTCATCATGCACTGATAGCCAATTCGCTTGAGCTGGGGCTCGGCGGCTCAACGCGTCCGCAACAGCATTCCCTTTACCAGGCACGTAGTGGATCTTGAATGTATAGTCCCCCAGGAACTCCATCCACCTACGCTGCCGCATATTCAGATCTTTCTGATCAATCAGGTACTTTAGACTCTTGTGATCGGTGTAGATATCAATCTTCACACCGTACACATAGTGTCTCCACAGCTTCAAGGCAAAAATCACGGCCGCCAACTCCAAGTCGTGGACCGGATAATTCCTCTCGTGCACTTTTAGCTGTCTCGAGCCATAAGCTATCACGCTGCCGTGCTGCAATAGCACGCAACCCAACCCGCTGCCCGAAGCATCGCTATATATCTCATAGCCTTCGGTTCCAACCGGCGAACTCAGCACAGGCGCCGTGGTCAACCGACACTTTAACTCCTCAAAAGCTCGCGCGCACTCCGGCGTCCAAATGAACTTATGATCCTTCCTCGTCAAAGTAGTGAGAGGTAACGCTATCCGCGAGAAGTTCTCTACGAAGTGCCTATAATAACCGGCAAGCCCCAAAAAGCTCCGGACATCTGCTACCATAGCAAGCTCAGGCCACTCCCGTATCGCGAACAATCTTCGCCGGATCCACCGCAATACCCTCTCCACTCACTATATGCCCGAGGAACGCCACTGAGGATAGCCAAAACTCGCACTTCGAGAACTTGGCATACAACTGATTTCTCCTGAGTGTCTCCAACACCAAATGGAGATGCTTGAAGTGATCCTCCTCACTTTGCGAGTACACCAAAATATCGTCGATGAAGACGATCACGAAATGGTCCAAGTACTCCCTGAACGTTCTGTTCATCAAATCCATGAACACTGACGGCGCATTAGTCAGCCCAAACGGCATGACCGTAAACTCATAATGCCCGTATCTCGTACTAAACGCTGTCTTCGGGATATCACTCTCCCTTATCCGCAGCTGATAGTACCCAGACTTGAGATCTAACTTCGAGTACACCGTCGACCCGACTAACTGATCAAAGAGATCGTCAATCCGGGGGATCGGGTACTTGTTCTTCTCAGTCAGCTTGTTTAGCTCCCGATAATCAATACACAACCTCAAGCTTCCGTCCTTCTTCTTAACAAAGAGGACCGGTGCGCTCCAAGGCGAAGAACTCGGGCGCACATACCCTTGCTCCAGCAACTCTTGTAGTTGAACTTTCAGCTCTGCCATTTCCTTAGGCGCTAGTCGATACGGAGATCGTGACACAGGCTTTGCACCTGGCACTAGCTCGATAGTAAAATCTATCTCCCGTTGTGGCGGGGCTCCAGGAAGATCTGCGGGGAACACATCAGGGTATTCCGATACCACTGAAATACAATCCATCGCGGGCTTCGGCTTTGCAACCTCCACTAGTGTAAAGAACAGTTCTGCTCCGGCACGAATCGCCTTCACCACCTGAAGAGCAGACATCAACGTCTTGCTCGACCCCTTTAAGCCCGTAAAAGTCGTCTCACGACTTGCTCCCAGCTTTACTTCCTTGCTACCGCAATCTATATGGGCCTGCTGCTCCGAGAGCCAGTCCATTCCAAATATAACGTCGAACTCCACCAACGGAAGTAAGGATGCCCGCAGGTCAAACTCCTGCTCTCCAATACGAGTCTTAACCTCGCAGATTCTATCCGCTCGCATCGAACACCCATTTGGCAACAACACATCCAACTTATCCTTCGCCATCGAAGAAGGGACTCCGATGCGTAATATAAATCCTTCGGACAAGAAGGAGTGTGAAGCTCCCGTATCAAAGAGTGCTCGTGCCGGATTTTCACAAATCAACACAAATCCTAAACAAGTAGTGGTAAGGTAACATGTGCATAACAAGCATATAAAGGAATTGACTTGCTATAAATTAAACCGTACCTGTCACCACGTCAGCTTGTTTAATGGCCTCCTGTTGGCCAAGATTGTAAACCCTTGGTTGGGCCGGAGCATAATGGGATGCGGTCGATTCCACCGCCTTGCCCTTCTCTTCATAAGTAGCTCCAGGCCTCCTTTCGGACTTAGGACGTCCGCTCCAACAATCACGGGCAAAGTGCCCCGTCTTTCCACACGTAAAGCACGCACCCGGGGTCCGACCCGTAGTCGCCCCAGAAGCGCCAGAAGGAGCTGGACCCGAAGTCCTAGGCTTCTTGAAAGTCCTCCGATAGCCTGACTTTGAAGTAGTCGGCACTCTGAACTCAGATTTCTTTTCACCCAAGCTTTTCTTCGCTTGTACACTCTTCATGTCCTTCTCCAAGGACCGGGCAGTATTGACCAAGGTTAAGAAACCCTGCGTCATTGGCCCCGACAGTAACAATCTCAGCTCATCCCTCAAGCCTTCATAAAAACGATTAGTCTTGCGCTCCTCATCCATGATGGTGGAGCTAGCATAACGACTCAACTGCGTAAACTCGTGGAGATATTCATCCACGCTTCCCTCACCCTGCACCAACCTCAGGAACTCATTCTCCATTGAAATCCTCTGAGTAGAAGGGAGGTATCTTGCTAAGAACAATTCCGAGAACTCTTCCATCGGAACGTCTATCAATTGTCTTCCTCTCAGATGATGCAGCTCCAAGCCTTCCCACCACATCCTCGCTTCTCCATCCAGCAGGAATGTAGCGATGGTGGTCATCTGCCACTCCTCCGTCTCCGTCGCTGTCATGACTCTCTTCACCCTAGAGAGCCAGTCGTCAGCCTGCGATGGGGTTCCCAACCCCGAGAATAACGGAGGGTTAAAGCTCATTACATGCTTCAACTGCCTCTCAGTCGCCCTCCTTGGCACTATTGGTTCTACAACCACTTGCTCCATCCTCCTCGGCTCGGCCTCTTAAAGAGGTACTTGCTCCATCACAGGAGCGGGCTGCTGCGCTTGCCTCCCAGGCTGCGCATTGATCACGGCCAACACCGCTTCAGCCACCAATCTTATATTTTCAGCCGACAAAGGTGTTGCGGGAGCAACTTCCGGTGCACTACTTGCCTCAGAAACTCGGCGTTCTGACGGCCCAATGCCACTTCGAGTCACCTATAGTGGTACAAAACACCGTTAAGCGACCAAATAAATTGCAAACAGCAATTATAGGAACACGCAGGTTCCTCAAACACGAGTATTTTCATTCCTAAGTGGACATTCATGGGTTCTTTTTACGGTTATAACGATGACGCACACAATGTGCTCACCACCCCTTAAAAAGAATTCGCCCACGAATTCAATTCAAGCCCAACCAAAACCAGTAGTCTGATACCAAATTGTAACACCCCCTATCCGTCGCATAGCATATAGCAGTAGGTCCGGCCGGGGCCCGACGCCATATACCACAGACAGACCGGGTGGTTACGTATGGAAACCATCCAACCAATCTCAACGTCCTACACAGAGCATTCTAGCGGAAGCAGTTTATAAGTTGCAAAACAAGAACCCAGCACAAGCATGAATGTCCACTAACATGATAATAGGAATGTTATTACAAAATACTCAAAAGTCGGCCTTAAGGCCTTACAAAATGTTTCACTTGTCTTTTACATGATTTACAAACCTCGGCTCGCAGGCCGGCCATACATGAATAAAACATAAAACATTTCCACTTGGGCCTTCGAGGGCCAGCTTCGCAAAAAGGGCTTTAGCCCGCTATTGACCGCTTGGTCCAGCTGCACCTGCAAGCAAACAAACCACCGCACGGTGGCAAACAAGGCAACGGTCAGCAATGCTGACCAAATTATAACGATCCCGCCCCCAATTCGGGGCGGCGATGCTCCTTTCCTGCATTTCATTAGCATAAGCGAGCAATTAAAACCATAGCCAATTCATCACAGGCGTGGGCTCGCACGGCCACACGCCCCGTGCACTCAGGGCACATTCTCGGTGAACCGGTCGATGTTACGTCAATTAAAGCCATTAACATTCCGGACTCACCACCGCCACTTAGACGGCCATTCCTATGAGCAATTCGTCTTCATGGTATTGGTCACGTCAATTTAAGCCATCGACCACCGAAGACTCACATCTGCGCCAACGGCGAGTACCATGTAACTTTAGGTCTCTCTAACCCGAACGACATAAAGCGGGTACGGCTCCATCTAACCCGTGCTCACATCGCAACGGCAATTTAAGCCATCTGCGCGGGTCAAACTTTCACCGATTCCCATTCTACCACAAATCACATAACCCCGTTATGTTCAAGTTGGCTCTCAGGCCACCAAGTTGGCAAGACCTCGTGTCCGCCCAGTTTTCCGGGTGCACCTTTGGGTTAGTCCCCAAGGCTCCCTGCTGCAATCTACCGCGTAGAAAACCCGAAAAACACCCAATAGCACGGAGTCTTCTCCGGCCTTATGCAATGCAACATCACCGATCCGAACTACATGTCCGGGTAGGCTTCAACCAAAATGCCTATGTCCGTTCTCGCATACGGACGCTAAACAACGGGGACTTTACATATCTACCCGAAGGAACGCCTCCAACTCTCCGCAAACTCGCGAGAGCGGGCTTCCTATGCAAAGAAAGAGAGCGACTCATGCTCAAGTTGAGGATCGTTACCCTTGCGATCCTCTTTGGCGCCATCGAAAAGTAATCGGATGGAAATCACCGCACTTGCGTTGCCTCCGTGGATCCGGAGTCGGCTTGCGATTCGGAGCTCCGAAGCTCCTCCAATGGCGGATCTAGCTCCTCTTCTTCTTGCCTTAGCTCTTCTTTCTCCAAGGGTTTGGAGAGAGAACAAGTGGAAAAAGTGAGGGTTTTCTAAGTCAAAACCCGGGTATATCCCTTCAGGAACAACCCCCAGCCGTTGGATCTTCAGTCAAAGAAATGAACGGCTTCGATTCGGGACTGAAATGCCCAATCTGGACCGAACACGGCCTGGCACACGCCCGTGTCCAGGGCCGTGTGCCTCATTCGCCGTCAAAATCGAATCACCTGGAACCTCACACGGGTATCGAACATGCCCGTGTTCGAGCTGACACGCCCGTGTTCCATCTGACACGGCCGTGTAGCTGGCCGTGTACCCCATGATTTTCTCCCGTTTTCAACCCGAGCACTGCACGGGTTCTAGGACACGCCCGTGTCCTTGCCCGTGTCACCTTGACACGCATGGGCTCCAGGCCGTGTACAAGGTCTCGGCACTTCGCGGCTAAGTGTCGACACGGGTCGACACTCCCTGCGACACGCCTGTGTCGCAGGCCGTGTGCCATGTCTCGACACACTGTCGACACCAAAGTGTCGACTTCGCGGGACGAGTGTCGACACGAGTTAACACGCCCTGCGACACGCCCGTGTCGCAGGCCGTGTGCCCAGTCTCGACACAACGTCGAAGCACTGTGTCGACTTCACGGCTAAGTGTCGACACGGGTCGACACGCCCTGCGACACGCCCGTGTCGCAGGCCGTGTGCCCGGTCTCGACACAATGTCGAGACCAAAGTGTCGACTTCACGCCTTAGTGTCGACACTGGCTTGACACGCCCTGGGACACGCCCGTGTCCCAGGCCGTGTGCCTGCAGCTAGAACTCAAACTGGCCCAAATTATTCCCCTCTGCTCCTTTGAGTTTCGGGGCGTTACACTGAGGTAGGGCTGTTGTCTGAGTTGTAGGAGTGGGGTGTCACTCTGAGTTGTAGTCCTGTGGAAGAGGCTGAGGTAGGGCTTGTGCCTGAGTTGTACGAGTGTGGGTTCACTCTGAGTTGTAGGAACCATTCTTGGTTCTGAGCTGTAAGATCTGCGGATCTTAGAAGAAGAAAGGAAGTTAGGCCGAATCTAGTACACTGCTAGATAGAGGAAGGGGGAAAGTGGATGTACCCATCATTTGGAGAACCACTATAAAACTAGTGTGCAATCTGTGAATGTTGTGTATGTGGATGTTGTGTTATACTTTCTGCTGAATACATTGCTGAATTAGATAGAAATGTTGGGTACATTGGTTCTAATGTACCTGATTTGAAGAAGCTTCACCCAACTCAATGATATACATCAAAATGTATTTGATGTGTTTTGAGTTTACTTGTGCAGGCTAAGTATTTACAGGAAAGAAGAAAACGTTTCTAAGTGCATGTGTCGACACCAAGGAGCAAAGTGTCGACACTTAAGAAGACTTGTGTCGACACCCAGGCAAACAGTGTCGACACTTGGAGTCATTATGTCGACACCAGGGATGCTGAGTCGACACCAGACAAAAAGTGTCGACACAAGGAGCTGTGTCGACACTCAGTGAAGAAAAGTACAGTGAAGCAGTGTCGACACTTAACAGCAGTGTCGACACCTAGAAGAACTGTGTCTACATCAGAAAGTGTCGACACTTTGAGACTGTGTCGACACTCGGCAAAAGTCAGCAGAGACTAAGTATAAGTGTCGACATAAGGCGATGTGTCGACACTCAGCAGAAGACTCAACACTTGAAGAAAGTGTCGACACCCAGAACAATGTGTCGACACACTGCAGAAGAATCAACACTTGAAGAAAGTGTCGACATCCAGAACAATATGTCGACACACTACAAAAGAGTCAACACTTGAAGAAAGTGTCGACACAAGAAAGAATGTGTCGACACTTAGCTGAAGACTCAACACTTGAAGAAAGTGTCGACACAAGGAGCTGTGTCGACACTTAGCAAAGATCAGCAAAATTCTAAGTACAAGTGTCGACACTAAGGAGTTGTG
The DNA here is from genome assembly GCA_039583875.1 of Platanthera guangdongensis. Classification (NCBI taxonomy): domain Eukaryota; kingdom Viridiplantae; phylum Streptophyta; class Magnoliopsida; order Asparagales; family Orchidaceae; genus Platanthera; species Platanthera guangdongensis. The sequence goes on along the minus strand of CM077148.1, from coordinate 7,114,520 downwards.
TCGACACTCAGCCAGAGTCTCGACAGAAGAAGAATGTGTCGACACAAGGAGCTGTGTCGACACTCAGCAAGTATCAACACTGAAGACATGTGTCGACACCAAGAAGAAGTGTCGACACTTAACAGATTCAACACATGAAGATGTGTCGACACAAAGGAGATGTGTCGATACTTACAAGAATTCAGCAAAATACTGAAGTACAAGGACTTGTGTCGACACACATTATCAGTGTCGACACATGAAGAAGAAGCAGTGTCGAGATATAAAATCTACAACACAAGGAGTTGTGTCGACACCTTGTAGGCTAGTGTCGACACTTAGACAACTTGTGTCGACACTTGGTCTATAAGTGTCGACACTTAAAGACAGAACGTCTCGACACTTTCAGACAGTTACAGAATTTTCAAGAACTGACTGGATGACTTGACAGCTGCCATTCCAGCCGGTCTACTCCACCTGTCAGTGTTGTCAGAAATCAGTTATGAACCGGACCAGCCGGTTAACATGAAGAAGTCCTATAAATAGGCTTACAATGTCTACAGAAGAAGAGGTTCAGATTGATTAGAAGATCAACACAACAAGTAATACAAAGAAGATCTAGCTATCAAGTGAAGATCTAAGAAGTTGGAGAGAGAGAGCTCCATCCAAGAAATCAGTCATTGGAACCAGACTGAGAAGAAGGGTTCAGATTTATTCTAAATCTTAAGTAGCAGAGATCATGGATCAACTGCAGAAGAGGTCAATCTTATTGAGTTCTACATTCAAGAAGCTTTGAAGAAAGCCAAGTCAGATTGATTTCAGCTGAGTTCTTCCAAGAACTCATCAAGAAACTCACAACTCTTCTCTCTTATTTCTGAGTTGATTGAGTATATATTTTGTATTCATTTTATCTTGTAGGATCCTTGGGGATCTGAGTCTTGTAAGCCTGTAATTATAAAGGCTGAGTGTAGGGCTTGAGTGCCTGAGTGTAGGAGATCGGAATCTCTGAGTGTAGGCCTATTGTGGCTGAGTGTAGGCCTTGGTGGCAGAGTGTAGGCCTTGGTGGCTGAGTGTAGGCTTTGTGAAGAAGCTGAGTTGTAGGGCTTTGGGCCTGAGGTGTAGGAACCTGTTTTGGGTTCTGAGATAGTGGAGGAGTTTGGCCAAATCTAGTACACTGCTAGATAGGCGAAGGGGGAAAGTGGATGTACCCAAACCTTGGGGAACCACTATAAAACTGTGTTTCTATTGTGTGCTGTGATATTTTGTGATTGCTGTGTACAAATAGATATAACTCTGAGATAGAATCTGATTGCTGTCTTAAAAAGTTAAAAAGATTCAAGTCACTTATTCACCCCCCTCTAGGTGTTTAGGTACTATATCTTTCAAGTGGTATCAGAGCGAGGTTACTCAAAAAGGGACATAACTGTCTGAGTAGATCCTGTTGGCAGATTCAGTGTAAGTCACATTACAGAATCAAGAAAATCAAGAACCATGGGTTCCACTGAGAATCACAAGGAATTGTGATCCATGAAGCTACCCATATGTAGGAATGAGATCTTTGGTATCTGGAAGGAAAGGGTGAGACTGTTTATGGAAGCCTCAGACCCTAGGATTTATATCACAGTGAAAGAAGGGCCATATGTGCCCATGAAGGTGTCAGTCTTAGATGCAAATCAGAGAACACCTAAGGATTTCTCTGAAATGACAAAGGATGAAATTGTTCTAGCCACTATGGATAAGAGGGCTCAGAACATCATAGTGAGTGTCATAGATGATGCAACTTTTCAGAATCTGATACACTGTAAGACAGCTAAAGAAATGTGGGATACTCTTATTGTGTACACGGAGGGTTCTGAAGAAGTGAGGCAAGATAGAAAATCTTTGCTCAACCAAGAATATGAAAGTTTTAGACAAGGTAGAGCTGATAGCATAACTGAATGCTATAAGAAGTTCTACAAGATTGTGAATGAGCTCATGTCCTATGACAGAGAGTTCAGTAATTATGAACTCAATGATAAGTTTCTAAGGTCCCTAACAAAAGATTGGGACACCAAGATCTGTGCCATTAGGGAAATGGCAAAGTTGGCAGAAATTCCTCCACCAACACTGTTTGGCAAACTGCTGTCCTATGAAATGCAGTTAATGGTGAGGAAAGAAGAGGAGAAATCAACAAGAAGTGAACACAAAGAAATGACAGTGGCCTTCAAGACAGAAGCCCCCAGAAAGTATAGAAGTAAGTCACCTTCTCCACCACCAAAAGTAGCTGAAACTGAATCAGAAGAGTCAGCAAGTAGAAAGTCTGAAAGCAGTAAAAGTGATGAGGACTTTGCTGCCTTCACAAGACATTTCCAGAAGTTCTTAAAGAAGAAACAGTGGAGGACAAGGCCATCTACTTCACAGGGAAAAGAAGACTATTATCAGAATAAAAAGTCTTCAAAGAAAGACAGAAAAAAGACTAAGTCTAGCAAAGCAACTCTTTTAAAAATAGTATGCTATTGCTGTAATAGACAAGACCATGTTGTTGAAGATTGTCCAGAGAAGAGGAAGGAGTCTAGTGACAAGAAAAGGACTCAATACAAGGGCAAGAAGGAAAAGTCTTTTGTTGTCAAAAAGGACAAGAGCCTGTCAGATATTTCTTCATCAGAAACTGAGTCAGATGCTGAGGCATATATAGGACTGTTTGCTGAGGAAGAAGAAGAAGAGTTCATTCAGATTATGAATTCTATATATAAACAAGAGGACAGTCAGTGTCAAGGGCTAATGGCATTGACAGAAAGTAACAAAATCCTGGAGCAGCCAGGACCTAGTAAGGTACAACATTGTTCTTTTAGTTCAATTTCTTGTGCTAGTATAAAATCAGATTTATCATCATCAAGTGATGTGAGTGTATCTGAGTCTGAAGAGGATATTCATCAGTTGATAGATGAATATAAAGTTCTGTTGCAAGCTTATAAGAAGAGAAATTCCATAGCCAAAAGTCAGGCAAAGGAAATTGCTAATCTCAAAGCTGCTGCAACTGATTTTGAGAAGTTGTTTGATCAAAATCTTAATGAGATAGCCAGACTGAAGCACATAACTGTGATTCAGATGGGGACTATATCATTTAAGAATGATCAAATCAAAAGTCTGGAGATTAATCTTCAGAAGGAGAAAGACTTAGTTGCTAGGTTTTCTAAACCAAAGTCTATTTTACCCATAATTGATGAATTTGTTCATCACAAAGGTAAAGCTGGACTGGAATTTACAAGACCTGCAAGGACTGTTCAATCCAAGTCCAAGTCCAAGGGCAAAGCCCCAACTCTCAACAAGTCAATTGTAGATAAAACAGCAAAGACAGTACCTAAGCAAAGGTACAATAAGTTTGAGTGTTGGTGTTGTGGCAAGGTAGGCCACTTTGCAATGGACTGTTGGCACAATGCTAGTGCCAAAGTGAGTAGCAAACTGCCTGTTGGAAAACCTGCAGGTAGCTTTGTTAGGATGCAAACTAACCAGTACTAAGGACCCAAGAATTCTTTGGGTTCTAAGGTTCACTAATCTGTTTTGCAGGTGAGTCCAAGTGGCCATGCCCCAATATGGTACTTGGACAGTGGATGTTCCAGACACATGACTGGAACAAGGGGTTTACTAAAGGACTACACACCTATCAAGGATGGTCCAAAAGTCACCTTTGGTGGTTCTGAAAAAGGGATCATCAAGGGTTTTGGTAACATATCTAACTCCTTTATTACAATTACTCAAGTGGCCTATGTTAAAGGTTTGAAACATAACCTTATTAGTATAAGTCAATTGAGTGATGTAGGATATGACATCTCCTTTTTGAAAGATGGTTGTCATATCAGGAGGTCAAATGATCAAGAGATTATTTTGACTGGCTATAGAAAAAGAAATGTCTACTGCTTAGACATTATGGTTGAGAACAATGGTTCTCCAGTGTGTCTTGTAGCTGATGAGACAGTCTCTCATTGTGTCAAATGGCACAAGATGCTAGCCCATCTAAACTACAAGACAATTGGCAAACTCTTTAGTAAAGAGTTAGTGAGGAATGGTCCTCAAGTTAAGTGTATTAAAGATGGTATTTGCTCAGCTTGTCAAAAGGGCAAGCAGACTAGATCCACCTTTAGAAGCATTGAAAACAAAGATGTTATGAGGTGCTTATACCTCTTGCATATGGATCTCTTTGGTCCAATGCCAGTTCACAGCCTAGGTAGGAAGGTTTATACCTTTGTAGTTGTAGATGACTACTCAAGGTTTTCCTGAGTGTTCTTCCTAAGACAAAAATCTGAAACACCTAGTGTCTTCTATAGCTTTGTCAAGCAAATTCAGAATGAACTAGACAGTACAGTGGTCAAGATAAGAAGTGACCATGGTACTGAATTTCATTCTGATAGCATGACAAAACTATGTGAAGAATTTGGGATATTTCAAGAGTTTTCTTCACCAAGGACACCTCAGCAAAATGGCATTGCTGAAAGGAAGAATAGAACCTTGATTGAGGCTGGTAGGACCCTATTAAGTGATACATTACTACCAGAATATTTCTGGGCTGAAGTAGTCAATACTGCATGACATGTTATTAATAGGGCTACCATTACTAAAAGCCTCAACAAGACCCTCTATGAGATTGTGAAAGGCAGGAAACCAAACCTATCCTACTTCAGGATCTTTGGTTGTAAATGCTTTATACTTAACAATGGAAAGTCTTACTTGACTAAGTTTGCTGCCAAGTCCCAAGAGGGAATTTTTGTTGGGTACAGTAACAACAGTAAGGCTTATAGAGTCTACAACTTGTCTACACAAGTTGTAGAAGAGTCTGTACATGTAGTATTTGATGAAACTAGACTTATTAACAATGAGTTGTCTAGTAGTCTTTGCAGCCCCACAGGTATAACAAAGAAGATGGACAAGCTCACTATAGAAGAAGAACCTACTGCAAAACAGCAAGTAGAAGACAGTGGCTGTTGTCCAGGGGGAGTACTACATGTACCAAATGCAGAAGAAGTACAAGGAGTACAGCAAGATGATGAAGTTGAAGAAGTTCAACCTGAAGTAAGGATGTCTCCAGCCAATAGGCATCTTAGAGATCATCCAGCAGAACAAATCATTGGTGATCCAAGACAAGGGGTACAAACAAGGAGCAAAAATCTGAATGCAGCAATCTACTCCAGTTTTCTATCCCAAGTTGAACCAAAGAAGTTTGAAGAAGCCATCCAAGACCCTCTTTGGATTGAGGCAATGCAAGAAGAGCTGAATCAGTTCAAGAGGTGCAAGGTCTGGGAGCTTGTTCCAAAACCTAGAGACCATAATATAATTGGAAACAAGTGGATCTATAGTAACAAGATGGATGAACAAGGAGTCATCGTTAAGAACAAAGCAAGATTGGTTGCTAAAGGATATAGGAAGGAAGAAGGTATTGACTTTGATCAAACCTTTGCTCCAGTAGCCAGACTGGAAGCCATAAGGATGTTCCTGGCCTATGCAACCTTTCAAGGATTTAAAGTTTACCAAATGGATGTCAAGTCAGCATTTCTGAATGGTAATCTTAAAGAGGAAGTCTATGTGGAACAGCCATCAGGTTTTGTTGATTCAACTCTACCTAATCATGTCTATAGACTTAGGAAAGCATTATATGGGTTAAAGCAAGCCCCTAGGGCTTGGTATGAAACCCTGTCTAGTTTCCTCATTGAGAATAAGTTCACAAGGGGGAAAACAGACAAGACTCTATTCCTTAGGGAATCCAGAGGCAAAGTAATACTAGTCTAAATATATGTAGATGACATAATATTTGGGTCTACTGAAAGTAGTCTTTGCAAAAAGTTTGCAAAACTAATGCAAGGACAATTTGAGATGAGTAGTATGGGAGAGCTTAAGTTCTTCTTGGGTCTCCAAGTAAGACAGACTGAGAATGGTTTATCCATATGCCAGTCCAAGTTCACCCTAGAACTCATAAGGAAGTATGGTATGGATTCATCCAGTACCATGAAGACTCCTATGGGGTCAAGTATGTCTCTTAGCAAGGATGATGCAGGGAAACCTTGTACAACCCCATATTCGCTGATCCAGACAAGGAGGCACATTGGTCACAGTTGGGTTAGCCGAAGTGTTCCCGCCCTAAGGAAGATCTCGCCCAGAGAAGGCGGGAATGATTGCGCCTGATCGTTGAACGAGGAACCGTAGGCCAAGAGCATCGAGCGCGGCCTGCGCGGAAGCGCTTGCGCCCGAGCCAAGCTCCTATCTCAAAGAGTTCTCGCCTACGCCGGGCGAGAACGTTCGCGCCATGCCCTAGGCAAAAGGGTCTCGGCACAGCTCTCGCCGAGTGGGGCCCAGGGCCTTAGGAAGAATGTCCTAATTGCCCTCAGGAGAAATTACTTCAGTACCCTCAGAAAAACAGTGGGATTCGGCTATTGGCAGACCAACTAGGGGCTTTTCAGTAAATTCAGGACAGCAAAATGCTATAAATAGACCCATAAGGGCTCCTTAGAAAGCAAGCTATCATTGTCTCTCAAAATTTCAGTGCTTTCTGAGGAGCTCCTAGCACAGCTTTGGCTTTGGAGGGGAAGCTCTCAGAGATCTTCCGGGTGTGAGGTGGAACCTCCCTGCTGAGGCTATAGGGTCAATCTTAGGACCTTTGAATCCAGTTAAGGGTTGAGACTTGAGAGAAGTAGGTTTTGGCTGCCCCCCTTTTTCTTCGAACTCCAGTTGAGGTCATATTTGGCTTCAACAGTTCTAGTGCGGTGAGCGTGGAAGGCAGCCGATTCAAGAAAGCCTCGAGTTTTGTCCCATGGCTGGAGGTGAAGGTGAAGGGTCAGGTTCTGGAGGATCCCCCACCCGGGGAGAGGAAGCAACGAAGAGGATGCTGGATGAGTTCAGGTGAGAGGTCTTGCAAACAATCAGTTTAGCCTTCTCGGCGAGAGGCGAGTGGGCCACCCCTCAGGTCCCAATAGAAGAGGTCCCGCTCTTGGGCGAGAACGCCCCAGGGCAGCGCCCAGGAAAGGAGGTCCCGGGCGAGGCTGGCGAGAGAGATGTGGCGGCGCGGGAACTCTTCCCAGGCCAGAGCCAGCGCCCGGGCAAGGAGGCGCTGACGGATCTGGGCGAGAAGGAAGCAGCGGTGCGGGAGCTCTTCCCGGGGCACGGTCTCGCGGATCGGGCCAGCCAGCCGAGGCCGCGGGACGTGCCCTCTCGCCAGGCAGGAGGCAAGAGCCCCTTTAGCGAGCTCATTATCTCGGCTCCGGTACCAGAGGGGTTCCGAGAGCCCGACATGTCCTACTACTCGGGGAAGGATGACCCGGTACAGCACGTACAATGGTTTGAGGACGTTGTGTCGATAAGGCAGATGACGGACGCCTTCAAGTGCCGGCTGTTTGCCATCACATTGAAAGAGAAGGCTCGGGACTGGTTCCACCAGTTGCCAGCCAGGTCAATCTACTATTTTGAAGATCTGCGGAGAAGTTTTCTGTTGAGGTTCTCAACCTCAAAGAAGCGGAAGAAGGAAGCGGAGTGCCTGTTTGTGGTGAGGCAGAGGCCGGACGAGACGCTGGGTCACTCTGTCGACCGGTTTCAGGAGGAGATCCTTTTGGTCCAGGAGGTTCCAGGGTACGTGCTGATGCTGGCCTTCACCCTGGGGCTGAGACCGGGATTTTTTAGCATGGAGTTGAAGAGGGTGCCACCACTCTCCTTTGAGGAGCTCATGGAGAGGGCGGCAAAGGAGATTGACTTCGAGAGAGCAAACCCAGCATTCGCCAGGAAGTTGGCCAAGCTAGCAGAGGACGACGGGAAGGAACCAGCAGCGGGAAGACAGAAGGAGCCGAGGGAACAGAGGGAGCAAAGGGAAGAAAGGAGAAGGGAGGAGCCCCGAAGGTTTGGGCAGCAGCAGGGTTGGGGAGACCGGGAGCCGAACAACCGGTTAGGTTGGAGGCCCCAGGAGGGTCGCCCCCAGGGTCCAGGAGAAGGCTATCAGGGGAGGGATAACCTGCGGGAGCCCCGGAGGTTCGATCGACCGGGATGGAGGCAGGAACCGAGGGGTCGTCCCGCACCACCGCAGGAGTCCATGGAAGTAGGAAGGGGGAGAGGAGCAGCCAGAGGAGCTCGAGGAGGAGGTAGAAGAGGAAGGGGAGACGGCAGAAGGGGCGGGGGGGGCGTTGCTCTTTTATGACTTCCACCAGGAGGAAGGTCACGCGACGGCCACCTGTCCGGAATTCTTAGAGTTAAGAGAAGCAAGAGGAGTAGGGAGGAACGATCCACCGGTGAGGATAGTGGAGGTGCAGCAAGGCGAGGCGGAAGATAGGTGTGAAGATCGGGTGGGTGTAGGAACCCGGGGGGGAATCGGGGTGATTCACGGAGGAGTCGGGATTGAGGCAACCCGCAAGGGGAGCCTGCAAACCATGTACCGAAGGGGGGTGGGTTCCACCTCCCAGGTCCCCCCACCAGAAGAAAAGATCACTTTCTCATCAGCAGACATGCCAGACTATGAGGATCCATTCTGTGACACCCTGGTGATCCAGACGGCGGTGGAAAATTATACGGTCTCGAGGATACTGGTGGATAACGGGAGCTCGGTAAATGTCATCTTCAAGAAGGCCTTTGATGAGATGAGGGTTGAAGGGAAGAGGGTCTTGGCGTCGGATGGACCTCTGTTTGGGTAATCCGGAGAGAGTAAAGAGGTAGAAGGAGGAGTAGGGTTACACGTAAGGTTGGGGGGCGTGTCACGGAACTGTAGGTTCGTGATCGTGGACGCCCCGAGCAGCTATAATGCCATCTTTGGGCGCCCCCTCATCAGCGCCTTTCACTGCGTCCCCTCCTCGTTCCATCAATGCCTCAAGTTCAACAATGGGGGGGTGCAGGTCAGGGTAAGAGGGGACCCGAAGGTGACAAGGCAATGTTACGTTACAGCAGTCAACACCATTTCGTGGATGGCAGAGGCAGAAGAGTTGGAGATAGAGATGGCGGCCCTAGAGGAGGTTGTTGAGGAAGAGGAGATGGTCCTAGAGGAGGCAAGAGGGATAGCAGGGGGGAAGTCGGAGAAGGGGAGACTGAGAAGCTGCAAGGAGATGTGCAGGTGGTCTGGGGGGACGAGGAGCAGGAGAGCCCGGAAGGGGCGATGGAAGTATGAGGGCAAGCAGCAGAAGGAGTCGAGGGAGAGGCCCCGAGGGGCGTAGGAGTCGAGCAGCAGCAGGAGGGCCTGGTAGAAGCGACGGAGGTTGAGGAGGAGGTAAAAGGGAGAGAGCTGGAGCTGGAGGAAGAGGCAAGGGCCGGCTGGGAGCAGTCGCGGCTGGAGCCGGCCGAAGAAGTAGTGGAGATGGAGGTCTTCACCAGCGCAGGACAAGTGCAAAGGGTGCGGGTCAGCGGGGGATTGAGTCTCAAGGCCCGGGAGCAGGTGCGGGCTTGCATTCAAAGCAACGTCGATATCTTCGCTTGGAGCGCGGCGAACATGCCGGGCATCGACGCCGACGTAGCCTGCCACCGCCTGAACTTGGACCCCCGCACTCGCCCCATTCGTCAGAAGATGAGAGTCATCGCCACCAAGCTAGAGGAGCCCATTCGCGAGGAGGTCAAGAAGCTCCTGGAGGCAGGCTTCATCTCAGAGATCCAGTATCCAGGCTGGATCTCCAATGTGGTAATGGTAAAGAAGGGAGGTGGTAAATGGAGAATGTGTATTGACTTTTCTTTGTTGAATAAATCGTGCCCTAAGGATTACTACCCCCTGCCTCGGATCGACGCGCTGGTTGATTCAGCCGTCGGTTTTTCTGTCATGAGCTTTTTAGATGCTTTTTCAGGTTATCACCAGATCCGGATGCACCCTCCTGACACCAAGGATGTTTCCTTCATCACGAGGGATGGATGCTTCAGTTACAAGATTAAGCCCTTTGGATTAAAGAACGCAGGGGCTACCTATCAGCGCATGATGGATCGGGTCTTCCGGGATCAGAGGGGAAGAAACTTGGAGGTCTACGTGGACGACCTAATGATCAAAAGCAAGTGCATGGTTTCACACCTGCAAGATCTGGAGGAAACATTCGCCACCCTGAGAAGGTTCAAAATGAGGCTGAATCCCTTGAAGTGTGTCTTCGGGGCCAGCCGCGGGAAGTTCCTCGGGCATCTTCTGACTCCGGCGGGGGTGGAGCCCAACCCGGACAAAGTCAAGGCCATCCTGGATTTGGAGTCACCTCGCGATGCCAAGGAGGTTCAGCGCTTGACAAGCAAGCTGGCTGGGCTAAGCAGGTTCCTCTTCAGGGCAGGAGACAAGTGTTCTTCATTCTTTAAAGTGCTGCGGGGAAATCAAAGGTTCGAATGGACAGCCGAGTGCGAAGAGGCCTTCCAAGGGCTAAAAATACAACTCTCTCAGGCTCCTCTCCTTCAGAGCCCAAAGGAAGGAGAGGACCTGACCTTGTACCTCGAGGTAGGAGCATAGGCGGTGAGCTCCGTCCTAGTGAGGGAAGAAGGAAAGAAGCAGCTGCCCATCTACTACGTCAGCTGGATATTGAGGAAAGCGGAGCTTCGCTACCCCATCCTGGAAAAGCTCGCTTATGCCTTGGTCATCTCGGCTAGAAAACTCCGGCCGTACTTTCAAGCGCATTCGATTAGGGTGGTGACCGACCACCCTCTTCGCAAGATCTTCGAAGGAGTGGAGCACTCTGGGAGGCTAGCTAAGTGGTCCATTGAGCTAAGCGAGTTCGACATCTCCTTTGTCCCAAGGCTCTCCATCAAGGCATAGGCAGTGGCGGACTTCCTAGCAGACTACGTTGTTGAGGTCGAGGGGGGAGAGCAGCAACCGCGAGAAACATGGAAGTTGATGGTTGATGGGGCCTCAGGAAGGCACTCCCTAGGGGCAGGGGTGGTGTTGACAAGTCCCCAGGGGGTAACCATAGAGCAAGCGGTCATTCTACATTTCCCCGTGACCAACAATCAAGCGGAATATGAGGTCGTGATCACCGGCCTCCGCCTGGCAAAGGAGCTGGAGATTCAAGATATGGAGGTTTTCACTGATTCAAAGGTAGTAGCATCGCAGATCCGGGGAGAATTTGAAGCTCGGTAGCCAACCCTCATTAGATACCTCTCCACGGTAAGGGCGATCATCGGAGGATTCCGGTCATTCTCAATTCAACATGTTCCAAGGGAAGAAAGTGTAGCCGCCGATCGACTAGCCAAGTTCGGACCTCGCGGGGGAGGGACCTTGACGGAGCTATTCCGACCGGCTATCGAGGAAGGAGAGTTGATGCTGGTGGATCGGCAACCCTCGTGGGTGGATCCATTTGTGACCTTCCTGACCACCGGTGAACTGCCTGAGGGGACCAAGATCGGGAGAAGCTTCAAGCGCAAAGCAGCTCACTACTTGATGATGGAGGGGGGTCTGCATCGTAAGATGTTGTCAGGGCTCCTAGCTAGATGTGTGATCGAAGAAGAGATCCCGAAGATATTAAGGGAGGTGCACTCGGGTGAGTGCGGCAGTCACTCTGGAGGAAGGACGCTGGAGGCAAGGGTGGTCAGACAGGGGTACTTCTGGCCCACCCTAAGGAAGGATGCCATGGAATTTGTGAGGAGATGTCAAAAATGTCAGCTCTACGCCCCCCTTCAGCTCTTGGCAGCTCAGAGGCTCCGGAGTATCACGGCGCCGTGGCCATTCGCTATCTGGGGAATGGACTTAGTTGGACCCTTTCCTCCGGCTAGTGGGCAGAGGAGGTTCCTCTTGGTCATGGTCGATTATTTCTCGAAGTGGCTAGAGGTTAAAGCCTTAGCCAAGGTCACCTCGCAGGTCATAAGGAATTTTGTCTGGGGGGAAATCATTTGTAGACATGGGTTGCCCCAAGCAATAGTGACCGATAACGGCCCCCAGTTTGCCAGCGAGGAGTTCATCAGCTTCTGCGCTCAATTGGGGATAGATCTCCGGTTTGCCTCCGTCCATCACCCTCGGAGTAACGGCCAAGTGGAGGCAGCAAACAAAATCATTGTAAACCTACTAAGAAAAAAGGTGGAGAACTTAAAGGGGAATTGGGTGGAGCAGCTCCCGTCGGTCCTGTGGGCACTACGAACGACTCCGAACACGGCCACCGGTGAGACCCCCTTCAAGCTCTCTCATGGGTGTGAAGCCGTCCTACCAGTGGAGTTCGAGGTCCGGTCCCCGCGAGTCATAGCCGCGGGCGAAGGGGACGAGGCTTGGAGGGTGGAGAATGAAGAGGGGCAGCGCCTCTCGTTAGATATGGTGGAGGAACTGCGAGACATGGCGACTATCAGGCAAGAAGAGATCAAGCGATGGATGGCCAAGCATTTTGATAAGCATGTCAGGGTCAAGCAGTTCGCTGAAGGGGATCTGCTGCTGAGAAAGGTTGACGCGGCAGGAAGGTCGGCTCCTGTGGGTAAGCTCCACCCGGACTGGGAAGGTCCATACATTGTGAAGGAAGTCCTCAGAACGGGGGGATACTACCTCCAGGACGTGGAGGGAAGAGCCCTAAGCCACACTTGGAGTGGTGATGATCTAAAACGCTTCTACCCCTGAGGGGGGAAGGATATAACCATGTATTTCAAAAATAAATTTATTATACTATACCGAGTGGCTTTTTCTTAACTGTTGCCAAGTTTTTCATAATATAATGTGATCATTCATTTTGTAGCACCCCGAGCTCGGCTCGGCCCCAGGTAGACCCGCTGCGCAGGCTCTCATCTAGCTGGCAGGTCCGTAGGATCGCCTGTGGGGGATAGGTTTGGTTGGTTTGAGATCTTCATCGGCACCCTGAGCTCGGCTCGGCCCCAGGTAGACCCGCTGCGTAGGCTCTCATCTAGCTGGCAGGTCCGTAGGCTCTCCTGTGGGGGATAGGTTTGGTTGGTTTGAGATCTTCATCGGCACCCCAAGCTCGGCTCGGCCCCAGGTAGACCCGCTGCGCAGGCTCTCATCTAGCTGGCAGGTCCGTAGGCTCGCCTGTGGGGGATAGGTTTGGTTGGTTTTAGATCTTCATCGGCACCCCGAGCTCGGCTCGGTCCCAGGTAGACCCGCTGCGCAGGCTCTCATCTAGCTGGCAGGTCCGTAGGCTCGCCTGTGGGGGATAGGTTTGGTTGGTTTGAGATCTTCATCGGCACCCCGAGCTCGGCTCGGCCCCAGGTAGACCCGCTGCGCAGGCTCTCATCTAGCTGGCAGGTCTGTAGGCTCGCTTGTGGGGGATAGGTTTGGTTGGTTTGAGATCTTCATCGGCACCCCGAGCTCGGCTCGGCCCCAGGTAGACCCGCTGCGCAGGCTCTCATCTAGCTGGCAGGTCCGTAGGCTCGCCTGTGGGGGATAGGTTTGGTTGGTTTGAGATCTTCATCGGCACCCCGAGCTCGGCTCGGCTCCAGGTAGACCCGCTGCGCAGGCTCTCATCTAGCTGGCAGGTCTGTAGGCTCGCCTGTAGGGGATAGGTTTGGTTGGTTTGAGATCTTCATCGGCACCCCGAGCTTGGCTCGGCCCCAGGTAGACCCGCTGCGCAGGCTCTCATCTAGCTGGCAGGTCCGTAGGCTCGCCTGTGGGGGATAGGTTTGGCTGGTTTGAGATCTTCATCGGCACCCCGAGCTCGGCTCGGCCCCAGGTAGACCCGCTGCGCAGGCTCTCATCTAGCTGGCAGGTCCGTAGGCTCGCCTGTGGGGGGATAGGTCTGGTTGGTTTGAGATCTTCATCGGCACCCCGAGCTCGGCTCGGCCCCAGGTAGACCCGCTGCGCAGGCTCTCATCTAGCTGGCAGGTCCGTAGGCTCGCCTGTGGGGGATAGGTTTGGTTGGTTTGAGATCTTCATCGGCACCCCGAGCTCGGCTCGGCCCCAGGTAGACCCGCTGCGCAGGCTCTCATCTAGCTGGCAGGTCCGTAGGCTCGCCTGTGTGGGATAGGTTTGGTTGGTTTGAGATCTTCATCGGCACCCCGAGCTCGGCTCGGCCCCAGGTAGACCCGCTGCGCAGGCTCTCACCTAGCTGGCAGGTCCGTAGGCTCGCCTGTGGGGGATAGGTTTGGTTGGTTTGAGATCTTCATCGGCACCCCGAGCTCGGCTCGGCCCCAGGTAGACCCGCTGCGCAGGCTCTCACCTAGCTGGCAGGTCCGTAGGCTCGCCTGTGGGGGATAGGTTTGGTTGGTTTGAGATCTTCATCGGCACCCCGAGCTCGGCTCGGCCCCAGGTAGACCCGCTGCGTAGGCTCTCATCTAGCTGGCAGGTCCGTAGGCTCGCTTGTGGGGGATAGGTTTGGTTGGTTTGAGATCTTCATCGGCACCCCGAGCTCGGCTCGGCCCCAGGTAGACCCGCTGCGCAGGCTCTCATCTAGCTGACAGGTCCGTAGGCTCGCCTGTGGGGATAGGTTTGGTTAGCTTGAGATCTTCATCGACACCCCGAGCTCGGCTCGGCCCCAGGTAGACCCGCTGCGCAGGCTCTCATCTAGCTGGCAGGTCCGTAGGCTCGCCTGTGGGGGATAGGTTTGGTTTGGTTTGGACAATGCAGGAGGCGCATTGGGAATACAAAATGAAAAAGATAGGATAGGTCTCGGCAGGGATAAATCTCGGCAGGGAAGTCCCCGTCAAAAAGATCTCGCAGTGGGGTGGCTTTCGCCAAGAAGACTCTTAATATTCTCAAACAAATGGGCGGGATCGTTAGGCGACGGTCCAGAAGGGACTCATGCAGGCTAAAGAGCACGGTTCCGTCCCAAGGGTGCGCGAGCCACGCTTCCGTCTGGCAGTTCGCAGCAGGTTCCCGCCTAAGGATTCGCGCAGGATCCCGCTGATCCATCTCTGGGGAAGGCTATCTTAAGACGACCAAGGGCCTCGACGGAAGCACGCACAGACAACATCCGACCACAACAATTACATCAGGCGCATTCGCAATAACGGAGCAAGATATTTACAAATAAAAACATTTGCATTAAATATATTAAAAGAACAAACTAGTAACGTCTCGCGTTTACATTAAGGCGGAAGAAAAAAGTAGAGGCGGAAAGGAAAAGAAGAGGGGACCGCTCACGGGGACAAGCTGTACCCCTCCGAGCTCCCGCTGGAGCTCTCGCCGGAGCTCTCCCCGGAGGTCTCGCCACCCGCCGCAGGGGACTTCGGGACGTCCGAGGGTGGGGTATCAGGGGCACCCGGGGGCTTTGGAATGGGCTCGAAGAGCCATGAAACAAGCTGTTGAGCAGTGATGTCTTTGCCCCTCCCGTCCCAGCAGTTGATGTCTCGCAGCGTCTTCAGCGTCAACTTTACTGTGGCTTGCGCATTCCCCTGGAGCAGCTTGTCGATGTCATATCCGAGTAATACTGGCTCTTCAATCTCTCGTCCAACGGAGGGGTTGCACTCGCCTCGAGGCGCGCGATCTGCTCCCGCAGGAGAACGTTGCCGTATCGGGCCTGGGACAGCTCCTCGCGAAGTGCGGCTTGGGCGGAATCCTGAACGGCGGAAGGTTAGCATAAGAGAAGAGTTAGGGAGGCGAGAATAAGTGATTGTGAAAGGTCTCGCTTACCCCTTCCGCTTGGCGCGAGGATAACATTTGCTCAGCCTCGTCCAGCTCCTTGGCCAGAGAGGCCACCTGAGCCACCGCATCGTCCCTGGCCTTGAATATGTCCTGAAAGTTACGGTCTATCGTAATGCTCCGGCGGGCACACATGTGCGCAAGATCCAGCCCACGCATCAGGGCGCGGGTGGAGTCGTAGGCCAGCAGCCGGGTCGACATCCTGTCGTAGACGCTAGCGTCCTCCCGGCTGTAGAGGCAATAACCTAGGGCGAAAGCCTCGTTGGTGACCTCGTCTCGCTCTGCCCATCTTGGCAGGAGGGACGAGATTGAGACCTTGTTGGCATCGGGATCCCACTGCAGCAGTGGCTTGTTTTCCGCGTCCAGGCACCTCATGCCGAGACCGAAGTTGCGATGACCTCGCGGCACCTCTTCAGACAGGGCCTGGCCGGAGGTCCCGGCGGCGGCACCCTCGCTCTCTGTGGCACCAGGGCCTGAGGGTTCTCGGCAGCGGTCTCGGGACCGCCCATGGAGGCGGCAATCTTGCTAACGGTCTACAAGACCTCCTCAAAGGAGCGGCCTGCGGGGAGAGGTTCGGTGGGCGGCACCACAACAGCCTTGCCCTTCTCGGTATCCGTCGTCTTGGGTCTCTTAATTGATTGAGGCGCGGGGGCACCGGGCTTTCACTTCGCGGCACCGCTTGAAGGAGGAGGACCCGACTCTTTTCGGCAGGCTTGAGCTGTGGCTTTCGCAAGAGCCAGCGGGTCCTTAGAAGGTTGACTCCCTCCAGCGCGAGCCTCGTCGAATGGCTGGCGTAGGGGGATCTTGAAAGATATAGTACCTACACACCTAGAGGGGGGGTGAATAGGTGACCTAATTCTTTTTTTTAAAACTTTAATGGCAGTAATCAGTTATAACACAGAATCTACTCTACTTTTGCAATCACACAGCATACACAGCAAAGCACAGCACAGCAGACACAGAGTTTTATAGTGGTTCCCCAAACTTTGGGTACATCCACTTTCCCCCTTCGCCTATCTAGCAGTGTATTAGATTCGGCTAAACTTCACCCCTGTCTCAGAACCCAAACTGGTTCCTACACCTCAGGCCCAAGGCCCTACAACTCAGCTTTTCCACAAAGCCTACACTCAGCCACAAAGGCCTACACTCAGCCAACAAGGCCTACACTCAGCCACCAAGGCCTACACTCAGAGATTTCAATCTCCTACACTCAGGCTCTCAAGCCCTACCCTCAGCCTTTATAAATACAGGCTTACAATCACTCAGATCCAAAGGATCCTACAAGATAAAAATGAATTTACAATTGTTAACTCAACAACCCAAAGACAAGAGAGGGTGGTTGTGAGTTTCTTGATGAGTTCTTGGAAGAACTCAGCTGGATTCAATCTGACTTAGCTTTCTTCAAAGCTTCTTGAAAGTTGAACTCAATTTGATTGACTCCTTCTGCAGTTGATCCTTGACCTCTGCTTCTTAAGACTCAGAATGAATCTGAATCCTTCTTCTCAGCCTAGTTCCAACAGCTGATTTCTTGGATGGAGCCCTCTCTCTCCAACTTCTTAGATCTGCACTTGGACAGCTAGATCTTCTTGATTTGATCCTTAATCAAATAACTTGAACAACTCTGTGAATCACTTTTTGAATTGCTTCAGCAACTTCTTCAACAACAACAACAGTTCCTGTAGACTGTATGAGCCTATTTATAGGCCTTCTTCATGGTAACCGGCTGGTCCGGTTCATAACTGTCTTCTGACATCTCTGACAGGTGCTGTAGACCGGCTGGAACGGCAGCTGTCAAGTCATCCAGTCAGTTCTTGAAAGTTCTCTAACTGTCTGAAAGTGTCGAGACTTTCTGTCTTTAAGTGTCGACACTTATAGATCAAGTGTCGACACAAGTTGTGTAAGTGTCGACACAATTCTACAAGGTGTCGACACAACTCCTTGTGTTGTAGATTCTATGTCTCGACACAGTTTCTTCTGCATGTGTCGACACTGAAATTGAGTGTCGACACAAGTACTTGATCTTCTATCTTTTGCTGAATTCTTCTAAGTGTCGACACATCTCCTTTGTGTCGACACAACTTCTTGTGTTGAATCTGTCAAGTGTCGACACTACTTCTTGGTGTCGACACATAGTCTTCAATGTTGATACTTGATGAGTGTCGACACAGCTCCTTGTGTCGACACTTGATTCTTCTGTTGAGACTTCAGCTGAGTGTCGACACATTCCCTTAGTGTCGACACTTGTACTTAGAATATTTTGTTGATCTTTCTGTTCTTTGCTAAGTGTCGACACAGCTCCACGTGTCGACACATTCTTCAGGTGTTGAGTCTTCAGCTGAGTGTCGACACATTATTCTGGGTGTCGACACTTACTTCAAGTGCTGACTCTTTTGCTGAGTGTCGACACTTTGTTCTTGGTGTCGACACTTTAACTTAGTCTCTGCTGACTTTTGCTGAGTGTCGACACAGCTCCAAGTGTCGACACTTTCTGGTGTAGACACAGCTTCACTGAGTGTCGACACTGTTGTTAAGTGTCGACACAGCTTTACTGCACTTTCTTCATTGAGTGTCGACACAGCTCCTTGTGTCGACACTTTGTGTCTGGTGTTGACTCTGCATCCCAGGTGTCGACACAATGACTCCAAGTGTCGACACTGCTTGCCTGGGTGTCGATACAAGTCTTCTTAAGTGTCGACGCTTTTCCTCTGGGTGTCGACACATGGACTTAGAAATTTTTGCTTCAGTCCTGCAAATACTTAACCTGCACAAGTAACTCAAAAACACATCAAATACATTTTGATGTATATCATTGAGTTGGGTGAGGCTTCTTCAAATCAGGTACATTTAAACCAATGTACCCAACAATCTCCCCCTATTTGGAGAAGTCATAACCCTTAGTCAATGATATACACCATTCATAATAAAAATTACAAAATGATGTAAGGCAGGATAATGTACAGCAGGGTAATCATAAACATGTATCAATTTCACATGTATACAAATTCATCATCTCAGAACAAATAAGAAATAGACATAGACATTATCACAGAACAAACATGAAATAGATTAATCATATAACATATTGTTCTAATATCTGTCTTATACATTTTCAGAAGTTCACAAAATATCTTTACATCCAAAAGATTACAGCATAAACTTCAAGAAAATTCTAAATCTATTTTTGTTCAGGCTCTTTAATAACTATCCCTTTGCCAGCTTGGACTTTAGCTTGGACAGGAGCATCAGCAGTTTTAGCATCAGCAGGCTTCTTGCCTTTCAGATCTTTCTTCTTAAGCTCTTTAGCTTTGATCTTCTGTCTTTCAAAATAATGGTATGGCTTAGGAAAGTACTTGCTAGGCTCCAGAGCAGTAGGAGGTAGCTTTCCCATCTTTGCCTTCCTTCTATGTTGAACTATGGCCTCCTGTCTAGTCTCATGTTTTCTCCATTCAGCCTCAGAGAACCATTTGTTCCTGTCTTGAATGTTATCCTTGGCAGCTTTCCAGGCAGTTAATATAATGTTTCTAGAGGTAGGGCTCCACTGCTCAAAGTCTGGTCTTTGCTCAGCTTGTTCCCTAAACCTCTTCTTAGACAATCTTGTCTCTTCTTCTTTCTGTAATTCCTCTTGCATGGCTTCAGATATATGCTGAACAACCTTTTCAATAATCACATTGTCCTTGCCCCCAGGTGGGCTGTACATAGTCTGTACATCAGCATGCACCATTTCAAAATCTGGAGGAGGATAAATGACTTGAGCTACTTCTGGTTGCTCACCTCCTAGATATGCAGGGTTAATTCCAGATTCAGCAACATCATTGTTATCACACAGAGGAGGATATCCAAGTGTAGCTCTGATAGAATTTGATATCCACTTAGCATGGTCAGAGCTTGCCTTGACTAACACTCTCTCCCCCTTTATGACTTCTCTAGCCATGTGATCTCTGACATCATCCTTCTGAAATCTTATTTGATTATCCAAGTATCTGACTCCATCTTTAAAGAAAGGTTTGAGTTTTTTAAGTTGTTCAGATATGGCCTTCTGGGAGTCTTCAATGGCAGTCTTAACAGCATTGATTTCTTCTTGAAATACCTTATCAAATTCAGCTTTAACAGCAGCAGTAGAGGTAGAAGGTGCAGCAGCCTGGTTCTTTAATTCTGTGACAATAGCATTATGGGAAGCAGTAAGATTGTCATTCATCCTTAGCTGATTTTCAAGAACATACCCTTGCTTCAATGCTATGTCATCTACTTGTGCTTTGACCTTTTCCTGGTGTGTTGTCAAGTACACCACTGCATTTCCACCCTTGTGGAAACAATCTGTCATCTCTTTCTTGTTAAGGTTCATTTCAAACCTTATAGACTTGATATCTTGGGCCAGATCAAATTGCAATGTTTTCTGCCCTTCATCCACATACTTTTCAATTGCTTTTTTGTGCTCATCCAGTTTAATCTGCATTGCCACCATTAAAGCACTATAATCAACTGTTGGTGTTTGCTGAACTATAGGCTGTGGTGCAATAGATTGTAGAGCTTTCTTATAACTTTGGCTTCTTCTCTTGAATACATAAAGTTTCTTTTGCTTAGCCCTTGTAGCCTCCTCATCTTCAGATTCTGAGGAGCTGGCTATGTCAACCCTCTCCTTAGGGCTTGAAGGCTTCTCATGTTGCATATATGTTGCTTTCTCAGGTTCTTGCCTTATAGGCTCTTCCAGAATATGCACTTGCTCCCCCTCAAGTGGAGCATTCTCTTCTTCAGCAGTAGCCTTGTCCATGTCAAAATCTTGTTGGTCTAGATTTAAAAATAAATCTTCCATGGTGAATTCTTGTGGTGAAGGAGCTGGAGAAATTCTTGGCTCTTCAACCACTGGATCAGGAACCACTTCTAGTACAACAGATGTATCTTTTATAACAGCATCTGGAACTTGACTATTCAGCTGAGTTTGCTGATGATCATCAGACAAATTAGTATCTTCCATAGAAAAATCTAAAGTGTTTAGTTCAGTGATTACCTCTAGTATAATGGTGGTTGCTTGTTGACTTTTCAGTGTAGTTGGTTCTTCTACAACTGGAAGCTCCCCCTGGCTGTGATCCTTGTGGATGGGGCTAGCTTGAGGTAGCTCCCCCTGGATCTCAGCAATCTCTTGAGGAGCAGGAGACTTTATTGCAGGCTCTTCCTCATGCTCATCTGGAGTGAAGACAACCTGTTCTTCACTATCAGAGCTGCTAGTAGACACCTATGCCACTGGAGCAGTCTTCCTTTTCTTCTTTGGAGGAATTTCTTTCTCAGACACTGTCTTCTCAGGGGTTGTCATCTCTTTAGTCAACACCCTGTCCTATCTAGAAAATATTCTTTGATCCATTTTCCTCATGTGATTTATCTTGCTTCCTGCAGCTTATTGCATTACCTCTGGTATGACATCAGCTAGGTATAGACTTATAATTCTGCCCAGGTTGGGCTTCTTCAAGCTTTCCTGAATCTTCTCAAAGACTATAATAGACCAATCAGTTTTTAGAGTGAAGATTATTCTTATCATTATACCAAACATATGGGCAGACACTCTGTCATGCCCTCCTGGCTTGCTGAGTAGTACTTTGCCAACAATCTCAGACATGAATTTGCCTTGGCTGTTCATGCCTTTCCTGTTAAAAACAGATCCCAGCTTCATCTTAGGATCCAGTCCACACCAGGTTAGAGCTTCCCTGGTCTTTGATGCAGTAACTTCATCTTCCTCTTGAGTTCTTGAAAGCTGTAGAATCTTCCTTAGACTTTTTGGTGATACCTTGACCCTCTTACCATGAACTCTGGATTTGATTTTGTATCCAGATTCGTCCACCTTTGCTCCATTGAGGAATTCAAGTACCTCTTTCTTCCATATCTTAGTAGGTTCAGAAACTAGATATTCTAACCCAGAATTGGCTACTAGGGTTACGACAGACTTGATTTCTTGATCAACATCTTTGAAAGCGCCGCGCACCAGCTCGTAACCTTCGTTGACATTCTCCTCTAGCTTAGGCGCCATTAGGGTTTGTAGAATTTGTCTTGAGAGAAGAGAGGTGTCGACACAGAAGTTTGGTCTCGAAACTTTGAAAGCGTGTCGACAAACAAAGACAAATCCCTATTTATACCTTTCTAATTTTGAAGATGAACAGGCGGGACAGCTAACTTAAAATGTGTCGACACTGGCATTAAGTGTCGACACTGACTTATAATGTCTCGACACATATGTGTCGACACAAGTTCAGTCAACAGATTTTATGTGTCGACACTTGTTTATGTGTCGACACCACATAACTCGACACATAGTCGAGACTTTACTTAGAAAATTCTGAGTAAATACTAAGTGTCGACACCACTTTGGATGTGTCGACACCTACTTGGCATGTGTCGACACTAATATTCTGAAGTGTCGACACCAACTACCTAGATGTGTCGACACATATTTCCTGAAGTGTCGACACCACTTTTCTGTGTCGACATAGACTTGTCTATGTGTCGACACCTTTTTACTTAGCCGATTTCAATTCTGTAAACTTACTCTAAGTTTATCATTCCTAGTTCAATTTTAAATCTATTGAACTTAGCTTCTTCTAGGGGCTTAGTATACATATCAGCTAATTGTTCATCTGTTTTAACATATTCAAGTAAAATATCTTCTCTTTCTACATGCTCCTTAAGAAAATGATATTTAATTTCAATATGTTTTGTTCTACTATGAGATACAGGATTATTAGCTATTGAAATAGCACTTGTAGAATCACAGAAGAGTGGAGTTCTACTTACCTGAAATCCATAGTCCTCTAGCTGATGATGTATCCACAGAAGTTGAGCACAATAACTTCCTGCAGCCACATACTCTGACTCTGCAGTGGAGATAGCAACACTGGTTTGCTTTTTGCTACTCCATGAAATTAGTCTCCCACCTAGGAATTGACAGGTTCCAGTAGTGCTTTTCCTATCTTCTTTGCATCCTGCAAAGTCTGCATCTGAATAACCTATTAGTTCAAAATCTCCATTCCTAGGGTACCAGAAGCCTAGATAGGGAGTGCCCTTTAGATATCTCAATATTCTTTTGACTGCAGTCAAATGAGACTCTTTAGGGCAGGCTTGATACCTTGCACAGACACATATAGCATACATGATATCTGGTCTACTAGCAGTCAAGTATAATAGGGAGCCAACAATCCCTCTATACAAGGTTTCATCTACATGCTTCCCTGCATCATCCTTGCTAAGAGACATACTTGACCCCATAGGAGTCTTCATGGTGCTGGATGAATCCATACCATACTTCCTTATGAGTTCTAGGGTGAACTTGGACTGGCAAATGGATAAACCACTTTCAGTCTGTTTAACTTGGAGACCCAAGAAAAACTTCAGCTCTCCCATACTACTCATTTCAAATTGACCTTGCATAAGTTTTGCAAACTTTTTGCAAAGGCTGCTTTCAGTAGACCCAAATATAATGTCATCTACATATATTTGGACTAGTATAACTTTGCCTCTAGATTCCCTAAGGAATAGAGTCTTATCTATTTTCCCCCTTGAGAACTTGTTCTCAATGAGGAAACTAGATAGGGTTTCATACCAAGCCCTAGGGGCTTGCTTTAACCCATATAAAGCTTTCCTAAGTCTATAGACATGATGAGGTAAAGTTGGATCAACAAAACCTGAAGGCTGTTCCACATAGACTTCTTCCTTAAGATTACCATTCAGAAATGCTGACTTGACATCCATTTGGTAAACCTTGAATCCTTGATAGGTTGCATAGGCCAAGAACATCCTTATGGCTTCCAGTCTGGCTACTGGAGCAAAGGTTTGATCAAAGTCAATACCTTCTTCTTGCCTATATCCTTTAGCAACCAGTCTTGCTTTATTCTTAATGATGACCCCTTGTTCATCCATCTTATTCCTGTAGATCCACTTGGTTCCTATTATATTGTGGTCTTTAGGTTTAGGAACTAGTTCCCAGACCTTGCACCTCTTGAACTGATTAAGCTCTTCTTGCATTGCTTCAGTCCATTGTGGATCTAGTATGGCTTCTTCAAACTTCTTAGGTTCAACTTGAGATAGAAAACTGGAGTAGACTGCTGCATTCAGGTTTCTGCTCCTTGTTTGTACTCCTTGTCTTGGATCTCCTATAATCTGCTCTACTGGATGATCTCTAAGATGCCTATTGGCTGGAGGCATCCTAACTTCTGGTTGAACCTCTTCAGCATCTCCATCATGCTGTACTCCTTGTACTTCTTCTGCAATTGGCACATGTAGTTCTCCCCCTGGACAACAGCTACTGTCCTCTACTTGCTTTCTTGTAGCAGGTACTTCTTCTATAGTAAGCTTGTCCATTTTCTTTGTTAAACCTGTGGGGCTGCATACAGTACTAGACAACTCATTATTAATAAGTTTAGTCTCATCAAAAACGACATGCACAGATTCTTCTACAACTTGTGTAGTCAAGTTGTAGACTCTATAAGCCTTACTGTTATTGCTGTACCCAACAAAAATTCCCTCTTGGGACTTGGCAGCAAACTTAGTCAAGTAAGACTTCTCATTGTTAAGTATGAAGCATTTGCAACCAAAGATCCTGAAATAGGATAGGTTTGGTTTCCTGCCTTTCACAACTTCATAGGGGGTCTTGTTGAGCCCTTTAGTGATGGTAGCCCTATTTATAACATGGCATGCAGTATTAACTGCTTCAGCCCAGAAATACTCTGGCAGTGATGTATCACTTAATAGGGTCCTACCAGCCTCTATCAAGGTTCTATTCTTCCTCTCAGCAATGCCATTTTGCTGAGGTGTTCTAGGTGAAGAGAAATCTTGAAATATCCTAAATTCTTCACATAGTTTTGTCATGCTTTCAGACTGAAATTCAGTACCATGGTCACTTCTAATCTTGACCACTGTACTATTTAGTTCATTCTGAATTTGCTTGACAAAGCTATGGAAGACACTAGGTGTTTCAGATTTCTGTCTTAAGAAGAACACCCAGGAAAACCTTGAGTAGTCATCTACAACTACAAGGGTATAGACCTTCCTACCTAAGCTGTGAACTGACATTGGACCAAAGAGATCCAAGTGCAAGAGGTATAAACACCTCACAGCATCTGTGTTTTCTATGCTTCTAAAGGTGGATTTAGTCTGCTTGCCCTTTTGACAAGCTGAGCAAATACCATCTTTAATACACTTAACTTGAGGACCATTCCTCACTAACTCTTTGCTAAAGAGTTTGTCAATAGTCTTGTAGTTAAGATGGGCAAGCCTCTTGTGCCATTTGACACAATGAGAGACTGTCTCATCAGCTACAAGACACACTGGAGAACCACTGTTCTCAACCATAATGTCTAAGTAATAGACATTCCTTTTCCTATAACCAGTCAAAATGATCTCTTGATCACTTGACCTCTTGATATGATAACCATTTTAACAAATGAGATGTCATACCCTACATCACTTAATTGACTTATACTTATTAGGTTGTGTTTCAACCCTTTAACATAAGCCACTTGAGTAATGGTAACTAAGTTGCTAGAAATGTTACCAAACCCTTTGATGATTCCTTTTTCAGAACCACCAAAGGTTACTTTTGGACAATCTTTGATTGCAATGTAGTCCCTTAGTAATCCTCTAGTTCCAGTCATATGTCTGGAACATCCACTGTCCAAGTACCATGTTGGGGTATGGCCACTTGGACTCACCTGCAAAACAGATTAATGAACCTTAGAACCCAAAGAATTCTTGGGTCCTTGGTACTTGTTAGTTTGCAACTTGACAAAGGTACCTACTGGCTTTCCAACAGGTAGTTTGGTACTCACTTTGGCACTAACATTGTGCCAACAGTCCATTGCAAAATGGCCAACTTTGCCACAGCACCAACATTCAAATATATTGTACCTTTGCTTAGGTACTGTCTTTGCTGTCTTATCTACAGCTGATTTGTTGAATGTTGGGGCTTTGCCCTTGGACTTGGACTTGGACTGCTCAGTCCTTGCAGGTCTAGTAAAGCCCAGTCCAGCTTTACCCTTGTGATGAACAAATTCATCAATTATGGGTAACACTGACTTAGGTTTAGAAAACGTAGCAACAAGCTCTCTCTCTTTCTGAAGATTGATCTCCATACTCTTGATTTGATCATTCTTAAAGGTGATAGTCCCCATCTGAATCACTGTTATGTGTTTCAGCCTAGCTATCTCATTAAGCTTTTGATCAAATAGCTTCTCAGAATCTGTTGCAGCAGCTTTTAGATCAGCAATTTCCTTTGCCTGACTTTTGGCTAAGTACTTGCTCTTCTTGTAAGCTTGCAACAGTACTTTATATTCATCTATCAGCTGATGAATATCATCCTCAGACTCAGATACACTTTCATCACTTGATGAAGATGAATCTGATTCTGTGCTGGCACAAGAAACTGAACTTAAAGTTGAACTTTGTACCTTACTGGGTCCTGGCTGCTCCAGGATTTTGTCACTCTCAGTCAATGTCATCAGTCCTTGGCACTGACAGTCTTCTTGTTCATAAATAAACTCCATAATCTGCATGAATTCTTCTTCTTCTTCTTCAGCAAACAGCCCTATGTATGCCTCAGCATCAGACTCAGTTTCTGAAGAAGAGATATCTGATAGAGTCTTCTCTTTCTTGGCAACAAAAGACTTCTCTTTCTTGCCTTTGAAATGAGTCTTCTTCTTGTCACTAGACTCCTTTCTCTTTTCAGGACAATCTGCAACAACATAGCCTTGTCTATTGCAGCAATAGCACACTATTTTAGAAACTGTTGCCTTGCTAGATTTAGTCATCTTCCTGTCCTTCTTTGAGGCCTTTTTATCCTGATAAAAATCTTCTTTTATTTTTGAAGTAGAAGGCCTTGACCTCCACTGTTTCTTCTTCAAGAATTTCTGAAAATGTCTAGTGAAGGCAGCAAAGTCTTCATCACTGTCACTGCTTTCAGATTTTGTGCTGACTGACTCATCTGACTCTGATTCAGCAACCTTTGGAGGTGGAGTTGGTGACTTATTCCTGCACTTTCTGGAGGCTTCTGTCTTGAAAGCTACAGTTCTTTCCTTGTGTTCAGTTCTTGTTGATTTCTCCTCCTCTTTCCTCACTGTCAACTGCATTTCATAAGACAATAACTTGCCAAACAATGTAGGTGGAGGAATTTCTCCCAACTTAGCCATTTCTCTAATGGCACAAATCTTTGTGTCACAATCTTTAGTTAGGGACCTTAGGAACTTGTCATTTAGTTCATAATTGCTGAACTCTCTTCCATAAGACATGAGTTCATTCACTATTATGTAGAACTTCTTATAGCATTCAGTTATGCTATCACCCTTTCCTTGTCTAAAACTTTCATACTCCTGATTTAGCAAGGATTTTCTATCTTGTCTAACTTCTTCAGAACCCTCCATATACACAATAAGAGTGTCCCGCATCTCTTTGGCTGTCTTACAGTGTATAAGATTCTGAAATGTTGCATCATCTATGACACTCACTATAATGTTTTGTGCCCTTTTGTCCATGGTGGCTAGGACAATCTCATCCTTAGTCATTTCAGAGAAATCCTTTGGGGTTCTCTGATTTGCATCTAGAACTGATATCTTCATGGGTACATAAGGCCCTTCCTTTACTGTGATGTATATCCTAGGGTCTGAGGCTTGCATAAACAGCCTTACTCTTTCCTTCCAGATCCCAAATATCTCTTTCCTGCATAGAGGTAATTTCATGGAACCCAATTCCTTGTGATTCTCAGAGGAACCCATGGTTCTTGATTTTCTTGAATCTGTAATTTGTCTTAGACTGAATCTGCCAATCAGGATCTCCTTAGACTGTTAGTCCTTTTAAGGAACCTGGCTCTGATACCACTTGAAAGATATAGTACATAAACACCTAGAGGGGGGTGAATAGGTGACCTAATTCTTTTTTTAAAAAACTTTAATGGCAGCAATCAGTTATAATACAAAATCTACTCTACTTTTGCAATCATACAGCATACACAGCAAAGCACAGCACAGCAGACACAAAGTTTTATAGTGGTTCCCCAAGCTTTGGGTACATCCACTTTCCCCCCTTCGCCTATCTAGCAGTGTACTAGATTCGGCCAAACTTCACCACTGTCTCAGAACCCAAACTGGTTCTAACTACACCTCAGGCCCAAGGCCCTACAACTCAGCTTTTCCATAAAGCCTACACTCAGCCACAAAGGCCTACACTTAGCCAACAAGGCCTACACTCAGCCACCAAGGCCTACACTCAGAGATTTCAATCTCCTACACTCAGGCTCTCAAGCCCTACCCTCAGCCTTTATAAATACAGGCTTACAATCACTCAGATCCAAAGGATCCTACAAGATAAAATGAATTTACAATTGTAACTCAACAACCCAAAGACAAGAGAGGGTGGTTGTGAGTTTCTTGATGAGTTCTTGGAAGAACTCAGCTGGATTCAATCTGACTTAGCTTTCTTGATGAGCTTGTAAAGTATAATGTTTTTATATCCATTAAATAAGATGTATCGTTTCTTTTTGTAATTTTTAGTTGTTTTTGCTTTAATAAATTGCTTCCTTTTTGTAAATATTTCTAAACTTAAAGTTATTTTTGTTTTCTGAATTTTCAGGATTTGCCAAAAAATCAAAGTACACGCCCGTGTACTGTTGTCACGCCCGTGACCAGGCGTCGATACGTACAAAATTACAGAGAAATGACATCTTTATGAAGAAATAGCGTGACACGCCCGTGTCACGCCCGTGTCACCCAAGTCACGCCCGTGACCCATGCCCGTGACCATCAGATCGACGGAAATCGCGCTCAAACGATCGTCGACCCAGCTGACACGCCAGTCGACACGCCCGTGTCCCATGACACGGGGCGTGACCCAAGCCGTGACCACTCCTTTCGATGTTTTTCGCTCGACGTTCGTCGAGCCAACCCGACACGCCTAGAGCACGCCCGTGACCTAGGGCGTGACTCCTCCACCTGGCGACAAACTGCTGCCGGCAACCTCCCGAAGTCAACAACGCCATTAATCGCCGCACGACACGCCCACCGTCACGCCCGTGACAAGGGGCCGTGACCGCCGTGTTTTCCGCCGCAACGTCAACTCGCCGTCAAGTCACCGAAATCTTCTGCTGAATAGTTGTCAACACGCATAGTCACGCCCGTGACAGGGGGCGTGACGTCCCCGATTGTCAGCCGCCAAGTCAAATCTCAAATCAAATCGAGCGGCCGCCATATGTACAGTGTCGACACGCCCTATGACACGCCCGTGTCAGAGGGCGTGTCCGATGAAAAATTCTCTATAAATTGAACCCTTCTGTTTTGAGCTGCTGTTCCACTTTTTGAACCACTTTGCTTAGGTTAGGGCTGTTTCTTGGGGGCTGTTTATGCATTGTAAGGGAACTTTCTTTCCCCCTCTTTTATGTATTTGTTTTTGCTTCATTGTAACCACTTTTTTTTTTTATAGAAATGTTTATTTTCTCCTCTATGTGTATGAAAATGCCACAGCCGCCCTACCTTAAGTATTTTTCGTTCCCTTTTTTGTGCTTTATTAGCTTTTGTAACTAGTTTAACTTAGGAATTTATCAATCTTCTAGCCGTTGTAATCGCAATTTTATTTTCATGCAATAAACTTGTTTAGGTTTAGTTTATTCTTTTTACTTGTTTTCATTCCTTTTGAGTTTATAAAATGCTTGAAAAGCTGGTTTTCAAATTCTTAACTTAGGCTCTTAGGGTTGTAAAACGTTTCGTTTTCTTTTTTAGTTTTATTACCGTTTTTATGCATTTCTATAAATATAAGAATGAAAACGTAATCATTTTAATTTTCCGAGCTTCTCATTTTTCCCTTTTATTTTCAAAACTTTTTGCCCGTTTTAAATTTATTTCTTCATTTACGCATTTTTTACCGCATTCATCGGTAGAAATGTATTCCATTTCAATTTTCGAGCACTTGCGATTTCGCTTATTTGCAAAAACTTTTGCTCCTTTAATTTTATTTTCACTTTTTATTCATTTCTACCGCATTCTAGCGGTAGAAATGGTAGTCGTTTTAATTTTCCAGTCACTTTGTTTTTTCCATTTTTTGTACGTGTGCGTGCGTGTATGAGAGAGTAGTTTTATAGCTTTATTTCAATTCCTGGGAGAGTGTGTGCGTGTGTTATTTTAATTTTCCGCCTACTCATTTGAGTTAATGGCTGGATTTTATTCAAGCAAGTGTGTGTATTTTTATTTTTCGCCTACTCGCTTGAGTTAAATGGCTGGATTTTATTTCAGTAGAGTGTGTTTACTTCTTGTAGAGGGTGGTGTGTTTTAATTTTAGTGACCGGTGCGTGAGTGTTAGCTTTATCTACACGCCTACTCACTTGAGTTAAATGGTCGGTCTTTATTGGACTGTAATAATTTGGAATGCCTTGTAAATGCATTTATTTTCTCCTACTCGTTTGAGTAGGACTTGCTTTCTTTTTCGCCCACGCATTTGCGCCGGGACTTGCAATTTTACTGCTTTTCATTTCAGTCCTACTCGTTTGAGTAGGACTTGAATTTACTGCTTTCCATTTACTGCTTTAATTTCCTGCTTTATTTTTACTGCTTTAATTTTCTGCTTTTTCAATCGCTGCCGTCCCCATTCCGATGAGTGGCTAACGTTCTTAGCCCTCAGTATCGAAGAGCATTGGGGCAGAGAAAAATTCCTTTAAATAATTAAAGGTCTTATTTTTCTATTTAATTAAAAATCACTTACGGTTTGCCGGGGTTTACGACGCGTAGGACCACATAATCGATGTGTGGGCCCTATTTCCGTAGTCCATATGCTAGCTAGCCGAGATGAGGGCCGTGCATATGGACCGATCACCCTTGGTAAATGGAGTTCCGCACTAACCTCGAGAGAGAGGCGCGCCAACTCTACCGGATTGGGTTCCCCACCCAATAGCGGGGTTCTTAGCGTAATGCGGGCATTAAGAGGAATCCTTCGTCGGACGAGAGCCGATCGAATAGTCTTAATGTTCAGGTGAGAGCGATAGTCCTAGAGATAGGTGAGTTCATTTTAGTGGAGCCTCCACGCCAAGTCTCCGCCCTAATTAATTAGAAACTTAGGAGCTCTTTTTTATTTAACGTTATTTTAGTTCAATGTCTTTTCGGTGGGCCTCGAGCTGAGCTCTTCATCGGCTCCACCTTTATTATGCTTTTATTTTCTGCCTTTTCTTTATATAAATAATATCCCGACAAGATAAAATTATCGGTAAAATAAATAATAGTCCCCTCCAGGGAAGAGTAGAAATAAACGAACCGACCCCGAGAACAATACGACCTCGATATTCCACCCGGAATATCCTGTACTACTCACGATAGGTGCACTTGCCTCCTTTCGTTAAAACTCGATTTAACCAGTTTTATATCCAAATAAATAAATACGCGCGCCCTGTTTTCTTAAATAAAATCAAATCCGCTTTTCTACTTAAATAAAATCGCCCGGGGCGCCGCGCTTCGTAAACCTTTTTGGAGTTTTAACCCGCATTAAGTTTTCGGACTTGATGCGTGAAAATATCAATCAAGTTTTTGGCGCCGTTGCCGGGGAGTTTTCGAGTCGTTATTTCGAACTCTGGATTACTATTAATTTTACCTATTATCTATATTTCAACAAAATAAAAAAAAAAATGGCCAACAAAAATATAATAATAATAATAATCATAAAAACTATAAAAAAAAAAAAAATTTTTAAAAAAACTTATAAAAAAACTAAAAAATTTTTTTTTGCAAAACCTTAAAAACTTAAAAAAAAAAAACTATAAAAACTAACAACAAAAACACAAAAAACAAAAAAACAAAAAAAACAACAAAACATTGAAAAATGAAAAACTTAAAAAAATATTTTCCTTATGAAAAAAAAAAAAAAAAAACAAACAAAAAAATTACTAATTTGATTTAAAAAAAAAAAAAATAATAAACATAAAAAAACAAACAAACCAAAAAAAAAAAAAAAAAAAACGTAAGTATATATTTTTGTTTAATTTAACTTATTTTATTTTGATTCAGCGCAGTTCTCCCTCTTTTGGGCGATAGGGGAGCGCATTTTTATTGCACTCATAAGCTAAGACGTCAGCTTCGAGTCCCACGCACTTGTCACCCCCTACCGCCCACACCCACTCTTTGGCCGAGTATATCTTTTTTTTTGTTTTTATGCTTATCTAGTTGCTTTTTTCTTTCTAAATAATGTAGGGTTTCAACCTGGGCCTCCCGCGCTCGTCTTAGGGAAGCTCCTACCCTCCCTTTTTCTTTTTGTACTTATTATATTTTGTATATTAATCGTTCCGCATACTTAGACTGCAACATTGGGGACAATGTTGGGTTTAAGTATGGGGGTGTTTTCCTATACTGCATTTTTTTATTTTATTCTGTACTCATCAAAACTACAAAAAAATTTTTGCAAAACTTAAAATCTAAAAAAGTTTCCTTGTTTTTATTATCATAAAACTTCAAAAAAAAAAAATTCATAAAACTCAAAAAAATACAAAAAATCTTTTTACATCGTAAATATTTTTTGTAAATAAATCTCTTTCTTCCCCGCCTCTTCTTATTTGTAAATCTCGCTTTTTAGCATGCCCGCGGCGTTCGACTCATCGAACCAACCACCCAAAGAGTCTGTTCGCGGGCCAATAACTTAAAATCCAAAAAAAAAAAAAAAGAGAAAAACCCTAAAAATCAAAAACAAAATGTATTGTTAATTATGTAACAAATAAATCGAATATCTCAATTCTTAACCCTTTTTCGCTCTCCAACAATCTAGTTGCGAGTTAATTTATAAGCGAATTATTTTAATTCTTTGCTTACTATTCGTTTATTAATTAGAGAACGATAGATTTAGATATCTGGGGTTAAGTTTTAAAAAATTTTCGTATGCTTTTTATTTTAAATAAGGTACCTGTTTTCAGCACCACTTCTAATCTATCTAAATAGTTGCATATTTATTTTGTTAAAAATAACAATCTTAGATTTCAATTTATGATAACTCCAAGCTTTTTTTTGAAATTTAGGAATGTTTCATTTATAAAGGTTGCTCTCAAAAGTTTTTTATTAAACCTAGTTTTATTTTTGAAAAAACTCTATCACTTTTTTTTCATGTCATACTTGACATGATTTCGATCCTTAAAAGATCCTATGTCAATGGGAATAAGAGTTCGTTCCGTAAACATAGGCATCCAATATTTGAAAAGATTATATGTTATCGAGTAAGAGGATAAAATTCATTACTCCTACACATATACATTGGATTATGAAGATGTTAAAAAAATTTTTGTTATGGAAAATAAGATTTCGTTTTCCTAACATCCATATTCGAAAAAAAAAAATCATTAGAGGTTCGAGCGAAAAAAAAATATACCCTCGCCTCTAAAAATTCTAAACCTTCTTCATATCCCACGATATCTCCCTCCGCCAAATTCAAAAAATTCTAGATTTATTTTTAAAAATCTTTTTGAGAGCATAATTTGTAAATTAAATTATTTCCTTTAATTTTTTCCAAGCTACAGTTTCATAAATCCAATCTATTTTTGTTAGCCTCACAAATAAAATTTTTGCTATCTATTTGCTTATAACGAGAAGTCTTTTGCTGAAACTCTTCCTTTATTTAAATTTTTGGCATAATTTACGATTTAACTCGTATACCCTAGATATTCATTTTGATCCTTCTTTCAATTAAGTCAAGCGGTAGATAAACTTAGGATTTCTTTAATTCATTATAAGTTCATCTCCAACTTTTGCTCTGGAATAGCAAAAGCTTAAGTATGGGGGTATTTGATGAGTTGTAAATATACGTGTTTTTATATACATTAAATAAGATGTATTCGTTTCTTTTTGTAATTTTTAGTTGTTTTTGCTTAATAAATTGCTTCCTTTTTGTAAATATTTCTAACTTAAAGTTATTTTTGTTTTCTGAATTTTTCAGGAAAAATTGCCAAAAAATCAAAGTACACGCCCGTGTACTGTTGGTCACGCCCGTGACCAGGGCGTGATACGTCAAATTACAGAGAAATGACATCTTTTTGAAGAAATAGCGTGACACGCCCGTGTCACGCCCGTGTCACCCAAGTCACGCCCGTGACCCATGCCCGTGACCATCCAGATCGACGGAATCGCGCTCAACGATCGTCGACCCAGCTGACACGCCAGTCGACACGCCCGTGTCCCATGACACGGGGCGTGACCCAAGCCGTGACCACTCCTTTCGATGTTTTTCGCTCGACGTTCGTCGAGCCAACCCGACACGCCTAGAGTCACGCCCGTGACCTAGGGCGTGACTCCTCCACCTGGCCGACAAACTGCTGCCGGCAACCTCCCGAAGTCAACAACGCCATTAATCGCCGCACGACACGCCCACCGTCACGCCCGTGACAAGGGGCGTGACCGCCGTGTTTTCCGCCGCAACGTCAACTCGCCGTCAAGTCACCGAAATCTTCTGCTGAATAGTGTCAACACGCCCATAGTCACGCCCGTGACAGGGGGCGTGACCGTCCCGATTGTCAGCCGCCAAGTCAAATCTCAAATCAAATCGGACGGCCGCCATATGTACAGTGTCGACACGCCCTATGACACGCCCGTGTCAGAGGGCGTGTCCGATGAAAAATTCTCTATAAATTGAACCCTTCTGTTTTGAGCTGCTGTTCCACTTTTTGAACCACTTTGCTTAGGTTAGGGCTGTTCTTGGGGGCTGTTTATGCATTGTAAGGGAACTTTCTTCCCCCCCTCTTTTATGTATTTGTTTTTGCTTCATTGTAACCACTTTTTTTTCTTAATAGAAATGTTTATTTTCTCCTCTATGTTGTATGAAAATCCGCCACAGCGCCCTACCTTAAGTAATTTTTCGTTCCCTTTTTTGTGCTTTTTATTAGCTTTTGTAACTAGTTTAACTTAGGAATTTATCAATCTTCTAGCCGTTGTAATCGCAATTTTATTTTCATGCAATAAACTTGTTTAGGTTTAGTTTATTCTTTTTACTTTGTTTTCATTCCTTTGAGTTTATAAAAATGCTTGAAAAGCTGGTTTTCAAATTCTTTAACTTAGGCTCTTTAGGGTTGTAAAACGTTTCGTTCTTTTTTAGTTTTATTACCGCTTTTTATGCATTTCTATAAAATTATAAGAATGAAAACGTAATCATTTTAATTTTCCGAGCTTTCTCATTTTCCCTTTTATTTTCAAAACTTTTTGCCCGTTTAAATTTTATTTCTTCATTTTACGCATTTTTACCGCATTCCATCGGTAGAAATGTATTCATTTCAATTTTTCGAGCACTTGCAATTTTCGCT
Organism: Platanthera guangdongensis; assembly: GCA_039583875.1. Lineage (NCBI taxonomy): Eukaryota > Viridiplantae > Streptophyta > Magnoliopsida > Asparagales > Orchidaceae > Platanthera > Platanthera guangdongensis. The sequence goes on along the minus strand of CM077148.1, from coordinate 7,079,814 downwards.
TATTTGCAAAAACTTTTGCTCCTTTTAATTTTATTTTCACTTTTTATTCATTTCTACCGCATTCTAGCGGTAGAAATGTAGTCGTTTTAATTTTCCAGTCACTTTGTTTTTCCTATTTTTTTGTACGTGTGCGTGCGTGTATGAGTAGTTTTATAGCTTTATTTCAATTCCTGTAGAGTGTGTGCGTGTGTTATTTTTAATTTTCCGCCTACTCATTTGAGTTAAATGGCTGGATTTTATTCAAGCAAGTGTGTGTATTTTTATTTTTCCGCCTACTCGCTTGAGTTAAATGGCTGGATTTTATTTCAGTAGAGTGTGTTTACTTCTTGTAGAGTGGGTGTGTTTTAATTTTATGTTGAGTGCGTGAGTGTTAGCTTTTATCTACCGCCTACTCACTTGAGTTAAATGGTCGGTCTTTATTGGACTGTAATAATTTGGAATGCCCTTGTAAATGCATTTATTTTCTCCTACTCGTTTGAGTAGGACTTGCTTTCTTTTTCCCGCCCACGCATTTGCGCCGGGACTTGCAATTTTACTGCTTTCATTTCAGTCCTACTCGTTTGAGTAGGACTTGCAATTTACTGCTTTCCATTTACTGCTTTAATTTTCCTGCTTTATTTTACTGCTTTAATTTTCTGCTTTTTCAATCGCTGCCGTCCCCATTCCGATGAGTGGCTAACGTTCTTAGCCCTCAGTATCGAAGAGCATTGGGACAGAAAAAATTCCTTTAAATAATTAAAGGTCTTATTTTTCTATTTAATTAAAAATCACTTACGGTTTGCCCGGGGTTTACGACGCGTAGGACCACATAATCGATGTGTGGGCCCTATTTCCGTAGTCCATATGCTAGCTAGCCGAGAGGCCGTGCATATGGACCGATCACCCCTTGGTAAATGGAGTTCCGCACTAACCCTCGAGAGAGGAGGCGCGCCAACTCTACCGGATTGGGTTCCCCACCCAATAGCGGGGTTCTTAGCGTAATGCGGGCATTAAGAGGAATCCTTCGTCGGACGAGAGCCCGATCGAATAGTCTTAATGTTCAGGTGAGCGATAGTCCTAGAGATAGGTGAGTTCATTTTAGTGGAGCCTCCACGGCCAAGTCTCCGCCCTAATTAATTAGAAACTTAGGAGCTCTTTTTATTTAACGTTTATTTTAGTTCAATGTCTTTTCGGTGCCCTCGAGCTGAGCTCTTCATCGGCTCCACCTTTATTATGCTTTTATTTTCTGCCTTTTCTTTATATAAATAATATCCCGACAAGATAAAATTATCGGTAAAATAATAGTCCCCTCCAGGGAAGAGTAGAAATAAACGAACCGACCCCGAGAACAATACGACCTCGATATTCCACCCGGAATATCCTGTACTACTCACGATAGGTGCACTTGCCTCCTTTCGTTAAAACTCGATTTAACCAGTTTTATATCCAAATAAATAAATACGCGCGCCCTGTTTTCTTAAATAAAATCAAATCCGCTTTTCTACTTAAATAAAATCGCCCGGGGCGCCGCGCTTCGTAAACCTTTTTGGAGTTTTAACCCGCATTAAGTTTTCGGACTTGATGCGTGAAAATATCAATCATTTCTTCAAAGCTTCTTGAAAGTAGAACTCAATTAGATTGACTCCTTCTGTAGTTGATCCTTGACCTCTGCTTCTTAAGACTCAGAATGAATCTGAATCCTTCTTCTCAGCCTAGTTCCAACGGCTGATTTCTTGGATGGAGCCCTCTCTCTCCAACTTCTTAGATCTGCACTTGGACAGCTAGATCTTCTTGATTTGATCCTTAATCAAATAACTTGAACAACTCTGTGAATCACTTTTTGAGTTGCTTCAGCAACTTCTTCAACAACAACAACAGTTCCTGTAGACTGTATGAGCCTATTTATAGGCCTTCTTCATGGTAACCGGCTGGTCCAGTTCATAACTGTCTTCTGACATCTCTGACATGTTCTGTAGACCGGCTGGAACGGCAGCTGTCAAGTCATCCAGTCAGTTCTTGAAAGTTCTCTAACTGTCTGAAAGTGTCGAGACTTTCTGTCTTTAAGTGTCGACACTTATAGACCAAGTGTCGACACAAGTTGTGTAAGTGTCGACACAAGTCTACAAGGTGTCGACACAACTCCTTGTGTTGTAGATTCTATGTCTCGACGCAGTTTCTTCTGCATGTGTCGACACTGAAATTGAGTGTCGACACAAGTACTTGATCTTCTATCTTTTGCTGAATTCTTCTAAGTGTCGACACATCTCCTTTGTGTCGACACAACTTCTTATGTTGAATCTGTCAAGTGTCGACACTACTTCTTGGTGTTAACACATAGTCTTCAATGTTGATACTTGATGAGTGTCGACACAGCTCCTTGTGTCGACACTTGATTCTTCTGTTGAGACTTCAGCTGAGTGTCGACACATTCCCTTAGTGTCGACACTTATACTCAGAATATTTTGTTGATCTTTCTGTTCTTTGCTAAGTGTCGACACAGCTCCACGTGTCGACACATTCTTCAGGTGTTGAGTCTTCAGCTGAGTGTCGACACATCGTTCTGGGTGTCGACACTTACTTCAAGTGCTGACTCTTCTGCTGAGTGTCGACACTTTGTTCTTGGTGTCGACACTTTAACTTAGTCTCTGCTGACTTTTGCTGAGTGTCGACATAGCTCCAAGTGTCGACACTTTCTGGTGTAGACACAGCTTCACTGAGTGTCGACACTGTTGTTAAGTGTCGACACAGCTTTACTGCACTTTCTTCATTGAGTGTCGACACAGCTCCTTGTGTCGACACTTTGTGTCTGGTGTCGAATCTGCATCCCAGGTGTCGACACAACTTTGGAAAAGAATGTACAGCTGCTGAAGGAGAGAATGCTCCAGTTGAGGGGGAGCAAGTAGTACATGTTGAAGAGCCTGCAAGGCAAGAGACTGAGAAGGCACCAGAAGTGCAGAAGGAGTTACCTCAAAGACCTAAGGAGAGGGTAGATATTGCCAGCACCTCAACTTCTGAAGATGAGGAGGCTATAAGGGCTAAGAAAAAGAAATTTCAAGTATTCAGAAGAAGGAGTCAGAATTACAAAAAGGCTCTCCAAACTGTTGCTCCACAGTCTATATCATAGCAAGCTCCAACTGTTGATTATAGTGCTTTAATGGTTGCAATGCAAATTAAACTTGATGAGCACGGGCAGGCCATTGAGAAGTATGTTGATGAAGGGCAAAAATCATTGCAGTTTGATTTGGCCCAGGATATAAAGTCAATAAGATTTGAGATGAATCTTAATAAGAAGGAGATGACAGACTGCTTCCACAAGGGAGGGAATGCAGTGGTGTACTTGGCTACTCATCAAGAAAAGATCAAAGCTCAAGTAGATGACATTGCACAAAAGCAAGGATATGTTCTTGAGAACCAAATCAGAATGAATGATAACTTAACTGCTTCCCATAATGCAATTATTACAGAGATGAAGAACATAGCTGCTGGCTTGCCTACTTCTACTGCTGCTGCTAAAGCAGAATATGACAAAGTATTCCAAGAAGAAATAATTGTTGTTAAGACTGTCATTCTAGACTCTCAGAAGATCATCACTGACAAACTCCAAAGTTTGAAACCTTATTTTAAAGATGGAGTCAATTATTTGGATAACCAGGTTAGATTTCAAAAAGATGATGTCAGAGATCACATAGAAAGAGAAGACATAAAGGGGGAGAGAGTGTTAGTCAAGGCCAGCTCTGATCATGCTAAGTGGATATCTAATTCTATCAGAGCAACTCTTGGATATCCTCCTCTTTGTGATGATGATAATGTTGCCGAATCTGGTATTAACCCTGCATATCTTGGAGGTGAGCAACCTGAAGTAGCTCAAGTTATCTATCCTCCACCAGATTTTGATATGGTTCATGCTGACATACAGTCCATGTATAGCCCACCTGGGGGAAAGGACAATGTCATTATAGAGAAGGTTGTTCTGCCAATATCTGAAGCTATGCAAGAGGCTCTGCAGAAAGAAGAAGAAACCAGATTGTCTAAAAAGAGGTTTAGGGAACAAGCTGAACAAAGACCTGACTTTGAGCAGTGGAGTCCCACCTCTAGGAACATTATTTTGACTGCCTGGAAAGCTGCAAAAGATAATGTGCAAGACAGGAACAAGTGGTTTTCTGAATCAGAATGGAGAAAGCATGAGACAAGGCAGGAGGCTATAGTCCAATATAGAAGAAAGGCCAAGATGTGAAAGCTACCTCCTACTGCCCAGGAGCCTAGTAAGTACTTTCCCAAGCCTTATCATTATTTTGAGAGGCAAAAGATCAAAGCTGAAGAGCTAAAGAAGAAGGAGCTTAAAGGGAAAAAGCCTGCTGCTGCTGAAGACACTGAAGCCTCAGTACAAGCCAAAGTACAATCTGGGAAGGGCATAGTAATTAAGGAGGCTGAACAAAAGTAGCATAGAAATTTTCTTAAGTTTACTATGTAATCTTTTGATAATAAACATTCTGTAAATTTTTGAAATATGAATATGACAAAGTATTGGAACAATGTGTTGTGTGATAAATTTGCTGTGTGTTAAATTTATTTCGTAGTTGTTCTGAGATTATGTCTTTGTATACATGTTTGATTGATACATGTTTATGGTTGCCCTGATTATATATTCTTGTTTTACATCATGTTATAATTTTATTATGAATGGTGTATATCATTGACCAAGGGTTATGACTTCTCCAAATAGGGGGAGATTGTTGGGTACATTGGTTCTAATGTACCTGATTTGAAGAAGCCTCACCCAACTCAATGATATACATCAAAATGTATTTGATGTGTTTTGAGTTTACTTGTGCAGGCTAAGTATTTACAGGAAAGAAGAAAAAGTTTCTAAGTTCATGTGTCGACACCAAGGAGCAAAGTGTCGACACTTAAGAAGACTTGTGTCAACACCCAGGCAAACAGTGTCGACACTTGGAGTCATTATGTCGACACCAGGGATGCTGAGTCGACACCAGACAGAAAGTGTCGACACAAGAAGCTGTGTCGACACTCAGTGAAGAAAAGTGCAGTGAAGCAGTGTCAACACTTAACAGCAGTGTCGACACCTAGAAGAACTGTGTCTACATCAGAAAGTGTCGACACTTTGAGACTGTGTCGACACTCAGCAAAAGTCAGCAGAGACTAAGTATAAGTGTCGACACAAGGAGATGTGTCGACACTCAGCAGAAGACTCAACACTTGAAGAAAGTGTCGATACCCAGAACAATGTGTCGACACACTGCAGAAGAATCAACACTTGAAGAAAGTGTCGACATCCAGAACAATGTGTCGACACACTGCAAAAGAGTCAACACTTGAAGAAAGTGTCGACACAAGAAAGAATATGTCGACACTTAGCTGAAGACTCAACACTTGAAGAAAGTGTCGACACAAGGAGCTGTGTCGACACTTAGCAAAGATCAGCAAAATTCTAAGTACAAGTGTCGACACTAAGGAGTTGTGTCGACACTCAGCCAGAGTCTCGACAGAAGAAGAATGTGTCGACACAAGGAGCTGTGTCGACACTCAGCAAGTATCAACACTGAAGACATGTGTCGACACCAAGAAGAAGTGTCGACACTTAACAGATTCAACACATGAAGATGTGTCGACACAAAGGAGATGTGTCGACACTTACAAGAATTCAGCAAAATACTGAAGTACAAGGACTTGTGTCGACACACATTATCAGTGTCGACACATGAAGAAGAAGCAGTGTCGAGATATAAAATCTACAACACAAGGAGTTGTGTCGACACCTTGTAGGCTAGTGTCGACACTTAGACAACTTGTGTCGACACTTGGTCTATAAGTGTCGACACTTAAAGACAGAAAGTCTCGACACTTTCAGACAGTTACAGAATTTTCAAGAACTGACTGGATGACTTGACAGCTGCCATTCCAGCCGGTCTACTGCACCTGTCAGTGTTGTCAGAAATCAGTTATGAACCGGACCAGCCGGTTACCATGAAGAAGGCCTATAAATAGGCTTACACTGTCTACAGAAGAAGAGGTTCAGATTGATTAGAAGATCAACACAACAAGTAATACAAAGAAGATCTAGCTATCAAGTGAAGATCTAAGAAGTTGGAGAGAGAGAGCTCCATCCAAGAAATCAGTCATTGGAACCAGACTGAGAAGAAGGGTTCAGATTTATTCTAAATCTTAAGTAGCAGAGATCAAGGATCAACTGCAGAAGAGGTCAATCTTATTGAGTCCTACATTCAAGAAGCTTTGAAGAAAGCCAAGTCAGATTGATTTCAGCTGAGTTCTTCCAAGAACTCATCAAGAAACTCACAACTCTTCTCTCTTGTTTCTGAGTTGATTGAGTATATATTCTGTATTCATTTTATCTTGTAGGATCCTTGGGGATCTGAGTCTTGTAAGCCTGTAATTATAAAGGCTGAGTGTAGGGCTTGAGTGCATGAGTGTAGGATATCGGAATCTCTGAGTGTAGGCTTATTGTGGCTGAGTGTAGGCCTTGGTGGCTGAGTGTAGGCCTTGGTGGCTGAGTGTAGGCTTTGTGAAGAAGCTGAGTTGTAGGGCTTTGGGCCTGAGGTGTAGGAACCTGTTTTGGGTTCTGAGATAGTGGAGGAGTTTCGCCAAATCTAGTACACTGCTAGATAGGCGAAGGGGGAAAGTGGATGTACCCAAACCTTGGAGAACCACTATAAAACTGTGTGTCTACTGTGTGCTGTGATATTCTGTGATTGCTGTGTGATTGCTGTGTACAAATAGATATAACTCTGAGATAGAATCTGATTGCTGCCTTAAAAAGTTAAAAAGATTCAAGTCACATATTCACCCCCCCCCCTCTAGGTGTTTAGGTACTATATCTTTCAAGAACTATCTGCCTAAGTTAGAAAAAGAATTGAACCTATTCACCCCCCTCCCCTCTAGGTGTTTAGAACATCTTGAAACCAATTCTTTAACCCACACCATATGCCACAAATAGGCGGCGTAGTTACGGGTTAATATCAGAGTTGCGCATCTTAACTCACAGCATTCTAGCGGAAGCTTTTAAGTTGTTTGAACCCAGCTCATTTGAATGTCCATAATATATAAACCAACATTTATATATATAATATCACGAAGGAATGTTCTCCAAATACACAACAAGTCTAGCCTTATGGCCTTACAGTTAAGCTTTATACATATGACTTTCATACATCGGCACGCAGGCCAGCCACATATGAAAATATTATCATATGAACATCTTTGGCCTTCGAGGGCCAGCAAAGCAGCAGCAGCAGTAGCAACAACAAGGGCTTCAGCCCCCTATTTTCTGCTCGGCTCTCCTGCACCTGCACGAGATAATCCACCGTAATGGTGGCAAACAAGGCAACGGTCAGCTTTCAACTGACCAATTTATAACGACCCTACCCCTTACACGGGGCTGTGTCATTCCCTCCCTGTAGGCATAACATTTCACAAGCAGATATATCACACAATGTGCACTCAAGCACAATCAATATATCACAAACGTCCCCCACACGGGCCGACGCTCCGTGCACTTAGGGCACATTCTTGGTGTACCTGAAATATTAGGGTCCCACCGCCATTCAAGGCCCGAAGCCCAACGACAAACTTGATCATTTCACTCCACGACCCTCAGCCGGAGACTTTAATCTTATTATAACGACCCGGGATTTGGCCCATAGCCCCCCATGGCATCGCTACTTTATGGCGCGCAGGCCTAAGACTCTCATTATGTGTTTCTACCAAATGCCAATAGCCCAGGCACTCATGGCGGACAACCATAACGCGGATACAGTTTAGCCCTTGCTCGTTGCTCAAATCGTTAGTTCAATGACTAGACTAAAGCGGGTTGGCATCCCTTTGTTTGTTCGGCACGAAGCCTTTTCAAGATCTCACAAGGCTCACAAATAGCCACACGTTCCCCGAAGGACTGGCTTCACAATATCAGGTTAGCTAGGAGCCATCGCCAGCGACACTCACTATCACCCGGCATTAGCGACAGAACTCACTTTCCATCCCTAGCCCTACCATTATCTGGATCAACCATCTAGCAATCCCTGCAGCCATCTGCAGTGTCAGAAACACTGGTCTTTCATAGCATACAACACAAGCACTTTGCGAGTATTTTCCTACACTTTCACTCTAGTACTTCCTGCTACTACCCTTCACAGGCACAACCCACCGACTACACAAACATATTCATTTATACGCAGAGTCTTCTCTGGTGTGCCAAATAAAATATCACCAATCCATACCAACCTGTCCAGATAGTCTTCACACAGAATGCCTATTCTGTACTACACATTTTCGGATCTACATGCAAAACATCTTGGGGATATCCAGAATCAACCCAAGCGGAATCCCTCAACAATCAACCTTTTGGTGGGGGAAACCCATGCATATACCAATTTAAGGACTTCACATGTCCAAAGAATAAAGATCGTTACCCTTGACGATCTCTTTGGAGCCATGGAAAACTAGCCGGATGGAAAGTACCGCAATGGCCTTGCCTCCACAAATCTGGACTCGGCACGCAATTTGGGGCTCTGAAGCTCCACCGATAGTAGGATTCCTTCTCCTCCTCCCTTGCTCTACCCACTCTCTACCTCTTTACAAAGAGAGAGAAAGTCCCTTCATAATGAGAGAGCTTATCCTCAACTCATAGCCTTATAATAGCAGGGAGATCTCAGAACCGTTGGATCCTAGCTGAAAGGAATTAACGGCCATGAAAAGCCCTAAAAAATACTTTCCTTGGGTGAACACGGCCTGTGACACGCCCGTGTCACAGGCCGTGTACCTTAAGCAGCAAAGAAACTGACTTAACCCGACCAAGACACGCCCGTGTGACACGCCCGTGTCACAGGTCGTGTGCTAAACACGGCTTCAGACACGCCCGTGGCCAGCCCGTGTTTAAATCATTGTCCTAGCATAGAGAAAGACACGGCCCTTGACACGTCCGTGTCATAGGCCCAGTACCCCACTCGAGGATTGTCGAGCGTATTTCATCGAGCTCACTCGAGAAAACATCGAGCGCATAGCAGTACATGGCCCTGGACACGCCTGTGTCGCAGGCCGTGTATCCCACTCAAGGATAGTCGACCGTATTTCGTCGAACCCACTCAAGACCACCCTGCCAGCACTCGAGTGCAGAACACTGCCATGGACATGCCCATGTCCCTGGTCATGTACCTCACACAGAGTAGGACACGGCTTTGTGATACGCCCGTGTCCCAGGCCGTGTTGCCCACCCTACTCAGCCCATTCATCCTCGAGATTTGTGGCGTTACAATCCTCCCCTCCTTACAAAAACTTTTGTCCCGAAATTTGCATACAGTACTGCGGAAACAAATGTGTTACAATATTTTTTGTACAACACAAACTATTATACAAGTTTAAACAAACAAATCTGGAAACTCAGCACGCATGGTCTGCTCTCGCTCACATGTTAGCTCCTCACGGCCACAGTTGTCCCATCGGACCTTGACCATCCTGATTGTCTTGTTCTGCAACTGCTTATCGACTTTATCCTCGATCTGAATGGGCCTCACCTTCGTCGTTAGCCTAAATTCGATCGGTACCCGATCAGTCGCAATCACTTGAGCTGGATCTTTTACGGCTTTTCAAATCACTGAAATGTGGAATACATCATGCAATCCACTCAATTCATCTGAAAGGGCTAGCCGATAAGCAACTTCACCTACTCTTTCCACCACTTCAAATGGACCGAGATATCTAAGACTTAACGTTTTCAAGTTCCGAATCCTGGACACGCCTTTGAAGGGTTTGATTTTCAAATATACCCAATTGCCAATCGCAAACTCAACATTTCGATGCTTGGCGTTGTAATATTTGTCTTGTCTATCTTGGGCTATCAGTAGTTTCTCCCGAATAGAGCGTATCATCGAATTAGCTTCTTTGACTTCCTTACGCTTTTATAGTTTAGATTCGTCTGCTTCTGCCCAAGCTAATGGTGTACGGCATTTTCGACCATACAAAGCCTCAAACGGTATCATACTTATGCTCACTTGGTAGCTATTGTTGTAGGCAAACTCTACCATATAGAGATGATCTTCTCACCACTTACCAAAATCCAAGACACGCATTCAAAGCATGTCCTTCATCGTTTTGTTGGTCCTCTCAGTCTGGCCATCAGTTTGGGGATGAAAGTCCATACTGAACGTTAACTTTGTTCCCAACAAGTGATGGATTAGCCTCCAATCATTCGATGTGAATCGCCCATCATGGTCACTTACGATGCTACGGGGAACACCGTGCAATCGTACGATTGGCTCAACATAGCGTTTTGCCAAGACTTCCACTGAATCGTTCCTCTTGTAAGAAAGGAAGTGAGCCACTTTAGTCAACCGGTCTACGATCACCCAAATTGACTCATTACCGCGTTGAGACTTCGTCAAACCATGCACGAAATCCATCGAAATATCATCAAACTTCCACTCTGGAACAGGTAGCGACTTCAAGAAACCTCCAGGTTTTTGGCATTCAGCCTTCACTAAGGCACAAGTCTGACATTTAGCCACATAATGTGCTATGTCTTTCTTTAACCGTGGCCACCAGAACAACTTTTTCATGTTCTTGTACATCTTTATGCTCCCTGGGTGAATTGAGTATTTCGTAAAATGAGCCTCATACATCAACTCTTCTCTTAGCTTACCCATACTTGGAACGCACAAACGACCCTCTTTCCGGAAAAGGCCGTCATCCTAGGAGAATTTGTCATTTGACCCATCCACTACATAGCGTTGCAGACTTTCGTCAAGTTCCGTTGCTCGCCGAATTCTATCTGCAAGATCACACTGTACCTCCGTCCAGTGCAAGCACATATTTGTTGTGGAATTCTTGTCAACACAAGAAATCTCTAATGCTTCCAACTCCTGGATCAAAAGCTCATCCTGCATCTGCACCAATTTGCCTTTGACGGAGTCCTACGACTCAAGGCATCTGCGACCACGTTTCCCTTCCCGGGAGTATAGTGAATATCAAAGGGGTAGTCCCCGAGGAACTCCATCCACCTTCGTTGTCGCATATTAAGATCCTTCTGATCCAATAAATACTTTAAGCTCTTATGGTCCGTGAATATATCCACCTTCACGCCATAAAAATAATGACGCCACAGTTTAAGTGCAAAAATGACCGCCGCCAACTCCAAATCATGGACGGGATAGTTTCGCTCATGCACTTTCAACAGGCATGAGCCATAAGCGATCACCTTTCCAAATTGAAGAAGAACGCGGCCTAGACAAGAAGGCGAGGTACAAGATTATATTGAATAGTTTCGATGACTCCAAACCATGGTGCGGGGGTGGTCGGAGGAGGCACTAATGAGGGCCTTTCTTGATGGGCTCAAACCATGGGTGTCCTGGGAGCTCAAGTTGAGGCATCCACGTAGGCTACAAGAAGCCACTAAAATGGAGGAGATTTTGGAGGAACGTTACCACGCGGACAAGCGTACAAGCAAAGATAAACCCAGAGAAAAATGGGGTAACCCACCATCGAAGGGCAAAGAGATCGCGGGGGACGTGACTAAAAGCAAAAAATAGATAAAGAAGCTAACCAAAGAGGAAGTCCAGGAGCGCATCACAAAGGGGCTATGCTTCAAGTGTGGGGGGGAAGTGGAGTAAGGAACATCGGTGCAAGACGGGCCAAGTGTTCCTAATCGTGGAGACAAGCAGTGAAGAAGATAATGAGGAAGCGACCCAAGGCGAGTCCGTGATTGGGGAAGACCGTCGGGCGACAACGGGGAGTGACACAGCAGCGTTATCCCTTAATACCATGACGGGGGTGAGGACACCAGCCACGATGAGGCTTATGGCATGGATCAGAAAGCATGAGGTTACGCTATTGGTGGATAGCGGGTCCTCCCACAATTTCATCAATGCCAACATCATAAAGAAAGTAGGATTGTAAGGAGTGGCGGTGGAACCCTTCGAAGTGAGGGTGGCTAGTGGAGAAAGGCTTAAATGTGAAGAGGTAGTGCGAGATGTGAAGCTTAATGTGCAAGGGGTGCAGATTAGTGCGAATTTGCATGTCCTCGCGATTGTAGGTTGGACGTGGTGCTTGGTAATGCTTGGTTGAGAAGTGTGGGGAGGGTTATGAATGATTACGAGGCCATGACTATGGAGTTCAAATTGGGCGGGAAGAAGAGGTTGTGGAAAGCACTAACTCCCACCGAAATTCAGTCGTGCGCAGCTAATGTGATGGAGAGGCTTTGGAAAGGGGGTGCGAGTTGTTTTGTGGTGTTTCTAACATAGGAAAACCGATACGAGACACTTGAAGAAAAATTGCAAAATCTGCCCCCACCTATTCGGGGTGTAGTGGAAGAGCACATGCATGTGTTGACGATGCCGAAGGGGTTGCCACCTTCGCAGTCGTTCGATCATCGAATTGTGCTCCACGATGCGGCGCGACCGGTGAATGTACCTCCCTACCGATATGCTCATTTTCAGAAAGAGGAGATAGAGAGACAAGTTGATGAAATGTTGACCTAAGGGTTGATACGAGCCCATTCTCCTCCCCGGCGTTGTTGGTAAGGAAGAAAGACGGTTCTTGGAGATTTTGTAGAGACTACCGAGCCTTGAATGAAGCTACTGTCAAAGATCGTTTTCCCATTCCAACAGTTGATGAAATGTTGGATAGGCTACATGGTGCGACGGTGTTCACTAAGCTTGACTTGAGGGCAGGTTATCACCAAATCAGGATGATGGAGGAGGACGTGCACAAGACGGCTTTTTGGACACATTCGGGACATTATGAGTATTTGGTCATGCCGTTTGGGTTGTGCAACGCTCCCTCCATGTTCCAAGCTGCCATGAATGTCATATTCAAACCCTTTCTCCGCAAGTTCGTGTTGGTGTTCTTTGATGACATCCTTGCGTATTCTACATCCATGGAGGAGCATGTTGGGCAACTCAAGGTTGTGTTGGGACTGCTGGAGCAACACCACTTCTTCATCAAACTATCGAAGTGTGAGTTTGTTCAGAAGGAATTGGAGTACTTGGGACATATCATTTCCGAGAATGGGGTGCAAGTGTAACGCCCCGAAACTCAAAAGAGCGACGGGAGGCATTTTGGGCCAAATCTGGTATTTGGCAGGGGGCACACGGCCTGGGACACGGCCTGGGACACGGGCGTGTCAAGCCCGTGTCGACGATCGGTCTGGGGAGTCGACATTTTCGCTCGATGATGTGTCGAGACGGGGCACACTGCCTGAGACACGGGCGTGTCTCAGGGCGTGTCGATCCTGTGTCGACGATCTGCCCGGGGAGTCGACATTTTCGTTCGACGATGTGTCGAGACAGGGAACACGGCCTAGGACACGGGCGTGTCCAAGGCCGTGTCGGGTATTCGACGAACTTCACTCGACGAAGTGTCGAGACAATGAACACGGCCTGGAGCCCAAGCGTGTTCGGGTTTGACACGGGCGTGTCAAATAGGACACGGGCGTGTCCAAGACCCGTGTGAGTCTCGGGTTGTATTTGGGGATGTGTCCATGAGGGAACACGGCTAGGCACACGACCGTGTCAGTTTGAACACGGGCGTGTCAGGTTGAACACGAGCGTGTTGGATGCCCGTGTATTTTTCGAGACGCGTCAATTTGGACGGCGATTGAGGGACACGGCCCTGGACACGGGCGTGTCGCAGGCCGTATTCGGCCCAGGTTTTACTTTTCAGCTATGAATCGTAGCCATTCGTTTCCTTATTTTGGGATCTGACGGTTTGGGGTTGTTCCTACTGGGATATACCCAGGATTGGGCCTTTGAAACCCTCAATTCACTTGAGTGGTTCTATTTCTAAGTCTAGAGAGAGGGGAGGGCAAAGAAGGAAGAAGAAGCCTAGATCCGATCACCGGCGGAGCTTCGGAGCTCCAAATCGCGAACCTACTTCGGATCTACGGAGGCAAGGAGAGTGCGGTGCTTTTCATCCGCTTAAATTTCCATGGTGCCAAGGAAGAATGCTAGGGTAACAATTCTCTACTTGAGCATGTGAAGCTCTACTTCTTTTGCAGAGGAAGCCCGCTCTCGCGAGTTTGCAGTGAGTTTGCGGCGTTTCTTCGGGTAGATATGTAAAGTCCCCGTTGTTTAGAGTCCATATTCGGGAACGGACATAGGCATGATGTGTGAAGCCTACCTGGGCAAGTTGATCTGGATCGGTGATGTTGCATTGCATAAATGACCAGAGAAGACTCCGTGTGATTGTTTGTTTTTCGGGTTTTCTATGAGGTAGATTGCAGCAGGGAGCCTTGGGGATTAACTCCAAGATGCACCCGGAAAACTGGGCAGATACGTGATTCTGCCAACTTGGTGGCTTGGGAGCTAACTTGAACATAACTGGGTTATGTGAAGTGTGTAACGGAAACGGGACTCGGGAGAAGTTTGACCCGCGCATATGGCTTAAATTGTCGTTACGATGTGAGCATGGGTTAGATGGAACCGTACCCATTCTATGTCATTCGGTTAAAGAGACCTAAGGGTACGTGGCACTTTCCATTGGCATAGATGAGGGTCTTCGGCGGTCTATGGCTTAAATTGACGTGACCCATGCCGGGAAGAAAAAATGCTCATAGTTTGGCCGCCAAATTAGCGGTGGTGAGATCGGAATGTCTATAGCTTAAATTGACGTGACATCGATCGATTCACCGAGAAGGTGCCCTGAGCGCACGAGGTGTGTGGCCGTATGAGCCTAAGCCTGTGATGTAGTGACATTACTATGCTGCTTGGTTATACTAATAAAGTGCAGGGAAGGAGCATCGCCGTCCCGATTTTGGGGTCGGGATCATTATAATTTGGTCAGCATTGCTGACCGTTGCTTTTGTTTGCCACCGTGCGGTGTTTTTTTGCTTGCAGGTGCTGCTGGACCAAGCGGTCAATAGCGGGCTAAAGCCCAAGTTGCTGTGCCGGCCCTCGAAGGCCTAATTTTTGGATGTTTTCTTTATTCATGTATGGTCGGCCTGCGTGCCGAGGTTTGAAAACATGTAATTTTGAAGGAAACAATTTGTAATCCTTAAGGCCAGTACTTGTGTATTTGTACTTCATTCCTTTGGGTTTGTTTAGTGGACATTCATGCTTTTGTGCTGGGTTCTTTTAATTGCAACTTATAAAATTGCTTCCGCTAGAATGCTCTGTGTAGGACGTTGGATTGGTTGGATGGTTTCCATTGAGTAACCGCCCGGTCTGTCTGTGGTATATGACATCGAACCCCGGCCGGACCTACTGTTATATGCTATGCGACGGATAGAGGGTGTTACAATTTGGTATCAGACTACTGGTTTTGGTCGGGCTTAAAATGAATTCGTGGACGAATTCTTTTTAAGGGGTGGTGAGCACATGTGTGTGCGTCATCATTATAACAACAAAAGAACCCATGAATGTCCACTTAGGAGTGAAAAATACACATGTTTGAGGAACATGCGTGTTCCTATAATTGCATTTTGCAATTTTGTTTTGGTCGCTTAACGATGTTTTGTACCACTATAGGTGACCAGAAGCGGTGCTGGGCCGTCGGAATGCCGAGTTTCTGAGGCTAGTAGTGCACCAAATGATACTCCTGCAACACCTCCATCGGCTGAGACCATACGTTTGATGGCCGAAGCAGTGTTTGCCATGATTAATGCGCAGCCTGCAAGGCAAATGCAGCAGCCCGCTCCTACGATGGAGCGGGTACCTCTTCCAGAGGTTGAGCCGAGAAGAGTGGAGCAGGTAGTAGTGGAGCCGTTGGTACCAAGAAGCCAACCGAGAGACAGCTCAAACATGTCATGAGCTTTAATCCTCCGGTATCTCGGGGTTGGGAACCCCATCTCAAGCTGAAGACTGGCTCTCCCGTGTGAAGAGAGTCTTGACAGCGACGGAGACGGAGGAGTGGCAGATGACCACTATAGCTACGTACTTGTTGGATAGAGACGCTAGGCTGTGGTGGGAAGGTTTGGAGCTGCATCCATTGAGAGGAAGGCAACTTACAGACGTCTCGATGGAGGAGTTCTCGATACTGTTCTTGGTTAGGTACCTCCCTTCAGCGCAGAGGATAGCGTTGGAGGATGAGTTCCTGAAGTTGGTTCAAGGAGACAGTAGCGTGGATGAATATCTCCACGAGTTTACTCGATTGAGTCGGTATGCTAGCTCCACCATCGTGGATGAGGAGCGCAAGACGAATCGATTCTACAAAGGGTTGAGAGATGATTTGAGGCTACTACTCTCGGGGCCTATTACGTAGGGCATCTTGACCCTGGTCAACACGGCCCAGTCCTTGGAGAAGGACATGAAGAAGGTTCAAGCAAAGAAAAGCATTGGTGACAAGAAGTCTGAGTTCAAGGTGCCGACTACCACAAAGTTTGGGTACCGTAAATTCTTTAAGAAGGCTAGGAATTCGGGTCCAGCTCCTTCTTCCGGTGCTTCTAGGGCGACTATGGGTCGGACCCCGGGTGCATGCTTTACTTGTGGAAAGCCGGGGCACTTTGCCCGCGATTACTGGAGCGGATGTCCCAAGTCCGGAAGGAAGCTGGGAGCAACTTATGAAGAGAAGAGCAAGGCGGTGGAGTCAACCGCGTCCCATTATGCTCCGGCCCAACCGAGGGTTTATAATCTTGGCCAACAGGAGGCCATCAAACAAGCGGATGTGGTGACAGGTAAAATTTAAATTTATAGCAAGTTAATCTTTTAAATACTTGTTATGTGCATGTTACCTTACCACTATTTGTTTAGGATTTGTTTTGATTTGTGAGTATCCAGTAAGAGCACTCTTTGACACGGGAGCTTCACACTCCTTCTTGTCCGAAGGATTCATATCGCGCATCGGAATACCTTCTTCGATGGCAAAGGATAAGTTGGATGTGTTGTTGCCCAATGGGTGTTCGATGTGTGCGGATAGAATCTGTGGCATGAAGATTCGCATTGGGAATCAAGAGTTCGATCTGCAAGCGTCGTTACTACCGTTGGTGGAGTTCGACGTTATATTTGGCATGGACTGGCTCTCGGAGCAGCAAGCCTATATTGATTGTGATCGCAAGGAAGTCAAGTTGGGAGAAAGTCATGAGACGACTTTTACGGGCTTGAAAGGGTCGAGCAAGACGTTGATGTCTGCTCTTAAGGTGGTGAAGGCGGTTCGTGCTGGTGCAGAGTTGTTCTTTACACTAGTGGAGGTTGCAAAGCCAAAGCCTACGTTGGATAGTATTTTAGTGGTAGCTGAGTACCCTGATGTGCTCCCCACAGATCTTCCTAGAGCCCCGCCTCAACGGGAGATAGATTTCACTATTGAGTTAGTGTCAGGTGCAAAGCCTATGTCACGATCTCCGTATCAGCTAGTGCCTAAGGAAATGGCGGAGCTGAAGGTGCAACTTCAAGAGTTGTTGGAGCAAGGGTTTGTGCGTCAAAGTTCTTCATCTTGGAGCGCACCGGTTCTTTGTTAAGAAGAAGGACGGGAGCTTGAGACTCTGTATTGATTATCGGGAGTTGAACAAGCTAACGGAAAAGAACAAGTACCCAATCCCAAGGATCGATGATCTTTTTGGTCAGTTGGTCGGGTCGACGGTGTACTCTAAGTTGGATCTCAAGTCTGGTTACTATCAGCTGAGGATAAGGGAGAGTGATATCCCTAAGATAGCGTTCAGTACAAGATACAGGAATTACGAGTTTACGGTCATGCCGTTTGGGCTGACGAATGTGCCGTCAGTGTTCATGGATTTGATGAACAGGACCTTCAGGGAGTACTTGGACCATTTTGTGATCGTCTTCATCGACGATATTTTGGTGTACTCGCAGACTGAGGAAGATCACTTCAGGCATCTTCATTTGGTTTTGGAGACGCTAAGGAGGAATCAATTGTACGCCAAGTTCTCGAAGTGCGAGTTTTGGTTGTCCTCAGTGGCGTTCCTCGGTCATATAGTGAGTCGGGAAGGTATTGCAGTGGATCCGGTGTAGATTGTTGCGATACGAGAGTGGCCTGAGCTTTCTACGATAGCGGAAGTCCGGAGCTTTCTGGGGCTTGCCGGCTATTATAGGCGCTTCGTAGAGAACTTCTTGCGGATAGCGTTACCTCTTACTACTTTGACGAGGAAGGAGCAGAAGTTCGTTTGGACGCCGGAGTGCGCGCGAGCTTTTAAGGAGTTGAAATGTCGGTTGACCACGGTGCCTGTGTTGAGTTCGCTGAGTGGGACCGAAGGTTATGAGATTTATAGCGATGCTTCGAGTAGTGGTTTGGGTTGTGTGCTGTTACAACATGGAAGCGTTATAGCATATGGCTCGAGACAGCTGAAGGTGCACGAGAGGAACTATCCGGTCCATGACTTGGAGTTAGCGGCCGTGATTTTTGCCTTGAAGCTGTGGAGGCATTATTTGTACGGTGTGAAGATTGATATCTACACCGATCACAAGAGCCTGAAGTATTTGATTGATCAGAAATATCTGAACATGCGGCAGCGTAGATGGATGGAGTTCTTGGGGGACTATACATTTAAGATCCACTACGTGCCTGGTAAAGGCAATGCGGTTGCGGACGTGTTGAGTCGCCGAGCCCCAGCTCAAGCCAATTGGTTGTTGGTCCATGACGAGCGGTTGGTTCGGGAGTTGGAGCCGTTGGAGATCTTTTGCGTTGATAAGCAATCAAGTGCTGAAGCAGTATTATATTGGACGGAAGTCCAATATGACCTGGCTGATCGGATTCGGCAGGCCCTAGATATGGATGTCCACATGAAGCAACTCATGATAGAGGCTCTGGATGGGTCAAATTCCCAATTCGTTATGGAGGATGGATTACTTTGGAAAGACGGTCGTCTGTGCGTCCCAAGCGTGGCAATTTGCGGGTGGAATTGTTGTACGAGGCGCATCACACCAAGTACTCAATTCACCCGGGGAGCACGAAGATGTACCGCGATGTTAAGAAATTGTTCTAGTGGCCAGGACTGAAAAAGGATGTGGCGCTGTACGTGGCGAAGTGCCAAACTTGCGCCTTGGTGAAGGCGGAATGCCAAAAGCCGGGAGGATTCTTGAAATCCTTGCCTCTTCCGGAGTGGAAGTTCGACGACATTACTATGGACTTTGTGCACGGGTTGCCAAGGTCGCAAAAGGGGAACGACGCCATTTGGGTGGTCGTAGATCGTTTAACGAATGTGTCGCATTTAATTCCGCATAGGAAGGATGATCCGGTTGAGAAATTTGCAAAGTTGTATGTAGACAATATTGTGCGACTTCATGGTGTTCCCCGCAGCATCGTGAGTGACTGAGATGGGCGGTTCACGTCCAATGATTGGAGGCTTGTGCAGCAAATGTTGGGAACAAAGCTGAGTTTTAGCACAGCCTTTCATCCGCAAACGGATGGGCAGACCGAGAGGGTCAATCGGACAATGGAATACATGCTTCGCATGTGTGTCCTGGACTTTGGAAAGCAATGGGAAGATCACATATACTTGGTGGAATTTGCTTATAACAATAGCTACCATGCTAGTATTCAGATGGCGCCCTTCGAGGCCCTTTATGTTAGAAAATGTCGCACGTCGTTGTCCTGGTTGGAAACGGGTGAATCAAAGTTGTATAAGCGTCAAGAGGTGAAAGATGATACTTCATTGGTGCGAACCATTCAGGAGAGGTTGCTAATCGCTCAGGACCGTCAGGCGAAGTACTATAATGTCAAGCACAAGAACGTGGAGTTCGCTGTGGGCGACTGGATGTACTTAAAGATCAAGTCGTTCAAGGGTATCTCGCAGGTGCGGCGATTGAAAAAGCTAAGACTGAGGTACCTTAGGGCGTTTGAGGTTCTGGAGCGGGTTGGCGAAGCAGCCTATCGTTTGAAGCTATCAGTGGAGCTTAGTGGTCTACATGATGTATTCCATATGTCAGTGCTACGGAAGGCGGTGCAAGAGCCTACGCAAGTGATCGCGGTCGATCAAGTGTCGGTTGATAGTGGGTTGACGACGAAGGTCAAGCCCGTGCATATTGAAGACTCGGAAGTCAAGCGGCTACGCAATAAAGAGATCATGATGGTCAAGGTTCGTTGGGACAATTGCGGTCGAGAGGAGCTCTCTTGGGAGCGAGAGCAGACTATGCTTGAGTACCCGTAGTTGTTCCGCTCAGGTACAAATTTTAGTTTTGTACTTATCTTTCCTTTATGAAATTTCAAGGACAAAATTCTTTTAAGAGGGGGAGAGTTGTAACGCCCCGAAACTCAAAAGAGCGACGGGAGGCGTTTTGGGCCAAATCTGGTATTTGGCAGGGGGCACACGGCCTGGGACACGGGCGTGTCCCAGGGCGTGTCAAGCCCGTGTCGACAATTGGTTCGGGGAGTCGACATTTTTGCTTGACGATGTGTCGAGACGGGGCACACGGCCTGAGACACGGGCGTGTCTCAGGGCGTGTCTCAGGGCGTGTCGAGCCCGTGTCGACCATCTGCCCGAGGAGTCGACATTTTCGCTCGACGATGTGTCGAGACAGGGAACACGGCCTAGGACACGGGCATGTCCAAGGCTGTGTTGGGTAGTCGACGAACATCGCTCGACGAAGTGTCGAGACAATGAACACGGCCTGGATCCCAGGCGTGTTCGGGTTTGACACGGGCGTGTCAAATAGGGCATGGGCGTGTCCAAGACCCGTGTGAGTCTCGGGTTGTTTTCGGGGCTGTGTCAATGGGGCACACGGCCGTGTCAGATTGAACACTGGTGTGTCAGGTTGAACAGGGGCGTGTTGGATGCCTGTGTGTTTTTCGAGACACGTCGATTTTGACGGTGATTGAGGGACACGGCCCTGGACACGGGCGTGTCGCAGGCCATGTTCGGCCCAGGTTTTACTTTTCAGCTACGAATCGTAGCCATTCGTTTCCTTATTTTGGGATCCGACGGTTGGGGGTTGTTCCTGCTGGGATATACCCGGGATTGGGCCTTTGAAACCATCATTCCACCTAAGTGGTTCTCTTCTAAGTCTAGAGAGAGGGGAGGGCAAAGGAGGAAGAAGAAGCTTAGATCCGGTCACCGGCGGAGCTTCGGAGCTCCAAATCACGAACCTACTTCGGATCTACGGAGGCAAGGAGAGTGTGGTGCTTTTCATCCGCTTACATTTCCATGGCGCCAAGGAAGAACGCTAGGGTAACGATTCTCTACTTGAGCATGTGAAGCTCTACTTCTTTTGTAGAGGAAGCCCGCTCGCGAGTTTGTGGTGAGTTTGCGGCATTCCTTCGGGTAGATATGTGAAGTCCCCGTTGTTTAGAGTCTGTATTCGGGAACGGACATAGGTATAATGTGTGAAGCCTACCCGGACAAGTTGGTCTGGATCGGTGATATTGCATTTCATAAATGACCGGAGAAGACTCTGTGTGATTGTTTGTTTTTCGGGTTTTCTACGAGGTAGATTGTAGCAGGGAGCCTTGGGGATTAACTCCAAGGTGCACCCGGAAAACTGGGTAGATACGTGATTCTGTCAACTTGGTGGCCTGGCAGCCAACTTGAACATAACTGGGTTATGTGAAGTGTGTAACGGAAACGGGACTCTGGAGAAGTTTGACCCACGCATATGGCTTAAATTGTCGTTACGATGTGAGCACGGGTTAGATGGAACCGTACCCGTTCTATATCGTTCGGTTAAAGAGACCTAAGGGTACGTGGCACTTGTCGTTGGCATAAACCTTGGGTCTTCGGTGGTCTATGGCTTGAATTGACGTGACCCATGCCGGGAAGACAAAATGCTCATAGTTTGGCCACCAAAGTGGCGGTGGTGAGATCGGAATGTCTATGGCTTAAATTGACATGACATCGACTGGTTCACCGAGAAGGTGCCCTGAGCGCACGGGGTGTATGGCCGTATGAGCCTACGTCTGTGATGTAGTGACATTACTATACTGCTTGGTTATACTAATAAAGTGCAAGGAAGGAGCATCGCCGCCCCGATTTTGGGGACGGGATCGTTATAATTTGGTCAGCATTGTTGACCGTTACTTTTGTTTGCCACTGTGCGGTAGTTTGTTGCTTGCAGGTGCTGCTGGACCAAGCGGTAAATAGCGGGATAAAGCCCAAGTTGATGTGCCGGCCCTCGAAGGCCTAATTTTTGGATGTTTTCTTTATTCATGTATGGTCGGCCTACGCGACGAGGTTTGAAAACATGTAATTTTGAAGGAAACAATTTGTAAGGCCTTAAGGCCAGTACTTGTGTATTTGTACTTCATTCCTTTGGGTTTGTTTAGTGGACATTCATGCTTTTGTGCTGGGTTCTTTTAATTGCAATTTATAAAATTGGTTTCGCTAGAATGCTCTGTGTAGGACGTTGGATTGGTTGGATGGTTTCCATTGAGTAACCACCCGGTCTGTCTGTGGTATATGGCGTCGGGCCCCGGCCGGACCTACTGCTATATGTTATGTGACGGATAGGGGGTGTTACAGCAAGTGGATGCAAGAAAGATCGAGGCTATGGTGGATTGGCCTTTACCGACCAACATTACTGCTTTGAGAGGTTTTTTGGGATTAACCGGCTACTACAGACGTTTTGTGAAGAATTACGGGTTAATTGCCAAGCCATTGACCTCCATGTTAGGGAAAGAGACTTTGGAGTGGAATGATGGGGCAAGGAGAGCCTTTGAAGAGTTGAACAGGGAAATGACTCAAACTCTGGTACTTGCTTTACCAAACTTTGATAAACCTTTTGAAGTTTATACGGATGCTAGTGGGGAAGGCATAGGAGCGGTGTTGGTGCAAGAGAAGAGGTCATTAGCTTTTGTCTCCAAAGCGTTGGGGTCTATGAAGAAGTCTTGGAGCACGTATGCCGGTGAAATGTTAGCCATCATACATGCGGTGAAGGTGTGGAGACCCTATCTTTTGGGCCGCAGATTCACCATTGTGACCGACCAACAACCATTGAGGCACTTATTAGAGCAGAAAATTGTCACCCCGGAGCAACAAAAATTCATGGTGAAGTTGCTTGGGTTTGAATATGATATAGTCTACCAACCGGGGAAGGAGAATAAGGTGGCCGATGCACTTTATAGAAAGGAAGAAAGCACGATGATATGGACAGTTTATAATGAGACAGAAGCCGGACTTCATGCCTTGAGTGGGTTGAGTGGGCAATATAGGATAAAATACGTGAGGCGGTCAATCTTGACAAAAGGGCGAAGGAGATTGGTGCCAAGTTAGAGAGACGGGAGGAGGGGGTGGAAGGCTACACCATGAGGGGAGGTTTAATCTACTACAAAAGTGGAGTTTATGTGCCAAAGTACTGATGCTATGCGAGGAGATTTTGGATCACTTCCATAATAGCAAGGAGGGAGGACACTCCGGGTAGTTGCGGACTTATATCAAGGTGAAGCACATATTTTATTGGGAAGGCTTGACGAATGAGGTGAAGGCATGGGTGGCTCGATGTGGCATATGTCAAAAGATAAAGTACGATCAAAGGGGTCCTATGGGGTTGTTACAACCGTTACCAACACAGGCAAGGATTTGGGAAGATCTATCTATGGACTTTGTTGAGGGCTTACCTACAAGAAAGGGGTTCAACGCAATAGTGGTAGTGGTGGATAGATTGAGCAAAGGAGCTCATTTCATTCCTCTTCGGTGTAACACCCCCATCCGTCACATGGCATATAACCGAAGGTCCAGCTGGAACCCGATGCCATATACCACAGATAGTCGGAAGGGTTACATAATAATATTCAAACTATCCAATTAAGACTACTCGTCCAACACAGAGCATTCTAGCGGAAGCTTTTAAAGTTGAAAGAACCCAAAACTTAAATCCAATAAACATGAATGTCCACAACCACACTACTGGAAGGAAACACAAAATACACTAAAAGGGTACACGGCCTTATAGCCTTACAAATGTTCACTTAACAAAATAATGTCTTACATACTTCAGCTCGCAGGCCGGCCACACATGACAAAAAAAATAAAAACAAATATTCTATTTGGCCTTCAAGGGCCAGCAAAACAACCTGGGCTCCAGCCCGCTGATGAACTGTAAATATGCGTATTTTTATGCACATTAATTTAGTCATTTTTATTTATTTTCGTCGTTTTTACTTATTTTTGTTCAATAAAATGTTCCTATTCTTGTAAATTTTCTCCTAACTTGTTTTATTTGATTTTGCAGAAAAATTCCAAAATCTGCCAAAATTTGGGAAGTACACGCCCGTGACCGAGCCGTGACTGTGCATTTCCCGTGAATCGGAAAATTTCTGAAGAAAAGGCTTGACACGCCTGGCGACACGCCCGTGTCACCCGACACGGGGCGTGACCCAAGCCCGTGTCCTCTCCTCTCGACGAATTCCGCTCGACGATCGTCGAGTGTCGACACCAACTGTCACGCCCAGTGTCACGCCCGTGACCTGGGGCGTGACCCAATTTCAGCTCAACGATTTCGACTCGACACTTTCCGCTCGACATTCGTCGAGTGTCGACCCAACTGTCACGCCCATAGTCACGCCCGTGACATGGGGCGTGACCTTTCCAGCTGGCCCGACAAGATGCTGCCGAGGACATTTGACGCAACCCGCGCCCGGTTCTACCTCCCCGACACGCCCATAGTCACGCCCGTGACCTAGGGCGTGACTTCTGCGAACTCAGCCCGAAGTCAACTTTGCTGTCCAATCGCCAGCCGCCTTCATGAATAGTACTATCACGCCCCCCCCTACACGCCCGTGACCGAGGGCGTGTACTTAGAAATTTTTTCCTATAAATAGCCCAGTTCTGTAAGGTCCAAGGGTTCAGATTTTTGGGCCAAGTTAGTGTCTTTTTGTGGGCTAATCCGTGGATTCTAGTGCTATGTAAGGAGATTTCTCCCTTCTTATTTCATGTTTTGTTTTGCTTTACCTTTTAGCTTTGTAATAGCTTGAAAATTTTAATAAAAATGTTAGATTTTCTCTCTTTATTTAGCATGAAAAATTCATTTGGATGGCTCACCTCTTTCCCTTTTTATCCTTGGTTTTATCTTTGTTCTTCACTTGTTCTTCACTTGTTCTTCACTTGTTCTTCATTTATGAAAAGTGTGTGTGTGTGTATGAGTGTAACATGCTTAATATTCATGTTTTTAACTTGTTTTCATGCTTAGGAATGTTAGGTTTTCCTCTTTACATGCCTTTGATTTTTCAAGTTAGGTTTTGTTTGAAAATGATGAAATGATGAATTAGGTTTTTCTTTTTTTTCTTCTTCTTTCTTCTTCTTGTCTTCTTTTATTTTCTTCAACATCTTCACTCTTATGAGTGTGTAAAAGAGTTAAAGTTTCTTTTGTTTTTTTTACTTAGCTTATGTTTGGAATGAAAACCTTTTTTCTTCTTTCTCTTTTATTTCACCTTTTTTAGCTCTTTTATGAAATCCTTGGAATGAAAATGTTGAAATTTTTATTTTCCAAAAACTTTGGTTTTTAATTTGTTTTGAAAAACTTTTGTCTTCTAAAATTTTAATTTCTTCTTTTTATTTGTTTTTGGCAAAACCTATGCATGAAATAGTTAAAGTTTTAATTTTTAGGTAACTTTGATTTTTCTTTGTTATTTGTGTGTGTGAGTGTATGAGCCTAAATTTCCTTTTGTTCTTCTTAATCTTCATGAAGTGTGTGTGAGTGTAGGTGTATTAACTTTTATGCTTTGATTTAAATTGTGTAGAGTGTGTGAGTGTAGGTGTTAAATTTTCATGCTTTGTTTTAATGCTTTCTTTTAATGCTTTATTCAAATTATGTAGAGTGTGTGAGTGTAGGTGTATAATTTTATCGCTTTCTTGAATTTCATATGGAGTGTGTGTGTTCGTGTGCATTTATTTCCGCCTACTCGTTAAGAGTTAAATGGCGCATCGTTTTCATTTTCAGTCCTACTCGTTTGAGTAGGGCTTGTAATTTTTCTTTCTTTATTTTTCCGCCTACTCACTTGAGTTAAATGGCCGGACTTTTTAGCCCTGTAATCGCATTTATTTTCTCCTACTCATTTGAGTAGGACTCGCTTTCATTTCAGTCCTACTCGTTTGAGTAGGACTTGCAATTTTCAGCCTTTATTTACCGCCCCCACTCGTTTGAGTGGGACTCGCAAATTTGAATTATGCAAATTTTCTTTCATGTGTAACTTAGTTCCTTTTTTTTTATAATTTGGAGTGCGCGTGAGTTCTCGTTTTAGTTAACTTTTTAGCTTTCTAAATATTGTTATTTTTCTTTTGTCCCTTTCTTATAATCGTTTAGCATTTAATTTCGAACTCACGCCTCACTAAATTATAAGCCGTCCCCATACCGATGTGTGGCTAATCGCTATTAGCCTCGGCATCGAAGAGCATTGGGACATTTAAAATGATTTATAATAATTAAAGCTCTTCATTTTCATTTTAATTTAAGCACTTAGGGTTTACCCCGGGTTTACGACGCGTAGGACCACATAATCGATGTGTGGGCCCTATTTCTGTAGTCCATATGCTAGCTAGCCGAGAGGCCGTGCATATGGACCGATCACCCCTGGGTAAATAGAGTTGCGTGCACCCCCTCGAGAGAGGACAAGCGTAATTCTACCGGATTGGGTCCCCCACCCAATAGCGGGGCTCTTAGCGTAAAGCGGGCGTTAAGAGGAATCCTTCGTCGGACTAACGTTCGGTCGAATAGTCTTAACGTTTAGGTGAGCGATATCCCTATAGCTAGGTGAGCTCACATTTATGGAACCTCCACGGCCAAGTTGCCTTATTATTAATTTGAAAACCAAGTCTTTTTATTATTAAAAATTGTTTTAGTCTTAATCCGATTCGATGCCGAGCGTTAACCCTTCATCGAATATTCTCTAAATCGTTTTTTCGCTCCTTTGCTTTTTCGCCTTTTATTAAGTAAAAAAATCCACCTTTTCTTTCAGTAAAATAATAATCCTCCCGGAGGAGTAAGAATAGTCAACGCGACCCCGAGAACAATACGACCTCGGTATTCCCCCGAATATCGAGTACTACTTGCGATAGGTGCACTTGCCTACCCGAGCAAGCCCGCGGCGATCGACTCACCGAACCAACCACAGTAAGAGTCTGTTCGCGGGCACATCAAGTTTTTGGCGCCGTTGCCGGGGACTCTCTTTTCGAGTTGCTATTTCGAATTCCGGAGTCTATTAATTTTACTTATTTTCTAAAAAAAACAAAAAAACTACAAACTTTATTTTAAAAAAAAAACAACAAAAAAAAAAGTTTATTTTTGTTTTATTTTTGTTTGGGTGTATGACCCGAGGACAACCCTCAGAGTCTGAAGATTTAGACTTCGACCCTGAGATCGAACGCTCTCTTGCGCGTATCCGATCTCATCGCCGAAATCCGTCTTTAGATCCCGAGGAATCTATCGGAGAACCCATTGTTGTAGTTATGGCCGCCCCTAACCTTCCCCCGGCGGCCGAGCGTACTATGTCTTATTACGTCCGGCCTAACCTGGATGATTCAGGGTCTAGTATTGTTCGCCCTGCGGTGGCCAATAATAATTTTGAAATAAAGTCAAGTGTCATTCAAATGGTCCAAAACGCCGTGCAGTTCGATGGACTGCCGGATGAGGACCCGAATGTCCACTTGTCCAATTTCTTGGAGATATGCGACACCTTCAAGATCAATGGCGTCACCGATGACGCCATTCGTTTGCGCTTATTTCCTTTTTCCCTTAAGTCCAAAGCCAAGGCGTGGTTGAATGCCCTCCCGCGAGGATGTATCACCACGTGGGCTGAGTTGACGGAACGGTTCCTAACGAAGTACTTTCCGCCCGCCAAAACTGCAAAGTTGCGGGCGGACATTTCTTCGTTTGTGCAGAACGATCCTGAGTCTCTATACGAGACTTGGGAACGATTTAAGGAATTCCTCCGCCGTTGCCCGCACCACGCGCTGCCAACGTGGTTGCAAGTTCAAATTTTTTATAATGGGCTGAATTTTCAGACGCGTCAAATGATTGACGCGGCTGCCGGGGGTACGCTTAACAACAAAACCCCCGAGGCCGCCCAGGCTTTATTCGAAGAGATGGCTATGAACGCCTATCAATGGAACGTCCCGCGGGGACGGCCAAAGCCGGCGGCTGGTCTTTTTGAAGTGGATGCCACTGCTCTCTTGACCCTTCAAGTTGAAAGGTTAACAAAGCAGGTGGCGGAGATGTCTGCTGCCTCCTCCACTCCGCCTTGTTTTATTCCCCCTAACGTCTGCGTAGCTGAAGAGTTCGTGGACTTCATGGGAAATTCGGGTCGTCCTCCCTTCAACCCCAACAACAACCCTTATAGTAATAACTATAATCCGGGTTGGAGGAATCACCCCAACTTCTCGTGGAGCAACCCGAATAATGCTCAGCGTCCCCCTATTTCTTATGCGCCCGGATTTCTTCCTCCCCCTCCTCTTCCGAAACCCTCCCCGATGGAGGAAAATTTTTCGAAGTACATTGCGTCCAACGAGTCAAATATCCGGAACATCACCGGATCGCTAAAAACACTCGAACAACAGGTTGGACAGCTGGCGAGGATGATGTCCGAGCGCGCGCTCGGGGCACTGCCGGGAAACACGGAGCCCAATCCGCGGGAAAACGCCAACGCTATAACCCTCCGTAGCGGAAAGGAGGTGGTCGATCCAAAACGGACCGACCCTCAGGTACATATTTCACCTCCGACCCCTCTTCCCCTTTCTTCGCTCACGCCGCCTTTACCTATTATAAAAGAAAAAATTATTTTAAACAAGGCTCTTCCGTATCCACATAAGTTAGAAAACGAGCGTAAGGACGCGCAATATGAAAAATTTATTTTATTATTAAAACAAATTCACATTAATGTTCCTTTTTGCGAGGCTATCTCGCAAATGCCCAAATATGCGAAATTTTTAAAAGAACTACTTTCTAATAAACGCAAATTAGAGGATATTTCGCATGTATCTCTCAACGCTGTCTGCTCGGCGGCCCTTACTAATAAATTGCCCACAAAACAAAACGACCCGGGACGGTTTTCCATCCCGTGCCTTTTTGGCGATATATTAGTAAAGTACGCCTTAGCTGATTTAGGGGCTAGCATTAATCTGATGCCGTTCTCGCTCTTTTCGCGTTTAGGTTTGGGTACTCCTAGTCCTACGAATATGCGCATCCAATTAGCGGATCGCTCGGTTAAGTTCCCTATCGGGGTAGTGGAGGACGTCCTTGTCCGAGTCGACAAGTTTACCTTCCCGGTAGACTTCGTCATCTTAGATATCGAGGAGGACGCCGAGGTACCAATAATACTCGGTCGCCCTTTTCTCGCCACCTCCCGCGCACTAATAGATGTTAGTAATGGTAGCCTTCTCCTCCGAGTAGGCGATGACCAAGTTACTTTCTCTATTAATCCCTCGATGGACAATTTGTCATCGAGCGACGATTTCTGCTATTCTTTAGATACCTTTTTCGGAGATCGTTCTTCTCCCATTTTCGAGTCCGTATTTTTAAATGACGATATTTATGCGCTCGAAAATTTTAACTGCGATGAGGATACGTCTATAGACTTGCCTTTCGAACCAATTGGTAAGAAAGACATAGGAATTAAAACCTCCCTAGAAGAACCGCCCATCCTAGACCTCAAACCCTTACCCGCCTCGCTCAAGTACGCTTTTTTGGGAAAAGGTGATACGCTCCCCGTTATCATTTCTTCGGACTTGAGCGATTCGGAGACTTCCGATCTATTGGAAGTTTTATTTAAACATCGCCACGCAATTGCGTGGCAAATCTCTGACCTAAAGGGGATTAGCCCCTCCTTCTTGCACCCATAAGATTTTCCTTAACGATAATTGCCGCAAAACGATTCAGCCGCAGCGTCGTCTTAACCCAAACATGAAAGACGTCGTTAAAGCCGAAATCATTAAGTTATTAGATGCGGGGATTATCTACCCTATTTCGGACAGTGCATGGGTTAGTCCCGTGCATGTCGTACCCAAGAAGGGCGGTCTTACCGTAGTGGCGAATGAGCATAACGAGCTTGTCCCAACTCGTACTGTTACGGGTTGGCGAGTGTGCATCGACTATAGGAAACTTAACGACGCCACCCGCAAGGACCATTTCCCTCTGCCATTTCTAGACCAGATTTTAGAGCGTTTATCCGGTCATCCGTATTATTGTTTTCTTGATGGTTTATTGGGGTTTTTCCAAATCCCCATTTCCCCCGATGATCAAGAGAAAACAACTTTTACTTGCCCGTTTGGCACCTTCGCCTATCGAAGAATGTCATTTGGACTCTGCAACGCGCCAGCTACATTCCAAAGATGTATGCTAGCGATCTTTGGCGAGCTAGTAGAAGACATTATGGAAGTCTTTATGGATGACTTTTCTGTTTTCGGACGCTCTTTTCCCGATTGCCTTAACAATTTAGATCGTGTCCTTCAACGGTGCGAGGACACAAGCCTTGTTTTAAATTGGGAAAAATGCAACTTTATGGTTCGAGGAGGTTTGGTCCTCGGCCATATGATTTCGTCTAAGGGGATAGAGGTGGATAAGGCCAAGATAGAAATTATAGAAAAACTTCCGCATCCAACAAACGTCAAATCTATTAGGAGTTTCTTAGGCCATGCGGGCTTTTATTGACGCTTTATTCAAGATTTTTCAAAAATAACAAAGCCGCTAACTCACCTCTTGGAAAAGGAATCACGCTTCATCTTTAGTAGCGAATGCGAGTCCGCCTTTAATTTGATAAAACAAAAACTTATCTCTTCACCAATTTTAGTGGCCCCTAATTGGTCCCTTCCGTTCGAAATAATGTGCGACGCTAGTGATATTGCCTTAGGTGCCGTTCTTGGCCAACGCGTAGAAAAACATTTTCATCCTATTTATTACGCTAGCAAGACGCTCACTTCCGCACAAGTAAATTACACGACAACGGAAAAGGAACTCTTAGCCGTCGTTTTCGCTTTCGATAAGTTTCGCTCGTATATAATGCTATCTAAAGTTATCGTTTTTACCGATCACTCCGCGCTTAAATATTTATTAGCTAAAAATGATGCGAAGCCCGCCTTCTTCGATGGATTCTCCTCCTACAGGAGTTTGATTTGGAGATCCGAGATAAGCAGGGAGCAGAAAATCTAGCGGCGGACCACCTCTCCCGTTTAGAAAATCCGGGTGCGGAAGCGCTCGTCGAATCTGAAATAAATGACAGATTCCCCGAGGAACGCCTTCTTGTCATTAATAAATCTTCGTCATCTTCGCCTTGGTTCGCAGATTTTGCAAATTTTTTAGTAGCGCGGGTTCTTCCAAAAGAATTTTCCAGTCATCAAAAGAAGAAATTTTTTTCTGACTTGAAAAATTTCTTTTGGGAGGACCCATTTTTTTTTCGTATCTGCGCGGACCAAGCGGTTCGACGATGCGTTGCGGGTGTGGAGTGCTTGCAAATTCTTAAGCACTGCCACGAGGGTCCAGCCGGTGGGCATTATCAAGCCAACCGGACCGCTCGGAAGGCGCTAGAGGCGGGCTACTTTTGGCCCACTCTCTTCAAAGACGCGCATAATTTTGTGCGCGCATGCGATAGCTGTCAGCGGTCGGGTAACATCTCTCGTCGCGACGAGATGCCCCAAAACATGTTTTTAGAGTGCGAAGTCTTCGATTTGTGGGGCATAGATTTTGTTGGCCCCCTACCTCCGTCTTTCAAAAATATGTATATTTTAGTGGCGGTCGACTACGTATCGAGGTGGGCGGAAGCGCAAGCTCTCCCCACCAACGATGCGCGAGTCGTCGTTACATTTCTTAAAAAATTATTTTCTCGCTTCGGCACGCCTCGCGCAATTGTTAGTGATAGGGGAACGCATTTCTGTAACGCTCTTATGGCTAAGACGTTAGCTAAATACGGAGTCACGCACAAGCTTGCCACCCCCTACCACCCGCAAACAAGTGGCCAAGTCGAGGTAGTAAATCGAGAGATTAAGCGAATTTTAGAAAAAACCGTTTCGCTAAATAGGAAAGATTGGTCCGTTAAACTCGACGATGCGTTGTGGGCGTATCGGACGGCATACAAAACCGCTATTGGATGTACGCCGTTCCGGTTAGTCTACGGCAAAGCGTGCCATTTACCCGTAGAATTAGAACATCGCGCACTTTGGGCTTTAAAACTCTTAAACCTCGACTCCAACTTAGCCGCTCAGAATAGAAAACTGCAACTAAACGAGCTCGATGAATGGCGTGCGAACGCTTACGAGAGCAATAAATTCTATAAGGAGCGCTCTAAGTTATATCACGATCGAAAAATCAAGTCCCAAAAATTATTTTCTCCGGGCGATCTTGTCCTTCTTTACAATTCACGTCTTAGGCTTTTTCCAGGTAAATTAAAATCTAGATGGTCCGGTCCCTTCTTAGTTGAAGAAGTTTTTCCTTATGGAACCGTACTCGTCTCCCACCCGGACAAAGGCTCTTTTAAAGTAAACGGTCATCGGTTAAAGTCTTACATCGCGGGCGACCCAGTGATCGGTTTTAGCGAAACCATAACTTTCCTCCACATTATAAACCCGCCAAAATAGTCAAGCTACACGACTATAAACAAAGCGCTCCTGGGAGGCACCCCTCGCTTATCTTTTTCACTCTTTCCTTATTATCTTTGTTATTTTTTTCTAATAAACGCAGGGTTTCTGATCGGCCTCCCTTTCCTTACGCGTTTCAGGGAAGCTTCTACCCCCTTCCCTTTCTTTTCTTTGTACATATTGTCTTTCTTTTCTGTTCCGCATACTTACGATACAATATTGGGGACAATGTTGGACTTAAGTATGGGGGTATTTTCGTGCTTTACTTTCTGCACTTCAATTTTTCTGCATCTCCAAAAAAAAAAAAATCTTAAAAAGAAAAATACAAAAAAAAATACATATAACAACAAAACAAAAACAAAAAAATTAAAAAAAACATCTTAAAATGAAACAAAAAAACTTTTAAATGAAAAACCAAAATAAAAAAAATTTAAATAAAAAAAACAAAAATCCAAAAAAAAATTTTTACTTATTATTTTGTTTAGTTTCACTTTGTATATATATTTTTTTTTTCTCTCTCCCCCTTCCTCATTCTTGTACAAACCTTTTTTCTTTTTCTCCCTTATTTTTGTACATATTATGAAAATTCTCTTAAAAAATACAAAAAAAAAGATAATAGTTCAAAAAATTTTCAAAAAAAATTGAGAAAAACAAAAATACAAAAAAAGATAATAAATGAAAAACAAACAAAAAAATGATAACAAAAACTATAAAAATCAAAAAAAAATGTTTTGAAATAAATAAATTAAATATTCCATACTTAACTTTTCTGCTATCCAAAAATTCTGTTTTGAGTTTATTTATATGTGAATACTATTAATTCTCTGTTTGCAACCCGTTTGTTAATTATTGATTGAAACATTTAAATAGCCGGGGTTAAGTTTTAAAGAATTCTTTATGCTTTGTTAAAACTAGCGGACTCGTTTTAGGCACTACTTCTAATTTTTCATTAATAGGAGCACGTATATTATGTTAGGAAATAACGACTATAGAATTCAATTATACTTACTTTTAGCTTTCTGAAAAAAATTGGAACGTACAAATTATTAAGGTTGCTCTCAAAAATTTTTAGGATTACAATCTAGTTTTCCTTTCTCCCCTCACTTTTCATGACCTACTTGGCATGAAAAAATTTTTTATCCTTAAAAGATCTTATGTCAATGGGAACAAGATTTCGTTCCGTAAACATAGGCACCCAATAAGTTTAAAAAGATTATATAGGGAGTAAGAGGATAAAATTCATTACTCCTACAAATATACATTGGGTTAATTTTTTTTATTATGAAGTTGAAAAACAAAAATCATATTAGGAAAATAAGATTTCGTTTTCCTAATAATCCAAAAGAAAAAAAAATGGAGGTTCGAGAAAAAAATTACCTCACCTCAAATATCAAAACCCTCTTCATAAACCACACTACCCCCTTAGCCAATTACACGATTCTAGAATTAATTCAAAAATCTTTTTGAGAGCATAATTAGTAAATTGTATTATTTCCGGTAGCACTCGTATAAGCTAGAATTCTTATAATTCCAAACTATTTTCGTTAACCTAACCATTACAAATGTTGCCTTCTATTTGATTGCATCAAGAAGTCTTTTGGCCAAAACTTTTGCGCTATTTAAATCATCTTCATAATTTTAGGACTTAACTCTTACACCCCGTATATTTATTTCGATCTCTCTTATAATTGATTAAGCGATAGCCAAAACTTAGAGTTTTTTTTTATTCCTTATAGATTCACCTCAAACTTTTGCTCTGGAATAGCAAAAGCCTAAGTATGGGGGTATTTGATGAACTGTAAATATGCGTATTTTTATGCACATTAATTTAGTCATTTTTATTTATTTTCGTCGTTTTTACTTATTTTTGTTCAATAAAATGTTCCTATTCTTGTAAATTTTCTCCTAACTTGTTTTATTTGATTTTGCAGAAAAATTCCAAAATCTGCCAAAATTTGGGAAGTACACGCCCGTGACACATGGGTCACGCCCGTGACCGAGCCGTGACTGTGCATTTCCCGTGAATCGGAAAATTTCTGAAGAAAAGGCTTGACACGCCTGGCGACACGCCCGTGTCACCCGACACGGGGCGTGACCCAAGCCCGTGTCCTCTCCTCTCGACGAATTCCGCTCGACGATCGTCGAGTGTCGACACCAACTGTCACGCCCAGTGTCACGCCCGTGACCTGGGGCGTGACCCAATTTCAGCTCAACGATTTCGACTCGACACTTTCCGCTCGACATTCGTCGAGTGTCGACCCAACTGTCACGCCCATAGTCACGCCCGTGACATGGGGCGTGACCTTTCCAGCTGGCCCGACAAGATGCTGCCGAGGACATTTGACGCAACCCGCGCCCGGTTCTACCTCCCCGACACGCCCATAGTCACGCCCGTGACCTAGGGCGTGACTGCTGCGAACTCAGCCCGAAGTCAACTTTGCTGTCCAATCGCCAGCCGCCTTCATGAATAGTACTGTCACGCCCCCCCTACACGCCCGTGACCGAGGGCGTGTACTTAGAAATTTTTTCCTATAAATAGCCCAGTTCTGTAAGGTCCAAGGGTTCAGATTTTTGGGCCAAGTTAGTGTCTTTTTGTGGGCTAATCCGTGGATTCTAGTGCTATGTAAGGAGATTTCTCCCTTCTTATTTCATGTTTTGTTTTGCTTTACCTTTTAGCTTTGTAATAGCTTGAAAATTTTAATAAAAATGTTAGATTTTCTCTCTTTATTTAGCATGAAAAATTCATTTGGATGGCTCACCTCTTTCCCTTTTTATCCTTGGTTTTATCTTTGTTCTTCACTTGTTCTTCACTTGTTCTTCATTTATGAAAAGTGTGTGTGTGTGTGTATGAGTGTAACATGCTTAATATTCATGTTTTTAACTTGTTTTCATGCTTAGGAATGTTAGGTTTTCCTCTTTACATGCCTTTGATTTTTCAAGTTAGGTTTTGTTTGAAAATAATGAAATGATGAATTAGGTTTTTCTTTTTTTTTCTTCTTCTTTCTTCTTCTTGTCTTCTTTTATTTTCTTCAACATCTTCACTCTTATGAGTGTGTAAAAGAGTTAAAGTTTCTTTTGTTTTTTTTACTTAGCTTATGTTTGGAATGAAAACCTTTTTTCTTCTTTCTCTTTTATTTCACCTTTTTTAGCTCTTTTATGAAATCCTTGGAATGAAAATGTTGAAATTTTTATTTTCCAAAAACTTTGGTTTTTAATTTGTTTTGAAAAACTTTTGTCTTCTAAAATTTTAATTTCTTCTTTTTATTTGTTTTTGGCAAAACCTATGCATGAAATAGTTAAAGTTTTAATTTTTAGGTAACTTTGATTTTTCTTTGTTATTTGTGTGTGTGAGTGTATGAGCCTAAATTTCCTTTTGTTCTTCTTAATCTTCATGAAGTGTGTGTGAGTGTAGGTGTATTAACTTTTATGCTTTGATTTAAATTGTGTAGAGTGTGTGAGTGTAGGTGTTAAATTTTCATGCTTTGTTTTAATGCTTTCTTTTAATGCTTTATTCAAATTATGTAGAGTGTGTGAGTGTAGGTGTATAATTTTATCGCTTTCTTGAATTTCATATGGAGTGTGTGTGTTCGTGTGCATTTATTTTCGCCTACTCGTTAAGAGTTAAATGGCGCATCGTTTTCATTTTCAGTCCTACTCGTTTGAGTAGGGCTTGTAATTTTTCTTTCTTTATTTTTCCGCCTACTCACTTGAGTTAAATGGCCGGACTTTTTAGCCCTGTAATCGCATTTATTTTCTCCTACTCATTTGAGTAGGACTCGCTTTCATTTCAGTCCTACTCGTTTGAGTAGGACTTGTAATTTTCAGCCTTTATTTACCGCCCCCACTCGTTTGAGTGGGACTCGCAAATTTGAATTATGCAAATTTTCTTTCATGTGTAACTTAGTTCCTTTTTTTTATAATTTGGAGTGCGCGTGAGTTCTCGTTTTAGTTAACTTTTTAGCTTTCTAAATATTGTTATTTTTCTTTTGTCCCTTTCTTATAATCGTTTAGCATTTAATTTCGAACTCACGCCTCACTAAATTATAAGCCGTCCCCATACCGATGTGTGGCTAATCGCTATTAGCCTCGGCATCGAAGAGCATTGGGACATTTAAAATGATTTATAATAATTAAAGCTCTTCATTTTCATTTTAATTTAAGCACTTAGGGTTTACCCCGGGTTTACGACGCGTAGGACCACATAATCGATGTGTGGGCCCTATTTCTGTAGTCCATATGCTAGCTAGCCGAGAGGCCGTGCATATGGACCGATCACCCCTGGGTAAATAGAGTTGCGTGCACCCCTCGAGAGAGGACAAGCGTAATTCTACCGGATTGGGTCCCCCACCCAATAGCGGGGTTCTTAGCGTAAAGCGGGCGTTAAGAGGAATCCTTCGTCGGACTAACGTTCGGTCGAATAGTCTTAACGTTTAGGTGAGCGATATCCCTATAGCTAGGTGAGCTCACATTTGTGGAACCTCCACGGCCAAGTTGCCTTATTATTAATTTGAAAACCAAGTCTTTTTATTATTAAAAATTGTTTTAGTCTTAATCCGATTCGATGCCGAGCGTTAACCCTTCATCGAATATTCTCTAAATCGTTTTTTCGCTCCTTTGCTTTTTCGCCTTTTATTAAGTAAAAAAATCCACCTTTTCTTTCAGTAAAATAATAGTCCTCCCGGAGGAGTAAGAATAGTCAACGCGACCCCGAGAACAATACGACCTCGGTATTCCCCCGAATATCGAGTACTACTTGCGATAGGTGCACTTGCCTACCCGAGCAAGCCCGCGGCGATCGACTCACCGAACCAACCACAGTAAGAGTCTGTTCGCGGGCACATCACCCGCTATTTGGTACTCGGCTCCGCAGCACCTGCAAGCACAATTCCACCGCACGGTGGCAAACAAAGCAACGGTCAGCCAAAAGCCGACCAAACTATAATGACCCCGCCCCTTACTCAGGACGGCGGTGCTCTTTCCCCGCATTTCATTAGCCCAGCTAAACAATAAAGTGCAACCATATATTTCGCCACAGGTGTAGGATCGCACGGCCAAACATCCCGTGCACTCAGGGCATATTAACGGTGAATCCTGTCATTTCAGCGTCTTCACCACCACCCCTAGTATGGTAACAACATGTGAGCATTTAGCCTTTCTGACCACCGTCTAAGGCTCCCAACTATGCCAACGGCCAGTCCCCTTTTCGGGTCTCTCGCACCGAACCACATAGCCTAGGTCTAATTCCACTTGCTCGTTGCTCACGCCGCCTAGACAATTTAAGTACTACGCGCGGGCCAAGCTTCTCTCGGATCCCAACATTTTCCAAACAAACACATAACCCAGTTATGTTCAAGGTCGGTTACCAGACCACCAAGTTAGCAGAACAACGATTCCACTCAGTTTTTCGGGTGCGCTTTGGAGCTAACCTCCAAAGATCCCTGCTGCAATCTACTACGTAGAAACCCAAAAAACCCAAAGCACAGAGTCTTCTCCGGCAAAACATATCAAATGCAACATCACCGATCCAGACAATACACCTCCGGGTAGGCTTCACACACAATGTTTATGCCCGTACTTACGATTCCGGACTCTATATGCAACACAAGGGGGACTATTCACATAAACCCCAAGGAACACCACAAACTCACCGCACACTCACGGGAGCGGGATTCCCTATGCAGAAAGAAAGAGCTTCACATGCTCAAGTATAGAATCGTTACCCTTGTAGTCTACTTTGGCTCCATGGAAAAACTACACGGATGGAAATCTTCGCAACGAACTTTCCTCCACGGATCCGCTCTCAGATCTTAAAATGGTGCTCCGATACTCCGCCGGCGGCTGGAATCCCTTCCTTCTTCCTCCTCTTTCCAACTCCTTGAGAGAGAGAATGGTTGGAGAGAAATGAAGGATTAACTCCCCTATTCCCGGCCTTAACAGAGCACGAAACCACCTGGGCCATTAGATCTCAATTAAAGAAAACGAACGGCTCAGATCTGCACAAAATTCCACAGACCTGGGCCGAACACGGCCTCGCACACGGCCGTGTCCCAGGCCGTGTGCCTTGATCGAGGCACGATCGTCGAACGAAGGAAAGACACATGGGCAAAGACACGCCCGTGTCTCACCTGACACGCCCATGTCGGGTCTCTCGACACGCCCGTGTCCGGGGGCGTGTCACGCATAACTGCCA
This sequence comes from Platanthera guangdongensis, assembly GCA_039583875.1. Taxonomy (NCBI): domain Eukaryota; kingdom Viridiplantae; phylum Streptophyta; class Magnoliopsida; order Asparagales; family Orchidaceae; genus Platanthera; species Platanthera guangdongensis. The sequence goes on along the minus strand of CM077148.1, from coordinate 7,041,247 downwards.
CACCAACCGACACGACCCAACTGAACACGGGTACTGACACGGGTAGGCACACGCCCGTGTCAAATGACATGCCCGTGTCATTCAGCCGTGTTCCTAGCCGTGTCCTTCTCGGGATGAAAACGGCCAAAAAATCACCAGCCAGACACGGCCTTGGACACGCCCGTGTCCTAGGCCGTGTACCCCTAAACCGGCACCAAAAATCCCTTTTTACGCGACCAACTCAAATACGATTTTCGGGGCGTTACAAATCTCCCCCACTTAAGGAATTTCGTCCCGAAATTAAGTAAAGGTGCACAAATCTAAAAGTTACCTGAGTGGAATAACTCGGGATATTCTTCCAATATAGCTTGCTCTCGCTCCCATGAAATCTGCTCACGTCCGCAATTATCCCAACGGACTTTAACCATTCGGACCTCCTTGTTGCGGAGTCGTTTGACTGCAACGTCTTCAATACGTACTGGCTTGACCCTTGTTGTCAACTCATAATCAACCGGTACTTGTTTGTCCGCAATGATCAGTGAAGGCTCTTGCACTACCTTACGCAACACCGACACGTGGAACACGTCGTGTAGCCCACTCAATTCCGCCGACAGCTTCAATTTATACGCTGCCTCGCCAACACGCTCCAGGATTTCAAATGGTCCAAGGTATCTCGGACTCAACTTCTTCAAGCGTCGAATCCGTGATACACCCTTGAACGGCTTGATTTTTGAGTGCACCCAGTCGCCAACATTGAACTCCACATTCCTATGTTTAGCATTATAGTACTTTGACTGTCTATCCTGAGCGATCTTCAACCGTTCTTGAATTGTCTGTATCGCTGAGGTAGCATCTTCCACTGCTTGACGTTTATACAACTTCGATTCGCCTGCCTCCAACCAAGACAACGGCGTACGACACTTTCTCCCGTACAAGGCCTCGAAAGGCGCCATTCCAATACTTGCCTGAAAGCTGTTGTTATACGCAAACTCCACCATGTACAGGTGATCTTCCCATTGCTTTCCAAAATCTAGGACGCACATGCGAAGCATGTCCTCCGTCGTCCGGTTAACCCTCTTGGTTTGGCCATCCGTCTGCGGATAAAAGGTTGTACTGAACTTTAGCTTAGTACCCAACAGACTATGCACCAACCTCCAGTCATTCGACGTGAAGCATCCATCTCGATCACTAACAATACTGCGGGGCACACCATGCAACCGTACAATATTCTCCACATAGAGTTTGGCTAACTTTTCCACCGGATCTTCCTTCCTGTTCGGAATAAAGTGCGACACCTTTGTCAACGTATCTATGACCACCCAAATGGCGTCGTTTCCCTTCTGTGACTTCGGCAAACCATGCACAAAATCCATAGATATGTCATCGAATTTCCATTCTGGGATAGGTAGGGACTTCAAGAAACCTCCGGGTTTCTGGCATTCCGCCTTCACCAATGCACATGTACGGCACTTGGCCACATAAAGTGCTACATCCTTCTTCAATCCTGGCCACCAGAATAATTTCTTCATGTCTTTATACATCTTCGTGCTTCTCAGGTGGATTGAGTACTTGGTATGATGAGCCTCATAAATTAACTCCTCCCGAAGATTATCCGCACTAGGAACGCATATGCGACCGTCCTTCCTTAGCAATCCATCTTCAACAACAAACTGGGAATTTGTCCCATCCAAAAATTCATCCAAGATCTGCTTCATGCTGTTATCCTGAACCAAAGCCCACCGAACTCTATCCGCTAGGTCACACTGCACCTCTATCCAAAACAGTTTCGCCTCGGCACTAGACTGCTTGTCGACGCAAGATATCTCCAAAGCCTCCAACTCATGGACCAATCTCTCATCATGTATCGATAACCAGTTGGCCTGCGCCGGAGTCCTGCGACTCAACGCATCCGCCACTGCATTTTCATTCCCAGGCACATAATGTATCTTGAAGGTGTAGTCCCCCAAGAACTCCATCCACCTACGCTGCCTCATGTTCAGATCCTTTTGGTCCAACAGGTACTTCAAGCTCTTATGATCGGTGTAAATATCGACCTTCACACCGTACAAGTAGTGCCTCCAAAGCTTTAGAGCAAATATCACGGCTGCTAACTCTAAGTCATGAACCACATAATTCCTCTCATGAACCTTTAGTTGTCGTGAACCATAGGCTATCACTCTCCCTTGCTGTAACAGAACACAGCCCAAACCATTACCTGAAGCATCACTATAGATCTCGAACCCTTCGGTTACACTTGGCGAACATAAAATAGGCGTTGTGGTCAACCGCCTCTTCAACTCCTCAAAAGCATGTTCGCACTCCGGAGACCACACAAACTTCTGATCCTTCCTAGTCAACGTTGTGAGTGGTAGCGCTATCCGTGAGAAGTTCTCTACGAAGCGCCTGTAGTAGCCATCAAGCCCCAGAAAACTCCAGACCTCTGCCACTGTAGTCAAAGCAGGCCACTCTCGTATCGTCACTATCTTCGCCGGATCCACAGCTATCCCCTCTCCACTAACAACATGACCAAGGAACACTATTGAGGATAACCAGAATTCACACTTGGAGAACTTAGCATACAACTGATTTCTCCTCAATGTCTCCAACACCATGTGTAGATGATTGTAATGGTCCTCTTCACACTGCGAGTACCCCAGGATATCATCGATAAATACTATCACGAAACGATCCAGGTACTCTCTGAACGTCATGTTCATCAGATCCATAAACACGGATGGCGCATTGGTCAACCCAAACGGCATGACCGTGAACTCGAAATTCCCAAACCGCGTACTGAATGCTGTCTTTGGGATTTCGCTCTCCCTTATCCTCAACTGGTAATAACCGGACTTCAGATCTAACTTCGAATATACCGTTGACCCAACCAACTAATCAAATAGATCGTCAATCCCGGGGATCAGATATTTGTTCTTCTCTATAAGCTTGTTCAATTCCCGGTAGTCGATACAAAGCCGCAAGCTCCCATCTTTCTTCTTAACAAAGAGAACTGGTGTGCTCCAAGGCGACGAACTTGGACGCACATAACCTTGCTCTAGCAACTCTTGCAGTTGCACCTTCAATTCTGCCATCTCTCTTGGCACTATCCGATATGGAGAGCGCGACACCGGTTTGGCACCCGGTACCAGCTCAATGGTAAAATCAATCTCCCGCCGAGGAGGGGCTCCTGGGAGGTCATCTGGGAACACATCGGGATACTCGGACACAACTGGTATACTGTCAAGACTTGGTTTAGGCGTCGAAGTCTGCACTAGAGTGACAAACAGCTCTGCCCCAGACCGCACTTCCTTGAACACCTGAAGAGCTGACATCAAAATCTTACTCGACCCCTTCATGCCCACAAAAGTAGTCTCCCGATCGATGTTCAGACCCAACTTAACTTCCTTACGGTTCCAATCAATGCATGCACCCTGTTCCGAGAGCCAATCCATACCGAATATTACGTCAAACTCCACTAACGTCAGAACCAACGCCCGCAAATCAAACTCCCGGTCTCAAATCTGAATCTTCACAATGCAGACCCTATCCGCGCGCATTGAGCACCCATTGGGCAGCAACACATCCAACTTGTCTTTTGTCATCGAGTACGGAACCCCGATGCGCGATATGAATTTTTCGGACAAGAAGGAATGTGATGCTCCCGTATCAAACAGGGCTCTTGCTGGAAACTCAAAGATCAACACAAAGCCTAGCACCAACAAAAGTAAGCTAACAAATATGAAGGTAACAACTATAAAAGTTAAACCACTAAAATTTAACTCATATCTGTCACCACATCCGCTTGCTTTATGGCCTCTCGCAGATCAAGGTTGTAGATTCTATGCTGGGCTGGAGCATGATGGGACGCGGTTGACTCCACCGCCTTCCCTTTCTCCTCATAAGTCGCTCCAGGCTTCCTCTCAGACTTTGCACGTCTGCTCCAACACTCACGAGCAAAATGCCCCGTCTTCCCGCAGTTGTAGCAAGCTCCTTAGACTCGACTTGTAGTTGTCCCCGACGCACCAGACTGAGGGGCTGAGTTCAAAGTCCTCTGTTTCTTGTTCCACCTGCGGAAACTTGACTTGTTATTTGGCACCTTGAACTCAGACTTCTTTTATCCTGGTTCCTTCTTCTCTTGAACTTTCCTAACAACCTTATCCAACGATCGGGCCGAATTGACCAAGGCTAGGAAGCCTTGCGCCTTAGGCCCAGCAAGTAGTAACTATAGGTCGCCGCGTACACCCTCATAAAACCGGTTGGTCTTCCGTTCTTCTTCCATAAACGTAGCACCAGCATAACGACCCAACCGTGTGAACTCATGAAGATTCTCGTCCACGCTTCTGGCTCCCTGAGTCAGCCCAAGATACTGATTCTCCATCTCCAACTTCTCAGCAGAGGGTACAAATCTGGCTAAGAACAACCTCGAAAATTCCTCCATAGGCACATCAGCAGGCTGCCTACCCACTAAGAGATGAAACTCCGACTCATCCCACCACAGCCTCGCTTCACCCAACAAAAGAAAAGTCGCTATGGTGGTCTTCTGTGACTCCTCAGTTAATGTGGCTGTCAAGACCCTCTTTTTCGAATAGAGCCAGTTTTCAGCTTGAGTTGGCGTTCCAACCCCATCGAACCTCGAAGGATTAAAGTCTATTACATGCTTAAGCTGCTTCTTCGTAGCTCTCCTCGGCTCTACCAGATCAACTGCTGCGCGCTCCACCACTCTCGGCTCTACCGCCCTAACCGGTTCTTGCTCATTCGCAGGAGGTGCGTGATGCATTTTCCCTGCAGGTTGGGCATTTATCATCGCAAATACAGCTTCAGCCACCATCCTGATGGTTTCCGCTAAAGGAGGTGTTGTAGGCACGTCCCTTGGTGCACTACTTTTCACTGATTGCGGACACTCTGACTGACCAGCACTGCTCCTAGCTGCCTATAGTAGCAAAGACACACGATTAGACGACAAACAAATTGCTAAAAGCAATCATTGGAACACTCAGATTCCACAAAGCAAGTGTATTTTTATTCCTAAGTGGACATTTATGCGTTCTTTTTGATGTTATAACGATGACGCATACGTGTGCTCACCACCCCTTAAAAGAATTCGCCCACGAATTTAGTTAAGCCTGACCGTAACCTACCTCTGATACCAAATTGTAACACCCACATCCGTCACATGGTATATAACCGAAGGTCCACCTGGAACCCGACGCCATATACCACAGACAGTCGGAAGGGTTACATAAGAATATTCAAACTATCCAATTAAGACTACTCGTCCTACACAGAGCATTTTAGCGGAAGCTTTTAAAGTTGAAAGAACCCAAAACTTAAATCCAATAAACATTAATGTCCACAACCACAATACTGGAAAGAAACCCAAAATACACTAAAAGGGTACACGACTTTATGGCCTTACAAATGTTCACTTAACAAAATAGTGTCTTACATACTTTGGCTCGCAGGCCGGCCACACAAGACAAAAAAATAAAAACAACTATTCTATTTGGCCTTCAAGAGCCAGCACAGCAACCTGGGCTCCAGCCCGATATTTGGTACTCGGCTCCGCAGCACCTGCCAGCACAATTCCACCGCATGGTGGAAAACAAAGCAACAGTCAGCCAAAATCCGGCCAAATTATAACGACCCCGCCCCTTACTCGGGACGGCGGTGCTCTTTCCCTACATTTCCTTAGCTCAGCTAAACAATAAAGTGCAACCATATATTTCGCCACAGGTGTAGGCTCGCACGGCCAAACACCCCGTGCACTCAGGGCACATTAACGGTGAATTCTGACATTTCAGCGTCTTCACCACCACCCCCAGGATGGCAACAACATGTGAGCATTTAGCCTTTCTGACCACCATCTAAGACTCCCAACTATGCCAACGGCCAGTCCCCTTTTCGGGTCTCTCGCACCGAACCACATAGCCTAGTTCTGATTACACTTGCATGTTGCTCACGCCGCCTAGACAATTTAAGTACTACGCGCGGGTCAAGCTTCTCTCGGATCCCAATATTTTCCAAACAAACACATAACCCAGTTATGTTCAAGGCCGGTTCCCAGACCGCCAAGTTAGCAAAACAACGATTCCGCTCAATTTTCCGGGTGCGCCTTGGAGCTAACCTCCAAAGATCTCTGCTGCAATCTACCGCGTAGAAACCCAAAAAACCCAAAGCACAGAGTCTTCTCCGGCAAAACATATCAAATGCAACATCACTGATCCAGACAATACACGTCTGGGTAGGCTTCACACACAATGCCTATGGCCATACTTACGATTCCGGACTCTATATGCAACACAAGTGGGACTATTCACATCAACCCCAAGGAACACCACAAACTCAACGCACACTCGCGGGAGCGGGATTCCCTATGCAGAAAGAAAGAGCTTCACATGCTCAAGTAGAGAATCGTTACCCTTGTAGTCCGCTTTGGCGCCATGGAAAAACTACACGGATGGAAATCTTCGCAACGAACTTTCCTCCACGGATCCGCTCTCAGATCTTAAAATGGTGCTCCGATGCTCCGCCGGCGGCCGGAATCCCTTCCTTCTTCCTCCTCTTTCCAACTCTTTGAGAGCGAGAATGATTGGAGAGAAATGAAGGATTAGCTCCCCTATTCCCGGCCTTAACATAGCAGGAAACCACCTGGGCCATTGGATCTCAATTAAAGAAAACGAACGGCTCAAATCTGCACAAAATTCCACAGACCTTGGCCGAACACGGCCTTGCACACGGCCGTGTCCCAGGTCGTGTGCCTTGATCGAGGCACGATCGTCGAACGAAGGAAAGACACACGGGCAAAGACACGCCCGTGTCTCACCTGACATGCCCGTGTCGGGTCTCTCGACACGCCCGTGTCCGGGGGTGTGTCACGCATAACCTCCACGCCAACTGACACGACCCAACTGAACACGGGTAGGAACACGCCCGTGTCAAATGACACGCCCGTGTCATTCAGCCGTGTTCCTGGCCGTGTCCTTCTCGGGATGAAAACGGCCAAAAAATCACCAGCCAGACACGGCCTTGGACACGCCCGTGTCCTAGGCCGTGTACCCCTAAACCGGCACCAAAAATCCCTTTTTACGCGACCGACTCAAATACGATTTTCGGGGCGTTACATTCGGCATCCTTTTATGGCGAGTAGCGTGGCCAAGATATTCGTGGAGAACGTAGTGAGATTACACGGAATACCGAGGAGCATTGTGACGGACCGAGGTAAGTTGTTCATGAGCTGATTTTGGCAAGAGCTGTTCATTTTGCAGGGTAGCAAGCTGAAGGCAAGTTCATCCTACCATCCTCAAACGGATGGGTAAACGGAGGTGGTAAATAGAACCTTGGAGCAATATCTAAAGTGCTACTGTCATGAAGAACAAGAAAGATGGAGAGAGTACTTGTCATGGGCCGAGTATTGGTAGAACACCTCGTATCATGCTTCCATTGATACGACCCCTTTTGAGGTGACTTATGGGAGGAGTCCACCAAAGTTGAGGAGCTATGAAAAAGGGACGGCCAAGGATGGTGAGGTTGAAAGGGAGTTCCTAAACCGGGACGAAGTTCTCATTAGGGCAAAGAAGGCTTTATGTAAGGCGCAAGGGAGGAAGAAGAAATATTATGATCAAGGAAGGAGAGACGTAAGCTTCGAGCCGGGGGACTACGTGTATCTCAAGTTACAACCCTACCGGCAAAGGTCGTTAAAAAAAACTTTAATGCTAAATTATCTCAAAGATATTATGGGCCTTTCAAGGTGTTGGAGCGCGCCGGAGAGGTGGCATACAAACTTGAATTACCCACTTCCTCTCTTTTGCACTCGATGTTCCATGTTACCGCTTTGAAGAGGAAGATTGGGGAACCGGAGCAAGTGATGGAGGAGCTGCCAAATTTTGATGATGAAGGAAATGTGATGCTGAAGACTAAGGAAGCTCTCTGCTACCGGCTTGGTAGGAAGGGTAAGGATGGACAAGGGGCATGGCAAGTGTTGGTACATTGGCATGGGTTGCCGTTGGAGGGGGCAACATGGGAGGAATATGAGGAGCTGAAGACCACGTTTCCAAACTTCACCCTTGAGGACAAGGGAGTTCTTGAAGGAGAGGGGAATGATGAAGTTCGGCTAAGGAGAAGCACACGGGTCCGAAAACCAAGTCGACGACATAGCCTTGAGAGCGCGTGAGGGGGGGATCAGGTTCGGGTGTCTGTGGGTTGTTCTCTTATGTGAGTTGTTTGTATTTTATTTTCATGTTGGGTTTTGGGTTTATTTGATGCGGGTTTAGTTTTGTATGGGCTTGGCCCCAAGGGTATTTTGGGAACACCATAGGGGAGGCGGTGTGCGGCGATTCAGTTGGCGCTCACTTGGGCTAGCATGGAGGTGAGTAGATCTCGAGCTAGAGGACCGTTTTGCGGTTCTATTGGACGGACGTCAACATCTAGGTTCTGCTTTTAGTTTGTATGAGTGGTGGAAGTTTGTAGTTGTGTTTGGGGGTTCATCCAGTAAAGGGATGCTTGAGTTCTATCGAGGCCTTACTTTCTCTGTGTTGTTCGGACTAGAGCTATTGCCTAGTGGGCATGGTTATGTTATTTCTTTGCTCGAGTTTTGTCATGATATCCATGTTCTCTTTATGATCTGTTCTGGGCTGAGCTTTCTGAGCTATTGTTTCATGTGATTGAGTTTCTTTGATGAATGAAGATGTTGGGAGGATGCCTATATTACTCTAGGCAGTAGTAGTGCCTTGGTGGAGTGTTCAAGGGGTCAAGAAATTGGTGCTCTTCAAGTGTTTGGTGGATTGCCTGAACCAAGATTGCTCTTGTGTGGGTGGTTGGAGGCGTTATTGTTGGACCCCAATCATCGGGCCTTCAACAAATTTTCATCCACAAGGGTCTCTAGATGGGTAAAGGGCATAAGAAGTAAAAAAAATATATTGATTTGAAACCAAAAATGACATTTTTAGAGTTTCGAAAATCTTGGTGTAGGGGCTATCAGATGGCGTTAAGCCATATTGCCCGACGTTATTGGCCAAATAGCTACAGATCAGGGGATAAGCTATAATGTTTTTATATAACAAATCTTGAATCTTGTCAAACTTTCTTTACTATGGCCCGATGTATCATACCCACCGGCAGTATAGTTCAAAGCAACTATCAAACATGGCGATAGAGCTAACGCTCGACGTTATAGTTCATTCTTCAGGGTCATGCAAATGATTCTTCACTTAGCATCGAGTATAGATAGCTATCCGAATAGTGACAGCGTTACAACCCAAGCATTATAGTTCATTTTAGCTATCAGGTTCCGGTGATATAGCTAATGTGTTTTCTACTAGCACTTTTGGATTCTTGACGATTTTCTTCACTATCGTCCAACAATAAGACCTAGGTTTTGTTTGGCACGGTGGTGGTGGTCGTAAACGCATGTGTTAAACCGTCATTTGTTAAGGATCTCCTAACAAATATAATCGGTTTGAACCTAAAAGTGGTTGAAGTTCCTTAAGTGGGCATTAACGAATGATAATTTAACCCTCATGTTCATGATTGCCACCAAGGTGCCCAACGGAGCCCTAATGTCGACAATATAATTCATTATCTTGCCCGTGCCCATTTTGAATGAGTTGCTATTTCGACCTATGTACTTACCTGCACAACAAAAATAATATCAATAATCATCAATATTTATTATTCTTAAATCAAGAGAGTGTTAAATCGTGTTTCAATATGTGCGAAAAAAGTGATTGTATGCACAAACTTATTATAGCACAGAGTACTATAGTGAGATTCTTAAGACGAGTCCAAGGAGTACTTTGTTTGGCTCCACCTTCTCTGTTTGCCTAAGCCTCTTCTTTCTTTGGATTTTACAACTTCTCACCTTTGGGTCAAGATGGTCTCTTCTTATCCAGGAGGGTAACCCAACATCTTTAATGTGATGAACACTTTATGCATGTTCACTTCAATCAATTATCCTACAAATTGAAGTTTATTACTCTCTTAGGGTCCGTTTGTTTGGATGGAATTGAAATTGAATATTGAAATTAAGAGCTATTTTAATTGTTCTAGGAATTGAAATTGGTCTAATTTCAGTTATAGCTTTTGTAGGAAAATATGGCGGAATTGATCAATTATGTCGTTCATGTGTTAAACAATTCAATCTAAGAATTATTATTTTTATCATTATCGATGAACAACTAAGCATTCTCTCACATATATCATGAATAATCTAACATTCACAAACATATATTTTGAAGAACGTTACATTCTCACATATATTAATATTAATTATAACATAATGCATTCAATAAGAACCTAACATTTTCGACCGAGCGAAAAATGTGTGCCCAATGAACAAATACGCGTCTGGGCAAAAAAATGCACGTTCGGGCGAAAAATGTGTGTACGGGCAAACATGCGGTACGGGCAAAAAATGCATGTCCTTACGAAAAAATGTGTGCGCGGGCACAAAACGCGTGCTCAGATGAAAAACACGCATTTGAGCGAAAAACACGCATCTTACCAGAGCCAAACACCTTCGTCTGCAGGACCTGGAAGACACAGTAAGAAGGAAAGAAAGTGACGGAGCAGTTCATGAAGTTTGTAATATATATGACTAACAGATAAGAGATTATGAGAAAAAAAAGGAACGTGAATGACAAAAGTCAAGGTCAGAGAAGTGCCAGTGATAGAGCCTTTTCCTGCAATAGAGGAAAGGCTTCCATCATCAATGCTTACTTGTCTCTACCAGACAATGGTGAATAAAAAACAAAACCTGACGATGACCTAGTCATATGTTTTGTGGCTCCAAAATCAATGATCGGAAAACGCTTGCGCGTGCAAAAATGAGTGCATGTGCGAAAATACGCGCAGCCGAGTGAATAAATGCAATCCTAGGCGAAAAGCTAGCCGAAGTGAAAAATTCCTGCCTAAGCAAAAAAGTGAGTGCCCGGGAAAAAAGTGCGGTTGAGCAAAATACGCGTGCTTGGTCAAAATAGCACGCTAGGGTAAAATACTCGCGCCTGAGCGAAATATGCTTGCCAGGGCGAAAAATATGCTCTTGGGCAAAAAATGGGAGCCCAGTGAAACATGTGCGCCCCGGTGAAAAAAATGCGTCTGGGCAAAAAAGTGTGCTCTGACGAATGCGCATGTTCAAGAGAAAAACTCTCACCTATGTAAAGAAATGCTTGTTCGGACAAAAAAACTCGCCCTAAGGCAAAAGAACGCTCGCCCTAAGGCAAAAGAACTCATTTATTTAAATAAAAAATGCATTCAATTTGTTTCTCAAGAACAAAAAATAAATTCTATAAATAAAAGTAGAGCTATCACGGTTCCGGTTCCACTAAAATCATGAGCCGAACCGTTAAGATAACAGTTCTTCAAATTTGAATCAAACCTTACTTGATTTGACCGGTTCCTGTTCTGGTTCCGGTTCCAACATAATTTTTGGAACCGTCATGTGAACGACACCGGTTACGGTTCTATAAAAACCAAAATCAAACTATTCACTAACGGTTCGGTCCGGTTCTAATCGGTTCCAAATAGAACCAAAACCAAAATTGGCAGAATGGAGGATGAATTTCAAAAATAAAACACCGGCGGGGAAAGTAACACTGTTTGATTTTTTTGCAAGTGAGACTTTGAAATCTAAGGACCAAATGCAGAAATTTTGTGTTATACAAAAAAGTACTTTTTGCATATAGTAAGAACTTTGACTTGTTACTCTTGAAATCTTATTTATATTTAAAATTTTATTTCAATGATATATTAGTTAATTTAATTTGACTAATTTATTGACCATAATTAAATGTCTTTCGTGATTAATATTAAATAGTCGTTGTATATCATCTATATTTAAAACAAAATATTTCAAATAAATATGTGAATAAAATTAAAAATACATTATATAACTGTATAAAAACTGAAACCGCATCGCAAAAACCAACTCCAAATCGCATTAATATCAAACTAAACTGCACATTTTTGATCCGGTGTGATTGTGTTCAGTGCAAAACTGATCCCCTGTGATGTGATTGTGGATTGAGTTCAAATCGTATAAGTTTCATCATTAATAATAAGTATAGATATTATAACTAGATTCATAATAAAAATTAACAATATAATAATAGTATTAACAATAAAAAATGTTAAATAATAATAATAATAATAATAGTAATAATAAATGGGTCGCGATTTGGTTCTGCTTCAAACCGGTTCGAATCGACTAAAAATCTGAAACCGCTTGAGACTTGTATACTGCGGTTGTGGTTCTGGTTCCGGTTCGGATAATAAAATAGAAGAATCACACCCGGACCAATGTTGTTCACGGTTCCAAAATTCAAACCGGAACCCGGATAATTCGTGAACGGTTCGGTCTGGTTCTTTTAATAATAATAAATGGGCCGCGATTCGGTTCTGCTTCGCACCGGTTCGGATCGACTAAAACTCTTAAACCGCTTGAGATTTGTATGTTGCGGTTGTGGTTCCGATTCCGGTCCGGGTAATAAAATAAAAGAACCACACCCGGACCAATGTTGTTCACGGTTCCAAAATTCAAACCGGAACCCGGAAAATTCGTGAATGGTTCGGTCCGGTTCTTTGCGGTTCCAATTCGGTTTTCAGCTTTAACATTTAAGTGACACCTCTGAATAGAAGTCATATTCATGAGCATTCATTTCCAGGACATATACCAGAAGACTTGCATATTTAATAATCTGAATGAAATAATGTTATCATCATTTCCCATTACATTTTCATATCAATACAATATAGTTTACTTATGCTGTTATGCGAATTAAAATATAATATTTTTAATTAAAAAAATACAAAAATAATTATCTACTATTTTCCTGAAATAAAAAACCAAACCAAAAATATCAAAACAACCCAAACTCCTTTTATGTATGTACACAAATATATGTCTCTATATATACTAAACACACACACACACACTATATGTAAACATAAGCTATTATGTGGTAGAAAAATAGGAGGAATGCGGCAATTAAGAGCTGCTGGGAAATAGAGATGGTTTTGTTCGTCTCTGCCGATTCCAGTGGTGCCGGAGAAGGCGGCTGCGGCTCGAGAAACTGCCGGGTAGGAGTGAAGGAAGGCAATGGAGATGGGTTCCCGTCGATCTTCACTGTACTGGTATTCCGGCTTACCGATCACATGCCGGTACACCCCGCCGTTGCTCTCCTGGTTTCATTGCAAAGAACATTTAGCAATGCATAAATGTATGGAAGCAATTTGATTATTTAGAAATGGTTAGCAATATAATTTTATTATTATTACACCAAGGAAAGACAAGATGTACTTAGGCATTAGTGAGATTATGACTAAAGATTTGGTGCAATGACGACAAATGATTCATATAGCCGACCCATTATCCTTTGCATCCTTGTCAAGCCTTTTGACCCGCTCCTATGATTTGATACTCACACGATGCTTGGTACATGCACTAATATTGCTCGAGTTTGTATAAAATTCAATAGCATGTCCTCTCCACCATCACATATCTGTTGAGGTATATTTATATGAATGGTAACAGGTCCTTATTGTGTTTGGTTAGGATCTGGTAGGAATCCAATAATCCGTCAGAGATTTACGATTATTGTGTTTGTGTTTGGTAACAGGTACTTACTTGCACAACAAAAATAATATCAATAATCATCAATATTTATTATTCTTAAATCAAGAGAGTGTTAAATCATGTTTCAATATGCGCGATAAAAGTAATTGTATGCACAAACTTATTATAGCACAAAATACTATAGTGAGATTCTTAAGACGAGTCCAAGGAGAACTTTGTTTGGCTCCACGTTCTCTGTTTGCCTAAGCTTCTTCTTGCTTTGGATTTTACAACTTCTCTCCTTAGGGTCAAGATGGTCTCTTCTTATCGAGGAGTGTAACCCAACATCTTTAATGTGATGAACACTTTATGCATGTTCACTTTAATCAATTATCCTACAAATTGAAGTTTATTACTCTCTTAGGTCCGTTTGTTTGGATGGAATTGAAATTGAATATTGAAATTAAAATCTATTTTAATTCTTCTAGGAATTGAAATTGGTCTAATTCCAATTATAGCGTTCGTTCAATAAATAGAATAGGAAAATATGTTGGAATTGATCGATTGTTGTTCATTTGTTACACAATTCAATCAAAGAATTATTATTTTTATCATTATCGATGAACAACTAAGCATTCTCTCACATATATCATGAAAAATCTAACATTCACATACATATATTTTGAAGAACCTAACATTCTCACATATATTAATATTAATTATAACATAATGCATTTAATAAGAACCTAACATTTTCGACCGAGCGAAAAGTGCACGCCCAATGAACAAATACGCGTCTGGGCGAACAAATGCACGTTCGGGCGAAAAATACGTGTACGGGAAAACATGCGGTACGGGCAAAAAAATGCATGTCCTTACATAAAAATGTGTGTGCGGCCACAAAACGTGTGCTTAGATGAAAAACACGCATTCGAGCGAAAAGCACGCATCTTATCAGAGCCAAACACCTTCGTCTGCAGGACCTGCAAGACACAGTAAGAAGGAAAGAAAGTGACAGAGCAGTTCATGGAGTTTGTGATATATATGACCAATGTTGTAGATATCGGCCGACATGTCCGATATGTCGGCCGATATAAAGTTTTTGAGCATAAACCGCAACGAAATCGATTTGTTTGAGCAAAATAGCGTTTTGTAAAATATCAGCGACATTGCGGCGATATTGCGGTATATCAAGTGTTGATATCGGCCTCTCCCGTCGATATATCGGTATTAGAGTTTATATTCTGAAAAAATTTCGCAGCTTTAAAATGATTTCACAGGTTGCAAGATCACGATAACCTCATAACCTTCGACCTAACTCTTCGGCGCTGCGACAGTTCGACAGAATCGTCCTCTCCTGCGATGATCGGCCTCTCCCGGCGACTGGGTGGCTGCCTTCGGCGACGGATCGACCTCTACCGGCGACGGATCGGCCTCTCCCGATGACGAATCGGCCTCTCCGATGGCGCATCTTCCGCTCTAACTTCACTCCATTGTAACTCTGTAAGTTCCCTTCTTATTTTTTCTTCTTCTTCGTTGGAGAATATTCATAGGCCAAAGGCGTCGGGAGAGTCCGACTGACTTTGGATAGGGGTTGCGTTTATGAAAACTTGTGTGTTCAAACTTCAAAGTTTAATTAGCAGTTTTTGATGTTTGGGAATAGCTCCGAGCGAGCTCTTTGATACATACGGGTGGAAAAAATTCAAGCTATAATCAATCATATAGGTACTGGCTGACTACCTCCGCTCTAGGCTTTGATCGAGTCCAACTCTAAAGCGTACGGGCTCATTCAAATCGTTTAATAACCTGAGGAGTCTCGTACCCCTTCCGGGCAATTGATAGTATTAAAACGCCTTTCTCTGATCAAACTCTTTCCTCTTGCTTAAGGACCAGGGGTATACTGAGGCTAAATATCATATATGACATGTCCTTCAGTTTTGACAAGTGTCATTTGTTCAAGAGTGGAATGTAATACTTCTTTTAACCTTGGTGTTAATTGTAGTTGCTCAAGGTCCACAACACATCAAGTCAAGAAGGGGTTTTTGAGCTTGAATGCGGCCATATCCCATTTTAAATCATCATCATCAAACATCAATTCACCCACTAGATCAAATTGTTCATCCATTATACCCAGCAATTATTCATTAGTAGTGCCCATATTGTTTAGGAAATGTGATCGATGGAAACACTTGTATCAAATCGAAGCATCAATGTTTTATACATTTGACAAACAATAATCATTCAAATGTGTTTTTTGTGCAATTACATTATTTTTCCCTTTTGAAACAAAAATATTGACAAGAGACTCGCAATTTTATGGTTAGGGAGAATTTTGTTTATCGAATTGTGTGCATGCATTCACTCACACCTTCATCTTAATCTTGCCCTTAGGCCCATAGCTTGCATCAAATCTTTGAGAGCTTGTATCAATTATTCTTTCATTTGATACTAATGCTTATTGCTTCCAAATCTTGCAATATTGAGGCATCCACACATGTATGAAATAATGAGGCATGTTTTAATTTATTATTTTTGTTCATTCACATATTTTGTTGGTGTTGTAGAATGGATTCCTCTCAGTCTTCTACAAAAGAGGTAAGTGCGCCAGTTTTTGGCGGTAGAGATGTTTTTTGGGCATTTGGAGAGAAAGTGGTTGCAACGGATACCAGTAGAATTTGTTGCACTTACTGCAAGCAAGTCATAAATGGGGGCATCACTCGGTTCAAACATCATTTGGCTGGGATTAAGAGCAATGTAAAGTCATGCCCTCATGTCCCAACTGATGTCAGAGCAAAAGCCGAAGCAACCCTTGCAGCAGCACAAACTACTAAGCTGTTGAGAAGTAGTAGGTTACAGAGTAGCTTAGATGAGGTCATTGTTGGAGAGGCTGCAGATCCCGAAAATTCACAAAGGACTTCATTTACAAGTACTGGAAATAAAGGTCCAATGGATCAATTTATTAAGTCAGGAAATAGTTCACAAAGCACGATTGAGAGAAAGTTTAAGAAGAAAGCCAGAGATGACGCAGCTCTATATATTTCTAGGTGGGCATACGAGATGGGCATTCCTTTCAATGCTCTATATAGCATATCTTTCCAACAAATGTTACATGTTGTCGGTCTATGTGGCCCTGGGATGAAAGGACCAACGCCGTATGAGATGAGAGAGAAGTTCTTACAAATGGAAGTTCAACGGACCAAAGAAATGCTAAGCAGCTTCACTCAAACATGTAGGTTGCATGGGTGTAGTATTTTGACTGATGCTTGGACAAATCGCAAGGGCAGTGTAACACCTCCCCTGTAGTGAACGTATAATATGGGTCCGGCCGGGGCCCCACAACATACGAACGCCACAGCTTTAGCATTATAAGTTGATATAGCTACCCAAACTCAAAACACTTTGCACAACACAGCGGAAACAGAACATGACTAGAAGTTATCCACCACTAAAGAGTAAAACAAATGGCCATAAGGCCTACATCAAGAGTCCAAAGAAAAGTAGTACATCAAACATGAATGTGCTCAGCACTCCTAGTCTACCTCGGCATGCAAGCCGGGCAAAATAGTCTCAAACAAACATCATCAATACTGAAGTGCTACAAAAGAGGGAAAAAACTTCATGGGGCTTAGGCCTTTCTGGCCGGCGTGCTAGCTCCTGCATGCGATCCTTGACCTGTAAAAATTATTAGTAACGTGGGTCAGCAAAGGCTGACCTCAAACTGTGTAACAACACATCTCCTCCCGGCCGCCCCTAACGGACCCCGGGGAACCCTCCAACCTGCAAGTCAGCACTTCATATGCAATATAAACATCTATAAATAGAAAAGCATTAAAACAGGCTTGGATGTCTCAATCATCAAACATGTTCTCTACTGGTTGAGCATATAAAGAAAGGGCCTACTGTGCAACATGAATGCAACACCCGGGCTTCACTCAAGGTACCCTACTGCGTATGCATCTAGCACAACATCACATCATTTGGGTAGTCACATTTCCCCATTGGCATAAAGCTGCAAACACTAAGAGAGACACCTCTCCCTCAAATGGCGCATAGGCCGCCACAAGAAATTCTTGCCAAGGCCCCACCCGCTCGTGGGCTTAGCCCCGGGCTTGCCTGCAAGCTCTGACGTCTCATGTCAGGATTCCAACAAACACAGACCGACCAATTCTAAGAAGCCTTGCTGGACCCCACCCGCTCATGGCCTCTTTGCCCGGGCTTGCCCCAAGCTTGGCATTCTCGTCAGTCTCACAGAAGGGGACTAGTCTCGCCGGGACACTCTCCACACATGACGCATATGTCATGGGATAGCCAGCCGACCACGGAGACATAGCCACGCCTTGGCACAACACAACCAAGACTAAATACATCATAATCTCTCATTGTACTGCAGCGTTCCCGCGCACCAAGGAAACCATCTCCAACTCGTGCGGAGCTAACCTTGTCCCTCAAGGAAACCATCTACCGCCACGAGGAGCTAACCTTGTCCGGGTCCGACTACACGTACCTTTCAAGCAAACGGGACAATCACCACCATAACACAAACGGCATCTTGCCGCAACGGAAAATCTCTACGAATCCCTAAGTTCGTATGCAACATCACCGAGTCGGACTAACGGTCGCGACTACGGCTTCACCCACCATGCCTAATCCACTAGCGAAGCGGATCTCTAATGCAAAAATATGCCGGGGACGGACTCAATCAACCCGGAAGTTCCTCTTGAAACTTGACAAACCAAAACCCCTCTCATTTGAGAGTTTGGTGCCCAAAAATTAGAGAGAAAGAAAACTAAATGATGCTAATACGTGCATCCTAAGGACCGAGAGGAGAGATGTCGTTACCTTCCGACTCCTCTTCCTTGCCATGGCAAAATAGCCGGATGGAAATCTTCGCAACACTCCAAGCTTCACGGATCCGGACTCGGCCCGCGATTTGGAGCTCCGAAATCCTTCCTACAGCCCAAGACCTTCTTCTTCCTCCTTGCTCAAGTTTTTCTCAAGAACTTAGAAAGAGAAGACTTGGAAAACAAAAGAGGGTTTCCAACCCTAGAATCAGACTTAACTTCCCAAGAACAGTCCTGAGCCGTCAGATCCCAAAATTTGGGAAAGAATGGCAACGATTCGCCTGGAAAATAAAAGACCTGGGCCGAACATGGCCTGGCACACGCCCGTGTCCAGGGCCGTGTGCCTCATTCGCCGTCTCAAATCGACGCGCCTGGAACCGCACACGGGCATCCGACACGCCCGTGTTCAACCCGACACGCCCGTGTCCCCAGTGCCACGGCCGTGTGGCCGGCCGTGTGCCTCCAACAACACGGCCCCGAAACCAACCCGAGAGATGACACGGCCTGGGACACGCCCGTGTCCCAAGCCGTGTGCCAAGTCTCGACACCCGTCGACAGGCTTTGTGTCGACACCGCGGAAAAACGTCGAGCGAAGGTCGTCGACCAAGCGGGACACGCCCTGTGACACGCCCGTGTCACAGGTCGTGTGCCCTAGTCTCGACACTTTGTCGAGCGAATGTGTCGACACTTGGGCGGAGTGTCGACACGGCCTCGACACGCCCTGCGACACGCCCGTGTCGCAGGCCGTGTGCCCCACTCTCGACACTTTGTCGAGTGAAAGTGTCGACACTTGGGCCGAGTGTCGACACGGCCTCGACACGCCCTGCGACACGCCCGTGTCGCAGGCCGTGTGCCCCACTCTCGACACTTTGTCGAGTGAAAGTGTCGACACTTGGGCCGAGTGTCGACACGGCCTCGACACGCCCTGCGACACGCCCGTGTCGCAGGCCGTGTGCCTCCTGCCAGAAACCCAAAAATGTTCAGAACTGCAGACTGAACCTCTTGCAAAAACTGGGGTATTACAGGCAGAAGCGTCATGAATATTGTTGTGCACACAGTTGCTGGTATAGCATTTTGGTTATCGAAGAATGTATCATCATCTACACATGATGGCAAGTTCATATATGAGTTTGTTGATGAGACAATCAGTAGTCCGGATGGCCCAGGAGAAGCAAATATAGTACAGGTTGTGACGGATAATGCATCCAACAATATGTCTGCATCACGATTGCTAGCGGTAAAGAGACCAAATATTTTTTGGACTTTTTGTTCCGCTCACACCATAAATCTTCTTCTCCAAGATATTTCAAAACTGAAGCAAATTAAAAGTGCAATCTGTATGGACGTGTGATCTGACGAATGCGCATGTCTAAGAGAAAAACTCTAACCTATGTAAAGAAATGCTCGTTCGGACGAAAAAACTCTCCGGAAGGCAAAAGAACGCTCCCCTATCAAAATTATCCAATTTTGAACATGCAACCTCCCGTTAAGAAACTCATTTATTTAAATAAAAAATGCATTGAATTTGTTTCTCAAGAACAAAAAATAAATTCTATAAATAAAAGTAGAGCTATCACGGTTTCGGTTCCACTAAAACCATGAACCGAACCGTTAAGATAACAGTTTTTTAAATTTGAATCAAACCTTACTTGATTTGACCGGTTCCTGTTCTGATTCCGGTTCCAACATAACTTTTGGAACCGTCATGTAAACGACAACGGTTACGGTTCCATAAGAACCAAAACCAAACTATCCACTAACGGTTCGATCCGATTCTAATCGGTTCCAAATAGAACCAAAAACAAAATTGGCAGAATGGATGATGAATGTCAAAAATAAAACATCGGCGGGGAAAGTAACACCGTTTAATTTTTTTGCAAGTGAGACTTTGAAATCTGAGGACTAGACGCAGGAATTTTGTGTTATACAAAAAAGTAATTTTTGCATATAGTAAGAACTTTGACTTGTTAATCTTGAAATCTTATTTATATTTAAAATTTTATTTGAATGATATATTAGTTAATTTAATTTGACTAATTTATTGACCATAATTAAATGTCTTCCATGATTAATATTAAATAGTCCTTGTATATCATCTATATTTAAAACAAAATATTTCAAATAAATATGTGAATAAAATTGAAAATACATTATATAACTATATAAAAACTAAAACCGCATCGCAAAAACCAACTCCAAATCGCATTAATATCAAACTAAACTGCACGTTTTTGGTGCGGTGTGATTGTGTTCAGTGCAAAAATGATCCCATGTGATGCGATTGTGGATTGAGTTCAAATCGTACAAGTTTCATCATTAACAATAACTATAGATATTATAACTAGATCCATAATAAAAATTAACAATATAGTAATAGTATTAACAATAAAAAATGTTAAATAATAGTAATAATAATAATAATAATAATAAGAATTGTAAATGGGTCGCGATTTGGTTCTGCCTCAGACCGGTTCGAATCGACTAAAAATCTGAAACCGCTTGAGACTTGTATACTGCGGTTGTGATTTTGGTTCCGGTTCGGATAATAAAATAGAAGAACCACACTCGGACCAATGTTGTTCACGGTTCCAAAATTCAAACCGAAACCCGGATAATTCGTGAACGATTCGG
The DNA here is from genome assembly GCA_039583875.1 of Platanthera guangdongensis. NCBI lineage: Eukaryota > Viridiplantae > Streptophyta > Magnoliopsida > Asparagales > Orchidaceae > Platanthera > Platanthera guangdongensis. Next base: position 7,020,253 of record CM077148.1, on the reverse strand, counting down.
TCTGGTTCATTTAATAATAATAAATGGGTCGCGATTCGGTTCTGCTTCGGACCGGTTCGGATCGACTAAAACTCTTAAACCGCTTGAGATTTGTATGTTGCGGTTGTGGTTCTGATTCCGGTCCGGGTAATAAAATAAAAGAACCACACCCGGACCAATGTTGTTCACGGTTCTAAAATTCAAACTGGAACCCGGATAATTCGTGAATGGTTCGGTCCGGTTCTTTGGGGTTCCAATTCGGTTTTCAGCTTTAACATTTAAGTGACACCTCTGAATAGAAGTCATATTCATGTGCATTCATTTCCAGGACATATACCAGAAGACTTGCATATTTAATAATCTGAATGAAATAACGTTATCATCATTTCCCATTACATTTTCATATCAATACAATATAGTTTACTTATGCTGTTATGCGAATTAAAATATAATATTTTTAATTAAAAAAATACAAAAATAATTATCTACTATTTTCCCGAAATAAAAAACCAAACCAAAAATATCAAAACAACCCAAACTCCTTTTATGTATATTGTACAACCCCGTGTCCGGCGAGCGGGTCCCGCCAGGGTGGTCGAGCAGACCAAGTCCCGCGACCCGCACCCGAACGGCAAGACAGATGTACGGCGGAAGGTCTGGCCCGCTCTCGCCCATTTCAGGCGGGCGAGCCGGCGAGGCGAGCGAGCGGGTCGCGCGGAGAGCCCGGCGAGGCGAGCGAGTCGACCGGGGTCGCGGTGGCCGCCGGCCAGCCCCCACTCGCGACCTGGCCGCCGATCCGCCCCGGCAGAAGACAGGCAGGTCGCGACTGTCCGGCTCGCGCTCGCCCAGGGGGGATAGGCGAGCCAGCAGAGCCAGGTCGCGCCCGCCTCCCGCGGGGGGAATTGGAGGCGAGCTGACTCCCCATGGGTGCGAATAGCTACTCAGAACAGCGGAGCCTCGCTGTTGGCAGACCAGGTTGGACTACGCATAGCTGCTCAGGACGGCGGAGTTTGGCTGTTGGCAGACCCAACCAAGGGCTTTTTGGTATTTACAGGTCAGTTCTTTTGGTTATTGGCAGTTCAGATTCTGAAAATCTATAAATAAGACCCAAGGGGTACTTCAGAGGACACGCTTTCAGTGCCTCCTGACTCTCACTTTCAAGTGCTCTCTGAGGGTACCCTAGCTCGTCTTCTGGCTAAGGAGGGGAAGCGCTCAGAGATCTTCCGTGTTTGTGGTGGGACCTCCCTGCCGAGCCCTTGGGTCTGTTCTTTCTTGTCTCTCTCGTTGTTTTCCTTGCAGGAGCGAAGTAGGCGCGAGACCACCCCTTCCCCAAGGGTCGAACTCCACAAGAGACCGGATTCCGGTTTCAACACTTTGGTGCGGTGAGCGTGGACAGTGGTCAGTGCAGAAAAGCTTCGGCGAGCTCAATGACGGGAGGTCAAGGATCTGACAGACAGGACTCGACGCCCCCCCCCCCCCGCCTCTCGCAACGGTGGGGATGTTGGAGGATTTCAGGAACGAGGTGCTGAACCTCGTTAAGTTCGCGCTCGGCGCGCGGGCCGAGTGCTCGACTCCGGCAGCCCAGATCGCGGCCGCCCCTTCTTTAGGCGAAGACGCACCTGGGAGGCGAGCCGGGAAGGAAGTGGCTGAGGAAGGCCGGGGGAGCGAGCTCTCGGGGCGCGAGCTCTTCCCCGGTTCGGCAAGCTGAGGCCGGTTCGGCGAATTGGGCTCGCGGGACTCGCCGGCTCGCCCAGTGGGGGGGGGGGGGGTGCAGTCCTTTCAGCGAGCTGGTCTCCTCCGCACCAGTACCAGACGGGTTCAGGGAGCCTGAGATGTCCTACTACACCGGGAAGGGAGACCCGGTACAGCACGTCCAATGGTTCGAAGACGTGGTCTCCATCCGTCAGATGTCGGACGGATTCAAGTGCTGTCTCTTCGCCATCACTCTTCGAGAGAAGGCAAGGGAGTGGTTCCACCAGCTCCCGGCCAGCTCCATCTACTGTTTTGAGGACCTGCGTCGAGGATTCATGCTGAGGTTCACTACTTCGAAGAAGAGGAAGAAGGAGTCTGAGTCCTTGTTCCACATTAAGCAAGGAGTGAACGAGACGTTGGGAAGTTATGTGGATCGATTCCAGGAGGAGGTTACCCAGGTCCAGGAGATGCCGGGCCACAGTCTGATGATGGCTTTCACCCTGGGCCTGCAGCAGGGGTTCTTCCGAATGGAGCTAAAGAGAGTTCCCCCTCTCTCCTACGAGGAGTTGATGGAGAGGGCGACGAGAGAGGTCGACGGGGAGGCGTCAAACCCAGAATTTGCAAGAAAGCTGGTCAGATGGGCGACGGAGGAGGAAAAGGAGTCGAAGGGAGGAAGAGGACAGGAAGAGAGAAGAGGGGAGCCTAGGCTGAGGGAGCAGAGGCAGCTCCAGTGGCAGCAGCAGCCGAGGTGGGGGCACCAGGAGCCCGACCGTCGGTTGGGCTGGAGGCCCGAAGGACAGGGACAGGGGCCACCGCGAGGGTACTTCGGAAGGGGCCACTATCAGGGGAGGTAGGACCAGTTCCACCCACCGGGCTGGAGACAAGGTCAGAGGCCCCGGCTCCCCGATCAGGAGGAGGCCATGGCCATAGCCTTGGGAGCAAGGAGGGGGATCATGAGGAGGAGGAGAAGGGAGTTTAGGGTGGAGCTGCCCTATTGCGACTTCCATCAGGAAGAGGGGCACGCAACAGCCACGTGCCCGGAGTTCTTGGACATGAGAGGGAATAGGGAGCGGCAGCAGCAGCAGGAGGAGGCGCGGCAAGAAGTGAACATCGAGGAGGTCCTTCCTCGGGCGGAGGAGGATCGCTGCGAAGACCGGGTGGATGTGGGGACCCGAGGAGGGATCGGAGTGATCCACGGGGGAGTGGGGATCGAGGCTTCCCGCAAGGCAAGCCTCCACACCATGTACCGGCGGAGCGTCGCCTCTACGTCCCAAACCCCGCCGCCAGAGGAGAGGATCACCTTCTCCAGAAGTGATATGCCAGACCACGAGGATCCGTTCTGTGATGCGCTGGTCATCAAGGCCGCCATCGAGAATTTCACTGTCTCTCGGATCCTCGTGGACAATGGGAGCTCCGTGAACGTGGTCTTCAAAAAAGCGTTTGACGCGATGCAGGTGGAGGCTAAAAGGGTGTTGGCCTCGGACGGGCCCTTGTTCGGGTTCTCGGGAGAGAGGAAGGAAGTAGAGGGAGGAGTTGGCCTCCATGTCACCCTAGGGGGGCAGTCCCGAAACTGTAAGTTCGTCATTGTGGATGACCCCAGCAGCTACAGCGCAATCTTCGGGAGGCCCCTGATCAGCGCCTTCCGCTGTGTCCCCTCATCTTTCCATCAGTGCTTAAAGTTCAGCGCTGAGGGGGTGCAGGTCAGGGTTAGGGGGGACCCAAAGGTGGCACGGGAATGCTATGTCACTGCGGTGAACACCATCTCTTGGCAAGAGGGAGCCGAGGAGATGGGGCGGAGAATGGAGGAAGTCGAGCAGGAAGCAGGAGGGGAGGAGCTGGAGGTGAAGGACTGTGCAGAGAAGGCGGTAGGAGGAGGTCTGGAGGAGGTGGCCGAAGTAAGGGCCGTGGGAGGAGAGATGGAGGTAGAGGTCCCCGTTCTGGAGGAAGGGGACGCCGAAGGATGGGGGGAGCGGTCCAGGCTGGAGGTGGCAGAAGAAGTGGTGGAGCTGGAGGTGCTCACCCGGGGAGGAAGGATGGAGAAGATCCGCGTCAGCGGAGGGCTGACCTCGGAGGACCAAGGCAGGATGCTGGAGTGCATCCAGAAGAACGTGGACATCTTCGCCTGGAACACCGCGGAGATGCCGGGGGTTGATGCGGATGTAGCCTGCCACCGCCTCAACTTGGACCCGGGGACACGCCCCGTCCAGCAGAAGAAGAGGTCCACGGCGGACAAGCTGGCGGAACCCATCAGGGAGGAGGTGGCGAAGCATCTCAAGGCCGGCTTCGTGTCCGAGATTCAGTACCCCGGCTGGGTCTCCAACGTCGTGATGGTTAAAAAAGGAGACGGCCGTTGGCGAATTTGTATCGATTTTTCATTACTCAATAAAGCTTGTCCTAAGGACTGTTATCCTTTGCCTCGGATCGACGCGCTGGTTGACTCAGCCGTCGGCTTTTCTGTAATGAGTTTTTTAGATGCCTTTTCAGGTTACCATCAGATCAGGATGCACCCCCCGGACATTAAAGATGTCTCGTTCATCACAGGGGACGGTTTCTACTGCTACAAGATGATGCCATTCGGGTTGAAGAACGCCGGGGCCACCTACCAAAAGATGATGGATAGGGTCTTTAAGGAGCAGAAGGGAAGGAACTTGGAGGTGTACGTGGACGACCTCATGATCAAGAGCCGGGATGTGGACTCCCACCTCCGGGACCTGGAGGAGACGTTCGCCACCCTGCGCAGATACAAGATGCGGCTGAATCCCCTTAAGTGTGTTTTTGGGGCTAGCTGGGGGAAGTTCTTGGGGCATCTCCTCACCCCCGCAGGGGTCGAGCCGAATCCAGACAAGTTCAAGGCTATCCTGGAGCTGGGGTCCCCGCGGAATGCGAAGGAGGTCCAACGGCTGACGGGGAAGCTGGCGGGGCTGAGTCGCTTCCTTTCTCGGGCAGGGGAGAAGTGCTCCCCCTTCTTCAAAATGCTGAGGGGTGGTCAGAGGTTTGAATGGACCAAGGAATGTGAGGAGGCGTTCCAGGACCTCAAGGAGCAGTTGACACAGGCTCCGCTGCTCCAAGGGCCAAAGGAGGGGGAGAACATGTTCCTATATCTCGGGGTCGGGGCAGAGGCCCTAAGCTCCGTCTTGGTTCGTGAAGAAGGGAGGAGGCAGCTCCCAATTTATTACGTGAGCCGGGTCCTGAGGAAGGCCGAGCTCCGGTATCCGATCTTGGAGAAGCTGGCATTCGGCCTAATCATCTCGGCTCGGAGGCTACGGCCGTACTTCCAGGCACACCCAATCCGGGTGGTGACTGACCACCCTCTCCGCAACATCTTCGAGGGGGTGGAGCATTCAGGTAGGCTGGCCAAGTAGTCGATAGAGCTGAGCGAGTTTGATGTCTCCTTCGTCCCGCGGCTCTCAATCAAGGCTCAGGCGGTGGCCGACTTTCTAGCCAACTACGTGGTGGAGGTAGCGGAGGAAGAACTCACCCGCCCGATTCCTTGGAAGGTGAGGGTGGATGGAGCCTCAGGAAGACATTCTCTCGGAGTAGGAGTGGTTCTGGAAAGCCCTCAAGGGACTCAGATTAAGCAGACGGTGGTGATGCATTTTCCCATTACCAACAACCAGGCCGAGTATGAAGCAGTGATAGCAGGGCTGCGCCTGGCCAGGGAGTTGGGGGTGCTGGATGTGGAGGTCCTAACCGACTCCATGGTGGTGGCTTCCCAGATCAACGGGGAGTTCGAAGCAAGGGAGCCCGCTTTGAAGTTATACTTGACCAAAGTGAAGGGGGTCATAGGGACCTTCCAGACCTTCTCCATCCGACACGTGCCGAGGGAAGAGAATGAACAGGCCGACCAACTAGCGAATCATGGCCCCCGGATGGGGGGCACCATCACCGACCTGTTCCGCCCCTCCATCGGAGAAGGGGAGCTCATGGAGATCGATCAGCAGCCTTCGTGGATGGATCCAGTGATAGTTTTCCTCTCCACGGGAGAGTATCCGGAGGGAGTAGACAGGAAGAAGCTGAGGCACAAGTCCGCTTACTACCTCCTTAAAGACGGACAGCTATACAGGAAGACCCTCTCCGGGATGCTGGCTCGCTGCATATCCGAGGGTGAGGCGCAGAGGATCTTAGAAGAAGTCCACTCCGGGGAGTGCGGGAGTCATTCTGGGAGTCGGACCTTGGAGGGAAGGATAGTCAGGCAAGGGTATTTCTGGCCCACCCTGGGCCGGGACGCCGCGGAGTTCGCAAGGAGATGTCATAAGTGCCAGCTATTTGCCCCCTCCAGCTACAGCCGGCCCAACAACTCAAGAGTATTACGGCCCCCTGGCCCTTTGCAATCTGGGGAATGGATTTGGTTGGACCGTTCCCCCAGGCCAGCGGCCAGAGAAGGTTCCTCCTAGTGATGATCGACTACTTCTCAAAGTGGATGGAGGTGAAGGCATTGGCCAAGGTGACCTCCCAAGTGATCAGGAACTTTGTTTGGGGGGAGATCATCTGTCGCCATGGGATGCCCCAGGCCATCGTCACCGATAACGGACCCCAGTTTGCCAGTGCCGAGTTCACCAGCTTCTACGAGCAGCTTGGAATCGACCTCAGGTTCGCCTCGGTCCACCACCCCAGGAGCAACGGGCAGGTGGAGGCCGCGAACAAGATCATCGTCAATCTGCTCAAGAAGAAGGTGGAAAACTTGAGGGGGAGCTGGGTGGAGCAGCTCCCCGCCGTTCTTTGGGCCCTTAGAACCACCCCTAACACGGCCATGGGGGAGACCCCCTTCAAGCTCTCACATGGGTGTGAGGCGGTGCTCCCCATAGAATTTGAAGTCCAAACGCCACGAGTCGAGACGGCCAGAGAGGGCCGAGAGGAATGGCAAGCCGAGAACAAGGAGGAGCTGAGACTCTCCCTTGACATGGTGAAAGAGTTGAGGGACCTTTCGGCCATCCGACAGGAGGAGGTCAAAAGGAGGATGGCAAAATACTTTGACAAGCATGTCAGGGTCAAACAGTTCGCAGAAGGGGACCTGGTGCTGAAGAAGGTGGACGCGGCAGGGAGGTCAGCGTCCGTAGGAAAGCTCAACCCCAGCTGGGAGGGGCCATTCATTGTGAAGGAAGCTTTGAAGTCAGGGGGCTATCGGCTCCAAAATGTAGAGGGCGAGGCCCTGAGTCTCACCTGGAGTGGAGACGACCTGAAGAGGTTTTTTCCCTAAGCACCTGTAAGCAACACGATTTGTTATAATGAAGCCCTTTTTCTCCCCCCAGGATTGCCATATCCAGCTTGCACAAAGAATTGGAATGAGTTTGGACCCCGAGAAGATCCCGCTGCCAGGCTCTCACCTAGCTGGCAGGGCCGGAAGTCACTCGATGTCATCCCTAGCCCCGAGAAGATCCCGCTGCCAGCTCCCACCTAGCTGGCAGGGCCAGAAGTCACTCGATGGAATGAGTTTGGACCCCGAGAAGATCCCGCTGCCAGGCTCTCACCTAGCTGGCAGGGCCGGAAGTCACTCGGTGTCATCCCTAGCCCAGAGAAGATCCCGCTGCCAGGCTCCCACCTAGCTGGCAGGGCCGGAAGTCACTCGATGGAATGAGTTTGGACCCCGAGAAGATCCCGCTGCCAGGCTCTCACCTAGCTGGCAGGGCCGGAAGTCACTCGGTGTCATCCCTAGCCTCGAGAAGATCCCGCTGCCAGGCTCCCACCTAGCTGGCAGGGCCGAAAGTCACTCGATGGAATGAGTTTGGACCCCAAGAAGATCCCGCTGCCAGGCTCTCACCTAGCTGGCAGGGCCAGAAGTCACTCGGTGTCATCCCTAGCCTCGATAAGATCCCGCTGCCAGGCTTCCACCTAGCTTGCAGGGCCGGAAGTCACTCGATGGAATTAGTTTGGACCCCGAGAAGATCCTGCTGTCAGACTCTCACCTAGATGGCAGGGCCGGAAGTCACTCGGTGTTATCCCTAGCCTCGAGAAGATCCCGCTGCCAGGCTCCCACCTAGCTGGCAGGGCCGGAAGTCACTCGATGGAATGAGTTTGGACCCCGAGAAGATCCCGCTGCCAGGCTCTCACCTATCTGGCAGGGCCGGAAGTCACTCGGTGTCATCCCTAGCCTCGAGAAGATCCCGCTGCCAGGCTCCCACCTAGCTGGCAGGGCCGGAAGTCACTCGATGGAATGAGTTTGGACCCCGAGAAGATCCCGCTGCCAGGCTCTCACCTAGCTGGCAGGGCCGGAAGTCACTCGGTGTCATCCCTAGCCTCAAGAAGATCCCGCTGCCAGGCTCCCACCTAGCTGTCAGGGCCGGAAGTGACTCGATGGAATGAGTTTGGACCCCGAGAAGATCCCGCTGCCAGGCTCTCACCTAGCTGGCAGGGCCGGAAGTCACTCGGTGTCATCCCTAGCCTCGAGAAGATCCCGCTGTCAGGCTCCCACCTAGCTGGCAGGGCCGGAAGTCACTCGATGGAATGAATTTGGACCCCGAGAAGATCCCGCTGCCAGGCTCTCACCTAGCTGGCAGTGCCGGAAGTCACTCAGTATCATCCCTAGCCTCGAGAAGATCCCGCTGCCAGGCTCCCACCTAGCTGGCAGGGCCGGAAGTCACTCATTAGCAATAACTTGCGGCCCAGGACAAATCCCGCTGCCGGACTCCCACCTAGCCGGCGAGGTCGGGAACTACTCAAACGATGTTAACAACAGGTCGGAATCACAAACGTTAATAAAAAAAAGGGGGGGGAAGGGTCTAACATAGCCCCCCAGCCCCAGGAAAGACGGCCGAGTGGAGGCGAGAACCTGGGCGAGAGTCCACAAGAAATCAGGCAATACGGCCGAGGCATGAGCCGGCTCACCCTGCTCGGCGGGCGAGCGGCCGCCTCATCAGGGCCGGGCCGCAAGGGCAGGACGCGTCGCACGGCAACAGCAAATGCATAAATAAGGCGAGCGAGAGAACATTTATAAAAGCAACAATAGCTGAAAAAACACAAAGTATAGGCGCAGCCCACGCGTACATCTCAAAGCGAGTAAACATACATGATAATATACATCTAAAAAATAAATGTCAAAAGTCAGGGGAGACGCGAGATCCGGGGCGAGGAGTCCTAAATGGGTTGGAAGGCTTTGTCCCCAGGGTCCGACACGGGGAGGAACAGCGCCGGCACCACGTCTTCTGCCGAGAGTTCCGCCGCCTCGCTCGTAAGGAGATCCGCGCATCGTATACTTCGTGACGCTGGCAGCGTTCTTTTGCATCAGCACTTCCAAGTCGTGGTCGGAGTGGTGCTCGAGCGGGCAGACCCTGCTGTCTGAGGAGGGACAGCGGCGGCGGCCTCCAGCTCGCGAACCCGCGCCTCCAACGCCGCTTTGTCCTGACCGAGCGTGGCGATCTCGGCACCGATCCGGCTCGCCGTCGCCGCATCCTTGGGAAAGGGAGAAGAAGAATCGTGAGCCGAATTCGCGAGAAGGGGCGGTAGGTCAGGGTGAGTACGTACCACCCCGCCCAGGTACTGCGCGAGGGTCTCCTCTGCCGCATCGGCCCGACTCCTCTGAAGGGTCGCGTCCTCCTGAGCGAGCTTCTGGGCCGCCTCCCTCTCGTCCGCAAGCTTCTTCAAGGAGGTAGCGTTCCGCTCCAGTTGAGTGCAACGCCTCCCCACCATGTGAGCAAGCTCCAGGCCGCGCAGCTGGGCCCGTGCGCTCTCATGAACCAATACTCGCGTCTCCTCTTTGCCGTAGATGGCAGCGTCCTCTCGCGAGTACAAGCCAAAGGAGAAGTTATACGCTTCCCCGCCGATGGTGTCCTGCTCCATCCAGCTCGGCAGCAGGGTCGAGACCATCGCGCGGTTAGACTCCTTATCCCACGACAGGAGCGGGACGCCGAGCTCGTCCAGGTATCTCTCACCGTAGCCGAAGTTGCGGTGACCCCTCGGCACCGGCTCCGTAGGAACTTGATGTAGGATCTTGTGGCGCCCTTAGAGGGGGGGTGAATAAGGGCTCTTTAAAATTTTTTAACTTTTTATAAAATAAAAGACTAGCTACTATGAATGAGACAGATCAATGAAATGAATAACAATATTATACTTCTTCAAAACGAATATGTAAAATGATTCCAATAAAGCTTGAAATCAAGGCTTACAACGATAATAGTTTTTAGCTTTGTTTTTCACCGATCCTTCTCCCAAGAACCGGTAGGCTATAGTCAATATCTCCCTAGATATGCCTACTAGCCTCCCCTAGATCAAACCTATGATCTAGACGCTACACAACTCGCTGCGATTTACTCCTAAGCCTCATACGGACCTAGACACCACACACAAGGTGGTGATTTGCCCCTAAGCCACACACGGACTTAGACACCACACACAAGGTGATGATTTTCCCTACCCAATTACAAAGATAAAAGATGAAAATGAAAGTACAATAGTAAAACTTAAAAACTCCCTCAAAATCACGAGCTCTGAAGATGATGATGGACCAACGAGAAGATCTCCAATCTTGAACATACGGTCGTATCTCCTTCGCTCTTGAGATTTCAACGGACCAAGGGAGTTCGTCTGGAAACGGAGATGAAGGCTCTGAAAATTCTCTGGGAAAACAAAGCTCTGCACGATCCAACCCTTCCCTGAAATTTTTGGCCGTATATATCATTTCACGCTATCGCCGGCGTTAGCGTTAACGCCCCGCGATAGTGATAACTCTCCGTTGCTTGACACGTGGCACACGTCGCGCTGATTTTCAGATCTGAGCGGAGAACGTGACGATCGTGGGATATCGCGCGGCGACATCGGTATCGCCCGGCAATATCGCTGATCGTGACTGACTTCGTGCGCGGCAACGTGCGGATTAAGGCTGACGTCAGCAGGATTAACGCTATCGCCCGCGTTAGCGTTATCGCCGGCGATAGCGCGTTTTTCCTTTTCATCAATGTCATGCTCAGCCTTTATTCTGTACATAAAAATGTTGTTATCCCTGCACATTTAAAATACATACCAAGATCAAATACATCCGGGATTTGGTATTCTCAAACTAAGAAGCGCGGAACGCATGCTCCAACAATCTCCCCCTTTTGATAATAACAAATCCACTAAGAAAGAAATTGCATTAGATCAGGAGAATGTAAAACAATTCTAATAATCAATATGAATCAAAGTGCATAACTAATTATAATAAACTCCTCATTTAATAAATGTGGCTCCCCCTATATTGTCCCCCTATTCAAAAAAATAGGTACTCCCCCTAAATGTACTAATCAATTAAAAGAAATAGGTAAGAAATAGGTACTCCCCCTAAATGTACCAATCAATTTATTTCGTACTGAATCTCCCCCTTTTGGTATTAGCAAAAGATGGTGGAAAGAAAACGAGGTGGAGATGCAGAAGCTGAAAGAAGCTGAGTGAGTAGAAATAGAATGGAGAAACACGAGTAGTATGATAGAGACTGGAAAAAACCATGTAATAGTGTTACCTGAAGATTTGGAAGGTTATCAAAAAAAATAGGCTATGGAAAAAATTAATTTAAGAGTTGAATTGAAACATTGAAAAATTGTCAGGTGAAGATATCGAAAACAGGAAAATTGATGAAATGGAAGAGAAGAACTATGACCGGTCCAATTCTCATGAGAAGAAATTTTATAAGTGATAATGTTGTGTACATGTGAAGAGTGATTTAGTATACATATTCCTTAAGAAATAATGTTACAGGAAGGTTTGCAAGATATGGATACAAGAAACTAACACCGTTACATAGATAAGCTCATGTCATAAAGATTTTTCTTTTTAAAACAATGGCCAAGTGGGTTTGCACAAGACACTTTACAATCCTTGTCAAGGTGCTCAACCTCACAATGCTCATTAAGACTTATCAGGAGGGTGAGTAGAGCTTGATTGGAGTATCCTAGTCATGGAATAGTGTTTTTTTTCCTTAAATATTTTGCATTCATGTTTTAAGAAACTTTGACTTAGGACTCCGAATTCACTTGTATTGCAAACCCCAAAAAAAAAGTTTTTCAGAATGGCCATCAGTTTGGAAAATCAATGTGAATGACTCATAAATGAAAATGTTAGCGTTGTATGCGAATCTTTGAAACAAACCAATAGCATGTAAGAAGAAACTTAAGGATGTGTAAATATCAGCTCGTGTCAGTGTGAGCACATTGTCAAGCATAAAATATTACTCATACTTAGAGGCATGCGGAAACAAGTCTATTCAAGTTCCAGTCATCAATGATACAGGTAGATATCAAGAGTACGACAAGTTAAAAACAATGTTCAAACAACTGATAAACTAATAATCACACAGGTACTATGTATTGTATTCTGATAAGCATCCAAAACTTTACGATAATACTAGAAACAGGGTTTTAAAAAATTGGTAGAATTTGTTTTTGGAAAATGGCTAAAAGAAATCACTATCGCCCGCGGTAGCGCTACCGCGCGGCGATAGCGGTTTTTGATATTAAAGGCGAAAAAACCGAAGGGGGCTGACTCATTTCCTGCTTTGACCGACCCTGGGCTGTTTGGCATTGTCTTCTTCAGCGGAAACCCTCAAAACTCCAAAAGGTAAGGCCTAGATCCCTCTTTATGGTGATGTTTTTCTTCAAAAAAAATATAGATCTGCAATCTATAGCATGAAAGGAGATAGATCTAGGAAAAAAATTCGATTTTGGTCATAGATTTTGTTAAGAGAAAAATTTTTGAAGAACATACCATTTTGATGCAAAATCCTTTCAAAAAACGAGTTATAGGTTATAGATCTTTGAGATGTATGGAAGTTTAGTAATTTTTCTGAACCTAAGAGAGAAAATATACCGGTTATTTCAAAAACGAAGATTTTCTACTATCGCCCGGCGTTAGTGCTGTCGCCGGCGACAGAAGAAAACTTGGAAAATTTAATTTTTTTGAGTTAACACGATATTTAATTATGTTTTCAGGAAATGGCATCATCATCCCGCGCAAGAAAGAGTACCAGCCGCAATCCTCATGCATCATATCAAACATACCCGGGAATTGAGAATGCGTCAGTTGGGATCGCGAAACTTTTGGATGAATCACTGCCACCACATATCTATGAACTACTTGTTGAGTCAGGTATAATGTCTCTCATTGTACCGAACACTTTTAGCTCCATCTTCGTAAGAGATTTTTATAATAATTTGGAAGACCCTAAATATACTGGGTTGAATGGAGGAGTAAGGTCTCGAATCCAAGGAGCACAAATAGATATTACTCATGCTGATTTGAGATGAGAATATAGTCTTGCCACTTGTGAGGATCATGTTATTGATATAGTAGAGAATTACCGTAAGGATCGTGATTGGAGTATTCTGAACCAAGTCCTTCATGGAAAAGAAAATAGGAGTTTGATTCAAGACGTCTCATCACTCTCTCGCGATGCATTTGTGATTCAAGACATATTAAGGAACACGGTTATGTTGAAATCCGGTGACACAAAGAAGATCACGGCTCAATTGAGCTTAGTGACGTATTATGTATTAGAGAGAGTCAAGTTTGACGTGGCCGATTTTGTGTTATCCATCATACGATATACATATAAAATGAAGCATCCCCTTAGGAGGAAACTGAATACACTTCCATTAGGAAGTGTTATTCAAAGGATAGTATATCAGAAATATGATTGGATAGATCAGGAGTTCTACATTGATGATTGTATCCCGGCGATACATACCGTAGAACCAGCTAGAGGTCCATCTCCTAGGGCTGCCTCGTCATCAAGACAACCACTCCAAAGGGGAGGTTCTTTGCGTGAATCTATTGAGGATCTAAGAGAGACTGTGGAGCAGATGAAAGAGGAACAAAGGCGTAGTCATTCCGGTTTTCGCAAATTCATGAAATTTCTGGTAAAGGGGCTGAAATTAAAGCCAACTCCGGAAGAAGAACGAGAATGGGGGAGTCCAGTCGAGGATCCTCCACGGCATTCAATAAGGCGTACGCGAAGGCCTAGAGAACCAACTCCGACTTCCAGTGAAGATGTGAATGTGTCTGCTGAAGAGAACATGGATGAGTGATTGTTTATGATCAGTGATGTAATATCTTATGGTGTAATGTATCTGTGATATCGCCGGCGATAGTGCTGTCGCCTGGCGATAGTGAAAACTCTTTTAATTTGTGGTTCTGTTGTTTGTACTTTCTGTTTTAGTGTTATCCTATGTACTGCCCAGTTTTATGTTATGTTTTCTGTTATTTATATGTGTTGGCTAGTTCTAAAATTTTATATGTGTTATCCTAACCGCTTCTAGTCTAGCAACGGGTGCAAAAGTTTCATCATAGTCTACCCCTTCAATTTGTGCATAACCTTTTGCAACTAATCTGGCTTTATTTCTAACAATTCTAGAATCACTATCCAATTTATTTTTAAAAATCCACTTTACTTCAACTACAAGATGATTTTTGGGTCGTTCTACAAGATTCCAAACCTTATTACGTTCAAATTGATTAAGTTCTTCATTCATGGCTAAAAACCAAAATTCATCATTTAAAGCGGTGGAAACATCTTTTGGTTCTATTTCAGAGACAAAGCAAAGGTTTGAAAATAAAACATGTAAAGAAGAACGAGTACTTACCCCTTTTTGTGGATCTCCAATAATAAGCTCCTTCGGATGATCCTTTGAAAATATCAATTCCCTTGGAGGGACATGTTGTTCTCTTTCTTCTTCTTCTTTTCCTTCTTCATTCCTTTCAAGTTCTTCATCATCATTTTCCATCAAAGGAAGGGGTGTATCTTCTTTTCCTGTAGTTTTCTTATCTACACATGGAACAACCTCATCAAACCTAACATGAATAGATTCTTCAACTATTTTTGTTCGTTTATTAAAAATTATATAAGCTTTACTAGTTGAAGAATACCCAATGAAAACTCCTTCATCACATTTTTCATCAAATTTTCCTAAGGAATCTTTAGAATTTAAAATAAAACATTTACACCCAAAAACTTTGAAATAAGAAACACTTGGTTTTTTATTAAAAATTAATTCATAAGGAGTTACTTTTAAAATAGGGCGAAGCATTACTCTATTAATTACATAACATGCAGTACTCACCGCTTCAGCCCAAAAAGATTTTGGTAAAGAAAATTCAGATAACATCGTACGGGCTAGCTCTTGAAGAATCCTATTTTTCCTCTCCACTACACCATTTTGCTGTGGTGTGCGTGGAGCGGAAAATTCATGTTTAATTCCTAACTCCGTACAAAAAGAAATAAACTTTTCATTTTCAAATTCTCCTCCATGATCCGAACGTATGCGTTTAATTTTTAATTCAAATTCATTTTGAATACGCAAACACAATTTAGAAAATTCTGAAAACGCATCGGATTTTGAGGTTAGAAACAAAGTCCAACAAAAGCGTGAATAATCATCAATCAATACAAATGTATACTTTCTACCTCCTAAGCTAGATATAGTGATTGGCCCAAATAAATCCATATGAATTAATTGGAGTGGCCTAGTTGTAGAAATAATATTTTTACTTTTAAAAGATGATTTTGTAAATTTCCCTTTTTGACAAGGCTCACATAATGAAGACAAATTTCCATCTAGCAATGGTAAACCTTTGATTAATTTATCTTTTGAAAGTTTTTTAATTAACTTTGCACTAGTATGTCCAAGTCGCCTATGCCATAATTCTAACTCATCATTTTTTGATAAAAAACATTTTAAAGTAGAATTTGAAAAATCATAAAATTTAATCATATATACGTTATGACATCTAGGGGCGGTAAAAACAATTTCATTTGTTTTGGAATCAATAATTTTGCATAAATTTGTAGAAGATTCAAACAAAACATTTAAACCCTTATCACATAGTTGGCTAATAGAAATCAAATTATGTTTTAAACCTTCTACTAACAAAACATTTGAAATTGAAAAACTTTCGTTACCCACAACACCGATGCCGATGATTTTTCCTTTTCCATTATCTCCAAATGTAACGACTCCTCCTTTCTTCATCTCCAGGCTAAGAAACTTCTCTTTATTGCCCGTCATGTGCTTTGAACAACCTGAGTCCAAGTACCACACGTCTTCTTTGTCCTTAGCCTGCCAACACACCTAGAAAGAGGATGTGAGTAAAGATCTGGCTACCCAAGTGGTTCCACCCATAGTATAGGTAGAGGCCTTAGGCATCCAGATTTGCTTAATTTTACTTTTTCCTTTCTTCCAGCACGAGTCCGTGGTGTGACCAAATCTATTGCATTTGGCACATGTAATGTAGCAAGAAGAATATAACTTCTCTGGACTTTTACTGTGAGAAAAGGTAGTATCAGTTAATTTACTATTATCATAATTGTTAAAATTTGACTTTCTGGATTTCTCGCTATCGCCGGCGGTAGTACCTATCGCCGGGCGATAGCTTCCAGTCGTGTATCCGAGTCAAAACCTTCCAGATCCGTGACATTGGTAACCTAAGATCATATCCAGTGATCTTTGGCCCAAACCAAATTTTTTCATGGCTAGTGTTAGGTCATGAATCTGCTTTCTCATTTCATTATTCTCGGATACTAGATTTACACATCTACGTTCAAAAGCTTTCTTTCCTTCATAGACTTTGGAAATAGAAGATTTCAGATCTCTCTCTAAAATCTCATTCTTTTTATTGAGAATTTTTATTTCTGAATGAGATTTGGAAAGGGATTCTTCAAGTTCTTTTATTCTTCCCATAAAGTGATCACACTCTTGGCAAGAGACTTTTTCTTTTCCAATAGTCTTATTTTCATTTAACAATTTTTTGTTTTCTTTAATTAAAACTTTATTTTTAGTTTTAAGAATATCATTATCTTTTAAGCTTTTTTCAAGATATTTGCAAGTATTTAAAAATTCAGAAAATAATTCATCATAAGTTGGAGGAGTTACCTCAGTGTCGCTTTGGACACTGCACTCGTCATCAGATGTGACGCTTTTTCCCATTAGGCACATATTGGCCTCCTCCTCGCTTGAGCTTGAACTGCTTGTACCCTCAGAGGTAGTATCATCCCATGTTTCAGCATTCAGGACCTTCTTCTTCCCTTTGTGCTTCTTTTCTTTAAGTTCTTTCAAATACTTTGGACACTTGCTTCGAATGTGTCCTAACTTCCTGCAATGATAGCACTCCGGTGGGGGTCTCTCTTCCTCCTCATCGTCATCATCCTTTTGTTTTTTCTTTCTAAACGTCTCCTTCTTAAAGTACTTTTTAAAAGCATTTCTCCTCTCCGGATTTCTCATAAAATTTTTAAACTTTCTTACAAAAAGACTCTCCCCATCATCTTCTTCATCCTCAGAATTACTGCATTCTTCTTTCTTAGATCTTAGAGCCAACCCCTTCTTCTTAGGCTCCATGTACTCTTGTTGTTGAATTTTCAATTCAACTTCATGAGTTTTCAAGTTTCCAATCAGGCTTTCAATATTCAGAGATTTAAGATCATGAGATTCAGAAATAGCTGTCACTTTGGGATTAAACTTAGGGGGGAGAGATCTAAGAAGTTTTCTCACCAAATCACCAATTGAAAAATTTTTTCCAAGCACTTTTGAGTCATTCACTATCTTGGTGAATCTGGTGTACATTGAGTCTACGTCCTCATCCACTTCCATCCTAAACTTTTCAAATTCCGATTCAAGTTGAAACAGCTTCGAGTCCTTCACCTGCGAGGTACCTTCATGAGTTACTTCAAGTAAATTCCAAATCTCATAAGCATTACTACAAGCACACGTTCTATTAAATTCAGTCCTATCTAATGCACAAAATAATGCATTCATGGCTTTTGCATTATTTTTGCATCTTAGTTTATCTTGATCATCCCATTTATCTTTTGGTTTTTCCATTTCTACATTGCCTACTGTATAAGTGGGATGAACATAATTAATCTCTACCATATTCCAAACCTCAATATCAAGGGAAATAAGAAAACACTTCATCCTAGTTTTCCAGTAATTATAGTCAGATCCAGTGAATAATGGAGGTCTGCTAATTCCTTTCCCCTCAGAGAAAGCATGGTCATGCTGCGCCATAATTCCTGGTGGTGAAACCGTATTAGGAATAACCAAGCTCTGATACCACTTATAGGATCTTGTGGCGCCCTTAGAGGGGGGGTGAATAAGGGCTCTTTAAAATTTTTTAACTTTTTATAAAATAAAAGACTAGCTACTATGAATGAGACAGATCAATGAAATGAATAACAATATTATACTTCTTCAAAATGAATATGTAAAATGATTCCAATAAAGCTTGAAATCAAGGCTTACAACGATAATAGTTTTTAGCTTTGTTTTTCACCGATCCTTCTCCCAAGAACCGGTAGGCTATAGTCAATATCTCCCTAGATATGCCTACTAGCCTCCCCCTAGATCAAACCTATGATCTAGACGCTGCACAACTCACTGCGATTTACTCCTAAGCCTCACACGGACCTAGACACCACACACAAGGTGGTGATTTGCCCCTAAGCCACACACGGACTTAGACATCACACACAAGGTGATGATTTTCCCTACCCAATTACAAAGATAAAAGATGAAAATGAAAGTACAATAGTAAAACTTAAAAACTCCCTCAAAATCACGAGCTCTGAAGATGATGATGGACCAACGAGAAGATCTCCAATCTTGAACACACGGTCGTATCTCCTTCGCTCTTGAGATTTCAACGGACCAAGGGAGTTCGTCTGGAAACGGAGATGAAGGCTCTGAAAATTCTCTGGGAAAACAAAGCTCTGCACGATCCAACCCTTCCCTGAATTTTTTGGCCGTATATATCATTTCACGCTATCGCCGGCGTTAGCGTTAACGCCCCGCGATAATGATAACTCTCCGTTGCTTGACACGTGGCACACGTCGCGCTGATTTTCAGATCTGAGCGGAGAACGTGACGATCGTGGGATATCGCGCGGCGACATCAGTATCGTCCGGCGATATCTCTGATCGTGACTGACTTCGTGCGCGGCAACGTGCGGATTAAGGCTGACGTCAGCAGGATTAACGCTATCGCCCGCGTTAGCGTTATCGCCGGCGATAGCGCATTTTTCCTTTTCATCAATGCCATGCTCAGCCTTTATTGTGTACATAAAAATGTTGTTATCCCTGCACATTTAAAATACATACCAAGATCAAATACATCCGGGATTTGGTATTCTCAAACTAAGAAGCGCGGAACGCATGCTCCAACACTTGAGACCCGCCCGGCGGCGCGGAGGTGCCCGCCGCCCTGACCGGGGAGTCGCTGGTCGAAGCAACCAGCGGGGGCGAAGGGCCCTCGGCCGGTAGGACCACAGGGGCCTTGCCCTTCCTTTGGCTCGCGGTGGGTTGTTGATCTGCGGTCTTTGCCACCTTCGGCGGAGGGGTGGGCTGTCTGCCACCCGGCCGCTTCTTGGCCGGGACCAATGGGGTGTCGCGCAGAGCGGCATCCGCCGCCTGAGCACGGGCGAGAACCCCGGGGAGAATCCGAGCGCTCTCGTAAGGGGGGTGAAGAGTGATGTCGCGCTCGCCTGTCAGGAAGAATGGGTGAGATAAAGGAAGAGAGGGGAATAAGGCATGACAGCGGTGAGTGGCAAACCTCCCCCCGGCGGGACAGCAGCGAGGTCGTCAAGATGGCGGCGCAGGAACGCGACCTCAAAATTCTTCCCGGCAAAGAATGCGCACAAGTCTGCTTCGTGGCCACCTAGGCTGGGCGGCCGGTAGCTCGCCTCGCTGAGCTGCACCGGCGAGAATGGGATGTTGCCGAAATCCCCTTTGACGAACAGGAATTTCTTGAGCCAATTGTGACTCTTATTGACTGTCTCCCGCACCTTGAGGTGGGCGCTGGAGAAGTAGGCCGTCCCGTCTCGATTCGCCCGGAAGGAGAACAGCTTCCGGAACACGGCGAGGCTGAACTCCACTCGCTCTTCTCGCAGGAAGCAGGCGAACCCCACCATGACGACTCTGGAGTTCGGGGTCATCTGGCCTAGGACGACCCCGAAATACTTCAGCACCTGGCGCACCTCGGGCCACAGGGGAAGTCGCAGGCCCACCTCGAAGTGAGCTAGAGGGATGGCGAGCTCATCCCTAGATAAGTCGTTGATTCTTTCCCCATCCCTGGGCCGTCTCGTCGAAAAGCCCGGCGGTACGTGGTCGCCGAGAGCATCCAAATACTCGAGCTCCGAGATGACAGCGTGAGGAAAGTTGTGCTCTGAGAAGGTCCAGACACACTTACTTCGTCCGTCCACGTCGCCGCCGCCGCCGCCCATTCCCATCGAATCGCCGCCGAACGTGCGAGATAGATCCAGAAGGCGAGCACAAGCAGTACTTCGCGGGGAGCAGGAAGCGAGAGGGTTTGGAATCGGTGGGGGAATAAGGGCCTGCAGGGCCTATTTATAGGGAAAGAGAAAGGGCGGGAAATTTCCCGCAGAAAGAGGGGGTGAATATAGCAAAAATCGGGCCGACGTTTCGACTTCACGACGCGCGGTCGTGCCGCCGAGGCCAGTCAGGCGTGGTTCTCGCCCGGCCGTGCCCGCGCGAAGCGGGCGTGCGCGACTCTCGGCCCGCATCCATCCAGGATCCCGCGCGAGCCGGGAGACACCCGGCTGGCGAGCTCCTCGGCTCGCCCCCACCCCGATCAGCAGGTCAGGCAGAATGAATTCCTCCCCTGTCCCACCCCGCAGAAAGCAAAAGCAACAGCTTGATAATTTTGATACATCTCAACAATAAAAGGTTAGGCCCACAGGCAGGCAAGGAGAGTTGCGAATCGTCACAGATACAAGATAACTTTGCGATAGCAGTAGAAACCCCGCGATGTCCCGCGAGCGGGAAAAACGGGTTGGGTCAGTACTCGACCCACTTCCACCTGTGCCGCCGCTTCGTTCCCGATCGCGGCGGCACGCGAGAATCGTGGTAATCGCGAACTGCCACTAGCTCCCGCTCAGCCAGGCCGATCTGCTCTGTGGTGCTCCTAAGATGCCCCTCGGCTCGCGTTATATGCATGCCCGGCGAAGTCACATCGTCGTCTTCCGCTGCGCGCCGAGGGCCCTCCAAGGCCGCGAGCCGGGCCTCAGTCTCGGCCTTGTCTCCATCGACCCTCTTCACGATCTCCTGCAGCAGCAGCGAGTGTTTTTGGAACAGCCGCGTCACCTGCCTCTTCATCCCCACCGCGTCGGTCGGGTCGCCCAGGTAGTCAGAGACACTATCCACGTCGGGCGGAGGCGAATACCCTTCGCTTGTCTCAGTTTCGGAGGAGGCCCTGTTATAGCCTACAAACGGGGCGATTCAGAAGGAGCAAACAACAGACAAAGCCAACGGTAAGTACCAGCTCACCAGGGGTTGGCACATCGCCCGCACCGACGGATGGGCGGGAGGAGCCCGGCCGACCCTGAAAGGTTTCTCCCTCGAGGGTCTCAAGAGATTTACCCAGTCCGTGGGAAGCCGGCGGGCGGGGGGTTTCCGGAGGTGGGCGGTCCAGACCTGGGGAACTAGCGACCCTCTCAGGAGACGAGGGAGGGGGACGATCCTCTCCCCGGTTCCCCACCTCTTCACAGGGAATTACCTGCAAAGCAAAAAATCAGAGATACCGCGGTAATCCACGGAAGGCCACGTACCCCAGGGACGACCTCAACACCCGCCGAGCTGGAGCCCGGACAGTCACCCGCCAGAGACCGCCTAACAATCTTTCCCTTCGTCGGCCTAAAGAGAGGGCCAGTGGACCCGCGCGCGAGCCAAGGGGCGGCCTCGAGGGCCTCCTCCTGAGTCTTCAGGCCCGCTGCCGCCAGGCGAGCTCGCACCTCTTCGCTGACCGGCATCGAGAAACTGAAGCCTGTTCAAGAAAAATGGGGAATGTGGAGGGCCTCCTCCCAAGGGCTCAGCGGTATATTTATAGCCGAACAAGGGGGGCCCCACCAGAAGATTCCCTGCCAGCTCAGCACAATGCTCGCCGAACACACGGGTTGGATGATTCTTTCCGAGCTTGATTCAGGTTCAAAAAGCGCGGGGATTGTGTACAACCCCGTGTCCGGCGAGCGGGTCCCGCCAGGGAGGTCGAGCAGACCAAGTCCCGCGACCCACACCCGAACGGCAAGACAGATGTACGGCGGAAGGTCTGGCCCGCTCTCGCCCATTTCAGGCGGGCGAGCCGGCGAGGCGAGCGAGCGGGTCGCGCGGAGAGCCCGGCGAGGCGAGCGAGTCGACCGGGGTCGCGGTGGCCGCCGGCCAGCCCCCACTCGCGACCTGGCCGCCGATCCGCCCCGGCAGAAGACAGGCAGGTCGCGACTGTCCGACTCGCGGTCGCCTAGGGGGGATAGGCGAGCCACCAGAGCCAGGTCGCGCCCGCCTCCCGCGGGGGGAATTGGAGGCGAGCTGACTCCCCAGGGGTGCGAATAGCTACTCAGAACAGCGGAGCCTCGCTGTTGGCAGACCAGGTTGGACTGCGCATAGCTGCTCAGGACAGCGGAGTTTGGCTGTTGGCAGACCCAACCAAGGGCTTTTTGGTATTTCCAGGTCAGTTCTTTTGGTTATTGGCAGTTTAGATTCTGAAAATCTATAAATAAGACCCAAGGGGTACCTCAGAGGACACGCTTTCAGTGCCTCCTGACTCTCACTTTCAAGTGCTCTCTGAGGGTACCCTAGCTCGGCTTCTGGCTAAGGAGGGGAAGCGCTCAGAGATCTTCCGGGTTTGTGGTGGGACCTCCCTGCCGAGCCCTTGGGTCTGTTCTTTCTTGTCTCTCTCGTTGTTTTCCTTGCAGGAGCGAAGTAGGCGCGAGACCACCCCTTCCCCAAGGGTCGAACTCCACAAGAGATCGGATTCCGGTTTCAACATATATACCCAAATATATGTCTCTATATATACTAAACACACACACACACACTATATGTAAACATAAGCTATTATGTGGTAGAAAAATAGGAGGAATGCGGCAATTAAGAGCTGCTGGGAAATAGAGATGGTTTGTTCGTCTCTGCCGATTCCAGTGGCGCCGAAGAAGGTGGCTGCGGCTCAAGAAACTGCCGGGTAGGAGTGAAGGAAGGCAATGGAGATGGGTTCCCGTCGATCTTCACTGAACTGGTATTCCGGCTTACCGATCACATGCCGGTACACCCCGCCGTTGCTCTCCTGGTTTCATTGCAAAGAACATTTAGCAATGCATAAATGTATGGAAGCAATTTGATTATTTAAAAATGGTTAGCAATATAATTTTATTATTATTACACCAAGGAAAGACAAGATGTACTTAGGAATTAGTGAGATTATGACTAAAGATTTGGTGCAATGACGGCAAATGATTCATATAGCCGACCCATTATCCTTTGCATCCTTGTCAAGCCTTTTGACCCGCTCCTATGATTTGATACTCACACGATGCTTGGTACATGCACTAATATTGCTCGAGTTTGTATAAAATTCAATAGCATGTCCTCTCCACCATCACATATCTGTTGAGGTATATTTATATGAATGGTAACAAGTCCTTATTGTGTTTGGTTAGGATCTGGTAGGAGTCCAATAATCCGTCAGGGATTTACGATTATTGTGTTTGGTAACAGGTACTTACTTGCACAACAAAAATAATATCAATAATCATCAATATTTATTATTCTTAAATCAAGAGAGTGTTAAATCATGTTTCAATATGCGCGATAAAAGTAATTGTATGCACAAACTTATTATAGCACAAAATACTATAGTGAGATTCTTAAGACGAGTCCAAGGAGAACTTTGTTTGGCTCCACGTTCTCTGTTTGCCTAAGCTTCTTCTTGCTTTGGATTTTACAACTTCTCTCCTTAGGGTCAAGATGGTCTCTTCTTATCAAGGAGGGTAACCCAACATCTTTAATGTGATGAACACTTTATGCATGTTCACTTTAATCAATTATCCTACAAATTGAAGTTTATTGCTCTCTTAGGGTCCGTTTGTTTGGATGGAATTGAAATTGAATATTGAAATTAAAATCTATTTTAATTCTTCTAGGAATTGAAATTGGTCTAATTCCAATTATAGCGTTCGTTCAATAAATAGAATAGGAAAATATGTTGGAATTGATCGATTGTTGTTCATTTGTTACACAATTCAATCAAAGAATTATTATTTTTATCATTATCGATGAACAACTAAGCATTCTCTCACATATATCATGAAAAATCTAACATTCACATACATATATTTTGAAGAACCTAACATTCTCACATATATTAATATTAATTATAACATAATGCATTTAATAAGAACCTAACATTTTCGACCGAGCGAAAAGTGCACGCCCAATGAACAAATACGCGTCTGGGCGAACAAATGCAGGTTCGGGCGAAAAATACGTGTACGGGAAAACATGCGGTACGGGCAAAACAATGCATGTCCTTACGAAAAAATGTGTGTGCGGCCACAAAACGCGTGCTCAGATGAAAAATACGCATTCGAGCGAAAAACACACATCTTATCAGTGCCAAACACCTTCGTCTGCAGAACCTGGAAGACACAGTAAGAAGGAAAGAAAGTGACAGAGCAGTTCATGGAGTTTGTGATATATATGACTAACAGATAAGAGATTGTGAGTAAAAGAAATGATGTGAATGACAAAACTCAAGGTCAGAGAAGTGCAAGTGATAGAGCCTTTTTCTGCAATAGAGGAAAGGGTTCCATCAGCAATGCTTACTTGTCTCTGCCAGAAAATGGTGAATAAAAAACAAAACCTGCCGATGACCTAGTCATATGATTTGTGGCTCCAAAATCAATGATCGGAAAACGCTTGCGCGTGCAAAAAATTCGCCCATGTGCGAAAATACACGCGCACGAGTGAATAAATGCAAGCCTAGGCGGAAAAACTAGCTGAAGTGAAAAATTCCCGCCTGGGCGAAAAACTGAGTGCCCAGGCAAAAAAAGTGTGCTTGAGTGAAATACGCGTGCTTGGTTGAAATAGCACGAGTGGGTAAAATACTTACGCCTGAGCGAAATATGCTTGCCAGGGCGAAAAATATGCTCTTGGGCAAAAAATGGGAGCCCAGTGAAAAATGTGCGCCCAGGTGAAAAAAATGCACCTGGGCAAAAAGTGTGATCTGACGAAAGCGCATGTCTAAGAGAAAAACTCTAACCTATGTAAAGAAATGCTCGTTCGGATGAAAAAATCTCCCTAAGGCAAAAGAACGCTCCCCTATCAAAATTATCCAATTTTGAACATGCAAGCTCCCGTTAAGAAACTCATTTATTTAAATAAAAAATGCATTGAATTTGTTTCTCAAGAACAAAAAATAAATTCTATAAATAAAAGTAGAGCTATCACGGTTCCGGTTCCACTAAAATCATGAACCGAACCGTTAAGATAACAGTTTTTTAAATTTGAATCAAACCTTACTTGATTTGACCGGTTCCTGTTCTGGTTCCGGTTCCAACATAACTTTTGGAACCGTCATGTAAACGACAACGGTTACGGTTCCATAAGAACCAAAACCAAACTATCCACTAACGTTTCGATCCGATTCTAATCGGTTCCAAATAGAACCAAAAACAAAATTGGCAGAGGGATGATGAATGTCAAAAATAAAAAATCGGCGGTGAAAGTAACACCGTTTGATTTTTTTGCAAGTGAGACTTTGAAATCTGAGGACTAGACGCAGGAATTTTGTGTTATACGAAAAAGTAATTTTTGCATATAGTAAGAACTTTGACTTGTTAATCTTGAAATCTTATTTATATTTAAAATTTTATTTGAATGATATATTAGTTAATTTAATTTGACTAATTTATTGACCATAATTAAATGTCTTCCATGATTAATATTAAATAGTCCTTGTATATCATCTATATTTAAAACAAAATATTTCAAATAAATATGTGAATAAAATTGAAAATACATTATATAACTGTATAAAAACTGAAACCGCATCGCAAAAACCAACTCCAAATCGCATTAATATCAAACTAAACTGCACGCTTTTGGTGCGGTGTGATTGTGTTCAGTGCAAAAATGATCCCATGTGATGCGATTGTGGATTGAGTTCAAATCGTACAAGTTTCATCATTACTAATAAGTATAGATATTATAACTAGATTCATAATAAAAATTAACAATATAGTAATAGTATTAACAATAAAAAATGTTAAATAATAGTAATAATAATAATAAGAATTGTAAATGGGTCGCGATTTGGTTCTGCTTCAGACCGGTTCGAATCGACTAAAAATATGAAACTGCTTGAGACTTGTATACTGCGGTTGTGATTTTGGTTCCGGTTCGGGTAATAAAATAGAAGAACCACACCCGGACCAATGTTGTTCACGGTTCCAAAATTCAAACCGCAACCCGGATAATTCGTGAACGGTTCGGTCTGGTTCTTTTAATAATAATAAATGGGTCGCGATTCGGTTCTGCTTCGGACCGGTTCGGATCGACTAAAACTCTTAAACCGCTTGAGATTTGAATGTTGCGGTTGTGGTTCTGATTCCGGTCCGGGTAATAAAATAAAAGAACCACACCCGAACCAATGTTGTTCACGGTTCCAAAATTCAAACCGGAACCCGGATAATTCGTGAATGGTTCGGTCCGGTTCTTTCCTGTTCCGATTCGATTCTGATTTGATTTTCAGTTTTAACATTTAAGTTACACCTCTAAATAGAAGTCATATTCATGTGCATTCATTTCCAGGACATATACCAGAAGACTTGCATATTTAATAATCTGAATGAAATAATGTAATCATCATTTCCCATTACATTTTTATATCAATACAATATAGTTTACTTATCCTGTTATGCTAATTAAAATATAAAATTTTTTAATTAAAAAAATACAAAAATAATTATCTACTATTTTCCCGAAATAAAAAACCAAACCAAAAATATCAAAACAACCCAAACTCCTTTTATGTATATACCCAAATATATGTCTATATATACTAAACACACACACACACACTATATGTAAACATAAGCTATTATGTGGTAGAAAAATAGGAGGAATGCGGCAATTAAGAGCTGCTCGGAAGTAGAGATGGTGTTTTGTTCGTCTCTACTGATCCCAGCAGCGCCGGAGAAGGCAGCTGCGGCTCGAGAAACTGCCGGGTAAGAGTGAAGGAAGGCAATGGAGATGGGTTCCCGTCGAGCTTCACTGAACTGGTATTCCGGCTTACCGATCACATGCTGGTACGCCCCGCTGCTGCTCTCCTGGTTTCATTGCAAAGAACATTTAACAATGCATAAATGTATGGAAGCAATTTGATTATTTAGAAATGGTTAGCAATATAATTTTATTATTATTACTCCAAGGAAAGACAAGATATACTTAGGCATTAGTGAGATTATGACTAAAGATATGGCGCAATGACGACAAATGATTCATATAGCCGACCCATTATGTTGGGACAAAGGCTTAGTGTGTCTGTGTGTGTAGCACAACAACAATTACAGCTTTCCCACAATTTTAAAGTCACCCCAATTGATTACAACCACAACACTCAAGACTTTATCCCACTATAGTGAGGTCGGCTATATTGATCATTTGTCGTCATTGTGCTCTTTCTTTGTCATAATCTCAGTAATGCCTAAGTATATCATGTCTTTCCATACAGTTTCATTCCAAGTATTTATCGGTCTACCCCTCCCTCGTTTAACATGTCGTGTGACTAGACTCACAACTCCTAACAGGTGCCTCTAATGGTCTCCTTTGTACGTGTCCAAACCATCTTAGACGAGCTTCTTGCATCTTCTCTGCAATTGGTGCTACCCCTGTCTTATCCCTGATACTTTCATTTCTAATTTTATCCAATCGTGTGTGTCCGCACATCCGCATAAGCATTCTCATCTCCGCAACTCCCATTTTTTACTCATGTACACAAGTCACCCCAATTGATTATTTATATGCATTTACATTTGAAGTGGAGGAGGACTTCAAGAATGTTTGGCTTAAGGAATCCATAGTATTCAATCATTGTTTTGTTTCGTTTTTAGAGATGGACTCCGCCGACGAGGAAACTAGATCTCGTCCCTACCTGAATTATATTATGGGGAGTCTTATGTTCTATTGGGAAGACATCCTCTGCATCCTTGTCAAGCCTTTTGGCACGCTCCTATCATTTGATACTCACACGATGCATGGTACACACACTAATGTTTCCCGAGTTTGTATAAAATTCAATCGCATGTCCTCTCCACCATCACATATCTGTTGAGGTATATTTATATGAATGGTAACAAGTCCTTATTGGGTTTGGTTAGGATCCGGTAGGAATCCAATAACCCGTCGGGGATTTAGGGTTACGCCTATAAGTACCTCCGTTGGGGGGAACGTGGAGGCCGTTCCAAACTTGATGGCCACTATGGAAGTTTCAAGCCCTCTAACATTCTCAAAGCAGAGAATCGCCAAAGATCGGAGCAAGCGACGACGCCTAGTTTCAAAGAAAACCAAAAATAACGTGAGCAAACAGTTCACACTGGAGAGGGGGCTAGGGCACTCAAACTTAAACTTCGAGAAACAGAGATTGCCTGGATATATTCCCAACGCGTTCTGGTTGCTTAGTTCCCGTCTCTGTTTGGGAGAAGGAAGGGACTCTCCTTGTCGTTGTTTCTGCTGCATCTAGGGTCGATTGGGAATAAGGAAAATGGTCGGTGCTTGCATCCTTCCTCCTACAAATCGCAAAGGAGGGTTTGCTGTTACCTGATCCCATCGGTCTAAGAAGGAGAGATTGCCTAGATCTGTTTCTGTTTCCTCCAAGATCAGATCTAGGGAGGATCTTCTTCATTCTTCAAGGCTTTGGTTTCCTGGATCAAGAAAATGGAGGATCCTAATTTTGTCATTTTGAGATCTTCTCTACCGGTGTTTTATTTCAGATCCTTGATGGATCTCAGATCCAGTGATATCAACTTCTCCACTTGGTGGCCTTTCTGATCTCTGTTTGACAGAGAATTCAAAGAGTTGATCTCTGTTCTTTGGATCCAGATTGGTTGATAGAGGTGTGCCTATATGGAGACTATCCTGTTTGGTTCTTGTTTGGTTGCGTGTCTTTGGAGGAGCAAAGTCCAAATTCTATGGAATTCTTTATTCGTGTGGACCGCGTCTTCAACAATCGTGGTTAGCCGGAGAGGAGAAGTAAACAAGCAACTTTTTCTGGATTAGATCTGAAGATCTTGTCATCTCTGCACGCTGAAGTGATCTATTTCTAGTTTATCTGCTTGTGAATTAGGTTGCTAGTAGAATTTTACTATTTGGAAAGGGTCACAATGTCAAAGGGAACCAACCTCTCCTCTCCTCTCCTATTTCGATGATCAAGCTAGAGAAATTCTCCAACTCTGAGTTCAGCGTCTGGAAGCAGAACACGCAGTTTGGTATGAAGTACTTGAATATATTTTACACTGTGCAATTCAACTTTGAGTCTTTTAAAGGAGGAGAGGATGAGGATCACTGGATCAATGACGAAGATTTCTGTCGTGATTACCTCCTCAATTGCCTCTACAATACACGATCAGCGACATACAACACAAAGAAAACTACAAAAGAGATCTGGGACGCATTGGAGAAGCAGTTCAGAGAGGAAGAGAACATATACAAGACACACCTGGTGGACAAGTTCATGACATTCACCTTCACTGAAGGCAGGGAGATACTTCCTTAGTTTGCTGAATTTGAGTCTCTCATTGACAAGCTGAACAGTGAGAACATCTCTCTGCCAGATGAGTTTATTGCAGGATTCATCTTCAAGTTCCCATCGGCATGGTACTCCTTTAAGACGGAGATGTATTAGAAGAAAATGAAGGTTTGTTTAATAGACCTCAAGCATTTTATCTGCAATGAGGATGAGAACCAGACTAGGCACGCTATGTACACGGTTAGCAAGCAGAACTCTACTACTAACATGGTCACGTACCCTAAGTGTAAGCCTAAGCCTGGGAAGACTAGACCAAACAGTGCACCCGCAGTTGCTGACACTAGCAAGAAGATTACGAAATTTAAAGGCAAGTGCTACAACTACAATAAATAGGGTCACTGTGCTTATGTGTGCCAGAAATCCAAAAGGGGTGAATCCAACAAACCAAAGACTGATAACAAAGTAAATATGATTTATCAAACTGCGGCTGCCGACTTTATTGCCATAGTTAGAAAAGGGAAGGTCGGTAATGAGTGGTGGCAAGATTAATGTGCTACTTGTCACATCTGCAACAATTCCGTGCTTCTGCAGGATGTCACTTGAAAGAATTAGTGCCTAACCACCTAGAGGGGGGGGGGGGTGAATAGGTGTAATTCTTGTTTTTCTTTTCCTTTAAAGACAGACAATCTATTCTGAATTTGAAACAGCAATTGCAAAGTCTACTGCTAACACAACACAGCAATCACAGCAATAAACATTCACAGAGTGCACACAGATTTTATAGCGGTTCCCCAAGGTCTGGGTACATCCACTTTCCCCCTTCGCCTATCTAGTAGTGTACTAGATTCAGCCTAACTTCTGCACTTCTCCTCAGATTCTCAGATCCTACAGCTCAGAATCCCAAACCAGGTTCCTACAACTCAGAGTGTCCCCACTCCTACAACTCAGGCAAACTACCCTACCTCAGCCATCACCAAGGCCTACACTCAGAGAACACAGTCTCCTACAACTCAGGCACAAATCCCTACCACTCAGTCTTCAACAAGATCTACACTCAGAGAATATATTCTCCTACACTCAGACTCAAAAGCCCTACCTTAGCCTTTATAAGTTTAGGCTTACAACTCAGATCCCTTAAGATCTTACAAAAAATAATGTTTACAAAGTAATTAACCACAACCCAGATAGAGAGAGAAGGGTTGGCTGGCTTCTTGATGAGTTCTTAGAAGAACTTTGCAGAGATCAACCTCCCTTAGCTTTCTTCAAAGCTTCTTGAATTTGAACTCAGTAGGGTTGAATCTTCTGTGAAGTTGATCTTCAATCAGCTTCTGACTTAAGATCCAGATATCAATCTGAATCTTTCTTTGTAGCCTGGTTCAGCAACTGCTCTTTTTAGATGGAGCTCTCTCTCTCCAACTTCTTCTAGATCTTCTATCGAAAATCTTCTGTATAATTATTTCTCTCTTAGTTGTTGTTAGTTGGTTGTGATTGATCATCTCTTTCTATTGAAGAAGAAAGCCTTTATATAGTCTTCCTCCATGGTAACCGGCTGATCAGGTTTCTAACAACCTTTTGACAGCTTTGACAGTTGTAGTTGACCGGTTTGAAATGGCAGTTGTCAAGTCATCCAGTCACTTCTTGAAAATACTGTCTCTGTCTGAAAGTGTCGAGACTGATCTTCATTATGTGTCGACACAAATAGACTAAGTGTCGACACAAGTGGACTAAGTGTCGACACATGCCTTGGTGGTGTCGACACAACTTCTTTTGTTGTTGTAACAGCTTCTCGACACTGCTTCTTCAGAATGTGTCGACACTGATTCTGTGAGTCCACACAAGCCTTCTGTTGAATGTGTCGACACTGATTCTGTGTGTCGACACAAATACTTCTTCTTTAAAACTTAGTTGAAATTCTGCTGTGTGTCGACACATCTCCTCTGTGTCGACACAACTTCTTTTGTTGTTGATACTTGCTGAGTGTCGACACATTTCCTTTGTGTCGACACAAGTACTTCTTTACTTTAACTTTGTTGAAGCTTTGCTGTGTGTCGACGCAAGTCCTGTGTGTCGACACAGTTGATGTTGACAAATACTTCTGTGTGTTGACACTGCCTCTTGGTGTCGACATATTTGATATCGACTAAGCTTCTCTGGGTGTCGACACTGCCTCTAAGTGTCGACATAATTTATGTTGACAATTCTTCACAGTGTGTCGACACTGCCTGTATGTATCGGCACATTTCTTCTGGTGTCGACTCTGCCTTTCCTGGTGTCGACACAATTTACTCCAAGTGTCGACACAGCTTTTCTCCAGTGTCGACACAAGCCTTCATAAGTGTCGACACTGCTTCTCTAGGTGTCGACACATGGACTTAGAAATTTTTCTGCATTTCCTGCAATTTCTTAACCTGCACATATAAACTCAAAACACATCAAATACACCTTGATGTATATCATTGAGTAGGGTGAGGCTTCTTCAAATCTGGTACACATTTTCCAATGTACCCAACAATCTTCCCCTATTTGGAGAAGTCATAACCCTTAGTCAATGATATACACCATACATAACAAATACACAATATAATGTATGACAACATTATATGACAGGGTAATTACTGAAACAAAGCATATAAAATATTTTATCACAAAATTATAATGCTAACACAATGAGCATTCATAAAAGATTTGTTTCAACTATCAAAAGTTTCTTTAATCAAAAGTTTACATGGATTTCAACACAAATGATTATAAAGTTATAAACTTAAGAAAATTCTATTCTATGGCTGCTCTGGCTCCTTGATGACAATGCCCTTGCCTGATTGAATCTTGGCTTGAACTGGAGCATCAATGTCATCAACTGGCTTCTTGCCTTTAAGATCTTTCTTTTTCAGCTCTTCAGCCCTTATCTTTTGTCTTTCAAAATAATGATAAGGCTTAGGGAAATACTTGCTAGGCTTCCGTGCATTAGGAGGTAGCTTCCCAAGTTTAGCCTTTCTTCTGTACTGAACAATAGCCTCTTGCCTGGCTTCATGTTTTCTCCACTCTTGTTCAGAATACCATTTACCCCTCTCTAGGGTATTATCCTTTATAGCTTTCCAAGCAGTTAGTATAATATTTCTAGAGGTTGGGCTCTACTGTTCAAAATCAGGCCTTAACTCCGCCTGTTCTCTGAATCTCTTCTTAGATAATTGAGCTTCTTGCTCTTTCAAAACTGCCTCTAACATAGGCTTGTCTACTTTTTCAATGATTACATTTTGATTACCTTCAGGAGGGCTATACATAGATTGGACTTCTTGATGTTTCATTTCAAAATCTGCTGGAGGATAGATTACTTGAGCAACTTCAGCTTGTTCACATCCAAAATCAGCAGGATGCACTCCAGATTCAGCTACATTGTCATCATCACACGAGGGTGGATATCCAAGTATGGCTCTGATGCTATTGGAAATCCATTTAGCATGGTCAGATCCAGCTTTGACTAAAACCCTCTCCCCCTTTATGACTTCTCTAGCCACATGATCTCTGAGATCATCCTTTTGGAATCTGACTTGTTCATCTATAAAATTGACTCCATCTTTGTAGAATGCTTTTAATTTCAGTAGCTGGCCAAAAATTGTCTTTTGGGAATCTGTAATAGCAGTTTTTATAGCAGCTATTTCTTCTTGTAATTGCTTGTCAAACTCAGCCTTGGCAGCAGTCCTTACTTCAGTCTGAGCAGCTGCAATAGTCTTCATTTCAGTTACTATCACATTATGTGATTCAGTTGGATTTTCATTCATTCTAATCTGATTCTCAAGAACATATCCTTGTTTTACAGCCATATCATCCACTTGAGTCTTTTTCTTTTCCTGATGAGTAGCCAGGTAAACAACAACATTTCCACCCTTGTGGAAGCAATCAGTCATTTCTTTCTTATGTTGATTCACTTCAAATCTCATTGACTTTATATCTGTTGTCAAAGAGAATTGAAGATCTTTGTGAGTTTCATCTATATACTTCTCCATTGCTACTCTTTGTTCATCCAACTTCACTTGCATGGATACTAACAAAGAACTATAATCAATTGTTGGAGCAGGCTGTGGAGCAACACTTTGTAAAGCTTTTTTGTAGCTTTGACTCCTTCTTTTGAAGACCATAAGCTTTCTTTTCTTGGCTCTAGCAGCTTATTCATCCTTAGAGGCAGAAGTACTAGCAATGTCAACTCTATCTTTAGGACTAGGATGCAAGTCCTGTGTAGTCTTAGGTAGCTCCCCATGCACCCTTTGCTCCTCATTCTCATTTCTTTCAGTCTCCTCATGAAACTTTAAATGCTCCCCCTCAAGATGTACCTTCTCCCCCTCTAAAACTGCTTTCTCTCCCTCAAAATCAATTTGTAGCAAATCAGGGAACAGCTCTTCTAGAGTATACTCTTGTTGAGAAGGGATTGGAGATTCTCTTATCTCAGGAGCATTATCAGCAACTGATGTATCTTCCATGACAACATCTTGTGGTTGACTATTTAACTGAGTTTGCTGATCAACATCAATTAAAGACTCGGTTAATACTTCATCTTCAATATGAAAAATTGATTGATTGACTTCTTGTATTACCTCAAGAATTGTTTGAGTTGTCATTTCACTGTCTAAGTGAGTTGGCTCTTCCACATGTTGAGGCTCCCCTGGAGTGGATCCAGGTGGATGGGGCTAGCATAAGGTTGCTCCCCCTGCCTCTATGCATCTTAGTCCCTTACTGGTGACCTTACAGTATTATCAGCTTCTTCCTTAGTAGAACTGAAAACAACTTGCTCCTCTGAGCTACTGGATGAATCAGGAGCCATTATGGCTTTATTCTTCTTCTTCTGTGGAGGTGTGACCTTCTCTGGAGTAGGCATGTCCTTTGTTAATACCCTATCCCACCTTGAGATAATCCTAATGTTGGGTACATTGGTTTTAATGTACCTGATTTGAAGAAGCCTCACCATACTCAATGATATACATCAAAATATATTTGATGTATTTTTGAGTTTACTTGTGCAGGTTAAGTATTTGTAGGAAAGATGAAAAAATTTCTAAGTACATGTGTCGACACCTAGGAGGAAAGTGTCGACACTTAAGAAGACTTGTGTCGACACCCAAACAAGCAGTGTCGACACTTGGAGTGATTGTGTCGACACCAGTGATGCTGAGTCGACACTAGGCAGAAAGTGTCGACACAAGGAGCTGTGTCGACACTCAATGAAGAAAAGTCCAGTGAAGCAGTGTCGACACTTAGCAGTTGTGTCGACACCCAGTAAAACTGTGTCTATATCAGAAAGTGTCGACACTTGGAAGATGTGTCGACACTCAGCAAAAGTCAGCAGAGTCTAAGTATAAGTGTCGACACCCAGAGCAATATGTCGACACACAACAAAAGAGTCAACACTTGAAGAAAGTGTCGACACAAGAAAGAATGTGTTGACACTCAGCTGAAGACTCAACACTTGAAGAGAGTGTCGACACAAGGAGCTGTGTCGACACTTAGCAAAGATCAGCAAAATTCTAAGTACAAGTGTCGACACTAAGGGAAAGTGTCGACACTCAGCCAAAGTCTCAACAGAAGAAGAATGTGTCGACACAAGGAGTAGTGTCGACACTCAGCAAGTATCAACACAGAAGGCATGTGTCGACACCAAGAAGATGTGTCGACACTGAACAAGTTCAACACATGAAGATGTGTCGACACAAAGGTGTTGTGTCGACACTTACAAGAATTCAACAAAGTGCTGAAGAACAAAGTGTTGTGTCGACACTCAATATCAGTGTCGACACATGAAGAAGAAGCTGTGTCGAGAAGTGCATTCTACAACACAAGGAGTTGTGTCGACACCTTGAAGGCTAGTGTCGACACTTTGTCAACTTGTGTCGACACTTGGTCTATAAGTGTCGACACTTAAAGACAGACAGTCTCGACACTTTCAGACAGTTACAGATTGTTTCAAGAACTGACTGGATGACTTGATAGCTGCCATTCCAGCCGGTCTACTGCACCTGTCAGAGTTGTCAGAAATCAGTTATGAACCGGAGCAGTCGGTTACCATGAAGAAGACCTATAAATAGGCTTATACTGTCTACAGAATGTTGATGTTATTGTTGTTGTTCAAGTGATCATTCACAAGAGAGACACATAAAAAGATCTAGCTATCAAGTGAAGATCTAAGTAGTTGGAGAGAGAGAGAGAGCTCCATCCAAGAAGACAGCCGTTGGAACCAGGCTGAGAAGAAGGGTTCAGATTTTGTTCTGAATATTAAGTTACAGAGATCAAGGATCAACTACAGAGGAGATCAATCTTATTATGTTTTACATTCAATAAGCTTTGAAGAAAGCCAAGTCAGGTTGATCTCAGCAGAGTTCATTCAAGAACTCATCAAGAAACTCTCAACTCTTCTCTCTTTTCTCTGAGTTGTAGAGTTTACAATTTTGTATTCAAATTATCTTGTAGGATCCTTAGGGATCTGAGTTTGTAAGCCTGTAATTATAAAGGCTGAGTGTAGGGTCTGTGTGCCTAAGTGTAGGAGAGTTGTATCTCTGAGTGTAGGCCTGTTGTGGCTGAGTGTAGGCCTGTTGTGGCTGAGTGTAGGCCTTGGTGGCTGAGTGTAGGCTTTGTGAAGAAGCTGAGTTGTAGGGCCTTGAGCCTGAGCTGTATGAACCTATTTTGGGGTTCTGAGTGTAAGATCTGAGGATCTGAGATAGTGGAGGAGTTTGGCCGAATCTAGTACACTGCTAGATAGGCGAAAGAGGAAAGTGGATGTACCCAAATCTTGGGGAACCACTATAAATTTGTGTGTTCACTGCGTGCTGGATTGATTGTTGTAATTGCTAATTAATTGCTGTGTTATAATTCTGTGATAAAATTCTGAATTCTGCCTAAAAAGTGAAAAAGATTTAAGTCACCTATTCACCCCCCCCCCCTCTAGGTGAGTAGGTACAATATCTTTCACCTAACATACATTCTCCTCATGTGATTTATCTTAGAACCTGCAACTTGGTTCATCACCTCTAGAATAGTTCCAGATAAGTACAAACTCATAATCCTACCCAGATTGGGCTTCTTCAGACTTTCCTTAATCTTTTCAAACATCACTGTTGACCAATCAGTTTTTAGTTTGAAAATGATCATTGTCATTAAACTGAACATGTGAGCTGATATCCTATCATGCCCACCTGGCTTGCTCAGAATCACCTTTCCTACTACCTCAGACAAGAACTTGTCTTGCATGTTCATGCCTTTCTTGTTAAAAACTGATCCAATCTTCATGTTTTTATCTAGTCCACACCATTGCAGTGCCTCCCTTGTCTTAGATGTAGGTACATCTTCTTCTTCTTTAATTCTTGATAAATGTAGAACTTTTCTTAGACTCTTCTGGGTGAGTTTTACTTTTACTCCATGGACTATGAATTTAATCTTGAGTCCAGTTTCATCAAGGTTAGCTGCACCAAAGAATTCGAGTACTTCCTTCTTCCAAATCTTGGTTTGCTCAGAAACTAGATACTCCAACCCATTCTCTGTAATTAGGGTTACTACCTCCTTAATTTCTGATTCCGCATCGTCAAAGGCATGCCGTACTATCTCATATCCTTCATTGACGTTCTCTTCGAGCTTAGGCGTCATTAGGGTTTAAAGAAATCTTGAATTTAGAGGAGAGAGATGTCGACACAAAGTTTTGGTCTCGAAACTATTGAGAGCGTGTCGACAAATAATGGTGAAGACCTATTTATACCATTCTAAAAACGAAGGTGAAAGGGCGCGTCATAATACTCTTAATGTGTCGACACTGTTAAAAAGTGTCGACACTTACTTCTAATGTCTCGACATAAGTGTTGACTTCTATGTGTCGACACTAATATAGTCGACAGAATATATGTGTCGACACTTAAACATCTGCGCTCGACGATTAGTCGATACTTCACTTGACGAATTCTGTGTTAATCCTAAGTGTCGACAACACTTCTGGATGTGTCAACACCTACTCTGGATGTGTCGACACTATGTCTCTGAAGTATCGACACA
The DNA here is from genome assembly GCA_039583875.1 of Platanthera guangdongensis. NCBI lineage: Eukaryota > Viridiplantae > Streptophyta > Magnoliopsida > Asparagales > Orchidaceae > Platanthera > Platanthera guangdongensis. Next base: position 6,983,077 of record CM077148.1, on the reverse strand, counting down.
GACTTTCTAGATGTGTCGACACATCAAATACACCTTGATGTATATCATTGAGTAGGGTGAGGCTTCTTCAAATCTGGTACACATTTTCCAATGTACCCAACAATCTTCCCCTATTTGGAGAAGTCATAACCCTTAGTCAATGATATACACCATACATAACAAATACACAATATAATGTATAACAACATTATATAACAGGGTAATTACTGAAACAAAGCATATAAAATATTTTATCACAAAATTATAATGCTAACACAATGAGCATTCATAAAAGATTTGTTTCAACTATCAAAAGTTTCTTTAATCAAAAGTTTACATGGATTTCAACACAAATGATTACAAAGTTATAAACTTAAGAAAATTCTATTCTATGGCTGCTCTGGCTCCTTGATGACAATGCCCTTACCTGATTGAATCTTGGCTTGAACTGGAGCATCAATGTCATCAACTGGCTTCTTGCCTTTAAGATCTTTCTTTTTCAGCTCTTCAGCCCTTATCTTTTGTCTTTCAAAATAATGATAAGGCTTAGGGAAATACTTGCTAGGCTTCTGTGCATTAGGAGGTAGCTTCCCAAGTTTAGCCTTTCTTCTGTACTGAACAATAGCCTCTTGCCTGGCTTCATGTTTTCTCCACTCTTGTTCAGAATACCATTTACCCCTCTCTAGGGTATTATCCTTTACAGCTTTCCAAGCAGTTAGTATAATATTTCTAGAGGGTGGGCTCTACTGTTCAAAATCAGGCCTTAACTCCGCCTGTTCTCTGAATCTCTTCTTAGATAATTGAGCTTCTTGCTCTTTCAAAACTGCCTCTAACATAGGCTTGTCTACTTTTTCAATGATTACATTTTGATTACCTTCAGGAGGGCTATACATAGATTGGACTTCTTGATGTTTCATTTCAAAATCTGCTGGAGGATAGATTACTTGAGCAACTTCAGCTTGTTCACATCCAAAATCAGCAGGATGCACTCCAGATTCAGCTACATTGTCATCATCACACGAGGGTGGATATCCAAGTATGGCTCTGATGCTATTGGAAATCCATTTAGCATGGTCAGATCCAGCTTTGACTAAAACCCTCTCCCCCTTTATGACTTCTCTAGCCACATGATCTCTGAGATCATCCTTTTGGAATCTGACTTGTTCATCTATAAAATTGACTCCATCTTTGTAGAATGCTTTTAATTTCAGTAGCTGGCCAAAAATTGTCTTTTGGGAATCTGTAATAGCAGTTTTTATAGCAGCTATTTCTTCTTGTAATTGCTTGTCAAACTCAGCCTTGGCAGCAGTCCTTACTTCAGTCTGAGCAGCTGCAATAGTCTTCATTTCAGTTACTATCGCATTATGTGATTCAGTTGGATTTTCATTCATTCTAATCTGATTCTCAAGAACATATCCTTGTTTTACAGCCATATCATCCACTTGAGTCTTTTTCTTTTCCTGATGAGTAGCCAGGTAAACAACAACATTTCCACCCTTGTGGAAGCAATCAGCCATTTCTTTCTTATGTTGATTCACTTCAAATCTCATTGACTTTATATCTGTTGTCAAAGAGAATTGAAGATCTTTGTGAGTTTCATCTATATACTTCTCCATTGCTACTCTTTGTTCATCCAACTTCACTTGCATGGATACTAACAAAGAACTATAATCAATTGTTGGAGCAGGCTGTGGAGCAACACTTTGTAAAGCTTTCTTGTAGCTTTGACTCCTTCTTTTGAAGACCATAAGCTTTCTTTTCTTGGCTCTAGCAGCTTATTCATCCTTAGAGGCAGAAGTACTAGCAATGTCAACTCTATCTTTAGGACTAGGATGCAAGTCCTGTGTAGTCTTAGGTAGCTCCCCATGCACCCTTTGCTCCTCATTCTCATTTCTTTCAGTCTCCTCATGAAACTTTAAATGCTCCCCCTCAAGATGTACCTTCTCCCCCTCTAAAACTGCTTTCTCTCCCTCAAAATCAGTTTGTAGCAAATCAGGGAACAGCTCTTCTAGAGTATACTCTTGTTGAGAAGGGATTGGAGATTCTCTTATCTCAGGAGCATTATCAGCAACTGATGTATCTTCCATGACAACATCTTGTGGTTGACTATTTAACTGAGTTTGCTGATCAACATCAATTAAAGACTCGGTTAATACTTCATCTTCAATATGAAAAATTGATTGATTGACTTCTTGTATTACCTCAAGAATTGTTTGAGTTGTCATTTCACTGTCTAAGTGAGTTGGCTCTTCCACATGTTGAGGCTCCCCTGGAGTGGATCCAAGTGGATGGGGCTAGCATAAGGTTGCTCCCCCTGCCTCTATGCATCTTAGTCCCTTACTGGTGACCTTACAGTATTATCAGCTTCTTCCTCAGTAGAACTGAAAACAACTTGCTCCTCTGAGCTACTGGATGAATCAGGAGCCATTATGGCTTTATTCTTCTTCTTCTGTGGAGGTGTGACCTTCTCTAGAGTAGGCATGTCCTTTGTTAACACCCTATCCCACGTTGAGATAATCCTAATGTTGGGTACATTGGTTTTAATGTACCTGATTTGAAGAAGCCTCACATTACTCAATGATATACATCAAAATGTATTTGATGTATTTTTGAGTTTACTTGTGCAGGTTAAGTATTTGCAGGAAAGATGAAAAAATTTCTAAGTCCATGTGTCGACACCCAGGAGGAAAGTGTCGACACTTAAGAAGACTTGTGTCGACACCCTGACAAGCAGTGTCGACACTTGGAGTGATTGTGTCGACACCAGTGATGCTGAGTCGACACCAGGCAGAAAGTGTCGACACAAGGAGCTGTGTCGACACTCAATGAAGAAAAGTCCAGTGAAGCAGTGTCGACACTTAGCAGTTGTGTCGACACCCAGTAAAACTGTGTCTACATCAGAAAGTGTCGACACTTGGAAGATGTGTCGACACTCAGCAAAAGTCAGTAGAGTCTAAGTATAAGTGTCCACACCCAGAGCAATGTGTCGACACACAACAAAAGAGTCAACACTTGAAGAAAGTGTCGACACAAGAAAGAATGTGTTGACACTCAGCTGAAGACTCAACACTTGAAGAGAGTGTCGACACAAGAAGCTGTGTCGACACTTAGCAAAGATCAGCAAAATTCTAAGTACAAGTGTCGACACTAAGGGAAAGTGTCGACACTCAGCCAAAGTCTCAATAGAAGAATAATGTGTCAACACAAGGAGTAGTGTCGACACTCAGCAAGTATCAACACAGAAGGCATGTGTCGACACCAAGAAGATGTGTCGACACCAAGAAGATGTGTCGACACTGAACAAGTTCAACACATGAAGATGTGTCGACACAAAGGTGTTGTGTCGACACTTACAAGAATTCAACAAAGTGCTGAAGAACAAAGTGTTGTGTTGACACTCAATATCAGTGTCGACACATGAAGAAAAAGCTGTGTCGAGAAGTGCATTCTACAACACAAGGAGTTGTGTCGACACCTTGAAGGCTAGTGTCGACACTTTGTCAACTTGTGTCGACACTTGGTCTATAAGTGTCGACACTTAAAGACAGACAGTCTCGACACTTTCAGACAGTTACAGATTGTTTCAAGAACTGACTGGATGACTTGACAGCTGCCATTCCAGCCGGTCTACTGCACCTGTCAGAGTTGTCAAAAATCAGTTATGAACCGGACCAACCGGTTACCATGAAGAAGACCTATAAATAGGCTTATACTGTCTACAGAATGTTGATGTTGTTGTTCAAGTGATCATTCACAAGAGAGACACATAAAAAGATCTAGCTATCAAGTGAAGATCTAAGTAGTTGGAGAGAGAGAGAGAGCTCCATCCAAGAAGACAGCCGTTGGAACCAGGCTGAGAAGAAGGGTTCAGATTTTGTTCTGAATCTTAAGTTGCAGAGATCAAGGATCAACTACAGAGGAGATCAATCTTATTATGTTCTACATTCAAGAAGCTTTGAAGAAAGCCAAGTCAGGTTGATCTCAGCAGAGTTCATTCAAGAACTCATCAAGAAACTCTCAACTCTTCTCTCTTTTCTCTGAGTTGTAGAGTTTACAATTTTGTATTCAAATTATCTTGTAGGATCCTTAGGGATCTGAGTTTATAAGCCTGTAATTATAAAGGCTGAGTGTAGGGCCTGTGTGCCTAAGTGTAGGAGAGTTGTATCTCTGAGTGTAGGCCTGTTGTGGCTGAGTGTAGGCCTTGGTGGCTGAGTGTAGGCTTTGTGAAGAAGCTGAGTTGTAGGGCCTTGGGCCTGAGTTGTAGGAACCTGTTTTGGGGTTCTGAGTGTAAGATCTGAGGATCTGAGATAGTGGAGGAGTTTGGCCGAATCTAGTACACTGCTAGATAGGCGAAGGGGGAAAGTGGATGTACCCAAATCTTGGGGAACCACTATAAATTTGTGTGTTCACTGCGTGCTGGATTGATTGTTGTAATTGCTAATTAATTGTTGTGTTATAATTCTGTGATAAAACTCTGAATTCTGCCTAAAAAGTGAAAAAGATTTAAGTCACCTATTCACCCCCCCCCTTCTAGGTGAGTAGGTACAATATCTTTCACCTAACATACATTCTCCTCATGTGATTTATCTTAGAACCTGCAACTTGGTTCATCACCTCTAGAATAGTTCTAGATAAGTACAAACTCATAATCCTACCCAGATTGGGCTTCTTCAGACTTTCCTTAATCTTTTCAAACATCACTGTTGACCAATCAGTTTTTAGTTTGAAAATGATCATTGTCATTAAACTGAACATGTGAGCTGATATCCTATCATGCCCACCTGGCTTGCTCAGAATCACCTTTCCTACTACCTCAGACAAGAACTTGTCTTGCATGTTCATGCCTTTCTTGTTAAAAACTGATCCAATCTTCATGTTTTTATCTAGTCCACACCATTGCAGTGCCTCCCTTGTCTTAGATGTAGGTATATCTTCTTCCTCTTTAGTTCTTGATAAATGTAGAACTTTTCTTAGACTCTTCTGGGTGAGTTTTACTTTTACTCCATGGACTATGAATTTAATCTTGAGTCCAGTTTCATCAAGGTTAGCTGCACCAAAGAATTCGAGTACTTCCTTTTTCCAAATCTTGGTTTGCTCAGAAACTAGATACTCCAACCCATTCTCTGTAATTAGGGTTACTACCTCCTTAATTTCTGATTCCGCATCGTCAAAGGCATGTCGTACTATCTCATATCCTTCATTGACGTTCTCTTCGAGCTTAGGCGTCATTAGGGTTTAAAGAAATCTTGAATTTAGAGGAGAGAGATGTCGACACAAAGTTTTGGTCTCGAAACTATTGAGAGCGTGTCGACAAACAATGGTGAAGACCTATTTATACCATTCTAAAAACGAAGGTGAAAGGACGCGTCATAATACTCTTAATGTGTCGACACTGTTAAAAAGTGTCGACACTTACTTCTAATGTCTCGACATAAGTGTTGACTTCTATGTGTCGACACTAATATAGTCGACAGAATATATGTGTCGACACTTAAACATCTGCGCTCGACGATTAGTCGATACTTCACTTGACGAATTCTGTGTTAATCCTAAGTGTCGACAACACTTCTGGATGTGTCGACACCTACTCTGGATGTGTCGACACTATGTCTCTGAAGTGTCGACACAGACTTTCTAGATGTGTCGACACCATTTCTCTGAAATGTCGACACCACTACTATGTGTCGACACAGACAACTCCTTGTGTCGACACCATTTTACTTAGCCAATTTTTTTTATCAAACTATTCTAAGTTCAACATTCCTAATTCAATTTTAAACTTATTAAATTTAGTTTCATCTAGAGGCTTAGTAAACATATCAGCAATCTGATTATCTGTTTTAACATATTCTAGGGAAATGTCCTATTTTTCTACATGTTCTCTAAGAAAATGGTATCTAATTTCTATATGCTTAGTCCTACTATGTGAGACAGGATTATTAGTTATAGAAATTGCACTTGTAGAATCACAAAGTAAAGGTGTTCTACTTACTTGAATACCATAGTCTTCTAGCTGGTGTCGAATCCATAAAAGTTGTGCACAGCAGCTTCTTGCAGCAACATATTCTGACTCAACTGTGTAGATTGCCACACTGGTCTGTTTCTTACTGCTCCAAGACACCAGCCTTCCACCTAGAAATTGACAGGTTCCTGTAGTACTCTTCCTATCTTCTTTGCAACCTGCAAAATCTGTATCTGAATAACCTGTCAGTACAAAATCTCCATTCCTAGGGTACCAAAGGCCTAGATAAGGTGTGCCCTTAAGATATCTCAAAATCCTTTTGATTGCAGTCAGATGTGATTCTTTAGGGCATGCTTGGTACCTAGCACAGACACATGTAGCATACATGATATCTGGTCTACTAGCAGTCAAATACAGAAGGGAGCCAACTATCCCTCTATACAAAGTTTCATCTACAGGTTTCTCTGCATCATCTTTGCTTAGAGACATACTTGATCCCATAGGAGTTTTCATGGTAGTGGATGATTTCATAGCATACTTCTTTATTAATTCTAGGGTGAACTTAGACTAGCATATGGACATGCCATCTTCAGTTTGTCTTACTTGGAGACCCAAGAAGAACTTAAGTTCCCCCATACTGCTCATTTCAAATTTTCCTTGCATAAGTTTTGCAAACTTTCTGCAAAGATTACTTTCAGTAGACCCAAATATTATGTCATCTACATATATTTGGACTAGGATAATCTTGCCTTTGGATTCCATAAGGAATAGAGTCTTGTCTATTTTCCCCCTTGAGAATTTGTTCTCAATGAGGAAACTAGACAGGGTTTCATACCAAGCCCTTGGGGCTTGTTTCAACCCATACAATGGTTTTCTAAGTCTATAAACATAATCAGGTTTGAGAGGATCAACAAAACCTGAAGGCTGCTCTACATAGACTTCTTCCTTTAGATTTCCATTTAGGAAAGTTGACTTTACATCCATTTGAAATACCTTGAACCCTTGAAATGTTGCAAAAGCAAGGAACATCCTGATTGTTTCCAGTCTTGCTACTGCGGCAAAGGTTTGATCAAAATCAATACCTTCTTCCTGCCTATACCCATTTACAACAAGTCTTGTTTTATTCTTTACAATAATCTCATTCTCATCCAATTTGTTCCTAAACATCCACTTTGTTCCAATGATATTGTGGTCTTTTGGTTTAGGAACAAGCTTCTAGACCTTGCATCTTTTGAACTGATTCAGCTCCTCTTGCATGACATCAATCCAATGAGGGTCTAGAACTGCTTCTTCAAATTTCTTTGGTTCTACTTGTGATAGGAAACTGGAGTAAAGAACTGTACTCAGATTCCTGCTTCTTGTTTGTACTCCTTGACTTGGATCACATATTATCTGGTTGGCTGGATGATCCTTTAAGTGTCTATTTGCTGGAGGTAGTCTATCTTCAGGTTGTACACCTCCAGCCTCTTCAGTTAGCTGCACCTCTTAGTCTTCTTCATCTTCTAGAGAGTCTTGTACTCCCCCTGGACAGCAGCCACCATTTTCCACTTGCTGAGTTGCAGTAGAACCTTCTGTAATGGTAAGCTTGTCCATTCTCTCATTTATACATGTAGAACTGCAAACACTACTTGGCAATACACTATTAATGAGTCTTGTTTCATCAAAGACTACATGTACAGACTCTTCTACAACTTGAGTAACCAAGTTGTAGACCCTATAAGCCTTACTATTGTTGTTGTACCCAACAAAGATCCCCTCTTGGGATTTGGCAGCAAACTTAGTTAGATAAGACTTGCCATTGTTAAGTATATAACACTTGCAACCAAAGATCCTGAAATAGGATAAATTTGGTTTTCTGCCCTTCACAATCTCATAGGGAGTCTTTTTGCGGCACTTGGTGATAGTAGCCCTATTGATCACATGACAAGCAGTATTTACTGCCTCAGCCCAGAAGTATTCTTGGAGAGAAGTGTCACTCAACAGAGTTCTACCAGCCTCTATCAATGTTCTATTCTTCCTTTCAGCAATACCATTTTGCTGTGGTGTTCTTGGTGAGGAAAATTCTTGAAAAATCCCAAATTCTTCACACAGTTTTGTCATACTTTCAGACTGAAATTCAGTACCATAGTCACTTCTGATTTTAACCATTATACTGTCCAACTCATTCTGAATTTGTTTAACAAAACTATATAAGATACTTGGGGTTTCAGATTTTTGTCTTAGGAAGAACACTCAGGAATATCTAGAATAGTCATCTACTACCACAAATGTGTAGACCTTCCTACCTAGACTGTGAACTGGCATAGGACCAAATAGATCTATATGCAAGAGGTATAGACACCTCACTGAATCCTTGTTTTCAAGGCTATGAAAGGTGGATTTGGTCTGCTTGCCTTTTTGACAAGCTTGACATATCACATCCTTTATACACTTAACTTGAGGACCATTCCTCACCAACTCTTTGCTAAAGAGTTGACCAATAGTCTTGTAGTTAAGATGGGCCAGCCTCTTGTGCCATTTAACACAATATGAGACTCTCTCATCAGCTACAAGACAAATAGGAGAAACATTGTTCTCACACTCAAAATTAAGACAATAAACATTTCTCTTCCTATATCCAGTCAAAATGATCTTTTGATCACTTGACCTTGTGATATGACATCCATTCTTAATAAATGAAATGTTATATCCTAAATCACTCAGCTGACTTATGATTATAAGGTTGTGTTGCAAACCTTTCACATAGGCCACTTGAGTGATAGTAATCTGATTATTAGAAATGTTACCAAAGCCTTTGATGATTCCTTTTTCTAAATCACCAAAGATTACTTTAAGGCCATCCATGATAAGTGTGTAGTCCTTCAGCAACCCCCTTGTTTCAGTAATGTGCCTGGAACATCCATTGTCCAAGTACCAAATTGGGGCATGACCACTTGGACTCACCTGCAATAAAGACTAGTTAACCTTAGAACCCAAATGAGTTTTGGGTCCTTGGTTCATGTTAGCCTGAAAAATAACAAATCTGCCTATAGGTCTTCTCACAGGCAGACTGTTATTCTCCTTGACATTAGAATTGCGCCAACAATCTATGGCAAAGTGGTCTACCTTGCCACAACACCAGCACTCAAACTTGTTGTACCTTTGTTTAGGTACATCCCTAGCTGAATTATTTACAGCAGACTTCTTATTTTATGCTGCAGCTTTGCCTTTAGATTTGGATCTAGCAGTCCAGGCAGGTTTTTTAAACCCTAATCCAGCCTTACCCTTTTGAGGTACAAACTCATCTATCAAGGGTAAAACAGATTTAGGTTTAGAAAAGCTAGCCACAATCTCTTTCTCTTTCTAAAGTCTAACCTCCAGATTTCTAATATGATCATTCTTGAATGTGATTGTGCACATTTGAATAATAGTTATATTTTTCAATCTGGCAATCTCATTCAGTTTTTGATCTAACAACTTCTCTGAATCTACTGTAGCCAACTTAAGACTAACAATCTCCTTTACCTGAGTTTTGGCCAAGGTTTTGCTTTTCTTCAAGGCCTGCAACAAGTCCCTATATTCATCAATTAACTGATGAATATCTCCTTCAGATTCAGACCCACCCACATCACTTGATGCAGATGTATTTGACTCTGACTCAGTACTATAAATTGAACTAGAAGAACAACTTTGTACCTTACTTGGTCCAGGCTGATCCTGGATCTTGTCTCCTTCAGATATAGTCATCAGTCCCGTGCACTGATGGTCTTCATGCTCATAAATTGAGTTCATTAGCTGCATGAACTCATCTTCTTCCTCTTCAGCAAATAATCCAATGTAGGCTTCAGCTTCTGATTCTGGTTCTGAAGATGACTGGTCTGTCAGACACTTGTCTTTCTTAGCAACAATAGACTTTTCCTTTTTGCCCTTAACCTGAGTCTTCTTTTTGTCAGCTGACTCCTTCCTCTTTTCAGGACAGTCAGCCACTACATGTCCCTGTCTATTGCAGCAATAGCACATAATCTTTGAAGATGTAGATTTGCTTGGCTTGGACCCGCTTCTGTCATTCCTGGATGACTTTCTCTTCTGATAGTAGTCATCTTTTGGCTGATAAGTGGAAGGCTTAGACTTCCACCGCCTCTTCTTTAGAAATCTTTGAAAGTGCCTAGTAAAAGCAGCAAAGTCTTCATCACTTTCACTGCTATCAGAACTCTTGCTATCTGAATTATCTGTGACAGCCTCAGCAATTATTTTAGGTGGAGATGGAAACTTGCTTTTATACTTCTTAGTGGCTTCAGTCTTGAAGGCCATAGATTTTTCCTTGTGCTCCACTCTAGTATTCTTCTCTTCCTCCTTTCTAGCCATTAACTGCGTCTCATAAGATAACAGTTTTCCAAACAAAGTTGGAGGAGGTATATCAGCAAGTTTGGTCACTTCCCTAATGGCACAAATCTTGGTATCCCAGTCCTTAGTCAGGGATCTTAAGAACTTGTCATTCAGCTCATAGTTACTAAAGTCACTTTCATAGGACATCAACTCATTAACTATCCTATAGAACTTCTTGTAACATTCTGTAATGCTATCAGACTTTCCTTGTATGAAGCTTTCATATTCCTGATTTAACATTGACTTCCTATCTTGTCTTACTTCCTCTGATCCCTCCATATAGACTATTAATGTGTCCCACATTTCTTTAGAGGTCTTACAATGAATTAAGTTCTGAAATGTTGAATCATCAATGACACTAACAATTATATTATGGGCTCTCTTATCCATAGTGGCCAGGATGATTTCATCTTTAGTCATTTCAGAAAAGTCCTTGGGAGTTTTCTGATTTGCATCCATAATGGATATCTTCATGGGCACATTTGGGCCTTCTTTGACTGTAATATATATCCTTGGGTCAGAAGCTTTGATAAAGAGTCTGACCATCTCTTTCCATATGTCAAATATCTCTTTTCTACATATTGGCAATTTCATTGACCCCAGTTCCTTGTGATTTTTACCTGAACCCATTTTCTTGATTCTTTCTTGATTCTTAAATCTGCCTTAAGGATCTTACTCTGACTGTAAAGTCATTTCTTGAGTAACCTCCCTCTGATACCACTTGAAAGAATTAGTGCCTAACCACCTAGAGGGGGGTGAATAGGTGTAATTCATATTTTTCTTTTGCTTTAAAGGCAGACAATCTGTTCTGAATTTGAAACAATAATTGCAAAGTCTACTACTAACACAACACAACAATCACAGCAATAAACATTCACAGAGTGCACACAGATTTTATAGTGGTTCCTCAAGGTCTGGGTACATTCACTTTCCCCCTTCGCCTATCTAGTAGTGTACTAGATTCAGCCTAACTTCTGCACTTCTCCTCAGATCCTTAGATCCAACAGCTCAGAACCCCAAACCAGGTTGCTACAACTCAGAGTGTCCCCACTCCTACAACTCAGGCAAACTGCCCTACCTCAACATTCACCAAGGCCTACACTTAGAGAACATAGTCTCCTATAACTCAGGCACAAAGCCCTACCACTCAGTCTTCAACAAGACCTACACTCAGAGAATATATTCTCCTACACTCAGGCTCAAAAGCCCTACCTTAGCCTTTATAAGTTTAGGATTACAACTCAGATCCCTTAGAATCCTACAAAAAATAATGTTTACAAAGTAATTAACCACAACCCAAATAGAGAGAGAAGGGTTGGCTGGCTTCTTGATGAGTTCTTGGAAGAACTTTGCAGAGATCAACCTCCCTTAGCTTTCTTCAAAGTTTCTTGAATCTGAACTCAGTAGAGTTGAATCTTCTGTGAAGTTGATCTTCAATCAGCTTCTGACTTAAGATCCAGATATCAATCTGAATCTTTCTTTGCAGCCTGGTTCAGCAACTGCTCTTCTTAGATGGAGCTCTCTCTCTCCAAATTCTTCTAGATCTTCTGTCGAAAATCTTCTGTATAATTACTTCTCTCATAGTTGTTGTTAATTGGTTGTGATTGATCATCTCTTTCTGTTGAAGGAGAAAGCCTTTATATAGTCTTCCTCCATGGTAATCGGCTGATCCGGTTTCTAATAACCTTCTGATAGCTTTGACAGTTGTAGTTGACCGGTTTGAAATGGCAGCTGTCAAGTCATCCAGTTACTTCTTGAAAATATTGTCTCTGTCTGAAAGTGTCGAGACTGATCTTCATTATGTGTCAACACAAATAGATTAAGTGTCGACACAAGTGGACTAAGTGTCGACACATGCCTTGGTGGTGTCGACATAACTTCTTTTGTTGTTGTAACAGCTTCTCGACACTGCTTCTTCAGAATGTGTCGACACTGATTCTGAGAGTCGACACAAGCCTTCTGTTGAATGTGTCGACACTGATTCTGTGTGTTGACACAAATATTTCTTCTTTAAAACTTAGTTGAAATTCTGCTGTGTGTCGACACATCTCTTTTGTGTCAACACAACTTCTTTTTTTGTTGATACTTGCTGAGTGTCGACACATCTCCTTTGTGTCGACACAAGTACTTCTTTACTATAACTTTGTTGAAGCTTTGTTGTGTGTCGACACAAGTCCTATGTGTCGACACAGTTGATATTGACAAATACTTCTGTGTGTCGACACTGCCTCTTGGTGTCGACACATTTGATGTCGACTAAGCTTCTCTGGGTGTCGACACTGCCTCTAAGTGTCGACACAATTTATGTTGACAATTCTTCATAGTGTATCGACACTGCCTGTATGTGTCGACACATTTCTTTTGGTGTCGACTCTGCCTTTCCTGGTGTCGACACAATTTACTCCAAGTGTCGACACAACGTTTCTCCAGTGTCGACACAGACCTTCATAAGTGTCGACACTGCTTCTCTAGGTGTTGACACATGGACTTAGAAATTTTTCTGCATTTCCTGCAATTTCTTAACCTGCACATATAAACTCAAAACACATCAAATACACCTTGATGTATATCATTGAGTAAGGTGAGGCTTCTTCAAATTTGGTGCACATTTTCCAATTTACCCAACATCACTACAGTAAAAGAGACCGTTACTATTGCTAATGGTGGAGTAGCTAGCGTGCTGAAGGTGAAAAATGCAACTTTGCTGCTCTTCTAAGGTAAAACTCTAATTTTGAAAAATGTCTATTGGCTTTATAATGACGAGGGCGTACATGTTGAGTCTTGGGTAGCGGTTCAGCTATTGATCTCCTCTTACTTTTCAGATCTTTACTCTTTATCTACCCCTTCAGTTATGGATTTTGAGGAGGTTCTCACCACGCCTCTAGGCACTGAAAGCCCATCCTCTTACTTGACTTCTTAGCACTCACTGTGTGAGGCCAAAGTGATTCGTGGCATTGGGATTTCAGTGCCTTGAGGCGTTTAATACTACATTGCTGACAAAGAAGGTGTGGAATTTGTTGACTAGGCTGACTTTCTTGGTGGCTCAGGTATTCCGTCTGCATTATTATCCTGGCTAGTTTCTCCTCAGGTTCTCACCCCTCTTATTGTTGGCATAGCTTATACCACACTCTGTCGTCGAAAGTGAAGCACTCTCGATTATTGGTGGGCTTGGGGATGACCATTGACATTTGGACTGACCGATGGATTCCACGACCTACTTCTTTCAGGATTCAATCTTTATGGATTGATGTGGATGGGTCGCGGTTGGTGTGTGACCTTTTTATGGCTAGCTAGCGGGCGTGGGACACTTATTTGGTCTATGGTATTTTGATGCTAATGATATTGCGACCATTCTTTCTATCCCTCTGGGCTCTTCCGGATGCTTGGGTGTGGCATTACTCATCAGATGTATTTTCTCAGTTCAGAGTGTGTACCACTTGGCTCTTCATACCCTCCTATCCGGGGGAGCTGCTTCTTCCACTTGGCCGCCATCTTGGGACTTTATCTAGAAGGATAGGGTGATGTCTAAGGTTCATGATTTTGTGGCGTTTGGCTCAACACATTTTACCGACGGCTTCTACCTTTCGCCATAGGCATTGCTTGGATGTGGTGGGTTGTCCCCTTCGTGAAGCTCCCGACGAGGAATTTCGCAACACTTTTGGTACATGTTCGCTGATGGCTCCTATTTGTCCCATTTCTGGGCTCTCGGATTTTGCCCAGGATGGAGGTTTCTGATTGGGTTTTTATTGGCTCTGGGCGGCTCATGCCTCCTTGTCACCTGATGACTTTGCCCTCTTCTCGACTACGTGTTGGGTGTTGTGGTGACACCACAACCATATGCTCTGGGTGGAATTTTTCAGGATCTGGTCGTGACTGTGGTCTTCATCCACGCGTCTTTATTGCTCCCTCCTGAAGTTTCTTCGCCTCCCGAGCCTTCTTCTTCATGTGCCTGGGCCTCTCCCCATATGTGTGTTGCTAAGATCAACTTTGATGGTGCTACTCGGGGGGATCCAGCCTTGGTTGGTGCTGGTGTTCTCGCTCGGGACTCTTTTGATAGGTGTTTGATTCGTTCTGTGACTTGAGATCATTTGACCTCTCCAATGGTGGCAGAGGCACCAAAGAACCTTGGGATTTTCGTTCACAAGGGTCTCAAGATGGGTAAAGCGCATAAGAAGTAAAAAAATTTGATTTAGAACCAAAAATGACATTATTTTGAGTTTAGAAAATCTTGGTGTGGGGGCTATCAGATGGCGTTAAGCCATATTGCCCGACATTATAGGCCAAATACGTATCAGACCGGGCGATAAACTATCATGTCTATAACAACTCTTGAATCTTGTCAAACTTTCTTACTATCGCCCGATGTATCATACCACCCGACAGTATAGTTCAAAGTAGCTATCAAACCTGGCGATAGAGCTAACACTCAACGTTATAGTTCATTCTTCAGGATCATGCAAATGATTCTTCACTTATGCCTGTGTTAAGGCTATCTCTTAGCGTCGAGTATAGATAGCTATCGGAATAGTGACATTGTTACAACCCAAGCATTATAGTTCATTTTAGCTATCAGGTTCCGATGATATAGCTAATGAGTTTTCTACTAGCACTTCTGGATTCTTGACAATTTTGTTCACTAACGCCCAACAGTAAGGCGTAGGCACCGTTTGGCGCGGTGGTGGTCGTAAACGCGTGGGTTAAACCGTCATGCATTAAGGATCTCCTAATAAACATCATCGGTCAAGATGGTCTCTTCTTATTGAGGACTGCAAAGCAACATCTTTAATCTTATGAACACTTTATGTATGTTCACTTTAATCCATTATAATACAAATTGAAGTTTATTATTCTTTTAGGGTCCGTTTGTTTGGATGGAATTGAAATTGAATATTGAAATTAAGAGCTATTTTAATTGTTCTGGGAATTGAAATTTGTCTAATTCCAATTATAACGTTCGCTCAATAAATAGAATTGAAAAATACGGTGGAATTGATCAATTTTGTTGTTCACTAGTTAGACAATTCAATCTAAGAATTATTATTTTTATCATTAGCGATGAACAATTAAGCATTCTCTCACATATATCATGAAAAATCTAACATTCACAAACATAAATTTTGAAGAACCTAACATTCTCAAATATATTAAGATTAATTATAACATAATACATTCAATAAGAACCTAACATTTTCGATCGAGTGAAAAATAGACGCCCTATGAACAAATATGCGTCGGGGAGAAAAATGTGTGTTCGGGCGAAAAATGTGTGCGCGGGCAAAAAAGTTGGTCCAGGCAAAAAAATGCATGTCCTAGTGAAAAAATGTGTGCACGGGCACAAAACGCGTGCTCGGATGAAAAACACGCATTCGAGCGAAAAACACACATTTTACCAGAGCCAAACACCTTCTTCGTCTGCAGGACCTGGAAGACACAGTAAGAAGGAAAGAAAGTGACAGATCAGTTCATGGAGTTTGTAATATATATGACTAACAAATAAGATGCGAGTAAAAGAAGATATGTGAATGACAAAAGTCATGGTAAGAGAAGTGCAAGTGATAAAGTCTTTTCCTGCAATAGAGGAAAGGGTTTCATCATCAATGCTTACCTTGACTCTGTCAGACAATGGTGAATAAAAAACAAAACCTGACGTTGACTCAATCATATAACTTGTGGCTCCAGAATCAATGATCGAAAAATGCTTGCCCGCGCAAAAAACGCGTGCTTGTGGGAAAATACACGCGCCCGAGTGGATAAATGCAAGCCTAGGCGAAAAGCTAGCTGGAGTGAAAAATGTCCGCCTGAGCGGAAAAGTGAGTGCCCGGGCCAAAAAGCGCGCTTGAGCGAAATACACGTGCTTGGTCGAAATAGCACGCTTGGGTAAAATACTCGCGCATGAGCGAAATATGCTTGTCAGGGCGAAAAACATGCTCTTGGGCAAAAAATGGGAGCCCGGTGAAAAATGTGCGCCCTGGTGAAAAAAACGCGCCAGAGCAAAAAAATCTGCTTTGGCGAATGCGCATGTCCAAGCGAAAAACACTCACCTTTGTAAAAAATACTCGTCTGAACAAAAAAACTCGCCCCAAGGCAAAAAAAAGCTCCCCTATCAAAATTATCCAATTTTGAACATGCAACCTCCGGTTAACTCATTTATTTAAATTAAAAATGCATTCAGTTTTGTTTTTGAAAAACAAAAAATAAATTCTATAAATAGAAGTAGAGCTGTCACGTTTCTGATTTGGTTCCGGTTCCACTGAAATTGTGAACCGAACCGATAAGGTAACGGTTCTTCAAATTAGAACCAAAACTTATTTGGTTTGACCGGTTCCAGTTCCAACATAACTTTTGGAACCGTCATGTGAACGGCTCCAGTTACGGTTCAATACCAAAACCAAACTGTCAACTAACAGTTCGGTCCGGTTCAATGCGGTTTGCTCCGGTTCCAATCAGTTCCAACCATAATCAAAATCAAACTTGACAGAATGGACGATGAATGTCAAAAATAAAACACCGGAGGAAAAAGTAACACCGTTTTTTTTGCAAGTGAGACTCTGAAATCCGAGGACCAGACGCAGAAATTTTGTGTTACAGAAAAATGTACTTTTTTGCATAATATAGTAAGAACTTTGACTTGTTACTCTTGAAATTTTATTTTATATTTAAAATTTTGTTTAAATGATATATTAGTTAATTTAATTTGACTAATTTATCGACCATAATTAAATTTGTCTTCCATGATTAATATTAAATAGTCGTTATATATCTTCTACATTTAAAACAAAATATTTCAAATAAATATGTGAATAAAATAGAAAATACATTATATAATTTTATAAAAACTGAAACTACATCCCAAAAAACAACTCCAAAACGCATTAATATCAAACTAAACTGCACGTTTTTGGTGCGGTGTGATTGTGTTCCGTGCAAAACTGATCCCCTTTGATGTGATTGTTGTTTGAACCACATCAACTTTACCCTTAATAGTACATATAGATATTATAGCTAGATTGATTATAAAAATAACAATATAATAATAGTATTAACATTAAAAATATTATAAAATAATAAAATAATAATAAATGGGTCGCGATTTGGTTCTGCTTCGGACCGATTCGGATCGAGTTTAAAAATTCTAAAACCGCTTGAGATTTGTATGTTACTGTTGTGGTTCCGATTCCAGTCCAGATGATAAAATAAAAGAACCACACTCAGACCAATGTTGTTCACGGTTCCAAAATTCAAACTGGAACCCAGATAATTCGTGAATGGTTCGGTCCGATTATTTGCGGTTCCGATTCGATTCTGATTCGGTTTTTTGTTTTAACATTTAAGTGACACCTCTAAATAGAAGTCATATTCATGAGCATTCATTTCCAGGACATATACCAAAAGACTTGCATATATAATAATCTGAATGAAATAATGTTATCATCATTTCCCATTACATTTTCATATCAATACAATTTAGTTTGCTTATGCTGTTATGCGAATTAAAATAAAATATATATTTTTTAAAAAAATACAAAAAAATATCTACTATATTTTAAATTAAACACGCCAAATATATGTCTATATATGTATATACTATACACACACACACACACACTATATGTAAACATAAGCTATTATGTGGTAGAAAAATAGGAGGAATACGGCAATTAAGAGCTGCTGGGAAATAGAGATGGTGTTTTGTTCGTCTCTGCCGATTCCAGCGGCACCGGAGAAGGAGGCTGCGGCTCGAGAAACTGCCGGGAAGGAGTAAAGGAAGGCAATGGAGATGGGTTCCCGTCGAGCTTCACTGAACTGGTATTCCGGCTTACCGATCACATGCCGGTACACCCCGCCGCTGCTCTCCTGGTTTCATTGCAAAGAACATTTAGCAATGCATAAACAATGCATAATTGTATGGAAGCAATTTGATTATTTAGAAACGGTTAGTAATATATTATTATTATTATTACTACTATAAGGAAAGACAAGATGTACTTAGGCATTAGTGAGATTATGACTAAAGATAGGGCAAAATGACGACAAAGGATCCATATAGCCGACCCATTATGTTGGGACAAAGGCTTAGTGTGTCCATGTGTGTAGTACAACAACAATTACAGCTTTTCCACAATGTTAAAGTCACCCCAATTGATTACAACCACAACACTCAAGCCTTTATAACACTATACTGAGGTCGGCTATATGGATCATTTGTCGTCATTGTGCCCTTTCTTTGTCATAATCTCAGTAATGCCTAAGTATATCATGTCTTTCCTTACAGTTTCATTCCAAGTCTTTATCGGTCTACCCCTCCCTCGTTTAACATGTCTTGTGACTAGACTCTCACGACGCCTAACAGGTTCCTCTAATGGTCTCCTTTTTATGTGTCCAAACCATCTTAGACGAGCTTCTCGCATCTTCTCTGCAATTCGTGCTACCCTTCTTTCGTTTTCAGAGATGGACTCCGCTGACCGACGCAGGAACTAGATATCGTCCCTGTCTGAATTATATTACGGGGGTCTTATGTTCCATTGGGAAGACATCCTCTGCATCCTTGTCAAGCCTTTTGGCACGCTCCTATCATTTGATACTCGCACGATATATGCATGGCACATGCACGAATACTGCCCGAGTTTGTATAAAATTCAATCACATCCTCTGGACCATCATATATCTTCATGGGAGTGATCGAGGTTAACTGGAGCCAGGTTATATTGAGAGGAATTTACCTTTTTGCTCTGATTATCATAAGTAAGTTCATATTGTCGGAGATTGTTGTAAGATAACCAAGAAAAAACTGTCTGAAGTTCCCACCCGGGTTCTAATGGATACACATGCTGCTTGTGGTACCGTTTGTTTGTCTTCTCCCCTTGTGGATGTGACTTTGGTGGAGGCTCCAGAAATTCCTCTGGTGGAAGGAGCGGATCTAGAGGGGGGCCCTGGGGACACTCCCCCCCCCCCCCACACACACACACCAACCCCACCCCATTTTTGCGAGTTATTATAGACAGACCAGTGGAATGGGCAGATCTAGAGGGGGCCCTGGGGACACTACCCCCCCCCCCTTTTTGGGAGTTATTATGGGCATACCAATTTGTGTTGGAAGCGTGTACAGTGAGCACAACACAGTTAAAAGATGTGACAACCTAAAATTCGCAAACAAAATATTTATTTTTGCCCCGATGATGAGATAAGGCAGTACAAATTTTTTTTCGAGATTTGTTTGCGCAATTGCTATTTCATTTAGTTTGATTTTGGCTTTTTGTCAAGATGTCACTTGATTATTATCATTTGGTGGCTTGGAAGCCGATCTTCTTTTGTTGAGCTGGGCTTGTTGTTGGCCGGCTGAGCTTGTTGTTGGCTAAGTATATTGCTGGCTTTATTCTTTAAGTGGGTTGTTGTTATCAATTTCAGGATGGATATAGGTGTGCTGGTAGCTATTTGATTATTTTGACACTTATAGTTGTAGTTGGAGGATTTGATTGTTTTGAAACTTGGCCAAGGCAAGTGTTAGCTGAATTGAAGTTTAATAACACTTGGTGACACCTATTTAAGTTAGCTACTTCACTTTGGCTTCTTCTTGCCTCTTCACCTCCTATGCTACTCTTTAAATACCTGGTGGATTCCCTCCTCTTCTTCTCCAACTGCTCTCCCTCTTTTCTACATTATGTTGTTGCACCTTGTTGCTTCCCCTAACAGCTTCTTTGTCGTTGCTTTGTTGTACCTATGTCGCTGGTTTTGAGAACTGATGCAGCTTCTCTCCCTTGCCTCCTCTTCTCCAGCTTCTTCCTTGAAATTCTTGGAAGAACTTTGTCGCACCTTTGCACAACAGGGGTTCGATTATTCAGCAATTTACTTTCTCCCTCTCCCGCTGTAAGAATGTTGTTTTCTCTTTACTGATTTCTGTTTTTTCAAACTTTTTAGGGCTATCTTTATGTTGATTTTTATTAGTTGTTTGGTGGCTGTTTACTTACTGTTTTTTGGCTACATATTTGCTGGTTTTTCGACGACATTTTGTTGCACAGTTGTGTTATTTTGGTAGCTGTTTGGAGGCAATTTTAGCACTGTTTTTACTGATTTTATGTAAACTTTACTGGACAGCATTTTTATAAGGACGGATAGTCCATTTGGGGGCTGGTTAGCCCATTTTGAGGAACAAATATGGCTGTCCAATAGAGTAGAAAAGCTGATTTTGGTATTCTATGGTCAATTTAGATCATTTCGAGTTTTCCGGTTTATTATATTCGGCTTTCCTATTTTTCATAAATCACTTATGTATTATAAGAGACGCAACCCAAATAAAAATGCGTGTTATTATAGTGGTTTCCGCGGCCAAGAATTAATCGAAAAATATGGCATCTTAGGATAATATGAATAAAGACAAAGCTGTTGTGAGTATTTTATTTCTTGAATTAAGTTTATTTACGTAATTTCCTATTCTTGTTTACCTTTTTAATAAATATTGCATGTGCATATGAGTTTAACTCATTAAGATATCACTATGGAATAAAATATGGGCGAGAGAAAAACATAAAAGCGATTTATATATTTCTGAGGGGATTAGTTTTATTCAAAACTCCTGTTTATATGACAAGATAAAATTTATTAAAACTTTGCATGAGGAAATGTGATAGCTTCGAATCTGATGATGTAGAGGCATCTACTGAATGATTCACCGGTAGGGGTGAGCCTACAAATTACGCCCTTCGGGGGGCGGAGCCCAATTCAAGTTTGCATCACCGGAGCATTTCTTATTTTATGTAACTAAAATTGAGAATAATCAAATGATTGTTTTATTGTAATGTATGCATATTGTTATCTTCTCTTTGTTTGCAAGTATGCCTTTTCACGAAATACTTTTCTCACTTAGTCATAATTTTTATGACTAACCCATTGTGGACCCTTTTTTTAGCAGCAGGAACTTCTCCCAGTATTCGAAAAGGGAAGGGATGATTGAAGACTTTGAGGGATCGAAGAAATGCAGGAAAAATAGCTCCTGAGTAGTTTAGATGATCTTGTAACTTTTTTCAACAGATGTAAATACATAATGAATGAATAAAATGCTGGTATTTATGTTCTTTGTACTGTGTTTCATATGCTGTGACTATTTTATTGAATTACTGTTCAATTCTTGAAATCATTTGGGAAGCCCGAAAATTTGGGTCTTCACAACTTGGTATCAGAGGGAACGGTTTTCAATAATTTGTCGTATGCAGTATGAAGTCATAACATAAGTTAAGAATGTAACATAATTAATTTAAAACTCACGTATAAGAACATCTAAGTTTATTCCAGTCAACGTCGTCAAGAGATTCGAGAAGAACGTGAAATTCAACAAGGCTCAAGATCCGAGGAAAGCGATAATGGACATCGTTATCAACTTTCAATTTATAAAGTTTGTTTTCGAGGATGAAAACTCCTTTAAGGAGGGAAGATTTGTGACAACTCAAAATTCGCAAAACAAAATATTTATTTTTGCCCTGATTATGAGATAAGGAAGTACAAATTTTTTTTCGAGATTTGTTTGCGCAATTGTCGTTTCATTTAGTTTGATT
Source organism: Platanthera guangdongensis (assembly GCA_039583875.1). Lineage (NCBI taxonomy): Eukaryota > Viridiplantae > Streptophyta > Magnoliopsida > Asparagales > Orchidaceae > Platanthera > Platanthera guangdongensis. The sequence goes on along the minus strand of CM077148.1, from coordinate 6,961,225 downwards.
TTGGCTTTATGTCAAGATGTCACTTGATTATTATCATTTGGTGGCTTGGAGGTTGCTCTTCTTTCGTTGAGTTGGGCTTGTTGTTGGACGGCTGGGCTTGTTGTTGGCCAAGTATATTACTGGCTTTATTTTTTAAGTAGGCTCATGTTATCAATTTCAGGCTGGATATAGGTGTGATGACAGCTATTTGATTATTTTAACACTTATAATTTGTGTAGTTGGTGGATTTGATTGTTTTGACACTTGGCAAAGTCAAGTGTTAGCTGAATTGAAGTTTAATGACACTTGGTGGCACCTATTTAAGTTAGCTACTTAACTTTGCCTTCTTCTTTCCTCTTCACCGCCTATGCTCCTCTTTAAATACCTGGTGGATTCCCGCCTCTTCTTCTCCAACTGCTCTCCCTCTTTTCTACATTCTGTTGTTGCACCTTGCTATTGCCTCTGTTATTGCTTCCCCTAGCTGCTTCTTTGCCATTGTTTTACTGTACCTCTATCGCTGGTTTTGAGAACTATTGTTGCTTCTCTCCCTTGCCTCCTCTTTTCCAGCTTCTTCCTTGAAGTTCTTAGAAGAACTTTGTCGCACCTTTACACAACAGGGGTTCGATTGTGCAGCAATTTACTTTCTCCCTCTCCCACTTTAAGAATGTTGTTTTCTCTTTGCTGATTTCTATTTTTACAAATTTTTAGGGCTATCTTTATGTTGATTTTTATTAGCTGTTTGGTGGTTGTTTACTTACTGTTTTTTGGCTACATCTTCGCTGGTTTTTCGACGACATTTTGTTGCACAGTTGTGTTATTTTGGTAGTGTTTGGAGGCAATTTTAGCACAGTTTTTACTGATTGTATGTAAACTTTACTGGACAGCATTTTTATGAGGACAGATAGTCCATTTGGGGGCTGGTTAGCCCATTTTGAGGCACAAATATGGCTGTCAATAGAGTAGAAAAACTAATTTTGGTTTTCTAGGGTCAATTTAGATTATTCCGAGTTTTCTGTCTTATTATATTTGGTTTTCCGACTTTTAGTAAATCCCTTATGTATTATAAGAGACACAATCCAAATAAAGTGCGTGCTATTACAGTGGTATCTGCGGCCAAGAATTAATCGAAGAAGGATGGTGTCTCAGGATAATATGAATAAAGACAAAGCTGTTGTGAGTATTTTATTTCTTGAATTAAGTTTATTTTCGTAATTTCCTATTCTTGTTTACCTTTTTAATAAATATTGCTCATCTATTTGAGTTTAACTCATTAAGATATCGCTATGAAATAAAATGTGGGCGAGAGAAAAACATAAAAGCGATATATATATTTCTGAGAGGATCAGTTTTATTCAAAACTTCTGTTTATATGACAAAATAAAATTTATTAAAATTCTGCATGGGGAACTGTGATGGCTTCGAATCTGATGATGCAGAGGCATCTACTGAAGGATTCACCAGTAGGGGTGAGCCTACAAATTACGCCATTCGGGGGCAGTGCTCAATTCAAGTTTGCATCACCGGAGCATTTCTCATTTTATGTAACTAAAATTAAGGGGTAATTTAAGGATCAGTGTTGAGAATAACCAAATTATTGCTTTATTATAATGTATGCATATTGTTATTTTCCCTTTGTTTGCATGTATGGTTATTCACGAAATACTTTTCTCAGTTAGTCATAATTTAATTTTATGACTAACCCATTGTGTACTCATTTTTTTAGCAGCAGGAACCTCTCCCGGTATTCGAAAAGGGAAGGGATGATTGAAGACTTTAAGGGATCAAAGAAATACAGGAAAAATGGCTCCCGAGTAGTTTAGATGATCTTGTAACTTTTTTTCAACAGATGTAAATACATATTGAATGAATAAAATGCTGGAATTTATGTTCTTTGTACTGTGTTTCATATGTTGTGACTATTTTATTGAATTACTGTTCGATTCTTGAAATCATTTGGGAACACCGGAAATTTGAGTCTTCACAAAAGAGAGCAAAATAACAAGCTTCTTTATATATCAAAAGTTTACAAGGTTTGATCACAACTCAAGGTTTACAACTCAAACACTTCACTACAAGAAGTCACAGACACACACACCAAAACAAGCGAAAAAATAATCGCCACTTTAGAGTTTGCTAGAACTGCCGTCTGCAATTCGAAGAAAATCATTCGCTAAAGACTTTTGTCCGTCCAAGTCTCCAAGGAGATTGATTTGCTGATCTGGGGGAACTCATTTACTTTTTGAGAATTGAAGTACAATAGAGTGAAGATGAGATCTTTATTTCTCCGAAAAAATATGCGGAGGAGATTTTGAAGAAGTTCTGAATGGAGAATAGCAAAGTTATCTCTACTCCTGCAGATTCGGGGATGAAGCTGAGGAAGGATTTTAAGGAAGAAGCAGTTGACTCTATGTTGTTCATGTGTTTAGTAGGAAACCTACGCTATCTGACTTTCACTAGACATGACATCATGTATGTTGTTAGAGTAGTCAGTAGGAGGAGCCAAAGCAAGATCACTTCATAGCAACGAAGATGATCTTGAGGTATGTGAATGAGATGAGTGATCATGGTTTGATGTATTCTACTGCAGAAGAGTTGAAGTTGGTTGGGTACTCCGACAGTGATTACGGAGGAGACGTGAATGGCCAGAAGAGCACTTTCAGATACACTTTTCATGTGGGAACAACTATATTGTCATGGAGCTCGAAGAAGCAGGCAACGATTGCTCTATCTACCTGCTAAGCTGAGTACATTGCAATGACAGCCTGTACACACTTCAAATAGTTGTATCAGAGGCAGGTTGCGAACCTTGGAAGCCAGTTAGAAGAGTTTAAGAAGTGACGAGCACGTCGTAATGGAGATGCTAAATATTATGCCGGGTAAAGTTCCCAAGTTGACGAAGACTAACTATGAGAACTGGAGCATCCAGATGAGAGTGTTGTTAGCATCAAAAGAGCTATGAGAGATAATTGAAGATGTCTATTGTTGAAGTTGGTGACCGGGCGGTCTGTCTTGGCGGGTTGGAGACCGCGCGGTCTGGCGGTTTGACTCGGCGACTTGTAAACCGGGCGGTCTAGAAATCTTCACAGGCGACCTCTCTGCTTCTCTTATTGTAGCCGTGCGGTTAGTCCTTCTGTCTAACCGCGCGGCCTGTGCGGTTTACTTTGTACAGTCCGCTTAGCTTGTAAATTTTTAGTCCCACATCTCTTATTTGTATTCTCTCTTCTCTCCTCCATTCTATATAAGGGAGGGCATACCTTTGTAATAGTTATCTTTTTTTGGATAATAAAAATTTCAATTATTCAAAAGTTTATTCGGCTTGTTCTCTACTTTTCGCTTTTTTTCGCTACTTTCTAACATGGTATCAGAGGACACGGTCATTTTCTCCTGATTCTGTGCGCTCTCTGTTGTTCGCGGCTTGTCCTCCGCGTTCTGCGACTTGTTCGCGGCTTGCCTTCTCATCTGTCCGCGCGGCGTGTTTCTATCCACGCGGCTTATCTCTGTCCGCTGCCTGTTCGCGCGGCTTGCTTCTTCTTCTTGGTTCTCTTCTTCTTCTACTGCTCTTTGTCGCAGCGACCTGTTTCCGTGTCGCCGCGCTCCTTGTTCTTTCCTACCGCTCCGACTTCCTAGTCGCTGCGGTCTGTCTCTGTCTGCGTGTGTTGTCTCTGTACTCGCGGTTTACTGCTGTGATCTGCCTGACCGTGCGGGTTGTTCCTTTCTCCCCCGCATCTTGGTCGCGGTCACCTGCTCTTCTCCTCTCTTCTGTTCGCTCGGCCTTTTCAGTCCGCGCGACCTCTTCCCCGCTTTGCCCTTGACTGCTGTGATCTGCCTGACCGTGCGGGTTGTACCTTTCTTACCCGCATCTTGGTCGCGGTCACCTGCTCTTCTCCTCTCTTCTGTTCGCTCGGCCTTTTTCAGTCCGCGCGACTTCTTCCCCGCTGTGCCTTGATCTGCATCCTAGCCGCTCGTGTTCGCACGGCTTCTTCCCTTTTTCCCGCCGCGGTTTCACGCGGATTCTTCCTAGTTTGAGCGGCCTCTCTGCCCTTCTCCTTTAGCCGCTCCTGCTTGTTAGTCGCCGCGACCTCCTGGTTTAGTCGCGCGGCTTGTGCTCTGCACCTTAGTCGTGGCCCTTCGTGCCGCTGGTGTGCTGTCACCGAGACCGCTGCAGTTTCTTCTTCCTCCCTTCATGGCTTTCATATCTTCCTCCACGCCATTCGCCTCGGTTGTCACGTCTTCTGGTCGTGCACACGTTGTTACTCAGGGCAAATGGCTGATCGACACTGGTGCTACAAATCATATGACCGGCCATCTCCCGTGTTTCTCTCTCTTAGAAAAACATGCTCGCTTGCCCCCGGTTACTCTCGCTGACGGCTCTTCATCATCAGTTCATGGAACAGGGATAGTTCATGTCACTCCGTCTCTTCACTTGGCGGATACTCTCTACGTGCCACAGTTCCCGTGCAACTTATTATCTGTTACCTCTCTTTGCAAGCAATTACAGTGTTCCGTCACATTTACTTCTACTTCTTGCTCTTTTCAGGATCCGGACTCCCAACGGACGATTGCTACTGGGACTGAGAGTGACGGCTTATACTTCCTAGACAACATTTCTGCTTTTTCCACCTTCTCCTCCACCTCCACAGATCTTCTCCAATGGCATCTCCGCCTTGGTCATGCTCCTCCCCGTCTTCTTCGTCAACTTCTGCCCCACCTTCCTCCTCAAAGTCCTCCGCTCAACTGTGAGGCCTGTCAGCTTGGCAAGCATCACCGCTCCTCCTTCCCTCCAAAGCACGTTCGTAGCTCTACCCGTCCGTTTGATCTTATCCACTCCGATATCTGGGGTCCTTCTCCTACTCTTACCATTGGTCGGGGTAGTTCCTATTTTGTCACGTTCATTGATGATTTCTCTCGCTGTACGTGGGTGTATCTGTTAAAAGATCGCTCCGAATTATTCTCTGTATGGACATCCTTCTATCTCATGATCAAAACTCAGTTTGGTGTTTCTATCCAAGTGTTTCGATCTGATAATGCCCAAGAATATCTCAGTCGTGACTTCTCTACATTCTGCATGCAAAATGGGATTCTTCATCAAACTAGTTGTGTCTATACTTCACAACAAAATGGTGTGGCCGAACGCAAAAACCGTCACCTGCTCGATATTGCTCGCACCTTGATGACCCAGATGCATGTTCCTCGCTCCTATTGGGGCTATGCTGTTCTCCTTGCCTGCTACCTCATCAATCGCATCCCCTCCACGGTTCTCCACGGCCAAACCCCGTTCTCCATTTTGTATCCGGGAAAGGAGCCATTTCCTCTCCCTCTCCAAATCTTTGGATGCACTGCCTTTGTGCATACCCCTTCTGCCACCCGTGATAAGCTCTCCCCTCGCTCCACCAAATGTGTCTTTCTGGGGTACTCCACCACTCAGAAAGGCTACTGTTGCTTTGATCCCGTCCTTCGTAAGCAGTTCGTCTCTGCTGACGTCACCTTCTTCGAGAATACCTCCTACTTCTCAGATGACTCTTCTCCTCTTCTCCCAGCTTCTGATTCTCCTGCCGTTCCCTTCGTTTCCTCACCTCCTCCTACACTCTCCACCACTACACCGTCTACACCCCCTCCTCTTCCTCCACCTCTCTCTCTCCCTTCTCCACCACCCTCTCCCTCATCTCCGCTGTCGTCGCTCTCTTCTCCCGGGCCAGCTTTCTCTACCACGGATGCTCCGGATGCCGCGGGCCCGGCTGACCTGGATCTTCCTATTGCTCTTCGCAAAGGGTGCGGACGTGTACCTTACACCCCCTTGCTGCTGTTGTTTCCTATGATCGTCTTACTCCTTCTCGCAGGGCATTTGCACTGGCTATCTCTGCCACTGCCACACCCCGCTCCTATCAGGAGGCCCTTGCTATTCCTCACTGGAAGATGGCCATGGATGAGGAAATGGCGACCCTCACTGAGCGGGGTACCTGGACTCTTGTTCCTCCTCCTTTTGGTACTGATGTTGTTGGCTGTCGCTGGGTCTTTGTGGTCAAATTTAGCCCAGACGGCACTGTGGATCGGTATAAGGTTCGCCTTGTGGCTAAGGGCTTTACTCAGACCTATGGGGTTGATTACTTTGACACCTTCTCCCCTGTGGCTCGTCTCAGCACCATCCGGGTTCTTCTCTCTGTGGCCGTCAATCGGGATTGGCCGATTTCTCAGCTGGACGTCAAGAATGCCTTCCTTTATGGAGATCTTCACGAGGCCGTTTACATGGAGCAAACTCCTGGGTATGTTGCTCAGGGGGAGACACGAGTATGCCGGCTGCAGAAGGTAATTTATGGCCTCAAGCAGAGTCCTCGAGCTTGGTTTGACAAGTTCAGCGGTATTGTGGCGGCTGTTGGTTTTGTGCGAAGCTCTGCTGATCACTCTCTCTTTATTCGCAAAACTCCTTCTGGGCTGGTTGTTCTTGCTGTGTACGTCGATGATATTCTTCTCACTGGCGATGACCAGGAAGGGGTATCCCTGACAAAGCGACATCTTCGCCAACATCTGATCACTAAAGATATGGGCTCTCCAAAGTACTTTCTGGGGATCGAACTCTCGCGGAAGCCCGACTCCTTAGTTCTCTCTCAGTGTAAGTATGCCCTTGATCTTTTAAAAGAGGCAGGATTGATTGGAGCTAAACCTGCCCGATGCCCCATGGCTATTGGGGAGGACAAAACCTGGACAGATGATTCGCCTCCTCTTTCAGATAGTTCGCGGTACAGGCGTCTGGTTGGTAAGCTCATATATCTCATAGTGACCAGACCCGATATTTCCTATGCTGTGGGCAAGGTGAGTCAATTCATGCAAGCGCCTAGGGAATGTCATCTACAGTCCGCCTTGCGGATCTTGGAATATGTCAAAGCAGCGCCTGGGAAAGGATTACTGTTTCAGAAGAATGGTCATCTGAGGATTGAAGCCTACTCAGATGCAAGTTATGCTGATGACAAAGGGGATCGCAAGTCTACCTCAGGTTTTTGCACCTTTGTTGGGGGAAATCTGGTGAGCTGGAAGAGCAAAAAGCAGTCTGTTGTCTCCAAGTCCAGTGCAGAAGCTGAGTATCGCAGTATGGCGTCAACCACTTGTGAGTTGAAATGGTTGCGGGCTCTCATGCTAGATTTAGGAGAGGTGTACAACCATCCTCTTCCTATGTTCTGTGATAACAAGGCCGCCATATACATCTCCAAAAACCCGGTATTCCATGAAAGAACAAAGCACATTGAGGTTGACTGCCATTTCATTCGTGAAGAGATTTTAAAAGAACAAATTTGCACTTCGTTTGTCACGTCTAATAAAGAGCTAGCTGACATCTTCACCAAGCCAGTCTCCGCCTCGTTTCTGCATGTTTGCGACAAGCTGGGCATGATTGATATATATGCTCCAGCTTGAGGGGGAGTGTTGAAGTTGGTGACCGGGCGGTCTGTCTTGGCGGGTTGGAGACCGCGCGGTCTGGCGGTTTGACTCGGCGACTTGTAAACCAGACGGTCTAGCAATCTTCACAGGCGACCTCTCTGCTTCTCTTATTGTAGCCGTGCGGTTAGTCCTTCTGTCTAACCGCGCGGCCTGTGCGGTTTACTTTGTACAGTCCGCTTAGCTTGTAAATTTTTAGTCCCACATCTCTTATTTGTATTCTCTCTTCTCTCCTCCATTCTATATAAGGGAGGGCATACCTTTGTAATAGTTATCTTTTTTTGGATAATAAAAATTTCAATTATTCAAAAGTTTATTCGGCTTGTTCTCTACTTTTCGCTTCTTTTCGCTACTTTCTAACATCTATGAAGATCTAACTATTGAAGTAAAGGCGGCGTTGACTAACACCCAGAGGATGACACTAAGAGAAGTAAGGAAGAGAGACAAGAAGGTCGTGTTCTTATTATATCAAGGGGTTAATGAAGAAACTTTTGAGAATATCTCGAATGCTAGGAGTTCTAAAGAGACATGGGAGACCTTGCAACGCTCCTTGCAAGGTGCTGACAAGGCAAAGAAGGTGAAACTACAATCACTCAGGGCAGATTATGAAGTTATCAAGATGCAGAACTATCAGAAAGTTGATGACTATGTGGCTCGTCTGCGAACACTTGCAAATGAAATGAAGCGCAATGGAGACACGATTGATGATGTGAGTTTCATGGAGAAGCTTTTGTGGTTGATGTTGAATTATGTTGAAGCATTAGACCGGGCGGCCTTGCGGTCTTGTCTAGCGATTTATTGACCGAGCGGTCTGGCGATCTCACCCTGAAGCCTGGAGACCGGGCGGTCTATCGGTCTCCCATTGCGGCCTGTTCTTATCCTGCTGGAGTTGCCGAGCGGTTAACTCATTTGTCTAACCGCGCGGCCTGTGCGATCTCCTTTATTTCTAGCCGCTCAGCACTGTACATGTTTAGTCCCACATTGTTTGTTTGTACTCTCTCATATCTCCTCCATTCTATAAAAGGGAGGTCATACCTTTGGTTCTTTTTTGGATAATAAAATTTCTTCTTCTATCTGTTTGTTCCTGCATGTTCCTACTTTTTACCAGAGGACACGGTCCCTCCTGATTGTGTGCGCTTTGATTCTAGTCTATTCATCACTGCGACTTGTGGCCTGCTTCTAACCTCTCCGTTCGCCCGTCTTGTGTGACTTGTTGTTGTCGCTGCTTCTTGCTTCCTCTTCTCTTCTGTTCGCTCGGACTTTTCAGTACGCACGACCTCTTCCCCGCTGTGCCTTTGTCTACCTCCTGGCCGCTTGTGTTCGCGCGGCTTCTTCCCTTTAAACCACTGCGGTCTCGCGCGGGTTGCTCTCCTTTTTCCTCTCCCCGCGACTTCTCTTCTTCTCGCGCGGTTTCTTGCTGTTTTCTATGACTACTTCCAGTCTCACCACCCCCGTTATCTCCACCACTCCTGCAGCTCCTTCTCCTCCTCCTCCTTCGGGCAACCTTGGCACGTGATGACTAGTTTTAGTCATCCTTTTTGGGGGTAATTTAGTATTCAAAATGCCTAATTTTATTTATATTTTATGATTGTTATTTCATGTTTTAATGTCTCTTTACAATATATTAATTCCTAGTGTTATTAGAGTTTTGATATAAAAATCTATATAGTCTTATTATATGTATTATGTTATTATATATTATGTTATGTTATGCATAATAATTATAGTTAATGATATGTCTTAATGTTTTAATTTTAATGTTGTAATGTTTTTATTATTATTGTGTTTTAAAATCTTGTTTTAACTTTGTTATTTTATGTAGACTAATCCATGATTGTATTGTCTCTTTTTTGTAGGTTCATGCCCAAGCTTCAAAGCCCATGCAGCCCGAGCTTTCAACAAGGAGCAACCCACTCTACATCCTACCCGAGCCTATATAAAAGCCCAAAGCAGCCCCATGCAGCCCCTCCCTCAAGAGCAGCCCACCTAGCCTCCTACCCGAGCACACCACATGCAGCAGCCCACTTCAAAGCCTTTCTTTTCCCTCTACCCGAGCCCATGCTGCCAGCCCACTCCCCAAGTTTGTGGCCGGCCCTCTCCATATTAAAGCAGCCCCCTCTTTCATTAATTACCATGCATGAATATATCCATGCATGGCCGACCACCTTTCAATGTCATACATGCATTTTGCCACCCCTCTCTCCTCCATTTAATGCAATGCATGCATCCTCCCCTTGCATGGCCGGCCCCTACCATCTCTCTCCTCCCCTTTATTTCCCATTCACTTCCCCATTCCCATTACATATTTTGTCATTAAATACATGCATGCACTCCTCCCATTCTCTATCTCCCCTCATTTAATTCTATGCATGAACATTCCTCCCCTATGGCCGGCCACACCCTTGATCTCCCCCTTCTTCTAGATGCTTCCCTCCTCTCCTATAAAAGGAACCCATATCCAATGCTTTAAAAAGGTTAGATTGGAGCAAGAGAGCAAGAGAGTACAAGTCAAGAGAGTTCTTTACATTGTAATTTTCATTTCTAGTTTCCCTTTTAGTTGTAATTTCAATTGTTGTTTGAAAGCTTTGTTTAAGATCATTTTGTTCTAGCATTGTGAACGTTTCTTTTTAGTAATAATAATGAAAATGTTCCTCTCTTCTTTTATTTTGTCTTCCCTTTCAATTATGCGTAGCTAATTTCCTATAGCATTCGATCGTGAGGATCCATGAAGTGAGATGAGATTTTATTTTCTTTCTTAGTTTTATTTTTGTTATTTCATGCTCGATCCTTCTTTGATTTATTTTGCGTCGACTCCGTATTTCCGGTATACGGTAGTAGACCTTGTTCTCATTTCATAGTAGTCGAGAGACTCATGATTTGAAAGATCACTCAAAGAAGGAAGGAGTTGAACGCAATCCTAGAGATAGGACGACGTAAATCCTCCGGATTGGAGTCAAATCCAATAGTGCGGATCACCTCGATAATGCAACTTTAGGCTTCTTTGGTTTGTAAAGAGATTTCGATCGAAGAGTCTATAAGTTAGGAGACCTAATGCTCTAGTGAGATTTTGTCTTATTTTCGGATCCGTCACGGTCGAGTATGATTTGCAAAATTAAAACTATCTTTATTTTTATCTCTCTCATCTAATTTCATGGTGAATCATTGATCGAATGCTAGCTTTTTATTATAAGTTTTTCGTCTCGCAAGTTGTCTTTTGTTTTATTCTAAAAAAATTCTCAAATCCCATTAGTTTTCCGGTAGGATAATAGTTAGAGCGTGAGTAGAAGTAATTGACAGTCCCGTGTTTAAATACGACCTTGGTACTACGATTCGACAGGTACGCTTGCCTGTTCGGGTTTTGGCCCACCAAGTTTTTGGCGCCGTTGCCGGGAACTTTTCTTCGTCAATATTTTGAAAACGCTTGCGCTATTACTTCTACAAAAATCAAAAAAAAAATTATAATTTATATATTTAAATATTTATAATCAACCCACTTCACCTTATTTCTACCCCACCTAAAATCTCTCGAAAAGGGTAAGGGGCTTTAAGCGCCACCATTTTACCTAGTACCGGGCAAACCCTTCACCGGGTAGTCCTCGAGAAGTTCGAGGGCCAAGCCGTCTAAGAAAAAAAAATCTTTTTTTCAAAAAAAAAAACAAAAAAAAAATTTCCTTTCTTTTCCTTTTTTTCTTTCTTTTCCAAGCTTTCATTTTCATCTTCCCTCGTTTTCTTTGCTAGTGCATGACCCGAGCGAATCCGTCGCTACTTGTTGATTTGGACCCGGAAATCGAACGCTCCTTTCGGAGACAACTACGATTCGGGGCTTCCACTTCTCAAACAGCGGTTGAGGATTCCTTCGGGGATTGTAATTTTTCTGAAATGGGAGACCCTAACCCAGAAATGGCTCAGCAAAGGACCATGTCCGATTATGCTCGACCCAATCTGGAGGGGACAGAGACAAGTATTGTTCGACCTGCGATTGCGAACAATAACTTCGAGCTTAAGCATAACATCATTCAAATGGTGCAGCAATATGTACAGTTCGACGGATTACAAGATGAAGATCCGAACTTACATATTGCTGATTTTCTTGAAATCTGTGACACCTTTAAAATTAATGGTGTTTCAGACGATGCTATAAGGCTAAGACTCTTCCCATTCTCCTTAAGGACTAAAGTCCAAACAGTGGTTGAGTTCTCTTCCAAGAGAATCAATCACTACTTGGAACATTTTAACTGAAAAATTTCTTTCTCGTTATTTCCCCCCCGCCAAAACTGCTAAGCTTCGAAATGATATAACTTCATACTCTCAAATTGATTCTGAGACCCTCTATGACACTTGGGAGAGGTTCAAAGAACTTTTGAGAAGATGCCCACATCATGCTCTGCCTGTATGGTTGCAGGTTCAGACATTTTATAATGGGCTAAATCAAGAAACTAAGCAAATGATAGATGCCGCTTCCGCTGGTTCTTTAGACCGCAAAACTCCGGAAGCCGCTCTTGAGCTTATCGATGACATGGCGATGAACACTTATCAGTGGAATTCGTCTAGGTCTCGCCCATCTAAACCTGCAGGTATCTATGAAGTGGATTCGGTGACACAACTGGCGATGCAAGTGGAAATGCTGAACAAGAAGATATCAGAAGATGACTGCTACCTCCGCTGCTAAGGTATTTGAAAATGCCAATGCTGCTGCTGCCGAGCAGGTGGATTATCTGGGGAACATACAAAGGCCTGCTCAAAATAATTCTGCAAATAATTTTTCTGCTTTTCCGAATTTTTCTTCTCCGCCTGGTTTTTCTTCTTCTTCTAATTCTTATCACCCCGGATGGCGTAACCATCCAAATTTCTCGTGGAGTAATAACGCTAACGTCATACGCCCACCGCATGATTTTACACCACCACCACCACCGCAACAAAATTTTCAAAAACCTTCCCCTTTGGAAGAGATCCTCGCTAAATATATAAGCTCGAACGATGCCACTATTAGAAATTTAACAGGATCAATGAAAAACTTAGAAAATCAAGTCGGCCAACTCGCCAAGGCCTTTTCCGAGAGACCACCTGGAACTCTTCCCTCGAACACTGAGCCTAACCCAAGGGAACACACAAATGCGATTTCCCTTCGGAGCGGTAAAGTTGTTAACGAGCCCACCACAAGGGAAGAGCCAAGGGTGATTGTCCCTCCTGTTTGTACCCCCAAGGAGAATAATAACATAGATCTTGAAAAAGAAAAATCTATTTTTGAAAAAGAAAAGGATAGCTCCATTATTTCTAATTCTGCAAAAGAAAAAAATGGTTTTCAAAATGATGCTCCGATTGTTCTAAAAGAATTTCTGCCACCTCCTTATCCGGCTAGACTTAAGAAAGACAAACTAGATGATCAGTACCAATGCTTTCTTGAAATGTTCAAACAAATTCACATTAATTTGCCATTTCATGAAGCGATTAGTCAAATGCCGAAGTACGCAAAATATCTTAAGGATTTATTAACGAACAAGACGAAATTGGAGAACTTATCACATGTAACATTGAATGAAGAATGCTCGGCAGTCATTAAAAATTCTAATCTACCTAAAAAGATAAACGATCCGGGTAGTTTTTCCATTCCTTGCGTCTTTGGTGATTTATTTGTTAAACATGCGTTAGCAGATCTAGGAGCGAGCATCAACTTGATGCCTTTTTCACTATTTAAGAAGTTAGGATTGGGCACTCTGAGCCCTACAAGAATGAGTATCCAATTAGCTGATAGGTCTATCAAGTATCCACTAGGTATCGTTGAGGACGTGCTAGTAAAGGTCGACAAATTCATCTTCCCGGTGGATTTTGTCATTCTTGATATTGAAGAGGACGTCGAGGTTCCTCTTATCCTTGGACGACCATTTCTAGCCACCTCTCGAGCTGTTATAGACGTTAGTAACGGAAAGTTGTTTTTGTGTGTGGGAGATGATGAGGTCACATTTTCTATTAATCAATCAATGAAAAATTCTTTACAAAATGATGACTCATGCTTCTTTATTGATGTTTTAAATGAAGATTCTTCCCTTTCCCTTTCCAACATTTCTTCCAATGAATTTTCCTCTTCGTTTTCTGAAATTTCTTCACATAATTTTGACAACCCGGTGATGTCGATCCAAGAAAATTTTGAAAATAATTTTGTATGTAGTAGAAAAAAGTATGAAAATCTTGTTTTTGAAAACGAGAAAAATTTAAAAAATTCTTATGACGAACCACCCCAGCTTGATTTAAAACCACTGCCTGACCACCTCAAATATGCCTTTCTTGCAAAAGATTCAAAATTGCCCGTTATAATCTCGGCTTTTCTTTCCCAATCCGAAAACGATCAATTGATCGAACTACTACAAAAGCATCGCCGAGCTATAGCGTGGCAAATTTGTGATATTCCTGGCATAAGCCCCTCTTTCTGCACACAAAATATTTTTTGAAAATAATCCTAAGGGTGTAGTTCAACCACAACGTCGTCTTAATCCAAATATGAAAGAGGTTGTGAAGGGAGAGATGTTTAAGTTATTAGATGCGGGGATAATTTATCCTATTTCCGATAGTCAGTGGGTAAGTCCAGTCCAGGTTGTTCCTAAGAAGGGTGGGATCACGGTAGTGACAAACGAAAATAATGACTTAATTCCAACTAGGACGATAACGGGATGGAGGATGTGCATCGATTACCGTAAACTAAACGATGTCACTCGAAAAGATCACTTCCCCCTCCCCTTTATCGATCAAATTTTAGAACGTTTGTCCGGGCACAATTTTTATTGCTTCCTCGATGGTCTCTCGGGATACTTTCAAATCCCTATCGCACCCGAGGACCAAGAGAAGACGACATTCACTTGCCCCTTCGGAACTTTTGCTTATCGTAGAATGCCTTTCGGATTATGCAACGCACCCGCCACCTTTCAGCGGTGTATGCTTGCTATTTTTGATAAATACGTAGAGAATATTATGGAAATATTTATGGACGATTTTTCTGTTTTTGGCGACTCCTTTAATTTATGTTTAGAAAATTTGGAAAACGTTTTACAACGCTGCGAAGAAACGAATCTAGTTTTAAATTGGGAGAAGTGTCACTTTATGGTACGTGAAGGCTTAGTCCTTGGCCACAACATTTCCGCTAGGGGAATTGAAGTGAACAAGGCAAAAATTGAAGTAATTGAAAAGTTACCGCCGCCTACAAATATTAAAGCGATTAGAAGTTTTTTAGGGCATGCGGGTTTTTATCGAAGTTTCATTAAAGACTTTTCAAAAATTACTAAGTCTCTCACCCACCTTCTCGAAAAAGACACTCCTTTCATTTTTGATGAATCATGTCTCGCGGCATTTGAATTAATTAAATCAAAACTTATAAATGCTCCTATTTTGATCGCCCCAGTTTGGGATTTACCTTTCGAAATCATGTGTGATGCGAGTAATCATGCGGTAGGTGCGGTTTTAGGTCAACGAATCGCTACGAACTTTCATCCGATTTTCTACGCTAGTAAAACTCTCACTTCTGCGCAAGAAAATTACACCACGACGGAGAAAGAGCTCTTAGCGATTATTTTTGCTTTTGATAAATTCCGACCGTATGTTACTCTTTCTAAGGTTATTGTTTTCACGGATCATTCCGCTTTGAAGTACCTCCTTTCTAAACCGGATGCCAAGCCGCGTCTTATCCGTTGGATCCTCTTACTTCAAGAATTCGACTTGGAGATTCGGGATAAGAAAGGAGCGGAAAACTTAGCAGCTGATCATCTCTCTCGTCTTGAAAATCCCAATATAGATATTTTAAATGAAACTTTTATTAATGACTCTTTTCCGGATGAACGTCTTTTTAATATTTCTTCATCTCCTACCCCCTGGTTTGCCGATCTGGCCAATTATCTTGTGGCCCGGGTCCTTCCAAAAGAATACTCCACTCACCAAAAGAAGAAATTCTTTTCGGAGTTGAAGTATTATTTTTGGGAAGACCCATTTCTATTTCGCATTTGTGCGGACCAGGTGGTAAGGAGTTGTGTTTCGCGGGAAGAGGGTCACCAAATTTTAAAACATGTTCATGAAGGTCCGACTGGCGGGCACTATCAAGCTAACCGCACCGCATACAAAGTACTTTGTGCTGGCTTCTATTGGCCAGGCATATTTAAAGATGCACAAATCTTTGTGGGCGGGTGCGATCGATGCCAGCGGACTGGAAATCTCTCAAATAAAAATGAAATGGAACAAAACTACTTTCTCGAATGCGAAGTTTTTGATCTATGGGGCATAGACTTTGTCGGCCCATTTCCCTCCAGCTTAGGAAATAAATATATTCTAGTCGCAGTCGATTATGTTTCTAGGTGGGCAGAGGCCCAAGCTCTACCAAAATAATGATGCTCGCGTTGTTGTCAATTTTCTAAAAAAATTATTTTCTCGCTTTGGTTTTCCTCGAGCGATCGTTAGTGATAGGGGAAGTCATTTTTGCAACGCTCAACTCACTAAGGCTTTAGCCAAATATGGCGTTACGCATAAATTATCCACTGCTTATCACCCCCAAACTAACGGTCAGGTCGAGGTAGTCAATCGCGAACTTAAACGAATTTTGGAAAAAAACGTTTCTACTTCTCGTAAGGATTGGTCTTTAAAATTGGACGATGCTCTGTGGGCCTATCGGACAGCGTACAAGACCGCCATCGGTTGTACTCCTTTCCGATTAGTCTATGGAAAATCGTGTCATCTTCCGGTAGAAGTAGAACACCGTGCGTACTGGGCGTTAAAGTTTTTTAATTTCGATCCGCACTCGGTCGGCGAGCATAGAAAAAACCAACTAAATGAGCTTGACGAGTGGCGAGCGTACGCATATGAAAATAATAAAATTTATAAAGAACGCACGAAATTGTATCACGATAAGAACCTGTGCCACCCTAAAACTTTTAAACCAGGCGATCAGGTTCTTCTTTTTAATTCGCGTTTACGTCTCTTCCCGGGAAAGCTTAAATCTAGATGGTCCGGACCGTTCGCGGTCAAGGATGTTTTTCCTTATGGCACTGTGCTACTTTCACACCCCGATAAGGGGGACTTTAAAGTTAATGGTCATAGACTTAAATTCTATTTCTCTAATGATTCTGTGACCCCTGCAAAGGAGAATCTTCTTTTTGATTCTTAGTTTATTATTTTCTGATGGACATTTTTATTTTTGGACTACTATTTTTTTTATGAAACTCTTTTATTTGGATTGTTGTAATAAAAAACATTATCGGGCATCTGCCCATGGACTCTATCTATTTTTCTTTTATTTTGCTCTTTCTACCGGAGGCCAATCAAGTCCATGATCGTGGTCGCCGCTCCGCCGCTGCTGATATCAGATGGATCAAGTCATACCTGCTGACGATCAAGTACTCTAAAAAGCAAGCATGGGGGAGCGACATCCGCCTTCATCTCACGAACCCGGGGAAGTCCTGTTCTTATTTATTTATTTTTCCTGCATTTTTCTTTTTCTCTTCTTCTCTGTCCCCTTCTCTTTTTCTTTATGTTTTCTTCATTGAGGGCAATGAAGAATTTAAGCATGGGGGGTCTAGTTTCTTTTGGTCTTTTCTTTCTATTTTTCTTCTTTCAAAAGGAAAAAAAAATAATATTATATTTTATATTAGTATAGTATTTTATGTTATGTCATCAAAATCCAAAAAAAAATTATAAAATATAAAACCCAAAAAAATTAGAAAAACAAGAATTAAAAAAAAAAATTGTGCTTAAATCGATTTGAAAAACAAAATCTAAAATTATTTCTATCTTTATTTTCATGTTTCTTCTAGTGAAGTGTAGGCCCGTGCGGTTTTTGTAGTTCTATATAGATTCCTTTGAAAATGTTTTCTAAACTTATCATTTTAGCATAATTTAGTTCTACTAGTTTCTTTTTCTTAAATATAGGCATCCGGTTTTTACGTTATAAGCTAGCAACGTGTAGTTATGTCTTTTTATTCGATTAGTTGCTTACGAATGGTTGCTAGGTATCATTAGTTCTTTTTCACTTGCGAGGTAGTCTTTCTTGGTGTCTAGAACTTGTACCAAGCTACTCTCGAAGCATTTGCGCCGTTTTTACGTTCTTTAGAAATGATTTAGGCCACCATTTGAATAGTTTGAGCTTTTCTTGCCCACCAAAAACAAAACCCTTGCAAAACAATTTTGGGCCTTTTCCTTTTTTTTCCTTGTTTTAGCTCCACCTTTCATTTCATTATATTCACCAAAGCCAAAAATCTTTCCTATTTTTGCACTATAAATTTGAGCTTAAAAATTATTTTTTGTGGGAAGGGGATTATTTTTGAAATGAATAGGAAATTCTCAAGCTTATTTTTGGAGCTTTCTTATCAAATGCTATTCAAAAGGAAAAATTGAGAAAGAAAAAAAAATATCATTACAAAATCAAAAAAATGAATGCAAAAAGTTTATGTTTGGCCAAGTTTATAAAAGAAAAATTTTCATGGCCTTGTTTTTGTAGTTTCATATTGGAGAAATGACATACTCGTTATTTCTCATTTTTTTATGCTTTGTTTATTTTTGAGCTCACCTTGGTTTAGTGCCTAAAACCTTCATGTTTATCTTTGATTCCACTTCCTAATCATTTACCTAAGCCAAGTTTTAATGCCTAGTAGAAGTCCTATTGATCTTAGAACGTAAATTCGCGTAGTGGAGAAAGTGTGAACGTACAAGCCTATGGCCACCATCATTGATGGATTTCTTTGGAGGTTATCTTGGAGTGTTTTAGGGTTAATGTTTATCTAGCAACCGAGTAGTTTGTTAATGCGCCGTTTATTTAGAACCTCTACTTTTGTTTTCCTTATTTTCATTTATTTTGGATGCCTTGTTTTAAGATTTAGAAATTAGTAGACTTTTCTTATGTTTTAATGAGATTTTTAGGGTTCCATTTTCAAATTTTCTATTGTGCACTTCTCACCCCACTAGTTGATAATATGAATATTAGGATAGTTTAATTTTTCATGTTTTGTTTTTCTTAACTATGGAACTTAAAAATATATATATCTTTTGTTTTCTTTTTGCTCCTCCCTAGTTTTTATTTCTATTTGCTTGAGGGCAAGCAAATGTCTAAGCATGGGGGAATTTGATGACTAGTTTTAGTCATCCTTTTTGGGGTAATTTAGTATTCAAAATGCCTAATTTTATTTATATTTTATGATTGTTATTTCATGTTTTAATGTCTCTTTACAATATATTAATTCCTAGTGTTATTAGAGTTTTGATATAAAAATCTATATAGTCTTATTATATGTATTATGTTATTATATATTATGTTATGTTATGTATAATAATTATAGTTAATGATATGTCTTAATGTTTTAATTTTAATGTTGTAATGTTTTTATTATTATTGTGTTTTAAAATCTTGTTTTAACTTTGTTATTTTATGTAGACTAATCCATGATTGTATTGTCTCTTTTTTGTAGGTTCGTGCCCAAGCTTCAAAGCCCATGCAGCCCGAGCTTTCAACAAGGAGCAGCCCACTCTACATCCTACCCGAGCCTATATAAAAGCCCAAAGCAGCCCCATGCAGCCCCTCCCTCAAGAGCATCCCACCTAGCCTCCTACCCGAGCACACCACATACAGCAGCCCACTTCAAAGCCTTTCTTTTCCCTCTACCCGAGCCCATGCTGCCAGCCCACTCCCCAAGTTTGTGGCCGGCCCTCTCCATATTAAAGCAGCCCCCTCTTTCATTAATTACCATGCATGAATATATCCATGCATGGCCGGCCACCTTTCAATGTCATACATGCATTTTGCCACCCCTCTCTCCTCCATTTAATGCAATGCATGCATCCTCCCCTTGCATGGCCGGCCCCTACCATCTCTCTCCGCCCCTTTATTTCCCATTCACTTCCCCCTTCCCATTACATATTTTGTCATTAAATACATGCATGCACTCCCCCCATTCTCTCTCTCCCCTCATTTAATTTTGTGCATGAACATTCCTCCCCTATGGCCGGCCACACCCCTGATCTCCCCCTTCTTCTAGATGCTTCCCTCCTCTCCTATAAAAGGAACCCATATCCCATGCTTTAAAAAGGTTGGATTGGAGCAAGAGAGCAAGAGAGTACAAGTCAAGAGAGTTCTTTTCATTGTAATTTTCATTTCTAGTTTCCCTTTTAGTTGTAATTTCAATTGTTGTTTGAAAGCTTTGTTTAAGATCATTTTGTTCTAGCATTGTGAACGTTTCTTTTTAGTAATAATAATGAAAATGTTCCTCTCTTCTTTTATTTTGTCTTCCTTTCAATTATGCGTAGCTAATTTCCTATAGCATTCGATCGTGAGGATCCATGAAGTGAGATGAGAGTTTATTTTCTTTCTTAGTTTTATTTTTGTTATTTCATGCTCGATCCTTCTTTGATTTATTTTGCGTCGACTCCGTATTTCCGGTATACGGTAGTAGACCTTGTTCTCATTTCATAGTAGTCGAGAGACTCATGATTTGAAAGATCACTCAAAGAAGGAAGGAGTTGAACGCAATCCTAGAGATAGGACGACGTAAATCCTCCGAATTGGAGTCAAATCCAATAGTGCGGATCACCTCGATAATGCAACTTTAAGCTTCTTTGGTTTGTAAAGAGATTTCGATCGAAGAGTCTATAAGTTAGGAGACCTAATGCTCTAGCGAGATTTTGTCTTATTTTCGGATCCGTCACGGTCGAGTATGATTTGCAAAATTAAAACTATCTTTATTTTTATCTCTCTCATCTAATTTCATGGTGAATCATTGATCGAATGCTAGCTTTTTATTATAAGTTTTTCGTTCGCAAGTTGTCTTTTGTTTTATTCTAAAAAAATTCTCAAATCCCATTAGTTTTCCGATAGGATAATAGTTAGAGCGTGAGTAGAAGTAATTGACAGTCCCGTGTTTAAATACGACCTTGGTACTACGATTCGACAGGTACGCTTGCCTGTTCGGGTTTTGGCCCACCAGCACGCTTTCTAAGCTTGTTGGCTCCAACTATCCCGATTGGAGCATTTCTTTCACCTTTCTTCTTCGCTCTCAGCGCAAGCGTCATCACCTCACCGATGACCCTCCTCCTCGTAACTCTCCTGAGTTTGATGACTGGGATGTGAGTGATGCTCTTGTCCGCACTTGGCTGGCCAACAGCCTCTCTGATGAGTGCCTTCCCGTCATTCGCCATGATGAGACGGTCAAGGCCGCCTGGCTTCACCTCGCTGCTCTCTATTCGAAGGGGGACAGACGTCCCGCATTTATACTCTCTATGCGGACCTCTTCGCCCGCCCTTCCATGTCTCCTGCTGCGGCTTATCAGCAGGTTCAGGCTCTTGGTGCTGAGATCCTCCAGAATCGCCCCTTCTCCGTGGACTTGGCCGAACAGCACAAACACTTCCAGGAACTCCTGGTTGTTTGTTATCTTCTCCGTCTTCCCGATTCCTATGATATGATCCGCCAGCAAATCCTGGGTGAGGCGGAATCTCCTACTTTGTATGCCACCGCGGCTCGTACTGCCGCTGTTACTTCGATGCTCCAGCGGCCTCTGTTGGCCTCCCCCCCTTCCCAGGACTCCTTTGCTCACCAAGCTCAGAAAGGGGGACCTAGTGGCCGCGGCCACTCCAGCGGACGGGGTTCGTCCCGGTTCCTCTGCTCTCACTGTGGTCATACTGACCATTCTGTTGACCGCTGCTGGCAGAAACATCCTCATCTTCGCCCTTCCGGTGATGCTCCTTCTTCGGCCTCTGCCCCCTCTCGGCCATCTGCCTCTGTGGCCACGATGTCAGGTAGTGCCCACGTCGTTACCCAAGGTAAATGGCTGATTGACTCCGGTGCTACAAATCATATGACTGGCAACCCTCATTGCTTCTCCCGTCTTGAGACACATGACCAGTTGCCCCCGGTTCGTGTGGCGGATGGTTCACCGTCCCCGGTTCATGGGACGGGCATGGTTCAACTCACCCCATCGCTTTGCTTGGAGGACACTCTCTATGTCCCGAAGTTCCCGTGCAATTTATTATCTGTTACTACTTTATGACGGCAACTTCAGTGCTCCGTCTTATTCACTCCAACTGCTTGTTCTTTTCAGGACCCGAGGACCCAGCGGACGATTGTTACTGGGACTGAAAGCGGCGGCCTCTACTTCCTTGACGATGTTTCTGCTCTGTCCGCCTACTCCTCCTCTACAGATCTCCTTCAATGGTATCTTCGCCTTGGACATCCTCCTCCCCGGATTATTCGCCAGCTTCTGCCCCACTTACCTCCTACCAGTTCTCCGCTCAACTGTGATGCGTGTCAGCTTGGCAAACATCATTGCTCCTCTTTCCCTCCGAAGCAAGGCCGTGGCTCCTCTCGCCCGTTTGATCTCATTCATTCTGATGTCTGGGGTCCTGCTCCTACCCTCACTGTTGGTAGGGGTAGTTCCTATTTTGTCACTTTTATAGATGATTTTTCACGATGTACCTGGGTGTATCTATTAAAAGATCTCTCTGAACTCTTTTCTGTTTGGCAATCATTTTATTTTATGATTAAGAATCAGTTTGACATTTCTATTAAAGTTTTACTCTCTGATAATGCTAAGGAATATCTTAATCATGAGTTCTCCTCTTTCTTTCACCAGCATGGTCTTCTTCATCAAACTACTTGTGTTTACACCTCCCAGCAAAATGGGGTGACGGAGCGTAAAAACCGTCACCTTCTTGGTGTTGCTCGTACTCTCATGACGCAGATGCAAGTACCTCGCTCCTACTGGGGCTACGCTGTGCTCCTCGCCTGCTATCTCATCAATCGCCTTCCCTCCACAGTTCTCCACGGCCAGACCCCCTTCTTCATTCTCTACCCCTACAAGGAACCCTTTCCTCTCCCTCTCCGTATCTTTGGCTGTACGGCCTTTGTTCACGCACCCTCCGCCACCCGCGGCAAGCTTTTTCCTCATTCCACCAAGTGTGTCTTTTTGGGGTACTCTACCACTCAAAAAGGCAATTGTTGTTTTGACCCCCTTCTCCGCAAGCAATTTGTCTCCGCGAATGTGACATTTTTCGAGAATGCTTCTTACTTCTCTCCTCCCTGCTCTCTTCCTCCTGATATCTCTGCTTCTCCACTGCCTCTCTCCATTCCCTCCACGCCTCTCGCCGTCTCCCCACCTCTGTCTCCTCCTCCACCGTCTCCTTCCCTGTCCGTCTCCCCACCCTCTTCTCTGCCGCCGTCTCTCTCTAGTCCGGGGCCAGCCTTCTCCGCCACGGATGCTCCGGTCGCTGACGCACTCGTCGACCTGGATCTTCCCATTGCTCTTCACAAAGGGGTGCGGGCGTGTACTCAACATCCGCTTGCGGTAGTTGTTTCCTATGATCGGCTTTCTCCTTCTCGCAGGTGTTTTGCATTGGCTATCTCCGCTACTTCTACTCCCCACACCTACCAGGAGGCTCTTGCTCTCCCTCATTGGAACTCTGCCATGGATGAAGAGATGGCTACTCTTACTGAACGGGGTACCTGGACCCTTGTTCCTCCACCCGTGGGCACTGATGTGGTTGGCTGTCGCTGGGTCTTTGTTGTGAAATTTCACCCCGATGGCACTGTGGATCGCTACAAGGCCCGGCTGGTGGCCAAAGGCTTCACTCAGACTTACGGCATTGATTACTTTGACACTTTTTCTCCGGTTGCTCGCCTCAGCACCATCCGGGTTCTTCTCTCTGTGGCTGTTAACCGGGATTGGGATATTTCCCAGCTTGATGTGAAGAATGTCTTTCTCTATGGCGATCTTCAGGAGGACGTCTACATGAAGCAACCTCCTGGGTATGTTGCTTAGGGGGAGACACGCGTATGCCGTTTGAAGAAGGCCATTTATGGCCTAAAGCACAGCCCTCGGGCGTGGTTCGACAAATTCAGTGGCATTGTGGCTGCCATCGGCTTTACAAGGAGTTCGGCCGATCACTCCTTATTCATTCGCAAAACGGTCTTGGGACTGGTGGTTTTGGCAATATATATGGATGATATTCTTCTTACTGGCGATAACCGAGATGGGGTGGACTTGATGAAGAAGCACCTCCGTCAACACTTGGCCATGAAGGATATGGGCTCCCCGAAATACTTTTTGTGGATAGAAATCTCTCGGAAACTTGACTCGTTGGTTCTTTCCCAACAGAAATATGCCCTTGATCTTATACAAGAAGCAGGATTGACAGGTGCTAAACCGGCTCGGTTTCCCATGGCTATTGGAGAAGACAAAACGTGGACGGATGACTCGCCTCTTCTATCTGATGTCACAAGGTACAGACGTTTGGATGGCAAACTCATCTATCTCACGGTGACTAGACCCGACATCTCCTATGCTGTAGGCAAGGTCAGTCAGTTTATGCAAGCTCCCAGGGAGTGCCATCTTCAGTCTGCCTTGAATATTTTAGAGTATGTCAAAGCAACACCAGGCAAAGGGCTAATCTTTCAGAAGAATGGTCATCTGATGGTTGATGCCTACTCTGATTCAAGTTATGCGGATGACATAGGCGATCGTAAGTCCACATCAGGTTTTTGTACTTTTGTTGGAGGAAATCTTGTGAGTTGGAAGAGCAAGAAATAGTCTGTTGTCTCCAGATCCAGTGCAGAAGCCGAATACCAGAGTATGGCGTCAACCACGTGTGAGTTAAAGTGGTTGCGGGCTCTCATGCTTGACCTAGGGGAGGTCTATGACTATCCTTTTTCCTATGTTCTGTGACAACGAGGTCGCTATATACATATCCAGAAATCTGGTCTTCCATGAGAGAACAAAGCATATAGAGGTTGACTGCCACTTCATTCGGGAAGAGATTTTGAAGAAACAGATCTGTACTCCGTTGGTCACCTCTGACAAAGAATTGACAGATATCTTCATAAAGCCGGTCTCTACTTTCTTCTTCCACATTTGTGACAAGCTGGGCATGATTGATATCTATGCTCCAGCTTGAGGGGGAGTGTTGAAGCATTAGATCGGGCGGCCTTGCGGTCTTGTCTAGCGGTTTATTGACCGAGCGGTCTGGCGATCTCACTCAGACGCCTGGAGACCGGGCGGTCTATCGGTCTCCCATTGCGGCATGTTCTTATCCTGCTGGAGTTGCCGAGCGGTTAACTCATTTGTCTAACCGCGCGGCCTGTGCGGTCTCCTTTATTTCTAGCCGCTCAGCATTGTACATGTTTAGTCCCACATTGTTTGTTTGTACTCTCTCATATCTCCTCCATTCTATAAAAGGGAGGTCATACCTTTGTAAATGATATCTTTTTTGGATAATAAAATTTCAATTATTCAAAATTCTATCTGTTTGTTCCTGCATGTTCGCTACTTTTTACAAATTAGTTTAACTATATAATAGTGACGATAGAAGAGTTGAGGGATCTCACTCAGATGTCTATTAATGAACTCATAGGCTCTCTGCAAGCTCATGAATATCACATGATACAAGATGAAGAGTCAAGTGGCTAGAGAAAGCACTTCAGACTCAACTAAATTTTAGAGAGAACTCAGGAAGAGGAGGTGGCTAGCGAGGTTGAGGCTACTAAGACAAAGGTAGAGGAATTAGAGGAGAAAGACATCAGAACTTCCAGAGAGAGGTAGATCAACCTCAAGGTAGAAAGTGAGAAGGAAGAAGAAGAGGCTGTGGAAGAGGCCGATGAAGAGGTCGTGGTGGAATGGTCCAAGTCCAATGCTACAATTGTAACCTATTTGGGTACATGAGTTATGATTATAAACTTCTGAGGAGGAAAGAGTAGACTAACCACTATGCTGAAACAAGCAACACAGGTGGTGACTCAATGATGTTCTTGACTTATAGAGGAGTTGAAGAAGGTATAAATGAAGTCTGGTACTTGAACACAGGATCCAGCAACCACGTGTGTTGTGAGAAGGAATTATTCACTGGCCTCGAACCATGTGTATGTGAGGTTAGTTTTGGTGATGCTTCAAAAATCTCTGCGGAAGGAAAATGGTTGATAGTGGTCACCTTAAATTATGAGAAGGTGCATCTCAATGATGTGTTCTATGTCTCAGGATTGAAAAGTAACATCACAAGTGTTGAAGCCAGGAAAAAATCCCAACCTTAGAATTCGGATCAAAGCTGCCTAAGGTTACCTGTTCGGGGGGTAAGACGAGACGACTAGGATGTCTAGTATAAAGAATGAAGGCAAACAGGATCCCAGATTTTACGGCAGGAAGGACCCACCACGTACCCGGATGCTCGAAAGGAGCAACCCCTTCTCAACCAAAAATGGTTGAACTGGGTACGAGGGAGACTAGCTGATGATTAAGTCACTAGGTCGCGACCTAGTCTCTTAGGAAAAGGAATCCAAATGCTCGGTTAGTATCCGGAAAGGAGAGCTCTCGAGTATCCTGCAGAGGATTTTTAGTCTCTCACCTCGTACCCCTGGGGTCCTATTTATAGGGAAATCCAAGGAGGGGGGATCATATTTATACCCCACCCCATGGCGACTAGGCGAATTTCAAGGGGAACTCGCACGGGCTGGGCGAGTATCTCGCATAGTCACCTACCTGGAGTGTATGCGAGGGGAGCTCTCCATACTCTCCCAGGCCTTCCATGGTCTTGCGCATTGATTCTGACTTCTGTCTTGATTGGTTGACCTAGACTTCTGCTGACCTGGCGGTAGTAGGGCCCATCCTTGACGAATATGGGTTGTACACAATCCCCGCTCTTTTCGAGCGACGTAGGAACTCGAAAAGAATCATCCAACACCTATTCAGTGAGATGCTTGGCCGAGTATCTGAGTTTCTCGCCTTTGACGACTGCTTGCCGATCTCTATAAATAGGGGGACCTGGTTTTTTTAGGCGGATCTCCTGAGCTCGCACAATATGTCGGACGCTAACGAAAAACTTCTTCAAGACAGCCTTGTCGCGTTGTCCGGCTTTCTCGACATTGCCAAGCCCAAAAGGCCATGGGAAGAGCATGTCGTTGCCGACTTACCTCCCCATAAAAAGAAGAAAACCAAGAAGTCGAAGATGGTACCCACCTCCAGGGCGTCCGACCCACTTCCGCCCCCTGAACAGGTCGCTGCTTCAACGAGCAAACCCGCTCGTTCCGCCAGCACCCAAAAGCTCCTCAGCGATCTTGGGCTAGACGATACCGCCAACACAATTGCTCCTGATTCAAGCCTTCTCAGCCCGCTGAAAACTCGTGAAGTTGCCAACTCGTCGGCGCCACAGCGGATTGAAGTTGTCTCCCTGCCAGGTCGTTTTGTCAAACCATTTTTCTTAAAGTAGCCAGTGGCCGCTTGTTTCTCGCTGACTCACTTTCTATGCTCGCAGACTCTCCACCGGATGTCGCTGATGTGGCGCTGAATGTCGCCCCTGAACTCCGCACCACTGCTTTCCCTTGCAGCTGCGAAACCGCACTGGACCGCGCACACGGTTCAGATTAATCGCGGCACTAAGAAAGTAATGGAAGATTCGACCCCTACGATGAAGAAAAATCCCCCGGCGAGTAAATACCCACGGGGGAAGGACCTTCTGGCAAAGAAGGACGCTCCAAGGAGCGAGTACCCTCTGGCGAAGAAGGTCTATCCGGCGAGCAAGGTCGCATCCACTCTCGCGCAAGATTCTGTACTGCCGGCGGCGAGTAATCCATTACCATCGCCGCCTCTTCTGAATGTCACCCCTCTGCAGGCGGCGAGTGAACTATTACTGATGCCGCCTCTTCTGACCGCGCAGCCGCTAGCTGACAAGCAGCGACCTCCAACACCTCCTCCGCCGAAGACCTCGCACTAACCGGCGAGTTCGTCGCAGCCTCCGTCGAAAACTCTGGCCTGGAAACCAAATAGGTCGCAGCCAAATTACTTCCCTCCGAGGGTCGGGGACCCCAAGCATGGAGGTCGCGGGCAGGGTAAACCCGCAGAGCATGCGGGTGGTTCATCTTCTGGCCGGCGAGATATCTCAGGTCGTGGCCACTCTGCTCGTCGACCACGGTCTCCTCGTCATGGTAACCTGCGTTACTGTTGTTTCGGTTGATGAGTTAGTCGTCAATTTCCGATCTGGCATCCTTCTATCTATTTTGGCAGATCACCCGACGACTCCAGGGGCGGCTTTCATCGACTCCATTGGGTTATCGGGCCGTGAGTATCGTTACGCCGCTGCTCGCGCCTATCTAGAGCTGGAGAGCAAGTTCGACCAGCTGGCGATTTACGAGCCACATCGTCGGATCTCATCTCTGGAGGTGAGAATGGCGAGGATGGAGGAACTTCGGGCCAGCCTGGGAAACTACAAGGCTCGCTTACATATGATCAGCGAGATCGACCTCTGATGGCGATGAACGACCATCGTCTTCAGCTTGTCCTCGACGAGTTGGCTGGTATGCATGCGAGCATGGGATCTGCTGGTCGATTGGCGAGGATGGAGGAACAGTTGCGGCTCGACGACGACACGATAGCACTGGCGACTGATCATTACCGGCGGGCGCGCGAGATGCGATGGGCCGGACGACATCCACATCCTCCGGAGCGGCCGCCTAAAACTTAGGATTTTTTCTTTCTTTATTTGAATTCGTCATAGGCGATTATTGTAATGAACAATCATATATTTATAATAAGCGAGTTTGTATCTCGCTCTTGATTTTTGTTTCTTGTTCTTTGTTGTTTACTCGCAGCCTTTCTGCATTCTGCGATATGCCGAGTTTATTTTGTGGTTTTGGTGAAGCATTGTGATATTTCATGTTGTGTTGTGCGAGATATGGCTACCAGTGGGGATCTTCTTATTCGTCTACGTCGCGACTTATGATGATACTCGCCAAAGCAGATATATACCCCCCCCCCCCGTTCCTTTTCCTTCGCCTATAAATAGGAGGGGTAGGTAGGCCATAAGCACGTTACTGTGATTTTCTATCTCCAATGCGCGAGTATCTTTTCTTGCTTGCGTCTCTTCCTTCCTTCTCTTCTCGTCTTTCCTTCTCTCCTCGTCAAGCGAACTCGCTGAAAATGGTTGGGGACGATGCCAGCGCTCGCTGACAGGCCCACACCGCCAATTTTGTCGACGCGGCTTTCAAGAAATCCATCACAACAGAGTGAGATCTTGAGACGTTCAGGGAGCGACTTCTGTCAGATGGTTACTCGGCGAGACTGCCTACTCAGAGCGACTGACTTAACGCCTATATCGAGGGTGTTATGTTCTTGTCGCTTTGTCATTTCGACGCCGGCCTGCGACTTCCCTTCTGGCCAGAATATTGTGAGATCTTGCGTTATTTTGGGATCGTCCCTGCGCAAATCAACCCCAATGGAGTGGCAATCATTATGGGGTTCCTTTGC
This sequence comes from Platanthera guangdongensis, assembly GCA_039583875.1. Lineage (NCBI taxonomy): Eukaryota > Viridiplantae > Streptophyta > Magnoliopsida > Asparagales > Orchidaceae > Platanthera > Platanthera guangdongensis. Next base: position 6,932,585 of record CM077148.1, on the reverse strand, counting down.
TACCTGCGGGAAGAGAGGGTTGCCTTCGACCTCTTGGTTTTCCGCAAGATATTCACCTTCGCCGCGACTGCCGAGGGGGTTGTCTACTTCAGCAATCAAGTCTGCACCCTGGTGGGGACGGCGAACAAAGTCCATAGATGGAGCGAGCAACTAGTCGTCATTCAAGACAACTTTGAGGGCATTCTGGGGAGGCTGCACCAACCTGCCGATGTCGCCTTCCTTCCGCCGATCTTGGAAGGTGTTCGTGAGCAACTGTTTGAGTCCTTCCGATGTCGGCGCTTCGACGTCATCCACTGGCGGCTCAACGTCATCACACTCCTCGGGATCCATCACTGCGAGGGTAAGATTGAGCGAGAATCACACCTGCTCTCATGCCCTCTCCTCTTTATCGAAACACGGTACTAATGTATTGCTCGATATTTGCAGTGGTTTGCGAGCTTCCAGAGAAGTCGTTTCATCATGCGAAGGAAGTTGCCTCATCCTTCTTGGAGTCCAACCCTCCCCCTGACATTGGCGAGAAGAAGAAACTTGCCAAAGGTAAAGCAAAAGTGAAGTCGCCTGGCCCTGCGAGTAAGAGGGCCAAAATGTTGTCGCCTCAGCCCAGCGATCAAGAGTCGCTGCCTGATGCTCGAGCGCCCAACTTCCACCCAAATTACAATCTTGGGCCAGGTGCGATGGATGCTTATGGTCGCCCGTTGGTGACCTAATCTGAGGACGAGCATTTGGTGACGCTGAGTACCAACCTCCCCTTCTGGTCTGCAGATTGGGAGGATAAGGGGGAGGCCTTCGCTGTTCTTCATGCTTTGTATGGGCGAGTTGACATCGAGTCCCTGCTGGAGCTCAGCCCGGAGGAACTCGCCCAGCAAATTTCATGCTCGCTCGTGCGGACTATCGAGCAAGGACACTACTCGGCCAGGAAGATGCTGAAGATGCATGGGGCTCTAAATATCGTCACCAAGAAGGCCATAGATCTCGGCATGCAATCGGTTCGCTAGAGGGACTACGAGGTAAGTCGCCTACCCGCGTGCGACATGGACAATCTGGACTTAGATTTATTTTACTGATTGTTATTTATTGCAAGCTGCCGAGATTGAGTCCGCGAAGAAGCTCTCCGAGTGCGACGAGAAACTCGTCAACTCGTTGGCGGAGCTGGAGGTAGCCCAGATCCGCGCCGCCGAGATGGAAACTCAACTAATAGCCTTCGAGGGATGTGCAAGCTCTTCCGCTCCCTGCCCTGATGCGTCCTGGCCAGAGGACGACCTGCATTGGGCGGTTAAGAGGTCTCGCATCCTTTGGAAAGAGAGTTCGTCGGTCCACCGCGAGATAGCGTGAGCAGCGGGGAATATTATGCTTGCTCGGCTGAGGATCAATGACAAGCTTGTCGAGGGTGATAAGCAACATACTGTCGACGAGCTTATCCCTAAATTGCTAGTCGAGGAATCTACCTCGCCTGATCGCATCTCTTCCTCGACATCGGTCTCCAACAGTAGCGGCAATGGCAGTAGCAGCGACAGCGGCGAAAGCACTGATGGGGAGGGAAGCGGCGAATGCGGTGAGGAAGAGGAGAATGCCGACATTGGAGATGACGAATATCGGCCAGATACTGGCGACGATGAGTCCTAGTTGCTTGCCGATTTTCCTCATGTTCGCACATATAAAAGATTGTCAACACATTTTGTAACTTGTAAAAATTTTGATATATATATATATACACAAGTTTTAAGTGTCCATTTTCTTCTTTACTCGCATGCTCGCTGGTTAATGGTGCTCGCTAGGATCATAGGCTCGGAGAGGATGAGTTCTTGTGATTCTTGCTCGCGCGTTGATATCATCCGTAGTCGCGTCATTATTACTCGCACGAGTATAGTCACTCCAATAATTCGCATCTCGATGCTCGCATCCGTGTCTGCATGCATACTCACCACAGCATACTCACATGCTCGCCAAGGCATACTCGCATACTCGCCAAGGCATACTCGCACCTGCATAATCGTTCATCTCGCTGGGGCGAAACACGATTGTCTTGGAGATCAGAGCCGACACCCATCAGGAGCCAAGCTCAACTGGTGGTGGGAAGCAGTCGACACCCAGCAGGAGTCAAACTCGACTGGGGATGGGAATCAGTCGACACCCAGTAGTAGCCAAGCTCAACTGGGGGTGGGAAGTAGTCGACACCCAGCAAGAGTCAAGCTCGACTGGTGGTGGGAAGTAGTCGACACCCAGCAGGAGCCAAGCTCAACTGAGGGTGAGAAGTAGTCGACACCCAGCAGGAGCCAAGCTCAACTGGGGGTGGGAATCAGTTGACACCCAGCAGGAGCCAAGATCGACTGGGGGTGGGAAGTAGTCGATACCCAGCAGGAGCCAAGCTCAACTAGTGGTGGGAATCAGTCGAAACCCAGCAGGAGCCAAGCTCAATTGGGGGTAAGAAGTAGTCGACTCGGGTAGCTAGTAGTTGGTCTGCAGGAGGGGAGCTCGTACAGGGTTCACGGACTACGACATCACTCCAACGAGGAACTTGGTCTCACTCGAGGAGGTCATTGGCCGATGTGAAGGAGAAGAGCCCGTGCAGGAACTCAGACTTACGATGACTCTGGCACTCGAGGACTTTAGTCTTCATTGAGGTGATTTTGCCCTGTCACTTGATTAATGATATCAAGAGTTAATCGTACCAACGTCTTGAAGATAGAGGTTTATAAAGAGACGATCCTTTCTTCGTCAAATCGGGAGGTTGGCGTCCAGACCTATTTCTATTAATTCCTCCAGTTGGAGGAGAGATACAATCGGGGGTACCTAGACCGACATGCAAGGGGGGAGTTGATCTCGACCATCAGTGCAGAGGCTCAGTATTACAAGAGCGCTTCCCAAGACATTGTCGTATCATCCACACTAGGCTATTTAGAAGTAACAGGTCGAAGGCTCGTATCCCGATCCGATGGTGGGGATCGCTTTCTGTCATGCCACTTGGCTACGAGCGCAAGTGTATGAGCGAAGGGTAATGTTATCTCGAGGGTCCTTTAGGACGCACTCGCGGCCAACATCCTCCCTTGGGCCTATCTGTAACGACCCGGCCCTTTAGACCAAGGCCGCCCGGCCCACCAGTAACCCATGGACCTTTAGACCACGGACCACGGTGGTACAGCCGGAATATACCAAGGTCTGCAGGCCGTACAGCCCAACACCTCTCTGGCCTGTTTCTCAGCAAACAACGCATTGTTGGCGCAGGGATTCGAACCCGCAACCCTTGATAATAAACCTTCAACAGTTCTCATCACCAACTGAGCTGCACTTTTTTGTAACGACCCGGCCCTTTAGACCAAGGCCGCCTGGCCCACCAGTAACCCATGGACCTTTAGACCACGGACCACGGTGGTACAGCCAGAATATACCAAGGCCTGCAGGCCGTACACCCCAACGCCTCTCTGGCCTGTTTCTCAGCAAACAGCGCGTTGTTGGCGCAGGGATTCGAACCCGCAACCCTTGATAAGAAACCTTCAACAGTTCTCATCACCAACTGAGCTGCAGCTCATTTGGTGATGAGAACTATTGAAGGTTTCTTATCAAGGGTTGCGTGTTCGAATCCCTGCGCCAACAACGCGTTGTTTTCTGAGAAACAGGCCAGAGAGGCGTTGGGGTGTACGGCCTGCAGGCCTTGGTATATTCCGACTGTACCACCGTGGTCCGTGGTCTAAAGGTCCATGGGTTACTGGTGGGCCGGGCGGCCTTGGTCTAAAGGGCCGGGTCGTTACACTATCCTTGCCCATTGACAGGTTATCCTGCCCTTGGAAATAATCGGAATGTTGTTGCCCAGATGAATCCCTAGTGAGGTGGACCCCTTCTCGAATTTGGGAGATTGGAGTCCATACATGTTCCTGATAGTTCCTCCAGTCGGAGAAGAGATGCAATCAGGGGTACCTAGGCCGACATGCAAGGGGGAGCTGATCTCGGCCGTCAGTGTAGAGGCTCGGTCTTACAAGAGCGCTTCCCAAGGCATCGTCCCATCATCCGCACTGGGTTATTTACGAGGAACAGGTCGACAGCCAATTTTTAAAATCGAGCGTGAAGCTAAACCCTAAAGCCTCAGATGTCTTGAGATGAATTAGATAAAAAGAAACAATTTGGCCGTCATTGATCGTATATATATGTAATCAAGGTTTATAAGGAAAACACAGTGTTACCGCTAGGGTAGAACCTTTTCAGGTCATCTCTGCTCCAAATACCACCCAACTGCTCTCCGACTTGATCTTGAAGGTAATAACCTACAGTATCCAAGGCTTCTTGGATAATGAATGGACCTTCCCAATTAGGATGTAGCTTGCCAGTTGTGGCTCCCCTTCTTGCGGCGTCCACCGTTTTCATGACCAGATCTCCTGCGAGGAAATATTTTAGGCGGATGTTTTTGTCGAAGTGTTTTGCCATGTGCCGCTTGATTTCCTCTTGGCAGATGGAGGATAAGCCACGAAGTTCTTCAACGAAATCCAGCGAGAGTCTTTGAGCGTCTTCATTCTCCAGGCGCCATTCCTCGCTATCGTCTCCCGCTGCTATGACTCTTGGGCTCCGAACCTCAAACTCCACTGGTATGAGTGCCTCAGACCCGTGGGACAATTTGAAGGGAGTTTCCCCTGTAGCCGAGTTTGGAGTTGTTCTCAAAGCCCAAAGGACTGAGGGGAGCTGCTCTGCCTAATTGCCCTTCAAGTTGGTGACCTTCTTCAGTAGGTTGACGATTAAATTGTTGGCCGCTTCTACCTGTCCATTGCTGTGAGAATGATGCACGGAGGCGAATCGAAGATCCGTCCCTAGCTGCTTGAAGAAGTCCTCTAACTCCAAGCTGGCGAACTGTGGACCATTGTCAGTGACGATGGCGAGAGGAATCCCGAACCTATACGCAATCTCTCCCCAGATGAAATTCTTTACAATCTGAGAAGTGGCCTTGGCCAGAGCTTTTGCCTCGATCCATTTGGAGAAGTAATTGATCATGACGAGGACGAACTTCCTCTGCCCGCTGGCCTGAGGGAAAGGGTCGATCAATTCCATTCCCCAGATAGAGAAGGGCCATGGAGCAGTGATCGAGCGAAGGTGCTGAGCTGGTTGTAGTTGAAGATGCGCGAAGAGCTGACTTTGAGAACACTTCCTAGAGAAAGCTTCCGCATCTTTTTGAATGGTGGGCCAGAAGTATCTGTGCCTTAGAATTCTTTGTTCTAGAGTACGAGTTCCCAAATGGCTGCTACACTCTCCCGAATGAATCTCTTCCAAAACACGAGGTACTTCCGCCTCCGACAGGAACCGGGCCAGTGCGCCTGAGATAATCTTACGATAGAGCTCTCCTTACTGTAGCAGGTAATATGCAGCTTAGTAACGGAATTTCCTCTAATCCCCCTAGGCGGCAGGGAGCCGACCTGTCGCAAAGAAAGAAATGAATGGATCCCTCCAAGAAGCCTTTTGTTCGATCTCCATCATCTCCTCCTCTTCGATGGATGCTCGGAATAGTTCGGTCAAGGTCCCCCCGGCCTGGGGACCGTACTTGGCAAGGTAATCGGCCTCTGAATTCTCCTCTCTGGGTACATGCTCGACGAAGAAGGATCATAAATTCCCTATCAGACCCCTCACTTTGACTAAGTACTTCTGCAGGACTGAATCATTCACTTCAAACTCTCCTCTGATCAGGGATGTGACTACCATCGAGTCGGTGAAGGCCCTAATATCCCGAATTGCTAGCTCCTTGGCGAGACGCAAGCCAGCCACCATGGCTTCGTACTCCGCCTGGTTGTTTATGACGGGGAAGAGGATTTTGATGGCTTGCTCGGTCCTGGTTCCCTGGGGACTCACTAGTCGACTCCTGCTCCCACAGAATACCTGCCTGAAGCCCCATCCATGAACATCTTCCAAGAGACTAGGCTAGAAGAGCCTTCGTCTCCTCCCACCTCGGTTGAGAAGACAGCCAGGAAATCTGCTACTGCTTGCGCCTTGATTATTACCCTCGAAGAGTAAGAAATATCGAACTCGCTAAACTCTACCGCCCACTTTGCCAACCTGCCTGAATGCTACACCCCATCCAGGATACTACGCGGAGGATGATCAGAGATGACCCTAATGGAGTGAGCTTGAAAATAAGGACGGAGCCACCAAGCCGAAACCACCAGGGCAAACACAAACTTCTCCATGATAGGATATCTCATTTCCGCTTGTTGTAGTACTCTACTCACATAGTATTTGGGGAGCTGCTTCCTGCCTTCTTCCCTGACCAATACCGATTTGACCGCCTCTGTTCCTACTCCCAAATAGAGTAAGAGGTCTTCATCTCCATGTGGGCCTTGGAGGAGAGGAGCTTGGGTTAACTGTTGCTTGAGCTTTCCGAAGGCCTCCTCACACTCCGCGGTCCAATCAAACTTTTGATTTCCCCGAAGAGTTTTAAAGAACGGAGAGCACCTCTCTCCCGCCTTGGATAAAAAACTAAGGCATGCCAGCCTTCCTGTCAAACTTTGGACTTCTTTGGGATCTCTCGAGGATTCCATCTCCAGAATGGACTTAACTTTGTCAGGGTTAGGTTCCACCCCCCTGGGAGTGAGGAGGTGACCTAAGAAGTTTCCTCTTCCTACACCGAAGACGTACTTAGCTGGGTTGAGTCACATCTTATACTTTCGCAGGGTGGAGAAGGTCTCCACTAGATCCTCTATGTGCTCTGCGATGCTTTTGCTCTTGATAAGGGGATCATCTACGTAGACTTCCATGTTTTGCCCCTTTTGTTCTTTGAATATTTGATCCATCATTCTCTAGTAAGTTGCGCCCGCATTCTTGAGTCCAAAGGGAATCATCTTATAGCTATAGCAGTCATCGTTGGTTATGAAGGAGACGTCGTGACAGTCATGGGGATGCATCCGGATCTGGTGATACCCTGAAAAAGCATCAAGAAAACTCATCACAGGAAACCCGACGACGGAATCAACCAGCACATCGATTTGAGGCAAGGGGTAACAATCCTTCGGGAAAGCTTTATTCAACATAGAAAAGTCGATACATAGACGCCAGCCCCCTCCGGGCTTCTTCACCATTATAACGTTGGAGACCCAGCCTAGATACTAGATCTCCGAAACAAAACCTGCCTCCAGCAACTTCTCCACTTTTTCCCTTATTGTACCAGCCAGCACAGCAGTGCTTTTCCTTTGGTTTTGACGAACGGGAGCCATTGCGGGATCCAGGTTGAGGCGATGACAGGCAACATTGGCGTCAACCTCTGGCATCTCGGCGGCGCTCCAAGCAAAAACATCGACGTTCTCTTGTAGGCAAGCGACCATCTTTATCTTCCCCTCCAGCGGCAAGGATCCTCCGACCTTCAGCAGACCAGGCTCTCCTCCTCGGGATATCACTTCCACCTCTTCTATCTCTTCAGCAGCACGCATTATTTCCTCCCTTTACAGCAACTCCTCCAACTTCTCTGCATCCCCCATCCAGCTGATGGTACTCACGGCGTGTAGGTAGCCCTCTCTAGAGGCTTTTGGATCCTCCCTGATCCTGACTTGGACATCCACTCGGTAGTACTTCAAGCATTGATGATAAGATGATGGGACGGCCTTGAAATAGTTGATGAGGGGCCGCTCGAAGATGGGGTTGTACCCACTCGGCACATCGACGATGACGAAGCGACATCAGATCGAAGTCCCGCCGAGAGTAACTAGAAGCTCCACTGCCCCTTCAACTTATTTCTTCTCTACAGAGAAGCCAAAGAGGGGTCCATCCACAGCCTGGTCCCGAGATGCTTCCCCCTGAAGCCCGACGAAAGTTCTCTTGAACCTGACGTTCACCGAGCTCCCGTTATCCGCGAGAATTCAGTCGATGGTGAAGTCTTCGATGACAGCTTGAATAACCAGGGCGTCGTGGAAGGGGTTCTCATTCCCCAGCATATCCTCCTCTAAGAAAGTGATTTCTTCTAACGGCGGCAGGTTCTGCGACATCGAGGCGGCATGCTTCTTGTATATTTGATGGAGACTTCCCTTGCGGGAAGCTTCGAGCCCGGCTCCTCTGTTGATTACCCCGACATGCCCAACTCCTAGGCCATGGATCACCTCTCCGCGACCTCCCAGGTTGACACGATCCTCATTCCTCCTCCTTGGCGGAGCTTGGAATGCCACTTGTCCCTCCGGAGCCTCCTGCCTCTGTTGCTCCCTCTCCGCAACTCCTACTTCCAACCTCCTTCTCGCTTCCCAGAACTCTGGGCAAGCCAATGTCTCATGCCCCTCTACTCGATGGATGTTGTAATAAAGGGGGATCTCTACTTCTTGACGCATCGCCCGTTGCTACCTCCGGCGATGCTTGTTCCCCTGATGGGCGATGGCTATTGCTTCCCTCCTTCCTCCTCCTCGGCTTTCCTCTTGTCGGTTGCCATTCCTCCTCTCCTGTTGGAAATGCGGTCTCGCTGGTGGCCTCCATTGTGGGCTATTTTTGGGGTACTGGAATCAGCTATCTTCCCCTCTCCTTGTTTGGGCCTCTGCGGGCCTTCTCTCCTCTTTCCTTTGAGGCCTCTCCTGCCTCCTCTCTTCCACCCTCCTGGGCTCTTCTCTCTTCCTCTTCTCCTCTCTTCTCCTCGGCTCCCCCTTCCTCCTTTCAACCTGCCTCTCCGGAGATCTTTCGTCCCTCGTCACTGAAGGTCCTGCTTTCCCCCTTTCCAACAGTGCATCCCCATCCAACCGCGCTAAGAAATCTTTGTTCTTCTCCTCTCCTCGGATAAAAGTATTTTCCCTCTCTATCATCTCCTCAAAGGACCTCGGGGGGTTGGACCCCATCTCTATACTGAAAAGACCCTATTTCAACCCGAACTTTAGGAACACCATCAAGGTGAAGCTATCCACCTCCTCCACCTCCAAGATCTCCTCCTGGAAACGATCTATGTAATGGCCGAGACTTTCATACTGCCCTTGGTTGATTTTAAAGAGGGTGGTTGCTTCCTTCTTCCTTTTCTTGGATGTCGCAAACCTCGCCATGAGGCCCCGACGCAGATCGGAGAAACAGTAGACGGAACCTATTGGCAGTTGGTGGAACCAGTCCCTCGCATTGCCTTTGAGGATAATGGAGAAGAACCGGCATTTGAAAGCGTCAGACATGATGCGGATGGAGACAAAATCTTCGAACCACTGAAGATTCCTGACAGGGTCATCCCTGCCAGAGTAGTAGGTGAGAACGGGCTCTCTAAACCCTTCGGGGACGGCGATGGCAAGGATCTCATCATAGAAGGAGCTCCTCCCTCCCTGGCGGTGACGAGTTTCATCCTCACTGGAGATATCATACTCGCTCCACTGGCGAGTATCTCGGTATCTCGCCGTCGACATTGGATCTCAGAAATGAACCCCTTGGCTGCCCGTCGGATGGTGTCGCGACTGCATCGGTCGCTCTTCTCTTACCCAAGCGAGCTCCTTCCCAGCTCGCCTCAGCGGCGCTTCCTCACACACTAATGTCATGCGACGGGGGGAGGTCGCCGTGTCATCGGGGCGATGAGAAAACCCGACGAGGATGGTCTTCTCAATCCTCTTTGTGAACTCCTCGAACGCAATAATGGTCACGAACTCGCCACCTCGCGCGAGATCACCAGCTCCCGCTGAGTTACCGACCAACTCTCAATGCTCGCCATCATTAGCCATCTTGCTAAACCACCAAACTTTCCTCCTTGGCTGCGATCCACACTCACCGCACCACGTGTTGAAGCCAAGAAAAAATCTCAACCTCAGAATTTGGATCAAAGCCGCCTAAGGTTATCGGTTCGGCGGTACGATGAGACGGCTAAGATGTCTAGTATGAAGAACGAAGGCAAACAGGACCCCAGATGTTGCGGTAGGAAGGACCCACCACGTACCCGGATGCTCGAAAGGAGCAACCCCTTCTCAACCAAATGTGACCGAACTGGGTACGAGGGAAACTAGCTGATGATTAAGCCGCAAGGCCGCGACCTGGTCTCTTAGGAAAAGGAATCCAATGGCTCGGCTAGTATCCGGAAAGGAGAGCTCGCGAGTATCCTGCAGAGGATTTTCAGTCTCTCACCTCGTACCCTTGGGGTCCTATTTATAGGGAAATCTAAGGAGGGGAGTCATATTTATACCCCACCCCTTGCGACTAGGCGACTTCCAAGGGAAACTCTCACGGGCTGGGCGAGTATCCTGCCTAGTTGCTTACCTTGCAAGTATGCGAGGGGAGCTTGTCATACTCGCTCAGGCCTTCCGCGGTCTTGCGCGCTGACTCTGACTTCTATCTTGATTGGTTGACCTTGACTTCTACAGACCTGGCCGTAGTATGGCCCATCCTCTACGAATATGGGTTGTACAATAAGCCTTGGACAGTTGGTGGAGAAAGTCTACTGCATTCAATTGAAGGATGGTTCATTAGCTATGCAGAACCATCGAGGAAAATAAGTGGTGAAGGTAAAGATGACAACGAATCGTCTCTTTATGTTGAAGATGGATGTCGAGGAGATGACATGCCTAGCAAGAACTGAAGGGGAAGAAGAAGCTTGGTTATGACATCACAGGATCAGTCATTTAGTCTTTAATGGTCTGAAACTTCTGCCACATGCGAAGATGGTGGAAGGTTTGCCTAAGATCTTACCACCACAGAAGATATGTGAAGCTTGCATAAAGGGAAAGCGGAAGTGGCAGACATTTGAAGGTAACAAGTCTCGTAAAGCAGGGAGACAGCTTTAACTGGTTCATTCAGACATTATTGGTACGTTTGATATTTGTTGGGTACATTGGTTTAAATGTACCTGATTTGAAGAAGCCTCACCCAACTCAATGATATACATCAAAATGTATTTGATGTGATTTTGAGTTACCTTGTGCAGGCTAAGTATTTACAGGAAAGAAGAAAAAGTTTCTAAGTCCATGTGTCGACACCCAGAGGGAAAGTGTCGACACTTAAGAAGACTTGTGTCGACACCCAGGCAAGCAGTATCGACACTTGGAGTCAATGTGTCGACACCATAGATGTTGAGTCGACACCAGACAGAAAGTGTCGACACAAGGAGCTGTGTCGACACTCAGTGAAGAAAAGACAGTAAGCAGTGTCGACACTTAGCAGTTGTGTCGACACCCAGAAAAATTGTGTCTACACCAGAAAGTGTCGACACTTGGAGGCTGTGTCGACACTCAGTAAAAGTCTGCAGATACTAAGTACAAGTGTCGACACCCAGCACAATGTGTCGACACTCAACAGAAAAGTCAGCACTTGAAGTAAGTGTCGACACCCAGAATAATGTGTCGACACTTAGCAGAAGAGTCAACACTGGAAGTAAGTGTCGACACCCAGAACAATGTGTCGACACTTAGCCGAAGACTCAACACTTGAAGAAAGTGTCGACACAAGGAGCTGTGTCGACACTTAGCAAAGAACAGCAAAGTTCAACAAAATATTCTAAGTATAAGTGTCGACACTAAGGGAATGTGTCGACACTCAGCCAGAGTCTCGACAGAAGAAGAAAGTGTCGACACCCAGAGCAATGTGTCGACACTCAACAAGTATCAACACTGAAGACATGTGTCGACACCAAGAAGTAGTGTCGACACTTAACAGATACAACACATGAAGATGTGTCGACACAAAGGTGTTGTGTCGACACTTAGAAGAATTCAGAAAGATACTGAAGTACAAGTACTTGTGTCGACACTCAATTTCAGTGTCGACACATGAAGAAGAATTAGTGTCGAGATATAATATCTACAACACAAGGAGTTGTGTCGATACCTTGTAGACTCGTGTCGACACTTAGACAACTTGTGTCGACACTTGGTATATAAGTGTCGACACTTAAAGACAGAAAGTCTCGACACTTAAAGACAGTTACAGAATTTTCAAGAACTGACTGGATGACTTGACAGCTGCCATTCCAGCCGGTCTACAGCACCTGTCAGAGTTGTCAGAATTCAGTTATGAACCGGACCAGCCGGTTACCATGAAGAAGGCCTATAAATAGGCCTATACTGTCTACAGAAGACATTGATCAAAAAGGTTGTTGAAGTTGTCAAAGTTTAGATCAAGTAATTGTCTAAAGAAGATCTAGCTATCAAGTGAAGATCTAAGAAGTTGGAGAGAGAGAGCTCTATCCAAGAAATCAGTTGTTGGAACCAGACTGAGAAGAAGGGTTCAGATCTACTCTGAACCTTAAGTAGCAGAGATCAAGGATCAACTGCAGAAGGAGTCAATCTTATTGAGTTCTACTTTCAAGAAGCTTTGAAGAAAGCTAAGTCAGATTGAGTCCAGCTGAGTTCTTCCAAGAACTCATCAAGAATCTCACAACTTATCTCTCTTTCATCTAAGTTGTTGAGTTTAAACATTTTGAATTCATTATAACTTGTAGGATCCTTAGGGATCTGAGATTGTAAGCCTGCAATTATAAAGGCTGAGGGTAGGAGAGTTAAATCCCTGAGTGTAGGCCTTGGTGGCTGAGTGTAGGCCTTTGTGGCTGAGTGTAGGCCTTTGTGGCTGAGTGTAGGCCTTTGTGGCTGAGTGTAGGCTTTGTGGAAAAGCTGAGTTGTAGGGCCTTGGGCCTGAGGTGTAGGAACCAGTTTGGGTTCTGAGATAGTGAAGGAGTTTGGCCGAATCTAGTACACTGCTAGATAGGCGAAGGGGGAAAGTGGATGTACCCAAAGCTTGGGGAACCACTATAAAACTCTGTGTATTTTGTGTGCTGTGGTTTGCTGTGAATGCTGTGTGATTGCTGTGAAATAGTAGATAGAAATCTGTGTTAAATACTGATTACTGTCATAAAAATTTAAAAAGAATTTGGTCACCTATTCACCCCCCCCCCCTCTAGGTGTTTAGTTACTATATCTTTCAAGTGGTATCAGAGCAAGGTTCCTCAAAAAGGACTAATAGTCTGAGTAGATCCTGTTGGCAGATTCAGGTTAAGTCAATTACAGATTCAAGAAAATCAAGAACCATGGGATCCACTGAAAATCACAAGGAATTGGGATCCATGAAACTACCTATATGTAGGAAGGAAATCTTTGGCATATGGAAGAAAAGGGTGAGACTGTTTATGGAAGCTTCAGACCCTATAATTTATATCACAGTGAAGGAAGGGCCATATGTGCCCATGAAGGTGTCAGTCCTAGATACTAATCAGAGAACACCAAAGGATTTCTCTGAAATGACAAAGGATGAGATTGTCCTAGCCACCATGGACAAAAGGGCTCAAAACATTATAGTGAGTGCATAGATGATGCAACTTTTCAGAATCTAATGCACTGTAAGACAGCCAAAGAGATATGGGACACCCTTATTGTGTATATGGAAGGTTCTGAAGAAGTTAGGCAAGACAGAAAATCCTTGCTAAATCAAGAGTATGAAAGTTTTAGACAAGGAAAGGGTGATAGCATAACTGAGTGCTACAAGAAGTTCTATAGGATAGTGAATGAACTCATGTCCTATGGCAGAGAGTTCAGTAATTATGAACTCAATGACAAATTTCTGAGGTCCCTAACTAAAGATTGGGACACCAAGATCTGTGCCATTAGAGAAATGGCTAAGTTGGCAGAAATTTCTCCACCTACACTGTTTGGCAAACTGTTGTCTTATGAAATGCAGTTGACAGTGATGAAAGAAGAGGAGAAATCAACAAGAATTGAACATAAGGAAAGAACAGTGGCCTTTAAATCAGAAGCCCCCAGAAAGTACAGATGTAAGTCACCTTCTCCACCTCTAAAAGTAGCTGATTCTGAGTCAGATGAGTCAGTCAGCACAAAATCTGAAAGCAGTGAAAGTGATGAGGAATTTGCTGCCTTCACAAGACATTTTCAGAAATTTTTAAAGAAGAAACAGTGGAGGTCAAGGCCATCTACTTCACAGGGAAAGGAAGACTCTTATCAGAAAAAGAGGTCTTCAAAGAAAGACAAGAAAAACACTAAGTTTAGCAAGGTAGCACTTTCAAAAATAGTGTGCTATTGCTGCAATAGACAAGGTCATGTGATATCAGATTGTCCTGAGAAGAGAAAGGAGTCTAGTAACAAGAAGAAGACTCATTTCAAAGGCAAGAAAGAAAAGTCATTTGTTGCCAAAAAGGAGAAGACTCTGTCAGATATTTCTTCATCAGAAACTGAGTCAGATGCTGAGGCATATATCGGGCTGTTTGCTGAAGAAGAAGAAGAAGAAGAGTTCATGCAGATTATGGAGTCTATATATGAACAAGAAGACAGTCAATGCCAAGGGCTAATGGCATTGACAGAAAGTGACAAAATCCTGGAGCAGCCAGGACCTAGTAATGTACAACAATGTTCTTCCAGTTCAATTTCTTGTGCCAGTACAGAATCAGATTCATCTTCATCAAATGATGAGAGTGATTCTGAGTCTGAAGAAGATATTCATCAGTTGATAGATGAATATAAAGTACTATTGCAAGCTTACAAGAAGAGCAAGTCCCTAGCCAAAAGTCAGGCAAAGGAAATTGCAAATCTCAAAGCTGCAGCAACAGATTCTGAGAGGCTATTTGATCAGAAGCTGAATGAGATAGCCAGACTGAAGCACATAACTGTGATTCAGATGGTAACTATATCATTTAAGAATGATCAAATCAAGAGTCTGGAGATTAATCTTCAGAAGGAGAAAGACTTAGTTGCTAGGTTTTCTAAACCTAAGTCTGTTTTACCCATAATTGATGAATTTATTCATCACAAAGGTAAAGCTGGACTGGGTTTTACAAGACCTGCAAGGACTGTTCAGTCCAAGTCTATGTCCAAGGGCAAAGCCCCAACACTCAACAAGCCAGCTGTGGATAAAATAAATGAGACTGTACCTAAGCAAAGGTACAATAAGTTTGAGTGTTGGTGTTGTGGCAAGGTTGGCCACTTTGCAATGGACTGTTGGCACAATGCTAGTGCCAAAGTGAGTAGCAAACTGGCTGTTGGAAAACCAGTAGGTAGTCTTGTCAGGATGCAAACTAACAAATACCAAGGACCCAAGAATACTTTGGGTTCTAAGGTTCATTAATCTGTTTTGCAGGTGAGTCCAAGTTGCCATGCCCCAATATGGTACTTGGACAGTGGATGTTCCAGACATATGACTGGAACTAGGGGACTACTAACGAACTACACACCTATTAAAGATGGTCCAAAAGTCACCTTTGGTGGTTCTGAAAAAGGAATCATCAAAGGATTTGGTAACATTTCTAGCAACTTGGTTACCATTACTCAAGTGGCTTATGTTAAAGGGTTGAAACACAACCTAATAAGTATAAGTCAATTAAGTGATGTAGGGTATGACATCTCATTTGTTAAGAATGGTTGTCATATCAAGAGGTCAACTGATCAAGAGATCATTTTGACAGGTTATAGAAAGAGGAATGTCTACTGCCTAGACATTATGTGTGAGACCAATGGTTCTCAAGTGTGTCTTGTAGCAGATGAGAAAGTCTCTCATTGTGTCAAATGGCACAAGAGGCTAGCTCATCTAAACTACAAGACAATTGGCAATCTCTTTAGCAAAGAGTTAGTGAGGAATAGGTCCTCAAGTTAAGTGTGTCAAAGATGGTATTTGCTCAGCTTGTCAAAAGGGCAAGCAGACTAGATCCACCTTTAGAAGCATAGAAAACAAAGATGCTGTGAGATGTTTATACCTCTTACATATGGATCTCTTTGGTCCAATGCCAGTTCACAGCCTAGGTAGGAAGGTCTATACCTTTGTAGTTGTAGATGACTACTCAAGGTTTTCCTGGGTGTTCTTCTTAAGACAGAAATCTGAAACACCTAATGTCTTCTATAGCTTTGTCAAGCAAATTCAGAATGAACTAAATAGTACAGTGGTCAAAATAAGAAGTGAACCATGGTACTGAGTTTCAGTCTGATAGCATGACAAAACTATGTGAAGACTTTGGGATATTTCAAGAGTTTTCTTCACCTAGAACACCTCAGCAAAATGGCATTGCTGAAAGGAAGAATAGGACCTTGATTGAGTCAGGTAGAACCCTATTAAGTGATACATCACTACCAGAATATTTCTGGGCTGAAGCAGTTAATACTGCATGCCATGTTATTAATAGGGCTACCATTACTAAAGGCCTCAACAAGACCCCCTATGAGTTTGTGAAAGGCAGGAAACCAAATCTATCCTACTTCAGGATCTTTGGTTGCAAATGCTTCATACTTAACAATGGAAAGTCTTACTTGACTAAGTTTGCTGCCAAGTCCCAAGAGGGAATTTTTGTTGGGTACAGCAATAATAGTAAGGCTTATAGAGTCTACAACTTGTCTACTCAAGTTGTAGAAGAGACTGTACATGTAGTATTTGATGAAACTAGGCTTATTAAAATGAGTTGTCTAGTAGTGTATGCAGCCCCACAGGTTTAACAAAGAAGATGGACAAGCTCACTCTAGAAGAAGAATCTACTACAAGACAGCAAGTAGAAGACAGTGGCTGTTGTCCAGGGGGAGAACTACATGTACCAACTGCAGAAGAAGTACAAGGAATACAGTAAGATGATGAAACTGAAGAGGTTCAACCAGAAGTTAGGATGCCTCCAGCCAATAGGCATCTTAGAGATCATCCAGTAGAGCAGATTATTGGAGATCCAAGACAAGGGGTACAAACAAGGAGCAGAAATCTGAATGCAGCAATCTACTCCAGTTTTCTATCTCAAGTTGAACCAAAGAAGTTTGAAGAAGCCATTCTAGATCCACAATGGACTGAAGCAATGCAAGAAGAGCTGAATCAGTTCAAGAGGTGCAAGGTCTGAGGAACTTGTTCCTAAACCTAAAGACCACAATATAATAGGAACCAAGTGGATCTACAGGAATAAGATGGATGAACAAGGTGTCATCATTAAGAATAAAACAAGATTGGTTGCTAAAGGATATAGGCAGGAAGAAGGTATTGATTTTGATCAAACCTTTGCTCCAGTAGCCAGACTGGAAGCCATAAGAATATTCCTGGCCTATGCAACCTATCAAGGATTCAAAGTTTACCAAATGGATGTCAAGTCAGCATTTCTAAATGGTAATCTTAAAGAAGAAGTCTATGTGGAACAACCTTCAGGTTTTGTTGATTCAACTTTATCTAATCATGTCTATAGACTTAGGAAAGCTTTATATGGGTTAAAGCAAGCCCCTAGGACTTGGTATGAAACCCTATCTAGTTTCCTCATTGAGAACAAGTTCTCAAGGGGGAAAATAGATAAGACTCTATTCCTTAGGGAATCTAGAGGAAAAGTAATACTAGTCCAAATATATGTGGATGACATTATATTTGGGTCTACTGAAAGTAGTCTTTGCAAAAAGTTTGCAAAACTAATGCAAAGTCAATTTGAGATGAGTAGTATGGGAGAGCTAAAGTTCTTCTTGGGTCTCCAAGTAAGACAGACTGAGAGTGGTTTATCCATATGCCAGTCCAAGTTCACCCTAGAACTCATAAGGAAGTATGGTATGGATTCATCCAGCACCATGAAGACTCCTATGGGGTCAAGTATGTCTCTTAGCAAGGATGATGCAGGGAAACCTGTGGATGAAACCTTGTATAGAGGGATAGTTGGCTCCCTATTATACTTGACTGCAAGTAGACCAGATATCATGTATGCTACATGTGTCTGTGCAAGGTATCAAGCCTGCCCTAAAGAGTCTCATTTGACTGCAGTCAAAAGGATATTGAGATATCTAAAGGGCACTCCTTATCTAGGCCTCTGGTACCCTAGGAATGGGGATTTTGATCTAACAGGTTATTCAGATGCAGACTTTGCAGGATGCAAAGAAGATAGAAAAAGCACTACTAGAACCTGTCAATTCCTAGGTGGAAGACTGATTTCTTGGAGTAGCAAAAAGCAAACAAGTGTGGCTATCTCCACTGCAGAATCAGAGTATGTGGCTGCAGGAAGTTGCTGTGCTCAACTTCTGTGGATACAACATCAACTTGAGGACTATGGATTTCAGGTAAGTAGAACTCCACTTTTCTGTGATTCGACTAGTGCTATTTCAATAGCCAATAATCCTGTATCCCATAGTAGAACAAAACATATTGAAATTAAATATCATTTTCTTAGGGAGCATGTAGAAAGAGAAGATATTTTACTTGAATATGTTAGAACAGATAATCAACTAGCTGATATGTATACTAAGCCCCTAGAAGAAGCTAAGTTCAATAGGTTTAAAATTGAACTAGGAATGATAATCTTAGAGTAAGTTTACAGAATTGGAAATGGCTAAGTAAAAAGGTGTCGACACAGAGAGATTTCTGTGTCGACACTTCAGGAAAAAGGTGTCGACACATCTCGAAAGTAAGTGTCGACACTTCAGAATATTAGTGTCGACACATGACAAGTTGGTGTCGACACAACCAAGGTGGTGTCGACACATAGTGTTTACTCAAAATTATCTAAGTAAAGTCTCGACTATATGTCGAGTTAAGTGGTGTCGACACATAAACAAGTGTCGACACATATAATCTGTTGACTAAACTTGTGTCGACACATAGGTGTCGAGATATTATAAGTCAGTGTCGACACTTATTGCCAGTGTCGACACAATTTAAGTTGGCTGCCCGCCTTTTCATCTTCAAAAGTAGAAAGGTATAAATAGGGTTTTGCCTTAGTCTGTCGACATGCTTTCAAAAGTTTCGAGACCAAAACTTGTGTGTCGACACCTCTCTTCTCTCAAGTCAAATTCTTCAAACCCTAATGGCGCCAAAGCTTGAGGAGAACGTCAACGAAGGATACGAACTGGTGCGCGACGCATTTGGGGATACCGACCAAGAAATCAAGACTGTCGTAACCCTAGTAGCCGACTCAGGGTTAGAATATCTTGTTTCTGAGCCAACGAAAATTTGGAAGAAAGAGGTACTGGAATTCATCAATGGAGCTAAGATTGACGAATCTGGATTCAAGATCAAATCCAGGGTTCATGGTGAGAAGGTGAAGGTATCACCTAAGAGCTTGAGGAAGATTCTACAGCTACCAAGAACTAATGAAGAGGATGAAGTAACTGCTTCAAAGACCAGGGAAGCTCTAACATGGTGTGGTCTAGATTCTAAGATGAAAATAGGATCTGTGTTTAACAGAAAGGGCATGAATAGCCAAGGGAAATTTCTGTTTGAGATTGTTGGCAAAGTAATTTGCAGTAAGCCAGGAGGGCATGACAGAGTGTCTGCCTCTATGTTCAGTATTATGACAAGAATCATCTTCACTCTGAACACTGACTGGTCTGTTATAGTGTTTGAGAAAATAAAGGAAAGCTTGAAGAAGCCCAATCTGGGCAGGATCATCAGTCTATACCTAGCTGGTACCATACCAGAGGTTATGCAACAAGCTGCTGGAAGCAAAATCAATCACATGAGAAAAATGGATATGAGAATTTTCTCCAGATGGGACAGGGTGTTGTCAAAGGAAATGCCAAACCCTGAGAAGGTAATTCTTGAAAAAGTATCACCACCAAAGAAGAAGTGGAAAGCTGCTCCAGTGGCTCAAGTGTCCACTAGCAGCTCTGACAGTGAAGAACAAGTTGTCTTCTCACCAGATGAGAATGAGGAAGGAACTGCTGTGAAGTCTCCAGCACAACAAGTAGATGCTGAGATCCAGGGGGAACTGCCTCAAGCTAGCCCCATACAGAAGGATCACATCCAGGGGGAGTCTCTAGTTGTAGAAGAACCAACTACACTAGAAAGTGAACAAGCAACCAACACCATACTAGAGGTAATCACTGAACTAAATGCTTTAAATTTTCCTATAGAGGATACTGATTTGACTGATGTTCATCAGCAAACTCAGCTGGATAGCCAAGTCCCAGATGCTGTCATGGAAGACACATCTGTTGAAGTTATAGTTACTGATCCAGTGGTTGAAGAGCCCAGAATTTCTCCTGTCAATTCTCCACAAGAGTATACCATGGAAGATCTTTTCTTAAATCTGGATCAAACAGATTTTGACAAAGAAGGTACAGCTGCTGCAGGAGAAAATGCTCCAGTTGAGGGGGAGCAAGTTGTACTACTTGAAGAGCCTGCAAGCCAAGAAACTGTGAAGGCACCAGATGTGCAGACTGAGAGGCCCCCAAGCCCTAAGGAGAGAGTTGAAATTGCTATCTCCTCAGCATCTGAAGATGAGGAGGCTGCAAGGGCAAAGAAACAGAAACTTTATGTATTCAAGAGAAGGAGTCAAAGTTACAAGAAGGCTCTCCAAACTATAGCACCGCAGCCTATAGTTCAGCAAGCACCATCAGTTGATTATAGTGCACTGATGGTTGCTATGCAGATCAAGCTGGATGAGCATAGAAAAGCAATAGAGACTTATGTGGATGAAGGGCAGAAATCATTACAATTTGATCTAGCCCAGGACATAAAATCTATCAGGTTTGAAATGAACCAAAATAAAAAGGAGATGACTGAATGTTTCCACAAGGGTGGAAATGCAGTAGTGTACTTAGCTACACACCAAGAAAAGATTAAGACTCAAGTAGATGACATAGCCTGAAGCAAGGATATGTACTTGAAAATCAACTCAGAATGAATGACAATTTGACAGAATCTCATAATGCTATTGTCACAGAAATGAAGAACATTGCTGCTGGTCTGACAACTTCTACTGCTACTGCTATGACAGCTTTTGATAAAGCACTGCAAGAGAGCTTAACTGATATTACAACTGCTATTCAAGACTCTCAGAAGCTGATCTCTGAAAAACTCCAAAGGTTAAGACCTTTCTACAGGGATGGAGTTAATTATCTCAATGCTCAAATCAGATTTCAAAAAGATTACTTAAGGATCATATTGAAAGAGAAGTCATAAAGGGGGAGAGGGTCTTAGTCAAAGCTGGCTCTGACCATGCAAAATGGGTTTCTAATTCCATTAGAGCCACTCTTGGTTATCCTCCTCTTTGTGATGATGATAATGTAGCTGAATCTGGAATTAACCCTGCCTATCTTGGAGGAGAGCAACCAGAAGTAGCTCAAGTGATCTATCCTCCACCAGATTTTGACATGATCCATGCTGACATTCAGTCCATGTATAGCCCACCTGGGGGTAAGGACAATGTCATATTAGAAAAAGTTGTTCAGCCTGTCTCTGAAGCTTTACAGGAAGCCATCTTGAAGGAGCAAGCTGAAGAGGAAACCAGATTATCAAAGAAGAGGTTCAGGGAGCAAGCTGAACAAAGACCTGACTTTGAGCAGTGGAGCCCCACCTCAAGGAACATTATATTGACTGCCTGGAAAGCTGCCAAAGATAACATTCAAGACAAGAATAAGTGGTTTTCTGAAACTGAATGGAGGAAACATGAATCAAGGCAGGAGGCCATAGTTCAATATAGAAGGAAGGCCAAGATGGGAAAGCTACCTCCTACAGCTCTGGAGCCTAGCAAGTACTTTCCCAAGCCTTATCACTACTTTGAGAGGCAAAAGATTAAAGCAGAAGAACTTAAGAAGAAAGATCTGAAAGGCAAGAAGCCTGCTGATGCAAAAGTTGCTGAAGCTCCTGTTCAAGCCAGAGTTCAAGCTGGAAAAGGAATAGTCATTAAGGAAGCTGAACAGAAATAACTTAGAAAATTTCTTAAGTTTACTATGTATTCTTTTGATATAAAACATTCTGTAAACTTTAGAATTTTGTATATGACAAAGTATTGGAACAATGTTTTGTGTGATAAATTTGCCATGTGTTAAATTTATTTCATAATTGTTCTGTGATGCAATCTGTGTGTACATGTTTGTTTCATACATGTTTATGTTTGCCCTGCTATATATATAATCCTGCTTTACATCATTTTGTAATTTTATTATGAATGGTGTATATCATTGACTAAGGGTTATGACTTCTCCAAATAGGGGGAGATTGTTGGGTACATTGGTTTAAATGTACCTGATTTGAAGAAGCCTCACCCAACTCAATGATATACATCAAAATGTATTTGATGTGCTTTTGAGTTACCTTGTGCAGGCTAAGTATTTACATGAAAGAAGAAAAAGTTTCTAAGTCCATGTGTCGACACCTAGAGGGAAAGTGTCGACACTTAAGAAGACTTGTGTCGACACCCAGGCAAGCAGTGTCGACACTTGGAGTCATTGTGTCGACACCAGGGATGCTGAGTCGACACCAGACAGAAAGTGTCGACACAAGGAGCTGTGTCGACACTCAGTGAAGAAAAGACAGTAAAGCAGTGTCGACACTTAGCAGTTGTGTCGACACCCAGAAAAATTGTGTCTACACCAGAAAGTGTCGACACTTGGAGGCTGTGTCGACACTCAGCAAAAGTCTGCAGAGACTAAGTACAAGTGTCGACACCCAGCACAATGTGTCGACACTCAACAGAAAAGTCAGCACTTGAAGTAAGTGTCGACACCCAGAACAATGTGTCGAAACTTAGCAGAAGAGTCAACACTGGAAGTAAGTGTCGACACCCAGAACAATGTGTCGACACTTAGCTGAAGACTCAACACTTGAAGAAAGTGTCGACACAAGGAGCTGTGTCGACACTTAGCAAAGAACAGCAAAGTTCAACAAAATATTCTAAGTACAAGTGTCGACACTAAGGGAATGTGTCGACACTCAGCCAGAGTCTCGACAGAAGAAGAAAGTGTCGACACCCAGAGCAATGTGTCGACACTCAACAAGTATCAACACTGAAGACATGTGTCGACACCAAGAAGCAGTGTCGACACTTAACAGATACAACACATGAAGATGTGTCGACACAAAGGTGTTGTGTCGACACTTAGAAGAATTCAGCAAAATACTGAAGAACAAGTACTTGTGTCGACACTCAATTTCAGTGTCGACACATGAAGAAGAAGTAGTGTCGAGATATAATATCTACAACACAAGGAGTTGTGTCGACACCTTGTAGACTAGTGTCGACACTTAGACAACTTGTGTCGACACTTGGTCTATAAGTGTCGACAGTTAAAGACAGAAAGTCTCGACACTTAAAGACAGTTACAGAATTTTCAAGAACTGACTGGATGACTTGACAGCTGCCATTCCAGCCGGTCTACAGCACCTGTCAGAGTTGTCAGAATTCAGTTATGAACCGGACCAGTCGGTTACCATGAAGAAGGCCTATAAATAGGCATATACTGTCTACAGAAGACATTGATCAAAAAGGTTGTTGAAGTTGTCAAAGTTCAGATCAAGTAATTGTCTAAAGAAAATCTAGCTATCAAGTGAAGATCTAAGAAGTTGGAGAGAGAGAGCTCCATCCAAGAAATCAGTTGTTGGAACCAGACTGAGAAGAAGGGTTCAGATCTACTCTGAACCTTAAGTAGCAGAGATCAAGGATCAACTGCAGAAGGAGTCAATCTTATTGAGTTCTACTTTCAAGAATCTTTGAAGAAAGCTAAGTCAGATTGAGTCCAGCTGAGTTCTTCCAAGAACTCATCAAGAATCTCACAACTTATCTCTCTTTCATTTAAGTTGTTGAGTTTAAACATTTTGTATTCATTATAACTTGTAGGATCCTTAGGGATCTGAGATTGTAAGCCTGCAATTATAAAGGCTGAGGGTAGGAGAGTTAAATCTCTGAGTGTAAGCCTTAGTGGCTGAGTGTAGGCCTTGGTGGCTGAGTGTAGGCCTTTGTGGCTGAGTGTAGGCCTTTGTGGCTGAGTGTAGGCTTTGTGGAAAAGCTGAGTTGTAGGGCCTTAGGCTTGAGGTGTAGGAACCAGTTTGGGTTCTGAGATAGTGAAGGAGTTTGGCCGAATCTAGTACACTGCTAGATAGACGAAGGGGGAAAGTGGATGTACCCATAGCTTGGGGAACCACTATAAAACTCTGTGTCTTTTGTGTGCTGTGGTTTGCTGTGTGATTGCTGTGAAATAGTAGATAGAAATCTGTGTTAAATACTGATTACTGCCATAAAAAGTTAAAAAGAATTTGGTCACCTATTCACCCCTCCCTCTAGGTGTTTAGGTACTATATCTTTCAATATTGCCTCAGTTGGAGAAAGAAAATATGACATCACATTCACAGATGACTTTAGTCGGAAGTGTTGGATTTACTTCTTGAATGAGAAGTATGAGGCTCTTGAAAAGTTCAAGGAGTTCAAGGCAATGTCATAGAAGGAGAGTGGGCAGTACCTGAAGGTACTCAGAACTGATCGAGGTGGGGAGTACACCTCAAAGTTATTTGATTCCTTATTAACCTTCTGTGTGTACTTTTGGATAGGCAAATGTCCTCCTTAACCTTCCGCGCATACTTTTGGATGACGTCCTCCAGAGGGGCTGGGCCCTGCGCCACCACTTGGGTCTTAGACCGCGGACCCATCGCATTGTCGTGTTCTGTGTTATACTGTAGCACCTCAATCCCCTTCTCTTGTGTGCGATGTCATCCTCGAGTCCTTTCTGAAGGGTCGTGATTGCGGAGGAATTCTCTATAAAACAAAGGGTTATACTTTTTGTTTTTGGTTCCTACCTAAGGTATTATAACATATATGTTATCTTCAGTAAATACCCGCAACCAATTCACTCTCTATGAAGATCGTCTCCTCCAGCTCGTCCTCTCCTCCTCTTCCCTATCAGAGTGTGCACAGCGAAGAACGGTGTGGTAACAATCTTAGCGGACACAGAATCTAAATTTCAGCCTCTCCAACTCCACATCAAGTTTGTCACTAGCGTCCTCTATATCGTCGTTGTCATCGTTGATTTCCTCTCCCGACTCCTCTAGCTCTACAGGCCTCCCGGTCGATTCCAGGCAGCTTGCCTCTTTCGACAGGATCTGATGGTGGAAGGAATCTGGATCTTTTATAGTGGTCAACTTCTCTGTGAGGTCCTGCGGGTTTTTCAACACTACCTTTGCGCCCTTCGGGCGGAATGTGGCATCCAAAGAAACGACGGCCTTGCTGACCTTCGGCCTTTGAGTGTCAAACTCTTTCCATCTCTGTGAAGTTCTGGAAGATGGTGCGAGATGTTGGATGTTCGCTGAAAAGTTCGTGCGGCTAGAATCTCCCACGCCAAGATGGTGGGGATTGAACTAGGCTTTTTCTCTGAAGATTTCTTTGGTGGCACTTGCTTAGAAGAACTGCCCGGGAACTTAGTGGGCTTTGTTGGCTTGTTCGGATCAGACTTCTTCGTGTAGTCCGCGTTAATACCCAATTCAGCAAGCAAAGCTTGATTCACGCTTTTGGTGGACAGATGCAAGAGTAGCTAACAAATTATGAAAGATGACATGTTTAAGAGGGGACCTGCACTATTTATAGGCCCCTCAAGGCATTAAGTGCAGGTCTCAGTTTTTGCGGTTACCAGTCTACTTTTTCTGAGTCCGCGCGGTCTGTCAAAATATTGCGGGGATTATGTTAGCACAAATCTTGCGACGGCAAAGGGGAGCATCCAGAGGAAGCAGAGATTATTTGTTGGGTAGTTGTTCACTGTGTCCGCCGACCTCTCGGGCGGACACTCCGGAGTACTCGCGGACACCCTCTTAGGGGCACGATAGAGTCCGGTGCGAGCAGTAAACATGCGACCTTCAGGTAGCTTTTCAAGATACAGTCTAGAAGCTCAGTCTGAAGTATGCGTGGACACTACAATAAAGATCGCGCGGAATCCACTTTTTTGATCCAGCACAAGCAGCGTCGTGCGGTCTCTTCTTTTAATCTCCGTCGTCTGACTCTTCATATACCTGGGGCGGTCATGCATTTAATGTCATGGTTAATAAGGCATTAAATGTTTGTCGGTTCGCGAGCCATCCACGCAGCCTATCCTATAGTATAAAAGGGGGATCATGGGTACTTGGAGGGGACACATGGACTTAGCCCAAAAACTTCCAAGTTGTAGGTGCGGACACTAAGCTCTATTCTTTTCTTCTTTCAGTCATTGTATGCGTGCATACCCCCCGGGTGGCAGCACCTCACCTTGTAATCTTTCTCAAGATAATTTAGAGAGGCCCGTCGCAATAGAGGCATTTGCCGCGGCGGGGTCCAATCTGGTGTTTTCCGCTGCCAACTGCACTCCTTTTCAGTGTTCTACCATCTGTATGGGGCTAGTAATTAATCGCTTGTGAACCACATTTACCTCTGCCAACCACCCTGTTCAGGAATAGCGCGCGGAGAGTTGGTGACATATTTCGGCTCCAACGCAACATGAATTTTCAAACTAGTTGTCTAAGGCGCTGTTTGGCGAGCCGATTTAGGAGCAGTGTACCGCTGCTTTTTAAACCGCCGCACCAAACAAAAAATTCGCCCCTCCAGTAGGAGTAGCCCCCGCTCATCAATCACAGAAAATGGCGATTTTGAGTTGTGATTTTTTCCACCACTCGCGATCCACGGAAGTCACAATTAACAGAAGTCGCTGAACAACCCGTAACGGTCTTCACCGGCAGTCGTCGAGCAACCCTCCGCCATCCCCTCCGCCACCGTCGACAAGTGCTAACAGTGAAAGTCGATTATTTGGTTGTAAAGCATAACCCCGTGCAGAGCCATGTGCAGAGCCATCTCGGTACTGTTCTTCCATGTGCTTCAGCCATCAGGAAGAAGACACATTTGGGTATAGCCTGCAGCATAACCCCGTGCAAGCCCTCTACTTCGACACACGCCGGCCTGAGCCCTAATCTTCCAATCTGCTATAGCTTTTCCGGTAGATGAACAGGATCGTCTTCATTATCACTTCTGCATGCAGAGCCATGTACTCCTCCACCATGAACAGATCCGGCTTTTGCTCCATGCACAGATCTCCAACTTTTGCTCCATGCACAAATCTCCAGCTTTTCCTCTAGTTTTTGCTCCATGCACTTCGACACATGCCGGCAGAGCCATGTGCTCATCCTCTCAGCTGGCAAAATGAACAAATTTTGTCCCCGTTTTTTCTCCGGTAGGATTGCACAGATCTCCGGCGAAAATGCACAAATTGATTTTTTTCCCCCTAAGTTAACTGACAAAAATTTGATTTTTTTAGGTCAAACAACACTACAAATGTTATTCTGTCAAATAATTTTGCAGATTCTGTCATCACTCTACAAAACATTTGATTATTTCATCACTTTTTTATCAGTCGCCCCCACCGCACCGAACAAAGCTTAAAGCTTCAGATAATTAAACATTTCTATCCAATTAAAAAATATTAACTGAAATTTATCTATATTTTTTTCGGAAAAGTGCACATATTTGTATAGCATTCGGCCACATAAGCAATTAGTTAATTTTATGTTAAGAATATTCAGACTTATAAATCGTGAGAAACAAATATACGCGATTGATATCTGCATTACAGAATTTAAATATTCGCACTACGTTTAATTCTAATTTTTCGTGCATTTTGAAAATACTCTTTGTACATGTATTTTTAGGAAAAGTGTTCAACACGAAAGTTGTAGATCTCGACGAGATCTACAACTTTTTGTGTTGAACACGTTTCCTAAAAATGCATGTACAAGGCTTACATTAGGAAATACGCTCAGATTTTGCGCCTTTTAGAAATATGCCTTATACATGCATTTTTAGGAAAAGTGTTCAACACGAACGTTGTAGATCTCGTCTAGATCTACAACGTTCGTGGTGAACACTTTTCCTAAAAATACATGTACAAGGAGTATTTTCAAAAGACACGGAAAATTAGAAGAAACATAGTGCGAATATCCAAAAATGTAGTGCGGATATCAATCGCCTAAAATAATTTTGTGATAAATGTTATATGAATAAATGCAGGTCAAATTAAAAATTGTAGAAAGTTGTGAACCGTATATGCCTTAGGTTCCGTTTGGGGGGACTTATTTTCACCGGTCAAGCGGTTACGCCCAAACGGAAACTTAGCCTGCCCGTAATCATTCTGAAATTGCGCAGTCTGAGCATAGCTGAAGTGGGTCTGCATATAATTATTGACAAAGTGATCGAGCGTCAAATTTTTTCCAGTGGGTTGGTCAAAAACATAATTATAATAGAATGTATGTTCAGCAAGACGTAGGTGAGCTAGAGTGTTCACGAACTACAGTTCATGACAACAACATTCACCGCCGCCACCACCGTGCCAAAAAAAAGCCTTCGTTTTAAAAGAGCACCCAAAATATAAGCAAATACCACTCACCTGCATCTGGTCTCCAACGGTGACCAAAATCGCGGCATCAGCGGGCGGAAACAACGCCGGTGATAGCTTGGAATAGACTCGGAAACTGGAAGCTCCGGCAAAGAGATGGAGGGCGAGGGCGTGCGGCGAGCCCAAGCTCCTCAGCGCGGCGCCCAGCATGTCATGATTCAGATCGCCGCCTGCGAATCCAACTTCTTCAACAAAAGCTCCCCCCCTTCGTCTGTGCTTCCGAATACAAGCAACCATTTCCTCCGCATCACTTCTCCATCTACTCGAGTTATTAGTTTCATATTGCTTGCTTGAGTTTTCCATTAAGACATGCTGTATTTCTCTTGCAATTTTTCCCATCTTCCCCCAAAGATGCTTCATCTTGTCACTAAAATTTATATAATTTCGTTAGAGCAATGTTATATGCAGGTTGTTTTTGACTTTATGTAGATCGTGGATATATGTAGGTCAAAAAATTATTCACGCAGACCAAATTTTAAATCTACAAGCCATATTCAAAAAATTAAAATCAAAATTTTCTAAAATAAAATCATCAAGCTTAATAGTTTCATATTGCTTGCATTAATTTTTCATTAAGACATGCTGTATTTCCCTTGCAATTTTCCCCATCTTAACTGAAATTGTATATAATTTTGTTATTATGATTATTTATGTGCAGGAATATAATCATGCAAGAAAATATTAAATAATTGTGAATTGTCTTGTATTAGATAAAATAATAAAATTAATTTCTAAATTTTAATTATTTTTTAACTAAGGCTTATTTGCTCTGTGATTTTGGTCAAAACGTCATTATCCATAAAATGTATGTTTGACACAAAGGTTATGACCAATGCCAAGAAAATAAACTAGTTTTGAGCATAAAATGCATGAATTTTTTTATGTGAGGTCTGTCGTTCACGAACGATGATTCATGACCACCGCGTTCACTATAGCCACCACCACATCAAACGAAACTTATTTATGTAAATAATTTTTTTCAATTGCATCATCATGCAACTTTTGCATGGCTGATGAATAACTATTATTCACATCCATCATATGGTACATATCAACACTACGTTTGTAGACACTCAGCTATTGATATCACTAAGTTAAGTTATATCTGATGTAGACGGTGAGATATCACAACTATCCGCTCACAGACACGCGCGAGAGGCCGGACGGGGAGGCCGGCCGCAGATCGCTGGCTCGTGAACGCTGGCGCGCAGCCGCGAGGCTCGTCCGCGGCCGGCCAGGAGGCTGGCCACTAAGCATGTCGGCTGGGGAGGTCCGGTTGCGCCTTGTGGCCTCGGTCTTGCGGCTGCAAGGGATGTCAACAGTCGGTCACGAGGCCCTCCCGCGAGTTATGGATGTTGTTGGCCGGGAGGCTGGCCGCGGGCACGCCGGCCAAGGAGGTGGCTAGCCTTTGGGGGCAGTGGCGGCTGATCATTTGGCCAGTAGCACGGCGGCGATTGTACGCGTGGTGGTGCTGGAATGGATCACGCACATGAATCGCGCATGGATCGACCGTGCGCGAATCATGCGCTGGGCCGATTACTCCCACCCCCCCCCCCCCCCCCCCCCCCACTAATTAGTTAGTGAGGGTTATGAGATTTCGGCTAATCACATCCCGATTTTTCTATAAATTATGGCAAACTTCATTAAAAGTATTATCTATGGAAAGACATTCAAACACTTTATATTTTTAAGAGATTTTCTTACAAAAATTATTAACATTTAAACATACTTTTATTTAAATTATATTTATATGATTAACCCTTAATAAAGTACACATTTCTAAATAAGACAATAAAACTATATCATTCACAAATGATCACATTAAAATAAACTATATCATTCACAAATGATCACATTAAAATATACGGCGCTCCTGGTGGGGTTGCACTCCAGACGGGTCTTAGGGGCGGAGCCCCTAATGTGGTCCAGGGGCAGGCCCTTGGCGGTGATCTCGCTGGCCGATTAGCGAGTGGGGTCAAGGGACATAGCTTGTGTTGGGTTTGAGGCAGCGCCCCGAAACCTAGACAACCCCCTCCCTCTCCCCCTCCCACTATTCTCTTATGGAAAATTCATCAACAATTGATGTTCCATGACTAAATCTACAACTTCATAGTCATTATAAATTATCAGATTTACACACGCATAGATATATATATTTCAAACCAAGCTTCACTTAGAAATTAGACATACTCGCTATCTATGTAACTGTAAACATATTGGTATAGAGAAACTATTATTGTGAAAATGCGGGGAAATGATTTCTGAAAAAAAAGGTTTTATAAACTGCTCTGATATTCATTTATTGGGCTTCAAAGGCATTAAATGTGCAACATGTTAAGATAATTTCCTTCTACGTGTGAAAGAGGATAGTCAACTTTGACCATGCTTTTCAAGCATTTGTTTTCATGACAAGTGTGAAAAGAAGTAGCATCTTTTAACATTTAAACCAACATTTGTTTTTTGACCAAAGAAGCTTCATGGAAGCTTCATCCCACTTTTCATCTACCACATCTACCTCCTTGATTTTGGCCCTATAAAAAGGATGAAGGAGGAGGGGTGAGACATTTACTTCTCTCTAAACTCAAGCATTGAAAGATTTCTAGAGAGGCTTTTGTAGCGATCGTCTTAGTTTGGGAGAACTTTCGCACGTCGTTGTACGGCGTTGACAAGGAGTGCTTTTGCCTACACGGATTGGATCTAGAGCAGATTTGGGCAATGATTCGAAGAGGCATCTTGAAGAGAATTTGTGTAATCTGTCTCGTCCACCATTGTCGATAACTTGCAGTTTTTCTGTTACTATTTATTATATTGTGTAGTCTAAAGCTGGTGAAGATCCTATAAGAATCGAGGAGAGAAAGAATTGTAATTTCTTATTGTTTCATACATTTTAGCGGCGGCTTTTCGGATTGGACTCCGATCGTCCCGTGGTTTTCACCCTATTGGGTTTCCACGTTAAATGCTTGTATCACTTTATTATTCTTATTTTGTGTTGTGTTTATGTATCGGCATACCGCTCAGCGGTCGTGCAGGTACTTGTTCGAACTAATTTGCAGGTGCTCTGGTCGGGCTTGCCTTTAGCCCAATAAGTGCTATCAGAGCTAGGTTCATTATCAGAGTAGTTATCGGGCTGACCTGTCTGAGATTTGAGACAAGTCGATCAGATATTTCTGGTTAGTGATTAGGTGCGGTAGGTGACGAGCATTGGTCTGCTCCCTGTCCTTTTTGATTCATTTCTTTGAAATTGTCGGCTCAGAGAACTGAGGTCAGTCTGATCAGTGACAGAGCATGATGGAGTCTGCACTAGGTTCAGGCTCCAAGTAAATGGTTAAATTGAATGACATGAACTACCACCAGTGGCACTTACTGATAGAAGATCTCATCTACATCAAGGCTTGACATGCTTCTATATTTGAGGGGATTCCTAAAGACAAAGATCCAAATAAGTGCAAGATGGAGCACTGAAAGCTATGTGGATTCATTAGACGATTCGTAGAGTCTAATGTCTATAATCAAGTTGCAAACATCGTTGATGCAAAGATATTTTGGAAGACGCTCGATATGTCGTATACCAAGAGTAATGACATCAACAATCTATATCTACTAAAAAAGCTTAGTGAATTCAAGTATAGAGATGGCTCGCCCATCTTGGATCATGTGAACGAGTTCCATGGTATTATTGACCAACTTACTACTATGAAGATGACCTTCGAGGATAAGTTCAATGCACTGTTGTAGCTGAAGTCTTTTCCAGACTCTTGGGAGATGGTTAGAGTTTCTCTAATCAACTCCTCTCCTGGTGGCATCATCACTATGGAAATTCCCAAGAGTGGTATCCTAAATGAGGAAGTGAGACGGATGTCATAAGGACATTCATGCTCTTCTTCACGAGTCGATGTCCTCTATATTGAGTCTAGGGGGAGATAAGAGCAAGAGCAGGAGAAGGAATAATGAGAGGAGACAAACAAAGGGAAGTCAAGGTCCCGCTACAAAAATGTGGAGTGTCACTACTGCCATAAAGAAGAGTCATATTCAAAAGTTTTATTATACTCTAAAAAATTGATCAGAAGGAGAGTCCTCAAATGATAAGACGGATACGCATATAGCTGCCACTGTCTCTATAGAGGAGGACGATGTCATCATTGTTGGATATGACGTCACAGTTGCACTCTCGTGCGATGATAGGAGCTGGATTGTGGACTCAGGTGCTTTTGTACATGTCTCCCACAGTAGAGAGTTGTTTGCCACTAACATGACTCACGACTGTGGAATGCTTAGAATGGATAACAGTGACACCTCTAAAGTTATCGGGAGGGGAGACATGCATCTGAAGACTAGCATGGGAGGTTTGCTGATTTTGAAGGACGTGCGGCATGTACTCGACATCCGCTTCAACCTAGTTTCAGTCAGAAAGTTAGGTGATGAGGGACACTTGAGTGTCTTTGGTGGAGATTTTTGGAATCTAGATGCTATAGAGAGATTGGTCTATATTACATGGAGGGGAGGCCCGAAGCTTCGCAGGCCAACACTGTTAGAGATATTGTATCCACATCTCTATAGTATAGAAAACTGAGTCACATTAGCTAGAAGAGCCTAGGATGTCTCGCAAAGAAGAAGATTATATCTGATCTATCTATAGATCAGTTAGGGAGATGCGACCACTGTATGGCTAGGAAGCAGAATAGAGGATCCTTCTAGGGCCATACCTCTACTAGGAGATCTGAGCTTCTTGAGCTCGTACACACTGATGTCTGTCGGCCTCTAAAGGTCCAAACAAGAGGAGGAGCATCTTACTTTGTGACGTTCATTGATAATTATTAAGAAAACTTTGGGTCTATGTTATTAAGACCAAAGATGAGGTTCTTCACATCATTTGGAGATTCTACGCTAACGTGGAAAGACAATCTGGGAGAAAATTAAGGTGCATCAGGTCCGACAATGAGGGAGAGTATATTGGTCTCTTTGATGAATATTATAAAGAGCAAGGTATCAGACATGAAAATACTCCGCCCAAGACATCGTAGCTGAATGGAAAACTGAAAGAATGAATAGGACATTGATGGAGATGATGGGGTGCTTATTGTCTGAGTCAAAGCTACTTAGCATATTTTGGGATGAGGCTTTATACACAACTGCACACATCATCAACCTCTCTCCTAGCTATACATTACAGTAGGATGTTCCTGATAGTGCCTGGTATGGGAAGGACCCTTCATATAGTCACTTGAGGGTCTTTGGCTGCAAGGAATTTATGAACATCCCTCGAGATGAAAGATCAAAGTTGGATTCCAATACCCGATAATGCATATTTCTGGTATATTGTTGGAGCAGCGAATTTGGCTACAAGTTCCTTGATTTAGTTGAGAAGAAACTTGTACGTATTCATGATGCTATATTTATAAGGATCAGTCTATTGTTGATCCTAAGAAGACGAAGAAGGCCAACTCTCACACTGATACTGAGTCTTTTATGATTGAAAGTGATGATACTAAGGAGGCTGCAAAGCCTGAGCCGATGCATGTCATTAAGCCACTTCCAGATCATGAGGACGTTATTGATGATGAGCCTATAGAGGACATCACTGATGATGTGCCTATACCAGCAGCTGAGCTCGCTCAACGGAGGTCTTATAGAGTTAGACACTCATCTTTGAGATACTCTACTACTAAGTATATTCTATTGACTGATGCAGGGGAGCCCGAGTACTTTGAAGAGGCGGTGCAGAGCTCAGAGAATAAGGAATTTATGGTTGTTATGCAGGAGGAGATGCAGTCTCTACATGAGAACCACACTTATGATTTGGTGAAATTGCCTAATGGCAAGAAGACTCTGAAGAATTGGTGGATTTTTAGAGTAAAACAGGGAGACCCCTCAACACCACTCAGATATAAGGCCAGATTAGTGTTGAAGGGTATCCTTCAAAAACAAGGAGTTGATTTCGATGAGATCTTCTCTCATCTTATGAAGATGTCATCTATTAGGATTGTTCTTGGCATTGCTGCAAGGATAGACCTGAAAATCGAATAGATGGATGTCAAGACCCCTTTTTTTGAATGACGATCTTGAGGAGGAGCTTTATATGGAGCAGCCTGAAGGTTTTAGGGGTGAAAGGAAACAAGAGTCTAGTTTATCTCCTGAAGAAGAGTTTATATGGCCTAAAGCAGGTCTCACGATAGTGGTATAAGAAGTTCAATGCTTTTATGGGGGAGATCAAATTCTAGAGGACCACCCTTGATCACTGAGTGTTTATAAAGCAGTATGCTTTAGAGGATTTCATCATCTTATTCCTTTATGTTGACGACATGCTGATAGTTGGGAGGAGCACTACGTGCATTTTCGAGCTGAAGCGGTAGTTGAGTTCCTCATTTTGCGATGAAGGACTTGGGAGCTGCAAAGACATAGGGATGCATATTCGGGAAGATAGATGCTCCAAGTTACTTTTGTTATTATAAGAGAGATATATCAAGAAGGTGATACAAAGATTCAATATTGATCAAGCAAAGAATGTGAGCACACCGCTTGCTGCTCACTCTAGACTTACTGTTGACCAATGCCCAAGAACACCTGAGGTGCAAGAGGAGATGCAGAAGGTGCCCTATGCTTCTGCAGTTGGCGGTCTTATGTATACGATGGTGTGCACTTGCCCTGATATAACACACGCGGTTGGAACTATTAATAAATTTCTCTCCAACCCCGGGAGAGAGCATTGGAATGCTGTAAAGTGGATTCTAAGGTGCCGACATAGAACGTCAGACTTAACGTTAAAATTCAGAGGTAGTGAGCCAGAGCTACTGGGCTACACTAATGATGATATGGCTGGAGATTTGGATACTAGAAGATCAACTTCTGGATACCTGATCCTGTTTGCAGGGGGAGCTGTGTCGTGCCAGTCTAGACTGCAGAAGTGTGTCGTACTGTCTACTACGGAGGAAGTGTTTATAACAGTCACTGAGGCGGGAAATGGCTTCTTTGGATAAAGTGTTTCATCAAGGAGTTGAGTTTCACTCAGAGTGCTACATACTCTTATGCGACAGTCAGAGTGCAATTCATTTGTGGAAGAACCTCATCTTTCACTCGAGGTCCAAGAATATTGACACGTGGTATCATTGGATACGCGATACTCTAGAGCAGAAAGAGCTAGATTTGTAGAAGATGCACACAAATGATAATGGGGCATATATGCCTACGAAAATCATGTCAAAAGGAAAGTTCAAGAAATGCGTGAGGATCGCCGATATGGCAGTTCCCTCCACATAAAGAAAGGAGAGAATAAGTTGTTGGGTACAATTGTCATCCTCTGTGTAGAAAACTGTTGAGTTCAAGTCTCATTAACTCGAATTTGGTGTTGTTGATCGAATGTAGAGACATGTTGATGATCTGGCGGGAGGCAAATTGAAGACTTTGAGGAAGATTGTCAGAATGACAGACTTTTTTCACTTAGTCGAAAAGGGAGAGATTTGTTAAGATAATTTTCTACTCAGTGTGAAATAGGCTAGCCAACTTTGATCATGCTTTTCAAGCATGTGTTTCATGACAAGTGTGAAAAGGAGAAGTCGTCTTTGACCTTTAAACCAACATGTGTTTTTTGACCAAAGGAAGCTTCATGAAAGATTCATCCACATGTCATCTACCACATCTATCTACTTGGTTTTGGCCCTATAAATAAGATGAAGGAAGAGAGGTAAGACATTCACTTCTTTTCAAACTCAGGCATTGAAAGATTTCTAGATAGCACTTTGCGACGATCGTCTTAGTTTGGGAGAGATTTCAGACGTCGTTGTACGATGTTGACGAGTAGTACTTTGCCTACACGGATTGGATATGGAGCAGATTTTGTCAAGGATTCGAAGAGGCATCTTGAAGAGGATTTATGTAATCCGCCTCGTCCGCCGCTGTCGGTAAATTGTAGTTTTTCTGTTACTATATATTGTATTTTATAGTGTGAAACTGATGAAGATCCTATAAGGATCGAGGAAGGAAAGTCTTGTAATTGTCTATTGTTTTCATACATTTTAGTGGCGGATTTCCGGGTTGGACTCTGATCGTCCCGTAGTTTTCATCCTATTGGGTTTCCACGTTAAATCTTTGTATCACTTTATTATTCTTGTTTTGTGTTGTGTTTGTGTATCGGCATACCGCTAAGCGGTCGTGCAGGTACTTGTTCGAAATAATTTTCATGTGCTCTGGTCGGTCTTGCGTGCTCTCTAGCCAAACACAACAAAAATGCAAGAAACTCTCGAGAGATTCATGTGAAACACACAAAATCAAGAGAAAATTTATGTCTGCGTTGAAACCAAATTTAGAGAAGATAACTAGGGTTTGTCCAAACGCGGAATTATATCCGCGTATCTAAAGATATCCACATGAACGTCAGAACACCACATAGTCTGTCCAACGAACTCGGCTTGAAGATGATTGTTTTTTCTCTCCTTCAAAATGCTATTTTGATTTGGTAGAGATGTGTTTTTTTGTAGTTTTACGATATGAAGAACTTTGTGAATGACATTTAATTTTCAAAATAAGTTATGTTTTATAAACATGAACCCGAGTGTGAAATTTGGGATGCACAGGCGGACAGACCTGTGGCACAATGGCATGTGCTTTGGGAGTGTGTCCTAAAAGTCACGCAAGTTCATGCCGACATATGTCCTCGTGACTGGAACAAAAAGCTATACACACGTCCCTGACACATGGGTGCGTGCATTCAAAAGTCAGCTTATATAGACCATCCTTGAGATTTTATGAAATTATTTGGTTGACTTTGAAATTAGCATTGGGATTTTTCAAATGGCTTCTTCTTAGGTTGAGTCTATGTTTGTACCACATAATTTTCACGTTTTATTAATTGGACTTAATTTGAAATTGACTTGAAATTGAAATTGATATCGAGTCGATCAGCTCGACTCAAAATGCCTCAATTCTAAATCAGCCCAAAATCGAATCGAGTCGGTTCAAAATTGAGCAATTTTTCTCTTTATTCCTAATTGGCTCAAATTAAATTGAACAATCTATAAACTTAGGAAATGAAATACTTTAAATATTCATTCTTTTTATTTATATTTAAATTCTATTATTTTAAAATTAAGAATGAGAATATATTAATACATACAATATATTTTTTGTTAATTCGAGCTGATTAGGATCATATTTCGAGCGATTCAGGACTGACTCAAAATCGACTCGAAATCATATTCGAGTCAAATTGAGTCGAATCAATTTTAACCGATTCCGATTCAGATTCGTTTGATTAGGAGGTGGCGGGAGCAGTCCGCGGTTTGAAAAGGGAGCATTGGTGCCGGAAAGGAGAGGTGGGGATCAAAGCAGAGTGGTGTGGGGTCATTTCCTTTGTCCGGTGGAGGAAACGGATCTGGCGATCCGTTTGTTTTGCCGCCCTGCGACAGCATTTCCTCCAAACGCCGCCCCAAAACGCCTAACCAAACGAAACATTCATCATTGCTTGTAACATAAATGGATCTTGTAGCTATCTAAGAAAACAACACACTTATTTGGGAAATATTGAGAATCATTAGTCTCTTCAACTAACTGCCCAATGGTTGTTTAATCAAGTTATATGGTTCTTAGAGCCTAAATAATGACCCTAGAGTGCCCATCATTGCTATTGTCTGAGTCAAAAAAATTATTGACTTTAATAGATTCAAGGTTCGCCTAAATTTTATGGTTATTGCCTAAATTTTAAGGTTATTAGGAGGTTGTTAGATTGTTAGTTTAAAGATTGAATGGATAGAATACTTAGTTTATGTGGGGGTCATGAACATGGGGTTAAACTGTCATTCGTTAACGCCCACATAAGGAACTGAAAAAATTTGATAATCGCGGAAAAACGGGAAAGCAGACGCAGGAACACTCAACTCTTCTGAGTCAAATAAACCAAAAATACATAAACCAGAGCAAGAATCTTGTAATATCAAAAATCTTCTTTACAAAGCAAGACATGCATGACAAGACAAGTTTTCGTCGATGTACCCAAGGACAACAACAGAAGAAAGCAAGATGAAACAAGCCGCGCGGACTAAGAGAACCGCTCAAACCGATAGGTCGTCAGACCGCAACCTTGCAGCGCGGACTGCCCGTTATTCCAAGTCTGAATTCTGTTTGCCGATCTACTGCTGTCGAACTGAACAAGCCGCCAGAGCGGACAATTTATTGAACTGGGAGAAGTTGCAGAAGAGAAACCGCCTGGTCACAAGAGACCTGCTGTAAACAGTCGATTGCAAACTGCAGAGTCCGCACTGCCTTAGAACTAAATCCCCGGCTCTTCAGTGCTATTCACACAATCTACACAGCAGAAACCGGTTAACCTCTTCAACCCACGCGGATAGAAAATCCAGGCCGCAACAACTAATCGCGAGTAGACTTACTGTTCATTCAGTTAATTATAATGTGACAGGAGAGTCCTATTTATAGGCACGGAGCGGAGTGTAATCACCTCCCTAGACGATAGGATAACAACCATATCTAGTGCGAGAACCAAGTTTATCAGCACAAGCCGCGGATACACACCAGACCACTACGACTTAGCCAAGAGAGAGACCACCAAGCCCAGCCAGACTAAGATCACCAAAAGCCGGACTCGGCGAGTATACTCCAGTCCGCCCACACTTGTGGATAGCTCCAGTCCGCAATAAGTGAACTTACAGCCAAGTTGCATAGAATAGGATGCTGTCGAGCTCGGCGGATAAGGAATCAACTTGCACAGGACCGCGCGACCTTCCGGACAAGCCGACCTGGACTTGGTCCAAACCATACCAAGTCCACACCACCAACCATCCATGGTGCGAACACAACACCAGCGTATACAAAGAGCATCTGCATAAGACCGGCAAACTCCAGAGCAAGCAGAACACTGGCCGACCTAGCTAGTCGCCAGCTCAGTCCGCATAGACCGCACAGACCGCCCGATCTATCCACCTAGTCCGCCAAGACTATCTGCACAGTCCACCCAAAAAGCCCGCCAAGGCTGCCACTTTCACTTCAACAATTTCAACACTCCCCCTTAAAGTGAGAAGTGGAGACCAGCCCTAGCAACCCCCGTAAACGAGTAAATGGCCCATTCGACAGCGGCTTCGTGAAGATATCTGCGTTGTTATCCTCGCTCCGCACGTGTCTAACTACAAGAGATCCCTCCAACACCTTCTCCAAAATGAAATGGTGCTCAATCTCAATATGTTTAGTCTGCGCGTGACAAACTGGATTATTAACCAGTTTCAGGGCACTCTCATTATCACCACGTAGCAGAGTAGGACCACGCACTTCTTCATGGACGTCCTCTACAAGCCTCCTAAGCCAAATGGCTTCCCGTACTGCCAACGCCGAAGCTTTGTGCTTAGCTTTTGTAGTTGAGATGAACACCGAGTCTTGCTTTTTGCTACACCATGAGATACCAGCTAATCCAGATGTGAAGACATAACCAGATGTTAACTTCCGGTCTGTGAAAATGGATAAAGAGCTAAATAAATCAAAAAAATTTTGCTCCAAAAAGATAAAGATTACATAGGTATACCCCTTATATATAGAAAATGGGGGAGATGAGAGAATACAACAAGGAATGTGTGACTAAAAAACAAGTCGTGCGGGTTGGGTGGTTTGACACAGTCAAACCGCTAGACTATACAAAATATACTCGACATCCCTAGAACACTTGCAACGGCTAACACCAAGACTACAACTATGGCAATCTCTAGACCGCTGTGACTACAACTAGCCCACTGCTGCGGCTTTCTTCAGACAAGCTGCGACTACATACAGACCGCTGCGGCTAGCACCCAGTCCGCTGCTGCAGCTTTCTTCAGATCGGCTATGGCTACAAATAGACCGCTGAGACTAGCAGCCAGACCGCTGCTGCGGTTAACCACCAGACTGTTGTTGTAGCTCATTGACAGACTACTATTGCGGCCAACCGTCTGACCACCAATGCTTCTCCTGACCAGACCGCTGAGACCCACCATCTAGTCGCTGAACCAAACTGGCAGACCGCTGATAGAAGAAGACCGCTGCGGCTAGACAAAAACTGCCTGGTCTCTTTATGCTCCAACACTCCCCGTCAAGCTGGAGCATATATATCTACCATGCTCAGCTTGCTACAAAACTCCTGAAAAGCAGTAACTGACTTGGTGAAGAAAGCAAGCCAACTCTCTCTCTCTCTCTCTCTCTCTCTGAGGTAACAAACAGAGTACAGATCTGATTCTTCAAAATCTCATCTCTGATGAAATTACAATCTACCTCGATATATTTTGCTCTTTCGTCAAAGAATGGATTTCTCAAAATATATATGGCCGCCTCATTATCACAGAACATAGATAAGAGATGATCATAAAACTCTCTCAGATCAAGTAAGAGAGTTCGTAGCCACTTCAACTCACAAGCAGACTTAGTCATGCTTCTATATTCTGTTTCTGAACTTAACCTGGCAACTACATCGTGTTTCTTGCTCTTCCAGCTAACTAGATTACCACCAACAAAAGTGCAGAAAGTAGACGTAGACCTCTTATCTTTTTTATCGTCCACATAGCTAGCATCAGAATAAGCATCAACCTTCAGATGTCCTCTTTTCTGAAACAAGAGCCCTTTTCCTGGAGCACCTGTACATACTCTAAAATCTTCAGAGCTGACTGCAGATGACATTCTCTAGGGGCTTGCATAAACTGGCTCACTTTCCCTACTGCATAATAAATATCTAGTCTAATGACTGTTAGATAAATGAGTTTACCCACAAGACGCATGTATCTGGTAACATCTTCGAGAACAGGAGAATTCTTATTCCAACATTTATCATATCCGACAGCCATAGGAGTCTGAGCGGGTTTACCCCAAGAAGATCAGTCTCTTTCAAGAGATCTAATGCATACTTCTGCTATGGAAGAACTATAGAACCAGATTTTTGAGATATCTCAATCCTCAGAAAGTACTTAGGAGATCTCATATCCTTGGTAACAATATGCTGAAGCGGATGCTTCTTTGTCATGTCAATATCGTTTCTATCATGCCATGTAAGAAGAATGTCATCCACATAAACTACAAGAATAACCAGACAAGCAAAGGTTTTGCGGATGAACAAAGAGTGATCTGCAGCACTCCGAGCAAACTAAATCACAGAAAGAAATTCGTTAAACTTGTCAAACCAGGCCCTGGGACTTTGCTTAAGACCATAGATCGCCTTTCACTGTTTACAGACCTGATACTCCCCTTGAGCAACATACCCAGGAGGTTGCTCCATATAGATGGTTTCCTGCAAATTCCCATAAAGAAAGACATTCTTGACATCCAACTAAAACATTTCCCAATCCCTATTGACAGCCACCGAAAAAGGAACATGGATCGTAGTAATCCGAGCAACAGGAGAGAAAGTATCAAAGAAATCCACACCGTAGGTTTGAGTAAACCCTTTAGCAACAAGCCGAGCTTTGTAACGATCAATAGTGTCATCAAGAAGAAATTTAATGACAAAGACTCATCGCCAGCCAACCACATCAGCTCCTGGAGGGGTTAGAACAAGAGTTCAGGTACCCCATTCAGTGAGAGTGTTTATCTCTTCATCCACAGTACCTTTCCAATGAGGAATAACAAGAACATCTTTATAGGAAGCTGGAACAACATTTGCGGATAAAGCCAGAGCAAAACTCCGAGAGGAAGTAGACAACTGTGCATAAGAAACATCTTTCTCCAGAGCACTCGGAAGATCAAGGTCCATTCGGTCTACAGTATCAGTACCATCCAAATAAGGGATAGGAGGCCCAGGAGCTGGTTGCAGCAGCTCAGGAGGCCTAGGAGCTGGTTACAGCAGCTCGGGAGAAGATTTAGAGACAGTAAGAGAATCAGAAATAGAAGAAGGAATAGGAGCAAGCTCTGGAATAGGTGACAACACAAGAGGTGAAGTAGCAGAGTCATCGTAAGAGGGGAGAATAGTGGGAGAGGAAAAGATCGGATCATCCTTAAAGAAAGTAACATCTACAAAAACATATTATTTCCAGAGAACAAGATCAAAACATCGATACCCTTTCTGTGTCGGGCAATAGCCCGAAAAGATGCACTTAACAGAACGAGGAGAGAGTTTGTCACGCCTGGAAGAAGGAGAGTGAACAAACGTTGTGCATCCAAAGACATGAGGATTCAAAGGGAACGGAGTCCCATCAGGATACAAGATAGAAAAAGGAGTCTTGCCATCGAGAACTGAAGATGGAACTCGATTAATGAGAAAAAAGGAGAGAAGAACAGCATGGCCCCAATAAGAACGGGGAACATGCATTTGAGTGAGAAGGCTATGAGTCACATCAAGAAGATGACGATTTTTACGTTCAGCAACACCATTCTATTGAGAAGTGTATGGACAAGTGGTTTGATGGACAATACCGTGATTCAATTAGAACGACGTGAACTGATGACTAAGATACTCCTTAGCATTATCAGTACGAAGAATTTTGACTGGAGTATTAAATTGTGTACGAATCTCATTATAGAACGCAGATAAAATAGAAAATATTTCAGAGCGATCATGTAATAAGAACAACCACGTATACCGAGAGTAATCATCAATAAAAGTAACAAAATACATGCTGCCTCGCCCAACGGTCAGAAGGGGAGTAGGACCCCAAACATCTGAATGAACAAGATCAAAAAGGATGAGAGGAACTACGTCCAATTTTAGCAGGAAAAGTAGAGTGGTGATGTTTCCCATATTGATAAGTCGTGCAAGGAAGGGAAGAAACTTCTCGAGGTAAATCAGGGAAAATCTGATAAAGAATTCGGGGAGGATGATGCCCAAGGTGAAGATGTCATTAAAGTAAAGAAGAGGATGAGAAACTAGAAGAAGTATCAAGGTAGAACAAGCCTCCACTCTCAATTCCTGTAGCAATC
The DNA here is from genome assembly GCA_039583875.1 of Platanthera guangdongensis. Lineage (NCBI taxonomy): Eukaryota > Viridiplantae > Streptophyta > Magnoliopsida > Asparagales > Orchidaceae > Platanthera > Platanthera guangdongensis. The sequence continues at coordinate 6,889,773 of CM077148.1, read as the reverse complement.
AACTCTTTGGACTGAGGGTCCCGAAAAACACAAGTGGAAGCAGTAAAAACAACTTCACAGTTCAACTATTTGCAAAGAGCAGGGACAAAAAAAGATTGCACGGAAAACTAGGAACATAAAGAGTATCATGAAGCGCAAGTGAATGAGTAACATGAATCGTGCTAGACCCACAAACAGGAGACAAGGATCCATCAACATTGAGAACCGGAGGCAACCGAATACTCGTATCAACAGACGAGAATTTCAAGTCATATAAGTCATGACACAAGAATCAACGAGACATCTTCCTATATAAGCAAACTGAGCAGCAACAAAAGTAGCAAGAGAAGAAGAGCGGTCATAGAGAACAATAGCAAACCGTACGGTTTAATAAGACAAACCGCGTGAACCAAAACACACAAACAAACGACCAAGAACAGGTCGCAGAAACAAGATGAGACCGCACGGTCAAGGTGACAACACACCAGCGGCAAGAAAAGAGGTCGCGACCAAATGCGGATCCCGTAGCAGAAAGAGAAGAAAGCGCAGACAACCAAGAAGCCTCGTGAACAGGAGAAGTTGCAACGAAGAGCGACTAACAAAGGCAACAAGAACAAAATAAGCCGCCGAGCAAACCGCGAGAACAAACCAAGGCGCAGAGGCAAGCGACTAACAAAGAAGTCGCGAAAACAAGAAGAAAGAGAAGATCAAGAGGTCGCCCGGTCAAGGTGACAACACACCAGCGGCAAAGAAAAAACCGCGACAAAAAAGCGAAACTCGCAATGGAGAAACGAAACCGCGCGAACACAACAAGTCAAAAAGAAAAGACGCAGTCAGCAAGGAAAGCCAGACGAATAGAAAAAACCCGGAAGGAAGCAAGTAGCAAGCACAGCGAGAAGCAAGGGAGGGAATGGAAGGGAAAGAAACTGGACAAACCAGAAGAAACCGGACGAAACTGGTAGAAGAGGTCGCGCGGTTAAACAAACAAACTGCGATCGTTTTGAAGCAAAGGATCGATTCGCTTTGATACCATGTGAAAAATGGACAAAGAGGTAAATAAACCGCAAATTTTATTGCTCCAAAAAGATAAAGATTACAGAGGTATGCCCCCTTATATATAGAAAATGGGGAAGATGAGAGAATACAACAAGCGATGTGGGACTAAAAAACAAACTGTGCGGGCTGGGCGGTTTGATACAGTGAAACCTCCAGACTATACAAAATATACTCAGCATCCCCAGAACACTTGCAGTGGCTAACACCAAGACTACAGATGCGGCAATCTCCAGACTGATGCGGCTACAACCAGCCCGCTGCTGTGGATTTCTTCTAACAAACTGTGGCTACATGCATAATGATGCGACTAACATCCAGTCGCTACTACGACTTTCTTCAAACCAGCCGTGGCTACAAGCAGACTGCTGAGACTAGCAACCAGACCATTGTTGCGGTTAACCACCAGACCGTTGTTGTAGCTTATTGTCAGACTACTACTGCGGCCAACCATCAGACCGCCAATGATGTACCTGACCAGACAGCTAAGACTCACCATCAGACCACTGAACCAAACCGGTAGACCGCTGATAGAAGAAGGCTGCTGTGACTAGACATAAACCACCCGGTCTCCTTATGCTCCAACACGGTCGTCTAAATCTCACCCATAAAAAGCGTCCGAGTATCCATGTAAATGAAAACCCATGTCTCTCCCAGATAGGAGACCCATATCAGAAATGAACTTGACATACCTCAGAATGCTCCTTGCTGCCATCAGATGAGGTTTTCGTGATTCCTCCATATACTGACTTACTCGGCCTACAACATAAGCTATGTCTAGCCTTGTAATCGTCAAGAAAATAAGGCTCCCAACCAGAACACGAAACCCACGAGGATCCGGAAGAATCCTCCCCTCATCTCGTCGAAATTTGATGTCAGCGTCAAGTGGAGTAGAGCTACTTTTCCCATCCCTCATGACGAATCGCTGAACGATCCGTTCTGCATAGCCTTTTTGTTTCAAGCAAGTATACCGCTCACTTTCCTCTCCACCTCAAGTCCAAGAAAGTGGTGGAGCTCACCTAAGTCCTTCATCTCGAACCTTATAGCTAGCTCTTCCCTAAGCCTAGCTACCTCCTCCTCAGAGTTACCCGTGATGATCATTTCATCCACGCACAACAGAACCAAGACTAGAAGCTCCCCTTCTTCTTAATGAACAAGCTCAAGTCTGAGTTAGAAGTAAGATAACTGCAGAATTTGAGGTATTCTGCGATCTTCCCATACTAAGCACGAGGAGCCTGCTTCAAACCATAAAGGGCCTTTTCGAAGCTAGCAGATGTAGCCTGGATGATCTTTAGACACGTATCCTATAGCTGATCCATAAAGACGTCTTTGTCGATTTTCCCGTAAAGAAAAGCATTCTTTACGTCTAGCTTCCATATCTTCCAACCTTGGCAAGCTGTCAAGGCCATCACCATATGAACTGAAGTCATTTTAGCAACAGGGCAAAACGTCTCCTCGTAGTCTTCGCCATACTTCTGAGAAAACCCTCGAGCTACAAGGCGAGCCTTGTACCGCTCGATGCTCTCACCACCTTCTTCTTCAGCTTATATACCCACTTGCAGTTCACATGAGTAACGCCATCAACCTTGGGCATAAGGTCCCAGGTCTCATTTTTCTTGAGAGCAGCCATCTCCTCATCCATGACATCTTCCCACTCCTTAACTCTAGTGGCTTCATTAAAGCAAGGCTCTTGCTCGTCTAGAGGGCATGCGAAGAAACAAGAGACAAAGCTCATTTTGTTTACTTCGCAGTACGAGCTGGTGGCTTAATGGTCCTCTTTGATCTCCAAAAAGTTTGACCCTTGATAACCACCTTCGCTGCTTCTTCTGAATTAGCTCCATTCTCAGGCAATCCTGGAGCATTGCTCCCCTTGCTTCCTGAACCAGAAGCTTCTGCCCCGGGGCTAGAAACACCTGGAGCTCCTGGTGATACAGGCAACTCCACCATAAGATCTTCAACAACCTCCTTATGTCCTTCATCATACATACTCTCTTGTAGCTCCATATGATGTCAATTCATTGAAGACCACATCCCTGGAGACGACGAACTTTTTCGTCACTGGATCCATATACTTCCATCCCTTCTTTCTCTCGTCATTGCCCATGAAGAAAAGCTTCCTTGCCTTCGCATCCAGCTTAGTCCTTAGAGCATCCGAGATGTGTACGTAGCAGGTTGAGCTAAACACCCGAAAGTGTTCTATGCTAGTCTTCTCTTTAAACATCATCTCAAAGGGAGGCTTCATGTTGATCAGACTTAGAGGCATCTGATTGATGGCATAAGATGTGCAAGACATTCCCTCTGCCTAGACGACCCTAGGAATACCTTTTGCATGAAGCCAACACTTGTAGGTCTCTATCAGATGATAGATATTCTGCTCTGCTACTCCATTTTGTTGTGGAGTATGAGCACAAGTGAGCTCTATCTGGATTTTGTGCTTCCTACAGAAGTTAGTGAACACAGAAGAAACGAACTCACCTTCATTATCCGTTCTCAACTTCTTGATCTGCAGGCCAAGCCGGCCCTCCACCAGCTCTTTGAACTCCACAAACAATCAGAAAGCATCTGACTTCTCCTTCATAAAATACACCAAAGTGTATCTTGAATATTCATCAATCAGCACCAACATGTATCTGCTGCCACTAAGACTGGCAGTGACGGTCGGTCCTATCAGTTCATCATAGATACACTCCAATGGTGCTTTACACCTAGTCTGAGACTTGTCAAATAGAAGGCGATGAGCCTTTCCGTATTGAAATCCCGCGCAGACATGACCATCACCAAAGGATGACAACTTAGGCAAGCCTTTCACAAGATTCCTAATTGCCATGGCCTTCAATTTGTCCTTCCCAACGTGCCTCAGTCTTTCATGCAACATAACAACGCTATCGTTTGGCCTCATCCGATCAACATAGGAACTTGTTGATAACACAAATAAGTCCCTAACCCTTCTCCCAACATGAGCAACATCAGCCTTCACCGCCGATATGTTTCGGAGAAAGTTCACTTCTGTCGGACCGAACAGAATATGATAGCACGCGTCAACCGCATTGGTCACAGAGAAGTGGTTCTTCTTCATGCCCGGTACATGATAGACACTTATTAACGTGAGTGGACCCTTATCACTACTCAAAGACACTACACCCTCCTTCTCTACTATATGAACACTATCATCAGTTGTTATAATAGCTTCTTTACCTGAGAATGTTTGCAGCGATGAGAACTTTGACTCATCTCTAGTGAGGTGGTGACCACACCCCGAGTCAATGATCCAGTCATCTTAATAGTCGACGGTGGAAAGAGCATGGACACATGTGCCTGTCAGAAAAGTACTTCCCCACCCTGCTTCCTCAGTACTGGAACCAGCTCCCTCCTTGTCTGCAACATGCCCAGGTTGCAGTTTGACCTTGTAGTCTTTCTTGAAGTGACCCGACTGATTGCACCTGTAGCACTTCAACTCCTTTTTCCAGCCCTTCTTAGGAGCATTCTTGCTGATAATAAGTTGAAGGCTCATTCTCGGCAGCAGTCTTCTTCTTCTTCTCCCATCTCTTCTTCTTTCTCGTGAAGAGCGCCTCATTACCTCCTTCAGAGATAGTAATCCATGTTATCTGTCTAGCTAAGCTTTCATGTAAATCCAGCAGGTTATCTAGCTCAATCAAAGACGGCTGAGTGGCCTAGCCTTGAACAAAAGTAACAAATGTCACATATTCCTTCCGCAAACCATGGATTATGTGCCTCTTCATCATGGCTTCAGAAATGGGCTTATCAGGATCTAATGTTGAAATCTCACCGCACATATTCGTCATTTTTAGAAAGAAGGTAGAGATGGGTAGATCTCCTTGAGTTGCCCTAGCCAACTCATTTTCCAGAAATTGTAGCCTTGCTACGTTCTTCCTATTGAACAACCCATCAAGGGAAGTCCATATCTCCACTCCATAGCAGACCGACATCCTAAGATGCGGTTGAAGAGTTCAGGTGAGATAGCTCGCTTGAGGTTAAACTCAGCTTTCATGTTAGTCTTCCTCCTAGCTCTCAAGGCCTCAGCACCAGCAGCAGTAGCAGCCTCTTGTGTATCGTCTCCATAGATGACATCCCATAAGTCCTCCCCCAGAAGATAGCTCTTCATACACGACTTCCACTTCTTGAAGTTAGTTGGTGTAAGAAGCTCGATTTCAAGACCCCTTGTATACCCAGCTTCCATTGCACTACCCTTGGTTTACTTAGACTCACAGAAACAAAAAAGCAAGCTAACAGTTGAACACTACTCAGGACTCTGTTCCCTTTGATAACATGGAAAAAATTTAATAGTCGCGAAAAACGGGAAAGCGAGCGTAGGAACACTCAACCCTCTTGAGTCAAATAAACCAAAAAGCACAAAGCAGAGCAAGAATCTTGTAATATCAAAAATCTTCTTTACAAAGTAAGGCATACATGACAAGACATGCTTCGCCGATGTACCCAAGGACAACAATAAAATAAAGCAAGATGAAATAAGGCGCGCGGACTAAGAGAAAAGTCGCCGACTTTGCTGCCAGCAGCTGTGGAGTCCGCTCAAATCGACAGGTTGTCAGACCGCAACCTTGTCGTGCGGACTGCCCGTTATTCCAAAGATGAACTCTATTCGCCAATCTACTGCTACCGAACTAAACAATACGACAGAGCAAACAAATTATTGAACTGGGAGAATTTGTAGAAGAGAAACCGCCTGGTCGCAAGCGACCTGCTGTAAACTGTCGATTGCAAACCACAAAGTCTGTACTGCCTTAGAACCAAATCCCTGGCTCTTCAGTGTTATCCGCACAACTTGCATAATAGAAATCGTTTAACCTCTTTAACCCGCACTAATAGAAATCCAGGTCGCATCAATTAATCGCGAGTAGACTTACTGTTCCTTCAGTTGATTAGGATGTGATAGGGGGATCCTATTTATAGGCGCAAAGTGGAGTGTAATCACCGCCCTAGATGATAGGATAACCGCCCAATCTAGTGCGAGCACGAAGTGTATCCGCACAAGCTGTGGATACACACCATACCGTTGTGGCTTAGCCAAGAGAGAGACTGACAAGCCTATCTAGACTAAGATCACCAACAGGAGGACTCAGCGAGTATACTCCATTCTGCCCACACTTGCGGGCAACTCCAGTCTGCAATAAGTGAACTCACAGCCAAGTTGCATAGAATGGATGGTTGCCGAGCTCGGTGGATAAGGAATCAACTCGAGAAAGACCGAGCGACCTTACGGACAAGTCGACTTGGACTTGGTCCAAAACCAGACCAAGTCCACACCACCAACCATCCCTGGTGCGAACACAACACCAGCGGATACAAAGAGCAATCCGCACAAGATCGGCGAACTCCAGAGCAAGCAGAACACTGGACGACCTAGCTAGTTGCCAACATAGTCCGCACAGACATCCCAGTTTGTCCACCGAGTCCGCTAAGACTGTCTGCACAGTCCGCCAGAACAGCCCCCCAGGCTGCCACTTTCACTTCAACAATTTCAACAGGAACTTCATCCACTTTTATGTTCAAACATATGAAATTTGTTAGGTGCTCCTAATTAATTGATGGTTTAACCCATGCGTTTGCGACCGCGGCCACCGTGCTAAACGGAACCTAATACTCCATCGAACCAATTTAGAGAAAGCAAGATTGTGGGCAACTTCGAACAGACGACAATTGAATATATATGATTGTGTCATTAGATGTTGTGGGTAGCTTGTGCATTCTTATACGTTATCTTCTAAACTGAGTACTAGGGCCATAAAATGTTATGAAGGGGAGGTCGCAGTATCACTCTCAATCAACCATGAGCAATAAATCAGTAATAAAGAAAAACAAGAGCAGCACTTGTATTTTATGTTGGGTCCATTGCCCACAATGTTCCCTAGATTGGATTTGAAGAGGCATCACCATCAAGACTAAGAGCATAGTTGTATTTGATGTTGTTTAAGCTCATCATGTGCACGATGTTCTATGGAACAAGTCTAGTGATGTGACAGGTGGTCACAAAGTGAAGATGCTGGAAAGGCGGGAAGTATCCTAAGTGGTTGTTGCTGTATGGAGACTGGGCGGTCTGTTGGTCTGATTCTGGCGGTTTAGAGACCACGCGGTCAGTCAGTTTCTCTCCTGCGGTTTGATGGCTGGACTATGGCTGTGGTTATCCGGGTGGTCTGATGGTTTGTCTCAGGCGGCTTAGAGACCGGGCGGTCTCCTATGGCGGCTTGTTCCCTGTCTCTTGTTGTGTCCGGGCGGTTAGCCTATTCGTCTAACCGCGCGTCCTGTTCAGCTTGTTTTTATGTTAAACCGCTAATACTTGTAATTATTTAGTCCCACATTGCTTAATTGTAATCTCTCTCATCTCCTCCATTGTATAAAAGGGAGATTATACCTTTGTAATAGATACCTTTTTTGGATAATAAAGTTTACATTACTCCAAACTTTCGGTCTGCACTTTTCTGTTCGCACATGGTATCAGAGCCATCGATCTTTTTCTCCTGATTCTGTGAGCTCCCCCTTTCCGCATGGCCTGTCCGCGCGGCTTGCTCCTTCTTCTCGCAACTTGTTTGCGACTTGTTTCCTCCGCGCGACTTGTTTTTGTCTCCTCTTAGTCGTTGCCTTTTGTGTGTACGGCCTGTCTCTTTCTTTATCTCTGCGACCTGTTTTCGCGGTTTCTTTGCCTCTTCTCCCCCGCGATCTCCCTTTATTCGCATGACTTGTTTTCCTTCCTCGTGAATTCCTCCCAGTTCGCGTGGCCTTCTCGCTAGCCATGCGGCTTCATTCCCTCTACTTTGCTCAGCTTCTTGGCTGCGGTCTTCCTTGCCGCACGTCCTGCTTGCTGTTTGCCCGGCTTGGTGTTTCTTCCCTTATCGTCACGACCTTTTTCTCTCTGCCTCCTGTTTGATCGTGCGGCCTCCTGTTTGATCATGCGGCCTCTCTTCTATGGCCTCCACCTCCTCCATGCAGTCCACCTCGGTGGTCACATCTTCTGGTAGTGCTCACGTTGTTACTCACGACAGATGGTTGATCGTCTCTGGTGCTACCAATCATATGACAAGCAATCCTCAGTGTTTTTCTCTTCTAGAAACACATGATCGGTTGCCTTCTGTCATTTTTGCGGACGGCTCTTCCTCACCGGTTAATAGGACAGGAGTGGTTCAAGTCACTCTGTCTCTTTGCCTGGCAGATACCCTCTATGTGCCCAAGTTCCCTTGCAATTTATTATCGGTTACTTCTCTATGCAATCAACTACGGTGTTCTGTCACATTAACTTCTACTTCTTGCTCTTTTTAGGATCTGGACTCCCCACGGATGATTGCTACTGGGATTGAGAGCGGTGGCCTCTACTTCCTCGACAACATTTCTGCTCTATCCGCCTTCTCCTCCTCCTCTACAGATCTTATCCAATGGCATCTTCGCCTTGGACATGCTCCTCCCAGGCTTCTGCGCCAGCTTCTTCCCCACCTCCCTCCTCATCATCCTCCTCTAAACTGTGATGCATGTCAGCTCGGCAAGCATCACCGCTCATCCTTCCCACCAACACAAAGTCGTGGCTCTTCCCGTCCGTTCGACCTCGTTCACTCTGACGTATGGAGTCTTGCTCCTACCCTCACCATCAGTCGGGGTAGTTCATATTTTGTCACATTTATTGATGATTTCTCTAGGTGTACGTGAGTGTATCTTCTAAAGGATCGCTCCGAACTGTTCTCTGTCTGGACATCATTTTATTATATGATTAAGACTCAGTTTGATACCTCTGTTAAAATCCTTCGTTCTGACAATGCTAAGGAGTATCTTAGCCATGATTTCTCTTCTTTCGGCATGCACCATGGTGTTATTCATCAAACTAGCTGTGTTTACACCTCACAACAAAATGGGATAGCGGAATGCAAAAACCGTCACCTCCTCGATGTCTCTCGCACTCTGCTGACCCAAATGCATGTTCCTCGCTCCTATTGGGGCTATGCTGTCCTCCTCTCCTATTATGTCATCAATCGCATTCCCTCCACATTTCTCCATGGTGCCACCCCATTCTCCATTATTTATCCGAACAAGAATCTGTTTCCTCTTACTCTGCTCATCTTTGGGTGCACCGCCTTTGTGCACACTTCCGCTGCAACCCGTGACAAACTCTCACCATGGGCCACTAAATATGTCTTTTTGGGGTACTCTACCACTCAGAAAGGTTATTTTTGCTTTGACATCGTTACCCGCAAGCAGTTTGTCTCTCCGGATGTCACCTTCTTTGACAATGCATCTTACTTCTCTCCTGCTTCCTCCTCTACTTTTGTTGATCCTACTTCTCATACTAACCCATCCATTCCCTCTACTCCTACTGATTTTCTACCACCTCCACCATCTCCATTGTCTCCTCCGCCATGTCCTCCACCCGCGATATCTCCCTCCTCTCTGCAGCCATCTCTCTCTACTCCCGGGCCAGCTCTCTACACTACGGATACTCCTGATACTAAGGAACCCGCTGACCTGGATCTCCATATTGCTCTTCGCAAAGGGGTTCGGGCATGTAACCAACACCCGCTTGCTGCAGTTATTTCCTATGATCATCTTACCCCTTCTCGCAGATCTTTTGAGCTGGCTATCTCGGCCACTACCACCCCCGTTCCTACCAGGAGGCCCTTACTATTTCTCATTGGAAGGCTACCATGGATGAGGAGATGCTACTCTCACTGAACGGGGTACCTGGACCCTGGTTCCTCCTCCTTTTGGCACAGATGTTTTTGTTTCTCACTGGGTCTTTATGGTGAAGTTCATCCCCGATGGCAGTGTGGATCGTTACAAGGCTTGACTTGTTGCCAAGGGTTTTACCCAAACTTATGGCGTTGATTACTTTGACACTTTCTCTCAAGTTGCTCGTCTCAGCACTATTAGGGTCCTTCTCTCTATGGCTGTCAACATGGATTGTCCCATTTCACAGCTGGATGCGAAGAATGCCTTTCTTTATGGGGATCTTCAGGAAGATGTTTATATGGAGAAACCTCCAGGGTATGTTGCTCAGGGGGAGACACAGGTTTGCCGGCTCAAGAAGGCTATCTATGGCCTAAAACAAAGTCCTCACACTTGGTTTGACAAGTTTAGTGGGATTGTGGCGGTCGTAGGTTTTACGAGAAGTTCTGCTGATCACTCCCTATTTACTCGTAAAACCTCTCTGGGTCTGGTGGTGCTTTCAGTATATGTGGATGATATTCTTCTTTCTGGATATGACCAAGCTGGGATAATCTTGACAAAGAAATATCTTCGGCAACATCTGGTTACAAAGGATATGGGCTCTCCAAAATACTTTCTGGGGATAGAAATTTCTCGGAAGCCCGATTCTCTTGTCCTCTCCCAACGGAAGTACGCTCTTGACTTGTTAAAAGAGGCAGGTTTGATTGGGGCTAAGCCTGCCCGATCTCCCATGGCGACTGGAGAAGATAAAACATGGACGGATGACTCTCCTCTTCTTTCTGATGTTACGAGGTACAGATGTCTGGTTGGTAAACTCATATATCTCACAGTGACCAGACCCGACATTGTCTATGTTGTAGGCAAGGTTCGCCAATTCATGCAAGCTCCTAGGGAGTGCCATCTATAGTGTGTTATGAGGATATTTGAGTATATTAAATCAGCTTCTGGGAAAGGACTTCTCTTTCAGAAGAATGGACATTTGAGGATTGAAGCGTACTCTGATTCAAGCTATGCTGATGACAAAGGAGACCGCAAGTCAACGTCGGGCTTTTACACCTTTGTGGGAGGAAATCTTGTGAGCTGGAAGAGAAAGAAACAGTCTGTCGTCTCCAAGTCTAGCGCCGAACCAGAATATCGAAGTATGGCGTCGACCACATGTGAACTGAAGTGGTTACGGGCTCTCGTGCTTGACTTAGCAGATGTTTACAATCATCTTCTACCTATGTTTTGTGACAATAGGGCCGCTATATATATCTCCAAAAATTCGGTCTTCCATGAGAGAACAAAGCACATTTAAGTCGACTGCCACTTTATTCGGGAAGAGATTTTGAAGAAACAAATTTGTACTCCATTCGTCACCTCCGATAAAGGGCTGGCAGATATTTTCGCCAAGCCGGTATTCACCTCCTTTCTTCACATTTGCGACAAGTTGGGCATGATCGACATATATGCTCCAGCTTGAGGGGGAGTGTTGTTGTATGGAGACCGAGCGGTCTGGCGGTCTAATTCTGGCGGTTTAGAGACCGCGCGGTCAGTCGATTTCTCTCCTGCGGTTTGATGGTTGGACTGTGGATGTGGTTATCTAGGCGTTCCGATGGTTTGTCTCAGGCGGCTTAGAGACCAGGCGGTCTGGCGCCCTCCTATGGCGGCTTGTTCCCTATCTCTTGTTGTGGTCGGGTGGTTAGCCTATTCGTCTAACCGCGCGGCCTGTTTGGCTTATTTTTATGTTAAACCGCTTACACCTATAATTATTTAGTCTCACATTGCTTAATTGTAATCTCTCTCATCTCCTCCATTTTATAAAAGAGAGGCTATACCTTTGTAATAAATACCTTTTTTGGATAATAAAGTTTACATTACTCCAAACTTTCGGTCTGCTCTTTTCTGTTCACACAGTGGCCAAGTCAGGTAAACTCTTACCTATGATGTGGGCTGACAGAAATCTATCTAAGTCCACAGGAGTTGAGTGATGAAGACACACTCAATGCCATACCGCAAAAGGTTGTGAGTAGAACTCAGTTCAGAAATTCATCGAACTGAGTTCAGAGTTCGTCGAGCTGAGCTCGCCATTCGTCGAACACAGTTTGGTTAGTTGAACTAAATTGCATAAAGTTTTTTCTAAGGCAAAAAACATTGAGTGATGAAGACACACTAAACGCTCTCAATGCCAGAGTCAGAGAAATATTGGTCTCAGCAAAACCGTTGAGACAGGAGTTGGTTTCAGCAAAAACCGTTGAGACAGGAGTTAAATTCAATGTAAAAGTGCTGAGAGAAATGTTGGTCTCAACAAAACCGCTGAGAAGAAACCGCTGAGACTGAAGATAGTCTCAGCTGAGAAGAAGAAAGCATTGAGACCGCTGAGAAGAAACCACTGAGCCAGAAAACAGTCTCAGTTGTGAATAAAGAATTACTGAGACAAGAGTTAGTCTCAGCACAACCGTTGAGACAAGTGTTGGTCTCAGCACAACCGCTGCGATAAGTGTTGGTCTCAGCATAACAGCTGAGATAAGTGTTTGTCTCAGCTGAGAACAAGAAAGTGCTAAGAGAAGTTAAGCAGAAAAATGGTTAAGGTAAAAAGTGTTCAGTGTAGGTTACTCACTCAACGCTGTCGACGCCTAGTGAAGATAGAATCTTGTCTAAGGAGTTTGGCGTTGAGTGATGCTCACGCACTCAACGTCAAGCAGCAGATAGCTGAATAAGCAAGTTCACGTTGAGTGAAGCTGATTCACTCAACGCCAAGAAACAGTTTTATATTCTAAGTAGTTTAGCGGCGAGTGAAGGTTACTCACTCAACGCCATGAGACAGTAAATCTATCTAAGTGTTTTGGCGTTGAGTGATGCTTACTCACTCAACGTCTATGCTAATGATGTTTGATTTTTGGCTAAGTCCATAGTTGATGATGTCATCAAGTCAGCAAGTCAACAAAATTCAAATTAGTGGCGGGATGGCTACAGTACGCAACAAATGTTACCGCAGACCTACTATACGGCAGTTGTTATTAAAGCAAGTTGCTACATACCATAAATTATGTGGGGCCCACTGCTCAAGAGTCGTTGGGTCAAAAATCAATAAAAGAAAAGAGGCGTACAAAAGAAGACATACTTCAGGAAAAAAGAAATCAAGTTTGTTCTTCTTCTCCGCCATTATTGTGGAGCTGATGAACATGAAGCTCAAGTCTACAAGACAGAGAGCAAGTTAGTTGTTCGATTAAGACCTTCAACAGTAAGATTGCTGGTGTCATTCTCACCTACACCAGCAAGCTAGTTCAGAGTATTTTCTCTAAGGGAAAAGGTAGTAGCCAAGGGTCGACCCTTGCTGTAGGTTCTTCATAGTTCTAGCAACACAAGCACATGAAGATCTTTATCTGGAAGTTATGAAGAGAAGAAAGCTTGAAGAAGCTGAAAGAATACTCAGGGGACTATTCCTCATGAGTCAAAGCAAGGGTTGAATCACCTCAGCCCAGGAAAGGAGCAAGAGGCGGAGCTATTCAAGTCTGCAAAGTTAGAGCTGTGATTTTCTCAGCTCAGGTAGCAGCAATTAGCTGCAATAACTTCACTGACCAGAAGGAAAAACTCTGGTGCTGTGAAGAAGTAGTTAGGGCTGAGCTTCAGTCTCAGTTCAGGAAGTGGCAGAACATTGCTCTGCAAGTAAATTCCAGCACAAGTAATTACTTATTACTGTTGAAGTAGTTAGGACTACGTATATCTTAGTTCAGTGAAGGTAGACTCAGGAAATAAATTCATGTAGTCATTGTTGGGCTGAGTCTATCTCAGTCAAGAAGCTTGACACAGAGAAATATCTCTTGTGTCAAGAATATCCATCAACCCACCTTCATCCTTTACCTGAATCTGAGTTGTAGGTGACTATTTAGTCACTAAGCTGTAGGTGTCCTGTTGGGGTACTGAGGTAGGATCCAAGTGTGGATCTGAGCTGTAGGGCTTAATTGTCTGAGGTAGGAGAGTGCTGCTCTTTGAGTGTAGGGCCTTTGTGCCTGAGGTAGGTGACAAGTTTGTCACTGAGTTATAGGTGCCTGGAGGGGCACTGAGGTAGGTACATGGAGGGGTACTGAGTTGTAGGAGTGCTGCAACACTCTGATAGAAGGGCCTTGTGCCTAAAGTTGTAGGGCTGAAAAGCCTGAGCTGTAGGTCTTAGAGATAAGGCTGAGGTAGGTGGCTTGTGGGTCACTGAGTGTAGGTACACTGTAAAGCTCTGAGTTAGGATCCTTTTTGGATCTGAGGTACAGTTGTCCTCCCAGCCTGAGTGTAGGGCTTAACAACCTGAGGTAGGTGGTCTGCTAAGCACTGAGTGTAGGCTTTTGTGGCTGAGAAGAGAGTCTTGGAGGAGTCTTGAAGATCCTGCGGGATATGTGGTGCAAGCTCTTAGGAGCAGTTTGGAGGAGTTTGTGCCTAGTCCAACAAGTTAGTTGGATAGGTGGGATGGAAAGTGGATGTACCCAATTGAGGAACCACTATAAATCTCTGTGTGCTTTCCTGTGGTTGTTTTTATTTTCTTATTTACAGGTGTTAAGGACAAGCTCTAGATCACCCTAAGCTGAAAGATAAATGAAAATAATAAGATATTATAAAGAAAACAAAAGATAGTCTCAAAGAGACCAATAACCTATTCACTCACCCTATAGGTGATTTAGCTATCCTTGAAACATAGACTTTCAAGTGGTATCAAAATGAGGTTACTCAAAAAAGGGCTTAACAGTCTTAGTAGACCTCAAAGGATAGCTAAAAGGTTTGCATTAATGGGTTCAAAGGAGAACCATATGAAGTGGAGCTCAATGAAGTTTCAAGTCTGTAGTGAGATCAAGGTCCACATTGGACAGTTGGTAGCTCTTATAGATGATGATGACTGTGTAGATGCAAGAATGGAGATCAGGGCCCCTCTGTCACACTCAGATAGTAACTCAAAGGTGGATTAAGCTGAGGATGGTGAATGCAAATGCTATAGGCTGATTGCTACACCAGAAGAAGAATCCTGCCAGGATCAGCCTAGTTTAGATCAGGTACAATCTCTGTCTAGTTCTTCTTATTGCTCAGGTCATGAGTCTTGCTCAGATTCTGATGCTTCCTCATCAAGTGATGATAAGGGTCCTTTGACAGAGGATGATATCAATCAATTGATTGACAATCATGCTGTCCTTCTGAAAGCTTTCAAGGAAAGTAGGATGCTTGTTAAGAAACAAGTAGAGGAAATTGCCTCCCTCTAGCTGGCTGCTTCCCAACAAGATGAGACTTCATCCTTGCTATCTCAGAAAGAGAGCAAAGTTGCTCATCTGAAGATCATGGTAGATATACATGTTGAGTCTATCAAATATAAGGATTCTATAATCAAGGTTCTTGAAGAGAAACTTGAAAGGGGAAGAGGATAGTGGTCAATTTCTCTAAGATAGATGCTATCAAGAGAAAATCTGAATCTGAGTGTATTACAAAAGTTATCCAATCTCAGAGGAGAGGCCAAGCTCCTGTTGTGCCACAGTCAACCTTTCACAAGGTAATCCTCCCTTCTCATAGGTATGACCAAGGATGCATGCATGGTCTCTGGGAGAATGAGAATTCTTCTTGGAAGAGTACAAGAGTATCTTCCAATGGAAGAAGAAAGGGTAAGGGAATGAGTGTATTTAAGGCTACCCATGAAGAAGTACGAATGGTTCACTCTAGACCATTTATATTTGGTGTCTCAACCCCAACTCACAAGGAAAAGGCAGTGGCTTTCAATCAAGCCCATCCAGCAAGGACTCAGACCAAGGGTCAGTTGTTGGGAATTATGCCCTACAATGTTCCTCAGGATTTGAATAGGCATCACCAATCATGCTAAGGAGCATAATGTATTTGATGTGTGCTCTAGTTCTTGCATGCAGGTAGTTCATCGTTGGATAGGTGAAGAAAATGAGTTTGGTGGTAAACTCAAAATTCGTCGAGCTCAGCTCGCATTTCATCGAGCTCAGCTCGCTGGTCGCCGAGCTCAGCTCAACATTCCTTGGGATAAGCTCGAGAGCTCAGGATTCAAAGTTCGTCGAGCTCATTTTGAAGTTCGTCGAGCTCAGTTTACAGTTCATCGAGCTCAGCTGGCAGATCGTTGAGCTCTGCTAAACACTTGTCAAGCTAAAGCCAGAAAAATTAACTAAGGCAAAAAGCACTGAGATCGCTGAGAAGATCAGAGTTCGTCGAACTCAGCACATAGATCGTTGAACGCAACTAAAGCCAGAAAAACTAACTAAAGCAAAAAGCGCTGAGACAGCTGAGATAGCTGAGAAGAAGGCATTGAGACCACTGAGACAACTGAGAAGTATGTATCAGCTTAATCGCTGAGACAAAACTAGCTTGATTTCTCTAAGTCCAGAAGCGTTGAGTGAAGCAGGTTCACTCAACACTTCTAATGAAGAAGGAAGCACTGAGACAGTTAAGAGAAAACCGCTGCGACAGAAAATAGTCTTAGCTGTAAAGCAAAAACTGTTGAGACCGCTGTAAAGATACCGCTGAGACAGAAACTTTTCTTAGATGATAAGAAGAAAGCATTGAGACAAAGGCCTGTCATAGCTGTTAAGAAGAAACCGCTGAGACAAATCCAGAGAAAATTCACAAGTCCAGAAGCGCTGAGAGCCAAGACAGATGGTGTTGAGTGACTTAACATCACTCAATGCTTCATGGATTTCTGTAATATTTTCTAAGTCCAGATGGTGATGACCATTGCTGACGTCATCAAAGTTAACTTACATGCAGCTGTTGTGGGAAAGCTGCAGTTGCGCCGAAAACTGCTTTGTCATTTTCTGAAGAAGGTGGGGCTCACCAATCCTTGGCTGGGCCCACATACAAGTGTGTCGTTGATTCAAATCAACGCATATAAAAAGGAAAAAGAAAAGAGATTAGGGAAACAAAATAGATCGAACAAACAAACGGAGAATAAAGGCAGAAAATATAAGAAAAAACTAAAGACGACTAGACATCTTCTTCTCCATCAAGCTTGAAAGCTCAAGTCCAGCAGAGATAACCTAAAATACAAGGAAGTTATCTGAAGCTCTTCAAGCTCAACAAGATAGTTCTTTCCAGAATAGAGAAGCTGATTCATCAATTCCGCAAGCTGGTAGCTGCTCATCTATGCAGCAGAAAATAGTTAGCTGTAGAAGAGAACTAATTCCTTCTATAGCAAGTGTGCTGGACTGATATCTGCTCAGTCCAGCAAGGTAGACTCAGATATTTATCTCTGAGTAAGTTGTTTATTTTTTTTAATTATATTGTATTCTCTTCTTATAGGATTCAATTTATCTGAATCTGAGTGTAGGGCACTTTGTGCCTGAGGTAGGTGACTAATTAGTCACTGAGGTAGGTGCCCTGTTGGGGTACTGAGGTAGGATCTAAGTGTGGATCTAAGCTATAGGGTTTTATTACCTGATGTAGGAGAGTGCTGCTCTCTGAGGTCGGATCTAAGTGTGGATCTGATGTAGGTTTGTCCTATCAGCCTGAGTTTAGGGCCTTATGCCCGAGGTAGGTGACTGGAGAGTCACTAAGCTATATGTGACAAGTGTATCACTGAGTTGTAAGCCTTGAAGGAGGCTGGGCTGTAGGTACTGGAAGGGTACTGAGTTGTAAGAGTGCTTCAGCACTCTGAGAGTAGGGCTATGTGCCTGAAGCTATAGGGCTGAAGAGCCTGAGTTTTAGGCCTTAAAAATAAGGCTGAGGTAGGTGATCAGTGGATCACTGAGCTGTAGGAGCCCTGCAGGGCACTGAGGTAGGAACTCTTGTGGTTCTGAGTTTGGATTCTATGAATAATCTGTGTAATAGGCTGAGTGCCTGAGGTGTAAGCTCTAAGGAGCATATTGGTGGAGTTTGTGCCTAGTCCAACAAATCAGTTGGATAGGTGGGAGGGAAAGTGGATATACCTAATTGGGGAACCACTATAAATCTGTGTTTGATGTGTTGCTTGTTTTCTTTCTTATTGCAGGATCTAAGGACAAGTTCTAGATAGTTTAAGTTGAAATCAATAAAAGAACTAAGAAAACCTCAAACACCTATTCACCCCCCTCTAGGTGATTAGCTAACCTTAAGTTAAATAACTTTCATCAGTCTACCAGTAAGCCTAACTTGGCTTGTTCTGATGATATAAACAACTTATCATCTGCAAAGAAGACAGCTGTGAATATCATTCAGGGCAATCAAAGAAATCCTGCTGAAAGAAGGACCTTCAGTCAGATCCTTACTGAAAGCAACCTGAAGAAAGTTGCTTCTCATCTTCCTTCTGTTCAGTTAGTAGTTAACCACACTGCAAGACCTGCTTAGAAAGAAGATATAATATTCATAAGTATTAGTGTTGGGGTAAGGTGGGGCATTTTGCCCTAGATTGCTGGCACAATCCTTCTGTGTCTAGAGCAAGAGTTAGCCTACCTGTCAGAAATTTTGCAGGTAGGTAAGTTAGATTTCAGGGTAACAGGAACCTAGGACCCAATACCTATTGGGGTCCTAAGGTAAGATAATTTTGTTTTGCAGGTTAGTCTAAGTGCCCATCCCCCATATGACACTTGAACAAAAGATGTTTCAGAACTTGGACTGGAACAAGGAAGTTATCCTAATAGAAGGATATAGTTGTCCAAGTCAGTGGGCTTTAACGATAGGATCTGTGCAAATGCTTATGGGGAGCATGTTCAGTCAAGGTTGCTGGACAAGCTTGAATCATACCCAAAGTTCCCCAAGCTCAGAATAGATCAGCATTACTGCTGAGGATCAGCTTGTCACCATGGACATTGCAGAAGCTGAGAGGGAAACCACCCAAGTAATGACACCTGCTGGAAGAAGGCAATCCACATTCAGCCTCATGATATGACAAAGCTGGCAGCTGCACCAATGGTATCATTTGCAATCAGCTCGGGGGAGATAAGAATCACAGCAGACCAGCTCTTCCATGTCTATTCAGAAACTAAGAAGGGATTAATCAAGTGGTGATCAAGAGTGGAGATCAATGTAATGATGAAGATAGTACTAAGTGGGCTGAACACTCTTGTACTGCTAATCAGAAAGCTGAAGCCAAAGGCAAGTCAGATGGTAAAGAAGGGGAGAAGATCTGGCTCAGCAAAAAGAAACTGTGCAAGGTGCTAGGGAGTTGCTAAGCATCAACATGGATGGATCTCGACGAAGTAACCTTCTTTCATCGAAAGGAGCACGACGAAATTAGAAGAATTCATCGAACAGAGCTTGACAAAATCTAAATAATTCGTCAAACTCAAGATTGCCAAACAGAAATTTATGGCATCAAAACCATAACCTCCGATAAGTAGAATTTATTTTATATTGATATTCTACTAATGTAATCTATGTTGCTAGGAATCTTGACTGTCATTGCAGGACTATGTCATATATAGATTAAGTATCAATAAGTTTAGAAGCATATAGAAGAAGTCAATCATGAGTTTTGCCCTGACTGACAAGTGGCTGTCATGATTATCATGCCACTAGATGAAGTCAAGTTCAACACCCTCTTGGTTGAGTTGGGTATGTGGAATTTAGGAAAGCTTCAGCAGCTCCAAACTCCAATTTGTGTTGTAGGATTTACTTTCTTGCAGGTAGATGAGTCCTTGATGAGACATCAAGACTATAAAGACCATCAAGTGGTATCCAGGCTGGCATAAACTAGAATGTCAAACAGAAATCTGACAAAGGATGCCTCAGTTGAGGGGTAGCAAGCAACTGCTGTAGTAGATCAGCTGTCAATACAACTGATCAGTTTGTCTTAAGGATAATGCACATACCAAGGGGGAGAATATGAGAAGAGAGACAACCAACATCCATCTCAAGTGGATCCATGGCTCACTCAAGTAGAACTATGTTAGCAGCTAGTTAAAATACTGGCAGTGTTGTGTTGTATTATTGTATCAACATAGAAGGTATGAGTCCTAATCTTGCAGACTGATCACTAGGATAATTTCTTTGTAGTATCAACATAGGTCTTTGTCTAGGATCATGAGATAATCTCTCCCATGATATTTTCTACTCAATCAATAGATATACCTATTGAAGAAGATAGAAAGGGGGGAGATATGTGTGGCAATACATAAGGGCAATGCTTCTAGTGGTGCTCCACTTAAGTATTAAGTGGCATAAAGGAGAGTTCATATTACTTGAGCAATTGCTCAAGTAAAATGAGGGTGCATTAACTTAATTTATTAAGCCAATACAATTAATTTGAGCACATTGTATTAATATAACATAAGCTTGCAGTTGTAGCAGATTATAAACTACAGCTTCATGAATTTAGAAGCATATTATGTTAATGCCTCTTAGTGCTTGTTAGGTGTTCTCCCTTCTTCAAATAGGGGGAGATTGTTGGGTCTATTGCTCACAATGTTCCCTAGATTAGATTTGAAGAGCCATCACCATCAAGACTAAGAGCATAGTTGTATTTGATTTGTTTAAGCTCATCATGTGCAGGATGTTCCATGGAACAAGTCTGGTGATGTGATAGGTGGACACAAAGTGAAGATGCTAGAAAGGCAGGAGGTAGCCTAAGTGGCCAAGTCAGGTAAACTCTTACCTATGATGTGGGCTGGCAGAAATCTATCTAAGTCCATAGGCATTGAGTGATGAAGACACAATCAACGCCATACAGCAAAGGCTGTGAGTAGAACTCAGTTCAGAAATTTGTCAAACTGAGTTCAGAGTTCGTCGAGCTGAGCTCACCATTCGTCGAGCTAAGTTCAGAGTTTGAGACTCTGAGTTCGTCGAATGGAGTTCAGAGAATTCGTCGAATTGAGTACAGAGTTCGTCAAGCTGAGCTTGTCATTCGTCGAACACAGTTCAGTTAGTTGAACTAAATTGCAGAAAATTTTTCTAAGGCAAAAGCGTTGAGTGATGAAGACACACTCAACACTCTCAACGTCAGCGTCAGAGAAATGTTGGTCTCAGCAAAACCATTGAGGCAGGAGTTGGTTTCAGCAAAAACCGCTGAGACAGGAGTTAAACTCAATGCAAAAGTGCTGAGAGAAATGTTGGTCTCAGCAAAACCGCTGAGAAGAAACAGCTGAGACAGAAGACAGTCTGAACTGAGAAGAAAAAAGCATTGAGACCGCTGAGAAGAAATCGCCGAGATAGAAAACTGTCTCAGCTGTGAAGAAAGAACCGCTAAGACAAGGGTTAGTCTCAGCACAACTGTTGAGACAAGTGTTGGTCTCAGCACAACCGCTGAGACAAGTGTTGGTCTCAGCATAACCACAGAGACAAGTGTTTGTCTCAGCTGAGAACAAGAAAGCGCTGAGACAAGTTAAGCAGAAAAATGGTTAAGGAAAAAGCAATGAGTGGAGGTTGCTCACTTAATACTGTCGACGCCTAATGAAGACAGAGTCTTTTCTAAGGAGTTTGGCGTTGAGTGATGCTCACACACTCAACGCCAAGCAACAAATAGCTAAATAAGTAAGTTAGCGTTGAGTGAAGCTGATTCACTCAATGCTTAGAAACAGTTTTATATTCTAAGAAGTTTGGCGGTGAGTGAAGGTTACTCACTCAATGCCATGAGACAGTAAATCTGTCTAAGTGTTTTGGCATTGAGTGATGCTTACTCACTCAACGCATATGCTAATGATGTTTTGATTTTTGGCTAAGTTCACAACTGATGAGGTCAGCAAGTCAACAAGTCAATAAAGTTCAAATTAGTGGCAGGATGGCTACAGTACGCGATAAATGTTGCCGCAGACGTATTGTACGATATTTGGTGTTAAAGCAAGTTGTTGCATGCTATTAATTATGTGGAGCCCACTGCTCAAGAGCCATTGGGTCAAAAATTAATAAAAGAAAAGAGGCGTACAGAAGAAGACATACTTCACGAAAAACGAAATCAAGTCAGTTCTTCTTCTCCACTATTGTTGTGGAGCTAAAAACAGGAAGCTCAAGTCTACAAGACAGAGAGCAAGTTAGTTGTTGGATCAAGACCTTCAATAGTAAGATTGCTGGTGCCATTCTCACCTGCACCAGCAAGCTAGTTCAGAGTATTTTCTCTGAGGGAAAAGGTAGCAGCCAAGGGCCGACCCTTGCTGCAGGTTCTTCACAGTTCCAGCAACACAAGCACCTGAATATCTTTATCTGGAAGCTATGAAGAAAAGAAAGCTTGAAGAAGCTGAAGGATGACTCAGGGGACTATTCCTCAGGAGTCAAAGCTAGGGCTGAATCACCTCAGCCCAGGAAAGGAGCAAGAAGCAAGCTATTCCAGTCTGCAAAGTTAGAGCCGTAAGTTTCTCAGCTCAGGAAGTAGTAGTTAGCTGCAGTAACTTCACTGACCAGAAGGAAAACCCCTGGTGCTGTGAATAAGTAGTTAGGGCTAAGCTTCAGTATCAGTTCAGGAAGTGGCAGAACATTGCTCTGCATGTAACTTCTAGTACAAGTAATAACTTGTTGGTGTAGAAGTGTTAGGACTAAGTATATCTTAGTTCAGTGAAGGTAGACTCAGGAAATAAATTCCTGTAGTCATTGTTGGGCTGAGTCTATCGCAGTCAAGAAGCTTGATAAAGAGAAATATCTCTTGTGTCAAGAATATCCATCAATCCACCTTCATCCTGTAGGATTCAATTTACCTGAATTTGAGTTATAGGTGACTATTTAATCACTGAGCTATAGGTGCCCTGCTTGGGTACTGAGCTAGGATCCAAGTGTGGATCTGAGATGTAGGGCTTAATTTCCTGAGGTAGGAGAGTGCTGCTCTCTAAGTGTAGGGCCTTTGTGCCTAAGGTAGGTGAGAAGTTTGTCACTGAGTTGTAGGTGCCTGGAGGGGCACTGAGGTAGGTATCTAGAGGGGTACTTAGTTGTAGGAGTGTTGAAGCACTTTGAGAGTAGTGCCTTGTGCCTGGAGTTGTAGGGATGAAAAGCCTGAGTTGTAGGCCTTAGAGATAAGGCTGAGGTAGGTGGCTTGCGGGTCACTGAGTGTAGTAGCACTGCAGAGCTCTGAGATAAGATCCTTTATGGATCTGAGGTAGGGCTGTCCTCCCAGCCTGAGTGTAGGGCTTAACAGCTTAAGGTAGCTGGTATGCTGACCACTAAGTGTAGGACTTTGTGGTTGAGAAGTGAGTCTTAGAGAAGACTTGGAGATCCTTTGGGATTTGTGGTGTAAGCTCTTAGGAGCAATTTGGAGGAGTTTGTAGATCCGTTGTGGATCGAAGTGTAGGAGTGTTGCCCCAAGGTGTAAGATTGGTATAATCTAAGAAAGGTGAAGTGTCTGAATCGTACCCTTTGTGGTAGATAGGCGAGGCGGGACAGTGGACATACCCAATACAGGGAACCAGTATAAAAATCTCTGTATTTGCGTGCTTGTCTTTTAAATATTTTTATTCCTCAAAAAGATGCAAACATCACTTATTCACACCCCCTCCCTCTAGGTGATTTAGGTAGACGCTAGATACTTTCAATTAGTATCAGAGGGAGGTTGGTCAAATAAGGTTAACACCTTGATCAAGATCCCTGATTTAGCATCCAGAGATTCCGCACATTCACCAAGGAATGAAGCAAGGACATGTCATCCATGAAGCTACCGATATGCACAAAGGAATACTTTCTCATGTGGAAAGAACGAGTACGGTTCTACATGGAAGCCGCTGATCCGATGATTTTCCAAATAGTGTAAGAAGGACCTCACATCCTACACAGGCTTTAATAATAAATCCAGCTATTATGATTCCAAAGAAGATGATGGATCTTACTAAGGATGAGATTGCCTTAGTCTGCCTTGACAAGAAGGCTAAAAATATCATAGCTAGTGTAGTGGACGATACAGGCTCTAGAACTTATTCCACTGCAAATCTGCAAAAGAGATGTGAGACTATCTTGTTGTCCTTATGGAAGGTACAAAAAAGTGAGAGACGATCGTAGATCATTGTTGAACCAGGAGTACGAAGCCTTCAAGCAAGGTGCTGATGACTCCATAGCTGACAATTTTGAGAAGTTCTTCAAGATAGTGAACGATCTCAGAAACTACGGCCGTGTATTTACTTATGGTGAACTAAACGACAAGTTCCTTAGATCGTTGACAAAGGACTAGGATACAAAAGTTGTTGCCATAAGAGAATTCGGGAAGCTGCCGGAGATAGATCCGCAGAACCTGTTCGGAAAGCTGCTCTCCTATGAGCTACAAATGAATACACGAAAGAAGGAGTAGCAGAACAATAAAACTTCCAGCAGAGATAAGTTTGTGGCCCTGAAGGCAGAAGGCTTAAGAAAATCTAAAGCTGTGTCACCAGTAAGGACACGAGCTTCTGACACTCCTGAAGACTCTGAGCCTAGCACGTCTGGCTCCGAGCTATTAGATAGATAATTCTCCCTCCTCTCCAAGCATTTCAAGAAGCTGCTAAGCAAGAGGAGACAAATGAAAAATGAGTCCTTCTCTTAAGACTCCAAAGATCATGACGTGATGGCGATTGAACCAAGAAAAACTACAACAAGGAAAGGTATAAGTCCAAACCGAACAAACAGTTTTCTTCTAACATTGTTTGCTACTGTTGTAACAAATCAGGTCACATGATTGCGGAGTGTCCTTATAAGAAGAAGGATAGCTCCCGGAAGGACGAGAAAAGGTCCTTCAAAGGGAAGAAGAAAGAAAAGAAAAGCTTCGTCGCCAAAAAGACGAATACTCTCAGCGATAGTGACTCGAGTGAGTCAAGTTTCGAAAATGAAGAAGCCTACTTTGGGTTATGGCTCAGTTTGACGAGGAAGTGGGTAACTTTGAATCCATGGGAAGGTAAACTCGCACACCATTCTTTCAGAATCAAAAACTTCCTCCAATGTTCATGAAGACTACTACTCTGACGAGAACAAATCAGAGTTAATGGCTCAGTACGAGCACTTGTTAAAGGCTTTCGACAAATACCAAAAGGTAGTCCAAAAGTAAGTTAAAGAGATTTGCCTCCCTCAAGGTTGTGGAATTAAATCTGAAGGAAGAAATTGCACAATTATTTCATCTCAGAGATGAAGTCCACTCCTTGAAATAGCAACTCAAGGACTCGGTTGAGACGTTAAAGCTGAAAAAAGTATCTTAATGAGCTGGAAGAAAATCTTGCGGTGGGGAGAAAAATTGTTGAGAGTTTCTCCAAATCGAAGACTGTTCTCTCTCTCTCATCAATGAGTTCTCAGCTCAAAAGAAGGGTAGTGGTCTTGGCCACATCAGTGGAAAAGGTAAGGCTGCCAAGGAGGATAGCGCCGAAGAAAAAGGGAAAGCCCTTATGTGTCAATGATCGTTCGGGAAGGTAATCTTCTCATAAATAAGTTTGACCTCGAGTCATCTTATGGTCAACATGCAAGGCGTACTCATGTAGAGCCCAAGACCAGATACCAGGAATGGACCCGTCCCCGTGACTTTGGTTCCAGCATGTTCAAAGCACCTTATGAAGAGATTCAAATTAAGAGTTATGGTCCATATGTGCATGGCCATAACAACAAGAAGGCACCTAAAGCCATGCCTGTTGTACAAAAGGAAAAGGAGATGAGAAACCTTGTGTATGCTGCAATCATGATGCCTCCACCTCAAAGTACGGTGCCTCTGCTAGACCTAAATTTCAAAAGGTAAAGCAGGATTACATGAGAAGGTACAACAGGTTTGAGACTGTTGGCGTTGCGGCAAAGTTGGTCACTTTGGGCGCCGAATGCTGGTACAACCAAGTAACTTTGTAACCCCATGGGTTAGCTTGTGCGAGACAGACCATCGCTGAAGTTAATGTTCTAGTGGTTGTAAGCTGACAAGGAACCAAGGACCCAAATATGTTTGGGTT